>OZ026612.1:31065107-32497107 GCA_964020975.1 Hermodice carunculata
GTGTGATTCATGTCTCACACAATTTTCACTGATCCAATGGGTTTCTGGTGGCATAATTTCATTATGCAGAGCACACTCATGACTATGAAAACACCAAAAATAGGATATCACTGTTAAATAGAACAGAGGGCTCAATTTAGATGGATGGCGATTTCAACTATGGGCAAAATTCTGTATCTGTGGGTATGGAGGTTAAGTTACAGTTGCCGATTCAATTCCAAACTCTATAAACCAACATGACATGTATTTTTTATGGAAGTTTACAACATTTACCTCATAAAAACTACAATTTACTATAGGCATCATTGGGAAAATTTTTTGGTAGCATACCCCTGCAACATGCATATACAATTTTTCAGTTTTTGCTCATATGCATTCTGGTTTATTGCATTACATATGACTGTTGGGGAAAAATAGTGTCCCCAGTTCAAACTTTTGTATATGATTTGTACTCAAAACAATATTTCCAATCCTCAAAGATCATTTATTTGATAATTGTGGAGATGACTTGTTCCCTTAAAGATCACTGCAAGTGACTACTTTGGGCAGCAGAAAGACCCATTATCACATCTATACTGTCATTATTTCATTTAATTAATTGAAATATTACATTCTATGAATGAATAAACACATAAAAGTTCATTTTATTCATTTGAACCACATTTATGCTGAAAATTAGCACTCAATTATACAAAACGAGGGATGTCCGCAAACATTTTGCTGTGTGATTCATGTCTCACACAATTTTCACTGATCCCATGGGTTTCTGGTGGCATGATTTCATTATGCAGAGCACACTCATGACTATGAAAACACCAAAAATAGGATATCACTGTTAAATAGAACAGAAGGCTCAGTTTCGATGGATGGCGATTTCATATATGGGCAAAATTCTGTATCTGAGAGGGTATGGAGGTTCAGTTACAGTTGCCGTATTCAATTCCAAAGTCTATAAACCAACATGACATGTATTTTTTATGGAAGTTTATAAAATTTACCTCATAAAAACTACAATTTACTATGGCCATCATTGGGAAAATTTTTGGTAGCATACCCCTGCAACATGCATATACAATTTTTCAGTTTTGGCTCATATGCATTCTGGTTTATTGCATTACATATGACTGTTAGGGAAATATAGTGGCCCCAGTTCAAACTTTTTTACATGATTTGTACTCAAAACAATATTTCCAATCTTCAAAGATCATTTATTTGATAATTGTGGAGATGACTTCTTCCCTTAAGCGGCACTGCAGGTGACTACTTTGGGCAGCAGAAAGACCCATTATCACATCTATACTGTCATTATTTCATTTAATTAATTGAAATATTACATTCTATGAATGAATAAACACATAAAAGTTCATTTTATTCATTTGAACCACATTTATGCTGAAAATTAGCACTCAATTATACAAAACGAGGGATGTCCGCAAACATTTTGCTGTGTGATTCATGTCTCACACAATTTTCACTGATCCAATGGGTTTCTGGTGGCATAATTTCATTATGCAGAGCACACTCATGACTATGAAAACACCAAAAATAGGATATCACTGTTAAATAGAACAGAGGGCTCAATTTAGATGGATGGCGATTTCAACTATGGGCAAAATTCTGTATCTGTGGGTATGGAGGTTAAGTTACAGTTGCCGATTCAATTCCAAACTCTATAAACCAACATGACATGTATTTTTTATGGAAGTTTACAACATTTACCTCATAAAAACTACAATTTACTATAGGCATCATTGGGAAAATTTTTTGGTAGCATACCCCTGCAACATGCATATACAATTTTTCAGTTTTTGCTCATATGCATTCTGGTTTATTGCATTACATATGACTGTTGGGGAAAAATAGTGTCCCCAGTTCAAACTTTTTTTACATGATTTGTACTCAAAACAATATTTCCAATCCTTAAAGATCATTTATTTGATAATTGTGGAGATGACTTGTTCCCTTAAGGGGCACTGCAGGTGACTACTTTGGGCAGCAGAAAGACCCATTATCACATCTATACTGTCATTATTTCATTTAATTAATTGAAATATTACATTCTATGAATGAATAAACACATAAAAGTTCATTTTATTCATTTGAACCACATTTATGCTGAAAATTAGCATTCAATTATACAAAACGAGGGATGTCCACAAACATTTTGCTGTGTGATTCATGTCTCACACAATTTTCACTGATCCCATGGGTTTCTGGTGGCATAATTTCATTATGCAGAGCACACTCATGACTATGAAAACACCAAAAATAGGATATCACTGTTAAATAGAACAGAGGGCTCAGTTTAGATGGATGGCGATTTCATATATGGGCAAAATTCTGTATCTCAGAGGGTATGGAGGTTCAGTTACACTTGCCGTATTCAATTCCAAAGTCTATAAACCAACATGACATGTATTTTTTATGCAAGTGTACAATATTTACCTCATAAAAACTACAATTTACTATAGGCATCATTGGGAAAATTTTTTGGTAGCATACCCCTGCAACATGCATATACAATTGTTCAGCTTTTGCTCATATGCATTCTGGTTTATTGCATTACATATGACTGTTAGGGAAAAATAGTGGCCCCAGTTCAAACTTTTTTACATGATTTGTACTCAAAACAATATTTCCAATCCTCAAAGATCATTTATTTGATAATTGTGGAGATGACTTGTTCCCTTAAGGTATTACGTGAGTATTTCAGCCGGCTTGCGGGTAGAAGGATTATAGACTGCGTATTGGAAATGACCCTTACAGGTACAGGGGGCTGTCTCTTACATAATTCTGACCACTGTAACATACTTTTTTTCTGAAACGGACAGGTACAGTGTGCAGTATTTATTGACAGGTCAGTTTTCAATATACCCAGCATAGTAACTGAATACACATGGCCACAATGTGAGTTCTCCGTGTCACCGCGCAAGGCGGCGTGACTGCTGTCAGTACTTTGTCTGTAGCAAATGGTAATATCTCAAAATTTTCCCAATGATGACTAGGTTTTCTTTTTCTCAGATGATTTAGAATATTGTAAGGAACAATTTGGCATAGGACATGTGTGGGTTTATAAGTTATTTTGGAAGGTACAGACTGCAACCTGGTTTGTTTACATTTTTTGCGGGTTGAATTTGTAGCGTAATACCACCAGATTCAGATTCAGATACTTTATTGACAGGCTCCGCCTTCTAGGGGCCAAAAGTCACAGAGAGGGTCGCCCTCTATCTGTTACAATCAACACAAATCAAACTACAGAGAAAAACAGTGCAAGTGAACATAAATATCTATAGCAGCTGTGAAGCTACCACTTGCTGATATAGTTATACCGAGGTATGTGTATTGTTTGACATTATCAATAATTAGCCTGCCATAGCTAAGGATGCGGGACCCGGCCCTGCCAAGTGTGTTAAATTCTATTATGTTAGTTTTTGTAATGTTAATTTGAAGGTTCCATTCAGAACAGTATTCGAATAGTTTATCAAGTTGGTTTTGTAGTCCGTTAGCAGATGTAGATAGCATGACCAGGTCATCTGCATACATTAGGCAGTTGACTGGTTGGTCAGCTAACACTGGTGTATCCTCATCCACCCCCAGAATGTCTGGAATATCATTAATATACAGGTTGAAGAGGGTCGGGCTCATAACGTCACCTTGTTTGACACCTATGTTGGTTTTTATCATGCGTGTTTTCTTTTGCCCGATTTTAATACATGCCTCCACATCGTAATACATATGCTTGACCACTTGGTAGAACTTCCCTCTGATACCTAACTTTTGCAGTTTGTAAAGCATACCAGCACGCCACACCTTATCAAAGGCCTTCTGAAAATCAACAAAACATGCAAAGAGTCGGCCTTTCCCTTTCTTAACATACTTATCAAATAGAGTTTTTAAAACAAATATATGATCAGTGGTACGTGTACCTTGTTGGTTAGATATTTGGTGTTTGTTGGTTAGCTTGTACTTACTGTCAAATTCTTTAAGCCTGTTATTCATGACAGTACCAAATAGTTTCGATAGTACGTTATTAATAGTGATCCCCCTGAAATTTGAAGGGATGTTGCTAGGACCTTTTTTATGTATGGATACAATGTACCCTTGGTTCCCGGCGTGGGGATACTTCCCTGAGAAAAGGACTGCATGGAACACATCTCTGTATGTAGGAAGGAGGCTGCTTGCAGTACCTTTGACTATTTCGCTGCTTAACCTATCCAAGCCAGGGGCTTTTCCATTCTTTAAACTTTTGATTGCGTGCATTATCTCATCTTCATTAATGCGATAATCCAACTCAGAAAAGCATTTCTCCAGTTCAAGCTCATTAAGTTTGTCAGCAATTTCGCCATCCAATGACGAGCCATCACTGTCATGCAATAATTGTTGATAATATGTTAGCCATTCTGTTGCGTCAACATTTAGCGTGTCATCCTTGTTGTTACGTTCCAGGGATCTAAGTTCATTAACTAATTTCCGGTAGGATTTTGGATTCTTGTCTTTGAAGTTAAGGATCTTGTTTAAGAGCATATCTTTGTATGTTCTTTTCTGAGCTTTAATAATTTTCTTGTATTGTTTTGCTTTAGCGAACATCAGTCCACGCAGGTAACAATTATTGGGATCAATGTGCAGTCTTACACCTAGATATTTTAAATCAGATTTTAGAATCCTACAGTTTGTCACACCATTTCTTTTTCCTGGGTTTCTTATATTTTATCCTCCCACATATCTTGTTTGCATGCATAATTATAAAACTGTTGAGAGCATCAACCCCATCAGTTATATTGTCGTGGTGGCATAGCTCCCTTATCCTGTTCAACTCAAGCTTAGCAGCATAAGTGGCACACACTCTCTAAAAAACGTGTTCATTTTCTTTGTGCCGTTTAAACTTCTTGTCAAAATTAAAAAGGTCAACTTTCTCATTGTAACTTACCACATTATATTGCACATTCAAACCCAGGGATATCATACAATGGTCTGAGAGACTGCATATGAAATCATGCAATTTAAAGAACACCACATCTGACATTACGTCTTGTTGTAACAGCGCATAGTCCACTGTACTGCTACCATTGTACTGGTGGCATGTGAAGGACCCTTCTAAATCTCCTAAACATCTACCATTTGCTATACGTAACCCTGTGGTACAACATAGGTCAAATAACAGGACATGGGAGTAGCTATCGCTCTGAGACCCGGCTATGCGATCAGTATATTTAGACAATAGACCATGACGGGAAGGCATTATCATGAAATTAATAGGCCTGGAACCCCGCGCCCGTAGGTTGTTGGTTGTAGCAATGCCACAGACTGTACTGACTATGGTTTGGGTCTTGGATTATTCTGCTAGAAATGAGCTTACTGGTTCAGTTCTGTGACAAGGGGATTTCGGCCCTTTAAGCTGGTCTGACCGCCGCTGCTTCTGTTTGTCTATGAATTATATCGAGGACCTATTAATGACCACTGTGACACACCTTATCAACATCAGATAAATGTTGATGGTACGAGGTCAAATCACAGATGGAGACCTGTGGTTTACAGGGCTGTCTACTTTATGCCAGGCAAAATGGTCATATCCGTGCAAGTCCGGCATACCTGTACTGAACCAAACAAATAACACAACTTTTTCATTTGGGTTTATTTTCACATTGGAACTGTATTTAAAGTTCAGAAATATACGAACCGTTGTTAAATCAGTCTAAAATAATGCACCAAGTAGTGTGACCTCAAGGTCGAGTACCCTGACCTTGCCATGGGGTCATTGTCATGAATCAAGAGTGACTACAGCAGGCTATTTTATGCAAGTCTCTGACACCTGAAATTAAGGTTGCCAAGTCTTTGATTCTGGGACAGGAAAAGGCCACATTGAAATCAGCCCAAGCGTAACTGTGTGCGAGGATATGAGGCTTTCAAAGTTTGGTGGTTGTGCTGAATCAAGGACTACTGCAGGATTCAGTGTTACCCACATGACTAAAACATTCACACCTTTACTGGTTGGGTGTAGCCCCTCACGGACAATAAAAGGGCAGCATGGGATTCATTTGGCACAGTATTCCAAGAACTATGGGTCGATTATCAACAGTAGATATTCCAAGAACTATGGGTCGATTATCAACAGTAGATATTCCAAGAACTATGGGTCGATTATCAACAGTAGATCGGGAGAGAGGAATTGGCATGCTACAGGCTGGTTTATCTGCAGCAGAGGTGACAAGAAGACTGCAAGTCCACAAATCCACTATATCCAGACTTGCTACAAGATTCCAGGAGACTGGGGCCACAGCTGATAGACAGCGTCCTGGGAGATCAAGAGAAACCACACCTGCACAAGACAGACACATCAGGGTGTCACATCTGCGGAACAGAACTCGACCAGCCACTAGAACTGCACAACAGACACCTGGCAGAACCAATAACAGAATATCTGCCCAGACAGTCCTTAATAGACTACAAGAACACCATCTACATGCCAGGCGTCCTTACAGGGGTCAAATTTTGACACAGGCAAGAAGGCAATCCCGACGACAATGGGCTACTGCCCATACTCGCTGGACCCATCAACAGTGGAGGGATGTGCTATTCACCGATGAATCCCGCTTCACCCTGTATCATGCAGATGGTAGGACACGTGTTTGGCGACGAAGGGGAGAACCCTAGTCAAATGCCTGTGTGCTGGAAACAGATCGATTTGGAGGTGCATCAGTGATGGTGTGGGGTGGAATTTCATTCACAGCCAAAACCCAGCCAATCTTCATTGAAGGCAATCTTAATGCTGCCCGTTACAGGGATGAGATCGTTCAGCCTGTTGCTGTCCCTTTCATTAGACACCACCAACTCCACTTGCTTCAACAGGACAATGCTCGGCCCCATGCCGCAAGACTGACGATGGATTTTTTTGCAAGGAGAAGGAATTAACGTTTTGCCATGGCCAGCCTTCTCACCTTATATCAATCCCATTGAGCATCTTTGGGACTACCTTGACCATCGTGTTCAGAGACGGGATCCAGGGCCCGCCAACCGCCAGCAGCTTCGCCAGGCTCTTCAAGAAGAGTGGGATCGTGTGCCCTGGCAGATGGTGCAGCGGCTAGTGTCATCCATGCGCCGACGTTGCATAGCAGTTACAGATGCTGATGGTGGTCACACACAGTATTAGTGGACATGCCAATTTGTGAACTTTACAAATCAATGTTGCCCTGTTTATTGCCAGCTGGTCGCGCCCTCGTTGACAGTTTCAAGTTTTTGTTTTTTACATGTTATGCCAAAAAGACTGCAAAATATGGATCTAAATTGTTTCTGTTATATGAAAGTAACAATAAATACTTAAGTTAAAAAGTTTAACAGTTGCGTTATTTGTTTGGTTCTGTATAGTTGTATGGTGAAATTGTTCTGAGGTGTCCATAAGATACCTTCATTACAAATCAATACTTCAATAGCAAGTAGAGAAGAGTTGGAACATATTTACACGAGTCTCAATAAATCATGAGCGTAATAGAGTGAAATATAAACAGACATGTCATTAAATTAGTTCCAATTCAAGAATACAAATAGGAAATGATTTTACATTGGATAGATTGAAATTGTCCTGAGGTGTCCGTATGGGTCATTTTGGCAGTTGGGTAATCATTGGCCCTAATTAGACGTACAAGCCATATGAAAGGTTTAAATATTCTAATGCCTAATACTAATCTGAACATTGATAAGTATATTAAAGTTTTATACATTCAAGAAAATCGTTTCTAAAAACTTTAGCATTGAAAAGGATTTCTATGGTGAAATTGTCCTCAGGTGTCCATGTGATGCTCTGGAGCATAATTACACAGAGAATCAACAAATCACCACAGGAATAGGGTAAAATATCAACAGAGTTGTCATTAAATTGATTCCAATTCAAGAATTCAAATAGGAAATGATTTTGTATTGGATATAAAGAAATGGTCCTGAGGTGTCCATATTGATCATTGCAGCATTTGGACAATCTTTGGCCCTAATTACACGTACAAACCATGTGAAAGTTTTCAATATTCCAAAGTGTAATACTCATCTGACCATTTATATATACATTGATTTGTTTTTTACATGCAAGGAAATCATTCATATAAACTTTAACATTTTAAAAAGGGTCGTACGGTGGTATTGTCCTGAGGTGCCCATAAGATATCTTCATCATCAATCGATACTTCAATAGGAAAGAGACTAGAGCTGGAACATGATTACACAAGAAGCAATGAGTCGCAAGAGGAATAGGGTGAAACATATAAAGAGATGTCAATAATTTAGTCCCAAGTCATCCATGTAAATATGAAATGATTTTGCATTAGATATATTGAAATTGTCCTGAGGTGTCCATATTGGACATTTCAGTATGTGGGCAATCATTGGCCGTAGTTAGACATACAAACCATATGAAAGTTTTCAATATTCCAATGTCTAATGCTAATATGAACATTTAAAAAATACATTAAACATGCAGGGAAATCGTTTATTTATATCAACTTTAACATGGAAAAGGGTTGTATGGTGAAATTGTCCGGAGGTGTCCATAAGGTACCTTCATCAAAAATCAATACTTCAATAGCAAAGAGAGGAGAGCTGGAACATAATTATACGAGCCTCAATAAATCATGAGAGTAACAGAGTGAAATATCAACAGAGATGCCATTAAATTGGTCACAAGTCAGGAATTAAATTAGGAAATGATTTTGCATTGATAGATTGAAAGGTGTCCATATTGGTCATTTCGGCATTTGGACAATCCCTGGCCATTATTAGACCTAAAAACCACATGAAAGATTTCAATATTCCAATTTTTAATACTATTATGAACATTTAAAAAAATACATTGAAGTTTTTTTTTCATGTAAGCAAATCGTTTATATCAACTTTAACATCGAAAAAGGTTGTATGGTAAAATTGTCCTGAGCTGTCCATAAGATACCTGAATCACAAATCAATACTGAAATAGCAAAAAGAGAGCTGAAACACAATTACGCAAGACTCAAAACATTATTACAGGAATATGGTGAGATATAAACAGAGATGTCATAACATAAATTCCAAGTCAGCAATACAAATAGGAAATCTTTTGGTATTGGGTGGATACAAATTGTCCTGAGGTGTCCATAGGGATCATTTCAGCATTTGGGCAATCTTTGGCCCTAATTATCCGTGCAAACTCTATTAAAGTTTGATATATTTCTAATGTCTAATACTAATCTGTACATTCATAAAATACATTAAAGCTTTTTGGACGCAAGGAAATCGTTATATATACTTTTACATTGAAAAAGGTTGTAGGGGTGTATAGTGAAATTGTCCTGAGGTGTCCATAAGATACCTTCTTCAGCAACCCATACATCACTAGCAAAGACAGGATAACTGGAACATAATAACTCAAGAATCAATGAATCACGAGAGGAATAGGGTGAAATATAAGAAGATATATGAATAAATTGGTCCCAAGTCATCAATACAAATACGAAATGATTTTGCATTGGATAGATTGAAATTGTCATGAGGTGTTCATATAGGTCATTTTGGCAATTTGGGGCCTAATTAGACGTACAAATATATGAAATGTAAGAACATTTAAATATGAAATATTTAAATGTTCCAATGTGTAACACTAATCTGAACATACATAAAATATATTAAAGTTTTCCCCATGCAGGGAAATCGTGTATATAAACTTCAACATTGAAAAGGGTTGCATGGTGAAATTGTCTTGAGGTGTCCATAAGATACCCTCATCACAAATCAATACTTCAAAGCAAAGAGATAACAGCTGGAATATAATTACACAAGACTCAAGCTATCACGAGAGGAATAGGGTGAAATATAAACAGAGATGTGATTATATTAGTGCCATGAAATTGAAAAATGAAGTGATTTTGCATTGGATAGATTGAAATTGTCCTGAGGTGTCGATATGGGTCATTTGGTCATTTGGGCATTCGGGTTCAGAGAAATTTTTTTAAGATTTTGCCAAAAAATTTACAAAAAAGTCATGAAAAATCTAAAAATCACTGGACCGTGACCATTTGAAGAAACTTGATAGAGACCCACCCAAGGTACATCCGCACCAAGTTTGAAGTGAATCTGGCCAGTGGTTTTGAAGAAATAGTCGATATATGTAAATTGTGGACGACGGCCGGCCAGACGGACAAAGGATGCCTAACCATAACATAAGCTCAGCCGACTGACAAATCAGCTGAGCTAAAAATGGGATGAGGTACAAATATTTAAAGGGTAAAGTCTTGAGTAATTGTTGTAAAGTGGGCTAGTTTCTGTTGGAACGAGTTAGTCATTGGACTATAAAAGACAGCCAAAGGCTATATATTTAAATACAGACCGGTAGGATAATATTTAGTCCAACTTCCTTAAAACATATTGTAAATAAGATAATAAAAATAAGATGTGCTGTTTATATATCTTTGGCCCAGTTTTATGAATCACCGAAGATGACTCACTTTATTTTGGGAGGTCTGGAGAAGCAAACCCAGAACATCCATGTGAAGCGAACCACGTGCACATGTTTAAACGTTTATGTTTTTGTCATTAAAAAAACAATAGAAGGATATCAAGGCCTATGTTGCTCTGGATTAGTTTACATTAAACTTGTTCGCTCGCTGATATTTAATGGTTGGATAATTTTGAGTCAAAAATAAGGAAATAAACAACATGCCAAGTTTCGTTTTGGGGGTTCAAACATCTGCGTGTAGCGTCACAGTCCTCGGCACACTGAAAAAATGGCTGCATTTTATAGGTACTTGCTTTATACGGGGTTTGAAGTAGTACCTTTATACGGGGTTTGAAGTCAGAGCAATAGATTTGTACATATATATTGAATGCACCTATGTACAAGGAGACGCAAATCTTAGCACAGAAAAAAAAAGAAATGTTTGTATGGTTGGTTCTTTAGAATATATTGAAATTGTATTGGATAATCTGTAACAATGCTGGACTGCGTACAAACTGAAGAAAATGGCGTAGGCCTACGCTTCAACAAAACGGTAGCAATAATTTTTTTTAACATAACATGACGGTCGCTGGTCGAGTTAGACAGGTAAAGGCATTATTGAGGTGACAGAAAAAAAAGAAACTGGCTAATGGGACCACAGGTAGGTGATCGCATTAGACAGAAAGTCGTTATATGGAGGTGGTCGCAATGGCAGATTCCAGGTACATGCTTTTAATGCAAACCTGGCTTGTATTTGTGCATGCGTGTTAGAAGTTTCTTTAAAGACAAAAAAAATATAAAAATTTACAGCAGTGACCATGTTTGAGATAATTTGATAGTGTTTACGAAAATGCCGAGTTGAATGAAATTGAAAGGTGGGCCTGATACAAAGATCGGCTACACACCCAAATTACATATATTTTACATACATACATTCAAGGCAGGCGACAAACTTTTCTTTTCTATTTGACTGCCCTTTGTTGTCAATGAAAGGAACTAAATTTGTCCTGAGGTGTCCATTTTGTTCTGAGCTGTCCGTGTCTGAGGTGTCCGTTGCGCGCTTGATAGTCAGATGGAAGTGGGTGACGGTATGTCTAAACACCGGATTGCACCGGATTGCCCCGAATATACCGGATTGCACTTCAAAAACAGGGCCATCTCATCATAGAACCTTCATTTCCCAACAAAATGGCATTAAACACATTTTTCGGTCATCTGGCTTGAATGATCAGTAACATATATGAAGCATGGACATAAAAACCAAAGAATTATCTTTGCCAAACATATTAACAAAAGAGCCCTAATATCGCTAGTCATATCAAAGCTTGCCCAGTGGCAGTGTGCCCTAACGTGGAGAAAAGAATCTTAATTAATTATCATACACCACGAGTAAGAAAAAAAAAATGAAGGGAAGAAACAGCTTAAGAAGGAGGAACAGAATGAAGGATTTTGATAATATATAATACAAAGCCAGATAAAGCAGGAGATATAGAGACTGATATTGGATACAAAATAAAATTGAATAGAGACAAAAGTCGCCTGATGATGCAAAATAAACATTACATGACAAGTTGAGTCCAAAATGATCCCAAATCGTTCCCAGTTTAACAAACTAAACCTTAAATAGAAAATAAAAACCGAAACAACATTTACAGCAACAGATCTTGGTTGCTTGGTTGCTGACATTCTTATAAAATTGTGTCCGAGCATTAATTCCTTGACCAACTTAGTTTCATAAAACTTGATACACACACATACATGTTGACCTAGAAGTGTGTCATAGAGCAAAAGTAGGTCACTAGGTCGAGTATCTGAGTCATGGTGATACAATCATGTAAAACTATATTACATTTCATGTCTGGGGCTGTAATTCTGTTGTCCTTCAAGTTAAATTGACGAAACTTAACACACAGGTGCATCTAGACATAAATGGGGTGCCATGAACCAAAAGTAGGTTGCTAGGTCAAGTATTTGGGTCACAGTGACATATTGTAAAATCATGTCGGCACCATAATTCCTTTACTATTTAATTTAGTTTCATGAAACTCTACATACACATGACTTATCTTTAAAGGTGTGTCAAGAAACAACCGAGTCAAGTATCTGGGTCTCCGCTATTCATGTCTGGTGTATAATTCACTTGTCCTTCAACTTGGATTGATGAAACTTTACACACAGGTGCATCTGGACATATGGATGTGTCGTACAAAAAGTACGTCACTAGCTTGAGTATCTGGGACACTGACACATTCTTGTAATATTGTGTTGGGGCTGTAATTCCTTACTAAACTTCACACAGAGATGCATCTATACACAAGAATGTGTCATGTACCAAAAGTAGGTCACTATGTCAAGTATCTGAGTCACGGTGACGTGTTCCTGTACAATCATGTCCAGACTATAATTCTTTTACTATTTCACTTTGTTTCATGAAACTTGAAGCACACAAACACACTGACTTAAAGCTGTGTCATGAACCGATACTAGGGCACTTGGTCAAGTATCTGGGTCACAGTAATACATTCATATAAAACTTGATTAAACATCATGCCAGGGCCGTATTTCTGTTGTCCTTTCACTTAGAATACTGAAACTTTACACACCTGTGTACCTGGATACAAGAGTGTGTCATGCATAAAAGTGGGTCACTGGGTCAGGCTGATACTCCATTTTTATTGACAACACTCATTCCAAAGTGAAACCTGTGATTAGCAAGGTTATAAATGAGGTAAGGGAGGCATGGATCCAGCAATCTCTGATTGAATTTTAATTATGGATTGAGACTTTTGTAAGCTTAATATTCCTGCAATGGTATTGTAATACATGGGCACAAGTTCAGATGTGGTGACCGCAAATAAAAAATAATGTATTACTTTGTGGTATGCATTCCCTCTGGGATCTTGAGAAAGTACGTCTAAGCCACCCATGTTCTGCAATATCAAACTTCAATATTTGATGCATATTTGTGGTATATTTGGCTGTGCTTGCTTTGTTTCTCAAATTGTAGAATTTAGCATCCCCTCTTGTGTTATTGACTTTAAAAAATTGGATGGAGGTCATTCAAAATTTAATAACAAAAAACAAAAAAAACAAAAAACAAAAAAAACAAAAAAAAATCCCAACACACATTTGTTGTAAATTTAGAAGTTGCATCTTGATTCATCATCAAATACTGAATTTAAATTTAGAAGTTGCATCTTGATTCATCATCAAATACTGAATTTAGAGTACATTTATGCAGCACCAAATTTCAACACATTGTCTTTTTTTAATTATTATTATTAACCTGCCTGACAAGTTTTAAGTTGATTCGTGATTTTTTTTTATTTTGGCCCAAATATTACATAATACTATGGGTGGCACCACCAATATCAAACTAGACCTAAATTTTCATACTTTCTTTAAGTTCTAAATGTCAGATGGGGTTATGATGAAAACTGCCTGAATTTCGTTCCTACAAACGAAAGTTTTGGGAGGGAAGGAGTGAAGGACACATGATATGTGATGGTATAAGCTCTGCAACCTGTGTCAGCAGAGCTAACAGTTGCAAAGACTGCAGAGAATTAAAAATCCTCCATACATTTCATTCACAAATACACTGCAGTCTGATCAAAACTCAGGAGTCGACTCAAAACTGCAAACTATTGAAAGTTCTGCAAAGAAGTGAAAACTGCAGTGTATTCAAAACTGCATTTATAAATGAAATAGACGGCAGTGAATTGAGATCTCTGCACACTATTTAAAACTCTACTCAGAATAAAAAATCCCTGTGGTTGGGTTAAAACTTTCTGCAGACTATTTCATCCATAAAAACACTGCGTCTAATTAAAACTCCCTGAACTGTTAAAATTCTGTGTAGTGAACAAAAAACTGCGGTCTAATTCTGATTTTTTGCACATTTGGTTTGCCATAGGTGACATCTAGGCTGTCTAGGTAATCATAAGGATTGAGTTTGTTGAGGAAGTCTGTGGTGTCTAGGGTGGATGCAGGAATCCATTTTACCTGAGGCTTCAGAAAGTGGTCAAGGTAGCCTATGCAGAGACCCCAAGCTTGCCTATGTAAAAAGTGGGAGATCTCCTGGAGGCACTGATAAGCAGGAGGGCGAGCACTGAAGGTCACCAGAGGTCACTCAGGTTTGGAGGACAGTGACGGTGACCTGATTTCATGGTCACCAGGCTCAATCCATGTGAAAAAAAATTGCAAGGAATATCAGAAGGTACAGATAAGCTAGCATCACAAAACTTTTAACAGTTGATCTTCCTTTCAAAACATGAATTTAAGTTTGAAGGCGAATGACCTTGACTCAATTTTATGGTCACCCAGTAAAATTTATTTTGAAATTGTTGCACGATATCAGGAAAAGCACATCCCTTTTGTGGGCAGCAGAGAGGTGTTAAGGTGTTATGTTTCATTCTGTGTGGTTTCACAGTACAGTTGGTAAATTTCTTAAGTAAATTCCTTAGTTTGGTAGCTGGTAGACACAAGAATAGAAATTAACCCTACCCGGAAACTTGGCCACCTGAACATTAAACTGTGCATTTACTTGTAAGTGTCAGATCAATATTTGTATGTGTACAACAACAGTCTTTGTGTTTGTGTTCTATGCACGGCTACAATTTTGCCTGAGAGAATGCAGACTGCTAAGATCTTCATCCTGGCCAGCCACCTGGTAGGCAAAGGAAATCGTTTTCATTATCCACCTTGAGATGGTGCCAGGAGACAAGGTCCAAGACTCTGTCTGCCTGAAGGGAACAAGCAGAGGTTTCTGCCCAGCGCCATGAGGTTCAGTCCTACTCAGATAGAACTGGAGCACTCTCCCAGGACAACGGGCCTGATCTGGCTCGGACCTTGACGTTGCCAAAAGGGATGCCCCAAAGCCCAGTCCACGCAGTCGACGGGTCACGGGCTACTTGTGTCTTGGACACAAATCCCACCTGGGGCCTTAGAAAGACATCTTTCCATCAGCAGACCACCTGATGAGGGACCTATCTAAGGCATGTATCTCCTCATGCCTAGCACCTGTGGCCAGACCTAACAGGAAAGCTGTCTTTGAGGTTAAGATCTTAAGATCGATCAAACCCATATCATTAGGCTTGAACAGGGACTACATCAACGCCCCCAGCACCACGGAGAAGTCCCAGCAAGACACCACATTGTGCTCCACTGGTCAGTCTGTAAAAACTGATGACAAGCCCGCACCGGAAGGAATCCATCCCTAGGATCTGACCCTGGTCTTAAAAGTAGCCGCAATGGCTCACTTGTACCCCTGGATGGTGCAAACCCACAAGTGCCCTTCCTCAAACAGACTTAACAAAAAATTGGCAACCTGCTGGACCGTTGTCTCCCACGGAGAGTCCCTTAGCAAAGCACCAGACAGCAAACTTGTACCAATGCAAGTTGTAGGTCTTTAAAGAAGACTGACGAAGTTTCCCGCGGGCAACCTGCTGAGCCACCCCCTTTGAAAAGCCTGCTGAAGCAACGCCTGAGGCAATAGTTTCCAAACGTGAAGCCTGAGAAACTGCGTTTTATGGTGAAAAGTGTTTGAGCCCCTGCAAGCTCTTCCTCCGACAACCGAGCAGTTGCGGAAGAGCAGGAAGAGCTTGCAGGGGCTCCATGCTCAACTCCAAGAGATCCAAGGACCATTCTCTCTTGGGCCACCAGGGGCCCACAAGAAGGACGTCGCATTGCACCTCCAGTATCTTGTGCAACACCTTCGGGAAGAGTGGGTTGGAGGAAAGGCATATGCCCCCATTCCCTGCCAATTTGCATGGCATCTGTGGCCCACGCCAATTCATCTTGGAATAGCGACACAGATGTGTCCATTTTGTGATTGTCCCTGGTGGCAAAGAGATTGATGTGCAGCCAGCCCCAGAGGGCCCAAATTGCTTCCAGCACCCTGGGATTCAAGGACCACTCGGTCTGAATCACCTCTGATCCGCATGAGAGCAGGTCCGCCTTGACATTCAGGGAAATGAAATGTGCCAAACTTGGATCCTGACGCTGTACTGATGGAAGCAAAGCAAGAGTAACCTGTCCAGGGAGAACAGCCTCTTCAACCTGGTACCTTCCTGTTTGTTGATGCGCCAGTGCTGTATGGTTGTCGCACATCACCAGGACGTGCTTGTTCTCCACCTGTGACTCTAACTGAGAAGGGCATGATGAATTGCCTCCAGTTCCAGCCAATTGATGGCAAACTGCCTCCACAGGGGAGGCCGTTTGCCTGAGGCTGTGACAGAGTTCATATGGACTCCCCAGCCCCAAAGGAAGGTGTCAGCAAACAGTTACCTTGATGCTGAACAGCACCAGCAACTGTCCCAGCATCACGTTTGCCTGACGAGACCACCCCAGGCGAACCTGAGAATCCATGGATGTTGGGGTCCCTACCAGATACATCCATTGGTGTGCCAGTGGAGCTGATGCCCTCCTGAACTTGTTAAAGAGGGAGACAAGCTGCCTCCACCTGTCTTCTGCCGGGAGACCGATGAAAGGGTCTATGAAAAAGTGAATCCCCAGATAAACAAACTCCTCGGCAGGAGTCAAACTTGACTTTGGGCGTGTCACAATGAGGCCTAACTTCACACACAGATTTAATAGGAACTGTGTGTCATAAAAGTAGACCATGGTCTTAAGACCACAGGAGCCTGTCATCCAGATAGTTGTGCAGCCAGATCTCTTGCAGTTGCTCAAAGTCTGCTACCTTGCTCATGACCCGCGTGAAGACAGGTGGTGCCGGTGCCAAGCCAAACAGGAAACCACGGAACTGAAACACTCTTCCGTTGACCATGAAAGGCAAAAATTTCCGAGAGCACGTTGCTATGGAAATGTAAAAATATGTGTCTTTCAGGTCTATCCAGGTTGCTCAATGGCCATGATGGTAGTGTAGAGGCCCTTAGTCTGAAAAAGCTATATTTTCGACGTTCGTTCTCCCATCTTTGTAAAAGGTGATAACCATGTTTTCATCATAATTTACATTATTTTGCACATTTTAAGCCCGGTTTTCACCTGATAGACTTTTGCAGGAAAAAATGCAGCCGTTTTTACTGATTTCCCCCCCCCCCCCAAAAAAAATATGTTTGGTTCAGAATTTGGCTTCAATTACTATGTTAAGGGCCTATAACATACAAATATGATTCAGGTTTATTCATAATTGCATAATATACCTAAACAAATCACAATTCGAAATAATGATGCAAATGCATGCGCTACAAAGGATAAAACATTTTAAAAACGGCTTCAGAATTTTCAAGTTTGTTTTGAAATGTTCACTTTAAAGCAATTTACAATTAAGTGTATCTGTGATATGGGTTGTATCTATAGATTGAAAATATTGCTGACTCATTAATTAACAAATGATTTAAAATTTGTTCAATTTCCACAGTTTAAATTTTGTTTATGGGACAATATATGACCCCACACCCCTTATCATGATTCTCCGATACTTGTCTTGTCGTGGATATAAAAAGGAGAAAAAATATTTTTGTGTTTGCTTTCCATATATCCTACATTCGATATTTTAAATACGGCGATTAGATCTTTTTTCAGCCTAATATACTGAAATTATAACTTCACATTTTAAATATTTAGCAACACATTGTGTAGATTTGGTACTGTGATGTCAACAATAGGGTTTGCATATTTGCCATTCTTATCATTGTGGTTGGTTTAAGTGCAGTTGTAGGTTCAGTGAGGCAATACGCTCGTGTGACCTCGCTATTTAAAAAAGAAAGTCATAAAAGGATCATTGATGCGCATCTGTCGACCCATGATTCATTCTATTCTGCGACTACAAACATAGTTTGGTCTCATTTGGTAGCATAGCTCTTTCACGAAGAGGTTGCTTCATAGATTCACCATGTGATTTTGTCGTATTTCTCGGTCGTTTCCCAAGGTCTTGCCTGGATAGACTGGGAATTTGTTAGTTTGTGCTAGTTTCCTTCACTTGTGGTGGTTTGATTTAAAACATAGTTTGCTCCCATGGTTGCTTAATATATTCTCTCTGTGGTTTGACCGTATTTCTCAGTAGTTTTCCAAAGTCTTTGCCTAGGTTGGCAGAAGTTTTTTTTAGTTTGTCCTAGGTTCCCTCACGTGTGGTAGTTTGGTTCAGAAAATCTGACAAAGTTTTCCACAACTTCATTTTCTAGAAGCAGTGCAAAGCATGAGTGAGGAGCTTGAACCTGTGGTGGTTTTGCCTGCTAGTAAAAGGCGTCCTCTGGAAAATATAGATCAGGGTCTTTGTTTTTTCTGTCAAAACAGCACAGGCAAGACAGTTCAAGCCCAAGAAAGTGGAATAAAGCATGTGCAGAAATGCTATGATATTAGACATGACTGCAATGACAGCACCCACTGTGGCATTCTGTCCCGCATAGGTCCACTTATGGACAGTTTGATGGAGAAGCCTGCGGTATGGCATGAAAATTGTTATGCTTCTTTCACCAATAAGGTGAACATTCAACACGTACAAAAGTGCTTCGAAAATACTCAGTCCCTCCAGTCCCAAAGTAGACCTTCAGCCCCCATTGTAACACCAACAAGTGAAACAGTCCCTCTAACAAGAGCCATGGTACAAGGTGTTGATTGGCAAAAATGCGTCTTTTGCCAACAAAGGAAAGATAGTTTGAAATTACACAGAATTGAGTCAGATAATATGGAGGGAACAGTAAAAAAAAAAAAAACTAGCTGAAAATGATTACCAATTAAAATGCAGAATTGGATATTGCAGTCTAGTTGAATCAAAAGCACACTACCATGTGTCCTGTTCGAACAAAGCTCAAAGGAAAGGCAGTTGTACCACTGATAGTAAGGTGGTCAGTGATACAGCATATGAAAAGGCAATGCATAGTCTCCTGGTGCATATTGACAAGGGTCTCGAAGCAGGACATGTATACAACATAAGTGATGTAAATAGTTACTTCCAAAATCTCCTTCAACAGGATGGAGTAAAAGATCCTACCTCGTACTCCCACAGATTGAAAGAGAAACTGGAAAAGCACTATGGGGACAAAATATCATTATATAGATTGCATGACAAAAGGCAGCCCCTCCTTTTTTTTCCATCAGTCAGCAGCGGTAATGTCCTTGAACAGCTTAAAATTACAACTGATAAGTTTAAAGATGATGCTATTGAGGGCTCGTTTGAATTTAACACCGAAAGGCAGGAGTCCAGCTTTCTAACATCTTTGCACCATGTAACTACCAAAATTAGAGCTGACTTGAAAGCAGCAAAAGGCCATCCTGGTTATGGCAATCTTACTGATAAAGCTGCTGCTGACTGCATACCAGACTCTTTGTACCTGTTAATTAACGTGATTTATACATCAGAGAATGATGATGCATTTAGTGACATTGAATCTGGAGCATGTTCTGCTTCTGTTGCAAAAGACAAAGTAAACAAAAAGGTCCTCAATACAGCCCAAACTATTGTGTACAAATTTTCAAATGGTTGAAAAAAGTGGTCAAACACATAGAAACTAGCTTATACATCCATCAGGCCACACAAAGCAAGCTTCTTATAGATTATTTGCACTCAATAGGTGAGTGTATTGGATATGATACGATTCGCAGAATTGACACAATGATTGCCACTGTGCAAATTAATAAATAGCGAATGAATGGCAATGTCTTTGTGCCTCCAAATTTAGTTTATGGGCGTTTTGTGCAATTTGCAGCTGATAATCTTGACATTATTGAGGAAACACTTGATGGGACAGGTATGTTTCATATGACACAGATGGCTGCATTCCAAAAAGGGCCCCCAAATGTATATGATCAATTGTTTACAGAGATTGGTAGAAGCAAAACATTAAAGGATATTCCAGAAGACCTTCTCGAAGTACCAGTGGCAAATGTTCCTGCAAAAAACCCAAAGGCAATGTTTACCAAACCACTCACCTCTGAATGGCTCAATGGTGCACCAGGCAGTATTGATAGCCCAGGATATGAAGGTCTAGATTTACTTTGGATTATTTGTAGGCTACATTCACAGTGTCAGCAAAAAGTACCAGGATGGACACCATTTAATCATATTCTGTCTGAGAATGCAGCTCCTAGAACAACAGTCGGGTTCTTGCCAATAATTCTTGCCCCAGCACACGAAGTAGATACAATTTTGACAGTGCTTTGTAGGTGCCAGAAGCAGGCCGAGAAGCTTGGCAACTCATATACTGTCATTACCTTTGACCAGGCATTATACTTTCATGCAAAAGAAGTTGTCTGGCATTCCCCTGACAAGTTCCAGAATGTAATTCTGTGTCTTGGAGGGTTTCACACTGCTATGATATACATGTCTGTCCTTGGCCAACATTTTGAAAACTCTGGTCTGAAGGACATATGGCTTGAAAGTGGTCTGTTCACTGAGTTGACACGTACAAAGATACTTGGTGGCAAAATGTGGAATAGAGGGGTGCGGGCACATAAGCTTATGATGGAGGCTCTTTGGAGAGAGTTCATGGAAATGTTTCAGGCTTGGCTAGATCAAGAAGGCAAGTCAACATTGCAAAATTTGATCCCATGTGTCGAAGCAATTGCAATTGCAGTTGATAAAAAGGAATATGCAAAGGTTCAGGCTGGTGTGAAAGACATGATTGCAAAGATGCCCCATGTAGAAAGTGACTTTGAAGCCTTCCTAGAATCGAAGTCCAGCAACCCAACATTCGTTTTTTGGAAGCAGTACATGGATATGGTTTCTGTACTGCTTAAATTTATCAGAGCTGAGCGTGTGGGTTTATGGGATACCCATCTATCCACCTTCAAACAAATGCTAGAGTTGATGGCCGTTTACAACCATGTTAATTACATTAGATTGGGGCTCACATATTACATTGACATGGTGGAACTGGAGCACACAGCCTACTCTGTGTATAAGGAGTTAAGATGGCAATTTTGGTGTCAAGGAAACTGAGAGTCCTTTCAGCCAAGTGCACACCGACAAAGCACTGGAACATGTAAACAAAATGTGCAAATTGTCAGGTGGTTTGGTGGGACTAACTAGATGGATGCTAACATGCTGTGACAGGGTCAGTCTCATTGATGGCATTTGTTCTTTATCTGTAGATGAAGGTGATATATCTTACCAACCACACAAAGAAATGCTTCCATCTAGGCTGCAGAGGGATGAAAGAGATGTGAAACTTCTTGTAACACAACTTAAGTGGTTAAATCCCTTTGGTCGTGACTCAGAACACCTTTTGGCAATTTCTACTAAGGATCTTGCTCCACAAGATATTGCCAGTGATCTTTTGTCAGCAAGGGAGACAGGGAAAGGCATTTTGCAGGAGGTAATTACAGATAGATTGGGATCAAATGCTACCAAACGTTTCTATGATTCCATTTAAAAGTTAGAGCAAAAACATTTGTAAATATGTACAAGGTGAAAGTGCACACAAAAACTGGCACCACCTCTACTATAAAGGCAGATAGAAACATCATCAAACGGCTCTGCACAGCAGCTAACATTGGACGCAGTGTTAATTTGCAGGAGTTAGTTACACATGAAATGTCACCAGTACTGCTCTCACTTGCTAATATTGATTGCACACTTCTTTCACCAGACAAAGCTCCATTAGCACATCTTTTTAGTGGCTTTTGTATGCAAAAGATTCCACCAGAACCCCTGTCGAAGACATGTTTCATTATTGATGGCATGGCGCTAGTAAATGCAGTTATCAGTAAACTTGGTACTGCAAGGACTTTTGATGACCTCGCATCTGTTGTGTGCAAAAGTGTGTTTCAACACTTTTCTCCCACATGTGATTGCATTGTTATAGTGTTTGACATGTATAAGGTATGTTCAGTGAAGCAGGGAACTAGGGATTTTGGATCTAAACTTTCCAGGAAGATCAAACAGATTGTAGATAGCCCTGAAGTTACTCTTCCTGATTCATGGCCATCTTATGGCTGTTAATGAAAACAAGTCGAGCCTGCAACAGTTCCAAAGCCAATGAAAAGGCCAAACGCTCACAACAAAGCAAGAGCTTGTAGTAGCAGGTGGGTTTGAAGACTGTGAAAAAGTATATTCCTCACTGGGGAGAGACATGCAGCACTTCTATTCTACCCAAGAAGAGGCAGATACAAGAATAGTGTTGTATGCTAAAGATGCTGCCATGGAAGGGCACTGTCATGTTGGTATTCAAAGCAGGGACACAGATGTCTTAGTTCAGATGCTGGCTCATGATACAACATCAGAAGTATGGATCAAGTCTGGCACAGTAAAAGAGCCTAGGTATATTCCTGTACACACTGTCAAGCATTCACTGCCACCACAAATTTTACCCACTCTTTTAGCATATCACTGCAACACAGGTTGTGATACAGTTAATCGTTTGTTTGGCATTGGCAAAATGGCATCCTGGAAAATATTCATTGAAAACACAGGGAAACTAGTAACATTTCGAGCTAACGTTGAAGACTGTGACATTGAATCACAGTTAAAGGCAGCAGAGAGCTTTGTGATAAAAATGTACAATGCAAAATCGGATCGCAAATGTATTGATACTCTGAGGACAGTCATGTTTTCCAGAGTAAATGAACCCGAACCTTTGCCTCCAACCAGTGACGCTCTGCATTTTCATCTACTAAGGTGTCTGTATGAGGTCCAGGTGTGGAAGAAAGCAAATATAGCCAAACCTCTCGTGCCTGACAAACTCCAATCTGGATGGAAGCTGGATGATCTGGGTAGTATTGTACCCATATTAATGAGCAGAGAGCCAATGCCAAGCATATGTCAGGAGCTTTTAGCATGTACTTGTAAGACAGGCTACACAAAAAGGTGTAGGTGCAAGACCAAGAAGATGGCCTGCACTGGTGATTGCGTATGTTTGCAACAATGCTTCAACCCTTTTTATCCCACTACCCAGAATGAAAGTGACAATTCTGATGCAGAAGAGCCATAAACTAAAACTTCATACAGGTCTAGGGTACTGAGCAACTATCACTTTAAAGTTGCATGCAAAAGATCGAATTATAACTATAAAACCCCACCCCAGCCTCCACCAAATGTTTGGTGGAGGCTGGGGCTGTGGGCTGTGGGCTGTGTGCTGTGTGCTGTGGGCTTGTTGTGTGCCTTTTCCTAAAGATGCATGGCATAACTCCGGCTTCCAGTTGCCCTTAGAGAACCGAAGAGACTGACTTTGAAGGCTAGTCACCTTTCGTCGGTTTCAACCTCTGCCTCCGTGGCTTCTGCTGTGGCCTTGGGCCAGGCCAAGCCATTGCAGGCTGACGGGGGTGGGGGGACCCTATCCCTTTGGACAACTTCCCAATTATCATAACCTGTGCATCCTGCTCAAACCGCCAGAGGGATGAAAGAGGCAGGGTTAAAAACTCCTTGATGGCACGGTCCCATAAGGGAGTGTCCACCATTGCAGGAGGGAAGTTGTACACAAACTGACTTGTCCAGTACAACTCAAGCCTGGACTTCTGCTTACCCAGCAGTCAACCCGGGCGAGGCCATCCCCGGAAGATCCTGCTTCTGTCAGGTCGTTGGACCCAGAGAGTTCCGTCAACAATTTGACAAACTTCCCAGCCACAAAGGTGGAAAGAGGCACCTCTAACTTGGGTGCTGGCTCCACTCCATCAACCGAGATCGGCACAGCTCCAGGCTGCACCGATGTGGGCTGCAGGACAGCCTCCCCAAAAAGGTTATGCTGCAAAAAGACAATGTTTGCCCGAAACACAGACCCCGATCTCTCTGCCTTAGAGGGAGACCGGTCCACCCAATCTACTGCCTCCTCGGCTGAAGCCACAGACTCTGCGTCCTTCCACTCTGCCACAAGACAGGAGAAACTACTGCCCCCTTCCTCGGGCTCAGAGTCCTCACTTTGGAAATCTGAGCAATCAAGGTCAAGAATGTTCTCGGCCATGGGACAACCCTCCAGATTGTTCCCCGACCCAAAGAGTAAATCCTCGAGGCGCTCCTCCTCAGTCTTTGCCTTAGCATTGGGGAGAGGTCCCGACCCTGCAACAGCTTCTCCAGCTGGTGTCGCAGTCCCAGAGCTGTATTGAGACTGCAGTTCATTCAATGCACGAAGAGTCTCTGCTGGGGAAGACACCCGACAGAAGCTCCCTAGCGGAAGGAGGCGACACCAGCCTGTTGGCCCACACTAGGCAAATAGGCCCAGGGGCTGGGGGAGCAACACTTGCTGCAACCTCTTCACCAGCCCAGTTGCCTCCGAAAAAACAAGACCTTTAGCCTCTGAAGGGATAGGCTCAAGTGCCAAAGTGTACCAGCCCACTGCCACATTGGCATAGGTCACCGCGGAGGCAACCTCCCCAATGAAAGAGAGATCCACTGCTTGATCACTGTTCATTGGGGTGGGAGAAGATGGCTTAGCCTCCAACTTGGATCAATCAACTTCCCAGGTGGGACTAGGCACCCAGACATTCGATCTGTGTGCCACCGTGCCACCTTGCCACCGTGCCACCCTCCATATTGGGAACTGCTGAGGGAGATACCTGCCTCTCCCCAGCAGGCGAGCAGGCGAAATGCCAGAGTGACCTCTCTGGCGACATACCTTCCTATCTGGCGAAGGAGAGGTGCTGATGACACCTTTTCCTCTTCTTCTTACAGGGACTATTTTAAGTCCATCATCTGGTCCCCAAGAGACCCCGAAACAGCTGCAGACACCTCGAAGGATGCAGTGTGGGCCAAGACCCTGACCACACTAGCCACTTTGGGCTTTGGTGTGGCCAACTCGGTAGAAGACTTGGCACCACTCTCGCAAGAGGGGCCAGGCAGCTCTGAGTGAGCGGGGAAGGAGGACATTCCACCCCTACCTGTCCAGTTGTTTGCTAACAGCAGCGAACAGCACCTCCACTTTGCCCATAATCACTTAGGCAGTCGCCTCCACCTGCACAGCCGAACCTTTACCTGTGGGGCATGGGGAGGGAAGCCTGGAGGAGCAGCACTAACAGCAAGTGATGATGGCATCACCCTATCTCTGCCTGAAGTCACTACTGACTTTTTCCCCACCTTGGCATTCACTGCCTTAATTAGTAATTACCAAGATACCATCCTTTTGCCAAACTACCGATGAGCCGGCAGCAGTAGGGCAGACAAGATGGGAGAGACCTTTGCCCACAGACCTGCTCAATGGAGCAGAATGGACTGTGGAGGGAACTTGCAAATGGGACCTCTCTACCACAGTTCACTCAACATCTGCACATGGCACCTTTCCAATAGGGGCCTTGATTGGAGGACCATCCTTGATTTAAACACCAGGGGCCTCGATTTGAAGCATAGCCTCAAACCGAGAACCTGTATGAACAGACGTGTTCACACTGGTCACTCCACCAATGGGTGCCTCGATCAACTATCTCGCCATGAACAATGAAGCTAAAAAGTTACCGAAAAGGTAAGAGAAAAGCGGAAGCATCCAACAAAACACATCCACCATTGATGGACGCCAGAGTAGGAAACTGAATTGCGCATGCCCCGTAATGCACATTACTGCTGCTAGGGATGCTGTGCCATGCGACAGGGCCACCACAGCAGTCACTGCAGCAGAACTGGACCCATGGAAGTTTTATTGGGACTCTGGCAAAGCATAGGTCTGCATGGAAACCAGCTTAAGTCACCTATGGTGTTGTAATGTGTCGTTTATACCTGTATAAAAAATTTTACCCCCCCCCACCCAAACTGGAGCTTGACCATTTGAACAAACATAGAATCCCATCCAAGGTACATCCCCACCAAGTTTGAAGTGAATCTGGACAGTGGCTTGGGAGAAGTCAAAATGGTGAATTCCTTGCAATCCCCATTCACTTGCATAGTGATCAATGGGACTGTATGTATGAACTGGTAAGTACCCAAATTGAAAAATTCATTAATATAATGCCCCAGTTTATTTGTACTTCAGTTGTACACTGGCATGGGGTTTAACTAAGATAAGCTATGCAGCTGGAATAGGTACATACTGGTTCAGTGGAAAGTCAAATTGTTCTTATCTGAACTTGAACTATACAAATTTAGTAATTATGTTTGGTTTGACAGGTATTTTCATTCATAATGAAGCTCTGCGTGTATAAGCAAAACTTGAAGTATTTAGCTAATTCATCATTTGCCGTATTCATATTTAATCATTATTATATGGGCTGTCTTTGCTGAATATCTAGTTTACACAAGAAGCCCCTACTCAGAGAGACATATAAGGGTATAGGCTCCGAAACATGTTCTGAGTAGTTACACGTTGAAGAGTCTTTAATTTCTTAGGCTAATACAGCCTATGTCAAAATTCTACTAAGGAATGTGTGCAATATGGACAATAGTACTGCCAAATGTGTATAGGTTAGACAGTGACAGGTTATCTTATGGAGAATAAAGAGTTCGGACTGTGGAATAGGGTAATGACTACTAGGAAGTGGTTCTGGACAAAAAGAAACAAATACAATTTAAGAGCAGAGATTCACAGTAACACCATCGTGAGAACATCTTTGGCTGGCCCTTCAACAATGAACATTTCCACCAAGTCTTGGCATAATCTATTAATCTGAGTGACAGTTTTTGAGAAGAAGTTGAAAATAGCAAAGACACACTTTTTGTATAAAAATCTTTGAAAAATCACAGTTGAACAAATTAACTTCTTGAAATACCCAGGAGTCTCCCGACGCAACTTCAGATCAATTGGCCAAAAAAATAAACCTAAAAAATCCAGAAATCGCTCGAGTGGGGCCATTTGAACAAACTTGGTAGAGACCAATCCAAGGTACATCCCCACCATGTTTGAACTGAATGTGGACAATGGTGTGGGAGAATAAAAAAAAAACGTGAATTACCATTGCAATCCCCCTTCACTTACATAGTAGTCAATAGGACTGTATCAGTCAGCAGAGCTTAGGTGGTGGGTCTTCATGTGTCATCCATCTGGTGTCTGGCATCCACATTTCACATTTCTGACTTCTTGAAAACCACTTGGCAGATTCACTTCAAACTTGTAGGGGATGAACCGTGGGTGGGTCTCTGCCAACTTTATTCAAACGGTCATGCTCCAGCAATTTTTCGATTTATTATTTTTTTTTGGGGGGGGGGGCATTTTCTGGTCTAATCTTGACAAATCCGGTCCTCTAAAACCCCTTGGCCAATTGCTTTGAACTTGCACAATCTTGCTTCTGGGGACCCCTTGACTTTGAATTTTCAAGAGGTGGCGCTGCAATCTTTTTCTATTTTTTGTGTTTTTGCTATTTTCGACTTCTGCTGCAGAGCCACCAAGTTTGTTCTGATGGTCACACTCCAATGATTTTTTTGCATTTTTTTAATGAATTTTTCTGTTCTTTTAGGGGCCAAATCTGAAAAAATCTCCAAAACCGCTCACCCAATTGCTTTGAAATTACACAGGGACGCTCCTAGAGATCCCTAGTTGTTAATTTGTTCACCATGTGGTGTTTTTTGTTTTGCAGTTTTTTTAATGAATTTTAGTATTTTTTTTTTAATCCCTGTTTTTATGGATAAGGTTGTGTCCACTTTTGCATCCACTCTATGGCACTGAATATGAGCAACCTTGGACAAAGCAGTGCTAGATGCGAAGATGGCTTCACTTGCAGCAGAAATGGCAAGAATGAGGAGTAAAAAACAGCTCTTGGACTGATCATTTTATGACAGGTATGGGCTTCAATAGGGATTTTATGGCTCAGGTATCATTATGTCTCCCCTTGCAATGGCGGGACATATTGTTTTTACTTCCATTTCTTCCGCTTCTTGTTCTTCTTGAACATATTGTTGCGTGCGTTGTGGACGCGATAACTCAAGAAAGATTTGACTTGGGAAGTTGAATTTTTTTGTGAAGATGTTCGATATAAAACCTTGTTTGAGATTGCAGATGGGTGACCTTGATATATTTTTCTAGGTCACATGGGCATGTCATCCAAAATTGACGTGGATGCAACAACTCTGCAAGGATTTTACTTAGGAGGGTGAAATTTTGCATGATTATGTACCATAATATGAACTCGGTTGGGATTGTAGATGAGTGACCTTGACCTATTTTCAAGGTCACATGGCTACTTTTTAAAAAATCATTGCAGATGCACTCAAGAAAGATTTGACTTAAAGAGTTTGATATTTTGTATGTTTATGTTTCTATGTAAATCTTTTGTTAGACCTTGCTTGTCAGGTGTATATGTATGACCTTGACCTTTTTTAAGGTCACACTGGAATCGTTATGCCTATTCATAAAAATAAGGGTGACAATAGTTAGGGCACACAGGGAGACATTTGATTTTTTTGTTAGAAAATCAGTCTGTTTTAGTTTATTTGTGAATTTGTTTGCCATTTCCACAATATTCATGAGATTTTGTGTGGCATGAGTTTGTCTAGACTTCTGACCTGATTTCAGTACATAGACCATGTCAACATGGTCAAAATCATATGGCTTACTCTGTGATTGACACACAGGAAACTCTAGGAACCATCTTTGCCAAAAATTCTGATTTTAATGAACATCTTGAGAAATGAATGAAAGGTTGTTGCAGGAGTTACTTCACCCAAGTGAAGACAGGGTTGTCAGGGTACGAAAATATTTTCAAAAAGCACTCGTCGGCAGGACAAGTGAATTTTAAAATCCACTTGTCCATATGCAAAATCCACTCGTCCGAATATAACCCGGTGCGACAAACATAGTAATGTTCTTTTTCATCAATCCATACATAAAGGCCTGGACAAACCATTTACCCTGATTTGGCACTTATTGTTGCAAGTTGTAAATCAGCAAAAATCTGTCAATTTTTACCACAATTCAAGCTATGACTGCAAACAGTAAAAATGGCAACAACAAAAAAAAAAAAAAAAAAATACACATTGAAAAGTAAACTACTTGCATAGGGTGACTCACGAAAAATACTGTGTAATTTCTGGAAGTCACTGTTCCAGATAAATTTAATACAGATTAATAGTTGTATTGGTTTTAACATCGTCTTTCTTCTTGCCGCTGATGGGATGCACATCGACGCCATCGTTTGCGTACTACCATGAATGCTATCCATACATCGTTGCCAATTTGTGTATACAGTATCGGCAAGTTCCTAGTAATAAATGGTGTTCGAAATTCAGATTCAAACGAAGAATTTAAAATCAGAAATCCGTTTCCTTGAAATGCACATCGAGTGTGCGGTCACCACCTTCCAATCACTGTATACAAACAGCTGCATTGGCCATGTGGTCTGACAAACAACACATCACCTGATTGGTCAATTGAGTCACATGCAAAAATGAGCCAATTACGGCTCGTGTCACAGTCTGTTCATCATGGCTTCCACCCTGTGAACGTGTGTGAACTTTCCTAAATTTACGAAGGGAACACACAAACGGGAAGCTTTTTTTTTTTTTAATTGCAGCATGCGAAAATAAAGATTCCAGTGTTTATAGCTACAATTATTTGGAGTCACAGGCAAATACGCAAAGATAGGGGGATAAAGAAAAATGCCGAATGTGTGACAGATCAGTCAGCATGATGCTCCCTTCACCGTAGATTACTCCACGCGGTCACTTGCATGTGACTGTCAGCTGTGTGTTTTGTTTGGCCAGGAAGTCAACTTGTGGCACCTTTACATGATCTCTCCAACACTTTTAGAGCCCACCGATAAATTGTCTTTGATGCTAATTTGCTGAAGAATTCGCCATGCAAGTTTTAAATTTTTTTGATGTTCCTTTGTCATCGTTCGGGCAGATTAGACTGAGGGCGAGGTGCTGTGACCTTGCCCTGATATGGGCGAAAGCCAATACACCCCTATGCATGACTGCTGCAGTGCTGGTACCTTTGATCTCGTCGTCGTATGTACGCTACGGTCAAAATACCTGCTTGTTTTGACAGAAATCAAGTAGGTAGTCAAGTCCTGTTGAATACACCTGCTGACCATGTAATTGTTTAAACCTGGATTGTTTACTTTAGGCCTGGGGATTATCATCACGTATTGTGCATTGGCGTCCCCACGCACATGCCTGCATTGGTGTGCATGTTCTGTTCACACAGACCACAGTAATCGCCAACATATGGAGAGTCGCGAAGGCTCTGAGTGCTCATCATCATGCCGTGCATGCAAACAGACGTAATTTCAGTCCAATTAAAAAAGAAAAAAAAATAGCTTGTCTGCAGGACAAGTTGAATTTGAAAGTCACTTGTCCGAGAAGAGCTTTTGCTTGTCCCGAACGTCGGATCATAGGAATTTTTGCACCCTGTTGTGCTATCCCGGGCTTTCAACTGAGATCAAGGTGTACTTGTGGAAGATAGTCTGTGTCCCATCATTGACTTATGCATGCAAAGCAGTAGTTTTAAGTGAGAAACACGACTAACTTAGAATCATGCCAAAGTACCACAGTTAAACGTTTTATTGGAAATTGTAAGAAATCATATCATTCTAAAATGTTACATGCCTTATGTGTTCAACCTGTCAAATATTGTTTTTGTGTTCATTTCATCTGCATTTTCTTTTTCTTCAACACATGTTCCAACACAGTAACTCATGAAAGATATGACTTCTAAAGTTGAAATTTTTTTTGTGAATATGTTCCTATATAAATCCTTGGTTGGGATTGTAAATTGGTGACCTTGACCTATTTTTGCAAGGTCACATGGGCCATTTCATATAAAAGCAATGCAAACATGATAAGTCTGCTGGGGTTTGACGTGGGAGGTTGAAATTTAAGATTGATGGGATTACATTTAGTACATCAACAGGGCGACCTTTCTGAACAAGCAGCCACAGCTAAAATTTCTAATGCTCCAGTGATAGCAGCAGCACAGAACCAAAAAATTTGGAATGACATCTCAAGCTGGATCAAAGAGGAATATCACTCCAACTGTAGATCTACCAAGCCAGCAAGCAACTGTGCCAAATACACAGTCACATACCTCTTGGAGATGGCTTAGCAAGCACGACTGGTGCTCGGTTAACCATCAACCCGCCAAGTACGATGCAACTACTGACTGGGAGGAGTATCAAATTAATTTCTTAACATGTGCCCAGTTAGAAAAATGGAATTATACAACTAAAGCATATATGTTGGCTGTAAGTTTACAAGAGACTGCAAGACTGTTCTTTGCTGGACTTTCAATATCTGACAGAGTTATTCTAAAATTGAAACAGCATTTGCAACTAGGTTTGGGTTGTATTGCCAGAGAGAGCAATTTAAGGCAAAGCACAGATGTATTACAGTCTGTGAAAAAAGAGTTGAGCTCAAAGGGGTGGTCTCATTAATTTTGATGCGCCCTACTCAGATGCCAACATCTGCTGTCTATTACTGCTGACACTTATGCAAATTAGGTCATATAAACCGGAGCACATGGCCCAGCCAAGTGATCAGGAAAACCAATTCTTGCTTAGCTGCGAATTTTGTGTTTAAAAATCAAAGATAAAGAAATACTTTGTTGGATTGTTGGTTCTATGGGCGGCCAGGTGGAGTTGCTCAATCTACAGAAATACCAACTGGTCATGAAGTCTTGCTGCCAGTCACAATTCAAAAAGGAGGACATTGAAAAAACTAATAAAGAGGAAAGGAACAGTTGGCAGAAATCCCAGTAAAATATAAACAGATTTTTGCGAAAAAATGGAGACCCTTGGTAAAAACAAAATTGGTAAAGCACCACATCAACACAGGGGATGCAACACCTATCCAACGACCTCTATGATGCCAACCTATTAACAAAGGAGCTAAAGAGAAGGAGGGAATGGAGAAATTGCTGAAAAGAGGGATAATTGGACCATCAAACAGTGCATGGTCTTCACCCCCAGTGCTTGTAACTACGAAATATCAATAAGATTCTGTGTTGATTATTGCAAGCTGAATGAAGTTACCATAAAAGATGCATACCCATTGCCAAGAATTAATAACTGCTTGGATACTTTGGCAGGACCAAATGGTACTGTTATGGATTTGTGCAGCGGCTATTATCAAGCAGAAATAGATCCAAAAGACAAAAAGAAGATGCCCTCAGTACCAGAACTGGACTTTTCCATTTTACACTTATGCAATTTGGATAATCAAATGCTCCAGTTACTTTTAAAAGACTGATAGAGAGAGTACTGTCTCGATTACAACGGGAAGAGTGCCTAGTATACCTTGATGATATAATTATATATGGATCATCCACTAATGCCTGCCTTGAAAGACTTGACAATGTTCTCCAGTGGTTGAGTTCTGCCAGACTTAAAATGAAGTGTGAGAAGTGCTCATTCTTCCAAACAGAGCTTCTTTTCCTGGGATATATAGTTTCTGGTGAGTGAGAACTGACTCTGCCAAGATTGAAGCTGGAACAGACTAGCCAAGACCATCCTTTAAAAAGCAGCCCCCCAGCTTCCTTGGGCTCTGTTCCTACTATAGACACTTTGCAAGACGCTTTGCTGAAATTACGAGAGACCCCTCCATAGACTAACAGAAAAGGATTCCCATTTGAAATGACTGGATAACCATCAAAAGGTGTTCTTTATACTCAAAGAAGCCTTGACAAGAATACATGTGCTGTCATATCGAAGTTCTGATGATCAATATATCATGGACACTGACTCAAGTGACTCAGCACTTGGGGCGGTGCTTTCACAGCTCCAGAAAGGAAAGGAGAAGGTCAGCATACATAAGCAAAGCTCTCACTAAAGAGAAACATAGCTACTGTATTACTGGGAAGAAGCTGCTTGCAGTGGGCAAAGCAGTGACGCATTTCCACCACTATATATATATATATATATATATATATATATATATATGGAAGAACAGTATTGTTGTGTATTGATAATTCAGCTGTTAGCTAGTTTTATTAATTGAAAGATCTTGAAGGCCAGATGGCCAGGTGGCCAGGTGGCTTCAAATTCTTGGGCAGTATGACCTTCTAATGGTCCGCAGGGCAGGGAAGCAAAATGGAAATACAGACGCCTGATTCAGGATCCCCTGTTAATATTGTTGAGAAGAAGAGGCAGAAATAAGTGAATTCCAACATGAAAATTCTGATGTAACAGTCATCACCTGACAAAATAGGTCCAATCAAGAAAGGGAGCTCAAAGAAAATCAGGGATAGCTTTCTGGATACCACCCAGAGGAAATCTGAATGACCCAACTTGCTGACAAACCGTTAGGGCCCATTTTCCTTGCAAAGGAAGGAAAGCCATGTTGGCCTGAATGGCAATGTATCTCACATCTGTTGAAGAACTCATAGACTATGGAGACAATTTAATCATCTGAGGATTAAAGGTAGAATGTTGCACAGGCCTTAGCATGGTGATGATGGAACCTAGTACCTTCAGCTGGTAGTTCCAGAGGCCAAAAGGACAGAATTTGTAAGGCACTGCCAAGATGCTAGGACAGCTGGGCATTTAGGTACAGAGAGAACAATGAATAAAGTGTGGCAACACTTTTCTTGGCCAGGGTGGACTGAAGATGTCAAAATGGACTGCAATGTAATTTGTGTGCAGCAAGGAAGCCCTGCTCTCCAAGTGCGGTAGCCCATGGAGAGGATGGCAGTGGACATCATTGGTCCATTGGCATTGACTTATGGGGCTAATAGATACATAATGGTGGTATTTGACTACTTCACCAAACATACAGAAGCAATAGTACTTCCAGACCAGACAACAGAGTCAGTTGCCTGTGCCTTTGTATAGAGGAAGTAGTCTGCAGACTGTACACTCCAAGAATACTACATTCTGACCATGAAGAAATTTTGAGGCTATTTTGTGCCAAAAGATGTGTAGACATCTGGAAATAGAAAAGACCAGGACAACCAGCCTACATCTTAAAAGTGATGGGATGGTTGAGAGATACATGACAACCGTGAAACCATTGTTAACTATGAAAGCAAAGCAAGACTAGCACGCTTGGGATGGGCATCTGCCCTTTATTATGATGTTGTACAGGGCTTCACCACATGACAGCACTGGTCACTCCCAATATAATGCTTTTTGGAAAGCAAATCAGCCAGGAGATGGATTTGTATTAGCCTCCGGCTGTTTTCCGGATACTCATTAAAGAAATAAAGTATATTATTATAAGGCACGTCATGCTTTCAATCCATGCAGTTACAGGGACAGTTAAGCATGACAAAGCTCATGAGGTTAGTGCAGATGACTGGGTGCACACATTAAAGTTGAAATTGGAAAATGGACACTCACTGGCCAGATGAAATATGAAGCATAATGCAGAGTATCAGCACCAGCAGTATAATCATCATGCAGATAAAGTAGGATTCAAAGAAGGCCAAATTGTTTGGCTATAAGATCCTGTAAGGAAAGTTGGAGAGTTCCCAGTGTTGACTTCTGCCAGGAAAGGTCCCTTCATTGTGGTACAGAGGATAGATGACCTCTTGTATCAGATAAAATGGAATCCCCGATCTAGAGCACAGGTAGTACACTTGAAATGGCTACATCCATATGAGGGTTTCAAGAAACCCAAGTAGTGGAAGCATTGGTCACCAGAAACTCAGGAACCTTGAAAGGAACAATAAATAGGGCTAAAGAAAAAAAAAAAAAAAACCCACCAAGAAAACATTGCCACCAAGTTTGAAGTGAATCTGGCTGACAGTTTTGGAGAAAAGTTGAAATTGTGAATGGATGCCAGATACCAGACAATGGATGACGGAAGAAGAGTGAGGGTATAAGCTCTCCTGGCTGATTAGCTGAGCTACAAAGGTTCTTCTCCAAAACCACTTGGCCAATTGGTTTAAAATTGCGTAGGAACATTTGAGGGCATGACGGGGAGTTACACAGTACATGGGTGACCTTAAGCTCATTCTCAAGGTCATAGGATAACTTAGGTGTTGTTGACTCTGCAGATGATAGCTTGAGAACTATATGTACTTCATCCTCAACTTTGATATTTTACACGATTATAATTCTTTCAGGGCCACACTCAGAGAGTTGTCATCCTCAACTTTGATATTTTACACGATTATAATTCTTTCAGGGCCACACTCAGTTGTTACAATGATTAAGTTTTGGTACATAGTTGAGTCTGCTTCAGCGGGAAGTTAGTTCAGAACCCACCTAATTTCCCCGCTGAAGCAGACCCAACTATGTACCCCAAAAAATCATACACATGAAATAGTAGTCGTGAATGAAACACAAAGACAGGAACTGTTGTTGTACATATACAAATATTGATCTGACACGTACACATTAATTCACAGTTTAATGTTCCCCACTTGGTCTGCCATCAATCACTCTGGGCTGCAACTCAGTAACAAAGGGCAGTACCAGGAAAGAAAAAGTTGTCTAAAACTTCAGCCTGTTTAATTCATTTTGAGCAAATAAATCAACATATTTCTTGCCAAATTAAATTGAGAATATCTATTCTTATGTTCACTAGCTGCCGAACTAAACACGTATTTACTTTAGACATTTACTGTGGAACCACACAAGAAGAAACATAGCACCTTAAAACCCCTAGGCTGCCACAAAAGGGATCTGGTTCTCTTGATATCATGTGTTCAAGAATTTAAGGACAGTTAAGACACCAAAAACCTTTCCATGGCAGATTTTGAGATTTTAACTTTTTTTACAAGATGAATGTCCTTTCTATTAGTCGTCAAAATTTCAAGGTTTTAACTAAAGTAGAAATATGAGAAAAACGCCAAAAACCACACAGGCAAGTGGACATCTGAACGTCCATGTGTCACTCTTTTGGTTTTCAGCCGCCAAACGGAACTATGCCGCCCATCAATCATACTTAACAGCCTGTCACATGGCTGCAGGTAGCAACGGTCCATGGCAAAAGAAGAGTGGTATCAGGGCGGCAATGCAAAATAAGGCAGCATGCCGAAAGTATGTTTGTGGGCAGGAAAAAGATGCAAACATGCTAACATATCATAGCCTTAGTGGTTTACTTTAGATTTATCTTGCTTGTTTTGCGTTCTAATGAAGGGAGATTTGAAATGTTCAAGAGGAGCGGGAATCGCCAGACAATGGCCCTTCAAACTTCAAAGGCCATGCCGCAATGGATTACCCCAGTGGTCCTCCACACGAAAGACAAGCGGGGAAAAAGCTGGCACCTTAATCAACAATACCTACGTACATAATAATATTTCATCGAAACCCAGGGATGAGAAAATAAAAGTACAAATAAACACATCGAAATAAGCATAAAGGTGAACAGCACAGAAAACACACAAAATAGCATTACAAAACTCAGGTTGGAAAGAGAAATGAAACTCATTGAGAAAATAACTACAAAATAATGAAAAGCTAACTAAGTAAAGTGTACAGACAAGTCCAACAAGCTAACTACATAAAGTATACAGATACGAGTAAATACAATAAAATAATATCTCTAAAAATGGGATGAAGAGGTAGGGGGCGGAAGACCAAACCCGACTTCCGTGCACTGACCACGAGGAGCCGTAGGCTGCCCCACCAAAGCAAGGCAACGCACCTTTCGTTGCCAGGCTTGAGGTCACAGGGTCCAAAGGGCCGCCTACATGAGGTCACACTTTGAAACCAGACTGTCGCTGTCGCTGTTTGACAGATCGCTGAATAATGTTTTCCGTACTTCAAAGGCTCTTTTATTCATGTGATTGGCCAAGAATTGATTGACAACCTCCCCAAGTGTTAAGGGACGATGTTTCTACGTTTTGTACAAACATCAGCTCAACTTGAGCAAATGGTATTGTTTCAGAGGCAAATGATCCCACATCAAAGGCCTTTGAAACTTGTTTTCTCAGAAAGAGTAATAAGACGAGAACCCCACCTAAGAATGGTTATTCCAAGAGAATGGCTGGGCAAAATTTAATCTGGTTAACGGCTTTCACTTCTTTAATGTCTGAACTGCAAAAACGATCCAGCGATTTTCTAAATTTTGCTTCGTTCTTTTTGTATGAAATGAAGAAAATGAACATCCTGAAAATCAAAGGGAAATTAGAAACATCAAACTTTGAGGATGCATAACAGAACAAGTTAATGAGTATTGCAGTGCAATACATAGTCCCCCGCTCGTCGCCCACGAGGTTGAATGGACTACTATATAGGGGTGTGACCTAGATGAAAAAAAAAATTAAAAGTATGGCACATTCTTAGATTAAGCTTCACATTTGTGTAAAATGTCATTAATCTAAGTAAAAGGACAAAAAAGTTATGGCCCGGACAAGATTTTGAATGGATTTCACAGTGACCTAGATATTTGACCTAGTGACCTACTCTTGCCATGTGACACAACAACTCCCCAGGTAGTATTAAAATAATAAATTTGGTAGCTGTAGGTATTATAGTAAGGGAAATATGGCATGGACAAGGTTTTACATGGAGTTTACACCGTGACCTAGATATTTGACCTAGTGACCTAGTTTTGCGTCGTGACACACTTTTAGGTCACAATACGTTATCAGTAAACTTTTGTAACAAGAAGTCAACCGGACAAAATTTGTATTGTATCTTGAGCTTGCTTAATGAACTTCGTTAATTAATTAGTTAATGGAAGTAATTAGCCACAGAAAACAATGCGTATGTACACCTACTACCTAAGGTGTACACACCATAAAAAATTCAAAGGGCTAGCATTAATAGTTTAGAAGATATGGCCCGGACAAAATTTGTCTTGCTTAACGAACTTTGTTAAATAATTAATTAATGCAACTAATTAGCCACACAAAACAATGCCTATGCACACCTACTACCTATGGTCTATCCACCACCAAAAATTCAAAGGGCTAGCATTAATAGTTTAGAAGATATGGCCCGGACAAAATTTGTCTTGCTTAACGAACTTTGTTAAATAATTAATTAATGCAACTAATTAGCCACACAAAACAATGCCTATGCACACCTACTACCTATGGTCTATCCACCACCAAAAATTCAAAGGGCTAGCATTAATAGTTTAGAAGATATGGCCCGGACAAAATTTGTCTTGCTTAACGAACTTTGTTAAATAATTAATTAATGCAAGTAATTAGCCACACAAAACAATGCCTATGCACAGCTACTACCTAAGGTCTACCCACCATAAAAAAATTGAAGAGGTAGCATTAATATAGGGAAAATATGTGCCAGACAAAATTTGTTTCTGTATATTTACATATCGTGGTGACCCAAATATTTGACCTAGTGACCTAGTTTTGCTTTATGACACTTTCTTAGACTAAGCTTCACATTTGTGTAACATTTCATGACTCTAAGTAAAAGGACAAAAAAGTTATGGCCCGGACAAGATTTTTCATACATATGTATTCTGTGACCCAGATATTTGACCTAGTGACCTACTTTTGGCACACGATACACCTCTATCCTAGGAAGTACAAACACATTAAATTTGGTAGCTGTGAGTGTTATGGTGTTGGAAATATGGCCCGGAGAAGCTTCGGACGGACGGACGAGGTGCAAACCTATAGTCCCCCACCAAGTGGGCGGGGGACTAAAAACGAAACAAAACATAAAAAATTGCAGGATTGCTTTTTGTTGTCAAAATGTAAGGATTAAGATGCAAGTGTAATTATGATTTTATCACAAATAATTAGTGACTTATATCGACATTTGTGGGGTGGATGCATTGCAGTCAATTTTCAATTGTTTATTTGACAATTAACATCACAGACACCCAAATATGGAACATATAAATTCTTTGGGGTATGACGAGTATACACATGATATGTTATCCTAACGCAAATATATTTTGAGCTAGGATTGACATAAGTGGCATTTATTTTTGGTGTCTTACCTGTCCTTAATCAAGGTCATTCTCTTGAGAGCATATTTAAAGTATCTTAACTTTCCTTCTCAATTCAGTATTCTGTGGTTAATTTAATTTGAGCAGCTTTGTTATTTAGAATGGTTTTCAATAAAACATGATATATTGCACTTCAATAAAAATACAATTGGCACCTACAGTCTGTTTGGCCAGACTTGAGCTCGATGGGGCTGGCCTGCATTATTCATTAGGTACAGCGGGGACCCCTACAGCCAGCCACTCAGGATAGCGGACTGCTATCCCTGGACCCTCATTAGGCTGAGCACATGGTGCCCACCACTGCCACTGCTCACTGCTGCATATAGTGCAGCATAAATGCTGAAAAGTATGAAACTTGTAGAATAAAATTTAATAACTTACATACTCAGATGCTAGGTAACGGAACTGCAAGCTCTTCCTCATCACTATCATTATCACTATCAGTATCCTCAGAATCACTGTCCCCAATGCTAATGATTAACTCTGGCACCCTCTCCTCAAGTATCCCATCTCTCCGCCAGTAATCATTTTCAGTTTTGATCACACTTTGCACTGCATCTCTCCAGTTTTCTGGTGTAACCTGGTTAACAGCTTCAGCACAAAGTCTCTCCACATCCTTTATTTTCCATGTGGTGTTGTGCCTTGCCACATAATTTTTAATATTGGCCCAGATTAACTCTATTGGGTTCAAATCACAATGGTAGGGTGGGAGACGTACGACTGTATGCCCATGGTCCCTGGCAATTCCATCTATAATGTACTTTTTTTCCCTGGGTTTGTAGCGTTTTATAAGTTCATACAACTCAACTTTTAGCATGTCTGGAGCAAATGGAATATTTTTCTTTGCTAACCACTCCATCATATCTGCTTTCTTTGTGGCTGTTGTAGGTGCTTTTTCATCAAGCATGCTATGGTAGGGTGCATTGTCTATGACAATAATAGAATTGTCTGGAATATTTGGCAATAATTTTTCCACGAACCACTTTTTGAAATTTTCGCCATTCATTTCGTCGTGATAATCACCTGATTTACACTTTGCCCGGAAAAGAAGAAGGCCGTTGGGAACAAAGCCATGTTCTGAACCAGCATGGTTTATAATTAACCGACTACCTTGACCAGGTGGGATCTTCAATCCAAATTCTTCACTCCTGGATTGGTCAATATTTCCAGGATGCTGCCAACATTTACTGACACTATGATGTGCGTTAAGCCATGTTTCATCTTGGTATATAACACAGCGTGGATTTGCAGAGTTCCTGTTTTCTCGCATGATCCTTAAAAATGAGTGACGCAGTGCAACAATGTCGGATCTTTCCAAAAGATATTTCCTTCCATCGGCTTTTGCATATTTGAATCCCATTTTCTTCAAAATCACATACAATGAAGAACGCCCCCCTGTAAAGTTGGTGTTCTCTCTCACATCAGGGAGAAGTTTGTCTAGGGTTGGTATGACTCCCCCCTCATACATAGAATGAATTCTTCTGCGAATAACAGCCAGATCAAACTCGTCCAGTTCTGTCTTCTCACTTTTCCTTGGTCTCTTTTTCCCAGGTGTTGAAAATTCTCTTCCTTCCTGTGAATCCTTTCTTATCCTCTTCACTGATGCTTCACTAACCCCCACACAGTCAGCTGTTCTCTTTAGCCAACATTTAATGGGAGTGGTAGGGACACCTTTCTGAGCTTCTTGTTGAAAAAAATTTGAGGCTTTCCATACAATTTCTCTTGCTTGACTCTGAAGAGCTTTGCCTTGCCCGACCTTAGCCATGACGAATGCATATGTGGTCTATTCTCATAATGTGTCAACATATGGTCTGGTTGTGCAAATTATGTAAATGATTGCTTCTTTTTGTTATTATTTCAAGATACAGAATGTGTGAGGCATGATAGAGAAGTGGTCAGTAATGGCAATGGGATGGGAAACAAAGTTGCAGAATGAATCAGGGGTCACTTTGTATAGGAGGGCCCAATCCAAATAATTAAAAAAATGCAATAAATAATTTAAACGTTGCACTTTTTAATGTTCATAAAAGCCTTGCATTGCAGAAATATTCATTGAAAAACTGAAAATTAAAGCAAAGACACAGGTGAAGTCATTCAGAGGCAGCTTTGTTGTAAATGTATTATGAGGATGGGGCTTCAAGCAACCACAAATTTCACCAAAAGTGTGACACCCCTGTGAACTTTGTACGGACAGGGTGTTTGGGGATTCTCAAATAAGTGTAAGTTACTGCCAGATTACTCAATTATCCGATAAAGTTAATCAAATGTACATAAACTACAGAGGCACTTGTTGTTTCATGTGGTTTGGACATGTCAGAAGTTACAGGGCAGTACAGCTGGTAGCTATCAGCTATGGTGCCTGTCATAGCAGCATGCAGTGCAGCATCTACAGTTAGGGACCAATTCAAAATTCCAAGAATCATCTTCCAGCAAAATATTAAAAATTGAATGAAAGAAAAGTACTGAAAACAAGAGTTTTATGGTGCGAAAAGGTATGCCAACAGTACTGGGCTGGCCATGTGCTATTGTTTACACACATTGCTAAAATTATCACGGGCACTGAGTGGCAGGGCTAGTAGGTCAGGGATTGGATGGCCTGCTCACTGATGGTCTCATCAGAGGTTAATGAGACAGCCCCGAGAGCTCAAGTCTGGCCGAATGGACTGTAAAGGGTTGTTTGTGTTTTTATTTCAAACATAATACTAATAATAATAACAAACGAGGTACATATAATTAATCTAATGCTATTAATTGATACATAGAGAGGTAATACTGACAATATGGCTTGGCTTGGCTTGGCTGGATAAGCACAGATCTGATGGAAAGACAATAAACGTTCTGCCTATACATTGAATGAAATCTAAGGCCAGCGCCGAAACACTAGGTCCTAAGAGAGCACTGCCACCATCCTCCAGAGGTCCCCCAGCACCGAGATGATACTGAAACAAGGCTTAAAGCCTGGAGGTGGGGCTTTTTGTTGTTTTTCCTTTTTTTTTCATTAGGGCATGAACATATGCTTACATGTATAATATTCTGTCCATGGGGTGGCCTCTGAATAATTTTGTAACATGATTATAATACAGTGGTCCCTGCTTTGAGAGACCACTACTATCAAAGACCAGTTGCCTTATAAGACCACATTTCTCAAGTCCTTAGTGCTTTCTTTCCCATGTTATTGTACCCGCATTGAGAGACCACAGTTGTTGATTTACATGTATAATAAAACAAAATGGAACACTTTTGATTCATATGTAAATTACTTTTTTTATTCACAGTGTAAAAATAACTCTAAGTGGTAATATGTTTTATCATTCTAACAATATATAACAAGATAATTTTGTTCTATTGCTTTTGCAAGTTGAGATACATTTGTACAAACCAATCTTGATATAAAACTACATGAATGATATTGCTTTTAATCATATACATATACATGTATATGAAATTTGGGTACATTTGTGAGTAAATATTCATGGCTATTATAGTAATATCTGTAAGACCTTAATTTACTGGGCTTAATATGAATATTTTGTTAACATTTCAATACATGTAGGTTCGTGTATGATCAAACAAAATTTATTTCAATGGTGGGAGCGAGCTTATTTTGGAGATCGTTTATGCGCACGCGTAATTTGTTATGACGTGTAAAGCAGCCACAGTGACGTATGAAAAGACCTGTTGCTGAAGCCACTGCGAAGAGGTGGAACTAGAAGAAGATGTGAGGATTACTCGGTAGTTTCACAAGTATGTGTGTGTTTTTCATATTTAGTTGTTTTACATTGTGTATATTACACGAGCGAAGATGTGTTTGTATAAAATTTGACAGGTTCTCCGCCACTTGCGGTGTCATTGCATCAATGTGGTATCCACGCGGTCATTGCCATGTTGACCATCACATGAACATTAATGGTGATGTCGTTCATCTCGAGCACATGCTTTTGAATATCACGTCTTCTTCTAGTTCCACCTCTTCGCAGTGGCTTCAGCAACAGGTCTTTTCATACATCACTGTGGCTGCTTTACATATCATAACACATTACGCATGCGCATAAACGATCTCCAAACTACGTTCGCTCCCACCCTAGTTTGATAATGTCGAAAGTAGACGACAACAGATAAAAAAAATCAATCTATTTTCTCTTCTGTCCTTTCTTTAAACAATATACATCAAAGTGAAAGATTCGTGTTATTCACAAACAGTAAAATCAGTGCATTGCGCTTCTTCCCTATAACCCGAACGGTAATAAGATCTAATAACATTGCACTTGCGCAGCATTATTTATTTACCTACATTATGCAAATGCCATTCAAGCCGATGAACAAAACGATGGTCTTTTTGGACAAACGTAGGAATTAAAACTATGCAAAAGACACAGAATGCCACTTATGCCGTCGGACTATTGATTCTTGGTACCAACTATCTTTGTAATATTTAGTATATTTCCATCGCCGTTCAAAAACAACTGCTGCAACCCAGCAAAATATAAAATACGCATTGCACAGTAGGACCCGGGAAATGTACCAATCACATATATACACATTGACATTCAGTGTTGCCAACTCTTACGGAACTCCCATAAGTTGTACGGAATATCAGGCTTCTACACAGCGAGCTTACATCACACGGATCAAGAAAACCTTACGGATTTTACAAAAGATGCTACGGGAAAAAAATATAATTTAGCATATAATTGAGATGATGGATATCACGTCTTAGATATACAATAAGATCATATCAAGTAATTATAATTGATAATTTGTTAACTTTACTGTCTCTCTAAAGTTAAAAAAATATTAAGTAAAAATTTATTTTATATTATGGTATGATTTTCAGATTCTCCACATGAAATGGAAAAGTTTCCACCTTAAAAAACCCTGCAAAACTTAAACAAAAATAATGCACCAAATGGCTCCCATTTCAGTTACATATTAAAAAAATTGCCCCCCCCCCCCCCCACCACCTCCTCCCGCCAAAGGCCAAGCTGGGGGATGGGTGCGGTACCTTCCTCCCGCACCCATCCCCCGTCACTGCGCTCCCTCGCTGAGTCTTACTGATTTACAACACTCTAGGGTTGGCAACACTGGACATTGTAAAATCTGCACTCGAAACGCCAATATTTCGTTCCATCTCCGAACCCAATTGAACACTTTCTATTCACCCACTTTAAACCACTTTACATATTGCGCCAAAACCGCGTACTTGCACAAGACTCGTAAGGGGAAGTGATAACTTGATTACATTTTTTTCGTAGACTCAATGAATTTTATCCTTCTGATGCATCTTTGGACGTGTTCAGACTGGAAACTGTCTGGATATGCAAAAACCCACGGAGAGGCTCATTAAGCTGACAAAAGTTCAAAGTTCAAAGATTTGACGTCACATTCACGCACAAATACAAGCAAGATACGGAACTTCTTTAAACAGAAAGGTCCCGATAATGTGCATAGATCAATAAAGAATATCTACATTTTACATCAGCAATGAGCAGTAATACCAGTGTTACAATTAAGAGCACAAATGAAAGAAAATAACCAACACCTTTTTAAAATCTGTTTCTTGTTTGCACCAGAATACATAACGTTCGCCGCATGTGCGTTGTTGGCACATTCTAACAGGCATTTTCAGCAATTGTGACCAGTGGTGACAGAGTATTTTCTCTTATCAAACCCTTCAGGTATCAGTCTTGTTTATTTTGCAGATATCAAACGTTAAGAATAAAGTCTTGTCACAAATCAGGACTATTAATACGACAGGAATAGTTCCTGGTTTTCAAATATTGAACTTTTTAGGTCTACTTTGTACTATGTACATGAGAGGCGGTCTCCTAACGGAGCCCCACCTAAAAAGCAGCCTCTCATGTGAGTCAGGTTCTCACCCTGAGTGCCCACCATACTAATTTCAGAATATATAAAGTTTGTTTTAATTTTAAGATATCAAATTTGGCTACAAGTGTGTATAAGATCAGGTTTCCCCATATAAGAAATGATAGCTAGATTAGTGATGCAAGTTTATGTATCCAATACCTTTCTTAGGTGTAGTCAAGGTCATTCTCCTTCAAACTTGAATTCACCTTTGGAAAGGGAGATCAACTGTAAAAGTGATCCTAGCTCATCTGATTCTTCTGATATTCCTTGCAATCTTTTTTTTTCAAATGGATTGACCGTGGTGACAATGAAATCAGGTCAAGATCACTGTCCTTCAAACCTGAGCTAGACTTTTACAAGGGTGATCAACTGTAGAAGTGTTATGATTCTCTTATCCAGTTCTTAAGATAACATGTACAAGACATTTATTAAAGAAAAAAATATACCTCTTGTGACCTTTAAATTTAGTCGAGGTCACTGTCCTTCAAACTTGATGAAGACCCTTACAAGGGTGATGATTGGTAAATGTTTCATGATCCTAGCAATTCTGGTTCTCCTGTTATTGCAAGAAATTCATGCAGAATTGACCTAGGTGACCTTAAAATTTGGTCAAGGTCATTGTCCTTTGAACTTGATATACGGTACACTTCAAAAAGGTTGATCAATTAAAAAGTTCCGTGATCCAAGCTTATCTGTTGTTTTTTTTCTGAAATCACATGGAAGAACCACAGCCATGCCTGGGAGGCACGAATGTCTCGCCAGCATAATTCAAGCCACTCTAGAGTTTTTCTACAATGCTCATTCAAGCATGATGTAACCAATGAAGTATGGCAGTGATGTTGCAAATCTGTAGTGACCATCACTATAAATCATTTACCCACGTATGAAAGCCCTACCCAGTGTAGTTAGTGAAATAATGCCACTCCAAATTTTTTTGTTGACAGACCGATGGACGGATAGACGGACGTCCAGACAGACATGGGGAAAGCGAGTGCTTAGTCTCACCAACAACTTATGCTGCCGAGACAACAAAGGGCTCACAGACACAGTGATGGACAGATTCACAAACAGACACAGGCAATAGCAATAGGCACCAGGCCTATATACGCCCAGGGGTAAAAATCACAACTCTATGTACAGCATCATAAACATAATTTATGTGGCTATAACACTCAGACAAATATTCATTGCTTTGGCCATTTACAAACCTATAATTTAGCTTTCCTTCATCTCATGAAATGTAATAATTTGGCCATCTGCATACCTACAATGTTCCATAATATACATGTATAATAATTTGGCCAGCTATAGACCTACAATATAGCATAGAGAAACCACATCCGACATGGAGCACCACTGGCTGCCATACTTACATAAATGACTGAATCTGGAACCACCTGTCCGCAGGAACATCAAATTTAACATGCATGTACCAAAACCTTTTGCCCATTTGTGCATTGGCCAGCCACCCGTGTGACACTGACCCAAGATTTCATTTCTGGCCCTCTACTTTTTACAGACAGGGTGATTGCTTTCCTGTGCTCTACACATTTTTTACTTTAATAGTGACACGACCTCACTTAGCCAAACAGATCCAGGTTTTTACATGATCCACTTACGCCATGCATGTGCATGTGCAAATGCAGGTACATTAACTCTATTAACCCTTTAACTCCCTGTTCAAGCTGAAGGTTACAGTGAATCAGGACAACAAATTATATATTATAATCTTACTACTTGTACATCTTAATGCATTTCAGTTAATACCTGTGTAACCATTACATTTTCATATATATACTTGATAAATTATAATGTTTAGCCATAATGTTTTCTTCCAGATCAAAATAGATAATGAATTTTGATAAAAGTTTGAAAAGTGGCATCTATGCTTGTATTGTCAACTTTTTTTTTTCAAAACTTGTCCATTTATTGGCCATATTTTCCTAGAAGGCACCTGACCAGATTCAGTTGCACCCTATCCTGAATAAAATGATGCAAATTATCTTTGTCTATCACCAGCACAGCATCATCGCCAATAGTTCCAGAGCACACCTGCTTTTGTTTATGCTGGGCTTTGCGTACATAGGGTAACATGAAAAGAATTCTGAGAGTTCCAGTATTAGTATGATACCTTGAGTGGCATATTTTCTTGCAATTATTATGGTGTTCTAGCATTTTTTTTGGTCCTGCCTTCATCTGTTCTGTATTACTTGTACCTAAACCTTCAGCTAGCATTTCTGACTCATCACTTGCACACTCATGTAAATTTTGCTCAACTTCATGAGTATGGTGTGTGGAATTTGTAAACAGGTTCTTCCAGTCTGTGGTCTGCAAAGCTGGTCCTGCTTTGCTTGAGTCTATTGGCTCATGGTGCAATTTGCTCTGTACAAAACCCAGACGTTTTATTCGGTCAGTGTGGTGCAGGAAAAACACCAGATCTGGCCTTGCTTTGTCCTCAGGTAGAATGAAGTCTGCTTTGCGATCTTCAAGTTCTTCATCAAGATGGCGCTTACCATCATAAACTCTTGTCTTACCATTACATTGTAGGCACAGCTGTGTCTTTTTAATCCAAGCTGGTGGTGTTCCATTGTAATTGCCTTCTGTTTGGAAGAGTGGACTGTCTCCTAAACATCTCTCTCCAAAACAGCTTGAAATCCACTTGGGAATCAAGTATTCTATTAGTTTTCCTTTAAATGAAGGAGGGGACAAAGGATGGGCCAGTAACTCCTTTACAGCTGTTTCCATTGTGACATTGTGTTCATCAAAGAACTTTTGAATGGCCTGGACGACTAATGGTTCCTGAATGCCTGTTAATCTTGGCTCACTTTCATTTTTGAGAGACAAATGACATATGCCATTGTCAACCAGTCTCTCCTCTTTTGCACCATGAGGAAATATCAGCTGCCCGTTTAGGAGTTCACAAGCAACAACCTGCAAATACCAGATGAAAATATTACACATGGCTATGAATTAATTATATTCTGGATTTTCATGCAATGCAAATATCTATAAAAGCAGAAACAAGTATAATGAAGATAATTAATAACTCTGAGCACTCTCTTTTGCATGTGCAGATAATGTATCATCCATAAAACAAGAAGCAAACAGGCCTAATGCTTTGCTGTCACTGTGGCTATATTGCACCTACATCTTCATTTCAAAGTTGTCAGTCCTCAAGTGGCTTCTGCACATATAAAGCTTATGTGACTTTAGTGTGTGATTTGTCCACCTGATGGCGTTTTCCTCTACATGGTATCATAGCTTATTTGTGAATTACCTGTGATGGATATTGTTGCATGTGCCAAGACGACAATGGGCGAGTCCAGATTTTGTAATACAAGAGGCCCAGAGGCCTTGTGCCGTGCTGACATTGCCATTGATGTCCAAGTTACACCCTGCATTACAAAATCACCTCTTTCAACCTTACAGGCATGGTGACCTCACATAATTACATCAAGGTCACTGATATTACATAACATTCTAGCATTTGACATTATCTATATATTCTATAAATTTGGCAAATTTAATCTCACTACTTTTCCAGATCAGGAATTTTATCTTAAAACACATTTCATAATTGATGTCAAAATATAGGTGGAGCCACTAGTATCATTAGCAACTTAGACTTTGACCTGCCCCACAATTCCACCATGTTCGGTGAAGATCCACAGAGATGTAAGAGTGTTCACAAGATTTTCACATTTTGACCCTATATTGCACAATATCGTACGTGACACCACCAATATCGAAGAGGACCTAGATTTCCATACACCTTTTGAGTCCTTAAAGTTATATTGGGCTAACTTGAAAACTATGGACAGTATTCTGGTCACAAGATTTTCACATTTTGACCTGTATTTACAGAATATGGGTGGCTCTACCAACATTAATATTGACAAAGATTTTTATACGTCACCTTATAATTTCTAAATGTTATACGTACATAACTAAAAAAATTATGGGGTGCAAAGCATTCAAGAGATGACCCTTATATTCAAACTGACCATCTGAACTTTACCTTCAACTCGGATTAAAAAATTGTCATTGTTCAAAAGACGCGCCCCATATCCAGCTTTTCATACATGGTTTGTTTGTTCAAATCAGGTAATTACTTTCCAAGTTATTGAAGAAAAGCAATAAATTTGGACAAGGGTCAAACTCCATTCAAACTATTTCCCCACATCCAGCTTTCCATACATGGTCTGTTGGTTCAAATCGGGTAATAACTTTTCGAGTTATTGAAGAAAAACAAGCGCCATGATTACTGGCCCATGACCCAAAAAGTAGGTCACCACGTACAGTTTTATGTATAATGTAATCAAGTGCAATTTTGATCTTGGGGATCAATTTTCTTTGCCATTGATATCAAAGCCACACCTAATCCAATTAATTTTCCAGATATGGAATTATATAGCTTAAAACACATTTTTGGCTCTTAATTTCCGTCAAATAACAGGTGGTGCTACTAGTGACAACTAGCAATTTAAGACTTTGACCTCCCCCACAATCGCAACAAATTCGGTGAAGATCCGCAAAAACTGAAGATGCTACATCACAATATTTTCACATTTTGACCCGATATTGCATAATATTGTAGGTTGCGCCACCAATATCGAAAGGGACCTAGATTTTCATACATCCTATAAGTATAGGTCCTGACAGTTGTATTGGGCTAACTTCAAAACTGCAGATGGTATATAGCTAATGACGAAAAGTTTAAGCACAGACCAATGGACAGACATGGGCGGTCGCATAAACTCTGCGACCTTTAAGCAGCAGAGCTAAAAACTGTACGTTCCCCACAAAAATGAAAAGGATGAAGAATGAAAGATGGTATATGTTCTAGAAACTGACAAAAGCATATGCACAAAACCCAGGATGACACAAGCAGTAAATGCTAGACTGTCTAAGGCCAAGTTACAGAGTATACGTAGAGACAATAGCTAATTGGTACCTTTCCTTTGGACATGACATACTTGATCGCAATGCTGTTTAATAAGTAAAGTGCACTTTTGCAGCTGGTACCCTTGATAAGAAATCCCAACAGAAAATCACTATTTCATGACGAAGTAAACAAAACTGACAAACCATTCTCTGCAACAGCTGCCATATGTCTACATGGACTGGTGGCTCTTCATCTGATATGAGCTTAACCAACAGTGGGCGCTCTGAGGGACGTCCTGCTCTGGGCATGAGTTTATTCAGTGCCCAACCAAGACCACCTTCTTCTGAGCCAGTCAGGAAAGCACAAGCTCGATCCTTGGCATTCGAGACCAATTCTTTAGCTGTTGTTTCTGTTCCCATCAAGGCTTCATATATGAAATAGACCAGAAACCTTGGTCGCCCTGGAAGGAGAAAAAACACAGGACTGTGACAATCATGTATTCAGCTGACTAGGCAAGCTAGGACTAAGGGTATCCTGTTACCTTGTGAATTAGGTCAACATGCCACACAAATAGGTCATGCGACCTTGAAAATCAGATCAATGTCACCAAAATATAATCATGTCAAGAAAAGGTGTCCGGGTACAATAAGGTTAATTTCACTTTCATCTGGCCTTTAAATCATGATAATATTTTTGCTCACAAAGAATGCACTACAGATAGTTAGTCTGACAAGCCAAAAACAGTCTGCCTCTTCAGACTTTGTTGGGGGGGGGATGAATCTGTGGAACAGGCAACCTCCAGAGGACATGCACCACTGATCAGTACATGAGAGGAACGAGGGGATCCCAGTCTATCCTTTCCTGGATAAAAAGAACAGCCCCATAGATATTGCATTAGTATTCCATGGGTAAGCATAGTTCACTAATAACTGGAGTGTGGAATCTCCCCATACTATTTGCTTGCCATGTGTGATCATGTTTTGCCATTAATAGGCTAAAATTACAATATCAGCCTGCTTGACCTTCTGAGTGCTCAAAAAATTTTGAAGGCAATGCCTATTATGTAAAACTTAAGGACAGGTAAGACATCAAAAATAAATCCCACTTTAATCAATCCTAGCTCAAAATTTACTTGCGTTAGGATAACAAATCATACATGTGTGTAATCATCACACTCCAGAGAATTTATATGTCTGTATTTGGGTGTCTGTGATGTATTGTTGAGTAAATAATTGACAGTTGACCGCAAAGCATCCACCCCAAATGTCGGTATAAGTCACTAGTTATTTGTGATAAAATCATAATTACACTTGCATCTTAGTCATGACATATTGGCAACAAAAAACGATCCTGCGATTTTTTATGTTTGGTTTAGTTTTTCTGTGATTTATTCTCAAAGTTTGACATTTCGATTTTCCCTTTGATTTCCATGATGTTCATTTTCTTTATTTCACAGGATAAGAACGAAGCAAAATTTTGAAAATTGCTGAATTGTTTTTGTAGCTCAGACAATCAAAAGCTGTTAACTGAATTAAATTTCTTTCACCCAACCGTTTTCTTGGAATAACCATCCTAGGTGGGGTTCTCGTCTTATTATCTTTTCAGAGAAAATATGCTTCAAAGGCCTTTGATGTTGATCATTTGCCTCTGAAACAATACTGTTTGCTCAAGTTGAGCTGATATTTGTACAAAAGGACCTGTCAAATGGCAACAGCGACAATCTAGTTTCAAAGTGTGACATAATGGAGGTGGCCCCTCAGGCCCCGTGACCTCAAACCTGGCTATGAAAGTTGTCTTGCCTTGCTTCGGTGGGGGGGGCCTAACGACTGCTCATGGTCAGTGGATGGGTTTGGTCTTCTGCCCCCTACCTCTTCATCCCACTTTTAGGGATAATGTTTTATTGTATTTACTACTATCTGTATACTTTATGTTGTTAGCTGGTTAAGACTTGTTTGTACACTCAGTTAGCTTGTCCTTATTTTGTGGTTATTTTCTTAATGAGTTTCATTTCTCTTTCCAACCTGAGTTTTATAATGCTATTTTGTGTGTTTTCTCTTGTGTTCACGTTCATGCTTATTTTGATGTATTCATTTGTACTTTTATTTCCTCATCTTTGGGTTTTGATAAAATGTTATGTACATGGGTACTCTGGGTTAAAGTGCAATTTTTTTCCACGCTTGTCTTTGGTGTGCAGGACCGCTTGGGTAATCCATCATGGCACAGCCTTTGAAGAGACATTGTCTGACGATTCCCGCTGCTCCTGAACATTTCAAGTCTTCCTTCACTTGAAATCAAAACAAGCAAGATAACTATAAAGTAAACCACGAAAGCTGTGATATGTTTGCATCATTTCCCTGTCCACAAACATACTTTAAGTATGCCACCTGATTTCGCTGTGCCACTGCGATACCACTCTCCTTTAGCCATGGGCCGCTGCTAGCCACATGACAGACTGTTAATTTTGATTGACGGGTGGCATTTTGTTCTGCTTGGCCGCTGAAAACCAAAAGATTGATACATGCATGTTCAGATGTCCACATGCCTGTGTGGTTTTTTTTCTTCCATTTTTCTCGTATTTCTACTTTAGTTTAAAGCTTGAAATTTTGCCAACTTATAGAAAGGACATTTATCAAGTAAAAACTGATACAATCTCAAAAAATTGCCCACGCAAAGGTTTTTGGTGTCTTACCTTTCCTTCAGGGTTTAAAATTAAAGCCCTCATAACTTTGGGGGCTACAGGGATGCACATGCACGTAAAACTTGCCTGCAAATATTCTGCAAATCTCTGATTTAAAGCTTCCTGCTTTGATAAACTGGGCCATGTAGCGAGTCATCTGGTTCTTTGTGGCAAAACTCCCGCCTCGTTCTTTGGCCTGGAACCTCTCGAAAGCAGCAAATATTAAGTCATCTTGGTTCTTGACTTTGCCAATACAAGACTTGACCAGCTCCATACCATTTGACAACCTGAAAGCAGTTCCAGCCATGAAGGTGCACGTGTTCTCAAATTTGTTTAATTCCTTAAACATTTTACTGAAAAGGGAGCGTTGGCCATCTGTTGTGACACTGGAAAACATGTTCACACATTCATTCATGAGAACATGGGCTTCATCCACCAGGATGTAAAGATTACTCTTACCAACATATTTCATATCTTTGATTTGGCTGTGGAACCTGTTCAGGTTTTCTTGAAGTTCATTATACACTTTGGACTTATCCCCACTGAGCAAAGTTTTAAAAACTTTCACAAGCAAGTTTTCTCCCAGGGATTCAATGTGAAGTGCTTTTTTGGCATGCAACTGCAAGAGTAACCACTCCTTGGGTTCTACATCCTTGTTTCTTTGAAACACCTGTTCCAGCAAAAAAAGGCGTCCCAAAAGAAGACAATTTATATAATGAGTTCCTATGTCTTCCACACTGCTTTCTTTTCCATGCTGTATGGCATCTGCCAGTTCCAAATTCAGGGTGTTCTGTAGTTCTGCAAGGTCCGGAGACCCACCTTTTTCTGTTGCATACGTTTCAAAGTAAAACCCAAATTTTAAGCACAGCAAATGGTACATGGCCCTTGTCTTGCCACAGCCAGACACTCCAAACAGTACCCCCAATCTATGATCCCTGCTGTGTTCATAGATACGTTTCCCAATGTGCAACATCGTCTTCACTGGTGGAGTCACACTCCCTGATGAATTTTTCTTTAATGGCAAACCATACATGAGCAGATCCGGGATTGTTATAAGGGTCCCATTCTTTTCCACCTGTGCAACAGGTACGCATGCTTTGCTAATGTGATCATGGAAAGGGTGATTTTCATGTGGAATAAATATATCTTCTTTATTGATGTGCTTATTATCTGCATAATCTGTAAACAGGTTTTGGTTTCTTTCAATTAACATCTTTGCAGTTTTCATGGGATCCATGGCATTCATTTGATTCCATTCAGTTATCATTGCTGACAAACCGTACAATTCAACTTCAAACACTTCTTGAGTGAAGTCACTAAAACATTGTTTTATCTCTCCGATGCTATTCAGCTCTCTCAATTCCACTCCTTCTTTGATTTTTTTTAGAAGATGGCTGACAATTTCACATCTTACTCTTTTTCCCTGAAGATAATCTTTAATGCTGTCCTCTGAAAAAGACAAAAGTTTATAAATTAGAAATCTGAAAATAGATTTTGACCAAAAAATACAACTGTCAAACTAACTGTCAGGCCCCCTCTGCCAGTCTCATCTGGTGTTAAGTACCCTTGACGTTAATCAGCAAGCTTAGCAAGCTCATGAAACTCATCCAAGATACTCCTAAGATGCTTCAGGTGTTAAGTTTTGATGGATATATCTTCACTTTTTGTGCAGATACAGTGTTCACAAGGACTTTCTGTTGATACCTGTGACCTCAAAAAAAAGAGGTCAAGGTCACCAGGAAGCAAATTTGTCTGAGGTTCTCATAAGATGCTTCAGCTGTGAAGGTTTGATCAGTGTATCTTGATATGGGCTTACAGAATTAGGTTTGTTAATTTTCTCTTTGTATTAAGTATGTCAAGATGGGAAAGAGGAATATTCTCATATATATATATATATATATATAAAAGGATCAAAATTTTCTTCCACATTAAAAAAGGAACGGGAGGGAGGTGGAAAGAGGATGTCTGCTAGACATACAAAATTAGCACCCCTTTGTACTAACCTGTGTTCTCTTTCTTTGAAGCATGTTTAGCATCAACTTTACAGGCTCCATCAGGAACTGACAAAAAATGTACGGAAGCATCATTAAGGTTTACCACTTCAGCCATTTTCTGTGTGACACTGCCCAGGGTAGACTGCAAGACTTGACAAGAACTCTCACTCATGTCCAGTGTTGTCTCCACATGTGAGACAGTACTTGCATTGCTGACAGAAGACTGCAAATCTAAAAAAAACAAAACAAATTGTACGTATATACGTATATATATATATATATATATATATATATATATATATATATATATATATATATATATATATATATATATATACATACATAAATACATACAGACAGACATACATACATACACATGTATGCAATCTTAAGTAAGTTCGTGTAAGTGAATGTGGGGAATGCTATGCACACACAATCTTGTTTTATCCTTCAATTGTGATTCAAATAGCAATATTCTGATCTCTTTTACATGTTATCCTTATTAAAGGTACATGTTACAAATGACAATATGGGCAGAGCATTTCAAAACATTAATGGTCGCATTTTCCTGCCGTACTAAAGTATCAATCGGGTCTCTTTCTCCAAATAATCCCTCAAAGATATGGGGCATTTTTGAAGTCTCTTTCATTCTTCCTCAGCCTGATGGTACAGCAACCTCTTGATCTCTGGTCCACCCAGTTTGTTTTCTGTTGCGTGTATCTCCACGAACTTGTTGATGACCTGCTGCTTTTTACTCACTGGGTCTTCTTTGAATGGATGCAAGGAAGCTCCATCAATCGGAGCATAGTGGTTTATTTAGAAGCTCTGGGGCCGTATTCACAAAGAAATAATTTTGGACTTAAGTTCAAAAAACCACGTTATCTTCAGAATTGAACTTAAGTTCAGTTTTTTTGGTATTCACGAAGAAATAAAGAATCGATTTTCACCTTAAGTCGAGTTTGTGGAGTTCAATTTTCAAGTCCGATTTGTACCTTGCTTTGAACTCAAGTCCGATTTGTACCTTGCTTAACTCAAATTTTGAGGCGACAAAATGGCGGCCGTGCTAGGGCTCCACAGACGCTGGCGGCGTTGACTGTTAGGTCTTACTCTGGAAAGACCATTCGTAGATCATGTATGATGTAGGCCTAGATAGGACAAACCCGCTGAACATGCAATGGCCCCATCCGGCAGTTCTACCGGTTCAAACCGGAGACCATTCTCCATATTGCCGTCGAAATCGAGAATGCCTTGGGACATCAGACGAATAGATCAAATGCCCTGCCCCCACTGTTACAAATTTTAGTGCCCCTGAGGTATTTGGCACCAGGATCTTCCAAGTACTTTGTGAGCGCAGTCCTCCACATTTCCCAAAGTTTACTTCCCGGACAGTGACAGATTTTTCAGGATGTTTTCAGTCGCTTGTCAGCAAGGTCCTCCACATTTCCCAAAGTTCTACTTCCCGAACAGTGACAATTTGTTTGGTAGCTGTGATGCTTACCCATCAAATAAACTTTCCAGCCGGTGGCGGTGATGAGGCCAACACAATTAAGTTGGATTTCTTCCAGATGTCAGGTGCGTTGATGGTAAGCTAGTTCTCCCTGATCACACAAAACATTAATGTAATATAAAAATGATAATATGATGACCTCATTCAAAAGGATTCCTTTTGTAAGTCCAGTCACTGAGCACACGCACAAGTGAAGTCTGTTTTGCTTTGAAACGAGCTGTTGTTGCGACACACCTCGATTGCAGAATAGATCAACAGGGGAGTCACTCTCTGTGCAAATTCACAAAAAAAGTTTTTTGAGTCAACGCATCAGTATCCCAAATAATCCCCTTATTAAATTTTTATTTCGGAGCATTTGCTCCCCACTTCTCAAGAAAATGTTCCCACTGTCATATGCTGCAACCATCTCTTGGTAAATTTTAATGACTATGATCAAATTGATTAACGATTTAATTCATATTTGTAAGGATTACAATCATATGTTTCCCAATTGTTGGATTTTTTTACAGTGTCTAAATTATGATTATAATAATAGAATTATTTGGTTGAAATCGCGAAGTATGACTTTTCATAAGATAATGTAAGATGTAGGCCTACCTATTTTTCGCACCTTTCAAGATTTTGAAATTGTGGATTTTAGTGATTTTTCCCTCTAATGACAGACGACTTCGTCCTGTATTGTGATAATACTCTTTTACGATATTTTACATAGAAAAAATACCCACCCGTATTCGTTTAAACTCAAAATACATAATTTTTGTAGATATGTCTACTTCTATTACGCGTCTTCTGCTAACAAGAGCAGGGCAGAGATCATGAATGTTTTGTTTTCATTTTTCCATAATGGCCAGGAAAGAAAATACGAATTACAGGACACTAACCTGTCCAATAAGATTTTATCTTCCCTTCTAATCATGAAAATGTATATACAAAATTTCAGGTCCTGTATACATATATATATATATATATATATATATATATATATATATATATATATATATATATATATATATATATATATATATATATATATATATATATAATACAAATGTTTTATCTTTTATTTCCCTCTTAAAATGAAAATAATTCTTTTAATTTACTGCTGCGTTGGACAATAAAAATAACCAGTATTATCAAATTTTTAGCTTTTATTTTCTTGTATATGAATGCATGTAGGGGCTGACCATTATCTTTTGGGGGTGGGTGGGGTGGGAGGATGGGAAGTCATAAAATTGGAATGACCCTTCCGTGCTTTTATGACCCCAAAACCCCCTGTTGATTTTCCTGATAAAGGCTCCTGTTGTAACCCAACCCTCTGAAAAATTTTTTAATCAACAATACATAAAAATAAGTTGACATAAAATGTCTAGCAAGTGAAAAATAAACTGCATGCAGGTAGACTTGTGACCTAGCGGATGAAGTTAAGGTCACCCATGTAATGCAATAGCATTACATTCATAGTCATACGGAGAAGTGTCTCTGTTCAATTTAAAGCAATGTGATAAACGGTTTAAGAGAGTACTATAATTTGTCCAAAAAGGATCCCCTCGCAAAAAAACTTAAAAAATCCAAACATCTTCATTGTATAAATATTGCTAAGATTCTAATAGAGTATAGAACGCTACAAGGTACATACGTACCAAGTTTGAAATGGATGTTTCTAACTGTTTTGAAGATGTAAAAAAGGTGAATTACCATTGCAATCCCTTTTGACTTACATAGTAGGCCTAATCAATAGGAATGTACTGTATTCATAAAGCAATAAAGAGAGAAAGAAGGAAAGAAAGGAGAGAAAGATAAGCAAGAAAGAGGGAGAATGAGAGAGAAAGACAGAGAGAAAGAGAAAGAGGAGAAAGAGAAAGAAAAAGAGAGAGAAAGAGAAAGAAAAACAAGATATGTTTGTAAAACATAGACGCCCCCTCCCTCATTACCCTTGCCCTCGCTACCCTATCGATAGTGGTAAAAGGGGCACTCGTGACCTTACAAAATTGGTGAAGGTTGATCATACATCAATGTCACATATCTTTATACTTTAACCTAGCCCTTAAAAAAAAAAAAAAAGACTAAAAACCTGGGTAATATAAAAGTTATAGCTGAAAAATTAGTCATCATTTAGAAACCATATTCAGCAAAGTGGCTTTATGGCCTTGGAAATTATGGCAAGGTCACTCATTTTCACTTGACCTTCTTCAATTATTGTGCAAAAAAAAAGGAAGTCTACTGTCTTTGTGTGACCCTCAAAACTGGGTCAAGGTCACATTCTACAAACTCAAACTAGCCCTTATAGGCAACCATAAAGCTGTGCAATATAAAAGTGCAACCTCTAACATGCAAGTTATCATGCAGACACACTATTCAACCAAATGGCTCCGAGACCTTTCAAATTAGGTCAAGGTCACCTATCTTCAAACTTGATCTAGACCTGAATACGGACAATTATCCAGTGGGATATAAAAGTCCTAGTTTAGAAACCTCTTCAGTTATCATGTGGAAACCAAAGTTAACTCAGGTACCAACCCATATTCAGTAAAGTGGCTCTGTGACCTTTAAAATGAGGTCAAGGTCATCCATTTTCGAACTTCGCCTAGCCCCAAATATGGACTATTATCCTGTGTAATATAGAAGTCCTAGCTAAAAACCTCTTCAGTTAATGTGCGGAAACCAAAGTCAACTCAGGTACCACTGTCACCTTGGAAATTAGGTCAAGGTCACCCATCTTCAAACTTTGCCTAGCTTTTAATTAGAATGATACACCTGTAGAGTATCAAAGTCCTAGCTCAAAAACTTCTTGAGTTATTGTGCGAAAACCACAGTCTAACTACAATCTCTCTGTGACCCAGAAAACTGGGTCAAGGTCACCAATCTTCAAAATCAACCTAGCCCTTACAGAGAACCACAAAGCTGTGCAATATAAAAGTTCTAGCTCCAAGGTATAAGTTATCATGCAGAAAACATGAAACCATACCAGTAAAGTGGCTCTGTGACCTTACAAATGAGGTCCAGGTCATCCATCTTCGAACTTCGCCTAGCCCCAAATATGGACTATAATCCTGTGCAATATAAAAGTCCTAGCTTAAAAACCTCTTCAGTTATTGTGCGGAAACCAAAGTTAACTACGTCACACTGTGGCTTTGGAAATTAGGTCAAGGTCACCTATCTTCGAACTTCGCCTAGCTTTTGACTAGAATGATACACCTATACAGTATCAAAGTCATAGCTCAAAAACTTCTTGAGTTATTGTGCGGAAATCACAGTCTACCGACCGACATGTGCAACGCTATATGCCCCACCTTCTTCGAAGGGGGGCATAATATATATATATATATAGAGAGAGAGAGAGAGAGAGAGAGAGAGAGAGAGAGAGAGAGAGAGAGAGACTGACTGACAGACAGAGAGAGAGAGAGAGAGAGAGAGACAGACAGACAGACAGAGAGAGAGACAGAGAGAACGCATACATTAAAACTTATGTGCATTGCGTGAGAAAGACAGCTCAATTATTAGGCCAAGGTACTTGAGAGCATGTACTTTATGCCCCGAGAATCTTTGTAAAGAACAATTAATAAATGGTGGGCAAGCCTAAACATCCATAAGTTCACAACAGGCACCGCCAGAAAGCCTGGGAGAAAGCAAACGATATTGCACAAGCATAAAACACCCACACAATTTGACAACAAACAAAACATTGCCACCTTTAAAGATATTTATCTTTAATTCAAAATTTGCATGTTATAGAACATATCCAGAATGACCAATTTATAACAATTGGTTAAAAACAAACTTCCACTGCTTCACCTGAAAACTGAACATATCATAGTAATAAAAGCTGAAATTTAGAAGAAAGTTTTAGGCATTGTTTGCCTTTCTAAAATCAGGTCATGAGCGCGGAAGACATGTTTCGGTGCCATTAATCCCCGGACAAGTCATTCTGCTAACTGGCGGCACCATGTATGCATTTCCAATCACAAACATCCCGAGCCAATGTGTTAAGGAATAAAGAGAAATTGACGCTCCTTTGTTAAAAGGCCTACTTAAAAATGTTGCCTACATCACATAAATATAATAAAACTACTTTTATACAGAATAAGTCTCCACCTAACACTCGTGATTAGGCCTACAAAATTGAATCATAATTATTGCATCAAAGCGAATTTCCACTTCCATTAAGAGCCTAGGTTGCTCCTCTATGGACTAGTTTACTTCCTTGCTTCTTCCCCTCTGGATACCCGCAAGTTAATTGCAATGTTTATTTCGCGCCCGAATCATGTGGTTAGCAGAAGATCTTTATTTACATTTATTGTTCATAAAGTTCCCAAGAAATGGCGCTAAAATAGTTTACGATCTAACCGACAGATTTAATACAAAGAGAAACTTAACAAACCTCAACAAAGATGTCTCAAACAGCAGTCTTGCACTAAATAGCGCTCACATTTTCGACTTGGCAAAGTTCGACTTAAGGTCGCTTCGTGAATACCGATTTCGAGGTGTTTTTGGTGAGTTCGATTTTCCAGGGTTCATACAGCATAGCAAAGCCAAAATTCCATACTTTTTCAAGTACTTTCCAAACCATTTTTTCCAAAATTCCAAACTCAATTATCCGTGGTTTTATGGGTATGTATATATATATAGGTTCCCCTTTTATGAGGCCACCCCAAATGTTTCCTTATTACGAGAGGTGGTCTCTCTTCAGGGGGAAAATATAATGAAAATGCCATACTTGTTGCGCAGCAAAGTAGCCTTTGCAGAGGGAGTGGCATCTCTTTGAGGTGGCTTACAAGAGGGGGACCAATGTATAAAATTTATATATGGAACAAAAAAAACAACAACTTCTTGTTTGATACTAGCAAGCGCTGCTTCCCCCATATTTTTCAAGTGCACATTACTTGCACACACCTTGCATCTTGCGCTGTATTTGTCCTGTTTTACAGGCAAAACCCAGTCCTTTTATTTGGGGTTTTCAAGCCAAAGTTCAGTAACATTATATGTACAGCCTCCCATTGTTCTTGTGGCTTGGTGCACAATTTATGTCCGCGACGAACATTTACGGTCATTTATCCATAATTCAGGGCTCAACAATTTTTTTAAAAATCACTTGTCTGCTGGGCAAGTAGATTTCAAAATCCACTTGTCCCGATAAAACTTCTATAAACATCGTTTTTTTCTAACAATGCTAAGGCCTAGGCTAGACAAACCCTTTACCCTAAAATGTATTTGCCGCTTATTGTCGCTTGCAAAATCGCAAAAAATGTCAAATTTTACGATTCTAGCTGCAACTGTTTGACAGTGAAACTGGCAAAATATCAAAAATACAAATTGAAAGTAAGCTATTTGCTTGGGGTGACTAACGATGAAAAATACATTGTAATTTCTGGAACTATAGGAGTCCGTATAACTTAAATAACGATTGAATAGTTGCATTGGCTTCAGTTCAGGATCCTTTCTCTCTGCCTCGGAAGGCGTGATGGCGCACTGATGCACTGATGGGATGCATATCGTTTGTGTATCTACCATGAATGCTATCGGTACATCGTAGTAAATTTGCGTATACAGAATTGGCAAGTTCCTCGCAATAAACAGTGTTCTTAAATCAAATTCGAACGAAAATTTTAATATTTCAAATCAGATACCGAGCGTGCGCACCGTCAACATCTTTCCTGCAACTGTACACAAACAGCTTCTTTGGCCATGTGGTCTGACGCACAACACATCACCCGATTGGTCAATTCAGTCACATGCAAAAATGAGCCAATCACGGCTCGTGCTACGGTGTTTTCATCATGGCTTCCGCCCAGTGAACATGTGTGAATTTACGGAGGGAACACACAAACGGGAAGCTTTGTTTTTGTTGCAGCATACGAAAATAAAGATTCCGGTGTTTATTCCAACAATTATTTGGAGTCACAGGCAAATACGCAAAGGTATGGGATAGCTGGAATTGCCGAATGTGTCCCAAATCAGTCCGTGAGACTGCGTCAGTTCACCGCAGATCTAATCCAGTGTCCCCGCTGTCACTTGCGTGTGACTGGCAGGTGTGTGCTGTTTTTGCCGGGAAGTCATCGCACGGCACGTATTTTTTTCTAACACTGTTTGAACCCACCGATAAATAGCATTTCATGTTAATTTGCAGATGAATTTGCCCTGCAAAATATTATTATTTTTTGACGGATTTTACTTGTAAAAAATTCCAACTAGCCCGCAGGGATAGCACTTTTTTATTTCCACCAGCCCGAGCCCAATTCTGACAAGCCCGAGCTTTCTGACATACAAATGGATTTTTTCATTGTTTGTTGTTTTTTTTTAAACCGGAAAATCGATTTTCCATACTTTTCAAGACTTCTTTATGAAATTCCATACTTTTCAAGGCCTGGAACAGAGGGCATTCAAATTCCATACTTTTCAAGCCTTTTCAAGCTCTGTGCGAACCCTGTTTTCGGACTTGAGGTGGCAAGTTGAAGTTAAGCTTAAGTCGGTTTTCGTGAATACGGCCCCCGTTTTGTTGCTTTGTATGAATCAAGTGTGTCTTCTGCAGAGGTTCCAAGTCATTTTCTACCAATTCAGATGTTCCTGATTTATCAGGAGGAATCCAGAAGATTGTACAGCTGATGGATAGGAGGGCTCGGTGGGGTGGGGTGGGGGGCCTCCTGACGCGAGACATTTTGGTAAATATGCAGTTAAAATGGTGCACTGTGCGGTGTGGTGGTTTAAAATGCTGTTAACAACAGTCAGCAGTAAATACACAAAAACACTTGCACAACACAATAAATTATGCAAAATGTCAACTTTTTTTTATGAAAACAAGGGTAATCTGTGGCAAATCTTTAATTTATATGGTATCTGTGTTTTACAACATGCAAAATCAATTTCATATCTCCAGCTGCATAGCATGATTCATACAGTTTGGCATATTAAATATCAAGGCTTTCCATTTAATTGATTTAATATCCTACATCCCAAAGGGAGCCCCATGGCACGCAGAAATATTGATCGGCTCTGGCTTTGCATCGCGTATGCTGGGGCCTCATTTGGGTTGCCGAAGAAATTGCAATCGCTTGAACACTCTATCCGTTGCTAGAATACAACAGATTCTGTCATTCTATGCAGACAGTGCTCTGATGTGCCTTCTATATTAAACTTTGGTCTTTCTTTCTTGTCTATGCAATCCAAAGAGTTTGACACAACAATCACCAGATTCGTCCTCGTGCAAACAGATGACCGTGCATCTCCATTTGTATACCCGGATGTGCGAACTCCCAGTTTTGGGGTTAATAATCATTCAGCCTTCAGGGAAGCATAAGCCCGTCTTCCCATTCTGTATTGTGGTAACATGTGCCGAACTTTTCGAAGAAAGTCTGCCTTGAAACTGTAAACTTGGGTAAAGCAAAGTTATATATATATATTTTTCGTATACCAGCAAATATTGGTACACAAAGGCCTTCCGGTAATGCTAAAATGCGATTATTTCCCGAAGTGGCGATGTACACACGACTGAACTGCACAGGCAACAGCCGACAAGTGATCGCTTGGTCTTGGGGAAAGTTCCCTCATCTCCGGTGGCACGGTCATAATCGCACCAAGGTTGGACAATTACGCACTTCTCTTAGAAGTCGTGTGTAAACACAAATACGAAATAATCTTTCATAAAAAGATGTACCCAAAAATGGTGTTACAACTCTTAAATGACGATTTACTTCAACAGGGTAACCCCCCGCGCATCTGAGGTCACACCAATCTGGCAGTGGCATGCTCTCACTCCTCCCTGGTCAGCTGGCACGAAGGAAACGCTCAAGTAAACCATTCACTACTTAAATCACAAAATACACAACTTTTTTTATTTCTGTTCATTTGCGGTACACAACTATCTATCCTCTGGACCAAATGTGACGTTTGAGGCTGGATATTTTTGGCCAGACGCCATGTAACCTGTTGCATCGTAAAAGCAGCAAAATGTTTTTCAGGGGGAGGAAGTGATATAACATTGCAATAAAGTATTATATAACATGGACAGCCGCAGCCCCTACTGCCCAAGCATTTAATTATCTGTTTGGGATCTGGTTCAATCTTCGCTTGGAAAATGGAACTGGGAGGCAAAATTAGCCTTAAAATTTACCGGAAAAATGTGCAGGGAGTGGAACAAAAGGGTAGGGCGCTGAATAAAAGGGCAGGGCGCAGCGCCCTTCTATTTTAGCCGAGCGACAACACTGCAGGGTGAGACCCCGGCAGGCCTCACATCACTCGTGAACACTGTGTTTACATTGGAGTTTCACTCATGATGACAACTGCTTCCCCGTGCTATATGATAGTAGCTTCACTTGTGATACAATCTGAATCTCGAGTTTTTCACTTCTGACAGCTTGATTCGGAACCATGAGTATGCTGCCCCATTCGAGTCCCACCTCCCACGTATAGTTTTGTTACAAGTTTTCTGATGATTTAAATTTTCTGTCTGTTGTAATAATGTCTGTTCCCACTCTTCAGATCCTGAACATGAAGAATTTCAAATTAGACATCAAGTCCGATCTAGCATACATATGAATCTGAAAAATGTTTGGGCGCTGCTATGGGAACATGTAAACAAAATGGCTGCCAGTAATGATTACAACATCTGTGGCTTCGCCACAGATAAAAATGATAATTTAGGATTTCTTTTCCAGGATTCGCGAGATCAGGAGACTTTCAAGCGATGAGTTAAATTTTGGGAGATCTCCCAAAAATTCGGGAGTGTTGGAACCTCTGCTTTTAAATTCATTATATACATCACCCATTGTAAATTCTCAAAATTTCTGAACAGTTTTAATTTGGGGTGATGTATATGAGGTTCTTTAAATTACATTTCATGCCAAAATACTTGTAAGAGATGAACAAATTTAATATGTGATAATGTAGTAACAGATTAACTGATCATGGTGAATAAAGTATCATGTGCAATGCAACATACTGCTTGAATGTCAGTTTCACTTTATGTATGCAGATTCACAAAAATCAAAATTACAATACCTCTAACTGCATACCAGTGAACATTTGCCAATGAATACTGAAATAGATACAAGCCTAATAAAATCAGTGTTCATTCTTGGGTGCGGCCTTGCGGGATTAGCGTATTTTTTTCAGGGAAGACGCACATTGATTTGAGTGACGGGGCCTGCAGGGCGCACTGTATAAATATTAAATTTCTCATTTTCTAATTTTGTTGTAACTTGTGAATACTTGATATGCATTTGTAATAAATTCATGATTTCCAACCTGAGCGCATAGGTTTTCAAAGCTACAGAAATCTAGTGAGAGTCACGGTGTTTTGCATTGTCCACGATGACCATGATTATGCATTATACTGGTGGAATTCTCTGATGTTCGTCTTTGTTTGTAACAAGCTCTCTTATCTGCTAAGAAAATATATTCCTTGGGTATTCCAGCAAAAATTTACGTCATTTCATCTCATTTTAAATGCGCTGGTTCCTCATTGGGTGAATTCGATCACGTGCCGCTCACTGTCCAATCAAACTCGTTGTTGCCGGTACATGTGCCTGTCTCATGTTCACTGTGTTGGGGAAGAATAAGTCGTATTAAAGCGAAGATTATTGGACCAAGATGTTTAATTTTCACATCATATCTTCACCAAAAAGACTTCCATCGAACAAATCTAGATACAGATAAAGGCACGAATGAAAATACCTAACGGAAGGCAAAGGAAATACGCAGATTAGTCACCGCACGGTCACACGTGGACGAAGCATAGATTTGCGTAAACACGACGCGATCATGTGTTGTTGATTGCTGTCTCCTATGCCTCATGTCGTCGCTGGTGATTTTTAACAAAATTTTGACGTTTTGATTTTATTACATTGTTTGAATGGAACAAATCTGTATGACAGTACAAGAGAGGAATGAAATTCACCATCGCAGGCCCAAAAAATATACGCAGGCCTACAACATAGCGAAAAATCATCCATGCCTGTGACAGGCTGTGTACGCCTGCATGTGTTGTGTTGCACGGCCTGTACCATGTTGCTCAGTAAAAAAAAGTGACCACACTTAAGATCAGGCTCTTGACACCTCCTACGGCATCAAATTTTTCAGGTAAATTGAAATAGAAAGTGCACAGAAATATAAATCGTGTAATTTCTGACCATCTCGTGGAATGAATCGCAAAAATAACAGCCCAGGCATGCTCAATATACATGCCGCTTGTTGTGCAAGAGAGTAAAAAAAAAAAAAAAATCCCGATGGCACAGGTGTGCGATATCAGATACTGCCCCTTTGTACCTCCATGATCATACCAAATAAAATCAATCAAATCACACAAAATGAAGTCTAACTGGACCCGTCGACTCAGTCCATGAGATCACTATTTTTTCTGAAGAAGAAAAAAGATGGGTCCAACAGACCTACACTGAAAAATCCTTAGTGTGACCCCTGCGGCAACACAAGATTGAGATTTATAATTTTATTACACAAAAGACACCGGGTGTCATTTATGTAATAAAATTATATATCTCAATCTTACTTGTGTTGCAGCTTGATTTATTCATGATTTATTTATTATTGTGAAACACTTAATATAAAACTGACACGAGTGAGATTTGAGTGAATTTCAAATGTCATGGATATTTTCTGCTGTATTTTAGGCACTTGAAGAATTTTTTCTCCTTTGCTGCCTTGTTGTTGAAGTCTGTTGAAGCCAACATTTATACTGAAAACTTGTGGCACTGCTGGTAGATAATTTTATCCAATTTGCTCTAGTACTGCCAGCAGAGATAATTTCATCGAACTTGTCACACAAATAATTGAAATACTAATTACAGTGGTAACTGATAACATAATATATGTCACTTCCCAGTATTATGTTTAATTTATTTGTTGGACAATGAAATTGTCTGTTTTGAGTTTGAAATCCCTCTGTCCTTGAATATTTTTATGAACTTCAAGAATCACATGATAATGCAACTGTGAATGTCTGTGGAGTCTGGTCATAATTTTTGCAGTTCTGAATCTGAGCATGTTTTATCAGAAGCCTTTCAAATTCATTGACACTGTAACAAAGTGATGGTACATTAAAAGCCCAGAGGAGGATATTTCACTCTGACTCCACTTGCTATGGCTAGGCATGCACTGTGACTGGCAGTCGAAAAGTATAAAAATTAATCTTTATTTGTGCAGAATTACAGTCTAATCTGATCCGATCCTTCCTGGTGCAGTTGATAACATTTACATGATTCATATACTGCTGTACAGGAATTAGTACCGCTGAAGACAAAAAACTGACCAAAAAAGACACAATTTTCACTACACAATAAAACCTTCAAAATGCTTGATTTTGGTCTCAGAATGCACCATTTGGCATGCTTTATTTAAAAATTTTCCAGGGGGGGGGGGGGGTGTGCATGCCGCCGGACCTTCCTAGCTTGGCCCATCCCTTGCAGGGATGGGCCCCTATTTCACAGCCTTATGGGGCCCATGGGCCCCATTCTTTACAGACCAAGAATGAACACTGTAAAATAGACTTGGTATTTTACATGTGTTTCTTTTTATTATTCCTTTTTAATTTATGAACAATGTCTGTTCAGAATTATTCTACAGATAAACACTATGATCTGTTGTGGAGTTCTTTCCATTAGTCTAGACTTGGTGTGCAAATAAATTCAAGAAGACCTATACAAATGTTTACTGTATGCTATGACGCATTAACACAAGAGTGCTATGTGAACTGCCCATGCTCAGCTGATCTTGACATTCATCACACGTGCAGCTCTATGAACTTGGGAAAGAAGCAAGGTCATGCACCCATGTTCTGAGTAAGTCAGACCTTTATAGCTCCCGAAGGGAGCTAAACCGTTACGTGCGTACAGGAAACAAATTAATTCATGCTCCCTTATCTTACCAGTGGATGGCCTGAATTGCTTGCAGCACGGAAGTAGTTTTTTGAAGCAAACAGGAAGCGGAAGTGCAGTCTAGAACCCATGAAAACTGAATCATTCTCCGCGACAGATTAACCCAAATGAAAGAACAAGTTCATTGTCGTGTACATAATTATTAATATTTTTCTCAAATTTTCGGATCATTAGTGCTTCTTCAGGGAATGACAGCAAAGATAAACGCTCACCAGCCCCAGGCTATGGCCTTGGCTGGTTCCCTGCCTCGCTGCACGGAAAATATGAATCAGGCTGTAGGGAACTACACAGAACACAGTCATCGCAAAACATGAATCACGCTTGGAAAGACACCAAACACAGAAGGGCGACAAAGCGTCGAGGCAAAACGAGCATGCCTGCGATAGCAGGCCATGCGAGTCGTACTCTGCCTTCGGGAGCTTCCACAGCCTGGCTGTTACATATTACAAGAACACTTACATGTGCAACATCAAGGTTCAAGTAGTTCTCAAGTTATAATGAAGAGTAAAATTCATGTATGTTGCACTGCCCTTGCTACTGGTTAAAATCAGTTAATTTCTACCCCTGCCATTTAAGTTTAACAATTTTCCGTCACGCTATGACTACAATTTCGTCCTGCCATGTTGAGACGGATCTATAACGACTGGTCGAATACCATCGGGTCGAAACATGAGCTGGTCGCTGTACCAATTAGTCGATGTAACAGGCTGATGAATGTCATCTCCTCGAATGAATCAATGGTCGAAATAACAATTGATCGAAAACATTATACTCGTCGAAAGTCGTCGAAATTGCTATCGATACTTCCCAGTGCTTCCGTAGGCAAAATACGCTGGAAAAAAAGTTTGAACTTATCTAACACCAGATGTCGCTGTAGCGCGACCAGCGTGCATATGTGAGGGGTGTCACTCATGATATGGGCAATGGTATATGTGCAGCCAGGGGAAAAAAAACAACAAACTCGGCTATAAATTCCCAGACATGATTACAGTATATTCTAGTTTTAGTATCCATCCAGTATATTAAGTCCAAATATTGTCTCTGTAAGTCAATATTTATATGTTTGTATCAATGAAATATATTGTTTTAATCAACAATAATGTCCATGTCCATGACAATCAGAATACTATTATATGTAAATATAAATATGTAGATCTCATTGTCTTTGTATGTCAATATTAATATATGACAATATTTCTGAATGTCAATGTTTATATATATGTATCAATGAAATATATAATTTCCACAATATAGTGTCTCTGTTTTCAATCAACAATGTGCGTGACTATCAGAACATCGTATGTAAATATAAATATGTAAATCTCATTTTCATGATCCAAATATGTAGAAGTATGTAATTCTAAACAGAAACAAAATCAATATGTGAATATCAATATCAAACAGACATTGGGTTTGTAGATTTCATTGAAATCCTACATGAATATGATATCTGATGTTGTGTGCCAGTTGCACCATGGCTTTTTCGACCTATGTGACCAAATAAAACGGAACGAAATAACGAAACTAAACAAAAATATAAACTAAACTAGAAGAACAGAAAGAGACAAAAATGTGCATTTTTTTTAAATATGGTACATGCGATATGTAAAGTGACCCCCCCCCCCCCCCCCCCGCCCCAGGGGGAAAAAAAAGATACCTCGACGGCCGCGGGATCAGGACAGTGGACATGCGGTTTGCTGGGGGTGTAAACTTCTTGACGCTGTATAAGCCTACCGTTACATGCTCTGTTTTCACATTTCCAGTACTTGGCATTGGCTGTACGCCTATCAGGGGTGTACCTGTAACCCTGGAAGCACAATTTGTCTCGACCTCGTCGTGTCTTGACTGTTTGGGCTTGTTGAGCCAGACCTTCGGCGTCCGACATGGTCGGTGTTCAAATGGCAAATGCGTATAAAATTCATACAATTGGACAAAGTTAAACCAGACAAAATTGAAGTTTACCAATTGTTTTATTCAACTGTGAAAAGTAATTACATTTGAAAACCATCAACACAATGACATTTAATTTATGGAGGTAATGTTTGCTGTCCATGTTCATTCGCCTAGTTGTGTCATCGACAAACTGTCACAGCGACCAATTGTCTAATCGACCAGATGGAATTCGACTAATTGTTGCGTAGACGGGCTGTGACTTCGACGAGATTGGTTTCGACGAGTTGTGGTGCTTCGGTTGAGACATACCCTTACCGAAATTGAAGGCGTTTTTTTAACGGGAATATGGTGGAAATATGATGGAATGGCGGATTCGTGGTGGACAATCCGGGAAAATGGCGTATTTAGGGCGGAAATTGGGTGGACAATGGCGTAAAATTGACGGACGTTTCTTACACCATGGTGGGAATATGGTGGCCATGTGGCAACGGTGGGCAAAAAAGGGCGGGATTTGGGCGGCCATGATGGAAATTTCATGGATCAATCCGGGAACAGGGCGGATTGTTGTACAATAACCAAAGTTCCAAGGTGGGAACTTGACGGCATCTGCTTCTTTCCTCACACAAAATGCCGGGAGTATGACGGCTTGTTCTTTAACTATAAGGAACATTTGCAGGCAGTTGTAAAAATGTCTAACTCTATGATGGAAATTTACTGGCACAACATTTTTGGTCAAACACATTGGCGGAAATATGGTGGCACATGTAGAGATGTCAAGAGTCCAAAGGCGGATCTTTACTGGCATAACACTTTTGGTCAAACACAATGGTGGAAATATGGTGGCTTTTTTTGCGACTGAGAAAAAGTTTGCTTCTATATGCCAAATTCCCAAGTCCTATAGCGGGAATTTACCAGCATTGCATTTTTGGTCAAAGGCAGTGGCGGAAATATGGCGGTTTGTGAACCTAAAATTGGTGGCACCTCAGAAAATTTCTTAAGTCCTATGGTGGAAATTTACTGGTATCATGTTTTTGGTCAAACACCATGGCGGTTATATGGCGGCTTTTTTGAGTGAAGAAAGTTTGTTCAAACACAGTGGCAGAAATATGACAGCCGTTTTATGAATTAAGATTTGGCAATGTACATTGTCAAAATATTATATACAATGGCAAAAATCCAAAATCATGCTATTTTTTTGTCCACATAATGACAGAAATATGGCAGTGGCACAATCTTGGTGACCCCCCTCCCCCCCCCCCAAAAAAAAAATATAGCAAAGTCTTGGAGCAGTAATGTAATGACCATTGGAACAAACCTGGTAGACAACCACCCAAGGTACATCCCCACCAAGTTTGAAGTTAATCTGGATGACGGTTTTGGAGAAGAAGTCGAAAATGTGAATTAGCATTAGAATGCTCATTGACTTCCATAGTAATCAATAGGACAGCTGCATTGACGGATAAGTACCAGAATTGAAAAAATCGTTAAAAATCAGGAATCCGCGGCATTCCCACATAGTGAACAACTTTGTTTGACCCTTCTACAAGGAACATATCCACCACGTTTCAGCTTAATCTGAGTGACGGTTCTGGAGAAGAAGTCAAAAATAGCTATAACACACAAAAATTCATAAAAAATTAGAAAAAAATTGCAGTGCCACCTGTTGAACAAATTAAGAACTAGGTGTCCCAGGGAGTATTTCTGTGTGATATCAAAGTAATCGGGTGAGCGGTTTGAGAGAAGAAGATTTTTTAAGATTTGCCCAAAAATGAACAAAAAAAATCATTAAAAATCCAAAAATCACTGGAGCATGACCATTTGAACAAACTTGGTAGACACCTACCCAAGGCACATCCCCACCAAGTTTGAAGTGGATCTGGCTGACGGTTTCGGAGAAGAAGTCGAAAATGTGAATTGTGGACGGAAGACGGACGGAGGACCATAAGATAAGCTCAGCTAGACTGACAAGTCAGCTGAGCTAAAAAATTAGCACCAAAAAAAAAAAAAAAGAGGCACCACCTGGTAAACAAATTAAGAAGTAAAGAGTCCCTAGGAGTGTACCTGTGTGATATCAAAGTAATTGGGTGAGCGGTTTCAGAGATTTTTTTAGGATTTGTCCCCAAAAGAACAGAAAAAAAATCATAAAAAATTCAAAAATCACTGTAACATGACCACTTGAACAATCTTTCTAGAGACCCACCAAAGGTACATCCCTGCCAAGTTTGAAGTCAATCTGGCTGACGGTTTTGGAGAAGTGGAAAATGTGAATTGTGGACGGACGGACGACGGATGACTGACCATCCTCAATAAACTAGGCTGACTGATAAATCAGCTGAGCTAGTAATCAAAATCTAAACTGGAAGCTAATGAGTTATCATTCTCACATTTTTTTTTATACAAAGATGTTAATTTTCAATCATTTATTTGCACAATTAACAAATAAATTAAACTTAAAAGTTACCAAATAATAAATCTATTAATAATTACATATAATACATGTATAAAATACATAAATGAACAAATTGCATTGTAACTATAATAGTGCATGATTTCAAATATACTTATTTTTGCCTTTAAAAACACACACACAAACTTACACTTTTGACATTTTGTTTATTTATGTACTACCCTCCCCTGTTTAAAATTTTAAGTAACAGAGTTCTGAAAGCTTGGAGAGGAAGTTTCAACCTCCACCAAAGCTTGAAGAAATTACACACAGAAGAATGTGACAAAGAAAATTTTTGTTATGGCATTTTGAAGGGGAAGGGGGTGGGGGGGGCAGAGACACACATCGACTGAATCAACAACTCAAGCAGCTGCAAGTGACGCTGCTCATGCAGACTGCTTATGTAACGCTCTGTGTACATGACCTAGTTTGCACTGGGGTCTGACCTGAGGCACACTCAACGGGTCACAGTTTCTGTCTTGCCACTTGCACGTGTGGAGGTACCTACACTGCACACACGGCTTCAAATAGTAGTTCTATGTTTAAATATGAGGCTAAGTTACTGAACCGTTCCGTCAGAAACTTGGTACTCAAATCCAACCATGAAAGTTCAGCTTTTATTTCACCAGCAAAGTACAGGTTTGTTGTTGTATATCTATAGTTACTCCCCACATCGAAAACTTGCATTGTTCAGAGTTGTTTATCGATCAGCTGTTCTTACGGGTTTCCTAAAACAACCATTTATCGCCCACTAGCGTATACACACTGTGCAACATACTGTAAAACAACAGAGTATACGTTCAACTAACCTGGCGAATTCTAGTCTATTCTGTAAACATATGCCTTCCATTAAAACAACAGCAAGGATGAGCAATGGATCCAGAGCACTCAGGTATTTACAACTGATCAACAGAAAACTGTGTGAACCATGCAAGTTTTGATGATGTATCACGTGATCCCGTATTCCGCACGGCGCATGTCATAGCGCACTGACTCGTGTGTTTATATTTATCTATTTACTGAAAATTGTTATTTCATCTTCTTAAAATGTTATCATAAACATGCAGGATAATTATAAAAACATTTTTGATTTTTTAATTGATAATGTGAAGATTTTTAAGTGCAAGTAAGACTGCTCGGTAGCGAATTGGTGCAAGACTTCTGCTACTTCCGTTTGGCGCCATTTTTAACTGCTGTCTGTGAACGACTGAATGACAGCTGACCTGCAGACGGGAGTTTTCATCGATTAATTGGGTATGGATTCTATTGAACTGTTAAAATATAGAAGAGAAGATCACAAGATGAATGCAGAATGGGTTGTAGTATTTTATGATGGTGATAGTCCATCATCACGCAAGCAGTATCCACAGTGAAGCCTGTGAATCCAACTGATCATGTTTTGTTGAAACTTGGAACCGGCTGTCAAGTGGCCAGCCAAGGTGGCTGACCAAGTCCCAGATGAGGTGGGTAACTGCAAGGGTTTGCATATTGCCGTCTGAGGGATAATACTAATAGAAGTACAGAAAAACGGCAAAACTTTTCACAGCGTTAACTATGTTAATTCTTCTACTTGTGCATCTTGTAGTTGTACATTATTTTTTTGTTTGTTTGTTTGTTGTTTTTTTTTAAAATTTACTGACCCTATATGGCTACAATTCAATTGAAGTATCACTACTGTCCAACTGGAAATCTCTGTAGTAAAATTTAGATGCCCTGGAGCATTTTTTCAACTTCTTCGCATGAGAAACATTTATTTTGCTACAATGCTCCAGTATGACAGCCCTGCATGAGTATACATGTACAGCTCCTATCTCATCATTACAAATATAGTGAGGAAAATATTGCATGGACCGACCTGTGAAAATATAATCTGGCCGCATGGAATACGAAAAATCTGGGGACTGGTCGAACAAAAAACTCACCCCCCCCCCATATCAAACGGTCCCTCCTTATCTGATAAAATTTACATTTAAATTATGTTGATTAGATTATATGTCAGAATATTGACCAAAAATGTAAATTAGTTTCCTTAAATCAAAAAGGGAATCCAGCTGACTGGTATGCAATTTTTTTGAAAAGAGATCTTGTAGTTGCAGTTATAAGTTAGTGTGTGGAGAACTTGCCCAGTGAAAAAAGTTCTACTTCTTTCTTCTCTCTCTCTCTCTCTCTCTCTCTCTCTGTCTCTTCACTATTTCTGCTCTTCTCCCTCTGCCTTAATTTTTTCTTTCTGCAGGGATGAAAGCTTGTTTTCAAATTTTTTTTTTTTTTTTAAGGAATTCATTTTTTTTCCAAGACAAAGAAAAAATAATATCCTTTTTGCCCAGAAAGCCTTAGTCACGTAAATAATGAAGAGGTGGGCTATGGTTTCATTTTTTTTGTTCAGCAAAGTCACTTTTATCCCTGTTTCTGTTCCTCTCATTTTTCATGAGAACTTCATGCAAATTAATGGCCAATTTGTTTTGTGGTGAGCTGTTAAGAGCATTTTTTTATAAATTGTTTATTTTGTAGTCTTCTCCACCATTTATTTTTTTCTGACATGGCATTTGGGCCAGTACATTTTCATGTTTTGCTTCCCCCAAACTTCATTTTAATGGTTCAGTTAATGTAAGCTTTGTTAATCAGTTAAATAATTTGTCTGCCATTTGAGCCTACATAATCACAAAGTTAACTGGTTCTCGTAATTTTTTAGGAGGACCAGTTAACTTTGAGATTATGTGGGCCCAAACGGTCCAGACATGATCACAAAACAGTCTTTGCAGTTTACGTTGGTATTGAATAGTGCACTGCAAGTTTTAATTAGTAAAGGTTGAAAAATTTTCAGTGGCATACATACATAGTACATATTGCCATATGTAGTTAGCTGTGTATTTTGTCTGGATCTGCAGGTTGTCCTACATGTAAATCAAGGGCAGCCCATTCCAGCTGAACTAAAGCTGCTTGCTATCGTCATGCCATAAGAGTGCTGCTGAAAACATTGAGGAGACTGAGAAATTCCAGACCATCGGTCATTGTGGTAAAGTTACTGGGAGGACTGCTCCAGCCACACAAGTATGGCATTAAAGGCGAGGGCAAAGGATTTTTTAAAAAAAATGGGATTGAGACAATAGGCTGTGTGTGAAACACCTGAAGGTGAGATATGAACATAATTCCTTTCTGGCAAAATTTCAGTTATATGTACATGTATGCACAATTTTGTGGCAATATGTCATCAAATTTTACTTGAAAACCATAAAATACATGTACCTGATACTGAAAATAATTATTTGCTGGATGTTTAATAAGAAAATTAATGAAACTTAGCAAAATGGATGATTGGTTTGCAAACATGAAATTTGAAGTGAAATTCCATGATAAGTCTTCTTGTCAGTGGGAGACATGAAGTTTTTACCTTTTTTTGTCCCTCCCTTTAGCAATGTCATTTCTCCTGATATTGTAGACATAAATTGAGGTAAACTGAAGCACTTTATTGGAATAATAATGTCATGAAGATAAGATTAAGACCAAGGGTTGAACATTTGTATCCTGTGTTACTTAAGGAAAGTACATGTAAGTAGTTCTCACAAAGATGTTTTTCAATATATATCCTTGATGATAAGATCATTTTAATTGAAAAATGGGTCCAATGAAGTAATGTCTAGGTAAACATTTTCAAATATTGGATGTTCTGTAGCCTGAAACATAAATTTTGTTATTTCAGTTATGGCAACTACAAAACTGAAGATATGCCTGAAAGACTTCACACAGGTCATCAATTAACAGATAAAGACAGGCCGTCACATCTTATCTCGAGCTGAAACTCCTGGACTTTTTTTTTTTTTTAAGACTGGTAGCTGAAGCAAACTTCAAGCGATAGCAGAAATGAAGCCTAGCTCTGATTGTTTTGTGCTGGACTTTTGATTGCCCACACATTGCCTGGTACAACCCAACTCATAAAAATATTTATGAGTATATAAGACTCAAAGGCTCAAGTAACTTACTGTGGACTTGGTATATAATACAATGATCTTAATTAAAGTAATTACATAGGCATTAAAGGGAAACAGCATCTGATGATATATCGACCTCTCAATGACATTCCAGCAAGATCTTTTGATATAGAAGTCTGAATAAATTACATGCTTGATCCAGCTAGCAAAAGTATTGTGTTATTCTGGAAATGTACACACATATGGCCCTGTGTGTGTATATTATTACAATGTATATGTACCTATTTCACATGATTTTCCTTGTTTTTTGCATTTCAGACATTTGATTGAGTTTTAAATTAATACTATTTTGAACAATCCTTTGGTTTAACCCATGGTCAAATAATATTTCACTAAATTATTACTTTCACAGTTTTTTGCCAATGCCAATAGTGAAATAAGGTTGAATTTACAGTATCTCATCTCATCTGCGGCATAGTAAGCTTGACTTTAAGGGCGTCACTGCTGAATTAGCAACCAGCTCTCTCCATTCTTCTTGGTCCTCTGCTTTTCTCAGCCACTCGTTGAGTTTCATGCCTGTTTTTTCTTGGATTACAGTATATTGATACACTTGTTCTTGCTGGGGGAAAAAGTGTGGAAATATCCTTGAATACTTTAAGGAGCTTTGAGGGCAATGAAAATAAATGATTTATGAGAAATAGTAAAATGGATAATTCTTGGAGGACTGTTTATTGTGCCAGTTGTCAAACTTGTGAGACAATACTGAATTTTCTTTTGGATATTCAACATGAAGATTAGTCGATCATAGCTCTAAATAACACACATGCAAATTCAATTTTTTTTCTTATAGTTTTTGCAGGTGGTGTGAAACTCGATGGATATATATATGTATATATGCCGCAGACACAGAGCCACCATAATTCCCGCCGTAATTGTGGACATCATATTCCTGTTAGTGGATCTATGGCAGATGCACAGATTTCATCCTTCCAACAGAAACCCATCGTGTTTCCACTAACGGGGAAAGGGCGGGCATATGGTGGAAATTTTGGCCATCACATGCCCACTATATTTCTGCTAATGCATCTACTGTGGACGTACATCCATATATCCACTAGATTCCCGTTAGTGGATCTATGGCGGAAGCACAGCCATCATCTTTCCACCACAAACCCGTAATGTTTCCACTAGCAGGAAAAGGGTGGAAATTGTGGCCACTATATTCCCGCTGATGCATCTATGGTGGTCGTAAAGCCGTATACCCACTATATTCCCACTAGTGGAACTATGGCGGACATACAGCCATCATCCTTCCACCACAAATTGGAGAAGGGCGGAATAATGGTGGGGATTTGGGCCACCACATATCCACAATATTCCCGCTAGTGGATCTATGGTGGACGTACAGCCATCATCCTTCCACTACAAATCCATGTTTCCACTAACGGGAAAAGGGTGGCCTTATGGTGGGAATTTAATTAGACCAGGTACCATAAACCCACTATATTCCCAACATTGGAAAAATGGTGGATACAGCCATCATTGTCCCGCAAATCCCCTATGGGTGGCATAAGCACGCTATCTTCCCGCCATTAATCCGCAATTCTTGTTGGCCGACACAAGACCGCCATCACCACAATGGTGGGATTTTGGCGGAAAAGTTGTCTGATTTGCAGATCAAAACTCCATAACCTTTTTCAAAGTTCTTTCTGGAAACATGGCGGTAATACAAATATTCCCGCCATATGACCACTGTTTCACGTGCCATCATATTTCCACCCTATTCCCACCAAAAACCCGCTATTAATTTCGGTAAGGGTATTTATTCACACAAAAGACTCTGGGATTGTCAGGTTTCTTAGTTTTTTGTGTATATTGAATATATGCACACACCCCTCGAGTAAAAGCAACTTCTTTATATGACACACTTGCTTGTTCTTACCACTGTTCTCCTCTTTAAGGATGATTTCTGATCCCGTCTCACCAGACGCTCCAGCATCCGCCATTTTCAGGAGAGGGGTATCAAGCGCGCAATGGACACGTCAGACACGGACATGTCAGGCCAAAATGGCCACCTCAGGCTAAATTGCAGTATCTCGGTTTCTCTCTGTCATCGTCGAATGGTTCGCCGTACAAGTGCTCCCTCTATTGACCATTTTGAATAGACAACAGAACTGTTGGATATAAAATGGTACGTGATAATTGTCAACACATAATTTATTACAATTGGACTATAGTTCTAATCTAGAAATTTTAGTAAATGCTTTAACCAAAGTGTTGCACTATGCCAGATTCATTGAAAACTGTTGACTCAACAGAAAAATTGATTGATTAATTAATTAAGTTATTTATTTATTTATTTATTTTTAATCACCAGTAAATCATCGAGATATGATTGAAAATAAGATATGTAAATATATACAAGTGGCAGAAAAGCGTAAAAACCTGCTGATTGGGTAGAGTCAAACAGGTGAGACCCCTATGCGAGTCGACTCCCCCATGAGGTAGGTGGCAACAATTAACAAAGCTGGCGCTGAAAATTGATGGTAATGAGATTACAGTAGAAATGGTATATGTACTAAAGCATTTGAGCAAGAGCTACTGTAACATATAAATAATTGAACAATAAATGTCAGAGGGGTGTCCATTCTAGACTCTGCAAAATATACAGTCAACAGATAAACTAATTACAGCACAGATATACTTCCCAGAATTTGCCTCCCACCATAGCAATGGGTTGCAATCAACACTCAAAGCTGGCTCAGAAATATAACGAGACCAGGGCCGTATCCTCGGCCAAATTGCAGGGGGGGCAAGAACAATAATAATGGCGGGGGTTCAGGGGGCGGAGCCCCCTGGAAGCTCCTGCATTTTGAGCATTGTGTGAGCACTAAAATGGCGCATTTTACACTGAAATTAGACAATTTTAATGTTCTATTAAATAATGAAAAACATGAAAAAATGCACCATCTTAAACCTTGCCCTTTGATGACACAAATAACTACCATTCATAATCCTGTTACACTTTGTCCCACATTCCCACTTCCACCATATAGGTATGTATGTACTTCTATTCATCATGCTCATGGCTCCAGTAACTACTAGGCAAATACTAAACCAATATGCTTCAGGTAGAAAAATAGTTTGTATACAATAACAGATACAAAGCCTTAAGGACAATAATTTTAACTAGCAAAATTGATCATTTTTTCAGCAAGCATTCATTCTTCAAATACCGGCCAACAGATATACCTGAGGTTGATCATCATCACCTCCTCTATCCTGGTCATCCGACCACAAATAGGGGGAAGTGTTTTATATTATAGTATGTCAGGTATGAAGCTCTAAAATGAAAGAAAGTGAAAATCAAAGCATTGTTTTAGTACTATGATCAATAAAAATCAAGGTACTGGCGCTAATTATGCGTTCAAAATATTCCACCCTCCCATCCGAAACTCAGACAATTTGAGATGTAGTAAAAGTAGCAATTGTTCTAGCCTTTTGCTTTACATGTATGCATGTATGTACATTGTCATTGTAGCACTCGGAACTTTCATACATAGCTTCTTTTAACATAGGCCTATAAGTATTCCTTTAGAGGTACCCTGTTACTTAAAGCTCTACCAAAGACAATGTCCACAGTCCTACAAACATGGATTTTATGTACCACAAAACAGAGCTGTACGCGCCAGTTTTAAATTTTAGTCTAAACTGTATTAGTAGACAATAAGTACACTTTCTTAATGTCATTGACTGGTGAATAGCTTCCAACAGACTTAATAATGAGACAATAGCCCGTAGTTTAAAGCGTTGTTACAAAAGTCAGAATAATCAGCAGTAAGCATTTTTGTGGATATCTACTGTTAGGACACCAAGCCACAAATACATGCTGAGTATTACTTTAACAGTACTCTCCAGTTTGATTTCTTGGCATAGATTACGTCTGCTGAAGGAATCAGATCACTCTTTCTGTGAGCCAACATTAACCCTAGCCCACTGAGACGCTCTTCAGTCATGCTTGTACGTGTCCACAGTTTAAGACGCGGAAGTGCTGAAAATGATCTCTCACAAGCTACACTTCCAACAGGTGTTGTCAGGAATATACAAAATACTCTGCGGAGTGCTGGGAAATAATCATGGTCACATGCTGCATGGGCTGCCGCTGCATCCTGTGGTCTTGCTTCCATTGATTCCCCTTTGAACAGCATCTTCCATTTTTCAATTTCAACCTCCAAATTATCCTCTTTTTGAAGAAATTTCCCGTAATATGCAAAAAGATCTGATATGTGGTGTGCCTTAAGGTTCTCAAGGTTACACGGAACTAAGGCATCAGCTGCAAGCAGTCCTCTATGTTTGTCAGCAAATCGTGTATCTAATTCGGATGTCACATGATCAAAGAAGGTATAAAATACATTTATCATGTAATAATCTTTGGCGGACTGGGATTGGGTGTTATGAGAAGCAGCATTTGCACGATGTCTTTGCAGATTTGTTGTACGGGGTTTCATGATGGTGACATCAATGGAGTTTGCCATCGAAGTGATACGAGCCCACAGTTTGTTCCACGTTTCTTCTGATCTTGCGTTCATAATTGATTGCTTTGACAATTGAACATCTTTGTATGCTTTACCTAGGTCACAGTTTACAGCCTGTAGTGTTTTTGTAACTGTTGCACAGAAGCTCAGCACAAAGTGAGCGACAAAAAGACACACCAGGAAATGGCCATCTGTAAGCAATCTGACGTAAGAATCTGCATCACTAGCAGCATCCCCACAGCTCTCATCATGAATTCTGTCCAATGCTGCCACGACTGATTGATACTTGGCTATCAATGCCGAAAGTGTATACACTCTAGCAGTCCAGCGTGTAGAGCAAAATTTAGGGACCGTTTTTCTCCTTGATCCCTCCCTTATTGCATCATCAGAGCTCTGCCACTCTTCATCCTCACCTAGGAGCAGTTCATTCAAGTAATCATCCAACTCTTTAGCCATATCCTTGTCAACTTCAACAAAGATTTCCTTTCGTTTGGCGCTGCCACTCAAAAACCAGGTAAGCTTTTCCACCTTGTCAAAGAGATTGCGGATGGGAGGTACATTTTTGCATCCAGCTGCAAGTGCTAGAGCCAGAACATGAGACCGGCAGTGTACATACACTGCATTTTTGCATTGTTCCTGAATCTTTGCCTGGACGCCGTTTCTAGCAGAACTCATTACTGCTGCTCCGTCATAACCTTGGCCGACAAGATTATCCAGTTGCAGATCCCATTGTTTCAGAGCAGATAATGAGTTGTCTGTTATGGACTGTGCATCCATTCTGTTGATTTTAACAAACCCAAGAAAATCTTCTCTCACCTCACTGTCTTTGACAAAACGGACGCAAATACTTATTTGCTCACTTGTGGAGGAGTCTTGAGTCTCATCAGCTAATAAACTCCAATATTGTGGTATTGATTTCACGATCTTTGTTCTCATTTCTTCTTCACAAAGTCCAATGATCTCATTTTGGATTAGTGGGGACATGTATTTTCCTGCCTTACTTCCATTTTCCAGATGATCTGCCAAGTCTTTGTCAAACTTGGCTTTCCACTGTGTGAAGAAAGTGAAGTTTCCATCCTCCGATTTTGTCTCCTTCTGCCAGTTCCCCCTGAAAGCAATGCCCCGCTGGCCTAAGGCAAGCACTACGTCTACGATCGACAAAATGCCCTTCTTCCGTCTTACCTGTGCTTCTTGCTCATACTTGAGAAGTTTGGCATTGATATCTGAGCCAGCATTGGAAACACAATGTAAAAAGTTCTTAGCGCGCTGACTGGATGACAGATGTTCAACACTGGTTGCATGACGATCCAGATAGCTGTCTTTTCTGCCAACAGCCTTCTTCCAATTTCTGAAGCCCTCCTTGATAAACGGTGATTGTTCATCAATGCTTGCAAAACATAAGCAGTATGAACAGAAGGCACTATCATTCTTCACACTATATCTGAGCCAAGGTCTGTCCACTTCCCATGATTGTATATATCTCCTTCCATTTCTTGCTGGAAACTTAAAGTGTGCAGATGATGTAAACTTTGCTGTATCTGACAAGAAATGTATAATGTAATCCTCATCTGAGCGGTGTGTTACTGTAAAATTCGCTGGATCAAAACAGTGATCATTTGCTGTTGGTTGGGTTTGAGATTCAATCTCCAAGTTTGATGATACAGCAGTGCTGCTGGACTCTGGTTGAGGTGTGATATTGAAAGCAGATAAATCCGACTGTGCGTCTTTCCTAGAATAAAAAATCTAAGTATAAGGCCCAATGAAAGTGGGGTTTTTTTCCCATTGTTTTGTTTTTGTATGGGCATGCCATGTTCATTTGAGCAGGAAATCCGTGTAAAGTGAACCATTTATTAATTTAATATAAATCTTGACAGGAATATTAAGTTGGTTTTAAAACAGAGGGTGGTATGTCGGAGGAATACATGAAGTTATCACATTCACACCCAGACAGTTTCATGTCAGCAGCCACTGCTAATTGCAAAAGCGTATAGTTTACCGAGTTCTAAGTCAATTTTGAAAAAGAATTTCACTGGCTTTATATTCTCGATTTTACTCCGGTTGTCATTTGAAAACCAATCACCAACAATTTTCCCAAGTTTAATATTCACAATCTGGGTCTAATCTTGCCTCCATAGCAGAATCCTGTGGATGTTTCGCAGGCAAGGTCTTGTTGGAAAATTTGGTAACATTCATCCCTCGTGAAAAGTTATGCTTATTCAGTAAATAAAATATCGAAAATGGGCAAAATGTTTAGTTGTTAATCATTTGCTTGAACAGATGTACGCATGTTGTTATTAAAAACACTGGGGGCAAACAGACCTTCAATAATCATAGTGAAGTCAGTTGCAACCATGCATGCAAGCTGAAAGTGTTAATGGGATGTTGAAATGTACAAACAGAAAAGAATTTTATATTTTGAGACACACGAACTCATGTTTGTATATTGTTAAGTGTAAAATCCGTCCCCCGATTTAATTACAATAGGACTACAAGAGCAAATGTGGGCCTTTTTGTTTGATTCTATTTTTTCCACAAGTATGCACAGAGTGCATTATTGTGGAAAATATTTATAACTAGCAGTATCTTGCGCAAAAAGGGGGATGAGACAGATATTTCAAATTACCAGGTCCTAATCAATGAACTATCTCGGTGACAAATCTTGATCTACTTATGTACATGCACTTGCTTGTTTTCTGAATCTCACACATGGAGTCTGTTTTGAGAACAGTGATACTATTTTCAAGTGAAAGCAAATTAGCATAAGAAAATACTTTGTTGTTGTAATTGATTGCATGCGTTGACCAGGCTAGGTAATATAACAATAAAAAGGAAGTACCATATTGGTATGTAACAAGTAAACTTTCAGCATGCATGATAATGCAACCCTGTGCGGACATGTGGCAGAGAAAGAGTGGAAAAAATGTTGTAAAAACAATGTCTACAACCAATTTTTCAGTGAATAGGAAAAAAAAACATGGTGTCTGTAACATTACAACCTTTTCTTTTTTACTGTTCCGCTGTGTTACATACATTCTACTTGCTGGTGCGCAATAAGCTTGACATAAAGAATTCTTGGCACTTTTTCCGGCGAATCAATTATTTTGACCTCTGGTTTAATTCGGTACCAGTAGTATTAAATGGAGTGGCTTATGATGATATGTGCTCTCGGGTATGCACTTTTCTGGTTGCTAGTCAAGTACTTTAATGTTGAACAAGTTTTATGATTCAATATGGTAAAAAAGAAAATTTTCACTGGTGCCATTGAAAACTTAATTGAACCTGGCCGGACGATGGAGCTTGCCTTTATATCAAATCCACAAAAAAATCTATAGTATCGGCTGTGAATCTATGTACTCATGCAGGGTCCCAGGGAAGTGGAATATTCCACCTCCCTGATGTACAGTGCAGACTTAAACATATCTCAATTATCTTACCAGACTTTCTTGGACACAAAGTTCAGCATTGACTGTTGGTTGGGTCTTTTTGACATTGTTGCCCTTGTATGAGTACTTCAGCTACATGGCACTAAAAAGCTCCAGTAAGGATGAATGTCTCTGTGTCGCCAACATGTGCCGCCTGAGATGATGTGAGGCAGGATGTTGCAATGATGCTGATACAAAGAAGACCAGCAACTTGCATGCTATTTTTACCTTGTTACTATGGCTTAGCTAATTGGGTCAAATTGGCCAGGCCAAGTAGTCAAGTACTAGCTGACTAATACCCTCTTGGGATATAAAGACCATCCATGTGCAGTGCTGTAGCTGTAATCTTAGAGATGACTTTGGATGCTGGGCTTGACCAGTGGGGTGGGGGGTGGGGGGAGATGCATGGATGCAAGTATTAGTTGATGTTTTACAGGAATCATATTGTTGTGGAACAGAACATAAATTCTTTTTCTCCACTCAAAGAAGACAAGTGCAACTTTTCAATCTATGGAAAAAAAAAATTCAAGAAAATTTCAGGGGGGGAGGGCAACTGCCCCCTTTGCCCCCCCCCCCCCCCCCCAGAGCACTGGAGACAACTATTTACACCAATCCATTCTTCTTTGGCAACCAATACTGACCCAAACATCCCATTGTTCACAGAGGAGTGGTCTCGATACGGACGGGAAAGAGCGGGAGATGGGGCGGGAGAAAAGTGGTTGGAGAAAGGGGTTAAAAACGCCATTTTCAGTCGGGTACTCGAGTATTTGAAATAGGATAACATTTCTCAAAATCGTGTAAATGGTGATAAAGATATACCAATGGGTGTGATTAGTTTACAGATATCGTTGTCTGTAGTCCAGAACTGGCCCCGTATATAAATACAAACATGCGTAAAATGACATGTTTCTGTGGCAACCTTCTAAAAATCCAATGAGGTATTAATTGAAACGACTTCATATCTGACTTGCATGTTTAGTTGTATAAGGCAAACACATTGAATGTGCTTACCTTATACAACAGATGGTAATCCAGGGTTCGCACAGAGCTTGAAAAGGCTTGAAAAGTATGGAATTTGAATGCCCTCTGTTCCAGGCCTTGAAAAGTATGGAATTTCATAAAGAAGTCTTGAAAAGTATGGAAAATCGATTTTCCGGTTTAAAAAAAAACAACAAACAATGAAAAAATCCATTTGTATGTCAGAAAGCTCGGGCTTGTCAGAATTGGGCTCGGGCTGGTGGAAATAAAAAAGTGCTATCCCTGCGGGCTAGTTGGAATTTTTTACAAGTATAATCCGTCAAAAAATAATAATATTTTGCAGGGCAAATTCATCTGCAAATTAACATGAAATGCTATTTATCGGTGGGTTCAAACAGTGTTAGAAAAAAATACGTGCCGTGCGATGACTTCCCGGCAAAAACAGCACACACCTGCCAGTCACACGCAAGTGACAGCGGGGACACTGGATTAGATCTGCGGTGAACTGACGCAGTCTCACGGACTGATTTGGGACACATTCGGCAATTCCAGCTATCCCATACCTTTGCGTATTTGCCTGTGACTCCAAATAATTGTTGGAATAAACACCGGAATCTTTATTTTCGTATGCTGCAACAAAAACAAAGCTTCCCGTTTGTGTGTTCCCTCCGTAAATTCACACATGTTCACTGGGCGGAAGCCATGATGAAAACACCGTAGCACGAGCCGTGATTGGCTCATTTTTGCATGTGACTGAATTGACCAATCGGGTGATGTGTTGTGCGTCAGACCACATGGCCAAAGAAGCTGTTTGTGTACAGTTGCAGGAAAGATGTTGACGGTGCGCACGCTCGGTATCTGATTTGAAATATTAAAATTTTCGTTCGAATTTGATTTAAGAACACTGTTTATTGCGAGGAACTTGCCAATTCTGTATACGCAAATTTACTACGATGTACCGATAGCATTCATGGTAGATACACAAACGATATGCATCCCATCAGTGCATCAGTGCGCCATCACGCCTTCCGAGGCAGAGAGAAAGGATCCTGAACTGAAGCCAATGCAACTATTCAATCGTTATTTAAGTTATACGGACTCCTATAGTTCCAGAAATTACAATGTATTTTTCATCGTTAGTCACCCCAAGCAAATAGCTTACTTTCAATTTGTATTTTTGATATTTTGCCAGTTTCACTGTCAAACAGTTGCAGCTAGAATCGTAAAATTTGACATTTTTTGCGATTTTGCAAGCGACAATAAGCGGCAAATACATTTTAGGGTAAAGGGTTTGTCTAGCCTAGGCCTTAGCATTGTTAGAAAAAAACGATGTTTATAGAAGTTTTATCGGGACAAGTGGATTTTGAAATCTACTTGCCCAGCAGACAAGTGATTTTTAAAAAAATTGTTGAGCCCTGAATTATGGATAAATGACCGTAAATGTTCGTCGCGGACATAAATTGTGCACCAAGCCACAAGAACAATGGGAGGCTGTACATATAATGTTACTGAACTTTGGCTTGAAAACCCCAAATAAAAGGACTGGGTTTTGCCTGTAAAACAGGACAAATACAGCGCAAGATGCAAGGTGTGTGCAAGTAATGTGCACTTGAAAAATATGGGGGAAGCAGCGCTTGCTAGTATCAAACAAGAAGTTGTTGTTTTTTTTGTTCCATATATAAATTTTATACATTGGTCCCCCTCTTGTAAGCCACCTCAAAGAGATGCCACTCCCTCTGCAAAGGCTACTTTGCTGCGCAACAAGTATGGCATTTTCATTATATTTTCCCCCTGAAGAGAGACCACCTCTCGTAATAAGGAAACATTTGGGGTGGCCTCATAAAAGGGGAACCTATATATATATACATACCCATAAAACCACGGATAATTGAGTTTGGAATTTTGGAAAAAATGGTTTGGAAAGTACTTGAAAAAGTATGGAATTTTGGCTTTGCTATGCTGTATGAACCCTGTAATCGTTACCATGCAGCTATGCGGATTGGTAAATTATAACCACAATATCATTTTCAATTTCAGTTCAAAGCACACCCGCAAGTAAACATGTCAACCTATATTTGAAGTATAGATTGAGAATGGTTCCTGTAAAGTTATCGTATTTTGACATGCAGAGAAATAAAGTCAATGTATCCAATGATGGTTAAATTCATGAACTTTCAAATGGATATGATAAATATACAGTCAACAATTGTCATGTTTTTTTTTTTTTAATTTTAATGTGTACATTAAAATCGACAAATTCAATTTTGTGATTATTTATGTATTGAATGGAAAATGGAAATACACAATGATTTGAAGTGGTATACCAACAGATGCTTCTATTTTCTCTTTTTTTTTTTTTTTTTTTTTTTTTTTATTAGTTTTGCCTAAGAATAAAACATACTTGCCCACATTATGGTTCCCGTTGCCATCATTTAAATACCTTATTTTGAAAAAAAAAAGAAAGAAAAAAAAGCACCTTGAAATTCTACTTTCAAACTGAAGTTTATTATTATTATTATTATTATTATTATTATTATTATTATTATTATCATCATCATCATCATCATCATCATCATCATCATCATCATTATTATTATTATTATTATTATTATTATTATTATTATTATTATTATTATTATAAAAGGACATGGGAGTAACTATCGCTCTGAGACCCGGCTATGCGATCAGTATATTTAGACAATAGACCGTGACGGGAAGGCATTATCATGAAATTAATGGGCCTGGAACCCCGCGCCCGTAGGTTATTGGTTGTAGCGATGCCACAGACTGTACTAACTTTGGTTTGGGTCTTGGATTATTCTGCTAGAAATGAGCTTACTGGTTCAGTTCTGTGACAAGGGGATTTTGGCCCTTTAAGCTGGTCTGACTGCCGCTGCTTCTATTTGTCTATCAATTATATCGAGGACCTATTAATGACCACTGTGACACACTTTATCAGCATCAGATAAATGTTGATGGTACGAGGTCAAATCACAGATGGAGACCTGTGGTTTACAGGGCTGTCTACTTTATGCCAGGCAAAATGGTCATATCCGTGCAAGTCCGGCATACCTAGTTTCACATGCTGCATGTGCTGGTACATCCTAGACACATAGAGTAAGCACAGGCTTACTCTTTGCTAGACATGTGGACACACTTGGCTATGTATATACTGTTGGGAGATCGTTATTAATTCCTATGCTGGAAAAGTTCTGTGTCAAATATTAGTGTATAGGCACAGATATAACTTTTTTTCCGAAAAAAATCTTTACATCAATGTAGTAGTATACTTCAGGATAGAACTGTCAAAACTGCGCGGTAATCTTTAAATGTGGGAGTTTGTCTTGCGACTTATTATCTTGCTCCTTCCTCTCAATGGGAAGGGGGATCAGTCTTCCAGCACCACAGGTGCCTGTTTAATCAAATGTCGAGACAATATTGCACCAATCTTGCCTGCTAAACACTGTTAATAGCAGGCAAGACTGGTGCAATATTGTCTCGACATTTGACATGCCCGTACCAAGGACATAGATGTGAAGATTAGCAGTAATTAAAGTGTGTGTGTCAACTGAAGAAAGAAAGAAAGAAAGAAAGAAAGAAAGAAAGAAAGAAAGAAAGAAAGAAAGAAAGAAAGAAAGAAAGAAAAAGAAAGAAAAACAAGAAAGTGTGTGTCAACACACACTTAAATAATATACATGTTTATAACTTGTAAATACTGAAATATTGTAAAATCTTCAAGACTCTTACTCTATGTTCCCACGGTCACACGGAACGTCGTTCACCTGACTACTCTCTTCTCCAGAAACGGAAGGAAAACATCACAATTATGAAATCGTTATCAACGTTAGGCCTACCACAATTTTGCATTTCGACCCGAAGATTGTCGAGAAATCACTTAAACACATGCAATATGCAGAGTTTCTCTGCGAAACACGGACAGCAAAGTGTCTATCGGGCTACACATTTTAATTAATTTCCACGTTCGCATCAACATCGAATTATGTCAAAATTGACGGAGTCCTCCTGCGCAAAATTTCACAAAGATGTAGTGCCTGAGAACTGTAAAATTATCCGGATTGTCTCCCGAAAAGTCCCAGTCCCGTGTCCTCTGCGTGAGTTTGAAATCACTCTCCCCTCCCTTAGTGTCTGTCTAAAAATCGATGTTCTGCTCCGTGGTTTCCGCCCCTTGTATTTTGTTATAAGCTATGCCATGCGAGCGTTTGTCTTTCCAATGAATCATTCTTCAAGTGATTTCTCGTCAATCTGCGGGTCTAAATGCAAAATTCTGGAAGGCCTAACGATGATAACAATTCATGAACGCCCACGTTGATGACTTTGTGCCCGAGTGACAACAACGCTGTTGTTGATGTTGATGTTGATGTTGATGTGAAAGAAAGTCACGTTGAGGCCCATGCAGATAGAAAGACATAGGCCTAACTTGTTGTGATTGGTTATTGGTTAATAAATTTCAGTAATGTGAACTGGAAACAACTGGCTTTCCCTGTAGTTGGTCATCTTCGAGGTGAGTTTTTTGTGCTGCCAGGAGGTTACACGCTCCATGACGGGTGGTCAAATGCTTGGATGCGTAGGCTTACATGTATATTCTGTTGTCATACAATAACGATTAATGCAAAGGGGCCTGTCCCTATTAGCCATGGGGTGATTGGGGCAAGAGACCTCCCTTGAGTTACTTCATGGCCTAGATGTCAGTTGATCCCACTCATGTGTGTTATCCAATATGGCCAAATGTCCACCTGCATGGAAGTTTCAGTTCATCAGTAAGGGGCGCATCATAGCACTACTTGTCTTAAGTTACCGCAGGAGAGGAAGGAAGGGCGCGTCTTACCCCGAGGGATGTCTGGCCCCGCAACTATTCCCCTATATGATGGTCTTTCTCATGTGCGTGTTTGGGATCGTGTCCTCAATAGGCCTGTTTGTAGCCCTATAGATTTCAGTAAGAAAAATAGGTTTCCTCGTTATTGATATATATGTGGAAAAAATGGATACCGTCCACTGTGACAAAACACCTCATATGGGGCGTTTTAACTATCATAATGGAAATTATGATTATAATCAATGATAACGAATTATTGGACCTGACCTAGCCTACACGTGATCATGTGTCCCACACAATAATGGTGTTAACAAGCCTAACATTTGCTTGCATAGAGGTTTCAGACTACCACTGCAGTGCTCACCATCTGCAGCATTTCAGGGAGTTCTTGCTTGGGGCGTTTCACCCCGACCCCCCCCCCCCTTTTTTTTTTTTCAGCCACCCCGAAAAATTGTCACTAAATACTTAAACACACCATTTCACACCTAAATTTTCATAATTGTCTGGGAAGGACCCCCGACCCCCTTCTCAACAAAACAAATCAATGATCTGGTCACATCCCCATTGTCCAGATTCCCGGATCAGACCTTGGACACTGAGAATAATCTACTTTCCCAGGCATTACCATTTTTATACGAAGTTGAACTAGAGGACTTGGTTAATTTTGATATTTACGTTGATGTTTGGCATGATGAAATTGCTGATATGAAAATGTGTTGCCCTAATGAACAAAGCTTTGCTGACGCATTTTCGCTCAATGGTTTCTTCTGCCTGTATAAACCTTTAATTTAGGCCTATCGCCTTCTCTTATAGATCTGTGTTTAGGATAAAAAATAGATTTTCGTCAATCTGGAGATGGAAATTAAAAATTCAGATAGGCCTATCGTTGATAATAGTATTTCATGAACTGCAGGAAGGAATTGCTATGTAAAATGCAAATGTGTGACGTAACCGGGGATGTGACCTGTCAATCACTTAACCTGGTCTCTCTTGCAATAACGGAGCTCATGTGGGTTATGGGCTTTAACCGGCCTCCGAATTCTTCATATGATTTTTGCCAAATGGAAAATTAATACATTTTACGAAACAGCTGGACTCAGTAGCTTAATGGCAATGACAAGTGCTCTGACCACCAAGTGGCTTATAAATGAACTTTCGGAAGTGTCAATCATTATGCATGATGTCAGCCTGACTACATGATTCCACATATCAGCCCAGGATGTGGGTAACACCTCAGCCACTGCTACCATGGACAGGCCTGGGTAACAAGGAGAGATGAAGGAAGCTAATTGTCACATAACCCCTCTGTACGATGACATCACAAAAACGAGTGAAAAATTTGAAAAGTTTAATTTTACTTGGTTGTCTGAAGTTGATAGTTTCATTTTCTTTGTATTAATAGTTTTCTTACATTGTCACGAAAAATCATGTTTTACTTACACTTTCTTGTACTATGTTCAAATCTACCTCAAGTTATGTCTCAATACACGCTTCCAAATGTGGGGTGGATTGGGACAGGAAATTTGATGAGTAGAATGAAGCTTTATGTCATAAAATCAATAACATTGATAAGACTTTATAAATGCAAGACTTAAACACCAAATTTTGCCCTGCATTACCTTGAGTCCATGATAGAATTTACCAAAGATAAAAACAAGTGTTGTATACGTGTTCGACGGGAAAGAAATCTATATTCAGCTGGATGGTGTTTTCAGATTAATGTAAATGCATCTCTTTTTACTGGATAACTGTCCCTTGTATTCATTTTTGTTATGTCATATTTTAAGTAAAGGTGGATTTAAATGTTCGCCATCTTGTGTGTGTGTGTGTGTGTGTGTGTGTGTGTGTGTGTGTGTGTGTGTGTGTGTAATGAGGCGTGTTAAATGACGTTATTTTCGATGGAAGTGGTTGATTGCCAGTTGTTCCAACAATCCAAGAGTGGCATATACACAAGAATATTGTATGTTCCTGTGTAGTTCGTCATCTAAATCTGTTGGGACTCTTGTGATTCAGATGGTGTCGCTGGGCTTGCTAGCAATGTTACTGTGAGCCTGTTATTGTTTGGTAAATGATGAAATCGGTGGTTTAGTTTAGTTGGCATGCATATGTTCGTATTTGAGTGGTCATATGGATCATTTCGGCATTCCAGCAATCTTTGGCCCTAATGATGCGTACAATCTGTATGAAAATTTTCAATAGTCCAAGGTCTAATACTAATCTGAACACTCATCAAATACATTTAAGTTTTTCAGATACAAGTAAATTGTTCATATAAACTTGAACATTGAAAAGGGTGAAGGGTAATATGGTGGAATTGTCCTGTGGTGGTCATAAGATGCCCTTCATTACAAATTAATACTTCAATAGCAAGTAGAGAAGAGCTGGAACATATTTACACGAGTCTCAATAAATCATGAGGGTAATAGAGTGAAATATAAACAGACATGTCATTAAATTTGTTCCAATTCAAGAATACAAATAGGAAATGATTTTACATTGGATAGATTGAAATTGTCCTGAGGTGTCCGTATGGGTCATTTTGGCAGTTGGGTAATTATTGGCCCTAATTAGACGTACAAGCCATAAGAAAGGTTTAAATATTCCAAAGTGTAATACTAATCTGACCATTTATATGTACATGGAATTTTTTTTTCATGCAAGGAAATAGTTATTATAATTTTTAACATTAAAAAGGGTTGTATGGTGAGATTGTCCTGAGGTGTCCATAAGATAACCTCAACACAAATCAATACTTCAATAGCAAAGAAGAGAGGTGGAACATACTTACACAAGAACCAATAATCGCGAGGAATAGGGTGAAATATCAACAGAGATGTCAATAAATTGGTCCCAAGACAACAATACAAATAGGAAATGATTTTGCGTTGCATATATTGAAATGGTCCTGAGGTGTCCATATTACTCATTGCAGCAATTGGACAATCTTTGGCCCTAATTACACGTACAAACCATGTGAAAGTTTTCAATATTCCAATTTGTAATACTTATGTGAACATTTCAAAAATACATTAAAGTTGTTCACATGCAGGGAAATCGTTTATATCAACTTTAACATGGAAAATAGTTGTATGGTGAAATTGGTCTGAGGTGTCCATAAGATACCTTCATCACAAATCAATACTTCAATAGCAAGTAGAGAAGAGCTGGAACATATTTACACGAGTCTCAATAAATCATGAGCGTAATGGAGTGAAATATAAACAGACATGTCATTAAATTAGTTCCAATTCAAGAATACAAATAGGAAATGATTTTACATTGGATAGATTGAAATTGTCCTGAGGTGTCCGTATGGGTCATTTTGGCAGTTGGGTAATCATTGGCCCTAATTAGACGTACAAGCCATATGAAAGGTTTAAATATTCTAATGCCTAATACTAATCTGAACATTGATAAGTATATTAAAGTTTTATACATTCAAGAAAATCGTTTCTAGAAACTTTAGCATTGAAAAGGGTTTCTATGGTGAAATTGTCCTCAGGTGTCCATGTGATGCTCTGGAGCATAAATACACAGAGAATCAACAAATCACCATAGGAATAGGGTAAAATATCAACAGAGTTGTCCTTAAATTGGTTCCAATTCAAGAATTCAAATAGGAAATGATTTTGTATTGGATATATTGAAATGGTCCTGAGGTGTCCATATTGATCATTGCAGCATTTGGACAATCTTTGGCCCTAATTACACGTACAAACCACATGAAAGTTTTCAATATTCCAAAGTGTAATACTTATCTGACCATTTATATATACATTGATTTTTTTTACATGCAAAGGAAACTTTCATATAAACTTAAACATTTTAAAAAGGGTCGTACGGTGAAATTGTCCTGAGGTGTCCATAAGATATCTTCATAATCAATCGATACTTCAATAGGAGAGAGACTAGAGCTGGAACATGATTACACAAGAAGCAATAACACGCAAGAGGAATAGGGTGAAATATATAAAGAGATGTCAATAATTTAGTCCCAAGTCATCCATGTAAATATGAAATGATTTTGTATTAGATATATTGAAATTGTCCTGAGGTGTCCATATTGGACACTTCAGCACTTGGGCAATCATTGGCCGTAGTTAGACATACAAACCATATGAAAGATTTCAATATTCCAATTTCTAATACTAATCTGAACATTTAAAAAATACATTAAACATGCAGGGAAATCGTTTATTTATATCTACTTTAACATGGAAAAGGGTTGTATGGTGAAATTGTCCCGAGGTGTCCATAAGGTACCTTCATAAAAAAAGCAATACTTCAATAGCAAAGAGAGGAGAGCTGGAACATAATTACACGAGTCTCAATAAATGATGGGAGTAACAGAGTGAAATATCAACAGAGATGCCATTAAATTGGTCACAAGTCAGGAATTAAATTAGGAAATGATTTTGCATTGATAGATTGAAAGGTGTCCATATTGGTCATTTCGGCATTTGGACAATCCCTGGCCATTATTAGACCTAAAAACCACATGAAAGATTTCAATATTCCAATGTTTAATACTAATATGAACATTTAAAAAATACATTAAACATGCAGGAAAATCGTTTATTTATATCAGCTTTAACATGGAAAAGGGTTGTATGGTGAAATTGTCCCGAGGTGTCCATAAGGTACCTTCATAAAAAAATCAATACTTCAATAGCAAAGAGAGGAGAGCTGGAACATAATTATACGCGTCTCAATAAATGATGGGAGTAACAGAGTGAAATATCAACAGAGATGCCATTAAATTGGTCACAAGTCAGGAATTAAATTAGGAAATGATTTTGCATTGATAGATTGAAAGGTGTCCATATTGGTCATTCGGCATTTGGACAATCCCTGGCCATTATTAGACCTAAAAACCACATGAAAGATTTCAATATTCCAATGTTTAATACTAATATGAACATTTGAAAAAATACATTAAAGTTTTTTTTTTTCATTCAAGGAAATCATTTATATCAACTTTAACATCGAAAAAGGTTGTATGGTAAAATTGTCCTGAGCTGTCCATAAGATAACTTAATCATAAATCAATACTGAAATAGCAAAAAGAGAGCTGAAACACAATTACGCAAGACTCAAAACATTATTACAGGAATATGGTGAGATATAAACAGAGATGTCATAACATAAATTCTAAGTCAGCAATACAAATAGGAAATCTTTTGGTATTGGGTGGATACAAATTGTCCTGAGGTGTCCATAGGGATCATTTCAGCATTTGGACAATCTTTGGCCCTAATTATCCGTGCAAACTGTATTAAAGTTTGATATATTCTAATGTCTAATACTAATCTGAACATTCATTTAATACATTAAAGCTTTTTGGACGCAAGGAAATCGTTATATATACTCTAAACATTGAAAAAGGTTGTAGGGGTGTATGGTTAAAATTGTCCTGAGGTGTCCATAAGATACCTTCTTCAACAACCTGTACATCACTAACAAAGACAGGAGAACTGAAACATAATTACTCAAGAATCAATGAATCACGAGAGGAATAGGGTGAAATATAAGAAGATATATGAATAAATTGGTCCCAAGTCATCAATACAAATACGAAGTGATTTTGCATTGGATAAATTGAAATTGTCCTGAGGTGTTCATATAGGTCATTTTGGCAATTTGGGGTCTAATTAGACGTACAAATATATGAAATATAAGAACATTTAAATATGAAATATTTAAATGTTCCAATGTCTAACACTAATCTGAACATACATAAAATATATTAAAGTGTTCCCCATGCAGGGAAATCGTGTATATAAACTTCAACATTGAAAAGGGTTGTATGGTGAAATTGTCCTGAGGTGTCCATAAGATACCTTCATCACAAATCAATACTTCAAAGCAAAGAGAGAAGAGCTGGAATACAATTACACAAGACTCAAGCAATCACGAGAGGAATAGGGTGAAATATAAACAGAGATGTGATTATATTAGTGCCATGAAAGTGATTTTGCATTGGATAGATTGAAATTGTCCTGAGGTGTCTATATGGGTCATTTGGGCATTCGGGCTTCAGAGAAATTTTTTTAAGATTTTGCCCAAAAAATTTACAAAATTAAATACAGACCGGTAGGACAATATTTAGTCCAACTTCCTTGAAACATATTGTAAATAAGATAATTAAAAATAAGATGTGCTATTTATATATCTTTGGCACAGTTTTATGATTCACCGAAAATGACTCACTTTACTTTGGAAGGTCTGGAGAAGCAAACCCAGAACATCCATGTGAAGCGAACCACGTGCACATGTTTGAACGTTTATGTTTTTGTCATTAATAAAACAATAGAAGGATATCAAGGCCTATGTTGCTCTGGATTAGTTTACATTAAACTTTTTCGCTCGCTGATATTTAATGGTTGGATAATTTTGAGTAAAAAATAAAGAAATAACATGCCAAGTTTCGTTTTTGGGATTCAAACAAATGAAAATTATTGATATATATATATATATATATATATATATATATATATATATATATATATATATATATATATATATATATATATATATATATATATATATATATATATATATATATATATATATATATATATATATATATTGAATGCACCTATGTACAAGGAGACGCAAATCTTAGCACAGAAAAAAAAAGAAATGTTTGTATGTTTTGCTAATTATGGACAATAATTGCTTGGTTAAAATGTGTTGTTGGTTCTTTAGAATATTGAAATTGTATTGTATAATCTGTAACAATGCTGGACTGCGTACAAACTGAAGAAAATGGCGTAGGCCTACGCTTCAACAAAACGGTAGCAATAAGTTTTTTTTTTAACACAACATGACGGTCGCTGGTCGAGTTAGACAGGTAAAGGCATTATTGAGGTGAAAGAAAAAAAGAAACTGGCTTATGGGACCACAGGTAGGTGATCGCATTAGACAGAAAGTCGTTATATGGAGGTGGTCGCAATGGCAGATTCCAGGTACATGCTTCTAATGCAAACCTGGCTTGTGTTTGTGCATGCGTGTTAGAAGTTTCTTTAAAGACAAAAAAAATATTAAAATTTACAGCAGTGACCATGTTTGAGATAATTTGATAGTGTTTACGAAAATGCCGAGTTGAATGAAATTGAAAGGTGGGCCTGATAGCAAGATCGGCTACACACGCAAATTACATATATTTTACACACATACATTCAAGGCAGGCGACAAACTTTTCTTTTCTATTTGACTGCCCTCTGTTGTGAATGAAAGGAACTAAATTTGTCCTGAGGTGTCCACTTTGTTCTGAGCTGTCCGTGTCTGAGGTGTCCGTTGCGCGCTTGATAGTCAGATGACTATCAAGCTTTACGGCCCTTGGCTTGCGACGATCTTCCGGTTCAGTTCGTCGATGAGGATTGCACTGAACCAAGTGTCCTTGTGGCAGGGCAATATTGTGCAAACGTAGACCTTGGTCATCTGACTATCAAGCGCGCAACGGACACCTCAGACACGGACAGCTCAGAACAAAGTGGACACCTCAGGACAAATTTAGTACACTGTGCTACACACAAACAAGACGATAACTGCTGCCCCCGAGGATGAAGACCTTTTTGCTGATGGCCTTCATCTTACTGATACTGGCAAACAACTGCTGTCCAACCATTTCGACACAACAATATTTTACCACAGTAAGCAGGTGAAGAAATTCTACAAGTTAAAGAACACGGCCAAGAACTCCTAGGACATATCCCTTACTTTTAACTCAATGACTTTTTTCAGGGCCATCAAACAATCCAAAAGAGTTGTTAATCTAATTGGTATATGCTTTTTATACAATCAATATGGATTAAGAATATAATACAAGAAATAAAGAAACCTGAATGAGAGGTAGTAAACCAATTATATTTTGACTATTCACCAAAAAAATCTTACACCATACCGATTTCATCCTACACTATATTCTTTCTAGATAAATGTTATTTGGCAATTTTTTTCATTTTCTTTTTTCATACATTTGTAGCTAAATCATTATCTTTTCATACTCCCTTTATTTTCCAAGAAAAAAAAATGTAACTGTTGAGTAAACATTATTCACTTTGTGTTTTGCAGCAGAATAAAATTTGTTTCTATATGTGTGCCTGAAAGATTGCTTAGTAACCACACTTTTGAATATTTTTAATGATCAAAATACAATCAATGATACTTATCATAATAATCTTGTACACTAGACCCGACGCCAAATATGGCTACTTAAATCAAATCATTAGTTTTTAAGTACAAAATGTGGCTGTGTATATGCTGTACCGACGAAAGGGGTGGCTTGCATTTTCCAAACTTAACAAATATATGCATACCTTCCTTCCTTCCTTCCTTCTTTCTTTCTTTCTTTCTTTCTTTCTTTCTTTCTTTCTTTCTTTCTTTCTTTCTTTCTTTCTTTGTCTTTCTTTCTTCCTTCCTTTCTCTCTTTTTCTTTCATTTTACCTCTCTCTCTCCCTATATATATATATATCTTAGATTTTTGTTAGTTTTACGTGTCCATATCTTTACGACAAGGCTGGTCAGAGCTGTTTTGGCCATCTTGGCTTATTACAAATGTATTTGTTGTTGCTGTAAATGTTGTTTCGGTTTTTATTTTCTATTTAAGGTTTAGTTTGTTAAAGTGGGAACGATTTGGGATCATTTTGGACTCAACTTGTCATGTAATGTTTATTTTGCATCATCAGGCGACTTTTGTCTCTATTCAATTTTATTTTGTATCCGATATCAGTCTCTATATCTCCTGCTTTATCTGGCTTTGTATTATATATTATCAAAATCCTTCATTCTGTTCCTCCTTCTTAAGCTGTTTCTTCCCTTCATTTTTTTTTTTTTACTCGTGGTGTATGATAATTAATTAAGATTCTTTTCTCCACGTTAGGGCACACTGCCACTGGGCAAGCTTTGATATGACTAGCGATATTAGGGTTCTTTTGTTAATATGTTTGGCAAAGATAATTCTTTGGTTTTTATGTCCATGCTTCATATATGTTACTGATCATTCAAGCCAGATGACCGAAAAATGTGTTTAATGCCATTTTGTTGGGAAATGAAGGTTCTATGATGAGATGGCCCTGTTTTTGAAGTGCAATCCGGTATATTCGGGGCAATCCGGTGCAATCCGGTGTTTAGACATACCGTCACCCACTTCACCGCGGACTGAAAATGGCGGATGCTGGAGCGTCTGGTGAGACGGGATCAGAAATCATCCTTAAAGAGGAGAACAGTGGTAAGAACAAGCAAGTGTGTCATATAAAGAAGTTGCTTTTACTCGAGGGGTGTGTGCATATATTCAATATACACAAAAAACTAAGAAACCTGACAATCCCAGAGTCTTTTGTGTGAATAAATATGTCTCAACATGGCAGGACGAAATTGTAGTCATAGCGTGACGGAAAATTGTTAAACTTAAATGGCAGGGGTAGAAATTAACTGATTTTAACCAGTAGCAAGGGCAGTGCAACATACATGAATTTTACTCTTCATTATAACTTGAGAACTACTTGAACCTTGATGTTGCACATGTAAGTGTTCTTGTAATATGTAACAGCCAGGCTGTGGAAGCTCCCGAAGGCAGAGTACGACTCGACGCTTTGTCGCCCTTCTGTGTTTGGTGTCTTTCCAAGCGTGATTCATATTTTGCGATGACTGTGTTCTGTGTAGTTCCCTACAGCCTGATTCATATTTTCCGTGCAGCGAGGCAGGGAACCAGCCAAGGCCATAGCCTGGGGCCGGTGAGCGTTTATCTTTGCTGTCATTCCCTGAAGAAGCACTAATGATCCGAAAATTTGAGAAAAATATTAATAATTATGTACACGACAATGAACTTGTTCTTTCATTTGGGTTAATCTGTCGCGGAGAATGATTCAGTTTTCATGGGTTCTAGACTGCACTTCCGCTTCCTGTTTGCTTCAAAAAACTACTTCCGTGCTGCAAGCAATTCAGGCCATCCACTGGTAAGATAAGGGAGCATGAATTAATTTGTTTCCTGTACGCACGTAACGGTTTAGCTCCCTTCGGGAGCTATAAAGGTCCGACTTACTCAGAACATGGGTGCATGACCTTGCTTCTTTCCCAAGTTCATAGAGCTGCACGTGTGATGAATGTCAAGATCAGCTGAGCATGGGCAGTTCACATAGCACTCTTGTGTTAATGCGTCATAGCATACAGTAAACATTTGTATAGGTCTTCTTGAATTTATTTGCACACCAAGTCTAGACTAATGGAAAGAACTCCACAACAGATCATAGTGTTTATCTGTAGAATAATTCTGAACAGACATTGTTCATAAATTAAAAAGGAATAATAAAAAGAAACACATGTAAAATACCAAGTCTATTTTACAGTGTTCATTCTTGGTCTGTAAAGAATGGGGCCCATGGGCCCCATAAGGCTGTGAAATAGGGGCCCATCCCTGCAAGGGATGGGCCAAGCTAGGAAGGTCCGGCGGCATGCACACCCCCCCCCCCCCCTGGAAAATTTTTAAATAAAGCATGCCAAATGGTGCATTCTGAGACCAAAATCAAGCATTTTGAAGGTTTTATTGTGTAGTGAAAATTGTGTCTTTTTTGGTCAGTTTTTTGTCTTCAGCGGTACTAATTCCTGTACAGCAGTATATGAATCATGTAAATGTTATCAACTGCACCAGGAAGGATCGGATCAGATTAGACTGTAATTCTGCACAAATAAAGATTATTTTTTATACTTTTCGACTGCCAGTCACAGTGCATGCCTAGCCATAGCAAGTGGAGTCAGAGTGAAATATCCTCCTCTGGGCTTTTAATGTACCATCACTTTGTTACAGTGTCAATGAATTTGAAAGGCTTCTGATAAAACATGCTCAGATTCAGAACTGCAAAAATTATGACCAGACTCCACAGACATTCACAGTTGCATTATCATGTCATTCTTGAAGTTCATAAAAATATTCAAGGACAGAGGGATTTCAAACTCAAAACAGACAATTTCATTGTCCAACAAATAAATTAAACATAATACTGGGAAGTGACATATATTATGTTATCAGTTACCACTGTAATTAGTATTTCAATTATTTGTGTGACAAGTTCGATGAAATTATCTCTGCTGGCAGTACTAGAGCAAATTGGATAAAATTATCTACCAGCAGTGCCACAAGTTTTCAGTATAAATGTTGGCTTCAACAGACTTCAACAACAAGGCAGCAAAGGAGAAAAAATTCTTCAAGTGCCTAAAATACAGCAGAAAATATCCATGACATTTGAAATTCACTCAAATCTCACTCATGTCAGTTTTATATTAAGTGTTTCACAATAATAAATAAATCATGAATAAATCAAGCTGCAACACAAGTAAGATTGAGATATATAATTTTATTACATAAATGACACCCGGTGTCTTTTGTGTAATAAAATTATAAATCTCAATCTTGTGTTGCCGCAGGGGTCACACTAAGGATTTTTCAGTGTGGGTCTGTTGGACCCATCTTTTTTCTTCTTCAGAAAAAATAGTGATCTCATGGACTGAGTCGACGGGTCCAGTTAGACTTCATTTTGTGTGATTTGATTGATTTTATTTGGTATGATCATGGAGGTACCAAGGGGCAGTATCTGATATCGCACACCTGTGCCATCGGGAATTTTTTTTTTTTTTTACTCTCTTGCACAACAAGCTGCATGTATATTGAGCATGCCTGGGCTGTTATTTTTGCGATTCATTCCACGAGATGGTCAGAAATTACACGATTTATATTTCTGTGCACTTTCTATTTCAATTTACCTGAAAAATTCGCTGCCGTAGGAGGTGTCAAGAGCCTGATCTTAAGTGTGGTCACTTTTTTTTACTGAGCAACATGGTACAGGCCGTGCAACACAACACATGCAGGCGTACACAGCCTGTCACAGGCATGGATGATTTTTCACTATGTTGTAGGCCTGCGTATATTTTTTGGGCCTGCGATGGTGAATTTCATTCCTCTCTTGTACTGTCATACAGATTTGTTCCATTCAAACAATGTAATAAAATCAAAACGTCAAAATTTTGTTAAAAATCACCAGCGACGACATGAGGCATAGGAGACAGCAATCAACAACACATGATCGCGTCGTGTTTACGCAAATCTATGCTTCGTCCACGTGTGACCGTGCGGTGACTAATCTGCGTATTTCCTTTGCCTTCCGTTAGGTATTTTCATTCGTGCCTTTATCTGTATCTAGATTTGTTCGATGGAAGTCTTTTTGGTGAAGATATGATGTGAAAATTAAACATCTTGGTCCAATAATCTTCGCTTTAATACGACTTATTCTTCCCCAACACAGTGAACATGAGACAGGCACATGTACCGGCAACAACGAGTTTGATTGGACAGTGAGCGGCACGTGATCAAATTCACCCAATGAGGAACCAGCGCATTTAAAATGAGATGAAATGACGTAAATTTTTCCTGGAATACCCCAGGAATATATTTTTTTAGCATATAAGAGAGCTTGTTACAAACAAAGACGAACATCAGAGAATTCCACCAGTATAATGCATAATCATGGTCATCGTGGACAATGCAAAACACCGTGACTCTCACTAGATTTCTGTAGCTTTGAAAACCTACGCGCTCAGGTTGGAAATCATGAATTTATTACAAATGTTCATCAAGTATTCACAAGTTACAACAAAATTAGAAAATGAGAAATTTAATATTTATACAGTGCGCCCTGTCACTCAAATCAATGTGCGTCTTCCCTGAAAATATACGCTAATCCCGCAAGGCCGCACCCAAGAATGAACACTGACTTTATTAGGCTTGTATCTATTTCAGTATTCATTGGCAAATGTTCACTGGTATGCAGTTAGAGGTATTGTAATTTTGATTTTTGTGAATCTGTATACATAAAGTGAAACTGACATTCAAACAGTATGTTGCATTGCACATGATACTTTATTCACCATGATCAGTTAATCTGTTACTACATTATCACATATTAAATTTGTTCATCTCTTACAAGTATTTTGGCATGAAATGTAATTTAAAGAACCTCATATACATCACCCCAAATTAAAACTGTTAAGAAATTTTGAGAATTTACAATGGGTGATGTATATAATGAATTTAAAAGCAGAGGTTCCAACACTCCCGAATTTTTGGGAGATCTCCCAAAATTTAACTCATCGCTTGAAAGTCTCCTTATCTCGTGAATCCTGGAAAAGAAATCCTAAATTATCATTTTTATCTGTGGCGAAGCCACAGATGTTGTAATCATTTCTGGCAGCCATTTTGTTTACATGTTCCCATAGCAGCGCCCAAACATTTTTCAGATTCATATGTATGCTAGATGGGACTTGATGTTCAATTTGAAATTCTTCATGTTCAGGATCTGAAGAGTGGGAACAGACATTATTACAACAGACAGAAAATTTAAATCATCAGAAAACTTGTAACAAAACTATACGTGGGAGGTGGGACTCGAATGGGGCAGCATACTCATGGTTCCGAATCAAGCTGTCAGAAGTGAAAAACTCGAGATTCAGATTGTATCACAAGTGAAGCTACTATCATATAGCACGGGGAAGCAGTTGTCATCATGAGTGAAACTCCAATGTAAACACAGTGTTCACGAGTGATGTGAGGCCTGCCGGGGTCTCACCCTGCAGTGTTGTCGCTCGGCTAAAATAGAAGGGCGCTGCGCCCTGCCCTTTTATTCAGCGCCCTACCCTTTTGTTCCACTCCCTGCACATTTTTCCGGTAAATTTTAAGGCTAATTTTGCCTCCCAGTTCCATTTTCCAAGCGAAGATTGAACCAGATCCCAAACAGATAATTAAATGCTTGGGCAGTAGGGGCTGCGGCTGTCCATGTTATATAATACTTTATTGCAGTGTTATATCACTTCCTCCCCCTGAAAAACATTTTGCTGCTTTTACGATACAACAGGTTACATGGCGTCTGGCCAAAAATATCCAGCCTCAAACGTAACATTTGGTCCAGAGGATAGATAGTTGTGTACCGCAAATGAACAGAAATAAAAAAAGTTGTGTATTTTGTGATTTAAGTAGTGAATGGTTTACTTGAGCGTTTCCTTCGTGCCAGCTGACCGGGGAGGAGTGAGAGTATGCCACTGCCAGATTGGTGTGACCTCAGATGCGCGGGGGGTTACCCTGTTGAAGTAAATCGTCATTTATGACCGTGCCACCGGAGATGAGGGAACTTTCCCCAAGACCAAGCGATCACTTGTCGGCTTTTGCCTGTGCAGTTCAGTCGTGTGTACATCCCACTTCGGGAAATAATCGCATTTTAGCATTACCGGAAGGCCTTTGTGTACCAATATTTGCTGGTATACGAAAAATATATATATATAACTTTGCTTTACCCAAGTTTACAGTTTCAAGGCAGACTTTCTTCGAAAACTTCGGCACATGTTACCACAATACAGAATGGGAAGATGGGCTTATGCTTCCCTGAAGGCTGAATGATTATTAACCCCAAAACTGGGAGTTCGCACATCCGGGTATACAAATGGAGATGCACGGTCATCTGTTTGCACGAGGACGAATAAAAGCACGGAAGGGTCATTCCAATTTTATGACTTCCCATCCTCCCACCCCACCCACCCCCAAAAGATAATGGTCAGCCCCTACATACATTCATATACAAGAAAATAAAAGCTAAAAATTTGATAATACTGGTTATTTTTATTGTCCAACGCAGCAGTAAATTAAAAGAATTATTTTCATTTTAAGAGGGAAATAAAAGATAAAACATTTGTATTATATATATATATATATATATATATATATATATATATATATATATATATATATACACAGGACCTGAAATTTTGTATATACATTTTCATGATTACAAGGGAAGATAAAATCTTATTGGACAGGTTAGTGTCCTGTAATTCGTATTATCTTTCCTGGCCATTATGGAAAAATGAAAACAAAACATTCATGATCTCTGCCCTGCTCTTGTTAGTAGAAGACCCGTAATAGAAGTAGACATATCTACAAAAATTATGTATTTTGAGTTTAAACGAATACGGGTGGGTATTTTTTCTATGTAAAATATCGTAAAAGAGTATTATCACAATACAGGACGAAGTCGTCTGTCATTAGAGGGAAAAATCACTAAAATCCACAATTTCAAAATCTTGAAAGGTGTGAAAAATAGGTAGGCCTACATCTTACATTATCTTATGAAAAGTCATACTTCGCGATTTCAACCAAATAATTCTATTATTATAATCATAATTTAGACACTGTAAAAAAATCCAACAATTGGGAAACATATGATTGTAATCTTTACAAATATGAATTAAATCGTTAATCAATTTGATCATAGTCATTAAAATTTACCAAGAGATGGCGGCAGCATATGACAGTGGGAACATTTTCTTGAGAAGTGGGGAGCAAATGCTCCGAAATAAAAATTTAGAGAGTAAGACCTAACAGTCAACGCCGCCAGCGTCTGTGGAGCCCTAGCACGGCCGCCATTTTGTCGCCTCAAAATTTGAGTTAAGCAAGGTACAAATCGGACTTGAAAATTGAACTCCACAATGTCGACTTAAGGTGAAAATCGATTCTTTATTTCTTCGTGAATACCAAAAAAACTGAACTTAAGTTCAATTCTGAAGATAACGTGGTTTTTTGAACTTAAGTCCAAAATTATTTCTTTGTGAATACGGCCCCAGAGCTTCTAAATAAACCACTATGCTCCGATTGATGGAGCTTCCTTGCATCCATTCAAAGAAGACCCAGTGAGTAAAAAGCAGCAGGTCATCAACAAGTTCGTGGAGATACACGCAACAGAAAACAAACTGGGTGGACCAGAGATCAAGAGGTTGCTGTACCATCAGGCTGAGGAAGAATGAAAGAGACTTCAAAAATGCCCCATATCTTTGAGGGATTATTTGGAGAAAGAGACCCGATTGATACTTTAGTACGGCAGGAAAATGCGACCATTAATGTTTTGAAATGCTCTGCCCATATTGTCATTTGTAACATGTACCTTTAATAAGGATAACATGTAAAAGAGATCAGAATATTGCTATTTGAATCACAATTGAAGGATAAAACAAGATTGTGTGTGCATAGCATTCCCCACATTCACTTACACGAACTTACTTAAGATTGCATACATGTGTATGTATGTATGTCTGTCTGTATGTATTTATGTATGTATATATATATATATATATATATATATATATATATATATATATATATATATATATACGTATATACGTACAATTTGTTTTGTTTTTTTTAGATTTGCAGTCTTCTGTCAGCAATGCAAGTACTGTCTCACATGTGGAGACAACACTGGACATGAGTGAGAGTTCTTGTCAAGTCTTGCAGTCTACCCTGGGCAGTGTCACACAGAAAATGGCTGAAGTGGTAAACCTTAATGATGCTTCCGTACATTTTTTGTCAGTTCCTGATGGAGCCTGTAAAGTTGATGCTAAACATGCTTCAAAGAAAGAGAACACAGGTTAGTACAAAGGGGTGCTAATTTTGTATGTCTAGCAGACATCCTCTTTCCACCTCCCTCCCGTTCCTTTTTTAATGTGGAAGAAAATTTTGATCCTTTTATATATATATATATGAGAATATTCCTCTTTCCCATCTTGACATACTTAATACAAAGAGAAAATTAACAAACCTAATTCTGTAAGCCCATATCAAGATACACTGATCAAACCTTCACAGCTGAAGCATCTTATGAGAACCTCAGACAAATTTGCTTCCTGGTGACCTTGACCTCTTTTTTTTGAGGTCACAGGTATCAACAGAAAGTCCTTGTGAACACTGTATCTGCACAAAAAGTGAAGATATATCCATCAAAACTTAACACCTGAAGCATCTTAGGAGTATCTTGGATGAGTTTCATGAGCTTGCTAAGCTTGCTGATTAACGTCAAGGGTACTTAACACCAGATGAGACTGGCAGAGGGGGCCTGACAGTTAGTTTGACAGTTGTATTTTTTGGTCAAAATCTATTTTCAGATTTCTAATTTATAAACTTTTGTCTTTTTCAGAGGACAGCATTAAAGATTATCTTCAGGGAAAAAGAATAAGATGTGAAATTGTCAGCCATCTTCTAAAAAAAATCAAAGAAGGAGTGGAATTGAGAGAGCTGAATAGCATCGGAGAGATAAAACAATGTTTTAGTGACTTCACTCAAGAAGTGTTTGAAGTTGAATTGTACGGTTTGTCAGCAATGATAACTGAATGGAATCAAATGAATGCCATGGATCCCATGAAAACTGCAAAGATGTTAATTGAAAGAAACCAAAACCTGTTTACAGATTATGCAGATAATAAGCACATCAATAAAGAAGATATATTTATTCCACATGAAAATCACCCTTTCCATGATCACATTAGCAAAGCATGCGTACCTGTTGCACAGGTGGAAAAGAATGGGACCCTTATAACAATCCCGGATCTGCTCATGTATGGTTTGCCATTAAAGAAAAATTCATCAGGGAGTGTGACTCCACCAGTGAAGACGATGTTGCACATTGGGAAACGTATCTATGAACACAGCAGGGATCATAGATTGGGGGTACTGTTTGGAGTGTCTGGCTGTGGCAAGACAAGGGCCATGTACCATTTGCTGTGCTTAAAATTTGGGTTTTACTTTGAAACGTATGCAACAGAAAAAGGTGGGTCTCCGGACCTTGCAGAACTACAGAACACCCTGAATTTGGAACTGGCAGATGCCATACAGCATGGAAAAGAAAGCAGTGTGGAAGACATAGGAACTCATTATATAAATTGTCTTCTTTTGGGACGCCTTTTTTTGCTGGAACAGGTGTTTCAAAGAAACAAGGGTGTAGAACCCAAGGAGTGGTTACTCTTGCAGTTGCATGCCAAAAAAGCACTTCACATTGAATCCCTGGGAGAAAACTTGCTTGTGAAAGTTTTTAAAACTTTGCTCAGTGGGGATAAGTCCAAAGTGTATAATGAACTTCAAGAAAACCTGAACAGGTTCCACAGCCAAATCAAAGATATGAAATATGTTGGTAAGAGTAATCTTTACATCCTGGTGGATGAAGCCCATGTTCTCATGAATGAATGTGTGAACATGTTTTCCAGTGTCACAACAGATGGCCAACGCTCCCTTTTCAGTAAAATGTTTAAGGAATTAAACAAATTTGAGAACACGTGCACCTTCATGGCTGGAACTGCTTTCAGGTTGTCAAATGGTATGGAGCTGGTCAAGTCTTGTATTGGCAAAGTCAAGAACCAAGATGACTTAATATTTGCTGCTTTCGAGAGGTTCCAGGCCAAAGAACGAGGCGGGAGTTTTGCCACAAAGAACCAGATGACTCGCTACATGGCCCAGTTTATTAAAGCAGGAAGCTTTAAATCAGAGATTTGCAGAATATTTGCAGGCAAGTTTTACGTGCATGTGCATCCCTGTAGCCCCCAAAGTTATGAGGGCTTTAATTTTAAACCCTGAAGGAAAGGTAAGACACCAAAAACCTTTGCGTGGGCAATTTTTTGAGATTGTATCAGTTTTTACTTGATAAATGTCCTTTCTATAAGTTGGCAAAATTTCAAGCTTTAAACTAAAGTAGAAATACGAGAAAAATGGAAGAAAAAAAACCACACAGGCATGTGGACATCTGAACATGCATGTATCAATCTTTTGGTTTTCAGCGGCCAAGCAGAACAAAATGCCACCCGTCAATCAAAATTAACAGTCTGTCATGTGGCTAGCAGCGGCCCATGGCAAAAGGAGAGTGGTATCGCAGTGGCACAGCGAAATCAGGTGGCATACTTAAAGTATGTTTGTGGACAGGGAAATGATGCAAACATATCACAGCTTTCGTGGTTTACTTTATAGTTATCTTGCTTGTTTTGATTTCAAGTGAAGGAAGACTTGAAATGTTCAGGAGCAGCGGGAATCGTCAGACAATGTCTCTTCAAAGGCTGTGCCATGATGGATTACCCAAGCGGTCCTGCACACCAAAGACAAGCGTGGAAAAAAATTGCACTTTAACCCAGAGTACCCATGTACATAACATTTTATCAAAACCCAAAGATGAGGAAATAAAAGTACAAATGAATACATCAAAATAAGCATGAACGTGAACACAAGAGAAAACACACAAAATAGCATTATAAAACTCAGGTTGGAAAGAGAAATGAAACTCATTAAGAAAATAACCACAAAATAAGGACAAGCTAACTGAGTGTACAAACAAGTCTTAACCAGCTAACAACATAAAGTATACAGATAGTAGTAAATACAATAAAACATTATCCCTAAAAGTGGGATGAAGAGGTAGGGGGCAGAAGACCAAACCCATCCACTGACCATGAGCAGTCGTTAGGCCCCCCCACCGAAGCAAGGCAAGACAACTTTCATAGCCAGGTTTGAGGTCACGGGGCCTGAGGGGCCACCTCCATTATGTCACACTTTGAAACTAGATTGTCGCTGTCGCCATTTGACAGGTCCTTTTGTACAAATATCAGCTCAACTTGAGCAAACAGTATTGTTTCAGAGGCAAATGATCAACATCAAAGGCCTTTGAAGCATATTTTCTCTGAAAAGATAATAAGACGAGAACCCCACCTAGGATGGTTATTCCAAGAAAACGGTTGGGTGAAAGAAATTTAATTCAGTTAACAGCTTTTGATTGTCTGAGCTACAAAAACAATTCAGCAATTTTCAAAATTTTGCTTCGTTCTTATCCTGTGAAATAAAGAAAATGAACATCATGGAAATCAAAGGGAAAATCGAAATGTCAAACTTTGAGAATAAATCACAGAAAAACTAAACCAAACATAAAAAATCGCAGGATCGTTTTTTGTTGCCAATATGTCATGACTAAGATGCAAGTGTAATTATGATTTTATCACAAATAACTAGTGACTTATACCGACATTTGGGGTGGATGCTTTGCGGTCAACTGTCAATTATTTACTCAACAATACATCACAGACACCCAAATACAGACATATAAATTCTCTGGAGTGTGATGATTACACACATGTATGATTTGTTATCCTAACGCAAGTAAATTTTGAGCTAGGATTGATTAAAGTGGGATTTATTTTTGATGTCTTACCTGTCCTTAAGTTTTACATAATAGGCATTGCCTTCAAAATTTTTTGAGCACTCAGAAGGTCAAGCAGGCTGATATTGTAATTTTAGCCTATTAATGGCAAAACATGATCACACATGGCAAGCAAATAGTATGGGGAGATTCCACACTCCAGTTATTAGTGAACTATGCTTACCCATGGAATACTAATGCAATATCTATGGGGCTGTTCTTTTTATCCAGGAAAGGATAGACTGGGATCCCCTCGTTCCTCTCATGTACTGATCAGTGGTGCATGTCCTCTGGAGGTTGCCTGTTCCACAGATTCATCCCCCCCCCCCCCCCCAACAAAGTCTGAAGAGGCAGACTGTTTTTGGCTTGTCAGACTAACTATCTGTAGTGCATTCTTTGTGAGCAAAAATATTATCATGATTTAAAGGCCAGATGAAAGTGAAATTAACCTTATTGTACCCGGACACCTTTTCTTGACATGATTATATTTTGGTGACATTGATCTGATTTTCAAGGTCGCATGACCTATTTGTGTGGCATGTTGACCTAATTCACAAGGTAACAGGACACCCTTAGTCCTAGCTTGCCTAGTCAGCTGAATACATGATTGTCACAGTCCTGTGTTTTTTCTCCTTCCAGGGCGACCAAGGTTTCTGGTCTATTTCATATATGAAGCCTTGATGGGAACAGAAACAACAGCTAAAGAATTGGTCTCGAATGCCAAGGATCGAGCTTGTGCTTTCCTGACTGGCTCAGAAGAAGGTGGTCTTGGTTGGGCACTGAATAAACTCATGCCCAGAGCAGGACGTCCCTCAGAGCGCCCACTGTTGGTTAAGCTCATATCAGATGAAGAGCCACCAGTCCATGTAGACATATGGCAGCTGTTGCAGAGAATGGTTTGTCAGTTTTGTTTACTTCGTCATGAAATAGTGATTTTCTGTTGGGATTTCTTATCAAGGGTACCAGCTGCAAAAGTGCACTTTACTTATTAAACAGCATTGCGATCAAGTATGTCATGTCCAAAGGAAAGGTACCAATTAGCTATTGTCTCTACGTATACTCTGTAACTTGGCCTTAGACAGTCTAGCATTTACTGCTTGTGTCATCCTGGGTTTTGTGCATATGCTTTTGTCAGTTTCTAGAACATATACCATCTTTCATTCTTCATCCTTTTCATTTTTGTGGGGAACGTACAGTTTTTAGCTCTGCTGCTTAAAGGTCGCAGAGTTTATGCGACCGCCCATGTCTGTCCATTGGTCTGTGCTTAAACTTTTCGTCATTAGCTATATACCATCTGCAGTTTTGAAGTTAGCCCAATACAACTGTCAGGACCTATACTTATAGGATGTATGAAAATCTAGGTCCCTTTCGATATTGGTGGCGCAACCTACAATATTATGCAATATCGGGTCAAAATGTGAAAATATTGTGATGTAGCATCTTCAGTTTTTGCGGATCTTCACCGAATTTGTTGCGATTGTGGGGGAGGTCAAAGTCTTAAATTGCTAGTTGTCACTAGTAGCACCACCTGTTATTTGACGGAAATTAAGAGCCAAAAATGTGTTTTAAGCTATATAATTCCATATCTGGAAAATTAATTGGATTAGGTGTGGCTTTGATATCAATGGCAAAGAAAATTGATCCCCAAGATCAAAATTGCACTTGATTACATTATACATAAAACTGTACGTGGTGACCTACTTTTTGGGTCATGGGCCAGTAATCATGGCGCTTGTTTTTCTTCAATAACTCGAAAAGTTATTACCCGATTTGAACCAACAGACCATGTATGGAAAGCTGGATGTGGGGAAATAGTTTGAATGGAGTTTGACCCTTGTCCAAATTTATTGCTTTTCTTCAATAACTTGGAAAGTAATTACCTGATTTGAACAAACAAACCATGTATGAAAAGCTGGATATGGGGCGCGTCTTTTGAACAATGACAATTTTTTAATCCGAGTTGAAGGTAAAGTTCAGATGGTCAGTTTGAATATAAGGGTCATCTCTTGAATGCTTTGCACCCCATAATTTTTTTAGTTATGTACGTATAACATTTAGAAATTATAAGGTGACGTATAAAAATCTTTGTCAATATTAATGTTGGTAGAGCCACCCATATTCTGTAAATACAGGTCAAAATGTGAAAATCTTGTGACCAGAATACTGTCCATAGTTTTCAAGTTAGCCCAATATAACTTTAAGGACTCAAAAGGTGTATGGAAATCTAGGTCCTCTTCGATATTGGTGATGTCACCTACGATATTGTGCAATATAGGGTCAAAATGTGAAAATCTTGTGAACACTCTTACATCTCTGTGGATCTTCACCGAATATGGTGGAATTGTGGGGCAGGTCAAAGTCTAAGTTGCTAATGATACTAGTGGCTCCACCTATATTTTGACACAAATTATGAAATGTGTTTTAAGATAAAATTCCTGATCTGGAAAAGTAGTAAGATTAAACTTGCCAAATTTATAGAATATATAGACAATGTCAAATGCTAGAATGTTATGTAATATCAGTGACCTTGATGTAATAATGTGAGATCACCATGCCTGTAAAGTTGAAAGAGGTGATTTTGTAATGCAGGGTGTAGCTTGGACATCAATGGCAATGTCAGCACGGCACCAGGCCTCTGGGCCTCTTCTATTACAAAATCTGGACTCGCTCATTGTCGTCTTGGCACATACAACAATATCCATCACAGGAAATTCACAAATAAGCTATGATACCATGTGGATGAAAGCGCCATCAGGTGGACAAATCACACACTAAAGTCACATAAGCTTTATATCTTGAGGACTCACAACTTTGAAATGAAGATGTAGGTGCAATATAGCCACAGTGACAGCAGAGCATTAGGCCTGTTTGCTTTTTGTTTTTAATGATGATACATTATCTGCACATGCAAAAGAGAGTGCTCAGAGTTATTATACCATGTAGAGGAAAACGCCATCAGGTGGACAAATCACACACTAAAGTCACATAAGCTTTATATGTGCAGAAGCCACTTGAGGACTGACTTTATCTGCACATGCAAAAGAGAGTGCTCAGAGTTATTAATTATCTTCATTATACTTGTTTCTGCTTTTATAGATATTTGCATTGCATGAAAATCCAGAATATAATTAATTCATAGCCATGTGTAATATTTTCATCTGGTATTTGCAGGTTGTTGCTTGTGAACTCCTAAACGGGCAGCTGATATTTCCTCATGGTGCAAAAGAGGAGAGACTGGTTGACAATGGCATATGTCATTTGTCTCTCAAAAATGAAAGTGAGCCAAGATTAACAGGCGTTCAGGAACCATTAGTCGTCCAGGCCATTCAAAAGTTCTTTGATGAACACAATGTCACAATGGAAACAGCTGTAAAGGAGTTACTGGCCCATCCTTTGTCCCCTCCTTCATTTAAAGGAAAACTAATAGAATACTTGATTCCCAAGTGGATTTCAAGCTGTTTTGGAGAGAGATGTTTAGGAGACAGTCCACTCTTCCAAACAGAAGGCAATTACAATGGAACACCACCAGCTTGGATTAAAAAGACACAGCTGTGCCTACAATGTAATGGTAAGACAAGAGTTTATGATGGTAAGCGTCATCTTGATCAAGAACTTGAAGATCGCAAAGCAGACTTCATTCTACCTGAGGACAAAGCAAGGCCAGATCTGGTGTTTTTCCTGCACCACACTGACCGAGTAAAACGTCTAGGTTTTGTACAGAGCAAATTGCACCATAAGCCAATAGACATAAGCAAAGCAGTACCAGCTTTGCAGACCACAGACTGGAAGAACCTGTTTACAAATTCCACACACAATCCTTATGAAGATGAACAAAATTTACATGAGCGTGCAAGTGATGAGTCACAAATGCTAGCTGAAGGTTTAGGTACAAGTAATACAGATCAGATGAAGACAGGACAAAACAAAATGCTAGAACGCCATAATAAGTGCCAAAAAATATGCCACTCAAAGTATCATAGTAATACTGGAACTCTCAGAATTCTTTTCATGTTACCCTATGTATGCAAATCCCAGCATAAATCAATGCAGGTGTGCTCACAGACTATTGGCTGTGATGCTGTGCTGGTCATAGACAAAGAAAATTTGCATCATTTTATTCAGGATAGGGGGCAACTGAATCTGGTCAGGTGCCTTCTAGGAAAATATGGCCAACAAATGGACAAGTGTTGAAAAAAAATGCTGAGAATACAAGATAAGATGCCACTTTTCAAACTTTTATCAAATTTCAATATCTATTTTGGTCTGGAAGAAAACATTATGGCTGTGTGAACAGCCCATGCTCAGCTGACGTAGAGATTCATCACACTTGTGGCTCTGTGAATTTCGGATTGGACCAAGGTCACCCATGTACTGAGTAAGTCTTACCTTTATGGAAGAACACTAACGTGCAACATCAAGGCCCCAGTTCAAGTTGTTCTCAAGTTACAGTGAAGAGTAAAATTCATGTATGTTGCACTGTGACATCAGAAATGAGGTCAAGGTCACACGGTACTGTCTAAGCATGACCTTCATAGAGAAACATTAACATGTGCAACATCAAGGTCATAACTCAAAACAGGTCTCAAGTGAACAGTAAATTTCATGTCAGATGTACTGTGTTATGTATGTTAATAATTTATCAAGTATATACTGTAGTTCTAGAAATATTAGCGCACACTTAATTTAGCGCAAATACAATTTTACCCTAAAAATAGAAATTTTAGCGCATTGATGGTAGTGCTAAATTAAATTGCACTTCCAGGGTATGCAAAGTGACTGCATGCCCCGAAGAACCTGCAGTGTGGCACTCACAATAAGATTACTGACGTTTGAATTTTGCACTTGGGTCACTTTGAAAGCAATTTTTAATGGAAATTTCCGCCTCTTTCCTGCCTTGTGGATGGCATAGGATCAGGGGCACTGCCACATTGACAGGTCAGTGTATATATGTATATTACTTCTGCCGATAATTTAACTTGTTAGAGAAATGTTAGCGGCAGAGAAATTTTAGCACATTTTAATTTAGAGCATCCAGTAAGTGCGCTAATAGCGCCAAATTAAATAGAGCGCTAATATTTCTAGAACTACAGTATATGAAAATGTAATGGTTACACAGGTATTAACTGAAATGCATTAAGATGTCCAAGTAGTAAGATTCAAATCTATAATTTGTTGTCCTGATTCACTGTTACCTTCAGCTGAAACAGGGAGTTAAAGGGTTAATATAATAGAGTTAATGTACCTGCATTTGCACATGCACATGCATGGCGTAAGTGGATTATGTAAAAACCTGGATCTGGTTGGCCAAGTGAGGTCGTGTCACTATTAAAGTAAAAAATGTGCAGAGCAGGGGAAAGCAATCGCCCTGTCTGTAAAAAGTAGAGGGCCAGAAATGAAATCTTGGGTCAGTGTCACAAGACTGGCTAGCCAATGTACACATGGGCAAAAGGTTTTGGTACATGCATGTTAAATTGATGTTCCTGTGGACAGGTGGTTCCAGATTCAGTCATTTATGTAGGTATGGCAGCCAGTGGTGCTCCATGTTGGATGTAGTTTCTCTATGCTATATTGTAGGTCTATAGCTGGCCAAATTGTCATACATGTATATTGTGGAACATTGTAGGTATGTAGATGGCCAAATTATTACATTTCATGAGATGAAGGAAAGCTAAATTATAGGTTTGTAAATGGCCAAAGCAATGAATATTTGTCTGAGCGTTATGGCAGCATAAATTATGTTTATTATGCTGTACATAGAGATGTGATTTTTACCCCTGGGCCTCTATAGACCTGGTGCCTATTGCTATTGCCTGTGTCTGTTTGTGGATCTGTCCATCCCTGTGTCTGTGAGCCCTTTGTTGTCTCGCCAGCATAAGTTGTTGGTGAGACTAAGCACTCGCTTTCCCGATGTCTGTCTGGACGTCCGTCTATCCGTCCATCCGATTGTCAACAAAAAACTTTGGAGTGGCATTATTTCACCAACTACACTGGGTAGGGCTTTCATACGTGGGTAAAAGATTTATAGTGATGGTCTCTACAGATTTGCACCATCACTGCCACACTTCATTGGTTACATCATGCTTGAATGAGCATTGTAGAAAAACTTCAGAGTGGCTTGAATTATGCTGGCGCGACATTCGTGCCTCCCAGGCATGGCTCTGGTTCCTGCATGTGATCTCAGAAAAAAAAACCCATAAGCTGGGATCACAGAACTTTCTAGTTGATCAACCTTTTTGAAGTGTATCATATATCAAGTTCAAAGGACAATGACCTTGACCCAATTTTAAGGTCACCTAGGTCTTTTGTATGAATTTCTTGCAATAACAGGAGAACCAGAATTGCTAGGATCAAGAAACATTTACCAATAATCACCCTTGTAAGGGTCTTCATCAAGTTTGAAGGACAGTGACCTTGACTAAATTTAAAGGTCACCAGAGGCAAATTTTTTCCTAAAATATATGTCTTGTACATGTGATCTTAAGAACTGGATAAGAGAATCATAGCACTTCTACAGTAAATCACCCTTGTAAAAGTCTAGCTCAGGTTTGAAGGACAGTGACTTTGACCTGATTTCATTGTCACCACGGTAAATCCATTTAAAAAAAAAAAGATTGCAAGGAATATCAGAAGAATCAGATGAGCTAGAATCACTTTTACAGTTGATCTCCCTTTCCAAAGGTGAATTCAAGTTTGAAGGATAATGACCTTGACTGCACCTAAGAAAGGTATTCGATACATAAACTTGCATCGCTAATCTAGCTATCATTTCTTATATGGGGAAACCTAATCTTATACACACTTGTAGCCAAATTATACATCTTAAAATTAAACGAAACTTTATATATTCTGAAATTAGTATGGTGGGCACTCAGGGTGAGAACCTGACTCACATGAGAGGCTGCTTTTTAAGTATCATGTCGGTGCTGGGGGACCTCTTGAGGATGGTGGCAGTGCTCTCTGGGGACCTAGTGTTTCGGCGCTGGCCGAAACACTAGGTTCATTCCATTTATTGGCAGAAAGTCTATTGTCTTTCCATCAGATCTGTACTTATCCAGCCAAGCCCAGCCATATTGTCATTATTACCTCTCTATGTATCAATTAATAGCAGTAGATTAATTATATGTACCTCGTTTTGTTATTACTATTAGTATTATGTTTCAAGTAGCAACACAAACAACCCTTTTGGTGCCAATTGTATTTTTATTGAAGTGCAATATATTTTGTTTTATTGAAAACTATTCTAAATAACAAAGGTGCTGAAATTAAATTAAGCACAGAATACTGAATTGAGGAGGAAAGTTAAGATACTTTAAATATGCAGTCAAGAGAATGACCTAGAATAAATTTTAACGTTGCCAGAGTCCATTTATTTTGAAATTCTTGCACACATGATATCAAGAGAACCAGATCCATTTTGTGGCAGCCGAGAGGTTTTAAGGTGCTATGTTTCTTCTTGTGTGGTTCCACAGTAAATGTCTAAAGTAAATACATGTTTAGTTCGGTAGCTAGTAAACATACAAGAGAAATTCTAAATTTAATTTGGCAAGAAATGTGTGGATTTATTTGCTGAAAATGAATTAAACAGGCTAAAGTTTTAGACAACTTTTTTCTTTCCTGGTACTGCCCTTTGTTATCGAGTTGCAGCCCAGAGTGATTGATGGCAGACCCAGTGGGGAACATTAAACTGTGAACTAATGTGTAAGTGTCAGATCAATATTTGTGTGTGTACAACAACAGTTCCTGTCTTTCTGTTTTATTCATGACTACTATTTTATGTGTATGATTTATTTTGGTACATAGTTGGGTCTGCTTCAGCGGGAGATTAGGTGGGTTCTGAACAAACTTCCTGCTGAAGCAGACTCAACTACGTACCAAAACTTCATCATTGTAACAACTCTCTGAGTGTGGCCCCAAAAGAGAATTATAATCATGTAAAACATCAGAGTTGAAGATGAAGTACATAGGCTCCGAAACATGTTGAGTAGTTACCCGCTGAAGACCCTTTAATTTATTTGGGCTGATACAGCCTATGTCAAAATTTTACAGAGGAACGTGTGCAATATAGACAATAGTAATTCCATATATATACAGGTTAGACAGGGACAGGTTAGCTTATGGAGAGTAAAGAGTTCGAACTGCGGAATAGGATATTGGCTACTAGGAAGTGGTTCTGGGCAAAAAGACACAAATACAATATAGTTCTCAAGTTATCATCTGCAGAGTCATAAACACCTAAGTTATCCTGTGACCTTGAGAATGATCTCAAGGTCATGTGCAATATAGACAATAGTAATTACATTATATACAGGTTAGACAGGGACAGGTTAGCTTATGGAATGTAAAGAGTTCGAACTGCGGAATAGGATATTGGCTACTAGGAAGTGGTTCTGGGCAAAAAGACACAAATACAATATAGTTCTCAAGTTATCATCTGCAGAGTCAAAAACTCCTAAGTTATCCTGTGACCTTGAGAATGATCTCAAGGTCACCCATGTACTGTGTAACTCCCCCTGTCATGCCTTCAAGTGTTCCTACGCAATTTTAAATCAATTGGCCTAGTGGTTTTGGAGGAGAAGGTTTTGTAGCTCAGCTAATCAGCCAGGAGAGCTTATACCCTCACTCTTTTTCCATCATCCATAGTCTGGTGACTGGTATCCATTTACAATTCACATTTTAAACTTCTTCTCCAAAACTGTCAGCCAGATTCACTTCAAACTTGGTGGTTATTTTTTCTTTAGCCCTATTTATTGTTTTTTTTTAAGGTTCCTGAGTTTCTGGTGACCAATGCTTCCACTACTTGGGTTTCTTGAAACCCTCATATGGATAAAGCCGTTTCAAGTGTACTACCTTGGGTCTAGATCGGGGATTCCATTTTATCTGATACAAGAGGTCATCTATCCCCTGTACCACAATGAAGGGACCTTTCCTGGCAGAAGTCAACACTGGGAACTCTCCAACTTTCCTTACAGGATCTTATAGCCAAACCATTTGGCCTTCTTTGAATCCTGCTTTATCTGCATGATGATCATACTGCTGGGGCTGATAATCTGCATTATGCTTCATATTGCATCTGGCCAGTGAGTGTCCATTTTCCAATTTCAACTTTAATGTGTGCACCCAGTCATCTGCACTAACTTCATGAGTTTTGTCATCCTTACCTGTCCCTGTGACTGCATGGATTGAAAGCATGACGTGCCTTATAATAATATACTTTATTTCTTTAAAGAGTATCCGAAAAACAGCCGGAGGCTAATACAAATCTGTCTCCTGGCTGACCTGCTTTCCAAAAAGCATTATATTGGGAGTGACCAGTGCTGTCATGTGGTGAAGCCCTGTACAACATCATAATAAAGGGCAGATGCCCATCCCAAGCGTGCTGGTCTTGCTTTGCTTCCATAGTTAACAATGGTTTCAAGGTTGTCATGTATCTCTCAACCACCCCATCACTTTTAAGATGTAGGCTGGTTATCCTGGTCTTTTCTATTTCCAGATGTCTGCACATCTTTTGGCACAAATTAGACTCAAAATTTCTTCATGGTCAGAATGTAGTATTCTTGGAGTGTACAGTCTGCAGACTACTTCCTCTATACAAAGGCACAGGCAACTGACTCCGTTGTCTGGTCTGGAAGTACTATTGCCTCTGTATGTTTGGTGAAGTAGTCAAATACCACCATTATGTATCTGTTAGCCCCATAAGTCAATGCCAGTGGACCAAGGATGTCCACTGCCATCCTCTCCATGGGCTACCCCACTGGGTATTGTGTAAGGGGAGCTGTCCCCCTTTGTAAGCAGGGCTTCCTTGCTGCACACAAATTACATTGCAGTCCATTTTGACATCTTCAGTCCACCCTGGCCAAGAAAAGTGTTGCCACACTTTATTCATTGTTCTCTCTGTACCTAAATGCCCAGCTGTCCTAGCATCTTGGCATTGCCTTACGAGTTCTGTCCTTTTGGCCTCTGGAACTACCAGCTGAAGGTACTAGGTTCCATCATCACCATGCTAAGGCCTGTGCAACATTCTACCTTTAATCCTCAGATGATTAAATTGTCTCCATAGTCTATGAGTTCTTCGACAGATGTGAGATACGTTGCCCTTCAGGCCAACATGGCTTTCCTTCCTTTGCAAGGAAAATGGGCCTTAACGGTTTGTCAGCAAGTTGAGTCATTCAGATTTCCTCTGGGTGGTATCCAGAAAGCTATCCCTGATTTTCTTTGAGCTCCCTTTCTTGATTGGACCTATTTTGTCAGGTGATGACTGTTACATCAGAAATTTCATGTTGGAATTCACTTATTTCTGCCTCTTCTTCTCCTCAACAATATTTACAGGGGATCCTGAATAAGGCATCTGTATTTCCATTTTACTTCCCTGCCCTGCGGACTATTAAAAGGTCATACTGCCCAAGAATTTGAAGCCACCTGGCCACTTGGCCATCTGCCTTCAAGATCTTTCAATTTATAAAACTAGTTAACAGCTGAATTATCAATGCTGTTCTTCCATATATATATATATATATATATATATATATATATATATATATATATATATATATATATATATATATATATATATATATATATATATATATGTATATATAGTGGTGGAAATGCGTCACTGCTTTGCCCACTGCAAGGAGCTTCTTCCCAGTAATACAGTAGCTATGTTTCTCTCGAGTGAGAACTTTGCTCATGTATGCTTACCTTTTCTTTTCCCTCCTGGAGCTGTGAAAGCACCGCCCGAAATGCTGAGTCACTTGAGTCAGTGTCCATGATATATTGATCATCAGAACTTCGATATGACAGCACCTGTATTCTTGTCAAGGCTTCTTTGAGTATAAAGAAAGCCTTTTTATGGTTATCCAGTCATTTCAAATGGGAATCCTTTTCTGTTAGTCTATGGAGGGGTCTCTCGTAATTTCAGCAAAGCGTCTTGCAAAGTGCCTATAGTAGGAACAGAGCCCAAGGAAGCTGGGGGGCTGCCTTTTAAAAGATGGTCTTGGCCAGTCTGTTCCAGCTTCAATCTTGGCAGGGTCAGTTCTCACTCACCAGAAACTATATGTCCCAGGAAAAGAAGCTCTGTTTGGAAGAATGAGCACTCCTCACACTTCAGTTTAAGTCTGGCAGAACTCAACCACTGGAGAACATTGTCAAGTCTTTCAAGGCAGGCACTAGTGGATGGTCCATATATAATTATATCATCAAGGTATACTAGGCACTCTTCCCATTGTAATCGAGACAGTACACTCTCTATCAGTCTTTTAAAAGGAACTGGAGCATTTGATTATCCAAATTGCATAAGTGTAAAATGGAGAAGTCCAGTTCTGGTACTGAGGGCATCTTCTTTTTGTCATTTGGATCTATTTCTGCTTGATAATAGCCGCTGCACAAATCCATAACAGTACCATTTGGTCCTGCCAAAGTATCCAAGCAGTTATTAATTCTTGGCAATGGGTATGCATCTTTTATGGTAACTTCATTCAGCTTGCAATAATCAACACAGAATCTTATTGATATTTCGTAGTTACAAGCACTGGGGGTGAAGACCATGCACTGTTTGATGGTCCAATTATCCCTCTTTTCAGCAATTTCTCCATTCCCTCCTTCTCTTTAGCTCCTTTATTAATAGGTTGGCATCATAGAGGTTGTTGGATAGGTGTTGCATCCCCGTGTTGATGTGGTGCTTTACCAATTTTGTTTTACCAAGGGTCTCCATTTATTCGCAAAAATCTGTTTATATTTTACTGGGATTTCTGCCAACTGTTCCTTTCCTCTTTATTAGTTTTTTCAATGTCCTCCTTTTTGAATTGTGACTGGCAGCAAGACTTCATGACCAGTTGGTATTTCTGTAGATTGAGCAACTCCACCCGGCAGCCCATAGAACCAACAATCCAACAAAGAATTCCTTTATTTTTGATTTTTAAACACAAAATTCGCAGCTAAGCAAGAATTGGTTTTCCTGATCACTGGGCTGGGCCATGTGCTCCTGTTTATATGACCTAATTTGCATAAGTGTCAGCAGTAATAGACAGCAGATGTTGGCATCTGAGTAGGGTGCATCAAAATTAATGAGACCACCCCTTTGAGTGTAACTCTTTTTTTGACAGACTGTAATACATCTGTGCTTTGCCTTAAATTGCTCTCTCTGGCAATGCAACCCAACCCTATTTGCAAATGCTGTTTCAATTTTAGAATAACTCTGTCAGATATTGAAAGTCCAGCAAAGAACAGTCTCGCAGTTTCTTGTAAACTTACAGCCAACATGTATGCCTTAGTTGTATCATTCCATTTTTCTAACTGGGCACATGTTAAGAAATTAATTTGATACTCCTCCCAGTCAGTAGTTGCATCGTACTTGGCGGGTTGATGGTTAACCGAGCACCAGTCCTGCTTGCTAAGCCATCTCCAAGAGGAATGTGACTGTATTTGGCACAGTTGCTTGCTGGCTTGGTAGATCTGCAGTTGGATTGATATTCCACTTTGATCCAGCTTGAGATGTCATTCCAGAGTTTTTGGTTCTATGCTGCTGCTATCACTGAAGCATTAGAAATTTTAGCTGTGGCTGCTTGTTCAGAAAGGTCGCCCTGTTGATGTACTAAATGTAATCCCATCAATCTTAAATTTCAACCTCCCAAGTCAAATCCCAGCAGTTTGCAATGTTTGCATTGCTTTTATATGAAATGGCCCATGTGACCTTGCAAAAATAGGTCAAGGTCACCAATTTACAATCCCAACCAAGGATTTATATAGGAACATATTCACAAAAAAATTTTAACTTTAGAAGTCCTATCTTTCATGAGTTATTGTGTCGGAACGTGTTGAAGAAAAAGAAAAAGCAGATGAAATGAACACAAAAACAATATTTGACAGGTTGAACACATAAGGCATGTTACAATTTAGAATATGATTTCTTACAATTTCCAATAAAATGTTTAACTGTGGTATTTTGGCATGATTCTAAGTTAGTCGTGTTCCTCACTTAAAACTACTGCTTTGCATGCATAAGTCAATGATGGGACACAGACTATCTTCCACAAGTACGCCTTGCTCTCAGTTTAAAGCCCGGGATAGCACAACCCTGTATTCACTTGGGTGAAGTAACTCCTGCAACAACCTTTCATTCATTTCTCAACATGTTCAGTAAAATCAAAATTCTTGGCAAAGATGGTTCCTAGAGTTTCCTGTGTGTCAATCACAGAGTAAGCCATTTGATTTTGACCATGTTGACATGGTCTACGTACTGAAATCAGGTCAGAAGTCTAGACATACTCATGCCACACAAAATCTCATGAATATTGTGGAAATGGCAAACAAATTCACAAATAAACTAAAACAGACTGATTTTCTGACAGAAAATCATATGTCTCCTTGTGTGGCCTAAATATTGTCACCCTTATTTTTATGAACAGGCATAACGATTCCAGTGTGACCTTAAAAATAGGTCAAGGTCATACATCTACACCTGACAAGGTGCAACAAAAGTTTTACATAGAAACATAATCATACAAAATATCAACCTCTTTAAGGGTATATATCAGGTTACGCGTGAGTCTTACAAATGACTTAATAAAAGTCTGAAAATACGTTAAAAGTACCATAAACTATATATTTCCTGAAAGCTAATAAATCTGGGAATAAGTTGATAGCATTTTCATTTTTACAAGTTCTTCTGTGTTGACACAACAATCAGGTAAAGTGATCATAAAAAAATCACACAATTATTAAATCTACTTTTTTATTTTGAGCTTGAGCATGTGCATTTCTGTTGCAAAAGCTAGCAGACATGATTTTCTACACAAACGTGTCTCATTTTTGTCATTGTTTGCGCTATTGTGGAGATACTCCCGTTTAAAGTTGAAAAGATGACATTCCATTCTTACATCAAAGGTTTTGACTTTTGGCTCGCTGTGGAGGGAAAACCACTCAACATAGAAAAAATCTGAGACACGTTTTTAAAGATTACATTCTTGTGAACAGTTTGCCACAAACCCCAGGTCTTTATGAGCAAAACTGACGAAGTTGATTTCACAAGAAGTTGAGAAACAAAGGCCAGGAATGATGCCGAGAAAAACACTTTCAAAGCAAATGCCGACTTCAATAGGACTTAGGCTATTCTTTGGGCCTTTGATCGCAATGACACCTTGGTATTCTGTTACGCACTCCTACCTGTTGAGTAAATGGACAAGTTTGGAGCATCAAACTTCAAAGAATGCTTTATTTTAGAGGTTTTACATCCAAAAATGTTATAATCATGCTCATCTGTCACTTTGGATTCCATGTTGGGGTTTCTCAAGTTTAACCTGATTGGCCGACAAATGACTGACAGGTGGTTACGGGGCAACCGGGTTCTACGATGTTTGCCGTCTTGCGTGGGGCCCAGTATAGGTGTCAGTAAATCGGAACTTCAGTCCCAGTTCAGAAAGTTTCTATCAAGTTCACAGGATCGTTGCTTACATTTGTGTGATTAGAAAGTGCTATTGCAAAGATGCCGAGAAAGAAAAAACCTAGGGGCAGACCGATGCCCGCGTCAGTTGCAAGTGAACTCAAAGCGTCTGATCTAGGATCATACTACAATCAGTTCCCTCCAGTGGAGACGACCCTGCAACCCGACGTGAGCCTCACGGAGACCCCGGGCGAGTCTGGCATTGCATGGTCAGGGTCGAACGAAGTCGCGGCCAAGGTCACGGATACTGATTCGGTGAACACCACAACATCCACAAGCCAACCCGGTCTGGACAAACGCTTCTGCAGTGCTAGTGCCCAGAAACTCGGAGACTTTGTGGTCCACGAGGCTAGATCTACAGATTGTTGTGAACAAGGAGATGTGAATGAACAGCCAGAGGGATACCGATTATGGGACTGTTCTCAGTTGCAGGCTTGTATTGATGCCGCTGCTGTGTGTGCAACTTGTAAAGTTGGAACTCTGAAACTGAGCGAAAGAACAAGTATTGGAGCAACAAGAGGATGGAAGTCTGAGTTTATATGGATATGTTCAAACGAGAGTTGTACACAAAGCGATAATGCGGTTTGCCTGCCCAGCTGATCGTAGTCTGCTTGTGCGGAGCGTGCGCAGACGCGCTCACACCTGCTGTATGTAAATGAGGCTCCTGTTGGATTCCTGCAGGGTGGAGCTTAGAAGCTTAGCTAGTCCCCAGCCGAAGCCACACCAAACAGTGAGAACCAGGCCCAATACTTTTGCCAAAATTCACAATTTTCCTTTACACAACCTGAAATCTGATTCCGGCATACAAAACTTAAAGGAAAAGTGCATAACATGTGTGAAAATAGCAAAAATGATGGTTTAACCCATTGTAACCTGATATATATCCTTAAGTCAAATCTTTCTTGAGTGCATCTGCAATGATTTTTTGAAAAGTGGCCATGTGACCTTGAAAATAGGTCAAGGTCACTCATCTACAATCCCAACCGAGTTCATATTATGGTACATAATCATGCAAAATTTCAACCTCCTAAGTCAAATCCTTGCAGAGTTGTTGAGTCTATGTCAGTTTTGGATGACATGCCCATGTGACCTTGAAAAATATATCAAAGTCACCCATCTGCAATCTCAAGCAAGGTTTTATATCGAACATCTTCACAAAAAATTTCAACTTCCCAAGTCAAATCTTTCTTGAGTTATCTCGTCCACAATGCATGCAACAATATGTTCAAGAAGAACAAGAAGCGGAAGAAATGGACGTATAAACAATATGTCCCCCCCATTGCACAGGGAGACATAATGATACCTGAGCCATAAAATCCCTATTGAAGCCCATACCTATCATAAAATGATCAGTCCAAGAGCTGTTTTTTTTACTCCTCATGCTTGCCATTTCTGCAGCAAGTGAAGCCATCTTCGCATCTAGCAACTGCTTTGTCCAAGGTTGCTCATATTCAATGTCATAGAGTGGATGCAAAAGTGGACACAACCTTGTCCATGAAAACAGGGATTTAAAAAAAACACTTAAATTCATAAAAAAAAAACTGCAAAACAAAAAACACCACATAGTGAACAAATTAACAACTAGGGATCTCTAGGAGTGTCCCTGTGTAATTTCAAAGCAATTGGGTGAGCGGTTTTGGAGATTTTTTCAGATTTGGCCCCTAAAAGAACAGAAAAATTCATTAAAAAAATGCAAAAAAATCATTGGAGTGTGACCATCAGAACAAACTTGGCGGCTCTGCAGCAGAAGTCGAAAATAGCAAAAACAAAAAAAAAATAGAAAAAGATTGCAGCACCACCTCTTGAAAATTCAAAGTCAGGGGGTCCCCAGGAGCAAGATTGTGCAAGTTCAAAGCAATTGGCCAGGGGGTTTTACAGGACCGTATTTGTCAAGATTTGACCAGAAAATGCCCCCCCCCCCCCCGAAAAAAAATAATAAATCGAAAAATTGCTTGAGCATGACTTTGAATAAGGTTGGCAGAGACCCACCCAAGGTACATCCCCTACAAGTTTGAAGTGAATCTGCCAAGTGGTTTTAGAGATGTCGGAAATGTGAATTGTGGATGCCAGACACCAGATGGATGACACATGAAGACCCACCACCTAAGCTCTGCTGACTGATACAGTCCTATTGATTACTATGTAAGTGAAGGGGGATTGCAATGGTAATTCACGTTTTTTTATTCCACACCATTGTCCACATTCAGTTCAAACTTGGTGGGGATGTACCTTGGATTGGTCTCTACCAAGTTTGTTCAAATGGCCCCACTCCAGTGATTTCTGGATCTTTTAGGTTCATTTTATGGCCAATTGATCTGAAGTTGTGTCGGGAGACTCCTGGGTATCTCAAGATGTAAATTTGTTCAACTGTGGTTTTTCAAATTTTTTTATACAAAAAGTGTGTCTTCGCTATTTTCAACTTCTTCTCAAAAACTGTCAGTCAGATTAATAGATTATGCTGAGACTTGGTGGAAATGTTCATTGTTGAAGGGCCAGCCAAAGATGTTCTCACGATGGTGTTACTGTGAATCTCTGATCTTAAATTGTATTTGTGTCTTTTTGTCCAGAACCACTTCCTAGAAGTCATTACCCTATTCCACAGTCCGAACTCTTTATTCTCCATAAGATAACCTGTCACTGTCTAACCTATATACATATGGCAGTACTATTGTCCATATTGCACACGTTCCTTTGTAGAATTTTGACATAGGCTTTATTAGCCCAATAAATTAAAGGGTCTTCACCGTGTAACTACTCAGAACATGTTTCGGAGCCTATACCCTTATATGTCTCTCTGAGTAGGGGCTTGTGTAAGCAAGATATTCAGCAAAGACAGCCCACATTTTATGAATAAATATGAATATGGCAAATGATGAGTTAGCTAAATACTTCAAGTTTTGCTTATAAATTCAGAGCTTCATGATGAGTGAAGAATACCTGTCAAACCAAACACAATTACTAAATTTGTATAGTTCAAGTTCAGATAAGAACAATTTGACTTTCCACTGAACCAGTATGTACCTATTCTAGCTGCATAGCTTATCTTAGTTAAACCGCATGCCAGTGTATAACTGCAGTACAAATAAACTGGGGCATTATATTAATGAATTTTTCAATTTGGGTACCTACCAGTTCATGCATACAGTCCCATTGATCACTATGCAAGTGAATGGGGATTGCAAGGAATTCACCATTTTGACTTCTCCCAAACCACTGTCCAGATTCACCTCAAACTTGGTGGGGATGTACCTTGGATGGGATTCTAAGTTTGTTCAAATGGTCAAGCTCCAGTTTGGGGGGGGGGGGGTAAAATTTTTTATACAGGTATAAACGACACATTACAACACCATAGGTGACTTAAGCTGGTATCCATTCAGACCTATGCTTTGCCAGATTTCCAATAAAACTTCCATGGGTCCAGTTCTGCTGCAGTGACTGCTGTGGTGGCCCTGTGGCATGGCACAGCATCCCTAGCAGCAGTAATATGCATTACGGGGCATGCGCAATACAGTTTTCTACTCTGGCTCCCATCTATGGTGGATGTGTTTTGTTGGATGCTTCCGCTTTTCTCTTACCTTTTCGGTAACTTTTTAGCTTCTTTGTTCATGGTGTGATAGTTGATCGAGGCACCCATTGGTGGAGTGACCAGTGTGAACACGTCTGTTCATACATGTTCTCGGTTTGAGGCTATGCTTCAAATCGAGGCCCCTGGTGTTTAAATCAAGGATGGTCCTCCAATCAAGGCCCCTATTGGAAAGGTGCTATGTGCAGATGTTGAGTGAATTGTGGTAGAAAGGTCCCATTTGCAAGTTCCCTCCACAGTCCATTCTGCTCCATTGAGCAGGTCTGTGGGCAAAGGTCTCTCCCATCTTGTCTGCCCTACTGCTGCCGGCTCATCGGTAGGTTGGCAAAAGGATGGTATCTTGGTAATTACTAATTAAGGCAGTGAATGCCAAGGTGGGGAAAAAGTCAGTAGTGACTTCAGGCAGAGATAGGGTGATGCCATCATCACTTGCTGTTAGTGCTGCTCCTCCAGGCTTTCCTCCCCATGCCCCACGGGTAAAGGTGCGGCTGTGCAGGTGGAGGGGACTGCCTAAGTGATTATGGGTAAAGTGGAGGTGCTGTTCGCTGCTGTTAGCAAACAACTGGACAGGTAGGGGTGGAATGTCCTCCTTCCCCGCTCACTGAGAGCTGCCTGGCCCCTCTTGCGAGAGTGGTGCCGAGTCTTCTATCGAGTTGGCCACACCAAAGCCCAAAGTGGCTAGTTTGGTCAGGGTTGTGGCCCACACTGCATCCTTCGAGGTGGCTGCAGCTGTTTCGGGGTCTCTTGGGGACCAGGTGATGAACTGTGAAATAGTCCCCTTTAGAAGAAAAGGAAAAGGTGTCATCAGCACCTCTCCTTTGCCGGATAGGAAGGTATGTCGCCAGAGAGGTCACTCTGGCATTTCGCCTGCTCGGCTGCTTGGGAGAGGCAGGTATCTCCCTCAGCAGTTCCCAATATGGACGGTGGCACAGTGGCACACGGATCAAATGTCTGGGTGCCTTGTCCCACCTGGGAAGTTGATTGATCCAAGTTGCAGGCTAGGCCATCTTCTCCCACCCCAATGAACAGTGATCAAGCAGTGGATCTCTCTTTCATTGGGGAGGTTGCCTCTGCAGTGACCTATGCCAATGTGGCAGTGGGCAGGTACACTTTGGCACTTGAGCCTATCCCTGCCGAGGCTAAAGGTCTTGTTTTTTCAGAGGCAACTGGGCTGGTGCAAGAGGTTGCAGCAAGTATTGCTCCCCAGCCCCTGGGCCTATTTGCCTAGTGTAGGCCAACAGGCTGGTGTCGCCTCTTTCCGCTAAGGAGCTTCTGTCGGGTGTCTTCCCCAGCAGAGACTCTTCGTGCATTGGATGAAATGCAGTCTCAATACAATTCTGGGACTGCGACACCGCCTGGAGAAGCTGTTGCAGGGTCAAGACCTCTCCCCAATGCTAAGGCAAAGACTGAGGAGGAGCGCCTCGAGGATTTACTCTTTGGGTCAGGGAACAATCTGGAGGGTTGTCCTATGGCCGAGAACATTCTTGACCTTGATTGCTCAGATTTCCAAAGTGAGGACTCTGAGCCCGAGGTAGGGGGCAGTAGTTTCTCCTGTCTTGTGGCAGAGTGGAAGGACGCAGAGTCTGTGGCTTCAGCCGAGGAGGCAGTAGATTGGGTGGACCGGTCTCCCTCTAAGGCGGAGAGATCGGGGTCTGTGTTTCGGGCAAACATTGCGTTTATGCAGCATACCCTTTTTGGGAGGCTGTCCTGCAGCCCACATCGGTGCAGCCAGGAGCAGTGCCGATTTCGGTTGATGGAGTGGAGCCGGCACCCAAGTTAGAGGTGCCTCTTTCCACCTTTGTGGCCGGGAAGTTTGTCAAATTGTTGACGGAACTCTCTGGGTCCAACAACCTGACAGAAACAGGATCTTCCGGGGACGTCCTCGCACCGGGTTGACTGCTGGGTAAGCAGAAGTCCAGGCTGGAGTTGTACTGGACAAGTAAGTTTGTGTACAACTTCCCTCCTGCAATGGTGGACACTCCCTTATGGGACTGTGCCATCAAGGAGTTTTTAACCCTGCCTCTTTCATCCCTCTGGCGGTTTGAGTGGGATGCACAGGTTATGATAATTGGGAAGTTGTCCAAAGGGATAGGATCGGGTCCCCCCACCCCCGTAAGCCTGCAATGGCTTGGCCTGGCCGAAGGCCACAGCAGAAGCCACGGAGGCAGAGGTTGAAACCGACGAAAGGTGACTAGCCTTCAAAGTCAGTCTCTTTGGTTCTTTAAGGGCAACTGGCAGCCGGAGTTTTGCTATGCATCTTTAGGAAAAGGCGCACAACAAGCCCACAGCCCACAGCTCCAGCCTCCACCAAACCTTTGGTGGAGGCTGGGGTGGGGTTTTATGGTTATAATTCGACCTTTTGCATGCAACTTTAAAGTGATAGTTGCTCAGTACCCTAGACCTGTATGAAGTTTTAGTTTATGGCTGTTCTGCATCAGAATTGTCACTTTCATTCTGGGTAGTGGGATTAAAAGGGTTGAAGCATTGTTGCAAACATACGCAATCACCAGTGCAGGCCATCTTCTTGGTCTTGCACCTACACCTTCTTGTGTAGCCTGTCTTACAAGTACATGCTAAAAGCTCCTGAAATATGCTTGGCATTGGCTCTCTGCTCATTAATATGGGTACAATACTACCCAGATCATCCAGATTGGAGTTTGTCAGGCACAAAAGGTTTGGCTATATTTGCTTTCTTCCACACCTGGACCTGATACAGACACCTTAGTAGATGAAAAAACAGAGCGTCACTGGTTGGAGGCAAAGGTTCAGGTTCATTAACTCTGGAAAACATGACTGTCCCCAGAGTATCAATACATTTGAGATCCGATTTTGCATTGTACATTTTATCACAAAGGTCTCTGCTGCCTTTAAATGTGATTCAATGTCACAGTCTTCAACGTTAGCTCGAAATGTTACTAGTTTCTCTGTGTTTTCAATGAATATTTTCCAGGATGCCATTTTGCCAATGCCAAACAAATGATTAACTGTATCACAACCTGTGTTGCAGTGATATGCTAAAAGAGTGGGTAAAATTTGCGGTGGCAGTGAATGCTTGACAGTGTGTACAGGAATATACCTAGGCTCTTTTACTGTGCCAGACTTGATCCATACTTCTGATGTTGTATCATGAGCCAGCATCTGAACTAAGACATCTGTGTCCCTGCTTTGAATACCAACATGACAGTGCCCTAACATGGCAGCATCTTCAGCATGCAACACTACTCTTGTATCTGCCTCTTCTTGGGTAGAATATAAGTGTTGCATGTCTCTCCCCAGTGAGGAATATACCTTTTCACAGTCTTCAAACCCACCTGCTACTACAAGCTCTTGCTTTGTTGTGAGCGTTTGGCCTTTTCATTGGCTTTGGAACTGTTGCAGGCTCGACTTGTTTTCATTAACAGCCATGAAAGATGGCCATGAATCAGGAAGAGTAACTTCAGGGCTATCTATAATCTGTCTGATCTTCCTGGAAAGTTTAGATCTAAAATCCCTAGTTCCCTACTTCACTGAACATACCTTATACATGTCAAACACTATAACAATGCAATCACATGTGGGAGAAAAGTGTTGAAACACACTTTTGCACACAACAGATGCGAGGTCATCACAAGTCCTTGCAGTACCAAGTTTACTGATAACTGCATTTACTAGCGCCATGCCATCAATATTGAAACATGTCTTTGACAGGGGTTCTGGTGGAATCTTTTGCATACAAAAGCCACTAAAAAGATGTGCTAATGGAGCTTTGTCTGGTGAAAGAAGTGTGCAATCAATATTAGCATGTGAGAGGGGTAATGGTGACATTTCATGTTTAACTAACTCCTGCAAATTAACACTGCGTCCACTGTTAGCTGCTGTAAACAGCCCAGGTCATCAAAAGTCCTTGCAGTACCAAGTTTACTGATAACTGCATTTACTAGCGCCATGCCATCAATATTGAAACATGTCTTTGACAGGGGTTCTGGTGGAATCTTTTGCATACAAAAGCCACTAAAAAGATGTGCTAATGGAGCTTTGTCTGGTGAAAGAAGTGTGCAATCAATATTAGCAAGTGAGAGCAGTACTGGTGACATTTCATGTGTAACTAACTCCTGCAAATTAACACTGCGTCCAATGTTAGCTGCTGTGCAGAGCCGTTTGATGATGTTTCTATCTGCCTTTATAGTAGAGGTGGTGCCAGTTTTTGTGTGCACTTTCACCTTGTACACATTTGCAAATGTTTTCTGCTCTAACTTTTAAATGGAATCATAGAAACGTTTGGTAGCATTTGGTCCCAATCTATCTGTAATTACCTCCTGCAAAATGCCTTTCCCTGTCTCCCTTGCTGACAAAAGATCACTGGCAATATCTTGTGGAGCAAGATCCTTAGTAGAAATTGCCAAAAGGTGTTCTGAGTCACGACCAAAGGGATTTAACCCCTTTAGATGTGTTACAAGAAGTTTCACATCTCTTTCATCCCTCTGCAGCCTAGATGGAAGCATTTCTTTGTGTGGTTCGTAGGATATATCACCTTCATCTACAGATAAAGAACAAATGCCATCAATGAGACTGACCCTGTCACAGCATGTTAGCATCCATGTAGTTAGTCCCACCAAACCACCTGACAATTTGCACATTTTGTTTACATGTTCCAGTGCTTTGTCGGTGTGCACTTGGCTGAAAGGACTGTCAGTTTCCTTGACACCAAAATTGCCATTTTGAACTCCTTATACACAGAGTAGGCTGTGTGCTCCAGTTCCACCATGTCAATGTAATATGTGAGCCCCAATCTAATGTAATTAACATGGTTGTAAACGGCCATCAACTCTAGCATTTGTTTGAAGGTGGATAGATAGGTATCCCATAAACCCACACGCTCAGCTCTGATAAATTTAAGCAGTACAGAAACCATATCCATGTACTGCTTCCAAAAAACGAATGTTGGGTTGCTGGACTTCGATTCTAGGAAGGCTTCAAAGTCACTTTCTACATGGGGCATCTTTGCAATCATGTTTTTCACACCAGCCTGAACCTTTGCATATTCCTTTTATCAACTGCAATTGCCATTGCAATTGCTTCGACACATGGGATCAAATTTTGCAATGTTGACTTGCCTTCTTGATCTAGCCAAGCCTGAAACATTTCCATGAGCTCTCTCCAAAGAGTCTCCATCATAAGCTTCTGTGCCCGCACCCCTCAATTCCACATTTTGCCACCAAGTATCTTTGTACATATCAACTCAGTGAACAGACCACTTTCAAGCCACATGTCCTTCAGACCAGAGTTTTCAAAATGTTGGCCAAGGACAGACATGTAGATCATAGCAGTGTGAAACCCTCCAAGACCCAGAATTACATTCTGGAACTTGTCAGGGGAATACCAGACAACTTCTTTTGCATGAAAGTATAATGCCTGGTTAAAAGTAATGACAGTATATGAGTTGCCAAGCTTCTCGGCTAGCTTCTGGCACCTACAAAGCACTGTCAAAATTGTATCTACTTCGTGTGCTGGGGCAAGAATTATTGGCAAGAACCCTACTGTTGTTCTAGGAGCTGCATTCTCAGACAGAATATGATTAAATGGTGTCCATCCCGGTATTTTTTGTTGACATTGTGAATGTACCCTACAAATAATCCAAAGTAAATCTAGACTAATATCATGAGTTTAGATTTAAATTTGAACACTCCATATTGTTATATTGAATGTTCACCTTATTGGTGAAAGAAGCATAACAATTTTTATGCCATACTGCAGGCTTCTCCATCAAACTGTCCATAAATGGACCTATGCGGGACAGAATGCCACAGTGGGTGCCGTCATTGCAGTCATGTCTAATATCATAGCATTTCTGCACATGCTTTATTCCACTTTCTTGGGCTTGAACTGTCTTGCCTGTGCTGTTTTGACAGAAAAAACAAAGACCCTGATCTATATTTCCCAGAGGACGCCTTTCACCAAACTATGTTTGTAGTCACAGAATAGAATGAATCATGGGTCGACAGATGCGCATCAATGATCCCTTTATGACTTTCTTTTTTAAATAGCGAGGTCACATGAGTGTATTGCCTCACTGAACCTACAAATGCACTTAAACCAACCACAATGATAAGAATGGCAAATATGCAAACCCTATAATTGACATCACAGTACCAAATCAACACAATGTGTTGCTAAATATTTAAAATGTGAAGTTATAATTTCAGTATATTAGGCTGAAAAAAGATCTAATCGCAGTATTTAAAACATCGAGTGTAGGATATATGGAAAGCAAACACAAAAATATTTTTCCTCCTTTTTATATCCACGACAAGACAAGTATCGGAGAATCATGATAAGGGGTGTGGGGTCATATATTGTCCCATAAACAAAATATAAACTGTGGAAATTGAACAAATTTTAAATCATTTGTTAATTAATGAGTCAGCAAGATTTTCAATCTAAAGATACAACCCATATCACAAATACATTTAATTGTAAATTGCTTTAAAGTGAACATTTCAAAACAAACTTGAAAATTCTGAAGCCGTTTTAAAAATGTTTTATCCTTTGTAGCGCATGCACTTGTATCATTATTTCGAATTGTGATTTGTTTAGGTATTTTATGCAATTATGAATAAACCTGAATCATATTTGTATGCTATAGGCCCTTAACATAGTAACTGAAGCCAAATTCTGAACCATACAAATTTTTTTTTTTGGGGGGGGGGGCAAAAATCAGCAAAAACGACTGCATTTTTTCCTGCAAAAGTCTATCAGGTGAAAACCGGGCTTAAAATGTGCAAAATAATGTAAATTATGATAAAAACATGGTTATCACCTTTTACAAAGATGGGAGAACAAACGTCGAAAATATAGCTTTTTCAGACTAAGGGCCTCTACACTACCATCATGGCAGCGATGCGACATGGCCATTGAGCAACCTGGATAGACCTGAAAGACACATATTTTTACATTTCCATAGCACCGTGCTCTCAGAAATTTTTGCCTTTCATGGTCAACGGAAGAGTGTTTCAGTTCCGTGGTTTCTTGTTTGGCTTGGCACCGGCACCACCTGTCTTCACGCGGGTCATGAGCAAGGTAGCAGACTTTGAGCAACTGCAAGAGATCCAGCTGCACAACTATCTGGATGACAGGCTCCTGTGGTCTTAAGACCATGGTCTACTTTTATGACACACAGTTCCTGTTAAATCTGTGTGTGAAGTTAGGCCTCATTGTGACACACCCAAAGTCCAGTTTGACTCCTGCTGAGGAGTTTGTTTATCTGGGGATTCACTTTTTGACAGACCCTTTCATCGGTCTCCCGGCAGAAGACAGGTGGAGGCAGGTTGTCTCCCTCTTTAACAAGTTCAGGAGGGCATCAGCTCCACTGGCACATCAATGGATGCATCTGGTAGGGACCCCAACATCCATGGATTCTCAGGTTCGCCTGGGGTGGTCTCGTCAGGCAAACGTGATGCTGGGACAGTTGCTGGTGCTGTTCAGCATCAAGGTAACTGTTTGCTGACACCTTCCTTTGGGGCTGGGGATTCCATATGAACTCTGTCACAGCCTCAGGCAAACGGCCTCCCCTGTGGAGGCAGTTTGCCATCAATTGGCTGGAACTGGAGGCAATTCGTCATGCCCTTCTCAGTTAGAGTCACAGGTGGAGAACAAGCACGTCCTGGTGATGTGTGACAACATACAGCACTTGCGCATCAACAAACAGGGAGGTACCAGGTTGAAGAGGCTGTTCTCCCTGGACAGGTTAATCTTGCTTTGCTTCCATCAGTACAGCGTCAGGATCAAAGTTTGGCACATTTCATTTGCCTGAATGTCAAGGCGGACCTGCTCTCGTGCGGATCAGAGGTGATTCAGACTGAGTGGTCTCTGAATCCCAGGGTGCTGGAAGCAATTTGGGCCCTCTGGGGCTGGCTGCACATCAATTTCTTTGCCACCAGAGACAATCACAAGATGGACACATCTGTGTCGCCATTCCAAGATGAATTGGCGTGGGCCACAGATGCCATGTAAATTGGCAGGGAATGGGGGCATATGCCTTTCCTCCAACCCCACTCTTGCCGAAGGTGTTGCACAAGATACTGGAGGTGCAATGCAACATCCTTCTTGTGGGCCCCTGGTGGCCCAAGAGAGAATGGTCCTTGGATCTCTTGGAGTTGAGCATGGAGCCCCTGCAAGCTCTTCCTGCTCTTCCGCAACTGCACAGTTGTCTGAGGAAGAGCTTGCAGGGGCTCAAACACTTTCCACCACAAACGCAGTTTCTCCGGCTTCACGTCTGGAAACTATTGCCTCAGGCACTGCTTCAGCAGGCTTTTCAAAGGGGGTGGCTGAGCAGGTTGCCCGCGGGAAACTTCGTCAGTCTTCTTTAAAGACCTACAACTTGCGTTGGTACAAGTTTGCTGCCTGGTGCTTTGCTAAGGGACTCTCCGTAGGAGACAACGGTCCAGCAGGTTGCCAATTTTTTGTTAAGTCTGTTTGAGGAAGGGCACTTGAGGGTTTGCACCATCCAGGGGTACAAGTGAGCCATTGCGGCTACCTTTAAGACCAGGGTCAGATCCTAGGGATGGATTCCTTCCGGTGCGGGCTTGTCATCAGTTTTTACAGGCTGCCCAGTGGAGCACAATGTGGTGTCTTGCTGGGACTTCTCCGTGGTGCTGGGGGCGTTGATGTAGTCCCCGTTCAAGCCTAAGGATATGGGTTTGGTCGATTTTAAGATCTTAACCTCAAAGACGGTTTTCCTGTTAGGTCTGGCCACAGGTGCTAGGCATGAGGAGATACATGCCTTAGATAGGTCCCTCATCAGGTGGTCAGCTGATGGAAAGATGTCTTTCTAAGGCCCCAGGTGGGATTTGTGTCCAAGACACAAGTAGCCCGTGACCCGTCGACTGCGTGGACTGGGCTTTGGGGCATCCCTTTTGGCAACGTCAAGGTCCGAGCCAGATCAGGCCCTTTGTCCTGTGAGAGTGCTCCAGTTCTATCTGAGTAGGACTGAACCTCATGGCGCTGGGCAGAAACCTCTGCTTGTTCCCTTCAGGCAGACAGAGTCTTGGACCTGGTCTCCTGGCACCATCTCAAGGTGGATATTGAAAACAATTTCCTTAGCCTACCAGGTGGCTGGCCAGGATGACGAGCTTAGCAGTCTGCATTCTCTCAGGCACGAAATTCAGGCAACAGTTTTCATCATAACCCCATCTGACATTTATAACTTAAAGAAAGTATGAAAATTTAGGTCTAGTTTGATATTGGTGGTGCCACCTATAGTATTATGTAATATTTGGGCCAAAATAAAAAAAAAAATCACGAATCAACTTAAACTTGGCAGGCAGGTTAATAATAATACAAACAGACAATGTGTTGAAATTTGGTGGTGCATAAATGTACTCTAAATTCAGTATTTGATGATGAATCAAGATGCAACTTCTAAATTTACAACAAATGTGTGTTGGGATTTTTTTTTTTTTTTTTTTGTTATTAAATTTTGAATGACCTCCATCCAATTTTTTAAAGTCAATAACACAAGAGGGGATGCTAAATTCTACAATTTGAGAAACAAAGCAAGCACAGCCAAATATACCACAAATATGCATCAAATATTGGAGTTTGATATTGCATAACATGGGTGGCTTTGACGTACTTTCTCAAGATCCCAGAGGGAATGCATACCACAAAGTAATATATTATTTTTTATTTGTGGTCACCACATCTGAACTTGTGTCCATGTATTACTATACCATTACAGGAATATTAAGCTTACAAAAGTCTCAATCCATAATTAAAATTCAATCAGAGATTGCTGGATCCATGCCTCCCTTACCTCATTTATAAACTTGCTAATCACAGGTCTCACTTTGGAATGAGTGTTGTCAATAAAAATGGAGTATCAGCCTCACCCAGTGATCCACTTTTATGCATGAAACACTCTTGTATCCAGATACACAGGTGTGTGAAGTTTCAGTATTCTAAGTGAAAGGACAACAGAAATACAGCCCTGGCATGATGTTTAATCAAGTTTTATGTATTACTGTGACCCAGATACTTGACCAAGTGCCCTACTACTGGTTCATGACACAGCTTTAAGTCAGTGTGTATGTGTGCTTCAAGTTTCATGAAACAAAGTGAAATAGTAAAAAGAATTATAGTCTGGACATGATTGTACAGGAACACGTCACCGTGACCCTATGTGTGCTTCAATGTTCATGAAAGGAAGTGCAATAGTACAAGAATTATAGCCTGGACATGATTTTACAGGAACATATCACCGTGACCCAGATACTTGACCTAGTGACCTACTTTTGGTACATGACACATTCTTGTGTATAGATGCATCTCTGTGTGAAGTTTAGTAAAGGATTACAGCCCCAACACCATATTACAAGAATGTGTCAGTGTCCCAGATACTCAAGCTCGTGACATACTTTTTGTACGACACATCCGTATGTCCAGATGCACCTGTGTGTAAAGTTTCATCAATCCAAGTTGAAGGACAAGTGAATTATACACCAGACATGAATAGCGGAGACCCAGATACTTGACTCGGTTGTTTCTTGACACACCTTTAAAGATAAGTCATGCGTATGTAGAGTTTCATGAAACTAAATTAAATAGTAAAGGAATTATGGTGCCGACATGATTTTACAATGTCACGGTGACCCAGATACTTGACCTAGCAACCTACTTTTGGTTCATGGCACCCCTTTCATGTCTAGATGCACCTGTGTGTTAAGTTTCATCAATTTAACTTGAAGGACAACAGAGTTACAGCCCAGACATGAAGTGTCATATAGTTTTACATGATTGTATCACCATGACCCAGATACTTGACCTAGTGACCTACTTTTGCTCTATGACACACTTCTAGGTCAATGTGTATGTGTGTGTATGAAGTTTTATGAGACTAAGTTGGTCAAGGAATTAATGCTCGGACACAATTTTATAAGAATGTCAGGGTAACCAAGATACTTGACCTAGTGACCTACTTTTGGTACATGAAACACCCTTTTATATAGATGCACCTGTGTGTAAAGTTTCATTGATTTAAGTTTCATATTAAAAGAATTATAGCCTGGACACAATTTTACAAGAATATGTTGCTGTGACCCAGATACTTTAGCTTGTGACTTACTTTTTGTACATGACACACCCTTATGTCCAGATGCATCTGTGTGTAAAGTTTCATATATTTAAATTGAAGGACCAGTGAACAGGGGTGGGACCAGAAAAAAATTCTCAAGACTGAAAATTTTGGCTGGGGGTTTAGGGGCCGCCTAGATTCCCATCAGGGTGCATGGACGGGCCCCTGCTGGGAGACCAGGGGGCGAAGCCCCGGGAAGCTCCGAGATTTTCACCTTTTAGGAAGCCTCCAAGTGTGCAGAGATGATGAGGAGCCATTGCCACCTCCATTTGTTTTTCACCCCTTTCTCCAGATTGCCAACATTATGGTAATCTCTTTTCAGAAACTGAACGCCCGTGGCAGCCTGCAACCGAGGCCGGGACGACGCCATTTTGTCTTTCACTACTCAACTCACATGCAACCGGGAAATGGTGGGAATTTTTTTTTTTTCCTACATGAAAAACAACTTCTCAACTGATATGTGCTGTACATTTGTAAAAAAAAAAAAAATAATAATGAGACATATACAGGACCCACATACGCAAATATTTTCAATAACGCAAAAAAAAGCCCAACTATTCTGCGCCCTCTATCGGCGGCAGAAACTTCTCTACTCAATGCATTGCACTTCGCGTGTGTGGGCCAGCATTTCTGTGTAAACAACATGGAAATAATGCCGATATGCAACAAATTTTGCAAGAAACCACCACAGAGGTACATTCATCATTTGAAATACTAATATTTTAACTAGGAAATGAACAACAAATATACGCCCAATATAAATTAGTAACACTGATGGACAAATAACACGACACAAAGTTTCTTTTTCTTTATTTCATGTGTCATAATGTTTTTTTTTTTGGGGGGGGGGGGTTCCCAAGACAGAAATTTGTCTGTAGATATAGAATCCCATCCCTGAGTGAATTATAGACCAGACATGAAAAGCGGATGAACGAACAGATGGTCAGACACACAGGAACAGCAATTATATGCCCCTCCTCCTGTAGGAAGAAGGCATAATCATATCAGGCAGGTCAATTTCAATTATTTTTCAAGACAAGGAGCTCATGTTTCAACACATTTCGGCTCATAATTTTTATCAAAGTACAGCTGGTGCCCACTAGCATCACATGCAACTGAGATTTTGAGTCAAATTAAGATGTTTGAGTGGTCACAAGATTTTCACATTTTAAACCACATAGTGAGAAATTTAGATGGCAGCACTTATATTAAACTCTATCTATATTTTCATGCATTTGTTAAGTTCTGAAAGTTATATGGGGCTCTCTTGGAAATGGTGGATTGAATCTGCTCCAAAGTAAAAGTTTACAGGCTGAACGGATGGAGGTTAGTGATCACATGAGCTCTGTACCTTTCGTCCGCAGAGCTAAAAATTAATTTAAAATAATAAAATCATTGGAGCATGACCAATGGAACAAACTTTGTAGACCCACCCAAGACAGGACCCCACAATGCTTGAAGAGGACCTAGCCAATGGTTTTGGAGAAGTCAAAGATGTGAACAGACGAATGACCATCCTGTAAGTTCAGCTGACATGGCAGCCAAGCTAAAAAGGAAGGGCAAAAGCCACAATAAACCCAACTCAACATTATCTCGCAGGAAAACTTGTAATAAATGGGAACACTTTTAGGCAAAGATTTTGCAGATCAGATCACTTGAACAAAAGTTATGCTAGTTTAAAAAAAAACCATGTGTGGTAAAAAACGTCTGGCACACAGGACTTCCCCAAGTCCATGTGGCAGGATAAGTGCTAGGAATCTTGCATAATAACAATACCAATTTGCCAGCACATAAATAACACAAGACTTTTTTTTTTGGAGCTTAGGTTTATTAGACTCTGTACAAAGAATAGCTTATAATAACATGACAGCATCCATGGCCATACAGGGTGTCTAACTCTCCTTCACTTCCCGCAGTCTCCTGACAGCTGATCGAACTGTGGCTGCGGCTGTAGTACTGCAAGAAACAAAAAATACCTGAAGATCCTGTCTCAACCGTCAAGTCAACATATTCACAATATACCACTGTCAGCAAAAAGATTCTGTGTACTCAAGTATAGCCTGCAGACAAAAACAGCGAGACAGAACTGATGTGTATGGCCAGGCTCAACATTAACTGTGTTGTTCACCAGCCTAATATTCATTGGTTTTGATTGTCATCTTGGTGTATCTCCTTTATTTTCATGCATAAATCTGGGATACCACTCCACCTATTTACCAGCTCAAAGATAGACAGATGGATGAATAGATAGATAGATAGATTCAGAGAGCTTATAAACCTGGTAAGCTGATGCTTATCTACCACAAGGTCCTCTTGCATGCACCGCACAACCAACCATTCACACACTTTTGTGCAGTGACCTATCATGAGACAGAGTGCATTTAAGTTCTAGCAGCCACTACTGAAAGACTTGCAGACCCAATCTTCACTGCTGACATAATCAGGCACAAGTAACGCAAGTATGTTCCACTGAGCCTTTGAGCAGTTATAAGGCTACTAGATGAGAAGAGCCAGTGACATTAGGTCCCTTGAATTAGCCAGAATTTAAACCCATACCCCTCACAAAGAAAGTGAGGACCGTAATCATACAGCCACGGCGGCTCTTCATAGTGGTATCTTCAATCATAATTACCTCCTGTGAGTAACAATACATCTTACAAAACAAACAAACAAAAAAAACAACCCCGGCCCCACAAAAAATGTAATTTTTTTAGATTTCCTTTGACTTTGAAGAAATATGAGTTATCTATAGCTATCATTTATCAATATTTGGAAAATTTTCACCTCATACAAATGCCAGAAACATCAGAAAAATGTAAGTACTTAACATAAAGGTCAATGGACTGTGTTGACCTGTGAACCTTGATCGCTCATAATCACAAAGTATGACAAATTTCCAAGCTTGCATATCTCTGACTCTGACTGTTGGATTTTAATCAAATAATGACCACCGTAATCTTTTGATGCAAAAAACATCTAAAGATTTTTGAAAAATAAAAAAAATCAGTTTTTTCGAGAAATAGATTCCAGTCACACAAAAGGGTAGTCAAAAGGAAATCTGCAATCTTGGAAATGAGGTGGTCTTCAGGGCAGGAACCACTGCTGTATAGGCTTATTATCACTGCTAACTATGACCATCACACACTTCTTAATATGTGTAGTTGTCTGTTTGGGCTATTTGTCAGAAATATCCCACATACATAGCTGTTGCAGAGAATACTCTTTCTGGTTTTGGCACAAGAACAAATCTTCCCCAATTCCCACTGAAGATCCCTAAATTACGTTTATGATTTGGCCTTTTCTGACTCAAACTGTCAGCGTGAGTGATTTGTTGATAAAATATAACCTTCATGTCTACAATAAAATGGAACACACATGGGCCTTTAAATTGTGAATACTGGACATTGACAGTGTTTCTTAGAATTTGTTTCATGGCAGTTTGGTTTGTTTAACTTTTCTTGTACAGTTATAAGAGGGGGACCACTGTATAATGTGTGAATATTGTTTTAATGTTTTCGTTAACCCCCAAATCGGGGTATGTTACCCTTTCAAAATCTCAAATACCCTCTGAGAAAATTCTAAAGGGTCACAAGTCTTGCTTATTTACATGTAAAATCAGTGAACATCTAGTCTTCTCCCCTGCATTTCCTTTTCTGTGACCCTCTGAAAAAATTTATAACGGAAACACTAGCTATTTTGACATGTTTCCTGATTATACATTCTATACAAGTGTTCATCATCTAAGTTATTTTAACAAATTAACAGATTCTCAATATTTATGAAAGTTGCAGTCATGGGGATATATATACAGATTTATCACATTTATGATCAATATTACTGAGATGTGGCTTTGAATCCAGGTAACTTGTGTTTACATGATTTAAGGGCAGTAGATACATAAAGTCCGTTCAAAGAACGCAGTACCCTTCAGCCGCCTTCAATCTCTTTTGCTGTTAAGTGAATAGGAATAGTGTCCCATAGTATCAGGTATAGTTACCTACACAAATACTGCTATTGTACACTTGACCTTTGACCTCAAAAACATTAGGTCATATATAGAGGTATAACCTTGACTTTCAATAGCCTTCTAGATCACCCTATGTTGCTTCTTTTGTTTTAAGATTTAGATTTCTAGATGCAAAATGTCACTCAGCAAACTTGTGACCCATGTGTGACCTTGAAAATTAGGTCAAGGTCAATTATGCTTGCAGTGGTGTACTATCATATGCAATTTTAAAGTCCTGTCTCAAAAACTTCTGAAGTTATAGTGGTAAACAAAATTTCAATGAATGGGTCACTGTGACCCAGATACTTGACCTAGTGACCTACTTTTGATTCATGACACATTTTTTGGTTATGATACATGTATGTATAAAATTTCATGTAACTGACTTAAATATTTCCTTACTTGTACCAATACCATCATTGTGCACATACCTTTGACCTCAAAAAATAAGTCAAATATAGAGCTATGACCTTGATTTTCAATAGGCTTCTAGATCACTCTATGAAGCTTCTTGTGTGCAAGATTTACATTGCTAGATGCAGGCTTTCAATAGTTAGAGCGGTAACGTTGCTTAACACATGTGACCACTGTGTGACCTCGAGCATTACGTCAAGGTCAACTATTCTTGCACACAAAGTAGTGTACTATCATATGCAATTTGAAAGTCCTATCTCAAAAATTTCTGATGTTATAGTGGTAAACAAAATTTCAATGAATAGGTCACTGTGACCCAGATACTTGACCTAGTGACCTACTCTTGATTCATGACACATTCTTTGGTTGTGATACATGTGTGTATAAAATTTCATGTTACTGACTTAAAAACTTCCTTACTTATACCAATATCACCATTGTGCACTTGACCTTTGACCTCAAAAAGTAGGTCAAATATAAACTTATGACCTCGATTTTCAATAGGCTTCTTGATCAGTCTATGAAGCTTCTTGTGTGTACGATTTACATTGCTAGATGCAGGCTTTCAATAGTTAGAGTGGTAACGTTGCTTAGCAGATGTGACCACTGTGTGACCTTGAGAATTACATCAAGGACAACTATGCTTGCACACAAAGTAGGCCATATAGGAGTGTAATATCTGTGCAATTTGAAGGTCCTGTCTCAAAATTTCTGAAGTTATGGTGGTAAAACCATGGGACAGACGGACGGACAGACGGCGCCGGCTACGACAATACCTGTCGGCCTCATAAGGCCGAAGGGTAAAAAGCATTTTGGGCAATTGGTACCATAAGGCTCATCAAGTTTTATTGAACACATCTAAAAAGTACAGTACATGTATATATACATTTTCACAGGACATGATCCAAAGATACCAAATCGGACTAAAATTTCAACATTGTGAGCTATAATTTACTGTTGAATAAACATTTAGATTTGTGACCGGCACATGGCACGGCAGATGCTTACAGAAATGTAGAAACAAAAAAACTTAAATCAAATTCTAAATTCCCAGTACAGAAATTATGTGGCTGGGAGAAAAAAAAAAAAGTCTCATGAAATTTTCTTATTTGAACTTTTTCAAACCAAGGAATTTCAAACATTAATGACAACAAAAAGTAAATCAACATCAGTTTTAAGTTTTCATAATTCCAAAACAAACAGATTAAAAAAATCCTGTGATCCCTTATTTTAGCCACATAGGTACACCTGAATTCTATGTTTGTTTTTTTTTTTTTTTTTAACTGGTTCGTTAGGTACACATCTTTATTTTCTGTCACACATAAGCATGTGATATTTACCACATGCATGTCACAAATCAACATAGTTAGCTCCAGAGTTATATTTTACTTAGGTTTATGATATGTGGTCCATGCCTTTTTCATACACATGTTCTAACCAAGTAAACATTCAGCATATACCTGTAAACCCAAGCTCCACCTGCAACTGTTTTCCTGCAACTCTTGCAGCTCCAGATGCCAACTGCTTGCCTCTTCATTGTTTCCTACATGCCAAAAGAAGAAAAAACATGTATCATTTCCTTATGAAGAAGCCAATAACAATGAGCACAAAAATTACTACAAAGTCTCAGAAATGTTTTATAAGCATGCAAAATGGTGCATTCTGAGCAAATCTGAGCCTATAATTCTAACAAGCTGCACATGTGGCTAATGCTCTGCTGATATATAATCTGATGACCATCACTAAAAAAATTCTCTTTGCCATTGATGTCCCAAGCCGCACCCTGCTATTATAAAATCGCCTCTTCCAAGTTTACAGGCCTGGTGATCTAGGAAAATACATCAAGGTCACTGATATTACATAACACTAGCATTTCCCATGGTCTATTTATTGTACAAAATTGGCATCTCTATTTAATTATTTTTCAAGATATGGAATTTTATATCTTTCCAGACATTTTAACTCACAATTTCCACCAAAGTATAGGTGGCGTCACTAGTATCGTGTGCAACTGAGATTTTGACTTCCACAATCCCACTAAATTTCATGAACATTATAAAAAATTAAGAATGCTAGATTGGTCACAAGATTTTCACATTTTGACCCATATATTACATAATGGTGTAGGTGGCGTTACCAACATTGAAGTTGACGAAGATTTTACACTTTATAAGTCCTAAAAGTTATATGGGCCTAACTGAAAAACTGGGGGGTGCAGAGCATTCACAAGATTTTTACATTATGCACCTCTATTCCAACTGGCCATCTGATCTTGACTTTCAACTTGTATTAAAAAATTGTAGTAGTTCAAAATGTGCGCCCGCTTCCAGCTTTCCATACATGGTCTGTTTCTTCAAATTGGGTAATAACTTTTAGGGTTATTGAAGTCAGAAGAAAAACAATAAACTTGGACGAGCACCAAACTCCATAATCATTGGATCACGGTGACCCAAAAAGTAGGTCACCAACAAAGTTTCATGTACACTGTACACAAGAGCAATTTTGATCCAGAGGCTCAATTCTCTTTGCTTTTGATGTCCAAGCTACACCCTGCCATTACAAAATCACCTACTTCAACTTTAGAGGACTGGTAACCAACAAAAATACGTCAAGGTAAGTGATATTATACAACACATTAGCACTGGCCATGATCTATATATCCTATAAATTTGGCATTCCTAATTTGAATATTTGACATAAGGAATTTCACATCTTTCATCACATTTTGGCTCATGATTTCTGTCAAGATATAGGCGGTGCCACTAGTATCACTAGTAACTGAGATTCTGACCTCCTCCACAATCCCACTAAACTTCATGATGATCTATCAAAAATCAAGGATGCTGAGACCGGTTTTCTCAAAACATTTACTCAGTGAGTAATTACTCAAACCTGAAAATATTTCTCAGTCTCCTGGTTTCTTTAAATCTGATTGACTGGCTCATATTCCTGAGCCAATCAATGGCAAGATGTGCTTCGAAATTGCTCAGTGAGTAATTACTCAGAAGTTTGAGAAACTAGGCCCTGGAGTGGTCACAAGATTTTCACATTTTGACTCATATATATTACATTATACTGTAGGTGGCGCCATCAACATCAAACTTCACCTAGATTTTCATAAGCTCAATAAGTCATGAAAGTTATGTGGGGCTACCTTGAAAACTCTGGACTGGATCATGCTCACAAGGAAATTTAAAGTTTACGGAAGGACAGACAGACAGGAGTCCTTGCATGAGCTCCGTAACCCGAGGTCAGCAGAGCTTTTTTTAAAAAAAAAAAAGGCCCTGCATCTGATGTATTTTTCCTCCAATTCTAATGTTTTCATTGTAAACTTGGGAAACGTTTGTTTGGGGAAGGTCCAAGGAAGATTATTTTATTGCAGGTGATTACCCTTGGCACAGTGTTCCAAGTGTGGCATGAGTTGTAATTTACTGATTGTGATTGTAATTTACAAATACTTTGTGCCATGTTCTGTGTTGAATCAGGTCAACTGTTGCCTCATTCACTTCCTTTGACTGTTACCAATTGTGACTCAGTTGCATTCAGCTTGCCATTAATTTTCTAATTTGCTTTGTTAAGTATTACAATAAGAACTGGTCTCAAATATGTCAAGGCATTTAGGAAGTCTTTTGCTAAATGCCATGATACAGTACTTTCAAGGCACCCATTGAAATCAAGTCACAAAGAATACAAACGTCTTGTATTAAAGATTGCAACTACTGCAACCAGCTACAAGCTGGACCAGGGATAGACTTAAAAAAAAAAAAAACTTGAAGAATGTCAGCAGGGAAACCACCTTTTTTTTTAGAAGTGGCAAAAGTGTGAGCTATAGGCTCTGGGCTGGCTATTTCTTGGCAAAACATCCATTCCTATGTTTGCAGCTGTCATTATGTTTTGTGAAAGTTTCTTCCTCTTTGACTTCCCTTCCTGTCACAAATGGTGATTTCTGTGCTTACTCGGGTTCCTTCAGGACTGCAATATTTGTGGGCCAATTTAACACCAGTTTCATCTGTTAGGACAATCCATTCGCATGCCTGCATCCATTCCTGAAGTTTAAGTCTACCCCTGACCTGGCTTCCAGCGGGTTGCATGATGATGGTTCATAGTAATGGTAACATCCAAACAAAAGCTGGCTGCCTAGCAAAAACCAATGTGTTATCATGGCCGCCAAAAGTGTCCACAAAACACAAATTTGGAACTAGATATTGGTTTAGAATGAATGTAGAAAGCTGGAATTGAAGGAAAAGCGCACCACATAGCTATGTGGTACACGTGTACTTGCAAAAGGTGGTTGATGCAAAATTAAATTTACACGAAGCGAATGGAATGGATTTTTTTCCTTATTTTCGCTTGGCCACACTTCACACTGAATCAGTCAAGAGCTGTCACACTAAAGTAATGTTTAAGTGTAAATGCGACACTAGTCCTCACTTTCACCACTGCTTTTTAAAAACTTTTAAGAAATGAAGACCTGCAACACACCCTTGATATATCCCACTTGTAACATTTAACCTGAAGCCCCTGCTGATTGATGTAACGGGACTATTTTCTTTGCAGGTACAAATTAAATCTGCTGTGTGTTCTTGTGACCTGCTGTGGCGACAATCCTTACCTTTCCACAAAAGGAACATGTGTATTTTCCATGTTGGCTGACCTCCAGCTTTTTGATGGTCTTTCTCAGGGAAGCACCGTAACGTGTGCCATACTTGCCAACAATACCAACCTTCTTGGTTCTTTTGGCCTGAAAGTGAAAAATTATTTCAAACTTATGTTGGTTGATTGTGCTGAGCGTGCCAGTTACCATGTGTTAAAGCATCTAGACGAATGGAGATTACACTCTACACGTTTCTTCGAAAACAACTGTTGAACATAACGTTAATTTTCTAGCTTTGAGATTGTCAGTGCATCTGGATGTCCACTCAGCTGAATTTTCTGTGATTTTTTTGTTTACTTGGCGCTCTGAAAGTTAAAAAAAAATGCTGTTCCAGTGGCAATTGCTTTGTACATCAAATCCTCATGCTTCCAACTCACTACTTTCTTCTTTTTTTTTTCTCAGGGGAAAGAGGCAGACTTTGTACTTTGACTGTTGTTACATACATGTATTATGGAAAAAACAAGAAATGCATACTTGCATACATGCTGAAACATGATATTTCTTGATTTAAACTAAACATATTCATGTTTACTTGTGGCATGACAGAATGTTCACATTTTAGTTACACAATATAGATTTTAAGGAGTACGTTGTGGCATTGAGATTGCCCATCTGGTTACATTATACATGTAGTATTGTTGCTTATCAGCAGTTTATCAAAGGATTCCATCAGCAAGATTGTGACCCACATAGCCCAATTGTCAGATGTCAATCCCAAGTTATAACCAAATGAGGGCTCATGGATAGCTCTTTTGAAAAGCTACGGTCATCTTGTACCATTCATTATGCAGCATATTGTACTGATGAAACTCGGGATATGTTGTGTGGAATTTATATGAAGGTGATCCTGGCCAACACATATAGTTTCATGCATAGTATAGAGTGGGCATGACAGCTTTTGATTCAAGTACCTCAGCCCAACTTAGGAATCACACATCCTGGGAATTTTGTTGAAATGGGGGTGGGGTGGGGGGTTCACTAACGAAAACACATAAAATGATACCTGGGCCATAAAGTTACATTTAATGCAAATGTCCAGCCAAAAATAATCTGAGAAAGTGTTTGTTTAAGGCTACATTACTACATTTTTTTGAAGTAATCCATGCATTCTTCAAATCTGGCCATTTCACCTTCACGAACTCCTGTGCATCTCCTATCTCTTCCATTGTATATCAGGTCTAGACATTAAGGCAAGCAGGATAATTTGGGACAAGTAAAATTTAATACAGGGCAAGTCACATTAAAAGACACAATGTACAACCTGTAATTCCCACTCGACAACCAAATTATTTGGCACTTCTAGACCTTCAAATTAATTTTTTTTTCTTGAAAACAAAATATGCTGAGGAAAACGTTATCTTGCAATCTGAAACAACACAAGAAATTTCAATACAGTGTAAGAGAGAGCTGGTAACGCATCACAATTTGCTACACTGAATGGAGGACACTGCTACACACTTTGGAATAAATTAACATGGAATGTCCAATCTCATGTGGCAAAATGTTTGAAAAAAGTTAAAACTGCTACCGACTTCTAAAATCTTATCTCCTACACTGCAATACATAAAACTTACACTCATTTTATTATCAAAACTCCACAAAATATAAGAAAAGATCGCAATGGGCAATACCAGGGTTTTTTATGCTCCAATGTTTCAAATCCCTCGCCAGAGCATCTAATTTGCCTCTCATGTATAGTCATTAATTTTGTATGTTTTAACTGAGCATATTTTCACCAAATCCTTCTAATATGTGATCTTGAAGCTCCAACACATTCACAGTCTGGCGCACATGGTATTTTCATTAATTCCTCAAAGTGCCCCACATTAAAGCATAACAAAACCCTGACCCTGTTTCGCGAAAATTAACATCCACATTTGACAGTTCCACACGCAAAAGTTTGGCTTTTTTCACAAATTAAAAAGCAAATCCCTATATCACTTTGACTGTTTCTTGAAAGCAGGAAAGGGAGCCATGAAGACCATGACCGCTGCCGTGTGAGAATAAAGCTTGCGTGTGCGGGTAACTCGCATGCAGCACGGCAATGGCAGTGGTCACGATTTGGGGGCAGAATTCTATCAGCGGTGCAATAAACGAAGTCGATATCTTATCCCCTATGTCATGAAACTTTACCAAAATACAACATGAATGGCACAGACTTTCAAGGAACCCATAAATATGAGACACTGGACAGGAACATTTATGTATATCGTGCAACTGAGGTATTGATTGAAAGGTCTGCGTGAAACACACAACCTTTTATGAGGCGGAGATGGTGCCCATATCAAAACAACACCGTCGATGCCTCAGAAATGGGGCTATGCGGTCGGGTGTACAGGGGCTCTCTTCCCCCTGGGGAAACGAGGGACGCCCTCTAGGGGGAGAGCGGTAGAGCTCGGAATCTGGCTTGACGGTTCCGTCCTTGACTTTCCTAAATTTTTGTTTGCCACTGACACAACCTGGGCTACAAGCTCACTCGTCAAGTGCACAATACGACAACTGTCCATATTACAAGCACTGTGATAATCTGTGCCAATATATGTTCGCAGCGACTTGAATAAATGCTATGGGGCAGTGACTGATTGGCTGACGACCAGCAGATACGTTGAAATTTAGGTCTCTTCTCCACATATTTTCATCATTTATTAAAATATGGTGGCCAACAACAACAGAATATATGTGGTTTGAATACTGATTGGATGTACACAAGAAATTTTGTCTATTAGCATTGGGATGATTCGGATTATTTTGTTCAGTTCCAATGACCCACCATGTTGTTTCCGCTGTCGCGAGTGAAAAGGAAGAGGCCCACTAAAGTTAGTGCGCATGTCCGGAAATAGAATGGGTAGCGAGGTTGCACAAGAAGTCGGAAACACGGGGTGACTTTCAGGTGAGTGACAAATTATATCGGGATTTTGTGCCCAACTATTCCAACCAACATCGGTAAAAGGCACAAGGGTGTTCAGGCAACCATAGGTCATTCCACTGGGCTTTTCGAGAGGCAAAATATCCAGGAGGAGTGAACCTAGGAAACCCCAGAATTTAAAGAGCCATAGGAAAGACTGAGTGTGGACTTCCGACTGCAGTTCCCACTGCCACAACTTGTGGTACAAGGAGGGAGAAGGAGTACAAGGCCGAGTCACCGTTACTGAGAGTGTGACGGTAACTGGCCAGTTAAAGGTCTATAATTAAATAACTTGGGACTTTTGCTGAACAGAAGTTTAAGGACGACCATTACATTCAGTTAAAATTAAATTGCACAAACAAACACGACTGTTGTTCCTCAGCAATCACGTTGATTCAGGAATCGGCTTAGGCCAACGACCTTATTTACCCCCAAGGAGTTAACCGAGTAGAGTCTGGCCATTTTTTCTGCAATCAAAACCTGTTGCAAGTCGATGAAAGAAACTCTCAATTTGCAGGTTGAGAAGAAAATGGCAACGGAAGCAGGTAAGACCATGGAGGAATAAACTTGAGTTTATTCCTAGCCAGGATTTGCAAAAAAGTATGTAAAATGTTGACCAAGTTGCCTTGTTCTGCGCCATGACCCATGTTGGAATCTTCCCTGTTTCCGAAACGGTGCAGCCAAGTTGGAATCTTGAGAGATGTGACCCGAGCCCCGCCATCATTCTGCTTCCGTACTGGAATTCTCATATGGTCCGGACCATATTGGAATTCCTTTCCAGTCCTCGACAGTACCATATAAATTTGATAAACTTCTGATTTTATTCACACACGTGGGAATTTTGAAAAATCAGGTATGGCCTTAGACCATATTAGAATTCTCATACGGTCCTGATTATTTAACGGCCTAGACCCATTTGTAATGACAAGTTAATAAGATGGCAGTTGACGCCTCTTGCAGCTTGGACCCTGTTACTTCGATGTTTGAGTAGAAACAAGAAATAAATTATGGAAAACAACCACTAATCATTTTGCTTTTCCACGCTGAATACGATTCCGATATGGCCATGCCATGTTGGAATTCCACGGCGGCGCAGAATGTTCTCATTGTGAATCTGGGCCTATCGAGAACCTCATTCTCATTTGGCCCAGGTTCCGATACGGTGCACAACATCCTGTCATGCCAGTAACAAACATCTGCATGTGCAAATGTGTCGGTGTTTTCATCACCTTACCACATAGCAGTTGTTTACAAATCCGGGCAAATCCAGAGCTGGTATGTCTGTAAGACGTGTACGTCACATTCAAGTTCACTACACTGTAATCTGGTTGTTTGTCAAGTGCATTTTTTTTTTTTTTTTTTCATTTTGGGAAATTGGTTTCAGATATACCTACTTGCATTCACCTTTGTTGTAGTGTCATGTTAGCGCGAGTGACTGTCAAAATTCTTGACAACCTATTTAAGCTATTAAATGAGTGATGTTTGCCTGAAATGAGGGGAATATTGAAATGGCCATGTTAAAAATGAGTGCCAGGGATGTAAAACAACTGACTAGGCACAGTGTATGAGAGACAATTTTAAAGACGGTGCCTGGCCATGGGCATCTGTATTGTCCCATAATTTTGACTTGTACAAATAAAATATAAGATAAAACTAAGATACATTTGTACCTTTATTTTATCTATTCATCATAATTTAGGAAAAACAATTACGGCGCTAGTCTGTTTTTTACGGGCACGATTTCACCAAAGGAAGTTGTGCAGCGGAATAAAGCGCTATAAGCCTGGACTTTATTTCATCATGCACAGAGAACTTGTGCCCATGTAGGTGGGTTTCCCCATGATTTCTGTATTTTGTGTTGCACAAACTGGTAGCAGTGTGTAAAAGTATAAGCACAAAACCCTGCCAAACTGACCTTCTGTCCTGTGGATTAATGTGGACCTATCAAATATGCAAGAGATCATGGAAAATTTCCAATAACCAACTGATCTGTTATAGCTATCATTTTGTGTGGAATCCTGGATCTTCAAAGGAGTTACAGTCGGTGAATCTCTGCTGTGCAAAGAAAGGTCCCAGAAAAACATTTTCCGTAACATGCTTACCTGCTTGCAGTGTATAGAATGGAGCTCCAGCTCTGATAATGCAGTAACTACTTTGTTGACTTTCTAGCACAGAAAAATAAATGTAACATGACATAAAAATATAAAAAATACCAGTGTATTCAGAAAGTGGAGTATTTTCTAAAGCTGGAAGATCTGAAACTGAACAATTGTTCAGTTATTTATCCCCTACTTTGTACCATATTACATTGAAAATCCATGGGTCATGGCCTAGGTGGTATTACAGTGAAACCTGTCTTGAAAGACCACCCCTAGGGCTGACCAAATTTGGGTCTTTCAAGACAGGTGGTTTCTCATAGGAGGTACAGATAACAAGAAAATTACTAAGCAAAGTATGTTGAAAAATGGTCTTCCAAGACAGGTGGTCTCTCATTGGAGTGGTCTCTCAAGACAGGGACCACTGTATTTACCATATCCCATGGGTGGAACTACTTTTTTCCATGTATCACTGTCTCTGTCTACAGCGTTGGTCTCACCTGGCATAGCAGGTAGCCGGCGCCCCGTTCCTGCGGGCAATGCATGCACTGCTACCATCAGTGATAGGGCCAATCTGATGGTGAAAAGTGACTTTTCTTTAAGCTTTTTGGCTGACGCGATGGCCGTTCAAAAAAATCAGCCATTATGATGTATGCTCAACCGCTTTTCTTGGTTGTTGAAATTTCATATTTATGTGGTGGCATGACTGTGGCAAAGTCTGATGTAATGTAGTGAAATAAAATGTTACAAGTGATATAAATTGTCTTTTTTCTTTCTTAATGGACCAGAGGGGATAAATACAAAATAACCCTCATCGTTAATCTGTTTAAACCAAATCCCCCTTCACTGTTTGCCTGATCACCAGCAGGCTTGGGTTATCAGGCGTGCTGGCAGGCAAACAACTTGGGGGGGGGGGGGTTGATTTGACAGATTAATGACTCAGGTAGTTTTGTCTATTAATGATACAGCACAAATAAAAGTCTTCTAAATGTAAATACTGTGGTACCTGCAATTTAAGACCACCCCTAATGCCAGACAAAAATGGTCACATATGACAGGTGGTCTTTCATTGCAGGTAAATTAACAAAGAAATAAAAGGCCAATGTCTTGAAAGAGTGGTCTTAAAAACTAATGTGGTCTCTCACGAGAGGTGGTCTTTAGGGCAGGTACCACTGTACAAACACAAGGGAAAGGTCAGAACTGTAAAGTTCATGTCATTTTGCCATATAAAACCTAATACTGTACCTGTATTATTCCCCCCAAAATATAAATTACATTGCCAATGCAACATTTCTAACTCTCTTTTCCATGTGCACTTTGGTACGCCAATGCAGAATGAAACCCTTACCAGTAAACTACACATTTCATTGTTTCAGGACAAAGTGAATATTGGGAGATGGCTACGTTTACTTGCATATCATGTAGGGTGGCATTTGCTGATGCTGATCTTCAAAGAGGTCACTACAAGACTGACTGGCATCGCTACAACCTGAAACGCAAGGTAGCAGACTTGCCACCTGTTACTGCAGAAAACTTCCAACAGCGAGTGCTGGCACAGAGAGCTCAGGTACATCCAACTGAACCCCTGGCTAATCACACAAAAGTCGTGCTCAGCTTAACACTATTGTAATGATTCCAGATTCGAACTGACCTTTCTTTTAAGTGTCTTCCAGATAGAAAACAAAAATCCAAGGCACTTGTCTGCAGCTTTCATTTATGTGCTGAGGAAAGCTTTTGATTAAATTCAAAGCTTAGCACTAAAAGAGTTAATCAGAATGTGATGACCATGTGATTTGTCAGCTTAAAAGTGATTCAGGTCCAATTTGGATCGGGCGATAGAGTAGGATTTTGAAAAGTGGCCAAAATAGAGGGATGGCATCTCCAGACAGGGACAGCACGATTTTGGAAATGTTGCACATTCTGTGTGAAGAAAGCAATTTGTCATGACAAGACAGAGAGTGGCTTTTGCATGCATTGCTCAATTTTACTTGTACATGTATCAAGAAATGCCGTGCCACTAGTAACACACATAACTTCTATCGTAAAAACTTGTGTTGTTGTGCTGAAGGGAGCAAAATTTTGTCTTACCGTGCAGATTCAGGGCAATGATTCCTACATATGTATAAACAAATGAAAAGTTGATCATCTGCAGTATTTTTATATGATTAAATCTGTAGACAGCAGAGCAAGAAAAGGATACGTCGACCAGATGTACTTTGTGTAACAAGCATTTTGGGACCAAGAATGCGTATGAGAACCATTTACAGTCGAAGAAGCACAAAGAAGCGGAAGTGAAACAGTCTCAGCAGATCCAGGCCCAGGTCCAGAAACGCAATGAAAAGAATGAAGCCAAGGGTATGGAGGTCTTGCAGGAGAACCAGAAAGTGCTGAAGAAAGATGCTGCAAACATGGCTCTTAAAGAACAGTTACAGAGCGTCAGTAGCAAAGCTCCGGGTTCAAAGAGTTCGGCTCAAGCCATGACAAGCACCTCGTCTGGTTCTGATGCACAAAATCTAAAAATGTTCGGCAAATCCACTGCTGGAACACAGTACAGAAATACGACACAGGAGCCTGGAAGCGATGATGAAGGTGGGTACAAGGAAACAGTACATAGTTACTAATGGTTGTTGCTGGTTGTATTTATTCATTGTGTCAGCCTTATATACCCAGTCTGGTCAATTCATATACATGTACATATATTCTTACACATAGGTGATGAACCCATTTATTTAATGCTTTAAAATAAAGGTGCTTTTGTACATCAGTTAAGGAGATACATTATACCTCTCTGTAATTATGTGCTCTCTATATCATTTTATCCGTTTTGCATTATGAACTTACAGGATTTACTGGTGTTGAAGACTGTCCATTTTATGATAATGAATCTTTTTTTTTTTTTTTTTTTTTTTTGCATTGTACTATTACTATAAAGGATAATGACGTTTTATCAATATTAAGGAGGGACAACATTGAGGATTTACCGTTTAATGTAAATGTGAAAAGCCATTATCATCTGTTCATCAACCTATAAAAAGAAAGTTACAATACATGCAAACACTGATGATGTGCATGAAAGACCCATTGCTGTGTTTAATAACCGGTTTTACATACAAATGTATACATATTTATGTGTGTGAGAAAAATATGAAACTGCAATGCTTGTTCAGTAATTTTAACATGGTATTGTTGAAAAAGCTGCGCACAAGCATTCCAATATTAAGTCTTGTTTTTTTGACAACAATGTTGTACACACAGGTATCTTTTCAAAACGTGCTTTTTAGATTCAGATGCAGAGTCTTGTGAAAGCTGGGAAGGCGAAGCCCTGGGTCTAGAAGAGTGTCTCTTTTGCTCCCAGCTTAGTGAGACTTTGGAGGAGAATGTTAAGCACATGACAAGCACACACAGTTTCTTCATTCCCGATGTCGAGTACCTGACCGAACTAGAGGGATTAATTTCATATCTTGGTAAGGTGTATTGCATTTAATTACAATGAATTACAAATCTTCTATTGATGTCATATTTAATAAGAAGCCATTCCTGTAAGTCTGACCAACTAGTGTCAGTTCAATTACTTCAGGTGTAAGGGTCACAAGTACTTGTAAGCTACATGTGTATATTGTGCAAAAAAAGAGTCAAATGACTTCAACAAAGCATGATTGCTCTTCGTGCCCTTATTCGCATGCAGAAATGCAGAGTACACCGTACCTGTATAACAGACTAGCGCTAAGGAAACACTGTTTTGTTTTGTTTTTCTCAAGGTCGTCTTTTCAAAGACCAGCCACAGGTTTAGTATACTGCACCATGGCATCTGGGGCTTTATGTAATAAAGTCTATGACATAACCATACATTTGTAAGAGCATTGCTTACAGAAACATGATGCATTATTCGCAAATGTTTTTTTCAGTACCTGATGAGCCCCGTGAGAAACGAAATGCATCAAACTTTACTCATACAAATTCTGAAAAGGCTGCTCAGTTTTCATTTCTCAGCAGTTAGGAACTTGTTTGGTTTTTACATTAAACATATTGAAACATTGCTTGTACACTGGTCATGTCCTCTGTCTATTTAAGTTTACTATACAGATCCAATTTGATTGGATCAAGAATTGGCCCTCCAACAAAAGGAAAAGAAACACAGTGCTGCTGTGAATTGCCCAGTGAAGTCGATCCGAAAATGCAAGTTTAATATTACATGTACCTGCTGTCTTAGACCACATCTATTGCCAACAAAATCTCTCAAATTGCAGTTGATCTTTAAATACAAGTTACTTTAATCGAGGCGTTGAGTCTAGTGTCATGAAACAGTGGTTGCAAATAGAGTTGGTCTTCACTATAGGTACCACTGTGGTTCTTAATTGTCTGTCTGTAGGTGCAAAAGTAGGAGAAGGACACGTCTGTCTGTGGTGTAATGAACACGGGAAGAGTTTTGCATCCACCAAAGCAGTTCAGCGGCATATGGTAGATAAAGGTCACTGCAAGCTGCTGCATGAAGGAGATGTTCTGTTTGAATACGCAGATTTTTATGATTACAGGTAAGTCCTGGTAGAGATTGGCACAGCAATTACCAGTAAAGGCTTTATTGGTGGTGGTGCTGCTACTGACACCACTGCCAACCACAAGGAGGTTTTTTATTGAGCCCCCAGATTTTGGAAAATCATGAGTCAAGTATGTAAATTGTAATTATCACAAATACAATTGAAATGAAAAGACACACTGAAGTAAATGATGCAAAAATAAAACTTTACTTTCAGACGTAGGAACAAATGTCACATTGTAAACTGAAGTAGCCAATACGTTTGATGTATCTTATTATATTTTTTTTCACATTAAAATTGGTTTTTTTTGTGCCTGTTCTTTTATACAGATTTTTTTAAAAAGAAAATAAAAATCAGGGGCAAATCAAGTGGGTGCATGCTATATATAAATGAGTGAAAAGGCACAGTAACACAAAGGCCTTTAGCCTTGTAGACTGCATGGGAAATAAGTTTGTGACCTGTACAAACGTCTAGATAAGGTGGCTGAAGCTGTATTTCAGTCATAATGAGGGAGACGATTATTCATGCATCTAATTCCAATGTCCAGCAAGATCAACATGTTTTCATACTTTTCTTCTTGGGGAAGAAACTCATTATGACCAAATGATGACATATGCTCAAACAGGAGCAGCTATCCAGACTATGATCCAAATCAAACAAGTGATGAAGGTGCCACTTCTGCTTCATCAGCTGCAGAAGGTGACGAGGAGGAAGAAGTGGAACCTCAGTTGTTAGATGGGGAAAAATATCAGCTGGTGCTGCCCTCTGGTGAGTAAAATTCAAGTTTCTGAAAGTTGTGGGGCTCTCTTGGCCAGACAAAGCAAGTTCAAAATTGTGCTAGTTATGTTTGGCAGAACAACCTGTGAAGATATTTTTTTATCACAGGCAGGCGTCAGATAATTTCATGACTATAATAAATAACCAATCTGAATTTGTACTTTATTAATAACATACTTAAACAAAGAGATTTTGGTTAAGTCAAGACCAACTAAATTAAGTCTGCTTTGTATACATTGCATGAAGTAAAGAGTTGATAATTGATGTCACTTATAAGGCCTATAAAATAACTTAACCCTAGTACTGCTGAATTGTTTTTAGCTCAGCTGATTTGTCAATCAGCTGAGCTTTTGTGAGGGTCTGTTGTCTGTCCAAAATTCATATTTTTGACTTCTGCAAAAACTGTAAGCCAGATTCATTTCAAACTTGGTGGGCATGTGCCTTGGGTAGGTCTCTATCAAGTTTGTTCAGATGGTCACGTTCCAGAATTTTTTTTTTTTGACTTTTTTTTAATATTGGGGGGGGCAAGCCTTAAAAATTTTTCTCAAAAACCGCTCACCCAATTGCTTTGATATCACACAGGAACAATCCTAGGGACTCTTAGTTGTTAATTTGTTCACCAGGTGGTGCTGCAATTTTTTTTTTTTTTCATTTTTTATAATTTTTTGTGTGTTTTTGCTATTTTCGACTTCTTCTCCAGAACCAACACTCAGATTAAGCTGAAACTTGGTGGATATGTTCCTTTTGAAAAGGTGAAGCAAAGTTGTTCACAAGGTGGCACTGCTGTGGGTCTTTGTTTGTTACAATTTTTTCAATGCGGGTACTTTTAGGTAAATGTACTTTTCCTATTGATTACTATGTAAGTCAATATGCTAATTCACATCTTTGGCTCCAAAACTATCATCCAGATTAACTTCAAACTTAGGGACAATGTACCTTGGGTGGGTCTCTACTAGCTGTGTACAAATGGTCATGCTCCTGTGATTTTTAGCTCTGCAGGCTTTTCAGTCAGCAGAGCTTATAGAATCTGTGTGACCATCATTCATCCGTCTGTCGTTATACTTTGTACATTTTTGACTTCTCAAAAACCGCTGCATGGAATGTTTTGGTTTTGAACAGGGATGTTCCCCAGGTTGATCCTACCAGGTTTGCGAAGGAGATGGTGATGTTTTTTTTTTCTCTTTTTTTATGAATTTTTAAATTTATTTTCAGAAAAAAATGAAAACTTCCTCATCTTAAGAACTCCTTGGCCAATTGCTTAGATATTGCACATAGGGTAGAGTAGTTCTTATTTTGGCCACTAGGTGGTGCTGCAAATCCCCCCCCCCCCAATTTTTTTTAATGAATTTTTGTGTGTTAAGGCTATTTTCGACTTCTTGTCCAGAACAGCTTGTCAGAATTGCTTCAAATTGTATCGTAATACAGTTGGAATTTAGACAATGAAAGTTTGGGAAAATAATGTGGATATATTAATTTTGACAAATATTTGGGATATCAAACTTTGCAACTGTAAGTGAGTGCTGCCAATGTATATTTACATATGGCATTACAGTGCATATGTTGCACTATTGTATTTACAATTTTGACTTCTTTTCAATACTTAAAAAGCAGATTCCAGTCAGCAGAGCACAGGATCATCATGATCCACTTGTTGGATTTTCAGCTGAGCTGACTTGTCTGTCAGCTGAGCTTTTGTGAGGGTCCATCATCCACAATTCACATTTTTGACTTCTTCTGAAAAACGGTCTGCCAGATTTACTTGAAACTTTGTGGAGATGTGCTTTGGGTAAGTGTCTACCAATCGTGTTCAAATGATCACACCCCTGTGGTTTTTGGATTTTTTGGCTCGGCTGACTTATCAGTCAGCTCAGCTTATGTTATGACTAGCCATCAGTCGCCCACAATTCACATTTTTGACTTCTTCTCCAAAACCGCCAGCCAGATTCACTTCAAACGTGGTGGTGATGTGCCTTGGGTGAGCCTCTACCAAGCTTGTTCAAATGGTCAGGCTCCAGTGATTTTTTTTAAAAATTTGTTTCTTTTTTGCGGCAAATCTTAAAAAATATTTTTCTCAAAAACCGTTCACCTAATTGCTTTGATATTACACAGGAACACTTTGAGGGACTCGTAGTTCTTAGGGTGCTGCAATCTTTATTAATTTTTGAAGAAGTTTTGTGTGTTTTCACCACTTTTGAGTTCTTCTCCAGAACTGTCACTCACATTAAGCTGAAACTTGGTGGATATGTTCCTCGTGAAAGGGTCAATCAAAGGTGTTCAGTAGGTGGCACTGCTGTTGGATTCCTGCATTTTAACATTTTTTTTTTAAATTCAGCTACTTGTGGGTAAATGCACCTTATCTATTAATTACTATGCAAGTCAATGTGCATTCTAATATTGATTCACATTTTGGACTTTTCTGAATAAATTGTCAGTGATATTGACTTCAAACTTGGTTGCAATGTACCTTGGGTGGGTCTCTAACAAGTGTGTTCAAATGGTCAAGCTCCAGTGATTTTTTTATTTTGTATGTTTTTTTTTTTTTTTTTTTTTTTTTTTTTTTTTTTTTTTTTAAATCTTTAAAAAAGCTATAGGAAACTTTAACACAGGAATTTCTTGTAGTGGTTATAACTTCAAGAATTCCAGCCAGATTTGTGTCAAACTTGGTTGGAATGTACCTTTTATAAGTGTCTACCTATTTTGTGCAATTGGTCATGCTCCAGTGATTAAATTAACCCTTGTGCTGAAGCTAAATCGTGGCATATGTAATTTATTTGCAGGCTGCACAGTGGGCCACCGGTCATTGATGCGTTACTATCGCCAGAACCTTGTTCCACAGAGAAAACACAATCCAACAGTGTTGACACGGGTGATGGCTCACTATAGAGCTCTTGGATGGACTGGTACCACAGGTAAAGTCTTCCACAAATCATCAGTAACTGGAATAGAAGGCAGATAGCTGCTTAAGAAACGTTTATTTTTGAGAAAATCTGTAACAGTTTTGAAGAGGTTTGTTGCAAAATTTTGCTAACATGCTCCAGTTGGACAGCCCTGCTGCTTTTACTAAGTGGATATTTTCCTTTCTAACCTTTGACTTTCAGATGTAATTTCTGGTTGTCTGAGTATTAATACCAATAAAAATTAGATGTATGTTTCAATATATAATTTATTTGGGTTTGAATTATAATATATCACCAGTTGGACTAATGTGACAAACTATAGTAGTGTAGCCTGTCTACAAGGCCCCTCAAATGGGGTCCAAAATTCAGTTGAAATCGATAACACAGTAGGGGAGCTTGACAGATGTACGGCTAGGTACCTTTTATAGTACAGTGCTACCCACTGTTTTTGCCACTGTTATGAAGGCCAAATGTCTTTTTCTGGCTGCACTCTAAGTACCCAGGGGTCAATTTTCTTTGTAAATTAAGCTATGGCGAAAGTGCGCCTGTCAAGCTAACTTCCCACTTTTTCCTTGGCAGGTGTGAATGCAGTTAAGAAAGCCAAGGACATTGCTTACATCCAGAGGATACACAGCAAACACCATATGCAGGCAGGGGTCAAAGCCAACAAGCTACAGGCACATTTCCGCTGTCAGGTCATTTTCTAGAAGGACAGAAACAGAAGTACATGCACCTACCCACGGTGTTCTGCTGGCCATGTGAACGGATCTTGTGAACCATCTTGCCTTTGATTGGTGGAGTCCTTCATCTTTCTCCCACGCAGACAATAGTGTGCACAACAGCAGGGCATCTGCAGTTGGCAAACCTTGTATTGTCTCATGATAGGACACCACCTGTGATGCCATATACAGACTGTTATTTCTTACGCCTGCATGTTTTGTATACAGTGGAACCTCAATAATACGGACCTCATTAATCTGTATATCTCATTAATCTGAACACTTCTTCGGAACAGAATTATTCATTTCAAGTAATAGTGATTCAGTAATCCAGGTGCTTCATTAATCTGAACAGTTCACTGGGATACAAAGGTGTTCAAATTAACGAGGTTCCACTGTACTTTTGTTTTGACCTCTTGGCCATATTTGGCAGAAGGGTTTTATCATAATATTGTCCGGCCATCCACAATATGATGTCAATGCAATAACTTCAGAATTGAAAGACCCACCCAAACCAAGTTTGCTGTGTGGGTCCTATTTAATGGAGTACTCAGACAGGACCATGAGTAACCTTGACCTTAAAGTTTTAAGGTCACCAGGTCATCTCTGTCATTCTCATGCCATGTTTAGTATCACTGGTGTAACTTTAGAATGGATAGAGGCACCCCAACCAAAATTTGGTACAGGAGTCCCTTGTATGAAGTGCTCATATAGGATTGCTGTGAGTGACCTTGACAGGTATCAAGGTCACGGGGGTCAACTTTGTTAGTTCCATGCCATGTTCAGTGTCACTGTGATAACTTTAGTATGGAAAGAATTGCGACTGTGAGATTTTTAAGGCATGGTACTAATTGTTGAAACCTTGCTTTGTTGTTAATGAATTTCTTACCCTTGAAACTGATATGTGCCAACATCTATGCATTTTGAGTAATAACTACCATCTTTCACATTGCCAGCCTGGAGTAAAATCAGCCTATATTCCCCGTTACCCACCCACCCCTTCTGAGAAAAATGGTGAATTTGTGCTTTAGTAGACTTCTAATAATATGCATTTAGTCAAAAACTGGCAATTGGAGTTTAGTGTATCTATTTTTTGGTGATTTAATTTTAGCATTTTTGTGAAGAGATGGTATGCATACAAATACCCCTGTCTTTGCAGAGCCCTCCCATAAGAGACCATCTGCCTTCAAAGATATCTTTTTCAAGATCTGTTGCTGCGTACTTCTCATGTTATTTGTACCTCCTATGGGATACTACACGTCTTTAGGGACCACAAGTTGGTCGTCCCGAGGGGTGGCCTTGCAAGCCAGGCTTCACTGTACATACTGTCATGACCAGTACAAAACTGCTGGGGCTGAGAGGATTAATGTAAATACATGTAGGAAGTAGGCCCAGCAACTTGGTGAGAGCTCTGAGTTTATACATGTGAAATAATGAACAGCCTTCCATGATTATTTGCATAACAACGGTGACATATTTGAAATAGAATCATTGCTGGTGGTGGGAAATATGATAGGGGCTGCAGATCAGCTGTATGGTCATGGTTTGGGCATGGAAAAAAAAAAATCAGTGCTGGACTGGAGCATTATAAAAAATAATTCATCATGATGTTAAATATGTGGTGAAACAATCCAAACAGCACCACATATGTCAGTTTAGAGTGTCTCAATCTTTGTAGATTCTGTGTCAGACAAATGTAATGGTCAGCAAATGATTATTATACAATAATAGCTGTTGTGAAAGACCTGTTGAAATCCTGAAGGATTAAAGTCAGATGTCAAGAGAAATGCTTATGAGATGTTAACAAGACATTGGCAAGTACTAGGGTGAGGAGAAAGTCGGACAAAATGGTCTTCCATATAGGAACATCAGTACTCATGTGGGACATTTTTACTTAATCTTCATCCAGCAGTTTAAAATGCATGTGCACGTAGTAACTTTTTGTATGGCCATCTTCATGCAAAATTTTTTTTTTTTTTTTTTTTTTGACATCTGTCGATATATGTATCGCTTATTCCTGATGACATCTGGTGGTTTATTATGTAAAGTAAACTCAATGGCAACAGTAAATAAAATCTATGGACAATGTTAGTTAATTATGAGAATGAGCGTATTCGTTTACGGAGCTGAATGGGTGATCATGTGCTCCAAAAGAAAAAAGAAAACAATTTCATCTTCTTCCAGTGCATATGTTTCACCTGGAGCGAATTATGTTGAATTGTAACTATTTGTAGTTATGCCTATACTAGAAACTGACACCAATCATGCTCTTTCAGCTGGCCGAGCAGTTTTACTGTCAACCTTTCCCCCTTGAATTAAGACTGAGTTAACAGCTTTCCATGGCATAGGCGCCCAACCTATGCCAAGGAAAGCTGTTGACGTGGGGGATGTGATTTTGATAGGTCTCCTCTCCAACTATCAGTCAAATTATTTTTCACTACCATTGAAACTAGCTGAAAAAAATGAAGCAGGCGACATTTGATCCCCCAACCAGTTTTGGATAGTTTAAGGGGTAAAGTGTTAAAGGAGACATAGTCCGTTTGTGAAAGAAAAAAAACATTTCCGTGAATATTTTTTAAAAAGGTGAAAAAAGCAAACTTACAAAAAGTAAATTATGCAAAGTAACTGTTTACATTGGTAAGTCACAACATGTCTTTGGAGAGTGGAATTGGGATTTGGATTATTACTTGAAATTTAGTTGAGAGGTTGAAATTCCCTATATAAACAGAAGTTCTGCCTTGACATTAGCCTTGTAAACAGCTCAGGCATGGAAAAATTGCAGATATGTATTGCTTGGTTGGATCAGTGAGAGGAATGATGAGGGCAATAAGGAACTGAAAAAATGTGGATATATGCATTTTACCACCAAGGGAAATGGTGGAATCAGAAGTTCGTTTTAACTCTGCTACCTTTAGAAACTTGAACATCTTGGTTTTCAGTATTGCACAGCATATTTTGAATAGTGTCTTGGGTAAAACTCGCATGTCAACATTTTGTTACAATATTTATTAAATGTTCATGGATCATATTCTGCTCGAGTAGTTCTGATGCAGAGTAAACTGTTTCACTTCAAAGTTATGTTTTGTTGGGAGTGCACAATTCTGGCTTCTCTACAAATCACCATGTTTGAAGAGTAGCTTATGGAAAAAGAACAATAAATTAAACAGCTGTGGTTCTTACATGATTTAAAGTCATTTATATGATGCCATCAGTGTCGCATCAACTATAATGTCAAGTAAAATGTACATTTAATTGTAAATAAACATTACTATCATTGTGTATCCCCAGTTGCATGTCATCATTTCTAAGTGGTTCATGTTGACTGATATATTGTATTCCCAGTGGACTTCATGTGTATTTTCAGTCATGGGATAAATAAACATTTCATGAAGGCAAAGAGAGGGAGGGAGGAAACCATCCAACAAGAATCCTATCAATATAGATGCAAGACCTGGCCTTTAAGAATAATAGTATTATTGTCAGTCAGCTAAGTTTATAGGATGGGCGGTGAACTGTTAAAAACATGCAAGATGAATTGGTAAAATAGCAAGGAAATTAATTTGACTTTAAGTCTCTCAGAACTTGTGGATATTGAATATCTGAATGTCACCAAAATGGCTAATTTATACCATAAAGTGACTGTTGGTACTCCATGGCAAGTGCTTGTGTTCTGCAGGCTATAAACACACACACACAATGCAAATGAAGTTAATTTCTGAAATAACCTTAATCTTGCCTCTGTTTTAAGCTGTCTTTGTTGTACTGTGCAAACTAAGTTTTCCCAACAGAATTTTACAGTGGAAGAACAGCAGAACCTTGCAGAGTGACCAATTGGTCGTGAAGCAGTGCCTTAACTCTGCTAGGGCCATATACCTACATTTCAGTATCCCCTGGTCAACTGCCAGGACCCTATTACATAACATACCGCAGTTGAGCAGTGTTTCTGACGTGAAGTTGTGGCGTAACCAGGGTTAACCCTGGTTATGCCACAACATTTTTCAGAAACACTGCCAAACTGCCATATACCGATTTTTCGGCATGTTATGTGATAGGGTTGTAATGTTCAGTTCTGAACATGTGAGACCTAATCTGAAACACAGCATACAAGTCAGGCTGCCTGTAATATAATAACTTGATTTAAGGGTTTGTATAGGTACAGCTAGCTTGGGTCAAGACACGTGATATAGTGATGTCCAGAATGGGGGGAGGTCCAGGCATGTATAATCGATCATCATGTATATTGCAAGGGTCATGGCAGTTGACCAGGGGATACCAAAATATAGGTATATCGCACTACTCGAGTTAAAACGAGAATGGCGGCCACCACTATCACCACAACCTAAAGAAAAAAGGAAGCAAATACCAAAGGAAAAAATCACGGAGAATGGTTTTGATCTTCCTAGATCCACTCTGTAACCCAGTGAGGAAGCCCAATTCAAGAAAAATAAAATTAGATATGTATGTATGTATGGCAATACATATAGTATTAAAATTGAAAAATAAAAAAAATAGCAACATAATCACAAAGCTCCTTTCCCCACTGTGAAAGAGGCTTGAGCAGGGAAAAATGCTGATGGTGACTTTGTAGACAATTGAACACAGGGAAAGATTATAACATAAAAACAAAAGTTGTGTCAGTCAAAGCAAATTCAGATTTAAAAGAAACCTTTGAACACCGACATGCTCTGTGGAGTCTGGAGAAGGTTATAATCTTGCCCAACAGATTATACCGCCATCTATCGGCAGCTTCCACACACCTGTGGATGTGGCCTTGACCTTATCCTGAGGCCATATATCAATGACATCGATCAATACACTGGGTTGGCGGATGTTGTTTACGTTGTTTCTGAAGAAGAAAGATAATTTAATCTCGCACTTTGTCAATACCCAGGACGCGCTAGCTTGCTTAAAGGTGAGTAGTACTTTTCATAATAACACAAAGAGTATTTTTTATACAATTTGTTGCAGGATATGGCGCTGAACAGGCACTTTCACTGAAGGGCCGATTGCTTGGATGTTGGGCCATCGGCATGGGGCCATATGAGTTGACTCGTCTTACTTACTTCCTTCGTGGAGCTCTGCTTCCTCACTGAATGGTGATGTGGCCCTTGTGAGTTGCTGGGTGGTAATATGTATCACATTGCGCTCCTGGGCACGATGAAGTGAAACTGAACTGTCGGAGAGATGTGCATTTTTAACTGTGCTTAGACTTCGTTGTACTTGTATCTCGGAGAGTCGGACGTGCTATTCTCGCATCTCTGGACTCCGGTTGCAACGTCTGACCGGGCAGTGGAACCAGCTATTATTATAATTATATTGCGAAGTCTCCTCAAACTTGGACTTTTGAGACAGAAGCAGAGAGCGAGATTTCAAATGTCCTCAGACTCCGCAAGGTACGGTGTATCGAAATAAATGTACTGCTAAATTTCCATTCTGAATTGATATACATTGCGAACATTACTTGATATGTGTCTGCATTTTGACTTATCACGTGTTTTTCAGGTCAATTGATCAGTTTTGAAAGAACCAACTTTTGGTTGTTCTTGTCAGCAGGCTAAGTATACAATGGAGGTAATATTAGGATTACCTCCATGAGTGAAATGGTTCCGCGGATATTTATCCAGATCGGTTGGCAGCTAGAGTGCCACTAGCACAAATGCATTCCCATAATAACGGCCGGGTCACATGATGCAAAATAAAAAGAAAAGAAAAAACAAGAACAAAAACAAAAAAATAGCTGATCCGTCTGGCATGTATGATATACATTCTAGAGACTCTGACTGTACGTAGGATCTTTTGACTACAGATATGTTATGCGTATTGTCGTCTGAACTGCAGTCTTGTCCATTCCATTCCATTGGGGGTGGGGTAGTGATAAATGCCCCCAAATTGATCAAACAATTAATTTACTGAGAGAAATAGTCTGGTACATAGTGCCATCATGGAGGAAGAAAGCTAGTGGAAGGCGGCCTGCATATGAAATATGAAGTGTTTCCAGGTGAGTTACAAATGGGAGAACAGCTTGACTATACATATGCAATAAAAAGTCCCAGTAAATAAGACAACTGGAAAAGCTTACAAGAAGAACCCAAAAGTGTTCTGAGGACCAGTGGGAGTTATTGGTAACATAGGCAAACACTGTGATGACAGTTTCCAGTAGATATGGATAAGTTGTCAAATCATAATACACAACTATTGCCATATATGTTAGGCCTACTGAGACTAATGAAGATAATGATCATGTCCAGCCAGATTTTAATAAGGTGATAGAGGACCTGAAACAAAATAAAAATGTCTGATATTCTGGCAAGTGAAATTGAAAATAATGAAGTAAATACAGCTATCAAATTAAACTAGAGGACTGTGACAGTTCTGTGCTCAGCTGACATTTCATGCACAAACTGAAGTGGTCCCGTGAACTTAAGAATGATCTCAAGGTCACCTTTGTTTAAGATCATCATCAGTAACATTGCTAACATTAACATATGCCCGTATTGAACTCCCCAGATTTTGACACTATGATGAAAAGCAGAAAATGACAACATAACCATGTAATGAACAAATTTGGTGGAGGTTCAGTCCACGTACATTCCCAGTAAGCCTGAAGAGGATCCCACTCTTGGTTTTTGGGAGGAAGAGTCAAGAAAAAGGAAAAACAAAACCAAAAATATGTTTAAAAAAGAGAGAGAGAAAAAAATCACAGCACCTTAATTTTCTCATCCAGCTAAAAGTTATGTCCAAAGTAGTTTAACGGGCTTCAAATTTCATTTTTTAACTTGCAAACAGGATACTGCTAATATAGTGTTGTAAAGCTTTTCAGTCACCCATTCAGAAGAAATCTCAAATTCAATGCATAAAACTTCATCGAAATCATAAGAGACTGTTATAACTCTCCATCCAATGAAGTTATGTCTGAAACACATATATCACACAACTGTCCAGATGGCTTTTTGCTGCATAACCTTATATTCACAAGACATTTATGTAAGACTTGTGTTCCAATCAAACATCAATTGACACATCTCCCTTGTGATGGCACCACTGGTTGTAATTATTGGAACTAACATCATAGGTATGAAAACACATCAAATTCATTATTGTGCTAATAAATTGGGATGTAACTGCCAAATTTACATCCAATATGCATTAGGCCAATGCTCAAATTTTGTAACACATGTATATTGTGTGGCCTTGATCTATTTTTCAGGGTTGTTAAGCACTTGAGAACTGGACACTTAATTTGATATTTTTTTGATTGAGAATAAGGTGAATGATACCAAATGTACCACAAGTGTGTACGATATGGAAGATTGATGTGGTATGATATGGATAATCTTGACTTATTTCTCCAGGTCATAGAGGGAATGTAGTTAAGCAAATTATTGTCTGGTGATGGGCGTCAGCAGAGCATTAGGCCCATGTGCCTCATGTTGTATACCTGGACAAGAATTTGAACAGTTGTAGCCTAAAAAATCAAAAGCTACCACCAACAGGTGAACATTTGCTTGTATTTACAGTTCCAAGCAAAATGAACAATAAATAGGAGTTACTTAGATGACAAAATATGTCAAAAAAGGGTATGTCCAAATCAGTATGTTCTAACATATTTTGAACTTTCTACTAGTATAATGTTCAAAACTTGTATTTGTTGATAAATTAGTCTTGGTCATGCTTTCATATAACCAAGAAAACAGCTCATATTTTCTCTGTATGTATTCTAGATACAGCCATTTTTACCCTCCGCACATAAAGTGCTGGAGGGTATTGTCATGCCCTGGGTTGTCCGTCCGTACTGATGACTTCTTTGCTTGGTGTGAGTGTGATTGGCGGAGCGGGCCCAAAGGTCCTGTGCTAGGTGAAAGACTTCCACCAGCTCTCCTCCAGGCAAAATTCCCAAGAACAGCGGCCCTGTTTGAGCTCAAGACCCGGCATGACAATGCAACTGCTCCTCACCTCTCCTCCTCTAGTGGGACCACAGCTTGGTCTCCCGCCAGGCTCTGAATGAGAGCTTTGAGGTGCTCAAAGTCCTGGGGTGGAGCAGCAGTGGTACCCATAGGTGTGGAAGGCTGTTCTGTGGGCCCAACAGTCACCACTGTGCTTGACCGCTCTGAGCAACTGCGGCATGATGAAGGTTGACTCGTGGACCACGGCCAGGATCTGCTGAAGGATGAATCCGAGAGCAGAAGCTCATCCTGCTCCTTAGTGTCAAGGTCCCAAGTCTCAGGACTGTCATGGGGAGTGGTGTGACCCAACCTCCTTGAACAAAGCATTCTTCAAGGACGATGTGGCAGGCTCTTGTGACAGCAGGGGGTCTGTCATCACGCCAGGCGAAGAAGAACTGTAAATTGCTTTCATTTGGATGTACTCTTATTTTCGCTAATTTTGCTGATGGCACCTCACTGTGAAAATAAAAGCACAGTGAAATAGTATTTCAACTTTGTTTGAATAGGTATTATGGCCAAAATAGTAAAATGAAAAAGACAGTGAAATGTCAAAAGTACAAAAACCATGAAAATAAAGCATTTTACAGTAGCAAGAACTTCCACGGAATTTGTCGCTGCCTCAAATTCTGCCTCCATCTGCTCAGTCAAGGCAGGGGTGGCGAGGGAGGCATCTGGTAGACTGGTAGCAGGGATCGTCCCAGGCTGCCATATAGTGGTTCTCTGAGTCCAGCTTCTGCCCTCCATCCAGCAAGGATGTGGGTGAAGTGGTCACTGGATCAACACCTATGGCTTGCTGCCTTTCGGCAGCAATTTCCCTTGTGTGCACGGTCTTCCCGCTCTCTGCAATCATTGCGTTGAGACGCCATCTTGAAAATGTATGTTTCAAGCTAAAGGACCAGCTGTACTCCAAACTATTCAGAGGTATCTGCAGGACAGATATCAGCTATCTAGGTCTCCGAAGAGTCCTGGACTGTTAAGAAATGGTTCACCAAGCTCAAGTTCAAGTGAATGAATTCAACTCGATTTCTTGGGCACTTCATCCAGACACAGAGGTCTTGGCAATGGTTGGTGAGAGGTAATGTTAAGTAACTAATGGCATTTTTATGTATAGAATAAACATTTGTAAATTCATACATACACCAGGGTTCATACAAGCCTTGAAAAGTTTTGAGAAGTTTGGAATTTCATGTCATGGCTTTGAAGGCCTGAAAAAGTCTTGAATTTCACACTTGTGTCTTGAAAAGTTTGGAAAATCATATTTTGTACAGCTTTGGGTATTTCAATTCATTTGGGACAGAAATGTGGAAGTTTAGTTAAATGATACCAGTTATTTTTGTTACATGTTGGCCCTGATGTTACTCAAAGTTAGTTTGGAATTTTGGACAAATCAGTCTGGAAAAGTCTTGAAAATTGTGGCCAGACAGGTGTATGAACCATGATACACTAGAACTACTCAAGTCAGAGATGCACCTTATAATGGACCAGGTTCCTATTGAAAACCAGCTTTGTCTTTTTATTTGCAAACTTTTCATGAAGTATTTATCTCAAGGCCATCTGAGTGGTGCACAAGGGGTTGATAAGACCATAATATCTCGAAAAAAACCCAAAAAAAATCACCATAGCTTTACCAAATTTTTGTCACAGAAGAACCTTATGATGGACCAGGTTCCAATTGAAAACCAGCTTCCTCTGATTATGCCCCCCTCCTACTGGAAGAGGGGCATATGGTAATCACTTTTTCCAAGTGTCTGTCAGCTATTGGTTCCCAGCTGGCTATGATTTGCTTCTTCAAATTACATTATTGAAACTTTACACACAGGTGCATTTAGACATAAGGGTGTGTTATGTACTAAAATTCGATTAAGTATGTGGGTCACAGTGACATATTCTTGTAAAATTGTGGCCAGGCTGTAATTCCTTTACTATTCAACTTAGTTTCATGAGACATCATGCACACATATATCTTGACAGAAAGGTCTGTCATGAAAAAGAAAAAAACTAGGTCAAGTATGTGGGTCACGGTGATACAATCATGTAAAGCTACATTACATTTCATCCAGGTTTTAATTCTGTTCACATTTGCATAGAATCATGAATCTTTAGACACCTGAGTATCTGGACACAAGGGTGTGTCATGCCCAAAAGTAGGTCACTAGGTCAAGTATCTCAGTCACCAGTGACATATCCCTGTAAATTCATGTCTGGGATGTAACTTAACTTTATGAAACTTCACACATGCATCTATCTTGACCCAAAATTGTATCATGAGGTAAAACTGGGTCACTAGGTCAAATATCTAGGATACTGGTATATATCATGGTAAAATCGTGTTGGGGACTGTAGTTCCTTTACTCATTAAGTTAATTTTATGAAACTTCAAACACACACATACCTTGACCCAAAGGTGTGTCATGGAACAAAAGTAAGTCACTAGGTCAAGTATCTGGGTTCTGGTAAGCCCTTTATATAAAAATGCAATACAGTTGTTTGTGTCCAGGCTATTTTTCAGGCCTTCTCCTGTCACTCGCCAATGTAGCAAAATGCTATGAAAATAACACATTGGCTATAATTTTTTACAATTGGCTAATAGTTAACAAATAGGAGTGTCCCAGACATTGTATTATGCACACAAATTTGGCTACAAAATTTAAATTTCCAGGGGAAGCCCTGATTATTCATTTGTCCTTCAACTCAAATTTATGAAACTTTACACACATTTGCATCTGGGCATGGATCCAGCAATTTCTAATTGCATTTAATTACCTTTAAACGTTCATGAAACTTTTAATGTATTTCTTTGAAGGATGTCAGAGTGGCATCAACCCTGACAACGTCACCCTGATATCTCAAAAAATATTGACCGCAGCTTTACCAAATTTTTGTCAGACATGCATCTTATGACTACATTCCTATTTAAAACCAGCTTCCTCTTAAATTTATAAATTTTTGTGAAACTTTTAAAGTATTTATTACATGGCCATCTGAGTGACACACAAGGGGACAATGTTACCATAATATCTCAGCAAGGATCCATGTCACCTTTAAATTTTTTTATCAGAGATGCACATTATAGTGGACTTTTTTCCTATTTAAAACCGGATTGCTCTCACTATTTTTAAACTTTTTATGAAACTTTTGAAGTACATGTATGTATTTGAAGGCCGTGTGAGTGGTGCGCATGTTGACAATGTTATCATAATAGCCTAAGAAGGATTCATCACAGCTTCTGATAGGTTTGTACTTGCTGTGGATAATTACATGTACCTCATATAAGCAATGATGAAGTATCAATTAAGTACTGCTACATTCCTGCAAAATATATTTTCATATCACTTTCTTCAGTTAATATTTTACTTGTACATTGTAAATTGTATGTAAACTGTTCCACTGCAAAGTTTCAACAAAAACCGAAGAAAAAAATTGCTGAGGAAAAAAAATCGTGAGCCCCGAGCGTAATCTGTTGTCTGAACGCTATTTTCTTCAGTTGTTATTTTACTTGTACAGTGGGTTCTGTCCCCAGAACTTATCCCAAGAGCACATCCAAAAGTGGTCTTTCATTTCATAGACAACAATATGGAAATTGTGTGTAAAGTGTTCTACTGCAAAGTCTTTAAAAAAAAAGAAAAAGCTGAATTGAGGAAAAAAGATTGTGGCTAGCGAGTGTAATCTGTTCTCTGAATGCTATTTTTGTGTATAATTTTGTGCCTTTTCTGGGTTGCTAGCCTTTGAAAATTAGACCACAGTGAACAAGACCAGGCTAAATTCGCACCAAACATTCCTTGCTTGACATACGTGACACTCATTGCCAGTTACTTATACCAGTTTTATACATTTAAGCATTCAGCACAACTTTTGGGTGGCAAAAGTAGCATTTTGTAGACCTCTAAAATGGGTGTAGAAGACCCTTTTGAAATTAGCCCTATATAAAAATGAAAGCAGTTCTCAGTCCAGAACTATTAGTTTCTTACTCCTCAACATAAAAGATATATAAGATAATCATATAATATAAACACTGTTGACATTTTTGTTAGTTTGCAATCCATATTTGGTGGTTTGTCATATAATCACCCATACAATTACTAATCAGGTTTAGGTTTTTTGTGTCTAAAATGCATTTATTGTGAAATATTTACCTTCAATAACCATTTATCACCCCAACTTTCTATAAAACTTAGCGTGGGCTATATATTTTCTTTTGCTTCCACAGATAAAACTAGATCATCTGTGTATAGCAGAAAACATATAAATACAGTACACTGTATCTTCATTTCAAGCTGGATCTGGTTCAGTTGTACAACTACATAGCTTTTAAAATAAAACTATTAAAATAGGCAAGGAGACAGAACGTCTCCATGACGCATGCTGTGTGTCGTGTTGAACCATGGAGTTTGACGATGGGACATTTGAATCAATGCGAGAGTGGAGGGATGATACTGTGCTTACTCTGCAGGCAGTAGCATGTTGCAAAATTACAACGAGAATATGTATGTTAACACATTGGTGAACACGAGAGGGCATCTTCAGTTTTCATGCTTTGAGATGGATGTTGAAAGTCTCTCCATTTTAAAAAATTCGTGGTAAATGGTAAGACTGCTTTAAAACATTTCTGTCAGATTCTTCCAGCACACACTTTTTTTTTTCACAAAATTTAGTATCCTTATTGTAAGTTAAAAATTGGGTCATCTGTGTTCATATATTGAGAACTGTCAGGAGAAAAGATTCTGATATGATCTACAAATAAAGTAGATGTACATTGTAACAGAACTGTAATATACATATGTACATGTATTTTTATAACATCCAATCTTCAGGTTGTCACACAAGGACATGCAAGGCTTGTTGAAAAGAAAGCAATCTGGTGAGTATACCAGGTTATTTTCATCATCCACTGAAACCATAATGGTAACAATTATGGCTTTGTCAGTGAAGAATAATGTGTGTGTGGCCTTTGTTCCTCATGTACATTGCAACAGACATGTGTGCACTTACAACTTGAATCACTTTGACCCCGCTATTACCTTGTAGTTTTCTGTCGCTGGGTAACTGTTCAGTTGTCTCCTCTATAAATTATCGTGTAAATCATTGAATATGAATGCAATTTAATCACTGAAATAAGCAGACTGTAATATAACCTACATACTGTTGCAACTCAGGAATGGAAAGGTTAAATTTAACAGAGCAACCAAACATGTGGGTTTATGGGAATGAACAACACATGTTTTGGTCTGACACGGCATGAACTTTTATTTTGTTTTCGTTTATTTTTTAATTTTGTTCAAATACTAGCCATATATCAAGACAAGTGGCTAACATTTTAACATTATACAAAAAGTAGGAGGATTAACATTGTGATAATGATCATCAGTGTGTCAACAGCTGTAGGGGGCTTATCTTGATTTATATCATTAGAATGCTCCACTTTTTATTGCAGGCAGACAATTTATCTCGTTTTGCAGCAATTGTATGTCTTGTTTTTCAGCAATATTTAAAGTGTGTGTGTCAACACACACTTTTCTATTTTTCCTCAAGTTCTGTCTTTCTTTCCTTCCTTCCTTCCTTCCTTCCTTCCTTCCTTCCTTCCTTCCTTCCTTCTTTCTTTCTTTCTTTCTTTCTTTCTTTCTTTCTTTCTTTCCTTCTTTCCCAGTAAATGTGTCCAACACTTTTCTCTGACACTTGTATATAGAAACTCCAAACTTTGCATGATTGTGCCTGCATACAAGAAGTTTGGTCTTTTTATGCAGAGGAATGAAGATATTTAAAATTATGCAAATTTGGGGCATTTGAAATTTTCAATCTTGAATTTATAACTTCAAAAGTATATTAGATAGATATGTCATTCCAACTTGTACTAGCGAGTTAGTGACCATTGCGCATCTAATGAATTTAAAACAAAAGTTGCAGCAATTTAGATTAAGATAATTAGCAGCATTTGAAATTTCAAATTGTGAATATCTTCAAAACTATTATAGATAGAGATGTCATTTTAACTTCTACTAGGGGGCTATTGACCATTGTGCATGTAATGAATCTAAAACAAAAGTTGTAGCAATTTGAATTATGCTAAATAGCAGTGTTTGAAATTTTCAATCTTGAATATCTTCAAAACTATAATAGATAGAGATGCTTTCCAACTTCTACTTGGGGGTGGTTGACCATTGTGCATCTAATGAGCTAAAAGCAAAAGTTGTAACAATTTAAACTATGTTCAAGTAGCACCATTGGAAATTTCAAATCTTGAATATCTTCAAAACTACTGTAGATAAAGATGTCATTTCAACTCCTACTAGGGATTATTGACCACTGCACATGTAATGAATCTAAAACAAAGTTGTAGCAATTTAAATTGTGCTAATTAGCAGTATTTGAAATTTTCAATCTTGAATATCTTCAAAACTATAATAGATAGAGATGCTTTCCAACTTCTACCCGGGGCTTGTTGGCCATTGCGCACCTAATTAATTGAAAGGAAAAGTTGTAACAATTTAAATTATGCCAAGTAGCACCATTAGAAATTTCAAATCTTTAACTTCAAAGCTACAATAGATTTAGATGCCATTTCAACTTCTACTCCTATATTATGGACTAGTACGCATCAATAAGCTTTGAAGACACATACACTGATTTGCCATGCAGCAAATCATCTTTTCTAGTTTGCCTTTTTTTCTGGAGTATTTTTTAACTTGAAGAAAAACAATACTAAAACAGTGGCCTCTCGAGCTTTTCACCAGAGCAGGGCAATTTAAAGGCCTTATTGATTGATGGGGTCTTACTTTCCATAAAGTTACGGTTCATGTGTCTTAGAAATAATATCCTATGATTTTTCACAAATATCTTTATTTGAATTTATGATTCTGATGCATTTAAAATGAGGCTCCTTGGCAAGTCATGAGCATGGAGTTTCTACCAGGTTGTGGACACTGGTGTGAAACTGTTGCTGACATCACAAGCCCAACCTTTTTCCCAGCTAGCATGCAATATATAGCGTACAGAACTACATAAAAGCAAGCACCAGACATAGCAAGTGCTCGGATTGCTTAAATTACTTGCAAAAAATGATTATGAGTTTATGGGCTTTTTTAGCTCAGCTGGTAGAGATTTTGCCATCGCTCTTCGTCCATTCCCAATTCACATTTTTGACTTCTCCAAAACCATTAACCAGATGCACTTCAAACTGGGTGACAATGTACCTTGGGTGGGTGTCTGCCAAGTTGTTCCAATGGTCACGCTCCATGGGAGCAGGGAGCAAGAGAAAAAGGCAGGGTACCATGAGCATTCATGTGATGACAAATTTCTTTAAAAAATGTGTTGTATTGGGCATGTTAGGTGAGCAACATCACAAAAAGTGACATCTCCCTGATATCAGGGCTCGCGTTGTGACAGGTGCACTGATGAATGAGATCTGTGATATGACTTTGTAGCACTTTTCACCTATATTCACACAGCAAGAGAGTCAAAAATGGGGCAAATTTACATACATTGTGAGAACTAGGCAAAGGCCAAGACGGCAAATAGTGCCTGTCTGTGAAGCTTTAGCCCGACTTTAGCTGTAAGATGCGTCTGACCGGTTTCGTTCGTTCTGAACTCCTCAGAGACTAAGCCAAAGAGTGCCGGCGTTGGTGTTTTACCCGAAATTTGCACGTTCACGTCTCCCATTGTTGGACGTTAGAAACGGTGTAAGACTGAAACGTTTTACGTCAGAATAAGTTAACTGCCGAACCGGGCAGTTACGAGTGGCCGGTCCACGTGTCTGGTGTGCACGTGTTTTTATTTACTAACATTCCGTTGTCAAGGAGATGTGACATCTCCTTGTGTGCGGTCTCTGTGGGTGTGAATTTCCCTGTTTGAGAGTGTGCAAGTGTGAAGCTTTACACATGCATATCTGGAATGTTTGGGACTGGGGTAAACCATGATTTGGGTGCATGTACAACATAGACCCATTAGTGGAAAAACTTTTCCACTTATTATAAGAGTCAATTGGCAATCTTTGTGCTACAGAGACTGGTGCTGTTCTGTAGAAAGCTGTCACAAACAATGTCAGTGGGAAGCAGGTACGGGAACTATGAAATTAGCATAATACAAGGCAAGGGTGCCTACTTTCCCATGACATTCAGGCCGAAAGGTTCCATAGTGCATAACTGATGGATCCAATGATGTTCTTTTGCCAGTCGGAAAGTTTCTGTCTTTCTCAACTGAGGAGGAGTGGGAATATGACACAGGATTTGGACCTTGAGGTCCAGTCCATTGTGGTCCTGTAGGGCAAAATGTCTGCCCAATGGTTGATTCATGTCTCCTTTGTGGATATAGTAGAAGTGTTCCCTGAGTCTTGATCTGAAAAAAAAAAAAAAAAAAAAAAATTTACATACATGTTTTAGCTGAATTAAAGAAGAAAGCTGAGACAGTTGGGAGAGCTTATTTATCAAACTGTGACCAAGGACTCTGAATTGGAAGGTCGAAGTGGACCAGCAGGTTGCACCATATGAATGTTTAGTGTTTCCTGGATGTAGCATCCTACAGTGTTCACAGAACTTCAATATTTACATGTAGCCACCTACATCAAGACGTGATGCAGTCAAGTGAAACTCTTTCAAATAGACCTAAGGCCAAAGTTCAGCTGATGAACCTCATAACTGTTGCTACTACAGTGGTCCCTGTCTTGAGAGGCCACTCCAATGAGAGACCACCTGCCTTGTAAGACCACCTTTTCAACATACTTTGCTTAGTACTTTTCTTGTTATTTGTACCTCCTATGAGAGACCACCTGTCTTGAGAGACCACAACTTGGTCATCCCTAGAGGTGGTCTTTTAACCCTTTCCCCCTCAAACCAGCCAAAACCGGCTGGTGGTCAAATGTCGTCTGCTTCAGTGTTTTAAACTTATTTCAACAGTTATGAAAAACAATTTGACTGAGAAATGTACATGAGACTTATCAAGATCACATGCCCCAGGTCAACAGCTTTCCTTGGCATGGGTTGGGCACTTAGTGCCCAACCCATGCCAAGGAAAGCTGTTGACTCAGTCTTAATTCAAGGGGGAAAGGGTTAAGGCAGGTTTCACAGTATTGCATTCATCATTAACTTTACCTCTGATGCAGACAGCTGTAGGACTGTTATTATTGTTGTTGTTGTTATGTTTGTGTGCCAACACAGACTTTGTCTTTCTAGGAATTCATTCTCTCTCTCTCTCTCTCTCTCTCTCTCTCTCTCTCTCTCTCTCTCTCTCTCTCTCTCTCTCTCTCTCTCTCTCTCTCTCTCTCTCTCTCTCTCTCTCTCTCTCTCTCTCTCTCTCTCTCTCTCTCTCTCTCTCTCTCTCTCTCTCTCTCTCTCTCTCTCTCTCTCTCTCTCTCTCTCTCTCTCTGAAACCAGCAATTTGTCTTACATTTCATTTCTAGGACACTAATGTACCTAAAAATTACAAACTTGGCATGACTATACCTCCATATTTGGTCTAGAGTCTTGCCTTTTTATTGAGAGCAGTGAACACATTATGAAAATTATGAAAATTACGTCCATTTGAAATTTCAAATCTTGACAAATCTCAGAAAAATGGGTCAGGTAGCCAGGGACATCTGGTGGCCAACATAGTATGCCTCCATATGTTGGCTGGAGTCTTGCCATTTTATTAAGAGCAGTGAACACATTATGAAAATTATGCAAATTAGGGCCATTTGAAATTTCAAATCTTGACAAATCTCAAAAATGGGTCCGGTAGCTGGGGACATCTAATGGCCGAAAAGTTCAGTTCAGGGTGTAGCATGGTTGCTAGGCAACACACTGGTCTTGTAGCTGCTGACATCTGGTGAAATGCTGAAAAGTGCAGTTTAGGGTGTGAGGAGGTTGTTAGGCAACAAGCTCCATGTCAGTGGAGAGCAAGGTAAGATCTGGAAAAGTCACTATTTTTTTTTAATGTTAACTTGAGAATGAAACTGTGTACAGTAAAAACTGTTTTGAGAGACCACCCCTAGGGCAAGCCAAAAAGTGGTCACATAAGGCAGGTGGTCTCTCAGTAGAGGTATAATAACAGGGAAAAGATAGCAAACGGGACGTAGTAAACATGGTCTGAAAAGGCAGGTGGTCTTTCAACACAGTGGTCTCTCAAAACAGGTTTCATTGTATTATGAAAAACAAAGCATGCAAAGCAAATACAAATAATAGCTCTACACCCAACAGCCTGTGTGGTGGCTGGCAATGGAGAAGATCCAGTCATGATATAGGTCTTGGACCAGTAACCTAGGCCTAATGCATTTACATGTTAAAATAGCGACATTCGCTCGCTTATTTCTCCTATTTGAAACGTAAAACTGCAACTTCCTTGGCATTCTGCTTCAAGTTTATACCGGTAGCAGCAAGTTAAAACCAAGAAAATGGGGGGGGTCATGTGATTAGATTTTTTTTTACAGGTGCGTTTGTGTACCTTACCTCCATGATTGACCGTTCCGTGCCAAATATGTCTTCAAAAATACACAAAGTTATCACATGATTTAAAATATTTCTAGAGTAGCAGTGCCTTTCTAAAACTCACAGTTGATAAGTATTTTCCTATCCAAAATGATGATGGGACTTAATTTGGGATGCCCTGCTCCTGTGATATTAACATCCAATAGACACAGCAACAGTATTCAGTACTCGATCAAAAGTTGTGGATCAGTTGACCCGACCTTGAGAGGTTACTGGTCCAAGACCTATATATATAGTGATCTGCATGTTCAAGCTTTATTTTTTGTCATCATAAAGCACAATGTGGTGCTTGAAAAAAAATGAAATGATTGGATGTTAAAGTTGTTTTTATTGTATGAAACAAGAGCTCTTGCATTTGTGTGTGCCCCCTTCCCAATTCCAATAGACAGTGCAGCTTGGCACTCCGTGTTGACATCAACATGTCATATGAAATACTACAAAAATATGTAATGAACACAAAGTGGAAGGCAATGGCAGTAATTTACTGGTATTGGCAAATATGTTTTGTAAAAAAAAGACAAACACAGCTGAGTTGTACCTGCAATGACCCCCTGCAGAGAGTGGTCCACCCTGCCACAATTTACACCCAATTGTATTTGGCTCATATGTGGCCAACAAATATGCTAATTCCTCTTGACACCACTTGTGTAACTAGAAAATGTGAAAAAATAGTGAAAGATGTCATTTGGTTTAGCTGTGTGTACAGAAAAACAGGCATATACATGCAGACTCAAAAGCCTGTATATTGGGGTATAGGTCTTGGACCAGTAACCTAGGCCTAATGCATTTACATGTTAAAATAGCGACATTCGCTCGCTTATTTCTCCTATTTGAAACGTAAAACTGCAACTTCCTTGGCATTCTGCTTCAAGTTTATACCGGTAGCAGCAAGTTAAAACCAAGAAAATGGGGGGGTCATGTGATTAGATTTTTTTTTACAGGTGCGTTTGTGTACCTTACCTCCATGATTGACCGTTCCGTGCCAAATATGTCTTCAAAAATACACAAAGTTATCACATGATTTAAAATATTTCTAGAGTAGCAGTGCCTTTCTAAAACTCACAGTTGATAAGTATTTTCCTATCCAAAATGATGATGGGACTTAATTTGGGATGCCCTGCTCCTGTGATATTAACATCCAATAGACACAGCAACAGTATTCAGTACTCGATCAAAAGTTGTGGATCAGTTGACCCGACCTTGAGAGGTTACTGGTCCAAGACCTGTAGGCTGTCCTATGTCCCACTGTACTGGCAATAGGGAACAGCCAGTCATGATGTAGGCTGTCCCATGTCCCACTGTGTGGATGAAAAATCACACTTAGAAATGTCCCTCGGGGTATAGATTGGCTCCTTACCCCTGAACATTGAAGTACATATAGTCAAATTTTTGTTTTCATATTTTGACAACAGTGGAAGAAGTTCAAAGTACATACATGTGACAGCTACACAGTGCTTCGCACCCTGTAGTAAGCTGGAACAAGATGGGCTATCGAGTGCCTGCTGTTTCTTCGCTATTTTCACAGCAAACAGCCAGTGACAGTGTACTTGTGTACTTCTCAAGTGGCATATAGAGATTGCAGGCCAAACAGAGAGCCACAAGATGGTTCTCAAGTGCCAAGGCATCTGGTGTCGAAGCAGGGCACTTGTTTCACCTGTGGCTGCATGGTTGAATGGTTGTCATGGAAACTGACTGATCAGGCCCAACTAATTATCTACTATAACAGTTATGCATGAGTAAAGGTGGAAGTAGAGTCCAACTTGAAGTTGTAGGTTTGTGGTGAAAGTGCATCGAATGACTCAGATACAAAAGTTTTAGAATTTTAATTTGTGCTAATTAGGGGCAGTTGAAAAGTTGAATTGTTGAATATCTTCAATGTTATAGGTAGAGGTTTCATACCAACTCCATGTAAGAGGTTTCATACCAACTCCAATTCATATACATGTGTAGGTTTGTGCTGTAGGTACATCCAGTGAACCACAAACAAGAGTTGTAGAGTTTGGATTCATACCTAGAGACTGTATTAATAATTTATGGAGGCTTGAAAAGTCTAAATGTTGAATACTGTAAGTTGGTTTAATTTCGCTGTACTCTTATTTTCGCTTAGTTCGCTAATGGCACAAAACCGTGAAAATAAAAACACAGTAAAATAGTATTTTAACATTGTTTGAATAGGAATTATGTCAAAAAAAAAAAAAATGAAATCAAAACTACAGTGGAATTTCAAGAATACCAAAACGGTGAAAATTTATACACACAAAAACAAAGCAATTTACAGTATCCATTATCAAAACTATTTTGCATGAATGTGACATTCTAACTTCACATGCTAGATTTGTCCATCATAATTTTGTCCAGAGCTAAGCTGTCAGACTGCCACCAAAGGTAGAATCTCTGAACAGTGTGTGGCGCTATCAGTAAAGTTGAAATAATGCAAATTAGGAGCATCAGTAACGGACTTGTTCATATTTGTGATAAACCAGATACACAGGCCATGATCTGTCAGCAGCACTTAGTTACATGTATATATGTACATCTCTAGGGGTGTCTGTGATTTTTCATGTTATGCGTTCAGGTTTTGTTTATTGGTTGTCAGTTGAGGGGTACAAATGACGGGCTGGTTTAGAATTCCAAGTCCAGGCACCAGTATTAATATAGGGCCAATGATTTTCCGTTTCAAAAAAAGAGGAATTCCGCTTCATCAGCAAAAAATTTTCACATTCTGTTTCACTGCTTTATATTTATATATAATTCATATAAGAAAAAATATCAAATTCTGTTTCAAGGATGAAAAAAATGCACGATTCTGCTTTGGTTTTGAAAACAAAACAAAACAGATAATGATTGGCCCTATTAATAACAATGCATTATGTGAAATATTCATGGCCATAAACCTCCTGTGTCCATTCTATAGCTAAACTGTGGACAAAAGGATGATTCAAATCACGGTCACGGTTACTCGTAACTTATTTAGAAGTTTCGCTGGAGCAACCAGCCCTGAGGACAGTTGCGTCAGTCCAGTCAACTGGTTTCGGTTCACGCATTAATCATGGGCATGCTTAACTCATCAGGTTTCGGTTGCAGACAAATCACTGGCAGCCTAGGATTTGTTGTTTACACTCATGTCAGATGTAACACTTTTGAGCTACTATATGGTGACCAGTTTGTCATCAATAGTGTCAACAGTTGATCCACAAATGAATTTGAGTTGCAATAAAAAGTGTACTACTAGGACAGCTGGAATTTCTCACTACATGACCAAATCTTGTTTGTCTGCTGACGCTTTACATTCTTTTTTAATCGAGGACACTTTCTTTATGTCTGGTATTTCCTTTTTACCTGCAATTTTTTGTTATGCCAACAGACTCATTTTGCAAGTTTGTGGCTCTGCTGACCATAGTTCTCAGAGCTCCTGTGTTCACTCATGCCTGTCTGTCCATCCTTAAACATTTGCTTGTGAGTTTGAGATACAGTCCACAGTTTTCAAGGTAGCCCCATATAACTTTCAGAACTTAATAAGTGTATGAAAAACTAGGTCAAGTTCAATATTGGTGGGGCCACCTACACCATTGTGTAGAAGATGGGTCAGGTTATGCAAATCTAGTGCCCACTCTAGCATCCTTAATGTATTAAAATCTTCATGAAATGTACTGGGATTACGGAGGAGGTCAGAATGTCAGTTGCTTAAGATACTAATGGCGCCACACTGTAATTTGACAGAAATTTTGAGCCCAAAACTGTTGAAAGATATAAAATTCCATATCTCGAAAAATAATTGAATTAGACATGCCAAATTTACAAGGTATATGGACCATGTCCAGTGCTAATATTTTATACAATATCAGTGACCTTGACCTATAATGTTAGGTCACCAGTCCTGTAAAGCTGAACAGGTGAATGGGGAGGAAAATAAAATTAATGTTATATATATAAAATATCTATGTGGGCACACACACACACACACACACATTGCAAGGCATAAATTCATTCACACATGTAATATTAATTATGCACATTGTTGAACTTGTCCTGGCTTTATGCATCACAGTGCAAGTCCACACACATGCTTTTGAATAACCTGCATGATTTATGATGTGTCCTAATGAATCCCCACATCAGGAACAGTTTTTGAGATAGAAAAAAATGCTGATCTCCTTTACACATGTACTCCATGCCCACTGTTAAGCACACCATAATTATTATGAGAAAAGATTAGATATTAATCATGAGCTGAAAATTACCAAAATTGATGCTTTTTTTATAGGGCTATTAAAAACACCAATCAAGTACTGTCCCTTTTATCACAGTTGTAGTAGCTATTACATCAGTATGTCACAACAAAGATCCACACAACTGGTTAATACCCAAGAGACCCAAAACACAGCTACTGCTCTCCAGCAGACTGGTGATCTAAAGGTGTCAACTGTGTGCAGTGGGGGTTAACCAATTAAGATAAGCTGAGTAATGTGTTGAATACGCAACTCAAGCTTGCCGGGTCTCATTATAAATGAGATCACACCAAGTTCACTGCCAATCAGTGGTTTTTGCTTAAGCGCGAAACTTTAACTTTTTTTTTTATGTAATAACACTTTATTGAATTAAAATTATATTTAAATCTTAAATGGTCAGTTCAAGGTGAAGACATCTGTGCCCATATCTCATGTTTCCCATCCACTTATCACCTCAAAGGATGAGGGCTACTTACAGACCCTCAACTTTCATGTTTACATACAAGGCATTATTAGCCCAGAACATTTGCGAGCTGGATCTCTTACAGTTTAGGAGGATGTCCTTGAAAAGAAAAAAAAAAAATGCATGAGCTTGCAGGGTTACTGCCAGAGTTAAATTTTAGGATACTCAAATACATCTTATTCTAAAGTAAAAAAATAAAGACTTTATGGGGAATTTGGGGTTATATATACCAAATTTTTTCATTTTTTCATTTTTTTGCCAAAATTTTGGGGAAAGCAAAAGTACCCTTGAGGTTTTTTAGGGTATGCTATTTTACCCTTTTTACCCTCTGGCGGAAACCCTGCCTTGATGAGCAAAGTATGATACTAAAAAGCTGGCAAGATCACATACGTGTATTGCCAGGGACAAATGAGTCCAGATTGATTACAGTGAATTATTCACAAGGAAATATTGAATCATTTGATGACAATTGAAATGCCTTTTAAATATTTATTTGCACCTGACTCCTTGACAACAAATAAAGATTTTTTTTCTGAGAGTGATGCTTGGATGGATAATTTGTGAAATACTTAAAACAGCCATTCTAATGTTAACATATCTATATATGATTATAATCCATGTATGTGTATATACACACAAAAACATAAATGTATAAATATTAACTTCATTATAAATATAGTTGCATTTTCAAATCCCTACCAGTGCCTGATGATACCCAGACAGGGCCGAAATGCATGACACAAGTTTGCCCGTCTTGGATACTTGCCTGGTCTCATCTGTAAAATCTTAAAAAATCTCTTCCGAAAACACTCATATCAATTGCTTTGAAATTGCACAGGGACACTTCTGGGGACCCCTAGACCCTAATTTGTTCAACAGGTGGCACTGCAATTTTTTCTTTTTTAACAAATTTTTGTGTGGTAAGGCTATTTTTGACTTCTCCAAAACTCTCTTAGTGATTGTTTTGAAACATAGTGGCTAGGTAGCTTGTGGGATGGGTAAACAAACTTGTTCACTTAGTAGTGATACTGTGGATCCCCGATTTTTAACGGATTTTGCATTCGGGTACTTGTTGGTTAATGCATGCATTCCTATTGAACACTATGTAAGCCAATGGGGATTGCAATGGAAATTCACGTTTTCAACTTCTCCAAAACCGTAAACCAGATTCACTTCAAACTTACTGGGAATGTACCTCAGGTGGGGCTCTACCAAGTTTGTTCAAATGGTCATTGTGTTCCTGTGCAATTTTAAATTGCTTTGAAATTGCATAGGGATACTTCTGGGGACCCCAAGACCATAATGTGTTCAACAGGTGATGCTGCAATTTTTTTTCGACTTTTTACAACAAATTTTTGTGTATTTTCCTATGTTTGACTTCTACAAAACCTTCACTCATATTGTTCTGAAACTTGGTGGAAATGTAGCTTCTGGGAAGGTTAAACAAAATCATTCACTCGGTAGTTAAACTCTGGATCCCTGATTTTCAACAATTTTTTTCAATTCAGATACCTGTCAGTTAATGCATGCATTCCTATTGATTACCATGTAAAATTCAATGGGGATTGCAATGGAAATTCGCCTTTTTTACTTCCTTTCCAAAATCCTCATCTCCTAGACCTTAGTGGGACTTATAATGGGTTAATTGTTAAGGTCAGGTGAGGATGGGCTGCTCATTATATCTTTCCAGCCTGTGAAAATGCTTGCATTTTGGGTTTGTGTGCACAACCTGTTCTTTGGGTTTTTAATCACATTTTGTTTCTTGGGTGGGAACAGTGTCAAAAACTCCCTACTCAAAACAGTTTTATACTTCAGTTTTCACCGTAAAACATCTTGAAGACAAATAAATTGAGGGATGATCCAGTGGGATTCAAATGTGAATTGCTCTGGACAGTTGTGTCATCTGAGTATCAGACTAACCTGTCTTGACCTCTATACCAATGGGTCTGGTGGAACTGACGGGTTCTTTGTGTTTTGTTGAACTACTGGTGCATGTGGAGGTGGGCGGTGAACTATTGTGCAAGGAGTGCATCGTAGCTCAGAACTTATCAGTCAGTGTTGTTTTTAAAATTGTTGAACACATGTAGTTCAGAATACAAATGGCAAATGTTACTCTCCCAAAATCATGTACAAAACAGCATGGCTGAAGAAGACACTACTCGATAGTCATGGATTCTGGTGTCAAAATGAATAACAAACCACTCTGTGCTCCAAATATTGTAGTTTATTCCATCTGAAACAAGAACCCGCTCCTACTCATGGCGTCACCTAACAATATCTGAACGCATGCATGGATGTCCTTGCATTAGCCTCCGAATGCTGTAAAATGTCATAACTATAGATCAGATAATAGTCTTGAGATCACGTTAGTCATACAGATGAAACAGGCTACAGTGGTCCCAGTCACCACAAACCATCCACTACAACAGCAACAAAGTGGTCTTGGGACTGGTGGTCTCTCATGACAGGTAGATTAACATATGGGAAGTATGGGACTTGCCAATCTGTTAATCAGTCTCTGATGAGAGCTTGTTCTGTCACAAAATTCAGGGGTCTCTCATGACGGGGACTACTCTACTTTTGTGTAGGTGAAGGGTATTGCAGCTTGCTGGTCTATCAGAATGTGGCCATAATATCGCAGATTTTTTTTTTTTTTTAACCTAGATTTAGAAAACCTTGTCCTGCAAATATCTTCAGACTTCTGCAAAGCAGCAGTATAAAGATGCAACAAAACAAGGAGGAAGGAAGGACTCTGTGGCAGGTTGTGAACAAAATGATTAAGCCAGACAAAGTGCATTAAAGGGTTGCTTCAGGTTAAGGCTTTTGATATGACTTAACATTTGGAAGGAAAAACATTCCCGTGATGCAATTGTCTACATATATACCAGGAAATTAATATCTGTTTTGACAGTGGCCTTGTAACTCTGACATTTCACATTGTTGTTAGTCTCCTGGCAGTAAACACATGTTTGAAATGTCTGGAAAACATGGCAATTTCCACAATATATTTATGCTTTTGTATATCCATAGGCAAGATACTTTGCTAAACTCCAGCAGCAAATGACTGCATGCATGCCTGTTGCTAAAATTACAGCTGCTGAGAGCAGATATGCAGTGAGAGAGTGGGTCTATCAAAATGTGTTTGGTAATTCTGACAGAAGTGCTGTGTTAGATTGATCTGTCCCTCATGTGGTCCGCATAGATTTGCGACTGTAGTGTAGAGTATCCCATCTCAAGATAAAAGATAATTACTTTTGGCAGATAAATTTCTTTCTTTCTTTCTTTCTTTCTTTCTTTCTTTCTTTCTTTCTTTCTTTCTTTCTTTCTTTCTTTCTTTCTTTCTTTCTTTCTTTCCTAATTTTATTTGGAAGAGTTCTCGGATATTGGTGTACGGTACATAGAAATACATGTACTATCTGTGCCTAATCTAAAATATCAGTTGATCTTACAGTGAACTTATGCATCTGATTGTTGAACAGTTAAGATACTCAAAATTATACAGCTTGGGGGAAATTAATGATTGCCACTTCCAGTGCAGTGCCCTAAGGTTTGTGCAACAGACACATCCAATGAATCACAAACATTTTGTACCAGTTTAATTATGCTCCCCTCCTGCTGGAGGAGCGGCATGTAGCAATCGCTTTTGCCTCCATGTATCCCTCTGTCTGCTTTTCATGTCCAGGCTATGATTCCCTTGTCCTTCAACTTGGATTGATGGAACTTTACACACAGGTGCATCCAGACACGAGGATGTGTCATATGCCAAAATAGGTCACAATGTTAAGTATCTGGGTCACAGAGCTATATTCTTGTAAAATTGTTTCCAGGCTATAATTCCTTTACTATGTGAGGGATGGTACATTCAACATTATCATCATTTTTGAATTAGCACTGAGGGCACCAAATTTTTTTACCACCCCCCCCCAAAAAAAAAACAGGTACTTTAAAAATGATTATATTCCCCAGAAATCATAGCAAAATTGCACAATGCAGGCCAAAAATTGACCATCATTTTCCATATTCTGTGAAAGTGTACAGACCCATTTAACTCCTCCCCCTTGCATACTGTAAGGGACGGGTTCAACCTTTTTATCATTTTTTAATTAGTACTTATAGTAATTCTGTTGTCCTTTGACTTAGAATCATGACACTTTACACACCTGTGTATCTGGACACAAGAGTGTGTTATGCATAAAAGAAGGTCACCAGGTCAAGTATCTGGGTCACGATGATAGCCAATTTTTTTTCCAAAGTGAGACATGATTAACAAGGTTATAAATGAGGCAAGGAGGGCATGGATCCAGCAATCTCTAATTGCCTTTTAATTTATACTAATTTGGGGCATTTGAAAAAGTTTAAGTGGTGAATGTCTTCAAATCTATTGTAGGTAGAGGTGCCATTTCCATGTTATTTTGTTTTTTCATTTATAGGTTATACTGCATAAGCTTTTAAGGAACCGCAAAAAAATAGTTGTAGAAGTCAGGATATGTGTGTAACGGGGTTGTCAAGAACAGTTGGCCATGTCTCATTTTCTTGAATAAAACACTCACTGCTGTGCCTATGGGTCATTCACTGCCCACTGTAGGCTGCCCAGGTGGATTGCATTTCTTGCATGGGATAGTTGTAGAAACAATACAATGATCCATAGTCTTGGAACTTTTTTGCTAAAGTACATGGACATGTAGTTTGTGCAACAGCCTGAAATAGCAGATGACTCACGTGCAGTTTCCGTGATACCACAGTTCAGAACTGTTATGTGTGTAGTGCAGTTTCCGTGATACCACAGTTCAGAACTGTTATGTTACACACGGTGCCTGGTCTTGACAAGTACTTCCGGACTTGCTGGTGCCAATTTGTAGAAAAACCCATCATCAATCCATAGAATGTGGCCTAGACCCCGTACTACCATCCAGCTGACCAGACACTGCTCTCTGCTAAATTATGGTGGCTGGCCAGTCAGACCGTCATACATTACAAGTCAAGTCAAATGTCGGCAGGTAATTTTTGCAGATAGTTTGAGAACCAGCCATGTTGTCTCACTGGTTAGACAGACATCTTTATCCATAGATTGTGATTGATTATACAGTGAAGCCTTGTTAAAATGACATTCAGATATCCAACATAAGGAGATTCTTACATGGCTGAGAGTGAGTTGCATATACTATTTTTCTTATACGAAGGATTGTTGTTACTGGGGAAAATCACTAGTGACTGCAGCTCATGAGTGATTTTCCACACCAACAATGATCCCGAGGGAGAGAAAAATAGTAACTCACTCTCCAGCCATGTAAGATTTTGTTTATTCTATATTTAATTGGGTATTCATCGCTTAAAAAAAGTCCTAGGCCTACTTTAAACGCTGAGATTGTATTTGTTCATGTTCCTCCCAGTTATTCCATCTAATGCATGACGCATGATCACACGTCCCTCATGCACGTTTGATTTTGTCTAAATGTTAATGCACTACGTCACTGATGCAGTCACATCACAGTTTACTTTTAACAATATTTAGGTCATGTGATCTACAGTGAGTTACTATTGAATTTAACTCTAGAAAATGAAAATTCACCCTCAAACATAGAATAGATTCACTTCGTGGCACAAGTTTTGAGGAACTTACAAAGTCAGGTTTGTTTTGTATTTGACTCGTTTATCTGACCTGTTCAGAGATGTGACACCTTTTGCGTGGAATAAATGGTGTCATTATAATGAGGTTTCCCTGTGCACTGCACTTATCAAATTTCCATGCATGTTCAGGCCATGCAGGTACAGTGAAATCTCATCATAACGACACTCAGATATTCGACATATTCAATATAATGACACAAATTTTCATGGGAAAAGTTCATTTTCTTCTGTTATTTGATTCATTTATCTGACATATTCAGTTATCTGACACTTTTTTAGGGAACAGATGGTGTCATTATAACGAGTTTTCACTGTATATCGATTTTGTTAATGTCAGAATTCCATAAACTCTGACAAAGTTCCTTGATACATCAGTAGTTTGAGATAAACAGAAATATAACACATTTAGTTATGCCTGATGATGTTTAAGAAACTTACATTTTGTGCAAGGGTAATCCGTGGGCAATCTGAATTTCCCACCCGTTTTTGTGGTGCAAACTTCTGATCCAAGGACTGGCATGCGTGTGGGATGGAATCCAGGATTGGATCTGTTAGTTTTTAGCACCACCTACAGGATTATGTAATATACTGGGCCAAAATGTGAAAATCGTGGGACTGATCGAGCATCCTTATAATGTTTGATAGCTGGATCTTCATGAAATTTAGTGGGACTGTGGAGGAGGTCAAAGTCTCAGAAGCTTGTGATACTACATGTAGTGGTACCACCAATAATTTGATGGAAATTATATGAGCCAAAATGTGTTTTAAGATATAAAATTCCATATCTCAAAAAGTAATTGAATTAGACTTGCCAAATTTATACGCTATATAGACTGTGTCCAATGCTGGGATGTTATATAGTATCAGTGACTTTAACTCATTCCACCATGATGACGCTTTCTCCCGCTAATATCTAAATGTCGTCTGCTAATTTTATTTTACTAATTTAGGGATTATTTTTCAATATTTTGGATGAAACTTGCATGGAAGATCATTCCAAATTATATGCCCATGGTCAACAGCTTTCCTTGGCACGCTCTGGGCGCAATGCGCCCAGAGCGCGCCAAGGAAAGCTGTTGACTCAGTCTTCTATCAGGGTGGAATGAGTTAACATATGTTTGTGAAGTCACCAGGCTTGTAAAGTTGAAAGAGATGATTTTGTGATGGCAGAGGGTGGCTTGGACAAGATGGCAAAATGAAGTGAGCCTCCAGACCAAAGTTGTACTTGAGATACATTGTACATTTTATAAAAAACTATACTTGGTGACCTAATTTTGGGTTACTGTGACCCAATGATTATGGACTTTGTCACTTCACCTGTTTATAATTATTCTTCAATAACTCCAACAGAATTACCCGATATGAACAAACAGGCCAAACATGCAAAGCTAGAAGTGGGGTGCACATTATGAACATAATTTTTTTATCCGAGTTGAACGTCAAGATCAAATGGCCAGTTGAAATAAAGGATCATCTTGTGAATGCTCTGCACCCCACGGTGTTTTAGTTAGGCAGATGTAACTTTTAGGACTTAAAAAGTGTATGGAAATCTATGTTGACATCAATGTTGGTAGCGCCACCTATAATATTATGCAGTATATGGGTCAAAATGTGAACATCTTGTGACTAGTGCAGCAGCGTTAATTTTTGTGTGGATCTTCATGAAATGTAGTGCGATTATGGAAGAGCTCAAAATCTGGGTTGGTTATGATAATATTGTTTGACAAATTTAAATGTCTTATAAGATACAAAATTCCATATCTCGAGAAAAATAATTGCATTCGGCATGACAGATTTATAAATATATAATGTGCAATGTTAATATGTTATGTAAGATCAGTGACCTTGACCTATTTTTGTTAGGTCAGCAGACCTGTTAGGTTGGAAGAGGTGATTTTGTAATGGCAGGGTGTAGCTTGGACATCAGTGGCAAAGAGAATATGAGACATGCATATCAATTTCCCGCCACCACTGCAAACTTGATTGCCTAGTCTCATTAAGCGAGATACCAGTCCGTACCTGTAGGGACAAGCGGGATATTACTAATATTTTGGAAATAAAGAATATTTATTAAAGGCAGATGGAAATTTTTCTTATATATGGCTGTGACAGTGATGTAACCCACACGTCCCCCGTGATCACCCGGCATCAAATTCCTGCTTTGTGGCAGGAAATTAATATGCATACGTCGTATTGAGCCTCCAAGTCAAATTTGCGCTTGAGTACATTGTGTATAAAACTCTATGTAGTGACCTACATTTGCGGTCACCTTGACTGAATCTTTGTGTGACCGTGACCTATTTTAACATCATTAAACACTTAAGAAAAGGACATTTAATTCAACATCTTGAAAGAGAATGGGGCGAATGATGCCAAATGTTCCACAAATGTGTATCGTGTGGAAGTTTGATATTGCATGATATGGATGACCTTGATTAATTTTTCAAAGTGATGGAGGGAGTATGTTTCAGGAATTGATTTTTTGGTGATGGTGGTCAGCAGAGCGTTAGGCCCTTGTGGCTCTCGTTAAGCCTTTAGAGTCTACTTTGTTCTGTTGCAGCCTACATGGGTCTTATTTAAGTCTTGTGGAAAATTCTCTGAACACTTATGGACAAAAATGAAAAGAAAAAAAAACTGGTTGCTAATTGTAGAAAGATTCAAATTTAGGGCCTGTCTGATTACCATTTTTTTTCCTCATTTTGACTTTTTTTTGGGAGGGGGGGCAGGTCAAAATTTAGCCTATGCACAGCTGCTTTAATACAATTGTAATACAATACAGACTAAAGCTTTTCAGTACATGTAGTACTGATCTCTACTTGCTTAGACTCTGTGCCCAACCACCGTGTACAGTAAATAATGTGATAAGACACAATTAAAGGTGCAACACTATCCCCAGGACCTGTATATCTTTGACATCATGTGGTGATTTCCCCCCTATAATCCTAGTAAGATGGTCAAAATTAAGTATTTCCCAGAACTTGAGATGCCTCTGGCTAGGCTGTACCATGTAGTGAAGGATGATTTCCTGTTACTGCCGTCACTGTAAAGATGTCATCAGTTCGATGAAAACACTTTCAGTAGCAGGACTTAATGGGGGCAGCAATGGGGCAGATTTGATGACAACATGCATGTAAATACACAAAACCCCATAAACATGTCTCCTCAAAATCAGTAAAGAAATGGAAATAAGTTTCGCATCCACGGATGACATTTTTTCTTCTTTTTTTCCTGTTACCTTCATGATCAAGTCATTCATGCATTGCTCATGATATCCTTTGTTCCCCTTCTGTCAGGAAACTATTTGTCTAAGTTGCTGCCAGGAAACTAATAAGATTGCCTGAGAAGCTTTGCTGCTGATGATCCTGGCTTTCGAATAATAGGTTTCAGAATAAAATTATCGCTCCGTAAGTGCTGAGCCCATGACTGCTATAAACATCCTACAATGACGTTTTGAGATTTTGATACCAATGAGGATGTAAATTGTTGTCCTCAAAACATACTTCATTTTATCATACAGTTGACCATGTAAACATTTTTTTGCACTAAGTAGTGGAGAATGATTTTGCGTCACCAGTGACATATATTTTATGGCTGAGTTGTTTTTCTCGTATTAAATTGACAAGTTTATTAGATGGAGGTTTTGTTATCTTTTTCCATCCAAAATGCACTCACTAGAATTAACCTCAGACATTCATCTCTTTCAAAAAATTTCTGGGGGAGCCTGCTCCCAGACCCCTTTAGTCGGGAGTACCTCTGGTATGCCAACGTCTTTTTGATCTGATGAGTACACTTATAAAAATCTGGCCATGGCCCTGTCTGCAAGAAAACTTGGTCATAATGCCTGTACATGTATTGATCAAGCAAGCAACACCAAGTTGGACTTGTTTACGAGCCATATATATTGAGCAATACCACTAAAGGAAGTATAATATTGAACATATCACAAGGACAAAAACTTAGCTGTGGAATTGGATACAAAGTAAAGAAGCGTGCAGATCTGTGTTGGACCACAGCAGAAGGAATCACAAAACAACTTGTCTAAAACCATCACTCTGATTGTTCTGAATCTTGGAGAAAACGTACCATGTGGAAAGGTCAAACAGTTTTTTTTTTTCACTAGAGGGGATATATACTTATTTTGCTTTAAGTATTTTTCAACTCGGGTACATGTTGGTTAATGCACACGTGCCTTTTGTTCATCATGTAGGTCAATTGGGTTTGCAGTGGTAATTCACTTTCATAACTTTTCCAAGATGATCAACCAGTCTCACTTCAAAGGAATGTACCTAAAGGAAGTCTTCACTAAGTCTGTTTATATGATCACACTTCAGTGATTTTTTGATCGTTTGCAAATTTGTTGGTCACTTTTGGGTAAAATAAAAAAAGATACACAATGTTTTCTGAAACCGCTTAGCCTTGCAGTTGCTTGGTAAATTGCATAGGGACATTTCTCATGTACTTTTGCGTTTTTAGCTCTGCTGACCAAAGGTTGCAGAGCTTATGGGATCCCTCATGTTTGTCTGTCTGTAAGCTTTTTGTTTGTGACCACAATACAGTCCACAGCCTAGGATAGCCATGTATAACTTTCAGGACTTAACAAGTGTCTGTAAATCTAGGTCAAGTTCAATAATAGTGGTGCCACCTATCCTATTATGTAATATATGGGTCAAAATATGAAAATCTTGTGATCTTTCTAGCATGCTTAATAATTGATAGATTTTCATGAAAATTTAGTGCAATTGTAGATGAGGTCAAAGTCTAAATTGCCTTGGATACAAGTGGCGCCACCTGTAATCTGACAGAAATTATGAGTCATCATGTTTTTTAAGATATAAAATTCCAGATCTCAAAAAGTGAGTGGATTAGACTTGCCTCATAATTAGGATATATATAGACCATATCCAATGCTAGCATGTTATGTAATATGAGTGACCTGGAAGTATTTTTGTGAGATCAGAGGGCTTGTAAATTTGACAGAGGTGATTTTGTGATGGCAGGGTGTAGCTTGGACATCAGTGGCAAAGAGAGTTGAGCCTCCAGATCAAAATTGCAGGTGATAACATCATACATAAAACTGTACTTGGTGACCTACCGTTTGGGTCATCGTGACCCAGTAATTATGGCGTTTGCCTTTTGTCCAAGTTTATTGTTTTCCTTTTAGATAACTCAAAAATTTATTACCTTTTGTGAACAAACAGACCATGCATGGACAGCTGGATGTGGCTCGCACATTTTAAAGAATAACATTTTTTAGCTCAGCTGACTTGTCAGTCAGCTGAGTTTATCTCATGGTCCTCCGTCCGTCGTCCATCCGTCCGTCCATTGTCCGTCAACAATTTACATTTTCGACTTCTTCTCCGAAACCGTCAGCCAGATCCACTTCAAACTTGGTGGGGATGTGCCTTGGGTAGGTGTCTACCAAGTTTGTTCAAATGATCACGGTCCATTGATTTTTGGATTTTTAATGAATTTTTTTGTTCTTTTTTGGGCAAATCTTAAAAAATCTTCTTCTCTGAAACCGCTCACCCAATTACTTTGATATCACACAGAAACACTCCCTGGGACACCTAGTTCTTAATTTGTTCACCAGGTAGCGCTACAATTTTTTTCTATTTTTTTATGAATTTTTGTGTGTTATAGCTATTTTCGACTTCTTCTCCAGAACCGTCACTCAGATTAAGCTGAAACATGGTGGATATGTTCCTTGTAGAAGGGTCAAACAGTGTTGTTCACTATGTGAGAATGCTACAGATTCCTGATTTTTAACGATTTTTTCCATTCGGGTACTTATCGGTCAATGCAGCTTTCCTATTGATTACTATGGAAGTCAATGAGCATTCTAATGCTAATTCATATTTTTCGACTTCTTCTCCAAAACCGTCATCCAGATTAACTTCAAACATGGTGGGGATGTACCTTGGATGGGTGTCTACCAAGTTTGTTCCAATGGTCATGTTCCAATGAATTTTGTTTTTTTTATGATTTTTTTTTCAAAAATCTTTACAAAAGTTTTAATAGGAAAGTTTTAACATGGGAATTTCTTGTAATGGTTGTAACTTAAATACTTTTGGCCAGATTTACTTCAAACTTGGTGGGGATGTGCCTTGGGTGGATCTCTACCAAGTTTGTTCAAATGGTCACGCTCTATTGATTTTAGGAATTTTTATGATTTTTTTTTGTTTTTGGGGGGGCAAACCTTAAAAACTCTTGACCTCTGAAACTGCTCACCCAGTTGTTTTGATAGCGTTCATAGACACTCCCAGGGACACATAGTTCCCGATTTGTTCACCAGGTGGCACTGCAATTTTTTTCTATTTTTTTTTTTATGAATTTTTTATATGGTTTTGTTATTTTTCACTTGTTCTCAGAACTGTCACTCAGATTAAACTGAAATGTGATGGATTTGTTCTTGTGGAAGGGTCAAACAAAGTTGTTTACTGGGTGGCACTGCTTTAGATTCCTGATTTTTAAGTATTTTCAACTCGGGTACTTATCGATCAATGCAGCTTTCCTATTGATTACTATGTAAGTCAATGGGTATTCTAGTGCTAATTCACAGGACAACTGACACAAAATTTACTGTTTACTTGATAACTTGAGATCTGTTTTGAGTTAGTGCTGTGATGCTGCACATGTTAATGTTTTTGTATGAAGGTCATGCTCAGACAGTACATAAATGACTTTGACCTCATTTCTGGGGTCACAGTGCAACATACATGAATTTTACTCTTCATTATAACTTGAGAACTACTTGAACCTTGATGTTGTACATGTTAGAGTTCTTTTATAATGGTCAGACTTACTCAGAACATGGATGACCTGGATCCTTTCCCAAGTTCATAGATCTGCAAGTGTGATGAATGTCAAGATCAGCTGAGCATGGGCTGTTCACACAGCCCTCTTGTTTTAATCGAGTTGAAGGTCAAGATTGAATGGCCAGTTGGAATAATAGGGTCATCTTGTGAATGCTCTGCACCCCACAGTTTTTGAGTTAGGCCCATATAACTTTAAGGACTTATCAGGTGGATGATTTCAATGTCAGTGTTGGTGGTGCCACCTATAGTACTGTGTAATATAGGTCAAAATGAGAAAATCTAATGATTTTTTCTGTTGTTGATCGGCATGAAATGTAGTGGGATTGTAGAAGAGGTCAAAATATCAGCTTTTTATGATACTGTAAATTGCTTTAATTTCGCTGTATTCTTATTTTCGCTTATTTTGCTGATGGTACAAAACCGTGAAAATAAAAACACCGTGAAATAATATTTTAACATTGTTTGAATAGGAATTATGTCCAAAATAGTGAAATTAAAAATACAGTGAAATTTCAAAAATAGAAAAACCGTGAAAATTTAAACACGCGAAAATAAAGCAATTTACAGTACTATAGTGGCAGCATCTATAATATGACAGAAGTATAGTTTATATGTCAGTAATGGTGGATCCTAAGCTCATGGTTTCTTTTAAACACAATTTGGAAAGTACCAGTGGGGTTTCTTTGTGTGTTGTGTATTTTGACCTTGAGTGTCCATAAAAGGTCAAACTGAAATAAGTGGCTATATATCTCAAGTGATAATGGATCATGTTACTGATCACTTTAAAAGTGACAGAGTCCTGAGCTGTTTGAGTGAAGACTCCTACTGCAAACACTGATGATGGTCTCAAACAAAAGTGTAGAAAATCAAGCAAGACAAAACGAGAGAGAGAGAGAGAGAGAGAGAGAGAGAGAGAGAGAGAGAGAGAGAGAGAGAGAGAGAGAGAGAGAGAGAGAGAGAGAGAGAGAGAGAGAGAGAGAGAGAGAGAGAGAGAGAGAGAGAGAGAGAGAGAGAGAGAGAGAGAGAGAGAGAGAGAGAGAGAGAGAGAGAGAGAGAGAGAGAGAGCACATGCACTGGATCATTGCAGGAGTCACTGTCTCAAAACAGGGACTGCTCATGTCATTCTTGTCTTTCGAATTGGAAATCCCCTCTTGGCTTACCAGTAAATGCTTTGGGTATTATTCATATCTATCATTCTCTTGTATAAGAATATATATAAAAAAAAAAATAAAATAAAAGGTTCCTTCTTGTGTCACAGTGTTGCCTCTGTAATTGTCAATCGTTATACATGTAGTTGCATGCTGATGTTGGGTCACAGTGACCTCAAAATGGTGGTATGAGTGTCGCATGTTTGCTGTTTGCTTACGCATGTCACTGCTAAGTTGGGAGACTAAGTGAAGCATTTTTGGATACACTGCATTCAAGAGATGCCCAGGCGCAATAATTTTTTTCTGTTTCAAAAAAAAAAAAAAAAAAGTCACCCCAAAATTTTCAAATTCCATTTCACTGCTATAGATTTATATGATTAATGTATTTAAAAAAAAAGAAAGAAAAAGAAAAAAATATGACCGAATTCCATTGCAAGGGTCCAAAAAGCACAATGATTCAGTATTATTTGGGGGGCTTTTTGTCGGTTTTTTTTTTTTGGGGGGGGGGGGGGGCAGGAAATTGAAATGACTGTCCCTGTACAGTAACACCAAAGAAAACTGTTGTCTTGAACTGTTCATATCTTCTCTGGAGGCACAGGCAGTAGGTACTTGAGTGAAATGTATTTTTACCCAGAATTTGAATGTGGAATTATGATGGAGATCAGCATTCTGTATTATATTTACGCATAAATTATCTAAAATGGAAGAAAATCTGGCAAAATTTCATAAATTTAGGGATGAAAAAGTGGAGGGGGTGCTTGAAAGGGATAATAGGGTATTTTGTGTTTTGATCAGCATTGAAAGACTCAAGCTGTGTAGAAGTAGAGGTTTCAAATTTCCTGGATAGTGTGTGATTTTAGTTATTTGAAGTAAATAAATTGAGACCTTTACAAGTGCTATGGTTGATAAATGACCTAGCTTGACTCTAGTTAGTTCGGAAGGTAGGTTTGAGGCATTGGCAGATATGGTGTTTGAACAATCTTTGAGAGACCACTGCTAAAGGCAGGACCAAAAAGTGGTTGCATAATTTGCTTTTTGTTTGATTTTTACAGAATAACCACCCCCCCCCTAAAAAAAGACCTGTGGTATTTCGAAAAACAAAAACAAAAAAACAAGGTCAGTGTGGTCTAGATTGACATGATAGCCGCGAATCTAGGTGACCAGCAGGGCAGGGGAAATGGATACCAGATGTGCAGCAAGAATGAAGTACAACTACATGTATGTGCGTGAAATCTTTTTGACCAATAACTTGAACAGTTTCAGTGAGAATTAAAGATAGGAGGAATGACTGTAACAGTCTGGGTCAACAGCTGTCTTTGATGTGTGTTGGGTGCTCAGGAAAGGAATTTATCAAGGCAGGCAGGTATGTGCAGATATGTGGCCAGTGGTTAGGGTTGAGTTCGCAAGGAGTTTGAGGATGTCTGACCACAGTTGGTCCCCTCTGGTCCCCATACTTCCTCGGAAAGGCTGTGTATTTGCTGCAAGGGGAGGGTTGTGTAGGTTGCTGAAAACATTTGCGAATAGGAAATTGTGTAATCAGCTAAATGCACGTCATGCTGTCCTGTTGTTGCCAGTGGAGTCAACAATCATAAATAGCCAAGGTGCTCTCGACAAACAAGATTCCCTTATTTTCAGAATATTCCCTTATTTTCAGAATACTGTGAACACTTGCAGGAATTTGCTTAATATCATTGTTATTTAAATATACCTATGTCTGCTGCAATGTACCACTTGTTTTGAGAATCTGAAAGTGGAACGGTTCACTGTGGAGGTTATGGGTTTAATCCTGTTTGTTTTGGGAGGCTGACAGTTTAATTCCAGGATGGGAATTAAAAACAAAACAATCCATACACTCCTTTGTCGATCACAGATGTTTGCGTGAACTCCTGTCCTGGTCTTAAACTGCCAGCCACCCAAAACAAACTGGATTAAACCCCATTCTATCTTAGCATTTATTTATTCTATGAGTATTTTCATGATTTGCTCACCAGTGACAAGGGTAGAATAATATTGCATGGGCGGGTGAACATACACATTGGGCCTGTATGATAATAAATAAGAAGGATCACATGACCATATCATGTCATCAGACTGTGAAAACCAGACAAGATTATAACGATAGAATAAAACATACAGTGCTTGCTCAGCAAAGCAGCAAAATGCCATCCACTGAGAAAGTTTCAGTGTACATGTGTCTAAGGAAAACAAATGCTGTTAACTTGTACAATGGGCCATGGAAAATTTTGCTTTTTGATTCAAGTAGCTCCAGTAAGGAGTATTATTGTGATAGTAATCCAATGGAACTGGACTCTGCTTACAACAATGGAGATACCCACTTACTGGGGTAGAATGGTTTTCGAAGACAGATTTCATTGTAATCTATTGCACAATACCAGTCTCCAACTGGAAGTCTTCTTTTGTGGGTTTCACTGAAATAAAAATTCCACTTGAAGTTTTAAATTTTATATAATATGTGTGTGTGTGTGTGTGTGTGTGTGTGTGTGTGTGTATGTATATATACATATCAAGTAAATAAATGTACATTTTGTTTGCAGATGGATATGAAAATGTATGAAGAGAGATGACAGGTTGCGGTGTCGACTCTGGGGAAAGGATAAAGCAAGAGTATCAACAGTTGAGTGCGAGAGACCTGACAATTAAAAAGTGGGACCACCATGTCAACAAGTCATGTCTGAAGTGCGTTCCTCTGTCCAGCATCTGAAGAACCTGGAGAAGATGGTGCGCCACCATGTGTTCCCCGCTGGCTCCTGCTTCAGCAGGGAAGATGGTGGGTACATTGATAGAAGCTTTAGTACTGTTATGGTATAGATGTACATTATGCATTCCTCTAGCCAGCATCTGTAGGGCCTGGGGAAGATGGCGCGCCACCATGTGTGACGGGCTAGCTCCTCACGTAAAGTTACGGACTCGCTCATTGTTGTCTTGGTGGCACATGCAACAATATCCATCACAGGAACTGCACAAATAAGCTATGATTACCTGTGGAGGGAAGTGTCATCTGGTGGACAAGTCAGGCACTAAAATCACATGTTTTATATGCTCAGAAGTCACTTGAGGTGTTGCAACTTTGGTGTGCCCACGGTGCCAGCAAAGCATTAAGCCCATGGGCCTCTTGTTTTATCATGGACCTGTCATCACATTACTATTTGCTGTCATTTCTTAACAACAGCGGAGCACCGTAAAATATTGTTCTCTCCATCTGTTTATCTTTGTGTTTTCTCCATGGAGTTATATCTCTTGGCAACGAACATTCAATCGACTTTTGACAGCTTATGCTCGTAAATTTATTCCTTTGTAAAGACTCTAGAATATCTTAAATATTATATATAGTCTATACATGCTTGTCATTTTAATTGCAACAATTTGAACTGGAGTTCCAGGCCTGCTTGCAAAGTTATATTCATGTGTACATGCATGTAATGAATTCATTTACATATTAATAATCCATCGGGTGCAACAGACATCTGGTGTGTCCTTGACCAGAGGCGTGATTTACAGGGAAAACATGCTGGCCTTCACGTCTGGAAAACAATCTCATAAGCCTTTATTACCAGGCAGGAATTGATCCCCGGCAGGAAGAGTTGTAAATATCTACACTTAATTTGATGAGATATTCATATTTTGAGCAACGTTTATAATATATATATATATATATATATATATATATATATATATATATATATATATATATATATATATACATATGTTCACATCTACTAGTATTGTGTTACTGATGATACCAGAAAACCACCACAACAGATGGAAAATGATGCTCTATGTAAAAACTACATTTTTGGTGTATGTTATGTATTGATAAGCATGATAAGACTTTAAAAAAATTGGTGTAAGATAATGACTGGCTGTGTGCAATTTAGGGCAAGTTGCCAAATGAAAAAAAAATATATATATATACATTTTACAATGTTGTAAAAAATAAATTAAACTGTATGAATTTTTTGATGACGGGGCGGGTTATATGAAACAAAGAAATTTTTAAGGTCAGCCTAATGGGAAAAGCACTTCAACGGAAGCCAAGGACCCATAATGTATATATCAGAATCTGCCTTGAAATTAGGTGTGTTACAAAGAGGTAGCATTTTGCTAAGTGTGAGATTTACATACACATGAACAATCATGGAGGTTTTTTTTTTGAAGTTTCTATACTCGGAATAAGGCCACAAAGTGTATATTGCTAAAATTCACTTTGTAAATACCATTATGAGCACAGACATTTTTACTGGTTTTACCACCATAGTTAGCAAAAAAGAAAAAGAGGGACCCAGTGTATTCTTTGGAAAGATCTGGGAGTTTAATGTTAACCTTTAAAGTGCTAATCACTGCTATAGTTGTTTTCTCATTACTGTTAAACATATAATGGGTATAAGATTCAAATTCCTCATGAAGATACATACTTTTCATTCAAATACCAGCAAACCTAGTCTAAAGCAAAAATTACTCTTAGTCAACAGCTTTCCTCGGGACACTTTGTGCACAATGCATGCAAAGTGTCCCGAGGAAAGCTGTTGACTCAATCTTAAATCAGGGCTTTAAGGGTTAGGACAATGACAAAGGAAATGGATATTACAGTGCATCACATGCTTGTCTTGCCGTACACAAATAAAATAAAAAAAAACAGGTGAGCCACACAAATCTTTGAAGACAAGAAAGGTCACTTACAGTGGTCCACTGTGGTCTTGTGTGACAATCGGACTCTGGCAAGAGTTCATAGGAGGAATGGCCTTTTTGTGAGGGGAGAAATGGAAATGCCTTTCATGTTGCTCAGGACAACGTGAAAACGAGTTTGTCTGCTCAACGGACCAAATTGTGTGTTTTCACCACTTCAGCAGAGCAGGAAAAACAAGTGAGCAAACCACAGTGCTTTGCCTGTTGAGCAGGCAAGAGTGGGAACTGGATTTTAAAAAAAAAATAAAATAAAACATGGATGAACTGTACCCCATCATAGTCAAATATAAACTGCAATTAGACAGCTTCATTGGCATTGACACATGTACACCTTGTTGTAATTATCAAAAAAAAAACAAACAAACAAACAAACAAAAACAACAACAATGAATAAAAAAAAATACCATGGGGAAACCAAAACTTAAAAGAGAAATACTTGAGTATAGGATTCATTTAATCTGAAATTGAATACTACTTTTAATAATCAGTAAATACGCCGATATCTAATTTTGTCCAGATGTCAATGTTTTTCTTTGATTGTCTATACTTGTAAGGCATGATACAGATATTTTTGTGTTGCTTACCCAGCGGCATGCAGAAATTATCAACAAATGATTAGCTTATGTGTTGGTCTTGGCATGTATGTGAGGAGCAATTCTAGACACACTATGTTGCACAGTGAATCTGAAGGGAAAAACATAGCAACAGCCAACTTTGTCCTGTGAGTTGGTGCCACCTGGTGAGCACATTGAAAACTACATCAAAGGGATTCACTGCTGGTATTTTCATTATTAGGGAAAAGTACTATACTCTGTCAGAACGCAAGAAAAATATGAAGGCAAAATAATTTGTCCAGGGGTGAATCATCAGGAGTTTGGTTTTCACATGTAATTTCAAGACTAAGAGATAAGAATTGGGAGAAGGTTAAATTGCTTTTGCCTTGAATCAATAGGTTCAGCAGTCCAGATGCATTGCACATTGCTCGACGTCCAGGGTGTAAGAGTGTACACTGTTGGCAGGGCTTGCTAACATGGTAAAACTAAAGTACCTGTTGTTATTATTATTATTATTATTATTATTATTATTATTATTATTATTATTATTATTATTATTATTATTATTATTATTATTATTATTATTATTATTATTATTATTATTATGAGCTCATACAATCACACATCTCATATCTCTCTATCATTCCATCCCTGTATCTGTCTTTCCTTTAAATATTTTGCTTGTGAACACAGTTTCCAAGTTAGGCCAAGTTATAACTTTCAGGTCTTATCAAGTATGTGAAAATCTGGGTCAAGTTCAATATTAATATCTCTACCTGTGCACAGTATTATGTAATATATGGATGAAAAATGTGGGAATCTAAATTGTGAACAATGTAGCATCTTTAAATTTTTCTTGGATCTTCATTAAATGTAGTGGGATTGTAGACAAAATTGAAGGTGCAATCAAAAATTTGATTGCTAGTGATACTAGTGGTGCCACCTACAGATAGATGGGAGTTATGAACCAAAATGTGTTGAAAGATGTAAAATTCCATATCTTGGAAAATAATGAACTTAGGTCAATAAATTCATAGGATACATAGCTCATGTCCAGTGCTGGTATATTTTATAATATGGATGACCTTGGCTTATGTTTTCCAGATCACCTTAATTTGAAAGAATTTACTTGGTAATGGGAAAGTGTAGCTTTGGCATGTGGCATGAATGGAAGAGAGAATTGAGCCTTGTGATCAAAGTTTCACCCAAGTACAATGCCTGTAAAACTGTATTTAGTGGTTTAGTTTTGGGCTACCATCAACCCAATTATTATGAAATTTGGCACTTGTTGAAGTATATTTTTTAGTCTTGTTTTTAAACTGATAAGTCCAAAACTTCGTATCTGTATTGGACAAATAGACTATATGTGGAAAATTGGATTCAGAGTGTGCATTGTTAATAAACATTGTAGTCAGAGTTGAAGGTCAAGGTCAAGGTCATGATGGCTTGGACTATGAGGGTCAAATAGAAATTTGAAAATCTTTTGAGCACTCTAGCATTTGTAATTGTCTTTAGATCCTTATGGAAATGTGATTGGGAATGGATCCTTGTAAAATTTGGTTAGATTGCGGAAAAAAATCATGATTGTTTGCAGCATTAACATATTGACTGAAATTATGAGCCAAGGTGTGTTGAAAGATATCAAATTCTATATCTCAAACAATAAGTTTTACATGTGAGATTGATATGGTATATAACATCATGCCAGACTGTAATGTAATTCTATAATAATGGATGACCTTGACCTATTTATTCCAGATCACTGGTTCTAAAAAGTTGAAAGAGGTGACTTGTAAATTATGTCCACAGTTATCAAGTTAGCCCTGTATAACGTTCAGAGCTACTCAAGATTACAAAAAATCAAAGCCCAGTTTGATATTGGTGGTGTCAACAAAAGGGTCAAAATGTGGAAATTTTGTGAACACCAGCATCTTTAATGTTTGGTGGATCTTAATGAAATTTAGATAGTCAAAATTTTGACTGTTTATGTTATTAGCACAATCATATTAAATCCATATGATAACATAAGCAGGTTCCAGCCCATGTACTCAAATCACCCATCTATTTACATGACAGCAGAGCACTATGCTATGGGCATTTTGTTTAGGGTAATGTCCACCCCTTTAAAATTACTTCGCTTCTGGGCCAAATATCACAGAAATATGCATTTCTACATAACAAACTTGTATGTGTAATTGACCACAGGGCTTTGCAGAATCTGTCTGCATTAAGCATAGAACTCTATATTCAAAGTTATACAGTGGTACCTGCTATTTAAGACCACCCTTAAGGCCAGACAAAAGTGGTCACATATGGCAGGTGGTCTTTCACTGCAGGTAAGCTTACAAAGAAATTAAAGGCCATTGTCTTGAAATGGCGGTCTTAAAAACTAGTGTGGTCTTTCACGAGAGGTGGTCTTAAGAGCAGGTACCACTGTAGTATAAACACTAGTGTTTGGGGTGAAAATGTGTTTTTGTGAATGTTTGGATATTTCTCAAGAAGCATTCAAGATGAAATAGTAAAATTTGTACAATTGTGATCTCAATACATGTACATCTATCTGCAAAAACTTATCGTGGATTTTTAATAACTACTTCAATTTGTTTTTTACAGTGGTGATACAAAAATTGCAAAATGGCTGATTTTGTCAAAGTTGATAAAGTTGGTGGACTCTTCATTTTTGGCACACATTTAAAAAAGAACTGTTCATTTCTTAGTAAATCTCTGATGCTGTAAAGAATTTTTTAGAGTGAATCAGTTTAGAGAAATATCCACATGAACTGGAAGTTTTGGTGCAAATACCTATTGTCTGTAATCAAGATTCAAAGGTTAACACAGTCCATTGACTACCAGGTTAGCATAAAAATATTTTCTTAGTTTCTCCAGATTGTATTGCGACCAGAACTACCAAATTTGGACAACTCATAGACAATATTTATGTCTACCTTGGACGATCCGATTTATCTAGAGACAGAGTCAGTTTTGGCACCTATATTGTCCAAATTTTACATGTACATGTGTAACACAATTAGTAAAACATGCAAAATTATGGGCTCTGTTTACAAGTTTGCCTGTTTTTTGTGGACACACAATAATTGTAACACTGAAAATAGTTCACCACTGTTTTTTTTCTCAGTTCCAGACAGTATGCAGATAGCATCAGAACAGGTCTAAGATACACAATAAAACCAATGGCCATTTGACTTCAGTTCATAAATAGGGTCAAAGTCACATTATACCTTTGCACACTCAGACATTCAATCAGATAATGGGAGAAGAGTGTTGAAAATATTGATACCAAAAGCCTGTCAGGTATTTCCTTACTAATTGTCTCAGTTTGATATTGTTTGTACAGAATTATCAGTACAGTAGTCCTTCCTTTGAAAGACCACTCCTTTGGGAGACCACCTCCTTTGAGAGACCACAGTTGTCAGGTCTTTCTGTAGTACTTTTCACATTATTTATACCTCCTTTGAGAGACCACCTGCTTTATGTGACCGCCTTTTGGGTGGCACTAGGGGCGGTCTCTCAAAGGAAGGATTACTGTATTACATGTATGTATGTATGTATGTATGTATATATGTATATATATATATATGTATATATATTATGTATACATGTGTGTGTGTATATATATATATATATATATATATATATATATATATATATATATATATATATATATATTTATATATATATGTATATACACACTTTCAGACATTTTAGGCTTAACATGTTTTCTGTCAGGTTAAACCCCACAGGGGCTATCAGTAGCAAGCAGCGGCCAACGACAGTTACAAGTTTGCCTTGTGTAATTGTACTTAAAATCGGGTTGAGAAAAATTATGTTTTGATAACGTGTTTTTGATTTAAATGCTGATGACTTTCATTCTTTTCTGACATGCCTAAGTACACATTTGCTCAATATCAAAAAATTACTCACATTTGACAGTATTTACTTGAATGTCACCAACCTGACCCATTACGTTGAAACACTGACCCAGTGTTTGCAGTAAAATAGAGCTTTATTGTTTGGAGACTTTCAAAGTAGGAGTAAGTGTCATCATGGGGTTTGTTTTACATTTCTGGTGCAGGATGTCCATTGTTGCAGTACTTGTTAGGATTTTCCCTGGTTTATACAGGTGGTGTAGCTGCAACTGTTCATTTTACTATCACTGGGACTGAATATAAAGCCCCAGTTTGTTTCTACTTCAGTTATACACTGGAAGGTTGTTTAACTCAGGTAAGCTATCCAGCTAGAAAGGGTACATACTGGTTCAGGGGTAAGTCAAATTGTTCTTATCTGAACTTGTACCATACAAATTTAGTAATTATGTTTTGTTTGACAGGTATTCTTCTTTCAGAATGAAGCTCTGCATTTATAAGCAAAGCTTCAGGTATTTAGCTAGTTCATCATTTGCCACATTCATATTTATTCATTATTATGTGGGTTGTCTTTGCTGAATATTTAGCTTAGACAAGGAGCTGCTACTTAGAGAGACATGTGCAGGTATAGGCTCCGAAACATGTTGTGAGTAGTTACCCGCTGAAGACCCTTTTATTTATTTGGGCTAATACAGCCTATGCCAAAATTTTACAGAGGAACGTGTGCAATTTGGACAATATTACTTCCATATGTACATGTATATAGGTTAGACAGTGACAGGTTAGCTTATGGAGAGTAAAGAGTTTGGACTGCGGAATAGGGTAATGACTACAAGGAAGTGGTTCTGGACAAAAAGACACAAGTACAATATATATGTGTGTGTGTGTGTGTGTGTGTGTGTGTGTGTGTGTGTGTGTGTGTGTGTGTGTGTGTGTGTGTATGTGTATATGTATGTATATATATATATATACTTTGCCATTGAAAGGCTGAACTGGACAGGCGGCTGTTGCTTTCATCAACACATATATCAGTGTTGATTTCATGTCAATAGACCTTAATTTGACAGCTGAACAGGATAAGTGTGGGATGTGAAAAAGAATCAAACAGCTAAGGAGCTCAAGAGGCAAGCACCTGCCTACAGCATTTAGGTTTCAATAGGACAGTGACAAAGCCAAACTGTGTGGAAAGTCTCCTTCAAAACAGGAAGTGGAGTAATAATTGGGTACAAAAGTTAACCCCTAAAGGGTTATCAGACTTGGGGGGGGGGGGGGAGGGAAACAGTGCACATGACCAAAGTTTGTCTTTTCTCCAGGTAGAGTTTGGGATAAATGGTGCATGATCTTTCAAGCAGGCAGCAATACATGTAGACCTATGAAAATCAAAAGGCAAGTTTCCTGATATTACAGAGTCTTAAAGAGAAGGTAGAGGTTGATGCCATGTGGGGGTAAAAAATACCAAACATCTTACAGTCCTCCATTCTACCATACTGAGTGGGAAAAAAATGATTTCAAGCCATATTCACTTAACCCTTTCGCCCTTGAAATTAGACTGAGTCAGTAGCTTTCCTCGGCATAGGGTTGGGCACTAAGTGCCCAACCCTATGCCGAGGAAAGCTGTTGACCTGGGTCATGTCTTTACAGGTACCATCTTCAATTCTCAGTCAAATTGTTTTTCATTGCTGTTGAGATCAGTTGAAAACGCTGAAGCAGACGACATTTGACCACCAGCCGGTTTTGGTCGGTTTAAGGGGGAAAGGGTTAATATACTGAGTGACATAAGTCCCAACAGGTGAGGAATGTTTTACCTGAAACTGTGATGCCTTCCAGATCTGTTTAAGTATTTTTGGATGACCTTCCGCATGAAGCGTTATAAATCTTCAGATTTATACAAATCAGTACATGAAACATCCATGTGAATTTATCTTCAGTTGCTTGGGAGCATAGTGGTCCCATAGTCTGTTTAGCACAAGCCATTTAGCTTTTCAGACATTGAATGAGAATAGGTGTGTTCTGAGTCCAATGAGTACAAGCCTACCAACCTTAAAGGCTCAGATCTGTGGCCATGTTCTATTGAACAAAACTTCCGTAAAATTTAACCCCTTAACTGCCAAGCCCAGGAAAAAGTGAGCCCTGTACGACAACATACGTGAGGCCAACCCTTTGATCAAGCATCTACGCTCACGGTCTGTATGTGGTCATTGTCATTCATGATGTTAACACTTTCAATATCACTCCTCACCAGTATCAGGCACACTGCCACTAGGCCTTGTTTTTTGTTGTGGGCCTAGATGTATAGTATTATGGTTATTGTGCAAGCCTGACGCCACATATGTACCAGAAACTAAGGCTGTGGAAGCACAGGCTCCAGCTTGCGCTGGACCAATATGGCATCCCCCATCATGTGTACCTCCTGCATATACTTCCAAAATCACGGCCACGTTCTGCTCTCTCCGTCTCCAAAGTATTCCCCAAAACTGGCAGTCAACAGGTCATCCTCTTCATCAGCACTCATTTCATGCCTACTGCAATTGTAATTGTCATCCTTATCATCATACGTGTATGTCACGCCAAGGGCTTCTTCTGCATTGTATTTGTCCCTTCTCCCCACGGCTTCTTTCTACAATCCTGCACATCAAATTGCTGTCAACATGTTCATTTGACATACACTGTTGTGATGTAGTAATCTTATTAGCATGATTCCCAGTATCATGTGAGAGTCATATGATCAACAGCACTGCCCCCTAGCTGACAATGGCTACACTATTTACAGTGATTTCCATGGTGCAGGTTGGCTTGCACTTGTCCATGTATCAACGACGGAAATTTCTGTCTCTTATGGTGTCAGAGAATTTAAAACTGCAATGGAAGGTTCCATCAGCCAAGGGTGTTAAGGGGTTAAGTTACCACTGTTGGCTGAACAATCCATTCAAATTTGATTTAACATATTTGAACATGATTTCACTTAGATTTCTTCAGATAAACAACCCAAATTTAATGATTGTAGCCACAGAGGTGTGTGACTGTGTATACAAAGCTGAGAACACTGCATGGGTCATGCTGATCTGATCAAATTCCCCACTGCTGTGAGCTGGCAGGGCCACTATCAGTATAAATTACAGAGCTAAAAAGAGACAGAGAAACAGCCAGGAGCTTTAGAATGAACAGAAAGATTTTAAAAATAGCCATCAAGAGTTTGTTATTTTGTATATAGATGTACAAGTTTGTTTCTTCCCTGCAGATGAGGATGACCTGGATTCTCTGCTGGCCAATTGCTTACACAGCATGGAGAGTGTAGATGCAGTCAACAGTGTGCCTAATTCTGCAGCCAACCACCAGGAGGAGCCACTGTATGGAGGTGCAGATGGCACAGATCCACTTGATCGGTGTGCCAAGACTGCTCCTTGGGATGTTGGATCAAAGAATGGTAAATACCAATTAACTATTATGTAGATGACCTTATTATCAAAGCAAAGATTTTATTCTATTTTTATACTCCCAAGGGGAGTATATTGGAATCCTCATGTCCGTACTTCCGTCCGTCCATTGTATACAAAGATCAACTTGACAGACTTAAACAATGTGTTAATTTCAACGTTGGATAAAGCGTTCAAAGGTGGCACATGTCAGTATATTATAATATCTGGTTCGGAGGCTAAATTTGATTAAAGTAAGAGCAAAGGAATATCTTACACAAAGCAAGAGTGTGCTCAAATGATAGAATACATTATCAACAATGCATACTTTTGCTTTGGAACCAGAGTCTATCAGCAAATAGTAGGCGTACCAATGGGAACAGATCCAACCCCATATATTGCCAACCTTTATTTACATTATCATGAATCAAAATGGATGTAAGAATTGGCAAAAACAAACTTTACAGCTGCAAGAATTTTTCTCACACAAGAAGATTTATAGATGACCTGTGTGCTTTAAACAATGGAGATGAAATAAAGGGAAATTGGAAAAACATATATCCCAAACAATTAATATCAAATCTGGGAAATGAAAGTGATACAAAAGCTACTTTCCTTGATCTGGATATAGAAATAAAGAACAACCAGTATGTAACAAAAATATTTGACAAGAGAGACCAGTTCAAATTTGATATTATCTCCTACTCTGATCTGACAGGAAACATTCCAGAGAAACAAGCATATGGAGTTTGTATCGGACAAGTGATATGTATTGCTAGAAACAACACACTTTTTAGCGATTTTGTCAATAGAGTCAGAACTTTGTTGCAAAAACTATAATACAAAAGTTATAAAAAACAACAACTACACAAAACTCTGTTGAAATGTTTCCAAAGATATGACCAAATACCTAAAAAATACAACACTAACTCAACAACATTAGTCAAACTATGTCAACTTGGAGCTTAAAATGACAAAGTGTAATTCTCAAAGTTTTTTGAGTGGTAAGAGGAAAAGTACCCAGGGTAAAGTATACTTAACCCACCTAGAGAATTTTCTCTGGTCCATCTGAAGTCGGGAAAACCATGATCATACTCACTTTTTGCAGGATTTCCTTCTTTTCAATCTTCATCCAGTATAGTGGAAGAGGTGGCTTCCAGCTAATACCTTAGTACACTTTACCCCATAACACCTCTAGTCAACTTTATAGTGCTAAAAATTGTGTTACTATTTACCTGGTTATACCAGTGTTGGCATGGTGGAATAGTGTATAAAACTTTTAAGTTTCAAAGGAGACATCTGTAACACTGAACTTGTAACCGCAACTAGTCCCAGGATTTTCATTGGATCCCTTTCAAACTTTGCACACTGAACTGGCATGATGTTGGCCAGTGCATATTACATTGCTATGTCACTGTTTCCGTTTTCTGATTTTAATTGATTCATTTAAATTTTACAGATTCTAGGTAAGTATACATGCTCATATTTATGGATGGGGCTGAACTGGTATCCGCAACTGGTCCCTCATTTTTCATTGGATCCCTTTCAAATGTGGCACACTTCATTGACATAGTCTAGGCTAGAGCATAATACTTTGGCATGATACTGCTGTCATTTTCTGATTTTTTCTGATATTTTTTAAATGATAGGTAAACATACATGTTAATATTTATGGAGGGGGCTGAACTTGTATCCTCAGCTAGTCTCATGATCAGGTTTTCCAGCAGAAGTCTTTGAAATTTGGTGGACTTTACTGACATGGTGTATGTTAGTGCATATTACATTGCCATGGTGCTGCTATCATTTTCTGATTTGTAAAAAAATAATAGATAAATTTACAAATTAAGATTATGTGCAGAGCTGAACTCAGGATTTTCTTTCGATTCTATTCAATTTTTGTAAGATCAAAGGGCATGATGTGGCCCATTGCATATTATGTATTATCTGTTATACTGACATGACTCCTAAATGGGGATTCACGAACATTTTATTACATATACTACATGGTTCCATATATGTATGTATGTTAATTAGACTGCTAACCGTGATATCTGATATTCATATACATGCTAAGTAAGTTAGTAAGTATTTTATTCACAGAAACGGTCATTTCTGACCCGCAAGTCATTATACTCAAATCATTCTATTTCCATTATTGGTTTGTATGTGCTGCCCATTTTCAAACCATGCCAAATGCCTTGGGGATACACTCCTCAGGGAGGCTCATGTATAAGCGATGTCGGGCGCGGGAGTATATTATTGTGTCATCGCTAGATGACACTTCACTCTAGTTTTTTAATCTATCTATCTATCTATCTATCTATCTATCTATCTATCTATCTATCTATCTATCTATCTATCTATCTATCTATCTATCTATCTATCTATCTATCTATCTATCTATCTATCTATATCTATCTATCTATCTATCTATCTATCTATCTATCTAGCTGTCTGTCTGTCTGTCTGTCTGTCTATCCCTCCATCCATCCATCCGTCCATCCATCAATCCAGTTCTGTGGATCATAACCCAAAAGGATCAATTTACAACAGGAATCAGAGAGGGAGCAGACAGCTTGATTTTTCCATCTATGTTAGGGATGGTTCAACAATTTTTAATTTAGTTCTTACAGTACACAAGGGGGGAGGGGGTTAAATGGGTCTGTTCGCTCTCACAGAATAAGGAAAATGATGGTCAATTTATGGCCTATTTTCTGCAATTTTGGTATAATTATTTTTTTTTAAAAATCGTTTTTAAAGTACTAATTTGGGGGGGGGGGGACGGAGGGGGTCATGAAATTTGGTACCCTAAGTGCCAATAATTATCAAAAATGATGATAGTGTTGAACCATCCCGTACTGCAAATCAATTAAGGCAAAGCTGTGCCAGAGGCTGCAGTCAGGTGACACTGTACTTGTAGAGTCAGAGGCTGCAGTCAGGTGATGTGTACAGTCTCTCATAACATGTGGAGCTTTCATTGCTATCCCAAGCTGTGTCTTTTGTTCACAAGTTTTCAATCATCTGGAATGGGGTCATCTCCTCACATTAATCGAGTGATTGACAGTGATCGTGCAATACAAGACATGCATATTAATTTCTTGCCACAAAGCACAGGGCTCAGGCCAGTCAATCACGGTGGACACACAGGCACATCGCTGTCATAAACAGGGCTAGATACACCTTTCTCACAAAATCACAGTCTTTTAAAGAAATTTAAGTTCGCAACTGCCAAAGTCATATTCATTTAGTACTTTCTAAATTGGCCACAACACTAAATTTCTGTCTGTCTGTGTTAATTATTCTTTGTTTTGAAAATATTAGTACAATCCCACTTGCCCGCACATGCAGTGACCCGTATCTCGCCAGGTGAGACTATGGTCACCAAGACAACCAGGTATTCAGTTAATATGCATGCCTCGTATTATAGGCTGGGGTGTTAGCGTCCAGGCTGCTTTGATGTCATTACTGTTTCACAACATGTGAACACAGTTCACACTGTAACTGTATATCAATATTGTCATGTTGACCTAGTGTCCGCGATTCCATCTGAACTTGACTTCAACCCACTTGTTGCAAATTGACGGAAGTATTGTACAGCTGGTACACATGGTCACAGAACTGTTCTGAACTTCCAAGAATGATATTTAAAACCGTGTATTTTTTTGTGTTGTTTTTTTCTGATGTAATAAACAATCAGGCAAGCTCTTCAAGCAGATATGTATCTGGTAGGTTACATGTATCAGTGTAAAAAAAAAAAAGTTCAAGTGAAAAGGACATGCAGTGGTGCAAACCAGATAACCAAGGGAGCTGTTTTTGGATGAGTCTTATATGACTTTCTTTGACATTGTACAGTAAAGCCTGTGTAAAGTGGGCCCCCTTGGGACCGGGCAAAAGTGCCCACTTAAGACAGGTGCCCACTTAGCACAGGTCCATTAACATGGGAAGTGTGGGCAACTGGGTCAGGCAGCAGTGCCCACTAAACACAGGTGCCCACTCGGACAGGTTTTCCTGTACATGTATTTTACAATTTGGAGTTTGCAGTGCAGGTGTCAATGGCATGTAATCAATCACACAATCGAGCAAGCAGGGGCTAATTCGTCCCCTGTTTAGGACTGCAGGTTTGCATCTTGTTCTTCTGTCTGTCTTTATCCATCTGTCCTTGTTTCCCCTGTTTATCTATCTGTCCTTTTGACAATACTTGTGCAGGCCTTATATCCTGTACTGTAATACCTACATCTGCAAAATTTGGTGTGTGGATATTTCATAGGATAAGGATGTGTCATGCACCAAAATTAGGTTATTATGTGCCCCCTATGAAGGAGGAGGGGGCATATACCAAATTACTCTGTCGGTGTGTCAGTGCGTCCATGTGTGCGTGTGTGTGTGCGTGCATCCATCAGGACAATTTTCACACGACAACTCAAAAAGTTTTTAGCATAGAGCTTTCATATTGCACTTGCTTATAGTCCTGCATAAAGTCTCAGATGAATTTGAAGATGGGTGACCTTGACCCAATTCCCAAGGTCACAGCCGTTTTAGTGAATTTTGTTTTCACACGATAAGTTGAAAAGTTTGCAAGATAGGCCTTTCATATTGCACATGCTTGTAATAGTCCTGTAGAAGTTTGAAGATGAGTGACCTTGACCCAAATTCCAAGGTCACAGAGCCATTACTCAGTACTCACAGCTGTAGCATGAGGGGCTGGTGCATAGATCTAGCAATATCTGATTGCCTTTTAATTTATTTCCATTTAATTTTTTATTATCATTTACATGTTATATGAAATACCTAGGTTAAAGCACTTCAATTTTTCAAAAAAAGAGTGTCACCATGATACCCCAAAAATTGTAGACAGGAATGAGGGGCTCATATGGTAGCGATTTTTAAACAAAATCTTAATATGAGTCTCCTATACCATATTTAATGTATTTCAGAAATTAGCAGAAACACATTGTATTATATTATATATACATGTATTACCTTGTACATGTACGGTTAGTACATCTATGACACTACGCTGGTCAAATAAATGAATTTAATGTTGAATCTTGTCCTTGACCTTTGACCCTGTCATAAAAAATGATTGTGCAGGCCATATTTCCTATACCATACTACTTAAACGTACCAAACTTGGTATCTGGATACTTTGTGGGATAGGAGTATGTTGTGTACCAAAGTAGTGTGTGACCTTGACCTTTGATCCTGTCAAAAATTTTTTGTGTGAGCTATATCCTATACCTGTCCATCCATGCAATGTTGCTATCTGTTCTTCGCTATGAGATTGTGGAATGTTATTCAATACTTGATCTTACTATTCAGGTGGGAAATTGATATTTTGTATGTCTAATCTGAGGAAGCTGTTCTGTCTTTTGTTCTGTAAAGTCTGCATAATAATTGTACATGAGGATAAAATTTCTGAGTGTATCAAAAGTAAAAATATCATAGCCTAGTGCATCCACCACCCTCAGTGAATACGCTTAAGAAGTTGAAATAAAAGAACGGCTTTCTCACTGATTTGTCATTCCATGAAGACTTCAGAGGTACATATGAAGCTTCGAAAGACATGAGTCATGTAGTCAGGTGGTCTGAGGTGCAAACTGTTTTAAAGTAGGGTTGCAGCATTAAGGTATTGAACCCAGAAACTCTTAGTATGTATTTTACTTGACTAGTAAACTAGTCAGGTAGGTGTTACCCTAACAGAACACAAGCATTGTAACCAGAATAACCTTTTGAGGATCAAAGGGGATGAACGATTGACTCCTTCTGATGTATTTGGCAGCTGTTTTGAATAGCTAGTCTTATAAGGGACAACGAAAATGATGGAGAGTAAATGTGAAGAGTTAAAAAATGATGAAGTAAAACATAGCGATGATTCATAGTGTTCTATATTCCTGTTGGTAATTTTGTTGCCTGCTGAAGGACTGAGCTGTTTACCCTGTGTAATGTGGGTATTGTCCGCTCCACTCCTAGTAGCGTAAAGAAACACGGAGTATGGTCTGTATGGGAGGCAAGTACGTTTGCTAAATTGCAGAGTTACTACATATTCTAGAGCTTGCTTCTTTTTTTTTTCATCATTACATTTCAGACATCTTGGAGGTCATTATATAAGATCTGTTGTAGAGTTTCTGTACACATACTTGTTAAAATTGTCCTGGTACTGCAGGAAATATTAGGATATTTGTGAAAAGTAATAGGAAGATTGTCCAATGACCGAGAGATGGCGCCACGGGACTGTCAGGTTTTCAGGAATCAAGTGAGTGAACTCAACTCCATTTCATGGGTGTTCTACCCACACACCGAGGTCCAGGCAAATGGTGGTCGAGAGGTAACACTATGTAACTAATACAAAAATTGACCTTTTCCTCACACAAATTGTCCAAAAGCATCTGGATGTAAATTGTCATTCGTCTCAAAGTTTTTACTTAAATTTCTCCGTACTGGAAAACATTTTTGCCGAGATTCATTCGTAAGACCATTCATGATAGCACACCCTGGGCCAATAGCTTTCCTGGGCAAGGGTTGCGTGCATTGCACCCGACCCGTGCCAAGGAAAGCTTTTGTATCAGTCATACTCTGACCAGTAATGGGTTAAAATGGATTTTTATCAAATGAAGAACTTACGGCTGTATTGTACATTTGCATTTAATTCATATGTAAAACACAGCAGTATCTTGATTACTTTTCGGCAAAGTGATAACTCCATTGTCGTCTGTCGGTGCAATTTTATATTAGTGTGGGCCCATTAATTGTTTCTGTGTGCTCGGGTTTTTTTTTTTCCAAATCCATTTTTAGATCTTCCTTTTCCGTGAGCCCTATTGACAGGCCAGGGCGGGTGTACGGGGAGTGGGTGCAGCAGCAGGGAAACTAGAAACCCCAGCAATTACCAGGACAGTTCTGGAACAGGATGAGGATGATAGGCAAACAGGAAGTAGTGGTAGAACAAGAAGGAGGGAGGAAAAGAACAACACGAAGATAGATAGGATATGTCACTTGTTGAGAATTCAAATGGGAAGACAGCAGAAATGGAAGATTTTGTGGCACTAGTCGAGACACATAGCAGAAGAGAAGATATAGGGATAGTGACGATCCCCACAGGATATGGTATGACATGTAGAGGAAGAGAAAGTGGACAAAGAAAAGGAAGAGGAGTAGGGTTTCTGATAAAGGAAGGGATAAAGTGTCATTATGTCTGGAAAGACAGATGGGAAGATGATAGTGAGGTGAAAAGTGAGATGCGGTGGATAGTAGAGTCGAATGGAAACAGAGTAGCAATAGGGGTAGTGTAACTGAGACATGGGGGTCTATCAAATGAATGGAATGACCAAGTATATGATAGAATAAGGATGATGACTAGTGATATCCATCATCAAGGGTATAAGGTTATGATTGCAGGGGATTTCAATGGGCACATACAGGGCCAGAATTTCGCAAAATTTTGCGATGATCTGTTTGGATTTTTGCCAATTAGTTTTCTTTTCAAAGAAAGACAAGTTTATGAAAATCTTTACGAGAATGGATTCTCGGATTCTCGCCGAAATTCTGGCCCTAATACTCTATGAGAAAAACTTCATGGGTTAGGATTCGGAGACAATTTTCTGGAAATAGTGAAATCCTTATACAAGGAAAAAGATTTCACTTTTTCATTTGGAAATGTTGTAGTAGAGAGTGCACAGCTGAACATAGGCTTAAAGCAAGGGTGTGTGCTTTCCTCAATTTTGTTCACTCTGTATATTAAGGACTTAGTTGAATGGATTTTGATAATGGAGTAAACATAGGACACCAGAAATGTCCTGGGTTATTTTTTGCAGATGACATTGTGGTCATGACCGAGTCTCCAAAAGAATTACAGGATATGTAGGGGAATATGGGAGTAAATGGAGGTTAGAGTTTAGCCAAGACAAAAGCCAAGTTATTACACTTGGTAAGAAACCAGACGGCAATAGAAAATAGAGACTTGGAAAATTCCAAACTCCAGAGGATAGAGAGCAGCTGATTGGAATTGGGGAGGTAGATGAATATGAATATCTTGGGGTACAGATAGAAGCAACAGTTAAAGATATGTTCAGGTGCCATATTGAAAAGATAAAGCGGATGGTAAACCGAAAAAAGGGAATGATAAACGCTACAGCAATAAAATAGTTTTAATAGGGCATTCACAGCTGGAGTGCTGTGGGATGGAGTAGCAATACCAGGAATGCTATATGGTTTAGATGTTATCGCAGCAAATTAGGGGGATATCCAGGGTATGCAGAAAGCACAGCATGAAATGTGAAAATGTATTCTGGGAGGACTTAACCGTGTACAGCAATAGAAGCAATCTTAGGGGAGTTTGGATGGAATAGCAAAACTGACAGAATTTGCAAAAGCCAAGTTGAACTACTGGGGACATTTACAATTAGTAGGCGAGGACAGGTGGTGCAGGAAAATATATAATGAAGCTGTTACAGAACAGACAAGATGGGTCAGACATATTAAAGTCAGCAGAAAGGTATGAATTGAAAGGTTATGGTGAGGTTGAGGGTTGAAAACGTACCCAGTCGTGACAGCAGGATGGAACAAAGACATGGAGAAAAGGAGAGAGGGAAAAAGGTAGGCAAAATGCATACAAGGTTTTAGAAAAAGCCAAAGAAAAGTACATGTTGAGGTGGAGGGAAGGGATCCAAATTTTTGTTCCAGTGCAGAGCAGGAGTTGTCAATTTTGAAAAGCGAAAACAGAAATGGACTGCAGGTAGCAATGGTAAGTGTAGACTTTGTTCCCAGGAGGCAGGCGAGACTGCAGACCATTGGTTGGTATGGTGTGATGCATATAGAGAGATGAGGGAAAATATGTTTAGGGAATGACAGAGTAAGGAACATAGCTGTTGGGGCCCAGAGGAAGTGCGGCACTTAGGAGAAGAAAAGCGTATCGCATGGATTATAGTTTTGACGGAGGGGGGAGGTGTGTGTGTGTGTGGGGGGGGGGGTTACCATGCGAGAGGAAAGAAAGAGGTCAGAATTAACCCCCTGTTTGTAACTATATATATAAATACTGGTAATCTATAATTATATCTTATTTATGAAAAGCCCTGAAATGAATAAGTTAACATCATGGTGAAGTTTTATCAACGGTAGCAGCACACAAATTACAAAGGTAGGTACATGTACTTGCATTTGTAGTGTAATTTGGGCACCTGCTGAGAACATGTTGAGAGTCACTTGAGAACAAGTTCTGGTGAAGGTTCTCAGTCACAGTATTAAAGAACCTGATTTGCCCTGCTTTTTCCAGATTCAGACCCTTGGCTTTTCACTTAGTTTCAGACAGGAAACATGAGTTTTGACAGTTCTTTCCACACTAAGTAGGTGTGTTTGGACATTGTTTTTGCCAGTCTGTGGTACATGCATGGGATATCATCCCACTGCTGATGTGCATGGTCATGTTTTAGAGTCTGTGCAATGGGCTACTGTCTGACTCTCTTGTATGGTAAATGTTTTTTGGTGTTTCAGTGATTGTTTCAAACCAACTTCGGCTGAGTGAGAATCCGTACAGACTTGTATTTTGGCATTTCCTGTCGATTAGCGTCTACTTTGAAATTCTGAAATCAGAGCAGTAATGCCCAGCAGCCTCGTTTTGGATTCACAGATGGTGTTTTATTACACCTGTAACATTTTCCAAGTTGCAATAGCTTTGAAAACTGACAGTAAAGTACAGCTATTGATAATTTCAGTTGACAGTAATTCGCCTGTTATTTCCCTTACTATCTGTAATAATACTTTGAATCATACTTGCTAAAAGTCATTTAAGTTATCTGTCAATGAATTGACAGCTTGTCAGGTTGATTTTGCTGCATGTGTTGCAGCCAGGAATTATGTTTATATAGCTGAGAGCGAGTCATGGAACTTTTGTTTATGTCAGGGTTGGCATCTACCGTTCATGCATCGTCTAAGGAGATATGCGGATTGCGCATACTGACGATATAACTGTGTCTTAGAAAATAAAGCTTATTTGTTCATTTGCAACATATTTCAGCCTCTTGATATTTACTCCAATAGGGAATCTAGTTTGAATAGCAATTGTCAAGAAATTATACCACACCACCAAAACCTCCATGTGCACAGTGCAATTGCATTCAAGTATTTTAGGAGCTAGGTGCTTCTTGCTTAGATTTGTTTATCATATTTCCATCACAGGATGATTGGTATTTTGTCCCTTACCTGTTGGACATTCTACAGTGTAATCCAAAAGGGTACAACAGCGAAGTTACAGTGTGTTCATTACCATGGTCAGCATAGGGATACTACTGTAGTATAAAATGCTTGTATGTAATATTACTTTTATGTCAGTCAGCGTCAGATTTTAGTGTGTACTACTAAGGCTGGTGTCACCCTAGGGCACATAAGGCAATGTGATAATCTGTTATTCTTCAGCCACTGATGAGTTCCATTACAGACGGAGCAGGTCTGGCCTAATTCTGCAGTGTCTGTGAACAAACAGTCAATTTCCATCCCCAGACACTCGCCTAGTCTTCTCATCAATCAGTATAGCCTCTCAGTTAACAGTCATACTTCACTGATCTGTAGGTCATTAATCCTAGGTCAGCTGAGCATGGGACTGTCACAGTCTTCTTGTCTGTTAAGAATTTGCTGAATTGCCAGAAGCACAGCCAAACAAATATCAAAAATTACAACCACCACCAGCACCTCCCCCCCCCCCCCCCCCCAAAAAAAAAAAAAAAAAAAAAAGGTGAGACAACTTGCATTTATGCTGGTAAACATGTTGAAATGTTAACCCTGCCTACATGCAATAGGAAATAATGTTAGTTACATAAAATACATCAAGCCATCAAGAGAGTCTGTCAGACAGACTTGAAGCCCCACGGCGTTCGTTCGTGTACATACATTTATGTGCAATCTATTTTCCACATGCAAGTACCAAAACATGCACTTGGGTGACCCTGAAGAAACCACCAGGCAACCAAATGTATTTGCCACATTGCAGAAATGAAGAGGGAGGAAGAGCTGCTGTGCCAAGCAGATTTATTTCCTCGAGTTGGACGTCACAACAACAAAATCTGCTGCATACCTAGCAGTTCTCTGCCATTGGGTTTTCACTTTTCGAACTTGTCAACAGAAATTTTGTTTATTTTGGACAATCTCGCCCAAGAAAAGTGTATTTGTTTAGTCCCAATTTTTTGTTAAATATAGACATACACACACACACACACACAAACAAAAAATCTTCCATTGCGTGTTAAAGGATATTGACAGTATAATGCTGTGATACTTGCCTCAAGATACGATTAGCATTTGACCATTTTGTGTGTACAGAAAGTTCCAATGCTGAAAGCAATTAGTGTCACTTTGCTGCAGTGAAATATTCTTTTCTTGTGGGAATTATTATTATGTACCTTGAACAATTATGAAAGATTTTGGGAAAACAGTCAATATGTGCAAGTTAAGTCCCAGGGGTGGGAAGGATGAAGGATGAGTTGTTATCATAGTGAGAGGTCTAAGGTTAAGGTTGTTATCATAGCCCAAGGGAAATATTGAAGTTACAAAAAATAAATTTAAAATAAAATAAACAAACAAATAAATAAATTGTGGTGTTGTGGTGCCACATGTGGAATGTTGTTTTATTTGCAAGTTTGGGCAGACAAAGGTTGCTGCAGTTCATGATTTCAAAAAATATATATTTTGCAACTAAAGAGACTTTTTGGCATTAAAAGCTTTGATATGCTAAAAAGTCAAACAAACAAAAAAGTTAAATAGTTTAATTCCGTAAATGTATTCAATGTGTCTTTTATGAGGTGGAGGTAGTCCATGTTTTATTGTATGACATCCTGTCAGCTGAAGCTCATGACAGATGTGTTGCTAGTTAAAGTATGGAAAACAAGACCTGAGTGGTATAATCACTTTTAGCTTGTGGATGTGTATGTGAAAATACTAAGACTGCATGAGGAGGCCAATGTCTTGCTCAGGCTGACATTGACTTGATGTGAAGTGTTGTGTTTTGTGGATGTGCTACATTGAAAGTGGAGCAGCCAAACACAAAGATAAGCACCTGAAAATGCAGACCCTCCCCCCCCCCTCCAAAAAAAAAAAAGACTTTTTCTTTGTCAGGTTGTCAGTCACAATCATCACTACAAAGCAATGCAGCTGGTAACATCATTGTGATTGTAACTGGCAGAATGCAGGACAGCCTGGTTCATGGTCAACCTCAATACATCAATACAGTACATAATTCAAATGCATAACAAGTATAAGGAAATTTGGAGCAGTTAATTGTTCAATCCATCCATTGATCTGTTCCACAGCATTTTTCTGCTACTGTGCTTTGTGTACAGATTTCCCGTGTATTGACTGATGGATGACTCAACTTAGGGATTGGCAGCATGTTGATGTTTTGTAGGAAGTAGGGTAACTGCACTCAATGGATGGAAGGTCGGTTATTTTTCCTGTTACGTGGAGTGTAGCAAGTCAGATGGTAGCCAGCAGGCATAGCCTAGAAGGTAAAGTTCGCCACATGTCAAGGTACTTGTATTGGTAAACACCTGAAATACCATACTCAATAGCACACAGTTAAATTGTTTTCAATGCTGGTATGGAAGCTGGAAGTGTGGGTGGGGAAGGGGGATGCCCCTATAGCCTCATGAGAGCCTCATACATGTAATGGTTATGTCAGCATGAGTGGCATACGACTGAACCAATAAAACAGCCCCTCGCATTTCTGATGAATGGAGCCTTGAGACTTCCCACACAGCTAGGGGTTCCCATGGGGTGTACCAGTGTTAAACCATGCTCAGCATGTGTATTCAAGAAACAATTAGACTATAATTTTTCTGTCAAATGGTTTTCATGTCACGGCCCTCAATATTTTAGACTTTAAGACGAAATGCCAAGAAACAGTGTTTTGTGATGTCAGCAGTGAGGCAGCCTTGTCCTGCCTGCCCCATGCCACTCCTATTTTACGCTAGGTTAGGTTTTGAGTACACAACATAGCACTTCAGCTGTGGCTTACACTTCTTTGCACAACAACACGTGTGCCACCATGACACAATATGGACCTGTTTATGTGGAGATTGATTACAGTAAGTCACTTTGGTAGTAATGTTTCTTCATTACGTGTACTAGGTTTTTAAACTGGGCAGTGTGATCATTTCCCGTGGTACGTGTAAGCTATTAAAAGCGTTTGAGTTCATTGAGATGGTGAGGCTTGTTTTTGAAGTGCTGTAATTGCGTATTTCCATGTCCGGCAGGTAACAAACAGCGGGAGTGACACATGCCTGACCAAACATACCACTGAGCACACATGTGTATACATTGGCTCTGAGACACAGGATTGTGAATGTTCTGCCGGGGATGGAGGGTTTAATGTATCTCAATATAATTACTTTCTAACACAAACTGTTGAAGATCTGTGACTGAATGTACGAGGAATTCTTTTCATTTAAAGCTGGCTGGCATTTCTTTGTGTTGTTGTTGTTGTTGTCAGTGTATGGCAAAGTGCCACACATAATAATCAGGACAATGAGAATGAACACACATTAGCGAGTACAGTTACTCCACCTGAAAACTTTGACCTTTGACCTTCACGGGCAGCATGTCACTCTAAAGTGTTGGCACTTTTGCGACTTTTGGGGGAGATGTGAAAAGAGTACAGATGAATTCAGACGGTGAAGTTGAATGAGAAGGACAGCATGCACCTCGGGGATGCACAAATGGTATGGAGACGTCACCATCTCCCGGGATACTCTGAATCCACGCTGTCAGCAAATTATTTAAACTGTTTAAGTCCATTCTTCTGATCCACTTTGGAAAATTCGAGCACTTTGATTATCCTCAGGCTTCTCTCCTCACAGGCCATACACAAACAATTGTCTACATGTTCACTTCGTCAGCTTCAGTTGTCCTCCGTGCTTTTGCACTTACCGTCAGTTCATTTCCTCGGTAAATTTGCATTATGGTTCATCTCGTAATACTCTAAGTCTTCTCACAAACTGCTCCGGTGGGCCCGGTGGTTGATGGTGTTAATTGACCCTGGAGATCGTTTCTGTCTTGCAGATATGCGTGTGGACTCTTTACCCAAAAGCATGTCGTTACCATTGCACGAGCATGCAGCTCCAGATCCGTTCCCCGAGCTAGCGAACAGTCCAGTAACACCATCAGTGTCATTGATTCGCATGGACTCCTGCAAATCCTCTCCGTCGTCGCCGTTGCTGCGCAGAGGCAGTCCCGTGTCTCCTTCTAAACACAAGAAAGTCTCTCCGAGAGAAAGACGAAGTTCTGATGTAAGTACATTGTGTTTCATTCTTTACACAAAATACGATCTTATACATACGTAGATGGATTAACCCTTTTGGTCCTTATTATAAAGCTTTTTTTTTTTTTCATAACATAGTTCCTGCCTTTTGTCAAGGGAAGTGGTTAACAGAGGCTGTACCACCCATGAAGGTTGCAGTGAAAAGTATCTATCGCAGTGAGATACTGAAGAAAAAAAAAAACATGGTAACAGCTGACATGGTTACAGAAGTATTCAAGTCATGTCATGCTAGTGAGAGGTAAAAAGATGGAAATAGATAACATTTGACGTAGCGCAAATTTTTGATGATTGAAGAGATAAAAGCATTGAAGCATATCATTACAGTATTTTTGCACACATGCACAAAAAAATGGTTGATGCAGAGAAATAAGTTGAATGCGCGTTCAAGCTGATCTGAAAATTCCTGGAAATGTAGCTTCTGGGATCAGTTAACAAACTTGTTTACTGGATGGTGATACTCTGGATCCCTGATTGTGAACAAATTTTCAGTTTGGCACTTGTCGGTAAATGTATGCATTCCTATTGATTACTTTGTAAGTGAAAGGAGATTGCAATGGTAATTCACATGTTTGACTTCTTTTCAAAACTGTCAGCCAGATTCACTTCAAACTTGGTGAGGATATACCTTGGTTGGGTCTGTACCAAGTTTGTTAGAATAGTCATGCACCTGTGACTTGAAATTTTTTTTACAAATGTTTTTGTAATTTTTCTGTGCAATCTTTCAAAATTGTTGTTCTCCAATACTACTGGGTCAGTTGCTTCAAAATTGCATAGGGACACTTCTGGGGCCTCATAAACCGTAATTTGTTCAACATGTGGCACTGCAATTCTTTTTCTATTTTTCAACAAGTTTTTGCATGTTTTCTTTTTTTTTTTTTAACTTCTCTCAAATTGTACAGGTCGGTTTGTTTGTTTGTTTTTTTTTTTGTTTTTGTTTTTTTTTTTTTAAACTTGGTGGTAGTGTACCTGGAGTTGGTCTCCACCAAATGTGTCTCGTACATGGTGATACTGTTATTTTCTGATTTTTAACTAATTAGCAAAATTAGATAAAAAAAAAAAAAAAGAGACGAGGATATATTACGTACATGCTAGCATTGTTACTGTACAATGTAATGAGGATAGCAGCAGATCAGCAATTGTCCCAGTAATGGTGGCTCCTATAGGCCTATAGTTTTTGTGAAACACTAATAGGACATCAGGTATGGAGTTTCTTTAGGTGTTTTTAACTTTGATCTTGAGTGATATTTGAAAGGTCAACGGACATAGTGGCTGACATGTCGGCGATGGTGGATTGTAGGCCCATGGTTACTGTGAAACACTAATGGGAAAGTACTATATGGGGTTTCTTTTGATGTTGACAATTTTTACCTCAAGTGACCTTGAAAGGTCAAACCGACATTGGCATAATATATCATGGTAATAGTGGATTCTGTCAAGTTTCATTTTCGAAATGACTTGTGAGCAATATGTCTGAGGACTTGCATTGCAAACAGTGATGATGGTCTTAAACAAAGGTAACCTTGACATTCTGAAAGTCACAGTCCTTTTGTTTATTATCAGTACTCACAGTATCCAGTAGACACAAAGCTAAATAGGCCTATATATTATTTGCGTGGGAAGATAATAATCGGATATTTTAACTCAAAATCAGTGGCATTTTTGTGTGTGATTTTTAAGAAAATAATTTTGAAGCACTTATTTGGGAACAGAGTCAAACTGTGAAATGAAGTCTAAAAATTTTTGATAAAAAAGGGTGAAAATGCTGAAGCATCAACATTTTGAATTTGTATTCCTATTTATGTGAATATATATATATATATTCATGTACATATGAATAAAACAGTTATGTTTTATTCATATGTCCATTTAACCTACACATGAATAAAACATAATTGTGAATTTGGATATATGGTCTCTAGCTCCAACTCAGTGATTGGCATATGCTCGGCATCATATTTCACCAATGGCCCTGTGAAGCAAATGCCCCCCCCCCCCCAAAAAAAAATTGTCACAGTGTCAGGAACAATAGCAAGCAACTTGTAACATGATCCCCAGTTACCTCTGACTGAGTACTTACTGGGAAAAGAAACGCCAATCAAGCTATTTGGAGAGTTGGATTTTCTAACAATGCTTTGGCATGAAAGTAGATTATCCGCGGATCTAAATTGAAGGTTGCGTGGTAAACAAACCAATCTCCCATGTTTTGTGTACTCCACTTGAGTGCAGCAATCAAATCAAAGAGTAGCTTGGTCAGCTTTGAATGGGATTCATGCCATCAAAGTCACCCAGAGTTATCCCAATCCTTGCATTTTTAGCTGTGCTGACTACAGGTCAGAGAGCTTAGAGCATCACTCATAGTCCATCCATCTGTCCGTCCGTCCGTCCATCCATCTGTCCATCTGTAAACTTTTGCTGGTGAACATGATACTGTCCATACTTTTCAAGTTAACCCCATATGATTTTCAAGACTTATAAAGGGTATAAAATTATAGGTCAAATTCAGCATTGGAGGGGCCGCCTCATTATTTTGCAATGTATGAGCCAAAAATGTAAAAACTGTAAGAATGGTGTCTCTTGTGAAACATGGTGGTATTACTTGCAACTGATGTCATACAGATCAAAAACACATTAAATTCATTAGTGCGATAATAAAAGTATATGGAATAACAAAACTTACACCAGATATGGGTTAGGCCAATGGTCAAACTTAGTAACAAATTTTGTGACCTTGACCTATTTTTCAAGGTCATTAAGCATTTTTGTAAAGGACACTAAATTCAATATGTTGAGAGTAAAGCTAATGATACTAAACGTAACATAAATGTCTATCATGGAAGTTTGATATTGCACAACGAGGATGACCTTGAACTACTTTCTCAAGGTTGTATTTCCAGAAATTATGTTGTTTGGGGATGGTCATCTGATTATGTGTCAGCAGAGCATCAGGATGATGAGCCTCTTGTCTCATCATCAACTCCCTCAGTAGCCGACTGAATAAAACATTTCTCTGTGTAATCAACAGAAGAAAAAAAAAAAAAAACAACAGAATGTCGCATGTTTAAATTCCTGGCAACAAGGGCTCTAATTCGCTGTGTTTTATGTACAGACGGTGGTGTCTGCCTTGCCTAGTAATAAGTTCTGCACCTGTCACACATCAAGCAAGTTCCCGTCCAGCTGCCACAAGACTTGCTTGGTTATGTGAGTGTCACCGGCCAAGGCATCACAGCAAAAATTAACCCAACTCTCAACTTGTTCTCATTGGAAACTTGTTAAAAATGAGAATATTTCTTGAGGCAAAGATTATGGAGATCAGATCAGTAGAACCAAAGTTATTGTAGTCGTAAGTGTCACATATATGTATATTGTACCTGTGAAATGGTCTGGCCTGGAATCCACCATTTTTGCAGCGATAATGACATGATAACTTATCAAAGCTGGCTTTAAAATGTTGACAAGTAAACTCTGTGACCTGCATTTAGCAGAACAACATAATACAATTGCAATAGTAAATAGCCAAGACACATACAATCGGTAAAGCAGTTTTGAGCATTGAGATTTTGGTAGTCGATGGAAATATCGATCGTTTGACTGTGATGATGCTATGGTTGACACCAGTGGTCAGGTAAAAATGTAAGAACATTGCGTTTCATTCCATTATATCTTCAATGCTGTACTGATTCACATTATCTTTGCATCATGATAATATTATTCCTTTTGTCAGTAGGCTTCATAACGTTCATTTTTTTGTCAGGTTCACTTAGCTTGAACCCTTTCTGCCTTGAACCGACCAAAACTGGCTGGTGGTCAAATGTTGTCTACTTCAGTGTTTTCAACTAATTTGAACAATAATGACAAACAGTTTGACTGAGAAATGAGACCTATCAAGATCACATGCCCCAGGTCAACAGCTTTCCTTGGCATGGGTTGAGCACTTAATGCCCAACCCATGCCAAGGAAAGCTGTTGACTTGGTCATAATTTAAGGGGGAGAGGGTTAAACAACATGGCATGACTTTATTTACATTAGAAAGTTAATAGCAGACATAAGCAGGCATGTTTCACGTTCGGACGAGCAGAGTAGCCCTGAGCAAATATGTAACTCTGGTAAATGCAGTCTCGTATCTTGGTATACAATCTTGGTGTCTTCTTGGCAGGTTCACCTTGTAGAGCTTGTCAGTTTCCAAATGCTCTTTGCACACACCTATTGGCTGGCATCCAGCAGGGACAAGAACGTTTGCAAGGTGAAAAAAAGAAAGAAAAATACTGGGCTCCTTCCGCATTGATTTGCGACCTTTGCACTTGGCACCAAACGCATCCAAAGGAGAGATGTTCACCTCGGGTATGCCATGTAAAGAAACTCATCTTCAAGTTATTTCTGCAATATCTTCTCTGAACAAAAACAGAAACAGACACGATGAATGAGAGTATATTTGACATGTGGCAGGTTCAAGAGAGAAAAGGGTGGCCTTGTTTGCTGTTACATGTATATGAATAATCTGTGAATGCACTTAACCCTTTCCCCCTTAAACTGGCTGTTGGTCAAATGTCGTCTGCTCCAGCGTTTTCAACTGATTTCGACAGCAATGAAAAGCAATTTGACTGAAAATTGAAGATGAGAATTGTCAAGACAACATGACCCAGGTCAACAGCTTTCCTCGGCATGGGTTAGTGCCCAACTCATGCCGAGGAAAGCTGTTGACTCAGTCTTAATTCAAGGGGGAAAGGGTTAATTTTGTCATCCCTTCAGTTTAGCTCATTTCTTGAAGACATGAAACCATTAAAAAATGAAAGCACAAAGAAGTAATTTTTCAAAATCTTTGATTGAACTGTGTCAAAAATAGTTCAAGTTAAAAGTTAGTTAAATGTCTGAAGTACAAAAACAAAATGTATGCACATGAAAATAAGTACATTCACAGTAAGCAGCCCATGATGAGACCCAACTGTTAGGGGTGCAGTGTCTCAACTAGTTTTCTTCAAATGGTCATTGCGGTTTCTATTTTCTTTTTTTTTTTTTAAAAAAGGTTTCTATTTTCTCACAAATAATTTACATCTCTTCTAATTTACAAGAAATTGATGCTTGGTTGCACAAATCACAGGAAATGAAAAACGAACAACTGTGTGAAACTTTAAACAAAGAAGTCGTTACAATTTTCAAGAGAGTGGCAGAGAGTGGAAGTTATTACTTAAACTAAGGAGCGTAGGAGAGCTTATCGAGGACTGGTGGACCAATCAAGAAGCTGATCCTTATTACCTGGGCCATTGGCAGTATGTGCCGTCTTCTACATTCTAGTCTGTTGCTATGGCAACCAAAGTAGACCAATCAGAAAGTGACTACCTTTTTTGTCAGCACTGAAAGGGTAATCACGTTGCAAAAGGGCAGACCAAGAGGTGCAGAGCATACACAGAGGGGTCTGTTTACCAGGCAAGACTGGGGAAGACCAGCTAGTGAATTGGGGATAATGGAGAGGTTGGTCTGCTTTGGAGGCAAACAACTGTCCACCTTTGTTTGAAAGATGATCAGCTGATTGTCATGCTTGGGGATATTCCTTCATAGTTGAATGATCCCCAGACTGTACTCTGGGCTAATTTGGGCCAGTGGCATTTTGCTCTCTGTGAAAAGTTTCTGGAGAGGGTGACAGAGGGGTCAAGAAGTAGTGGGTGAGCATATTTTACAGTCTGTGCAACCAATTTGATAATTCGTGATGCAGACAAAAATGGCCATATGCACCACCGCCGTCGTTGCCAAAAAAACAGATAAGGAAGATGAACATTTTAAGATTGGATGTTACGCAGTGATAGGGTATGCAAGCACGGAGCCAAGGTATGACAAGGCATGTAATAGCAAGACGCCAGGGGGCATAGAATCCGCATGGAAAAGCTGGATTTATATATATATATATTTTGTCGGGTAGCTAGATTTCACCTGCCTTCTCTGTCTTACACGCTGTCAAGTGATTACCATGCAGGTAAGCTTTATCGTGCACTCTAGTTTCTTTACATCCACACAGTGCTTGCTTACAAAGACAGGGTATAGCATCAGAAAATTTATACATAGTTTATCGCCACGTAGTTACCTCTAGCTCTCATCGAACGTGGGCTGGGTTGTGTGTTAACCCATGTGGCTCCCTTTATAATGTAGGCTAGGTTGTGTTCAACTCATGTTTACCATTACAATGTAGGCTGGATAGCGTTTTAACTTGTGTTTTCATTATAGGGTAGGTTGGGTTGTTTTTGACTCACATGTTTACCATTATAATGTAGGCTAGATAGTGTTTAACTCGTGCTTACCATTATAATAGGCTGGATTTGATGTAACTCGTCTGTTTACCATTATGATGTTATCTGGGTTGTGTTTGACTCATGTTTTACCATTATAATGTAGGCTAGATTGTGTTCCACTCGTGTCTTAATACCATTATAATGCAGGCTGGATTATGTTTAACTTGTGTGTTTGCCACTATAACGTGTCTATAACCCATGGATGGGCCATAACCATGCCTCATTTCCTCACCAGATCTTTATCAACAGACATTGTGTCGTGAAAGGCCATTCATTCTCTTCACCGATAGGTCAACATAAATAAAGTATCGCATGGTGTCATGTCACCACCCAAAGTAATTTCTTTGAAAGAAATTTCCTACCTGGAGGCGGGAAAGTCCTGCTTTCCTGTGAAACCGGTATTTACTACATGTGACTTCTCAAAGATGCAGTGAGAACAAGTATGGTAGCATCAATAAGATACACTCTGTTCTTTTATAATCAAGCATCATATTGGTGACATTCATGTGATCCTTTTACTTTGGCTTGTGCATAACAGAACTATATGGTGCAAAAAAAGTTAAGTAAGAGGGGCTTAACTTTATTTGTACAGTATATTTACACACACTCTGGATGCACTGGGGTCCCAGGATTGCATATATATATACGGTGCAAAAAAAGTTAAGTAAGAGGGGCTTAACTTTATGCGTACAGTATATTTACACACACTCAGGATGCACTGGGGTCCCAGGATTGCATATACAGTGTATATATTTGATTTTATCACATTTATCACTGTTTATTTATCTTATTTAAAGTCAGGTAATCAACTGGCATGTAATTTGACAAGTCTTGATGAAACCCTGAGGCATAAAGAAGAGATAAGATACAGAAAAATACAGTTATGAGTTTCAACAGTGGAAATATGTAAAAGAGGCAGTCAAGAGACAATTAGGTGTCTGCTGATATGGGCCCGTGAAACCCAATTAAAGTGTGGCAATTTCCCATGGAAACCCTGATTCCTAGCTGATAGGTAAGGTCAAGACCAACTGGTTCATGTGGGTTCTCAGTAGAGGGCTCTGTAGGCAGGCGGGCAAGGTATGTGTATTTCCATTAGTTTCCATTGTAATCTGCGCTTATATAACTTTCAAACTGCTCCACCTAGAAACACCAAATTTCTTGTGCTAAATAATTGTATACAGTTGAAATACCCTTGTAAATTTGATAACTTTTACTGCAAAACTATTCAATGTATGGAATGTGACTTTAACATTGAATCTTATAGGAATACATACCTCTAGCCTGCTATAATTTTTTGTGTATTGGGCTGTGTATTCAGGCAAATGTGCATACAATTGTTAATTGTGACCGCTCCTGTTGGCACTATTTAAACATAATTACTTCTCTCAAAATGCACTGCATCAGCACTGGTCCTTATGTTGTCTAGGACTACCCAAATAATTTTCTACAGTGTTATTTTTGGCCTGCCTGAATGATAATACAGACCCCCTCTCATGTAGTAAACATTCTTTTCACATGCTTCAAGACTGACATAAGCCTTGGCCCCTACAATCTAAGGTGTGAAGTACCATCACTGAGCAGCAGGGAGCCACACGTGTGTGTGTGGTGTGTTGTCAGAATAAACTGTCTTACGTTTTGTTTACCTTTCACATGAGTGTATTCACAACAATACCATTCTGACCATGGCCCCATGATCACCGCATCACTTGGTTGGGCCCAGTAGCAGGTGATCAGCAAGGACATCCACCTTCTGAGACATGTCATGCCTGAGAATAAGAGAAGGTCAAACCAGGTCATGACATTTAGGAGTCTGGATCACGTAATTTCTTTGCTTTTAACCATTCACTTCATTGCAAGTCACTGGTCTAAAAGGCTTCACATGCCCAGTTTTATGCTTACTTATTTTGTTGTTGTCTCACCAACTCTGGTAACCTTGCCTGAGTTGACTTGCAGATCACCTTGATGGTCCGCATTAAGATTGCTGTAAACTTACTCCAGCTATCAAATTAAGTAACAATATTGCCATAAATAATAGGCCATAAAGAAATTGTGTTTAAGATCCAGACATAATGTTCAAATTAGGGAGACTGTTCTCTCCAAAGGGTTACACAGAGAAACATGTTTCTTTGGCCCTATTCAGTACACATGGCCTCTCACTCAAACAAGAATGCCACATACCTATGACACCTGGCATAATAATATAGTTCAGCCCTATTGTCCGGTGGACTGTGAGCCAATACATGTATGTGATTGACATCACAATAGTTGTCTGATACGTCATGATGCATTTATGTTGACCATACGCATGACTTGAATCATTCCCTTGAAAAGGCCGATGTGGCAGTGTTAAGAGTTTAAACAGAGCTCAATGCCATGTAAATAGTAACCATAAATGTTTATGTTTACTCTGGGGTTGAATAGACCTGACTGGCTTCTGAAAAGGGTCCAGAAAAGGACGAGACCAGTGAGACAACTTTGCACAATGTGCATCTAGTCTTGTCAACCCTTGCCTCGTTTTTCTATTGATATCGTGGAGAAAATATCCTGTATGTATTTTGCTCACGCAGTGTTTAAGAAATCCTCAGATTTTAGGCCAATGGCCTTGTTTTACTATTTTGTTCTTTTTTCACATTTACCCTTTCCTCCATAAACTGGCTGGTGGTCATATACATGTCTGTTTCAGTGTGTTTCACTGTAATACCAAAACAAAAAACAAAAACAAACAAAATAGTAATAAAAAAAAAATAATTGAATGAGAATACTAGTAGGAGGTATTCATATTAAACTATATTAACTGCAGACCTGCTCTGGTCCCCTCAGTTGCTAGGCAACAGAACTATGCCTCCACCATGATTAGGGCACTTATACAAGTGATGTTACTTAACCATCTAGAAATAACACTTTTTCTTCCAAGCAGATTAAATTTTCTAAATATGTTAAGCATCCTGAATGTTTTAAAATTGAGTGAATGACTTTTCTTTAGCTTTTTTGCTTTCTCAAGTTGCACATTTTGTCACAAAAGCTCATGTGGCTCTGCTCAACACATGAATGTGCCCCCCTTCCTGTCAAGTTCCTTGCTGTAGTCTAGGTGACAGCGCATGATCCCAGGTAATATGCATACCTCCTATTGTAGGTGAAACCTATCCAAAAAACATGCCTCCAGGTCAACAACTTTCCATGGCATAAGTTGATCAGAACCAACACACTATACTGAAAACTAAAAGCAAAAAGGAAGGCTGTCTGAATACACAAGGGTCATTCCAACAACATGTGTATGGCATACTGTAAATTGCTTTTATTATTCTGTGTTCTTATTTTTGCTTTATTTCTCTGATGGCACAAAACTGTGAAAATAAAAACACAGTGGAATAATATTTAACCTTGTTTGAATAGGAATGATGTCCAAAATAGTAACATTAAAACTAGAGGTAAATGTCAAAAATGCAAAAACCGTGAAAATTTAAGCCTCCAAAAATAAAGCAATGTACATTGTACAGTACTCCATGCCAAGGAGGGTAGAAAGAAATTTCTATTTATACCTTCCTTGTCCATACTTTACAGTATATGATTTGGCTGAACATTTTGATAGGCTTAAGTATCAGTCAGTTTTCAATTTGAGAAACCGTTGAGGATACAGCGAAGGCAATGAACTCTGAATGCAACGCACGTGCAGAATATTCTGCTCTGCCTGTCAGGATAGAATATCAGGATCAAAATTGATTAGTGAGTGGTGATGTGAAAAGGTTTTATTGCTTCTTGCGTTGCAGGTCTGTTTCAGCAGTAGGTCACAAAGACTACTTGTATCTACTTTCCAGTGAAAATGGTTGGCATGTAAATGTACATGTCACAACATGGTGTAATGAGAATCAGCTCAGTTCCATTTGCTATTTGTATATATTTAGGTGAGGAACTATATTCTTTGCACTGCAGCAGCGAAAGCATACACCCCGTGACAAACGGTGTAATATGCAGTGCACTGTCAGTCTTGTTTCTGTGTTGAGCTGGACGAGTTAGATTTTGTGGTTAGTGTACTTGTACAATACAGAGATACTTGTGCTGCATCCTTGCAAACATCTTTTGTGAAAAAACATCTGTTAAAAACTTTTTTGGCTTTAAATAGATGTAACCATATCTATAATCAAAAATGACGAAAAATTGTGGAATTATGCATGTTTTTTTGTTTTGTTTTCTTTATTGTAACAAAATTGTACAGTGTTCATCACAGAAATATTTTCAGTAACAACAAAATAAATTAAAGTACATATATATATATATATATATAAAATCTTGTACAGTTGGCCTGTTTTGTTTGGCACATGGTCAGACACTTTGCTATTGTACAAGTGGCTGCCCCAGATTGTGGCCAGCAGGAGTTAACCCATGGCCTCAGCCAATCATATCAACTGACTGCCAGCTCTATCAGTACTCACCTCAAGTGTGTGTATTGTTAGCTGAGGCATATCTTTATCACAGGGTGAGCATAACGGTGACAGGTCATGAGTTCAAGTGGCATTACGTTGATATATATATATATATATATATGTATTTGTACTTATTGCTGTCCTTGTATGGTATCTGTGACATCAAAGTGCCACACCTGTCGTCCCGATCACTATGCTGCCTTGCCTATATATGTGTACAGTAGAATGGGATATTTGGATTAGATTGAAACATTTCTGCCTTTTATCTGTCATTATCAGAAGGCCAGAATTCCCATGACCGGGACTGGAGAGCGTTAGGTGATACAGTCTGAAATGTGTACATCATTCATACACACGAGTCTGTACTGATTACATTGAAATGTTAGCGGCAGGAGCTAACTTGAAAGTCCGGTGATTGCTTTTCTTTGATCCAGTAAGGAGACCTTCCAATCTAAGATTCTGACCTCTAGTAAGATAGAAGTATATATATATATGTATATATATATATATATACTGTAGTTCTAGAAATTTTCGCGCATGTTTAATTTTGCACAAACTCTTTTTTTCTGAAATTACAGAATTTTCGCGCAATCCAATGCCAAACAATGTAGTTAAATACAATGCAACTTATTTTTGCTTATTTTAATGTCGCGCTTTAGGTGGTAGCGTGAAAAGCGCGAAATTAAATCGAGCGCGAAAATTTCTAGAACTACAGTATATATATATATATATATATATATATGGAATTTTAACTCTTTCAATGCCAACTGTGAGTAAAGTCGAACTACTTAAGACGAACTGCTATCAGTTATAATAAGGGTGCTAGATTCGTAATCCTTGTGGAAACATCGTTCATTCAGTTACCAGCATGCCTGTCGTTTCCTCAGCATGCTATGGGCACATTAGGCAAAACTTGGCGCTGAAACAGTCAATAGGGACATGTCTAAAATCAGTTTTTTTAAAATAGGAATAAACACAACTTTTCTTCGTATATTCAAGTCAACATCACGCAGAAACAAAGTTCTGGATTGATTGTGGATTTGGGGAATAAAAACTAGTTTGTCAGAAATCTGGCTGCATGCGTCGCAGCATTCGTGATGGAGTTGATAATCTGTTGGATGTGGGACCAAACACGCAGCAAGCAGCCTGTTTCTTTTTACATTCCACTCAGCATCACCCTGTTTGTGTAAAATTTCCTTTAGCTGTTATTCAAAAATGCCTACTTTTTCTGACTAGTAGTACACAATTAAAGTACCTTGGGGGTGGGATGAGGTGGGTTGGGGTGGGGTTGGAAAGGTGGGGGTCAATGTCAATGTATGTCTATACCCTGGAAAAGGTTGCAGGTAGCCAACTTTTTGAGGCAAAAATCATTTTAGAATACTCTTTGAGGGGAGGGAGGGGGTTGTACGCAAGTATACTGATGCGAGGACAACTTTGAATGGCCGCCTATAGTAACTGTGGCAAAACCACAAGGGAAGCCATCCCCAATGAGCTATGTGCCAAACAGGAAACGGATCCTTATCACCTTGAATCACGATTCCCAAGTTTACTGCTGATAGCTACCGTGGAAACCAAGGATAACCAATCAGGGACTGAGTCCACTTTACAAAGCCAGACACGATCCACGTAGTGGGCAGATAGTTTGGAGTGGGGAACATGTGGAACTTGGTTCAAAAAGGCGAACATTCTGGAACAGATGACCAGAATGTACCCTTATGGTAGATTGGAATGTAAGGTAACTGTAGACTGGAATGAAAGGTCACAATAGAATTGAATGTGAACGTACCAGGCTGGAATGTACAGTTCGTACTGTTGAGATTCGAGGAGCTGACCATGTAGACTTCAGTGTAACATTGCAACACATATGGGAACAAATATAGAGTTACAGTAGACTGGAATATTATGTGGCAGGAAATGTTAAGTTACAATACAATGCATGAGTATTAATTTCCCATCAAATATCTGACATTGTTGAGGGACCTTGGTGACGATCATCCCCCATGAGCGGGAGTCTCTGGTGGAAAACAGTTGATATTAACATTCGTCCGTAGCAATAAAGAATGCTTATTCCAAATTGATGACGACTCCTTGTGTGTGCAGAGAACATGACTGTGACCTTTGGAACGGTTAATTTTATTCTAATTGCTAGTTTGGCAAAAACACTTGACCAGTTTTGTCAAAGGGATCAGCTGGAACACAGGAATACCTCCTTGGTGAATGATATGGGCTGAGGCTGCCCTGCGGCTGATGTGAATGTTCCATCACACTGGGGCGTTTTCATTGAAGCCACTTTTACTTGAATGGTAAAGGCGGATCCAAGGCGTATCTGTCATACTTCAACTTTCTTTTTTATACAGCTTTCAAACTGAGATCATTCGATTCCCAGTAGTTGAAAGGTAGTTTTACTTCAATTGTCGTTCAGGTCAATATGAATTGTTCGTCTTGCTGCGCTATGTGCATGGAGCGTGTAGTTGATTGTGTTATTCAGGACCAGCCTGGCAGGCTGTTATTGACAGGCTGTAATGTCAAAGTACAGGTACAAAAGTAACACAACTATTCAGGACTTTATCATTATTTATTGATGTCTGTTTCCAGTACAGAATGAAATTTTTTTTTTTTTTTTTTTTATCATTATCTTATTATTTATCATTTATCTCATTTACCTATATGTTTTTCTGCTAGGTAGACATATTCAATGGATTTACCTATGGGAAGATGCACAACTATCCGTTTACTGTGTAGTCACACAGCCAGAAGCTCCTTCAGCAGGGCTTCAGTGGAACTTTGTTTTTCCACGAACTATTCCTGTTTATGCACTCAACGACCCCTGAAGTGCACCAACAGTAACCTCAATCTTTTGAGTCCACTGTAATTCAAATTTTCATTTGGATTCAACTTTGCGTTGACAACCACTGTCTCACGAAGTCCGGAGCTCCGTGTTACGTAATCACAAGCCCGTGTTTTGCGTAGCAACGGAAAAGTTGTACTCTGGTATATAAACAGACGTCACGTCATTTTCCCCTCAGTCCCTGATGAGTTTCAGTCGAAACGAAACCGGTCGGACCCATCTCCACTAGCCGTTGCGACCTTCGCCCGGTATCTTTAGCTCACAGAATGAAATTTTGTTTCATTAATCAAGACATCTCCCTCCCTCCCAGCCATTACATGTATATATCCTGCATGGTGGGTCAAATTTACTTAAGTTAGGGTAAGGTATTTCAACATTACGAGGCAGTTAATTTGAGACTTCAAATAGTGGTAGCTTATGAAAGACTCTATACAGTCTAGTTGGGGCCTATGTGTATAAAGTTACCAATGATTGGGAGTCAGCTGAGCTTATAGTATGGGTCACCAGCTGGCCTTATACTTCTGTTTCTGCCATGAATTCTTGGCCAGATTCCTCTTCAGGTTTGGTGAGAATGTACTTTGGGTGGGTTTCTATCAATTTGTTCACAAGGCCCTTGCTTCCATGATTTTTTAACTTTTATTATTCCTGTTTTGCTAAGAAATAATATACTGCGTTCGAGCCAGTGAAAAATCGAATGTTTTATAACATGTATATCCAAAGTGTCTTATCTGACATTTTTTCTTCACGGGAAGACGATTGAAAAGGTGGACCCTTTTGTACATCTTGTGCACCTTATGGGGCCTAATAAAGCTGGGAAAGTATCATAAATTCATCTCAGAAGTCCACTTATTAATGAGTCGGTCGCGCTGGGAAAGCCAATGTCTCTTGATGTCGCAGACAATTCCACTCCTGTTTCATGTCTTTTGAAAGACATATCGGTATATCAGCATTAAATGGGCGTTTCCAGTTCAAGACACTTGCTTTGTTGCGATGCTTGATTATGTCACCCAGTGGAGCCAGGGAGACATACAGTGTATTGTTCCACCACCTGCTGCTTCTCTTTCTTCTTCTGTGTGTTTTTTCTTCAAAATTTTTTGGTTTCTGTGTGATAAGTCTCAAAGAACTTTATGAAACTTCAGAAAACCGGTATTATTATGTGTCTGGTTGACACCTAGTTTGTGATCCTATCTGGGCCACCTTGACATAATTGTCAAGGTCACAGAGTCCCTGTAGCAAAATTGGTTTCCTTGCTACCGAAGAATTTAAAAAAACTGCAAACTTGGTAAGATTATGCATCTAGGTGAGGCCTAAGTTGGGCTTGTCCCTGCAGCCTCCTTGATCTAATTCTCAAGGTTATAGGGTCACTTAATATGTGAATTTGATTTCTGTTCAATGATGTCAGCTATCTCCCTCAGAAACAAACAGTTCCAGGTGGAGACATTTAATTTTGTCTTGCAAAATCAGGAACTTCGTGTCACAGATAAAAATGCAAATAACATTACGGGCAAATATTAAAGGCGAAAGACAATGAAATGTAGAGTGTTGATAATGCCACCTGTAGTTTTCCTTGGAACTGACACTTCTTGTGTAGAAAATGCTGGGATGAATAGCACCAGCATTGCCAAATTTCACAGGTTCCAAGTTATTTTCTCCCAATTCAGGAAATTGTGCAGACCATGGGGGGAGAGTTTAGGAGTGGGGCATGCCCCTCTCTGGACGCCAGACATTTTTGTAAATATACAGTTATGCATTCTGATGGTTTAAAATTCCAAAAATTAGCTGTAAGAAAGGAAATAGCAAAACACGTTTAAAATACTATTAACCACATTCAGTTAGCAGTAAATACACAAAAGCGCTGTCGCAACACAAACAGCTAATGAAAAATGTCAACTTTTTTTTAATGAAAAAAAAACTGATAATTCGGTAGTTTTTTTTTTTTTTTTTTTTCAAGATTTGGGAGACTTTAAAGAAGTTAGTTAAATTTCCGGAGATCTTCCAAAAATTCAGGAGTTTTAGAACCGCTGGAATTGATACAAACAGTGCCTTGGGTCCAGGGTCTTATTTGGATGAAATATAAGTGAGCTGGATATGCATGTTCAAAGTCACAGGACATCTTATGTGTATAGTACATAATAAAATGACATTCAAGTACAGAAAAGTTTGATCCTGGCTTTCTCCCTTTATTGGAATTACCCATCATCCTCGGGATGTACAGTTGGCTCCGGGCACATTGTATAAGCTGGCTTGGTTTGACTCGGGGACGTGCTGTTCAGTGTGAATAGCACGTCCCTGGTTTGACTCAAATGATTGATGGCTTAACCAATCATGGCAATTGGTGGAACAACATCGCTTGCCCACACTTGTGTGTCAGCATTGAACTGAAGAGATCTTGCGTGGTAAGTCCCAGCTAGCACAAAATTGATAACTATGGATACACCACTTTATTGAAGTGAACATGTCACTTAATTGTTTAATCTGTCGAGCAAGACTGTGGGGACTAGAAAAAGATGTTAAGCTTACAGCTAAATTAGTGCTTAATATACACGATGAATTGACTTAACGTGGGATTATGGCAAAAGTGTCCCAGAACTCAGCCATCAAGGACCCACTCACACTATAATTATCGTCAGTTCACCCTTTGCGGCTCAGATAGCCCAAAGGCGCCCAGATGTAAATTGTTCTCTGTCCTCCTCTTAAAGTTTTCATCAACACATAACATTTTTGCTGGGAATTGTAGTCGATACCTATAATGGCAGCGTGCCCAGGTGATTGGCTTTCATTGATGCGTGTTGAGTGAAAACCCAAACCACATCAAGGAAAGCTTTTGACTTAGTCTTATGGTAATTAGGAAAGGGTCATGGTCACCTGTCAGTATTTTTTTTTTAACGAAATTTCCTGAGAATAAATTTCATAAGTGCAACCAAATTTATACCAAATGCACCTATGATCAATGATCCAATTTCATTGAAATGTAAATGACCTTGACCTGTATGGTGAAGGTCATGGGACACCTCGCATGCAGAAGATCAAATAGGTTTATAACTTGAAAATAAATAACAATCTAGAGTATCTGGATATATAGGCATCATGCCGGGGATTAAAATACTAAATTATATGGGTGACATGTATACCTAGTTTTTCAGGGTTACCATAGTGGACATTATATTTAATACTGAAAGGTGTAATGTTGATGCATTGTAGGCCCATTGGCCTCTTCAGGTCAAAATTATCATATTGTACTTATCTTGTGTTTATTGAAATTTTCATGATTGTATTGGTTTGTGAATCTTCAAACTGTATACTGTAAGTATTTAACGTAAAGAATGACTGCAAGTACCAGGGGACGTGTTACAGATTGGAGCTGCATAAACTGCATGACAGATCACCATACATTATCATGTGAAGCACTCAGGTTAATAAACCAGAGTCAAATGTATGATTCAGATTTTTAAAATGGCTATACAACTTGGTCGATGTATCAGTTTTTCCTGAATTCAAAACATGCATTAATTTATATGTTCACGACAATAACGTCACAATGAAAAATCAAAAGTTCATGTCGTTGTGAACTGTGTAGATGTGCATATATGTTTGTTGGACAAAGATTTGTGAACACAGGGTGAATGTCATGACAATGTGCAATAGATACAACATTTGTTGGTGTCTCAACCCTCCTCCGGCCTCCCTTCCACCTCAGAAATAAAGATAAATAAAGATGCAGACCCCACATGTATAAAGACAGGCTGAGTATGGTTCCGTTATTGTGTCCTGTATGTGACATTTTGTGATGATTGAAAATCAAATCTGGATTCCAGATATGTGGCCACAAGTACCCTGGGTATGGCCATGATTCCTATTTTCAAGATGCCTGAGTTGTCTTTAATCTTGTGCTGTATCATTTGCCTGTGGCGACATGCAAGAAATTTTGACTTGCTTCCGAATGCTGGGTCTAACTTTAGTAGAGAGCTGCTGGAATGCTGCGAACTTTGGTCTTCCAAAATTGCATAAAAAGATAAACTTCCAGGAAGTGAGCATACTTCTGAAAAATGCTGAGTTGTATTGAGGGCAGTGTGAAGAATGTATCATGAGTCAGCTTGAGCTACTTCATGTAGCCTGCTGTTCCACAAATGCCAAGAGAAAATTGGCTGACCCAGCTTAAAAAATCAAAATGTTGCTGGTTGAAACCCTCTGCTCATACTTGAGCCACTTGTAATATTAGGATGGCCTCCTGCCTGCTGCAGTAGGATCTCCACATCACAAGTGTACACCAACAGGGTTCATGTGTGAGGTGCCCAAAATGAAGTTAGGTACATGGTTTCCTGAGGATTAGTGGAGGACGTGTCAAGCAGGGTTGTTTCCCTGTTATAAGACCTTCCTGAGGACAGGAGAGGCCACTTAGAACTCGATGCAGCAGGTGTGGTATTTTCATTTTATTCCCCCCCCTCCCCCCCAAAGAAGCCACTCTTCTCACAAGGCCACATTTGGTTCACTCTGGGTGGCCTTATGGAGGATTCAATGCAGTGCTGACTATCGTGATTATGCCAGGTGCATTAAGTCAGTTGTGTCCTGCATGCAAGTACAGTCAGCGGCAAGAAATGGAATCGTGACTTTTGCCAAGGCCTGCCTCCTGCATCAACACCAGCTCTAAATTTTTGTAACTTTATGTAAATTGCTTTAATTTTGCCGATGACACAAACCTGTGAACATAAAAACACAGTGAAGTAGTACTTTAACATTGTTTGAATAGGAATTATGTCCAAAACAGTGAAATTAAAACCACAATGAAATGTCCAAAATACAAAAACTCTAAAATCTTAAACATGCCAAAATAAATCAATTTACAGTAACTCACCGTGGTCAATTGCCTATGAAGTCTGTACACGACTCCATAAACATAGATATCAAATAAGGGATGTTAATCTCACAGAACTGCTTCGTTGTTATTGTAGAACATACATATACATGTACATATATTGATACATGTATATACATACATGTAGACAATTTTCTTGGTTGGTAGTGACAAATTTTGATGCCACTAATAGGTCAAACTTGTGTTTTAGAGTGCATATTTGGGATATATAATTGTCTTTATAATGAGGTTTCACTGTGGGTGTATATATGTATATATATATATATATATATATATATATATATATATATATATATATATATATATATATGGTGCTCCCTCTTTATAACACCCCTCATTACAAGGTGGTCTCTGGTATAATATGGTATGCACCATGGCTCCCACTGAAGTACTTTTCCCAATACTAGAAGCATGGATCGTCGACTCTTAGTCGACGATCCATGCTTCTAGTATATTAAAAGTACCTCAGTTTTAAGGTGGTTTTGCTATAACACGGTCTGTTCTGGGGATCCCAACACCAGTGTTATAAGGAGGGAGCACTGTATAAAAATATATATATACATACATGTATATGTGTGTGTGTGTGTGCACAAACACACACGTATACATATGTATGTACATGTATATGTATACTATGCAAGACATGTACATTTAAAAACATGTTGTTTGGATAAAAAAATGACTGATGCTATGCAGAACTATGACTAATACACAGGGTGCATGTATAAAAATTAGTATCACAAACCAGTATTAGAACTGAAGAAAATTATTAGTCTGTGTCTGGGTGACAGAAAGACCAGAGGATTCATTGCTGAAAAAAGGTGAAAAATACTGCAAAAAAATCAGCATTAGTAATTGGGTATTTATTCATGGACTTTCTGATGAATTATAAGGAGCACAAGTTGACAGATACGATGAAAAGTTAACAGAAATGATAATAACACAAACTAACCCAGACATGTAGACTCATCACCGTTAGCACTGTTTTTTTTTCTTAGTGAATATAAATACATGTAAAAGTATGTGTTTACTCAATGCTAGAAGTGTGTGTTACAGTTCTCGTGCTTTGTAGAATTGGTTCAGCCTTATAACATACATGTATATTGTGAATAACTACGTGTACAACAACTTTATGGCAGACCGGTACAATTCAATATACAAAACACGAACATAAACTCAAACAGAAGGAACAGTTTCGCATGATACTCAGCTGTATAAATGCCACGCATATTGGTATCATAATTTAGTGGTATAATTTAATGTCATATGAGGCCAAGTCACACATGCTTTCTATTCACATTTTTTTATCCACAAGTTTATTGATGACCGAGGTCATGACCTTTTAGCTGAACTTGCATCAGATGACAAGTTGGGCTGTGGTATAACCTTAACTCCTTCTGGGCTGGCCAGTCGATTGTATAGTTGGGTAAAGTTGTCCGGACAGAGTGGGATAAATTCTTTAATTTTTAAACATACATCTATTTTTCTTTAAACCGTTTATGAGGGCATTTTAAGACATGCCTTGCCAAATTTCTCTGTTTTGTTGTGTCATGTACTAAGTGGTACAAAAAGCCGTGTACATTTGTGCATGAAAACTTGTTTGTCAGGAGAGAGAGAGTTAAGAAAGATCTAGGGGTGCTTTTTAAAGTACATAACGTTGTTGACAGAGTAACCATCAAGTGTACTCATTATTACAAAGTAGTTCATTGATTTTTTTTTTTATTTTTATCCCGGCAGAGGTTTTTGGGGGACACTGATTTCTTCTGGTCATATCAGTGTTCAAACGCATGAATGCATTACATCACCGTGCTCCCATATAAAATTTAAAGGATGGCCGGTTGAATTACTGGAGAGTCTGGAGTGGCTAGTTTACCTGAGAATAAACTTTGGCTGGTTACAAGTCAGCTATTAGCAACAATGGCACATACAGGTTATTGCAGACTCCAATCGGACATCAGTTTGGTGGAACTAAACTGCTCACAGGTAAAACAGTTCTGTTGGCACGATTAAGACCTTTGCAATATAAGACTGTGCATGTATACAAATTTCTTCATTCGCACATTCTGCAAGCTTAGATAATCGGTCAAAGCAGCTGATGTTTAAACAGCTAGGAAAATGAAAGTGAAAGTGATCAAATATTGAAGGAGGGTGGGATTTGATGTTACATATCTACATACATATGATACGAGAACAAAAGGTTAATTGCAGAATATACACCATTATCCAACCATTTGCTGGGATTTCAACTGGTTTTTACCATTTCTCCAGGGACAAGTGAAGTAGTGTGTAATTTTAAAACTTTTAATTATTGTACCCTTTTTCTTTTTTTTTTTTTCTTTTGTGGTGGTGGTGGGGGGGGAGGGGACGGCAGGGTAGATAACTGAAACTGAGAGTGAAAGATGATTATTTTGATGAATAATGCTTTTACTTGTAAGTCGACAGGAACATGGTTAATGTAAAACAAACACACACACACACAAATAACTGCATGGACATACTGTGCTAGTAGCCAGAACCATTTCATAGATACAGACAATCAAAAAGACAGGACAACTACTACTGTACATGGAGGGAATAGGAATATTTCTTCATTTCTCAGGGGAGAAAATGACAATATTCTGGGTCTGTGGACTTTCATTGACATGTTATCATGTGAAATAGGTACCTCATTCCAATCACTGCCCCTGACTGCATTTTAAACCATGTGGAAAATTCATAGAATGAAGTACAATCTATTGTAATATGAGGCCTCATGCGGGGAATTCAGAAATCTGGAGCTAAAATTGGAAATGTAGACATAACTCACAACAATTGTGTCATGGCCCTTTAATAGGTGATTTTTAAATATTTCAGCCATTTACATATTTTCAGCCAAATTTGAGAAGCATTAGCATTAGGCCGATTGGCTAGTGGTGGAAATATTTTACATACCTGAAGCCAAGGGCTCTGCCATGGCAGTAGTCAGTCAAAGCCAAGAGATCTCCCATGGCAGTGGCAAGTCAAAGCCATGGATCTCCCAAGGCAGTGGTAAGTCAAAGCCAAGGGATCTTCCATAACAGTGGCAAGTCAAAGCCAAGAGATCTCCCAAGACAGGCGAGTCAAAGTCAAGGTCACGAGATCTCCTAATGTACAGCGGTATTAACTCTTATCACTTTGAACCAGTTGACAGTGATCTGTGATTTTAGATGGAAGGTGCCATTTCTTGTGCTCTGAGCACAGAACGTGTCACTAGAGCAGTTGGTTCAGTATCGTAACATGAGTTGGTAAGGGTTAAATTAGAAGTAACTATGTTATTGATTTATACGGCTGCAAACATTTACCTAGATCCTTTGATCTTTGGATTTTTTTTCCCCCCAGCTGGTGTTCTATCTCACAGCAGAAATGATTTCTCACATAGCTGGGGCAAGAAAATGTTGTCCTGGATTGTTGGAGGACAAGTGTATCAATTTCTTTGAGGTTATTTTTCAGAAAGTGCATGCCTCCACATCACTTTTATGAATCCCAGACTAAACGACAAAGAAATGTACTTTCAAATAGGGCATGTCAGGTACACTAGTCTTGAAGGTGGCAGCACCCGCTTCCTATGTCACATGACCTTGTCAACCAATGATTGAAGCAGATTTTGTTTGTTCCCCAGGTGTTTCCACCTGCTGCAGGTAGCTACCAGAGGGAAGTTACCTGCAGTGATTCCCACAGGTATGCTCCATCAAACCTCTGTGCAGGGGTTCTTATCTTCAGACACTCTGTCGCCCCTAGTTCCTTTTGGATACAGGTTGCCTTCTTATGCGTCATAGTCAGCGTTTCATATGTAATGCCCCCCTCATGAGGAACCACATCTCACAGACAGCTACCTTTTTGTCCCCTGCAACTGAAGGTGGCATAGGGAGACATAGGAATAGTAGAGACAGAGGCTGTGTCCATCCGTCGTGTCTGTCAAGTCCATCACGGCCGATAACTGTCCACTTTATTATTCAATTGCCTTCAAAGCTGGTGAGAGTATGCATTTAGGTCAACCCTTGGCTAAGATTGATTATGGGTGACCTTGACCTCACGGTCACCCATTCAGACATGCCTATAGATTACTGTGGAAGTCAATGGGGATTTCTGTGGTAGTGCACATTTTCAACTTCTGCAAAACCGTCAGCCAGATTCACTTCAAACCTGGTGGGGATGTACCTTCTGTGGGTCTCTATGAAATTTGCTCAAATGGTCATGGTCTTGTGATTTTTGTTGTTGTTGAATTTTTGGCAAAATCTGAACAAATCTTCTTCTCCAACATCACTTGGCAAATTGATTCGAAATTGCATAGGGACACTTCTGGGTACTCCTAGGCCTTAATTTGTTCAACAAGTGGTGCTGCAACTCTTTTGTATTTTTCAATAAATTTTTGTGTTTTGGCTATTTTTGACTTCTCCAAAACCATCACTCATATCATGCTGAAACTTGGTGTAAATATTCCTTGTAGAAGGGTCACACACATTTGTTCACCAGGTGGTGTTGCTGGGGATCCCTGATTTTCAACAATTTGTTCAAGTCTGGTACTTACGAGTCAATGGATACATTCCTATTGATTACTATGTAAGTGAATGGGGATTGTTGTGGTAATTCACATTTTCTACTTCTTCTCCAAAACCATTGTTTACAACACATAATGTGGCATTGATCCTTTGGATCATCTAGTTCTATGCAGTTTGGGTGGCCTTACAAGAGGGGGACCACTATGTCTACATCTTACAATTTTCTGCTTTTGTCACCAATGATTGAACCTAAAATGTTGTTGTACATCAACATTCTGTGTACTGATTTTTTACCAGAGGGCCCAGGGGTAGATTAGTGTTTCTAGCACTAACTGGACAACCCTCTCTTTAAATGAATGTTTGTATGTGTGTGTGTGTGTGTGTGTGTGTGTGTGTGTGTGTGTGTGTGTGTGTAACATATATTGAAAAATTATGCATGTAAGTAAAAAGCAATTTTTACAAATATGTTTCAGGTGAATGAGTGGCGACCCCAGGCGTACAATAAGGTACAGTCCCAGTTTACTCTACTTCTGGCTTGTTAGTCCCTATCTTCATCTTTGCCAGTCTTCTCTTCACCAGCCTCACAGCTATAGCTGAGTCGTCTTTCTTAATGAAGCAACAAGTAGTAAAAGTATTTTAAAAAATGTTTGTACATTATTTGTATGATTTTTGAGTAAGAAGTGAGTTTGTTATCATTTTGCACGCTATATTCCTTGGATGACTAACAACTTTAGGATCAAGCTCAATTTGAGGGAGTCTGGATTTGAAAAGGAACAACATATTAAACATACAGTGTATAGTAAATATATGTTCTTCGTCTTTTGCAATTGAAGGGCAAAATAAGCTTTGGATTATTGAAAGCTTGCTGAACTTTTTACCCTCCTTGGTTGGTACCAGCTTCAAAGCAACAAACCATAGATGGTCCTAACTGACCAGGCTTGCTTTGCAGAAGAAAATTGACTGCAACAGTGTCAGTCCATGTCTAATGAGGCAATTAGAGTAATGCATGTAGTTAAATTACTTCACAGCTGAGATGTTGAAACGTGCTCTCTCTGTGATTTCCTTGACAGGAAGTCTTCCTTTTGATGTTGGGAACAATACGCACAGAGACTATTGTCTGGTCCCTTGATTTCTCACTCATTATATTAATTGGATACAATTATGCTGAATAAGACCCTTCTTTGGACATAGATGTCATCTCAGAAACCCGCAGCAGACATCACCTCCCACTGAAGCATGGTGCAACACAGAATAGAACAAACACTGAGGAAGTCTTAGCATAGCGCGCCTCTCAGCCAATTACAAATGCTGCATGGTTTTCATGTACCTGGTCAAATACAGCAGCTTTGAGACCTGAGTATAGCATGTTTTCATGTTTTCACCCACTGAGACTAGAAGGATATACTTTGTGACTTTCATTTTATCTTAACACTTTCTATACCTTTCTGTGCTTCCTGTTTCTTATCTTTTTTTTGAAACTCCGATAACTATCTGTCAGCAGAGCTTTTTGTGTGGTCTCTTTTATGTTATTTTGTCAATTTGTCTACTATGAGTGTTTTTGCCCCTAAAAAAATGATACAAGTTGTTGGATCCTTTTAAAACTTGATGGAAATGTACCAGGAGTGTCTCTACTGTAATTTTTTTCTCTCATTATTATGCCACCCTTACCAGAGGAGGGACATGTAGTTATAGCGTTTTTGATGTGTCTGTGCATCTGTCCGTCCATGTTTTGTGTCCAGGCTATAATTCACTTGTCCTTCAACTTAGATTAATAAAACTTTACACACAGGTGCATCTTGACATAAGGGTGTGTCATGTACCAAAAATAGGTCACTAGGTGAAGTATCTGGGTCACAGTGACATATTCTTGTGAAGTTGTGTTCAGGCTATAATTCCTGTACTGTGTAATATAAATCTATGAAACTTTACACACAGATGCATTTCACATAATTATAGTGTGTCATATACCACAAGTAGGTCACTAGGTCAAGTATCTGGGTCACAGTGACATATCTGTATAAAATCATGTTCGGGCTATAATGCCTTTACTATTGAACTTTATTTAATGAAACTTCACACACACACACACACACACACACACACACACACACACACACACACACACACACACATCTGAGTGTGGCATGAAACAAAAGTAAGTCACTAGGGGAAGTATTTGGGTCATTGTGATATAATCATGTAAAACTATATTACATTTCATGTCCGGGCTGTAATTCTGTTGTCCTTCAAGTTAGATTAATGAAACTTTACGTAGACACATCTACACATGAGGGTGTGTCATGAGCCAAAGGAAGGTCACGAGGTCAAGTATGTAGGTCACAGTGACAGAGCCTTATAACATTGTGTCCAGGCAATAATACCTTTACTCTGTAACTTAGTTTCATGAAACTTGACACACACACATATACCTTGACCTAAAGGTGTGTCATGAAACTAAAGTAGGTTACTAGGTCAAGTATCTGGGTCTCCACTATTCATGTCCCGGCCATAATTGGCTTGTCCTTTAACTTAGATTTATGAAACTTTACACACAGGTGCATCTGGACATGAGAATGTGTCATGTACCAAAAGTAGGTCACTAGGTCAAGTATCTGGGTCACAGTGACATATTTTTGTAAAATCGTGTCTGGCCTATAATTCCTTTACTCTGTAACTTACGTTAATGAAACTTTACACACAGATGCATCTATACATAATAGATGACAGTTCAAGACCCAACCATTCCTTATTTACAAAACATAGAAGGATGTGTCATCTACCAAAAGTAGGTCACTAGGTCAAGTATCTGGATCACATCACAGCGACATATCCTTGTTAAATTATGTCCGGACTATTATTCCGTTAATGTTTAACTTAGTTTCATGAAACTTGACACACACATATATCTTGACCCAAAGGTGTGTCATAAAACAAAAGTAGGTCACTAGGTCAAGTATCTGGGTCTCCTTTATGTAGTAGGCTATAATTGGCTTGTCCTTTAACTTGAAATAATTAAACTTTACACACAGGTGCATCTGGACATAAGGGTGTGTCGTGTACCAAAAGTGGGTTACTAGGTCAAGTATCTGGGTCACAGTGACATATTCTTGTCAAGCCGTATCTGGGCTGTGATTCCTTTACTATTTCACTTAGTTTCATGAAACTTCACACACACATATATATTGACCTTAAGGTGTGTCATAAAACAAAAGTCGGTCACTAGGTCTAGTCTGGGGTGATACAATCATGTAAAACTACATGACACTTCATGCCTGTGCTGTAATTCTGTTGTCCTTTGACTTAGAATCATTAAACTGTACACATCTGTGTATCTGGACAAAAGAGTATGCCATGCATAAAAGTAGGGCATTAGGTCAAGTATCTGGGTCATGGTGATAGCCTATACTTATTTACTACACTTATTCTAAAATGAGACTTGTGATTAACTGGGTTATAACTGTAGCGAGGGGGCATGGATCTAGCAATCTCTGATTGCCTGTTTATTTATATTTGCTTTCCATTTTGGCCATTTACAATCAATTAATTGTTTGAAGAGAGTATGTACCACAATGGGCCACATCACCTTTCCTTTGTTTTGTTTGTTTATTGATCTGCTATCAGGGTGAAGGGCTCTGATCCCAATTCGTCACTGTTTTGGCTTTCTGCTCAAATGTGGATACCAAAATAAACAGCATCAAATTTTCAGAAAGCAATTAATATTGACTTTCTTTTCCTTTTGGGGTATCATTTTAGATGCTGTTTAATTTTCACAATGATGACCACAGCTTCAAGACGGTGCTTGTAGATGAGGGAATGTGTGCCATAGACATTTGCAACCTCCTGGCGCTGAAGAACCATACAATGGATGACAAGAACTGGTGCATTGTGGAACGCATCAACAAGCTCAATATAGGTGACTGCATGCACTTTTCCAATTCAATAGCTGTATGTTTGCATCAGGAATATCTGGTTTGGATCCATGAGTTTGACCAAATATTGAATTTGAATTGGAGAGAGAGAGAGAGAGAGAGAGAGAGAGAGAGAGAGAGAGAGAGAGAGAGAGAGAGAGAGAGAGAGAGAGAGAGAGAGAGAGAGAGAGAGAGAGAGAGAGAGAGAGAGAGAGAGAGAGAGAGAGAGAGAGAGAGAGAGAGAGAGAGAGAGAGAGAGAGAGAGAGAGAGAGAGAGAGAGAGAGAGAGAGCATTTTATTTCTCTGATGAGACCCTGGGAAGAATTTTGAGGAAGGTTTATCATCTAAAGCCCACCTTTAATACCCAGTGTGAAGTTGTATCTGACATGCCCAGGAGACAAAATCCAGGGTCACAGGCCAATCTTAGCGAATCTGATTTGATAGCAAGACAATCATTGTGAAAACTTGAGCCATGTGATTGTACATGCACATTGAAATCCTTTGTGTGGGTGTGACTGTCGGGAGGGTTGGATGGGTGATCAGTGGAGGTGCCCATTCATAATCAACATTCGAAATGTTCTTAATTCATCGGATGACTGAGTAAAACAATTTAACAGATGAATTTTGAGATCCAGCTCGTTGGGGGGGGGGGGGAGTTTTAAAGTGGTCTGCTCTGTATGCAACGTATTAAGTCAGATTACTTTATCACCAGATCAACTGAATCAAATTTGCCTTTGTGTGAACTTGTGCCAAATGAGGACACTTCTGTGGATAATATTTTGCATTTCGTATATTGCCACCGTCATGCTGATTGGCACAAATGGCTGTGATCTGTGCAGACAGCTGATCCTGGATTGGAAACTAAGTCATGCCTGGTACACTCTGTCAGCTGTGCACAGTCATATCACTTCCTATGCCCATGGCAAAGTTCCTAAGTTAGATTCCTGAGCCTAATGAGGGTTAGGTAGTTGGGATTCCAGATATGTCAAGAAGAAGAAAAAAAAAAGACTTGTCATATATTCAGGTCACGAATGTTTCATTTTTCACAGGTAAAGCACACACACTCAACCATTGTTAATTATACATCCCACTCAACCATTGTTAATTATGCATGACACTAAACTATTGTTAATTATACATGACACTCAACCATTGTTAATTATACATGACACTAAACTATTGTTAATTAATTATACATCACACATTTATTTTCTGTGTCCTGTAGCACATGACCCCCAATTTATGAATGCTCTTGCTTCGTATCGAAAATGCTTTAAGGGAAAAATACCTGGGTGTCAGACTCTGTAGAAACCCTTATTTATGTCTGGGTGCCAACCCAGACATTGTTTTTCCTTGGTATCTTTACTTCTTTCCTTCTTTCCATGGCACCCAAATTGTCTGGAGTTTTTCTCAGATAGTATTATTCCAAAAATTACCAAACTTGTCAGTGTGACTGACCTGCCAGTGAAATTGTGCATATCGTTTGGAATATTCATGATTTTTAAAATTATACAAATTAGGGGCAATTAGAATTTTAAAAGCTCCATTTCTTCCAAACTGTTGCAGATCGACACACAATTTCAGTGTGCATGTGTAGGTTTGTGACACCTGCCAATATAATGGATAGTGAATGAGAGTTGTAGAATTTGAAATTATGCTAATCAGAAGCAATGAAAAATTTCAAAATTGAGTATCTCCAAAACTATTGTAGGTAGAGATGCCATTCCAACTTCAATTTACAGATTTGTGGCAAAGCCACATCTAATGTACCATGAACCAAAGTTGTTGGATTTTAATTTATGCAAATTAGGTGGTTATGCAAACTTTTAATCTTGAATAGCTTCAAAACTATTGTAGATAGAGGTGTCATTCTAACCTCAATTTATGGGTTTGTGACATAGTCGCATCCAATGAACCATGAACCAAAGTTGTAGAGTTCTAATTAATGCAAATTAGGTGACTACACAAAATTTGAATCTTCAAAACTATTATATATAGAGGTACCAGTCCAACTTTAATTGAAGTTTTGTAACATAACCGCATCCAGTAAATCATTTACCAAAGTTGCAGGCTTTAAATTTATGCAAATTAGACAAATACACAAAATTAAGATCTTTGAATAGCTTCAAAACTATTATAGATAGTGGTGTCATTCAAACTTCAGTTTATAAGTTTGTGACAAGGCCACATCTAATGAAACAAGAACAAAAGTTGTAGCATTTTAATTTATGTAAATTAGGCTAATACACAAAATTTAGATAATGTTGAACCATGGCAAAGTGTAGCCTTCCAACTGAATTTTGAAGGCACCCAGACAGATTTGCTGTGAAGCAAATCTTTTCTAGTTATGCATTCTGTAGTGCATCCATACTGTTTCTCCAGGTGTCCAAAGTACTCATAAAAGATGGTTTCTGGCTTTTCAGCATAACTATACTGAGATAGTTAACAAGATTATCGTTCCTTTAAATACCCACATGCATGTGCACACAGTATACTGTATGATCATTTATATTCTCTAACACAAAATGTCCCAAAGAAACTCAGAAGAGAATTCCATGAGTTTGATTTTTTTTTTTAAATTGACATCCAAATAAAGTTTGTGATCTGATCAACAGTTCTACCAACCCATCCATGTTGGACTTCATATTTTGGCTAAGATTTTTTTTTAGTGTAGTATTGATCATGAAAATTCAGGAATATTTTTTCCTCTAGCAAAGCAAGTTACAATGCAGTTTTTATGTAGATAGATGTATATTGGTGCATTTGAAATTACACTGAGACATTGATAGTGTCTCCAGATCAAAGGAACTACATGTAGTTTGCTCCCAGGAGCGTTCCAGTAATGTACATAGCTAAACTGGATTTGGCCACATGCACATAACAGGCAAAGGAAAAGAATGCAGTGAAAAAAAAAATCACACCATCTACTGAAGCATATCGATGGCATTCATTTTAACCCTTTGAACCCGTTTCCTCCTATGGAAAATGACTACTAGGCTTCCAGGAGAGAATAATGACTTTGGTCTATATGTATATAACTGAAAATTCACCAAGCTGTATTTCCTTTCTGTTGTAGAGTATATAGCACAACACTGAAACTAAGTGTACAACTTTCTAAATTCCAAGTCTTATGCTGTTTACTTACATGCATTGATACCGGGATATCAAAGAACTTCCTTTTTTTTTTTTTTTTTTTTTATGAACATGATGATATATCTCATGATTGAAAATGGAAAACAAAATCATTTTGATTGACAAGACATATTTTCTAGCATAACCTTTGTTTTGTATATATATTGTGACTATTATTTGATCAAAAACTGTCCCGCAACTGTGTTTTGGAATACACATTATTGATTTTAATGGCTTAGTTGCCAGGTACATGGATAATTGTTTCATAAGCATGGTCTAGACTGCCAAGATTGTGTGGGTCTATGACAAAAGGTCCAGTGACATAAGGTTGTTTCGACAATACAGCAATTGGTGTAAGTGTGAATGGACTAGAGGCCAAAATGACATGTCATCCACCGGACGTGGTGTTGAAATAATATTTTTAAAAAAATACTGAAATGACGACAACTGTTGATCAAGTACATTACATCCTAGAATCAGCAGCAGCAGCCCAGAGCAGCCTTGTGTTTGTGGTAAAAAAATTAGCTTTCAGTATCAGAATGAGGTTTCCATTGGTGTCACTTCATCGGGTTCCCCAGTTTTCTTGCAAGTGCAAGGAGGGTCACTCTTATATATCCGCAAGTCGAGGAGATGGATATCGGCACGATGTTTGCTCTCTTTATTACAAACACACATATTTCTTTATCATTCCCCTTAATGCACACACAGATATAACACAATGATTACTTTGATGTGTAAATAATGTTCAAATAGAGCACACATAGTTCTGTGCACAATTATATGTGAATATAGTTGTGATGTGTAAATATAATGTATATAAAATATTTCTCTGCTTACACAATTGTATGTAAATATAAATGTGATGTGTAAATATAATGCATGTAAAAATAGTTCTCTGCTTACACAATTATATGTAAATATAAATGTGCTGTGTAAATATAATGCATGTAAAACAGTTCTCTGCTTACACAATTTACTTCCTGTATATTTAAAGAAAAAAAACACCAAAAATACAGCTCTTATTGTTTTTTTTTTTTTTTTTTTTTTTTGTTTTTGTTTTTTTTTTTGGGGGGGGGTTGTCAGTCTCCTGTTTGGGTGTTTTTGGAGTATGTCCTACAAGGGGTTTTTGTATCATCCTCTCAGTGTGACTTTCCTCATTCCTCAGCTTACAAATAAACTCAAGAATGTGTGGGTGAGCAACTGTCTGGAAGCATCTACGCCCGTTCCCCCTCCTCCACCCCCCCACCCCCCAGGCGGTTTGTCGTTTTTGGATCACCATCAATAATCCAAGAGAGCTGCAGACAGTTGGAGAACTTCTCTCCATACTGACTTTCTACCACCCGAGCTACATGTCTTGTTCTGCTGTGCTGACCTACAATGTGCACTTAAAAATAATCCAAAAAATTCCGAGCCTCATCTGGTGAGTGTTCTGCAATGGCATCTTTCACTTTGTCCGCTGGGTGCAACAGCAGTTGGTGTGACCATTTTTACTTTGAGGGCACAACTGCGATCATGAACATACAAATCTCTCAATCCTGGATCCACAGCCTTGCCCCAGTTGCCTTTTGGAAAGTGAAAAAAAAAGACAGCTTTGAACAGCAGTTTTGTTGAATTCAGACACAAAAACATTTGTGGCTGCTTCTTCAAAGTCACACCAAAAGCATGAAATGTTCATTGTTAACCATTTGCCTTCCATGACTGTGTTTTGACATTTGAAGCAGATTTTAATACGTGGCTTGAGTCTTGTCTGGCAGACTGGCAACAAACAATAAACCGTGGCTAGAATCAGCCCCATGACTACACAGCGTATGGTGTACGCTTGATAAAAAATACTTGGGGTAATGTCGAAAGTCCCATCTTCATACCAGGTGTGAGCTGCCACCAGGTGATACAGATTTTAGCTGGAGATGACGACAAAGTTACGGTTGCTGTTAACCTCCATTACATAATCTTCCCCTTTATCAGGGTGCCTGCCAGAACCCTCTAATTTAAACTCGTCAAGAGAACTGGGCAGCTGCCATAAGATTTTAGCCCGGGCTCTCATGGATGCCTGACGTGACTCGAGGCAAATTGTTGCTGACGGGCAAGTTCCTTCAGAATCCATGAATCTTGTAAGGGCTAATCTGCTGGCTGCCTGCTGAATACGACATTAACCGTCTTCTTGACCTATAGCAACAATTGAAAACAAATAATAATAATAATAATAATAATAATAATAATAATAATAATAATAGTAATACAAAATTAATAAAAGGATAAATAAAAGAGGGATTGAAATGGAAGAATCCTAACTCAAATTATAAATGATCAGGAGACTTTAAATTTTAAAATAACATCCATAAAGTTAATTTTAAAACAAACTAAATGATATTTTCACAAATGAAACAGGAAATTACATTAAATTCCACCCCAAAATTTACCTTTAATATGATTTTTTCTGTTTGACAGCTGAAGAATGACAGGTTCTATGCAATCATGATTAAGGGTCTGTAAGCGTATGACCCCTCCCCCCCCCCTCCCGACACTTACACACTGACAGTACTTGGCCCCAAGCAAGTTGTGAGTGAGTGGGATGTTTTACTTGTGGGCAAATGCACATTTAAGATAAGTATTGAAAGAAAAAATATCATACGTACGTGTGAGGAAAGTCAAAACCAAAACCATAATCATAAGCTCCCACTGCGATGAGATCTGGTGCAGGTTTTTGGGACACACCAAGTTTGTGGCTGACCGAACGATTTTGCCATCCTTGATGGCCCACCCCTTGCATGGATGATCACCCTAGTGCCACTACCATTCTGCATCTCTGGTTTGTTCAAGGGTGCAGCTGTACCCTCCAAATCCAAGTTGATTTTCATCTTTTTGCAAAATGAAAGCAAAATCACCGCCATGTCGGGCAGTAGCAAGTGAAAAATGACAGACGGCTGTCAGGGTGAACGGTCACAAAGGAATGAACAGCATTAGATCTTTCATCCACTGGACAATAAAAAGAAAAACAATCTATTGTTCAGCCAATGCTTTATCCATTCAGTTAATTGTCCTAAGGTGTTTTTGTCATTACAACATTCTGTCTGTCTACTTTTTCTTGTGCACCCAGGTTCTGTATGGCTCTTTTCATTGTAATATATAAAGAAACCTAAAAACTCAACCTGAGTTGAGTCGGGTTTATATGTCTTATGGAAAAATATAAAATTTGGCCTGTTATGTTAATATAACTTCATGTCTTGGTTAAAATCTGTCTTTAAAGGCTCAACCAGAAACTTTGCAGTATGTGCCTTACAGACAAAAAATAATTGTTCTCTGAGCATCAACAAACAACAACAGCACTTGTAGATCACAGGTATATGTATATCCCTTCAGACTGTAAAGTCAGTCCACAGGGATATATCATCTGTTATTCAGAATGCTATAGCCGTCTGTGGGATTCTGGGGGTTAAGAGTGTTAACCCATTCCATTCTGGTCTATTATTTTCAAGAATGGCATTCACATAACCTGGACTTACTCATATTCATATAAAATGAATTTTCAGACAAGTACGGGCAAGGCTTAAGTTTCATTTTTTTGTTTCTTTTGTTTTTGTTTTGCAATGCTTTTTTTCACCAAATCCAAATAGCATGATCAAACTTTCACAGCTGAAGCAAATTATGAAGGCCATGGATTATAGTTAATTCCTTGGTGCGTTTGACCACTTTTTCAAGGTCACAGACACCTTATTATAATAATTCCTTGTTAGTACAATCATGTACATGTTCTGTATCTGCAGAACAAGTGAAGCTACACATACAAGCATCATACATGTACCTTCACAGCTGAGGAATCTGATGAGGACCTTGGACAAGTTTGCCCCATGGTGACCTTGACCTCTTTTTCAAGGTCACACATATCAACATCAAAAATCCTTTTAAATACTGTATCTTAAGAACCGATTAAGATGCAGTCATCAAACCGTCACAGTTTAAGCCATCACAGTAAGAATGGACCAACATGTGTTTGCTTTAAATGGACAAAGACTGACAGAATTGATCCTTGTATGTAAAAGCCTACATGTGTTTGCTATTATCGGACAAACACTTTTGAAATTGAACCCTTGTAGGTAAAGACCTACACGTGTTTGCTTTAATTACACAAACTCTGTCAAGGCAACCACTAACAGGTTTTGATTCAGCAGGTTTCCAATTAAGGCAAGACAATATGTTTTTTTTTTTTGGATTTGCTCTCCATTTGTTTGCTTTCATTGTAGTGATGTTTTAAGAGTACCTTGACACAATTTAATTTTTCAAATAGTGTATAGGGAGACTTTGGAAAGTGAACATATTTGAACTTTAGGTAACCAAGTTATGCATTGATTGCTGTCAATGTGACTAATTTACTTAGTGGCAGATCATGTTATGGCTTGGCGTTGAGGTTTCCTTAAGGTTGAAGGTCAAAGAGCATAGGATTTTTTTCTTTCTTTCTTTGTTTTTTGTTTTTTTGTGTCAGTCTATATCATGGAGTATTAGCATGCAGTGAGATGATAACTTTTCTTAGCATGGCCAAAGAATCATTTCAAAATTGTTTAGAAGAATTTAGAGATGCCAAATTTAGAGAAACCAAAGACTGAAATTTACCTGAAAAGTCATGCCCATGGGTGAATATGACAAGGCAATGCTCTCAGCCTGTCATGTTAGTCACTCTCGAGATGTCGGTCTGGTTCCATGAAGGATGCAGGGGAGCTGTCAGAAAGTCCTAATGGCACTGAAGTTAAACATCTCCGACAGATCAAACAACCAGATATAATAATAAAGACATAACAACAGCCCTCAGTTTCTGTCCGTTCCGAGGGGGGGCAGAAAATTAAGTTTGCACTTAGGTCTTTATTATTATATCTGGTTATTTAATCTGTTGGAGATGTTTAACGTGTGTGTCATGAAAAAAATTGATGGGTAGTTCTGCTTTTATTTCAAGTTTTCACTTGGTGAATTTGAGATTGGTGGCTTCACATACACAACATGTTGATGGACGATTTCAGCATGGGGCCTTCCTGTGCTAAAATGCTGTGAAAGCATTTACTCTTCCTGTAGGCACAGATGTCATCGGGAAAATGGTTCGAAAATTAATTCCATTATTACTCCTGACAATCACGTGCAAAGGCATCAACATTGATGAAATCAATTCAGGCCATGCTAAGCCTGACAGCTGTCAAGAGATTCTACCCATCTCAATGAATTAATCCCTTACCATAGTCTTCGTCATGCGGTGGTTTTTGCGTTTGCCTGCTTGTGGTAGTGCTTGTTAGACACTGCTAGAACCACAAAGTCTACACCAAGCATGGTGGTCCTTTGATGAAAGCTCTTTGTGTGAGGATTTCGACACGCGATATTTGTCTTAAATCTAGATAGATATGTGGCCAAATTTAGGGGGCCGGTATGGAATGAGATGGGGGGGGGGGGAATCTGCAGTCTTCATAGAGTTAAACCATACAGTATTTTATTCATCATGCTCAGTATTTTCACTTGTGTTGTACATGTAATTATTATTCAGTCGTGCCCTTGGTTGTTTCATTTAGATCTGCTTATTGATTGTGCGTATCCATGTGCTTTCAGAGAGGAGTCTAGAAGACCACGAGGTTGTAGCAGATATCCACCAAAGATGGGGCCACAATGAAGACAATAGGTTCTACTTTAGTAGGGATTACACCAAATACGTACTCTTCCAGAATCCTGCAGTAAGTTTACGTACTCATTATCCAGATTGATGCATTAGTGTTTACAGGAGAACGAAGCTGAAATTAAAAACAGGAGGAATGCCAAAATGTTTTTTGGGAAAACAAGCGTCTTTGAAGGACCATAGATTGAAAAGTACATGTATTCATGCCAACATTTCAAAAGCATATACTTTTTCGAAAGGACAGTATCCAAACATTTCAAATCTGAATAAAATTCAAATGTTGTGAGCCACTTGTTGAATAAACACACATGTTTATGACAAAATGATATTATACATGTCAATGCAAATGTCAAAACAACTTTTTACACGTTTAGTAAAATTGATTGTTTGCACAGATTAAAAAATGTGGGGTTTTTACCTCAGCTGACGAGGCAGGTGAGGTTATAGTATGGTCCATCATCAGTCATCTGTCATCCAGCATCCGCTGTGTTTTTGTTGTTTTTTTTTAAAGATGGTCATACTCCAGTGGTTTTTATATTTATTATTAATTTTTTTGGCAAAACGTTACAAAATTTCTTCTCCGAAACTGCTCAGCCTATTGCTTTGAAATTGCATAGGGACACTGCTGGGAACCCCCAGACCTTAATTTGATCAACAGATAGTGCTGCAATATTATTTCTATCTTTTTTTGTAAGAATTTTGTGTGTTTTCCCCATTTTAGAGTTCTCCAAAACTGTCACCAAGATAATTCCTAAACCTTAATGGAAATGTACCTTGTGGGAGGATAAATCAAATTTGTTCACTAAGTAGGGACATCCTAAATCCCTTGTTTTTAGTGAATTTTTTAATTTGGGTACTTGTCAGTGAATGCATGCATTCCTTTTTATTACCATGTAAGCCAATGAGAATTGCAGTGGGAACTCCGAAGTTTTATTCTTCAAAATCCTCATCCCCTAGACTAGAGTGTAACTTATAATGGGTTGAATGTCAAGGTCAGCTAATGAGGGGCTGTTCACACAGCACTCTTGTTTGTATTTAGGACAGTTTTTCAAGTAGAGCCTTACAAATTTTAAGTTACCCCAAATTATGACAACCTTGATTTCAATGTCATAATTGCAAAAGAAACACCCCTGGCGAAAAGTCGTGATCCATTTTTTAAGTCCCGGGTCTATATCAACTCAGTGAAACAATTAATGATTTGATGACATCTGTAAAAAGTTATTGACATTTATATAGGCAATTATACAATTTCACCTTTTTGTCACAAATCTGTGTTAATTCAGCAATTAACTTGCAAGGTTGAAATTTTATCTAAGTTTGGAATCTTTTTATAATGCGCTTTCGAGAAATAAATACTTTTAATATGTTTTCAATAATGCTTATTAATTATTCCCAATGCATCAAGTATGATATTTTCATTTTATTTCCCCCCTTGTGAAAGGCCACCCCTCTCATAAGGGGGACCAGTGGTATATATAAGATAACTGTTTTGGGCACTGCTGTCTTGCTCTTGCTGTTTTGGCCTTTTTTCTTGTAGGCTCATGTTTCAGATTTTAATTTTTATCACTAGCATATTCTGGTACATGTGTTTGGATTATTGCTGGATTCACAGGTGAAAATATAATGCCAGCTGGTCCTTTCACGTGTGGCTTTGATGAAGCAGATCACATGAAGGGCAGCACTCATTTTGAAAAGATATATTGGTTATGACCCCACTTCCACTTTGTTATCTGTTCTTGATATAACACCTTCCAGCAGTTGATAGTGTAGATTAGCTTTTATCAGCATTCATGAAGAGATTAGAATGGACTAATTCCTTGTAGATAGAGACACTTACTGGTACAATGCCTTCTTCCAGATCATATTTGGTCATGGGTTGCTGACGTGGTAAACTTCATACTCAGTTGTGGAATATTCCAGAGACAGCCATTATCCTTACAAAACTATACATTGTATAAATCAGTATGCAAGCTGGGTGCAGCATGGTTCTCCATACATTGTGCATATTAAGTGTGTCAATTGTGGTAGCAATGGCTTCTTGTTGCATGATTCAAAGCTTAAAACAAAAGAGTATAATGGAACCTTTTGGTCTTAATGTCATGGGGAAATAGACAGACTTGCCTTGTCTTATGCTAAAATTTAAATTTCTTCTGTCAATTTTCCCACAGTGATATTTTATTTTGACAAGGCAGATACTGACATATCTTGTCAAAAAACAGTAGCCATAGCACTCATCTTTCATGATGATACATGAAATGGACTAATGTGCAATGCAGTATATAACTCCTTTCTTATCATTATTTATGCACTCAACATAAATTATTCTAATGGATAAAGATTATCAATGAAGCCCCCTCCCCCGGGGGACCCTTCTTTTCCCCTTTCTTTTCTCCCTCCCTTACTTATCCTCCAGCATGTGATCTATATCACGCGTAGTTGAGATAACCACTGATCCCTCTTGGTGAGAACCAGCGGCAGTACTAGTGTACTGGGTGATGTAATTTTGGATTCCATCGACAATCCTTTACATCATAGTATGTTTCCTATGACATTACGTACGGAAACGTGATGCGTTTCTGGCTACCTGTATTTTCATTTCCTGATGAGCTCAGAGAAGGCCAAAACGCATCCAACTAATCTCTCATACTTTCTACTGAAAAAGCACTTTCAGTTCAGGGTCCCAAGCCGTCAGGCCCTTGCCTGGTTTTCACGTAAAAACAAAAGAGAACTGTATATATCAACAGGGATGTGGAAAAATATTTCCACATCCCCGATGTCAATAATTCTAGCACCCTGTGTGCAGGACAAATCCAAGTCGAGTAAGTCATGATGATAATCCATGTTGTAAACATTATAGTTTGGCAATTATACCACATAAACAATTACACATCTAAGACAGGTTAAGATTTAGAGAGACAAATATGGGTAGCCCATTGAGGATAATGTTAGAATCACTTGTTGGATTTTCATGTTTTCAAACATGAAAATTCAACAGGGAGTGATCCCAAGATTATCCCAAATGGGCCACCCATACTGGATTGTCTTTCTCCTATGTTCCAAATCCAAGTTCTATCAGAGAAGTAACTTTGAAAGCGACGCCATTTTGAAATCGGGAGGAGTCGGTATTTTATCAAATGCACCATGGCCTGTCATTTGTTTGTCTACTACTTGAAACCAACCAGTGACAAATCAAATAAAACAATTATATGTAAAACCTTATTCTTCAAACCCATGCAGGATAAACCCTTCAGGATAAGCTTCAGACATAGAAGAAATCTTTAGTCACACTGAGTAGCTACATTTAGTTTAACAAGTGCATGTAGTTTCTGTGAGCCAGGTGAACAGAAATGTAATAAAACATGATACATGTGTAGTGAATATTAACTAAACATTCATTGAACACATGTTAAAGAAGAGGGGTAAGGGTGGGTTTCGGTACGCTGGTACAGGTAATAATTTTTCTAGAGTACGCAGTACGGGAAAATAAAAATCTTTCAAAATTTTGGATAGTACGAAGTACGTAAAACAAGAGGTCTTCCAGTACGCCAGTACGGTAAATAAAGAGCCCAAGTACGCCAGTACGGGAAACCCCTTACCGACCCTCGTTAAAGTTCATGACATCTGATTAATATAGTGACAAAATTTGATTAATGTGGTGACAATATTTAATTAATGTAGTGACAAAATCTGATTAGTGTGGTGACAAAATTAGCAAAAAAAAAAAAAAGACATGTCATAGTCTTTGAAACGGCCTTTTTTTGCTCACCCAATATGTTGGTATGCTGAGACAGGGTCAAGCATGCCTACAATTTTATTGAGGTAGTTACATCATATTTGATATAATTGGATAAAACGGTTTCTGGTCAGCAGTTATGAATAGGGTGTTTGGGAGTTAACATACCTCATTGATGTCCTGGAGGTTACGGGGGTCAATGGGACCATTGTTAGAAGTCATACAGTGGTCATTCCAATGCCATTTCCTTTGATAGGAGAGGCCATTTAGTTTGTGAAAGTACAAATCTGTTCACGTCATGCCCAAAAGCCTCGTTACCTAACTGGAAACTCTGGCATAGGGTCAAACATGTTGTTTCTAATGTGGCTGTTGAAAATAGATAAGACTTTGCTTGCACAGCTGTGGTAGGGTCCTGATATGTTCTAGATTGACAGCCTCTGGGCTCAGCTTCAAAGTAAATGACTGGGAAGTCTGCTCAGCAAGTAAAATTGGAGGCTGTGGGACTTAATCCCTGAAAGATACATAAAATTCCTCTTGAATATGAATAATAGATGCGAAACACGTTGCCACATCATGAGAAAAGATGTGGGTGTGACATAACCATTTGTGTGGACTTAGCTGGCCCTCAGCTCTGTTGTCTCTGTGACTTTTCACCCACACACCCAAAAACAGACGAGTGACCCAGCTGTGAACTTTTTTGTTTGCACCCAAACGGCAGACCAAAAGGTACAACCAAACAGGAATAAAACAGATCTGGACTAACCTTTGTTCTTCATCCCTTCACCAAAGGTCATTGTTCAAATTTCTATGACTGTATAAAAAAAATATAGGTTGGATGAATTATTTGTAAGCTAGACATCAATGTGTTTGAAAATACTAAAAATACTATCTTTACATTTTCCAGTAAAAACCGTGATCAGCTGAATGAATTAAAAAGCATTAGATTATGATATCCTCATCACCAACAGGACAGTTTACAGAAGAAGTCATACTTCCATGTGTATACAGGTTAGACAGTGACAGGTTAGCTTCTGGAGTGCAGAGAGTTCGACTACGGAATAGGGTAATGACTACCAGGAAGTGGTTCTGGATGAAAAGACACAAATACAACTTTGGAACATATTCAATATAGTGTCATTTGGACCGCCTTCATAAGATTTTTTTTGCATGTGTGTTTTTTTTTTTAACTCTGGTGACCTAAGGTCACAGAGCTTATACAATCGCTCATGTCTGTCCGTCTGTCTGTCCATCTGAATATGGGTCATGTTTTTCTACATAAGTGTATCATAGTAGAGACGTCTGTTCGTCTGTCCATAGACTTTTGGTTGTGAAGGTGATAACTTTAAAAGTTTTGATGGTAGCCCCATGTAACTTTCAGGACATATCATATGTATAAAAATCTAGGTCAAAGTTTGATAATGAGGTCATGACCTACATTATTACATCACATATAGGTCAAAATATAAAAATTTTGTGAACACTCCAGTGTGCTTAATTTTTGATGGATCTTCAGAAACTTGATGGGAATGTTACTAAGCGAAAAATCTTGAACATGTGTGATACTAATGGCCACACATATGCTTTTACAGGAAATATGAACCATTATATAATGAAACACATTAAATTCAGCTTTAAATCTTAAAAAAGTTACTTGTTTCCAGCTGGATTGTGTGTTGTTTTGTACTATTTTCTAGTGCTAATCAGATCTAAAGTACATGTACACTCATCAGGTGTGTTTGTCACTACCAACAGTCTTCTTTAGCCTGGCATGTCATCCACTGAGACCGTCCATGTTCATCCCACAGATACAAGGGTCTGGAATTTTCTTAATATGCGGAAAAGTCGTACAATAAACAAGGATACACCTGACTCAGTTTCTTGTGTGCCATGAAAGACCCAAGTATTGTGCCAGCCCACCTTTGTTCTGCCAGGAAGTATTGCTGCTGCAATTGGGGGGGGGGGTAAGGGAGGCCCCTGGTACGCCGGTACAAATAATAATTTGGCCCTAGTACAAGGCATGGAAAATAAGAAAATATACAAATAGCGGTTGGTACCAAGTAAGAAAATTAAAAGGCATTCCAGTAAATAAGTACAGCAAACAAAAATACCCGGGATGCTAGTACGGAGAACCCCTTACCCCCCCCCACCCCACCCCACATTGGCAACACAAACAAAAGATGTCTTAGGCAATCATGACTTTGTTGCAGCAAATGGTGCCATTCATCTATGATGGTATTTTTTTTAAGTTGTGACAAGTTGGATACAGTTTTTATATGCGAAGTCATTGCACTTTTTGTTCAAAGAACTCGTGTGGACTGGAGACAATGAATATCTTCCTAGTGATTATCCCAAAGTCAGTAGCATCATGAATGGTTGAGGGACCTTCAGTTGTATGATCAGAACAGGAACACGTAGTTATGGCACTTTTTTTTGTTCATATAAAGTGACGATATTATCTACCACCTGGTGGTGATCCCAGAATAAGTCGTGGATGGATGAGGGATCCATGGCTACATGATCGGAACATGTGTTTCGGTTTTGTTTGACGTTAGCAGACCACAGCCTCTCCTTGGGCATGTTAGGAGTCATCGTAGTTGTTTGTCAATTATCAGAGGTGTGGCTTGGTTGGTCACTTAGGAATCCAAGGAAAGAACCCCCACTGCCACTGGAAACAATGAGTCTATTTCATTTCAGTGTGAAACTGGCACTAATACTTCCTGTTCGTGGTACTTTGGATGAAAACGGTTTTGAGAAGTGTTACGTTTCATGGCGATTAAGGGACATCCCAAGGCAAAGTGAACTGAAGCTTGAAACAGCCATCAAGTTTAAAGTGAAACTTGTCTTGAAAGATCGCCCCCCCTCTCCCCCCTCCCCCCCCCCCCCGTGACCATAAAGTTATCTCTCTCAAGATGGATGGTCTTTCACAGTACATATAAACGCGATGAAAACGTACCCAGCACAGTATGCAGAAAAGGCTCTCATTGCAGTTCTCTCTAAAATCAGGTACCACTGTACATGTAATTAATCTGCTTGTCATGGGAAACCGAATTAAGCGTAAAGTGTCCATTGTATGTAGACGTAATTATTCTGTTTGTCATGGGAAACCCATTCTTCCTCCTTGTGGCTATAATGAGGCCAGGAATGTGCCTGTGCTGGCCTATGGTGACAATAGTTGAATGCCAGTGCACGCAACAGTCACAACTAGTGAGTAAACATGTTTGGACTTCATTTTGTTTATGTGTATTAAGGGGGCACCCGTATAATTGTTTTGCACAGTGGTTCTTCTTTTAAGAGTCCGTTTGAATGAGACACCTCAACAGTCAAGTGCCTGATCCTGTCTCGTATCATTGAACATTTGTTAAGAGACCTCCTTGGTGACAATTATCATGCAAGCTAGGGTGTTAGCTCAAACATATTTTATTGAAAAACAATTGGGAAACAGGGCTATATTAATCCCTCTTGTAGATGAAAAGGAAGAGGGGTTACACAATTCACAATATTGAAGGACCAAATACATTAGGTAGGAATACATCACATAACTAGGACAGATAGAGTGGCAATGCCATACATAGTTAAGAAGGTGTTGATTTATGTTTTGTAAAAGTAGCCTTAGTAGGTTGGGTTTTGACTAATTACATTTAAGTGATGTGGGCTACGTTTATGAGTAGGCCTGTCAACAAAGGAACATCATATTCACTTAATTCCACGACACATCAGCTCGGGATGTTTGTTTTAAAAGCACAAACGTGGTGTTGCCAGTTAGCAGAATGACTTAATTGTCTGGGGTCGGGGATTAGTGGCACTGAAACAAGTCTTGTGCTGGTCCCCCACTGATGACCTGATAATTTTTTGTTCTAAATTTCAAAGTCTTGTAATGAGATTTGTTGCTTATACAAAATTAAGTTTTTCGGTGATTGGTAAAGAATAGGATTTGGTATCCTGAATATCAGACTTGATGGTGTTCAAACGGTACTTCGCCTTACAGATTTGGCTTTTCAAGTGTTTCTTTATGTTAAAGACCACTTTGGGACTGGCACTTGAAAGTACATGCATCAACTCCAACAGTGGATCTGTAGTGCCCTCTGATGGCCAATAATGGTACTGTTGTTCTCCTTGTTTTCTGTGTAGCACAGTCCTGCATGTTAATTTAATTTAAATGCTAAGAATAACCATGGCTTGACTTGTGATCTTAACATGTTTTTTTCTTCCTTTTTTTGTAGCAATTTTTCCCGTTACACATGCTTGATACAAATGAAAGTTTAACAGAAGTTACTGGAGGAATAGATAGACAGAAAAATATTTTATTACAGGTAAGAAAGGACAAATTTATATGCATATATAGGTTCTTAAATAATGCATACATGTATGAAAGTAGGGAAAATAGCTTAAGGTCAGTCTTGCAATGCAAATATGAAATAAATCATGATGGTAAGTTTGTGTGGCTGTTTTAAAATTTTGATGAAGCTAGTTATTACTGTGACTGTATTTATTTTCATGTGTATAAATTTTCATGGTTTTGCATTTCAGGCATTGAATCAAAGTTTCGACTTCACAATTTTGGGCATAATTCCCATGTTAAGCAATATTTCATTGTTTTGTTGTTGTTGTTTTTTTGTTTTTTTTTTTGTTTTTTGTTTTTAATCTTTATGGTATGTGGCCTCAGCGAAATAAATGAAAATGAAAATTCAGTTAAATTAAGTTAATTATAGCATGTAAGAACAAGAATAGCTTTTGATCTCTGTAAGTGGTAACTTTTCCATGAATGGCTGGAGATCGCACATTCTGCCGTTTAATGTGACTTACATTTATGAACGATGTTGAACAACCATTAATTCCATTCTGTGAGCTCTAAGCCATGAAAACTTTTTAAAAGTTCTTTTTGTTATACGTATTCTTGCCAACTGGTGACAGAGCATTTGATAACATATGCTGTGTTACACATGCTGTCGTAAATTTGTACTGGTTTAATTTACAAAAGCACATACAAAATGCTGTGGGTTATGGACACCAAAAGCTCAGATTTTTTACATGTCTTCAGTAGGAAGAAAATAAAGAACTAGCAAATATGGAGACCCTCTCCCCCCCCCCCCCCCAAAAAAAAGGAAAAAGTATAAAATGAATGATAAATAATGAAATTAAATTCATGAAGTGAATAAAGAAAGAAAGAAAGAAAGAAAGAAAGAAAGAAAGAAAGAAAGAAAGAAAGAAAAATAAACAAACAAAAAAATAAATCAGAAATGTTTTTATCCGCTTTTGTATGAAGATCATACATGAATGTACACTGATGTTTGAAATATTAGAATAGAGCTTTGTATGTCCAGTATGACTAACAGTGTTGTGTCAATGTTTCAGAATTTCTTCAGCAACCCAGACAGACTGCCAGACATCCAGGGCTATTTATATTTAAAAGAAGGCAAACGGTCATGGCGGAAACATTACTTTGTGTTACAGAACTCAGGCTTGTACTACTCCACCAAAGGAACCTCAAAGGTGGGGCAAAAGTAGACTCCTCAAGATCTGATAGTGATTATTTTTGACATCCAACTTTGGATTGAGAAAATGTTATTTCTGTCAAATTTTGAGTATTGTGGTATTACTGTGATATTATATATGCAACAGCTCTTTGAACTTGGGGGGAAAAAAAGTGTAGTTTCTGAGTTCCTGGGACTGGTGTTACCATGTAACCTGTGTTTTCATCAAAGAGCATACCACATGTGCCTGATAAGCTGAATACTTGGTCGGAACGGTCTTGCTCTTGCTCTGCATGTTTTGGCACAGCATCCCCATAATCCAAACACAACAGCTGTAAAGACTACGGGCCCATGTTCAAAAGCCATTCTCCCTGTGAGAGATACAGAGACTAATCAGTAGGAGTCTGATCTCATTTTCGTTGAACAATTAAGTCAAGTTTAAGATAGTGAACAGAAACGGTTAACTCAAGAAGAACTTTTGAAATTTCTGGACAAAAGTCTTCAGATGGTTTTGGGACTAGTTTTACCTTTGTACTGCTGAGCATGGCATTTAAACTAATCGGGCTTTTTCTTTATGCACCTTTACCATCATATACAAGATGCACATGTGTCGGTATGGTATACACATAAACGAGTTTGTATTTAAATGTCGGTCACTGTTATGGTTTTAGGGTTTTTGGCTTTGTGGCCCCTTTTTGAAGAGATTATTGGCACTTCAAACTCTGGATTATCGGATCTTTCTTCTATGTTAGGATTAAAAGATTACTGAAATTTTTAAATATTTTAGGATTTCTTGCAATTTTATGAAGGATTTTTGGATTTTTTGAGTCCAAACTTTTGGGTTATTAGATTTTCAGGACCCCCACCCCCACCCCAACAGGTACCCCAATAGTATTGGCATAATGAGGCCTAAGCAGGTTTACTCATTGTACATGTATCTCAGGTTAGTCTGAGTATGTGGCGCTTCACAAACTGTCCTAATGGCTGCAGTGCATATATATACACTTGAGTATAATATACGCCTAAATAATATATGATAATGTATGGTGATGATTGACATGTCACATCACAATGAATGCTACGGCAGTCAGACTTGACATGTTGTAATAACTATCCTGTAGAGAGCAGTGCACATCAGGTGGGAATATTGCCACAGCTGTTACTATATATACATATATAAAATTTTTATTTCAAGAGGGTTACTCAGTTCATGTATCATCACTAATCTTACCTGAAGCCCTCATAAAAAAAGTACAGATCAAGGTACTGACATGAGAAAGTTTAGAACGAAACAAAAATTGTGTAGGTAACTATATAAAGTTCTATGCAATAACCCAGGTTACATCAATAGCCAGTCATTTTACATATGCATAAATGTTGCAAAATTAGCTATCAATATAGTACCTGGATAACCTCTGGTGGTCCATAAATAAGAGTACAAAGTTAAAAATAGCCTCCTGTCTCTTAATTGGAGGTCTGCAGCTCATTAATTCCGGAAAGTCGGTTCCTGAGTTTGCACATTCTGGAGCAGCTGAACTACGTGTATAGACCTTAGTTTTACCTGTGTATAATATTGGCAGTATCTCCCATGCACTTTTGTCTCTAAATACATGTATGCAGCACTGGTTGTTAGTTTTTATCTGAGGGGCAGCATCCATGAAAGAATTATAATTTGTGCAGAGCTGCAGTTGTGAAAAGGGCAAAATATTCATCTGGTGATGGTATAACCACCAAAATGCTTCTCATTATACACCTGACATGCTACTAAAATGGGATTGAAATTTGCAATTCTTTTCCTTTTAAAAACCGTGGATTCTTTCACATCTCATTGGTGAATTAGCATGTCCCCTTAAAACAATTTTATTTTATGTAGGTTCATCATCATAATTAGAAAAATTAAAATGCCCCCCCCCCCAAACAAAAAACAAAAAAAAACTGAAGTAATCAGCCCTGGCCTGTATAACCTGATGACAAGATGTCTTGCTTACTTTGACAGGAAGCCAAGCATCTACAGCTTGTCAGTCATCTTCAGGACATGCACGTCTATGTGGCAAGCAATGCCAAGAAAAACTTCGGAGCACCCAACAATTTCTGCCTCTGTTTGAAGGTAAGTCATTCCTTCCTTGCTCTTGAAGACCTCTGTTTGTGCGCCTCAGGCCACTGGTAATAAAAGTGATGCTAGAGGACCCGGCAGTTTAATCAGGTCATGTTTGCCCAATACAGTTTTAGATGTCAAATAAAAGTACAGTTGGGATCTCTTTTTAAGCCGTCAGAGCACCTAGGAGATTTGATTTACGTAAGCTGTGATTGCAGACGTACATCTGGAATATTACATGCGTTGTTGAATTAGGATATAAATGATGGCAACTTTTTTTTTTTTCAAGCAGCACAGAAGTTAAGGATATATTTAAAAGGACAGGGACACTTTAAAGGATGAAATATAGTAAATTTCTGCAGCATTTCTGTTTGGGTATCTTAATGACAAAACGATACCGACCACCGATCTTTCCACATCCCTGAGTTGACATGCCATCTATGAGCTTACAATAAATACTTGCTTGTGGGTCAAGGTGCAGTTTTTATTGTATTGCATACAGGTGTGCTGGCTTGATTTATGTGGAGTATTTATGGCGCATGTTGCTAAGCTATAAAACCATACATACATCATTTAAAACAATGAAAAGTGTCATTCCAAAATAGCTTATTTGAAACTTGAGATGAATTTCATGTCATGTACAAATGAAATTTAATGGATTTGAAACGGACTACATTTACATTATATAGCAGTTATTTCACTCTTTCAGTGCCACATTTTGTACAGTCAACAGCTTTCCTCAGAGCACTGATTGCACGCAAAATGCTCCGAGGAAAGCTGTTGACGAAGACTTAAGTTTTTGGTTTAGACTAGGCTTGCCGGTATGTGTATTTGAATGAAAGATACCTTCATGAGGAATTTGAATCTTTTTAACCATTACATATTTGACGGTAATGAGAAAACAACTATAGCCATGATGAGCACTTCAAGGGTTAAGTAGTTTGACTCTAGTCGCAGTCGGCACTACAAAAAAGTTATGACAAGCCATTATTCTTGTCCTTCCAGCCACTGTACAGTGTGAGTGATGTCAGAGAGCTCAAGTGTCTATGTGCAGAGGATGAGCAGTCACGTATGTGTTGGTTAACAGGCATGAGACTCGTAAAGGTCAGTATCATTGTGAGACTATTAGTCATCAGTGGTCTACTCCCAGACTACGAGAAAATCTTGACCTGTCAAGATTTGTATCTCTTGAAGTTGAATTGCGGCAGACTGGTGATGATGGATTTATCCGCCTAATATATAAACAAATGACAAGACATGTATATAAGTCACTTTTTCCTCTTTTTCTGAGTAAGAAATGAACACCCCCCCCCCTTTTTTTATCTTCTAGAGGTCTCTGTCATTAACAAACATCCCTCTAAACATGGCCGTAAAATGACAGCAGCGTACTGAAAAGAGATATTTTGCAGGATATTTGACAAGATTCCATTCCAAAATAACAAGAAATATTTACGATTATGAATATGCGAATAATTAAGTAATTTGGAACAGTTTTATATGGTAGTATATAATATATATTGTAAGAAAACACCCAGGACTAATTCTAAAGTTTAGCCGGTCCGGGTAAGTCTGACACTCTGTGATTGTATTTCTCTGAGTTGAACATATGTTGTTGATACAATGGTAAAGCAGGGCTAAGTTCATGAATTTTGACCTTGTTCGGGCTTACATCTGTATAATATACAAATAATGCAGGGGCACTCATGTGTTATTGATGGTTATAAGTCTGAGGAGATCAGTGTTATTGATCTCCGAGGACCGAGAGCCTTCAATTACACATGGACACCCCTGCTTCATTTATTTTACAATAATAAGCTATTATAATGGCACACAAAGAGTGTGCTCTTGATCTCCTACAAAATATTGGTATGATGAGTAAAACTTCTCAAAATTCTCCCTGCCAAAGTGAAATAGTCTGTAGCAAATGGGGACTCTCTACGCACTGAAAAAAAAAATCAGGTCCTTGTTGCGCCACCTGTTCAGGAAAAATGTAACCTGTATAAGCATGTGTTATTGATCTTGATCGCCGTGTTTTATTGATAATTAACACATGGCCCAGAATGACCCATTAACCAATCAGCACACACCTTTGTGCCTAATTATAATAAGCTTATATTATAATTCAATGTACACGTTTATTTATTTTGTGCAAACTTGAATTAAAAACACACATAATTTCTTAGACAGTTTTCATTGTTTGTGACTCAACTATCACCTCAGTGTATTTTGTATGGACTATCATAATGCTTTTTTTTTTCTTCTTCAATTTTCAGTTTGGACAACAGTTATGGGAAAATTACAAGGCAGCAATTAAAAGGGAAGAAAAATTAAAAAGTATTGAAAACAAACCGACTAATGAAGGAAATTCAGTGAGTATACTTACTGTCTGGACACATGTATGCATTCAACGTACCTAGACCCCTTTAAGAGCTTTTGTCAGTGGTTTTTGCATTGCCTGGCAAGTCAATCCACGATTCTACTGTCACAAGTAGAGTTGAGCATGTCTTGTCAAATGGTGTATAAAAGTGCCATTGACTTTAGACTATGCATTGTTCAATTAAAACTCTTTTTAAAAAGAGGGCAAATGCATAATTTGCATTAAATTTGCAAGGGGAAAAGTAGTACATACAATGTATAGAAATGGAATGTTGCTGAATGTGGCATGGAATGAGTTGCTGAATGTGTGCATGTAGTGTGGAATGAGTTACTGAATGTGTGCATGTAGTGTGGAATGAGTTACTTAATGGGTGCATGTAGTGCTGAATGAGTTACTTAATGGGTGCATGTAGTGCTGAATGAGTTACTTAATGGGTGCATGTAGTGTGGAATGAGTTACTTAATGGGTGCATGTAGTGCGGAATGAGTTACTTAATGGGTGCATGTAGTGCAGAATGAGTTACTTAATGGGTGCATGTAGTGCAGAATGAGTTACTTAATGGGTGCATGTAGTGCTGAATGAGTTACTTAATGGGTGCATGTAGTGCTGAATGAGTTACTTAATGGGTGCATGTAGTGTGGAATGAGTTACTTAATGGGTGCATGTAGTGCAGAATGAGTTACTTAATGGGTGCATGTAGTGCTGAATGAGTTACTTAATGGGTGCATGTAGTGCTGAATGAGTTACTTAATGGGTGCATGTAGTGCTGAATGAGTTACTTAATGGGTGCATGTAGTACAGATCAAGCTAATGAATGGGTGCCAGAGTTTCTGTCACAATGACTGAATCAAACATGTATTTAGTGGTTGAATTATATTGTACGTGTATAACAGAACTAAGTTCATGCTGTTGAATACAGCATGTTAAAATTTTGCAGCAGCAAATCGGGCATTTGAAAAATATGCATCCCGGGTTCGTGGAGTTGAAATATGTGGCTGGTTCAAACATGCAATATCATTTATTCTATGTTTGAGAGTGAATTATCATTTTCTAGAGTAAAATTCAAAAGTAGTAAATCACTTTAGATCACATGACCTGAACATTGTTACAACTAAATTGTGACACGCCTGCATCAGTGATGTATGTATGAATGTGTAGACAAAAATCAAATTATATGTCACACGTGACGTTGAATAACTATGACGAACGTAAACAAACACTGCATATCAGGTCAGCATTGAAAGTAGGCCTAGGACATTTTTTTTTTTGTGATGAATACACAATCAAACATAGAATAAACAAAATCGTACATGTACATGGCTAAAGAGTGAGTTACTTTTTGTCTTTCACACTGGATCGTTGGTGGTGGGCAAAATCACGCGAGTGATTTTTCCCACCAACGACGATCTCTCATGATTTGGCCCACCAACAATGATCCCTCGTGAGAGAAAAATCGTAACTCACTCTCAGCCATGTAAGATTCTCTATGTCTAGAATAATTGAAACACGTGAGACCCATTGTGGTTCAATGCAGCAGTTCATGCCAGAGATAAATCTAGTCTGGTTATGACGTGAAGATGTGTAGTTCTATCTCTTCCAGTTTATTGTACTTCTGTGGAGGTTCTGAATGTTTTTGAGAGACGACTTTTTCACCTGCACATGTGATGGTACGTATTCCAACAGGGGACCATGAAACGGGTGTTACATTTTGCTGCAGAATTATCACCTTTTTAATGTCAAGTACATTTCTTGCCTCTCTTTTGCAGGAAAATTTATATGTGAAATCTCGAGTAGCTATGGACTTCACGGGGACAGGTGGTCGAGTGGTGGATGACCCTAATGAGGCCTTAGGTGTGGCTATTGAGGAAGGACAGGAATGGAGGGTAAGTTGGGCACGAGACTGACACCTGGCATCAGGGCAGTACATCAGTCAAAGAAAAGGGGAAAAAACAGATTTTTTTTCATTTTACTTAACACAAAGTAAGGAACATCCTGGACACATTCAGAGAAACCATGCCCCCCATGGTGTGATGCTGTAAATTGCATTATTTTTACGTGTTTAAATTGTTGTGGGTTTTTTTTTTTTTTTTGACATTTCCCTATAGTTTTAATTTCACTCTTTTGACATACATGTAATTCCTATTCAACAATGTTAAAATACTAGGCCTACTTCACTGTTCTTTTAGGTGCACAGTTTTGCGCCATTAGCAAAATAAGCAAAAATAAGAATACATGTACAGCGAAATTAAAGCAATTTTCAGTAGCCTTGGCCCTTAGCTATGACAGACAGTGGAGGGGAGCTAATTAGCCCCTGGTCATGGCTCTCAGTCCACTGTGGGACAAATGTGAACCATTGACAAGCATTAATGTTTATATTTACAACCAATACTGCATAGTACGACCACATTGCCATCAGCTGTCACTCTTAGCACCCAAAAAACCTTGATGAATACTGTAGTTCTAGAAATTTTCGCGCGTGTTTAATTTCGCGCAGACTCATTTTGTCTGAAATTACAGAATTTTCGCGCATTTTAGTTTCGCGCAATCCAATGCCAAACAATGTAGTGAAATACAATGCAACTTATTTTCGCACTTTAGGTGGTAGCGCGAAAAGCGCGAAATTAAATCGAGCGCGAAAATTTCTAGAACTACAGTATTCAGTGCCACGATGAGAACACCCAAATACAGAAAAAGATGAAACAACCCCAACCTGTCCCTGCCCACTTGAAATCTCATCACATTTGTACTCTTCACATAAAATACACAAGATTTTGGGGTTAACATTTCTAATCAGAAAAGCAGGAATCTCTCCCTCAGGAGGAAAGTTCTCGGCCGAGAGGGATTAATATAGGGCTCAGCCCTTTTTCCCAATTGGATCATATTCATTTGCACAGATTAAAAGATATGTTTAAACCCGAGTTCTTATTGCTATCAATATCACAAATGTACTGCAAAATGTTGAAGAAATGCTGTCAGCTGACAAAAGAAAAAGTAGATATCAATATAAATATATATGGCTGGTAGTCATTTGACAACTATATATATACATGTATGTACACAGTAAAGCCTCTCTAACCAAACACCTCCCTATACCGAACACCTCTCTATACTGAACACCATTTCTCAGTCCCAAAATACATTCTTTCAATGCTATCAAACCTCCCTAAACCGAACACCTCACTATACTGAACACTTTTTTTCCAGTCCCAAGGGTGTTCAGTATAGGGAGGTTTCACTGTATATATATATATATATATATATATATATATATATATACATATATATACACATATATACACACATATATATACACATATATACACACATATATATACACATATATATATGTGTGTGTGTATATATATATATATATATATGTATATATATATATATTGCACATTTGCTGTTACTACGTTGGCTACTTGCCTTGTCATATTTGCCTATATTTATATATATAAATATGTAGTTGTAAAATGGCAACCAGCGCCAATGGAGGGGAGCAGCTGTAATGAAGTTAATATTATGTGTGACTGTAACAAGAGATCTCTGGGGTTGAAAACAAAAACCTGTAGATGAAGGCAAAGCCTGCAGTGCACAGTCGTTTTAGTCTTCATGTATGCCAAACACTTCTTTGTTTTTCCTTCCGCAGAGAAAAGTTTCGAAGGTGAACTTATGCTCCAGTCCAGCTACCTCTGGCACAGGGAGTTTGCCCTCGGAAACTGTTGGTCGGCCAATAGTGTCTTTTGGCACAGCAGCAGTGCACCTGACTCAACCGTGGTTCCATTGTGACATCACACGTGAGGAGGCTGTCAATCTCATCACAAGGCAGGGGCTCGTTGATGGGTAGGTGCAGAAAAGCGTGCAAAATCTGAAAAGTTTGGAATAAAGTTGACATTCGAGATTTCTGTATTTATGTCATGTAATCTCAAATTTGTAGTGTGGTTTCTGTGGTGAAGTCGTGAAAAATATATATGCAAGAGATAGCCTGAAAGAGCTGCTAGAATGTAGAAACATGTAATATTTGAAATCAGTTAATCTGTGATCAAAACGGTTGGGGATTTATCCAGTATACCTGATGAAAGAAGGGCAGTGCTCTGGCAACGTGCCTGCTTGTAGTTAGTTAAGTTTAAACCTATTTATTTTGGCTGGATAGGCTAATAGTACACAGGTATAAATGCAGAAGACCTGCTTGTAGTTAAAGGGTCAAGGAACAGGAATGCCTTGGCCTTCATAAGTGGAGCATTATTTGCTACAATCACATTCATTGATTTGAGGATACAGTGGTCCCCCTGCGGTAAGGCCACCCGAACTGCAACAAAAATGTGGCCTTATGAGAGGGGTGGCCTCTCATGGGGGGGGGGAATATAGTTCAAGGGTTACACTTCAATTGCCACTTTATAAAGTGGCCTCTGTAGAAGGGGTGTCCTCTCGTCAGGGGAGCCTTTCAAGAGGGGTGGGGGACATAGACACTCTTAATCAGCCACAGATACACGTACAGCTGTAGTCGCAAACTCTCAACTGTGTGAATACTATGTTGACAAGTACAGACCAAAAATCAACAGTCATAGGATGAGTGTACATGTATAATTGTGTGTGTGTATGTGTTACAGGGTATACCTGGTTCGACAGAGCCAGCACTGTCCAGGCACATATGTGTTATCCCTAGCACACAACCAGAAAGTCAAACATTGTCAGATTGTCAAGGTAAGTGCATCGTGGATGTATTGTGCAGTCTGATTTGCTCATTCCATACAAGTCTTCAACTTGCCCATTTAACGCTTTGCCCATACTTCAACTTGCCCATTTAACCCTTTGCCTGGTAATAACAGATATGTTCATTTTACCCCCCCCCCCCTTTAATTAAGACTATTTTAACAGCTTTCCTTGGCATGGGTTGGTAGCTAAGTGCCCATACATGCCAGGGAATGCTGTTGAAGCGGACCATATTATCTTGATAGGACCAAATGTACCCAAGGGTAAGGCCAAAAATGACAGTAACAGTAATGAGAAAACGACTATAACCGTGATTAGCAGTTTAAGGGTTAAGGCAGATGACAATGTACAGCTGGGCACTTTTGGGAGACTTAAGCAGGAAAGGGTTGATTTTTCCAGATTAAAATTTCAGGTTAAAAAAAAAGAAAAAGAAGACTTATCATTCAAGTATCAACAGAGGGGAGCTGGAATGTTCCATGTCAACAGCTTTCCTTGTTGCCCAAAACACACAAAGTAAAGCAACTTTACTTTGCCCTTTTAAGAGTCAACAAATTTCACATCCATGTTCTGCATGAAAATTATTTTCATTCAAGTAGGGCCTACAGACGTGTTAGCTGAAAGTCCGAGTTCTTAACATTGTGAAGACATTGATGATAATGTTAGGCCTTGACACCCACACCCTTTGCTAGATATACATGTACAGGTCAGCTTCCAAGACAGTAGGCCTAGGGGGTCAGTGATACTTGCCATTCTCCTTTCTGTGTTCCTTCTCAGCAGTCGTCTTGAACTTGAGCTTCAATACAAAATGGGTATGAGAGAAGTTAATCCTAAAGCAGGACCGAAAAGAAGACGTGCTCCAGACACTGCAGGCTAATGTTGATGGGTTGTTGCTGTTTGCTTCCAGATGGAGGAAGATGGCGAATGGTTCTTCACCCCAGACAAGGGCCACACTAAGTTCACAGATTTAATACAGCTGGTATCCTTCTATCGCCTCAATGCTGGAGGTCTTCCTACAAAACTAACTCACTATGTGACACGGCTTGCATAGTACATTTAGCATCGTGCATTTTTACAAGCAACAATAAAAACTGACTGTGTATACTCTTCGAGGAAAGTTCTACGGTCCTTGCTTGTCGTTTGGGCCAGTGAGCTTTCTGGAATGTGGGAAACATGAAAAGTGTACCTTATTAGCCAAAACAAGATCATGAGGGGGGGAGAGGGAGGGGTGTCTTAGTGTCAGTGTGCCTACATCAGGCAGGGATGAATTTGTTATTGAAACCATTTTGTGTCGGTGCTGAAACTTATGATTTGGATACTGAAGCCAAACGGTAGGCCCATCGTCTGTGATATGAAAGACTATAAGCCTATGCATGACAGAGTCTGCCAACCAAGGGAGACTTGCATTATGTATTAGTGAACTCTGAGCAGGAACTGGATGTTAAAAGTGTATTGTGTATTTTCATTGATGTCTGTCATGTATTTGCAGGTGTGAAATACTGAAATATGTAGAGAGATGATCCACAACATGACCAAACATGTTTACTTTCAATGTGCAACATTCATAATATTGGACCAAATGTTTACCCAGTGAAACGAGTCAACAAGGATTTCGAGTGATGAACGAGGGCATTTTGACAGGTGTGCAGTGTGTAAAGATGGTGCTGCTTGCAATTTTTTTTTTTTTTTTGGTAATGTATATGTATTTCACCCCCCAAATGTTATGAAATGGTTTATAAAATAAGTTTGCTGTGCACTGTGTCAGTCGAACAAAAGCATGAGCAGCTCATATGGATTGGCTGCTCCTGGGTGTATACCCAGTCTGTCTCTACGTACAGTCTATTCGCTGAGAGTTGGCAAGGCGATTGAATGTGCAAGTGTGAATCTGTTTACGTTTCTGACTGATAGCGAGGACAACTGCTTAAAGGGGGAACCTCCAGTGACAAAATACAGTCCCACATACTGTCTTCAGTATGACTTTGTAAACTTGATCTAGTTAGCATTATTTGTCACATGGCAACTGCCGTGTGTGATTTATTTAGAATAAATTTACTGGGAAATTTAGCGATTTTCAGTTGTTAAACGGAACTTTATTTTCCCAGCTTTCTCTGGACAATTATGACACAAGTGTGAAGTCCTATCATGCATAGACAAGTGACAATTGCACACCTATGCACACCTGGTACTGGGGGGCCTGTTTCAAAAGTAATAAAGAAAACTTACACAAACATAACGGAACGTGCTGCACTTTGCAACTTCAAATTTACATGAATGTGAAAAGTATATCTAACTCTGCTCATAATACAGCTCCCTCCCCACCCCCCAACAATGGAAATTTGCACAACGTGTTAAATTGTTCATTCTTTGTGGCAAACACTACAATATAAGTGTTTGCTATTACAACCGGTGCCAGCATGTGCATTATCCTTGAGAAATATAGGAGTTCTTTGCATGTAACTGTGGGATTTTGTAATGTGTTGGCACAAATGTGCAGATGGGGTTAATTGAAGTCAGGCATCACTTCCAAGTCTTTTTACTGGAGGCTGGAACTAATTCTGGTACATGCCCTTGATAACTTGGAGTGAATAGACTGTACATGGCAACGCATGCCTTCATAGTTTGCATCAAGTGGAAGGGGGTGAACGTTTGTGTATTGACTTCTTATAAAATTCTGATATTCTGTCGGACAAACTGTGCGCCTTTAAGCAATGTCACGTCGTATGAACAAAAAGGAAATGTTAAACATGATACATGCACATTATGGGCACAGGTTTGAGAACATCAGACATTATGTAGAGAGGAAGTCAAGAGGTACATACAGTGTACATACTTCAGGTACATTTGTAGGATCCCATTACAAAATTCTTGCCTGCCGCCCATTTGTCTGTTGCAGAATCATTGCAAGCAAATTACGGCATGAGTCACAGGCCACATCAAACTCAGTTTACCTCATGTGTACCTTGACACTGTCTCTTGAAAGGATTACATTTTTGGTGATCTTGACCTCATTTTCAATGTCACGGGACCCATGTGTGTGCAATGGGGGGGGGGGGGGGGGGTTAATCCAGTTTGTTGACAACTGTTCTAGTTTGTATATGTGTTGTTTTATGTATCAGATCACATATCATTTAACTACAAGTCACGTAGCATGATGCATTTTATGAAGTTACATTTTTACAACATACATGTACATGTATCCATTGAATGTAGTTCTATCAGGTTACCAGTCTCTGCATGTATTCAGGGCTGCATTACGTTAAACCAGAGTACATTGCATATTTGTACACACATTTTCTTATGCCCCTTAAAGTTGCCATTGTGAAGTGTTTTATCTTTTTTTTTTCTAACAAAAAGGAAAAAAAAAGTGGAAAATATCAGATTTTTGTGAAAGAGGCCTGCATGTGTTTATGCTTCTAACAATACATTCATGTGTTGGGCCTGGTTGTTAATGTTCGCCTGTACATGTTGTATAACATTTTCTGGTAATTGGATGAGAGACTGCGTTGTGTATCACAGTAGAATGTGAAGAGAGTGTGTTAACCATATACTCCCCATATTGTGCCTGAGTCGGGTTATGAAAGGTCAATTTTAAATGATTTTATAAATGGGACCAATATTTTTGGCTATGTAAATTCATCATCGAGTAAATCGTGTGTAAACATGTAGGATAGATTCTTGCGCTACTTCAGTCATATTTGGTGCTGAAAAGTACGGGGTGGTGAAGAGGATTGGTATTACACGGGGATGATATGTATTTGAGTGTGCTGCGGGCTAGACAGTTTTTAAGGAAAGTTTTTATCATTTTGCCTGTCATTTCATAGCCATCTTACTATTTATTTGAATGTTCCACACTTCATTCACTTCATGTTGTAGATCAGAGCCTACAGTTGGGAGGGAGGATGATATTAGCAGTTGTTAACCCTTTATATGTTAGAATAGGACAAGGCAACTAAGCAATTCCTGAGTTAACAATATTTTACTAGTATAGGGGTTCATATAGAAGACGAAAAAAAAAAAAGGTGCATTCACAGAGCTGCCACGTGCACATAGGGTTTTACCTAACTGTCCAACTATGATATGTTCCCTGCACTAGGATTCTGAATTTTCACTCCATGGTGCTTTAATTCATTCCATACCAGTCCCTGATTTTTCCATATACATGTATTGACCTAGATTTAAGACAGCAATTGCATATTTAAATTCTCGATGAAAAGAGCTTTCGTTCAAGTACCAACATGCCTATAGTCTTAAGGCAGTGGTCCTGGCAGTGCCTGTGACCATAGTATGGAACGAGTTCATCAAGGAGTTTGCCTGCTAAACAGACCAGTCGCCATGTTTTCTCCAGTCCACCCCCAGAGTAGTAGAGATAATATGGAGCTTGGTTTGCTTGACAGGAGGTGATCAAAGAGGCTTAATCTACTGAATTTATCAGTGCCTGTTTAGACAACTCTGCAGCAATAGACTGAGACCACAATGTTGTAACCATGTTCACTAACTGTCAAGACATTTTGTAGATCCATGTGTGGATAATTAAAAAACTTAATAGCGTAATTTTTTTTTTTGGGGGGGGGGGGGAGGGTGTTGGTTCAGGCTTATATATTCAAACTTTAATTCCTTAACAGCGAAAGAGTATCATACTTCTGCATGACAGGTATGGGGCTGGGGCTGGGGCTGGGGCACGGGTGGGGTTGGGGTGGAGGTGTGTGGTGTGGAGGCTGGCAGCCTCTCTCCTAAAAATGACAATTTTAGATGAAAATAATAAAGAACACAGTGACTCTCTGGTGCCAAACAGAGTGAAAAAGGAGTGTGAAAAATGCACAGATGTAGGAACTTCCAGGGGCTTGGCTCCAGCCCACACTTTCAGCAAAGCTTCCCCTTTGAAATTTCTGGTTCTGCCCCTTTATGCTTCATCCAAGTGGTGGTTGTAAAATTTGCTGTCGAATCCAGTTGAGATGCAAGATTTCGAGGAATAGGCCTCCTTTTTTTTAAAGTTCTATCATGTGAATATACTGTGCTGTTTTATTAGCCATAAAATCCTCTCTTTGCTGGCTTTGTGTATTGTCTTCCGTGTCTTTGTGTATTATTTTTCTAGTTTGTACAGTCACTGTTTCTTGCGATGTAGGCAGATATCTTACCTTGTTGTACATGTATATGTTTGTAATTCACGCAATATGCCATTTATAGAGTATTGTGATGGCATGTGCCTCTGTTCTTTATAATTATTTATATATATATGTTCTGACAAGACATACAATTGAAATCAAATGCAATGAAGTTTGCCAATGATTTGTACATTGTGTCACTGTGTGATGGGTATTGTCTGTGTTTCAGTCCACGCTGCACAAACGTTGGGCCATTTTAACCCAACAGATACCAGCATATGTACATAGTATGCCCGCAAACCTAGAAATCTGGTCTTTTGGATGCAATACAGTGGTTTCTTCTGTATGTGGCCACCCTTTATGCCACAAAAATTAGTGGCCACATATAGCAGGTGACTGTCATCGCAGGTAACTCGACAAAGAAATGGAGTCTCATGTGGGGAAAAAAAAGAGTGGCCACAAAGAGCAGGCGACGTGACGGCAGTAGCTACACACAGCAGACACCACTCTAGTATTGTTTATCCAGTGGTCACTTAACTCTTTCAGTGCCGATCATGTCTAAAGTTGATCTACTTAAGTCAAACTAGTCTGAATTATCTTTAGGATCCCAGATTTGTATTCCTCGTGATTTGACCTTTCCTTCAAGTACCAGCATGCCTATAGTTCCAGAGAAAATATCACAAGTCAACAGCTTTTTTTGGCACTGCGTGCTGAGAAAAGCTGTTGACTGCATCCAAAATTTGGCACCTAAAGAGTTAAGTTATCTGACAATGTACAAATTTTTAATTAAACATTGGAAGATTCATCCAGTAATTTATGCATGAAACCTTTTTGCTTTAAGGTGTTAAGCCAAAGCAAACATGAAAATACAAAAAAAAATCATGTTGCGGAAAGCAGTTGTCTGAGCCTAGGTCACTGTGTTAACTTGTTTGTGACATCAGAACATTTCATTGACTTTGTTAGGTATATTTCATTTTGAATCAGCTTGTAATTTTACACCTTGAAAAAGGGTTCATTGTCCATCACAACACAATGTAAACTTTTATTGCGACTTCACATGAATGTTAAGTTTGACAGTCAATTTGCTATGTGGTAATGTTGTGGTCCTCTCTGGTTTCTTTGCCGAAGGTTAATTCGGACTGTTTTAACTTTTGTATATAGATAATGGGAGCGTGTTTCTTACCATGAACAAAATTGAGTATTTTTTCAGTATTGATGTAGAACAGATGTAGAACATTTTTGTCCTTTACAACATTGTTTTAAGAACGAAAACCCGTCAATATTTAATAAAATAAAAACAAACTAATGTTGCTCTTTACAAATATTACATGTCCCATATTTCTTGGTTGCCATTGGGAACAAATCGAAATGAAAACCTTGAATGCAAGCACAAAAATATAGTTGTGTCATAATTGTAACTTATGTGGTTAAAATATGAAACCTGAACTTTTATTGAAAGATTGAATAGTTTTTATACATATATGTATATCAAAGTGTCCATGCATGAATCAAAATATGCTAAAATTTGTAAACATGATAGTTGTCCCTATACATGGTTTGTTGTTTTTTTTTTTTTAAGGGTTTTTTTTGGTTTTTTTTTGTTTTTTTGTTTTGTTTTGTTATGCAGGGGCCGTGAGGGCCCTACATATTTATATGGCGAATCCAGCCTGTTTGTTTTTGATTTTTAAAGTAATTAAAAAGAATTTTTGTTTGGCTATGAATGATTTACAAAGTATATTTTAGCAGACTTTGCCACAGTGTTTACAACTTATTTATACACTGGGAAATTAAGTTAAAAACGGTTCTGATTCAACTATTTACAGATTTCTGTTTCTCTTGTCAAAAGTAGTGTATGCTCTCTTATGAGAACTCATAAAACTTAAGTAGTTTCTTTCTGCCATGTGTATTTATTTGACTTCTGTGTGGATTATTTTTGTAAAAAATTGTGGGCCAATAAAGAGACTTCAATTTTCATTGTATGCCATTTTAGTCTTATTGTTTTTCTTTTTATTTATCAAACTTGAGCTGTAAACAATAGATTGAATTCGTCATGCAGCCTTTTTTTTCACACCTTGTAAGAACAAGACAGTTTCAAACTTTCAATACTTGTCACTTTCCGGTTACTTTTGGACGAAAAAAAAACATTGCCTGACAAGATGGTTTTACTTTAATCAGTTATTTCATGTATTTTCTGTGCGAGTGCCATAAAGGAAAACAGAAGTCTGTGTAGTGACTTGACAAATTACAGTTGACTCTTACAGGCAGTGGAATCCGTCCCCTCACTTGAGTATGTATGAGTGAGAGAGACTACACATGCAGAGTAGTGTGCAATACATTGATGAATTTTTGCCGCACTGTGAATTGCACTTGACGCTGGTTTATTGTGGCATGTGTAGCACACACGAAGCAAGCACTGATACCATTTGTTGTTTGTAGTTCTATATTGGATTTATTGGTCTATGGCCACTAATTGCAACAACAATTTGTGACAATCACAAACTAGTAAATTGGTCACAAGCGCAAAAAGACTGGTTGCTCAAACTGTCACAAAAATTCTGGGCCATCGTAATTTTAGTTTGCAAACTATTTGTGACTTCAAATTTAAATTTACGACCATTGTGTTCAAATATACAGGAAGTGGTTGTGATGCCTACGTATGGATTAAGTCCTGTTGCTGTTAAGTTTGCACACAGAGGCAGTAACGGGTGGCTTGCTTGATACTTCAGGAATCCACTTCACCCATGACTTCTGACATTCTTTTACAGAGCCTACCATGTGCCCCCAGGACAACAATAAGTACCACTTAGATCGCAGCTAGAAACCCGAAAGAGAGGCTTTATGGTGTACTTAAGATGCGCTTCCCCAGTTTGAATAACGCTGATAAGATTATGTCTATCATATCGTTAGTTTAAATCCACCAAGACAGATTTTATACATACATTTGTATAGGCCGTAGGGGGCCAGCTAATGTCAGTGCATATCATACAAATCATGGTGAAATCTTGGTCTCTTGTAACCCTCAAAGTGTTAATCAGGGCTATAGTCGATTTCTCATCACTGTTAAACAAATAATAGTTAAAAGATTAAAATTCTTCATGACGATACCTTGCATTCAAATACCAGCAAGCCCAGTCAAACCCAAGAAAAAAGTAATCTTAGTCAACAGCTTTCTTCGGGACACTTTGCACGCAAACTCAATCTTAAATCAGAGCTTTAATGGTTAACGTTAATCATAAAAGGGTCCTATATGCTGAGTCGGCAACCTTCCTCTACACTGTCTGGGCCCCAAGTACACGGTGCCATGAACAGGGACGAAGTTTTTCAGGTTTTTTGTTACAGATTTTTTTATCGCTTTAAAGTCGCAGAAAAAAGGTCAGTTCCTATTTTCCTGTAAGGCCCAAATATTTTTTTGTAATTTTTTAAAGCAAAGTCACTTTTCATCCCTGCATTAATTATTATGAACACATATTTGACCAGGTTGAGAGGAAAGTATTAAAAATTATACTGTTGACTTGAAATAACTTTAAATTGGGCCGACTTTTTTGCGCTTGATCAAGTGTGCATCGTTTGACTAAAGGAAGTGTGTTGATACAGGTGTATACCTGCAGCATTGTTTTTATTTAACTTTGGCATTTTTATAAGGCCTAATTTGACATCAAATGTAGAATTATGTCAATGTGCGATGTTTTCCTCAGAGTAGTGATAACTGCTATGTGTGATAACCGCTGCCCTTGGGATTCACAACAAATGTACGCAGTTTGTCATGCCTACTGAAATCAACCGAGACCAACAGGAGGCTGAGCCCCACGGTCCCCACAGGTTGAACGAGGACAAGTTCGACATGATGGAGCAGCAAGCAGGGATGACGCCAAGTGGCCACTTACCAGATGTCTGTAGCTTACACATGGTACATCAAGGCCATGGAAGTGGACATCACTAAAACCTAGGGGTGCTAAACACTCAAAGTGTCATTTCAAGGACAAGTAGTTGAGACCATATGGGACACAGAATAATAAACAAAGAATAAAGCAATCAACACTCAATTTTGATGAGGGACAAATTTTCATCAAATTTCAGGGATTGTCCTGATGATGAGGGACAGTTGGCATCTCTGAAACCCTAAAAATATATATACAATTTTTTTTGTTAGTGAATGGAAGACCATTATTCCTGATTTTTCAGTACACTGTCCTCCAGAAATATGGCTTCCTTGAGGCTCTGTTTTCTGTATGCTGGGAGTAGAGCTTAACTCTTTCAGTGCCAATCACGTCTAAAGTTGATCTACTGAAGTGAAACTAGCCTGAATTATCATTAGGATCTCAGATTCGTATTCCTCGTAAAAAGACCTTTCATTCAAGTCCCAGCATGCCTCTAGTGCCACAGAAAAGCTGTTGACTCAGTCAAAAAATTTGGCACATAGAGTTAAGACCACTGCACCGCCCAGTATGCCAGGTGGCATAATGACCCTGGCCTAGCTGCCGGGATAGCCCTTGGGGGCCCTGACATAGGAGGAAGTAAAGTGTTCACTCATGACCCACACACAAAGTGGCCCACGCATATCGTTCCTTTTAGAAGGCAATAATCGGTCTTTATACACAGATCGCCAATCCACAGTCAAACCTTCCCCTTATTTATATCTGTGAAGATGTTCTTTTTTATGACCTACTTTGTGACCTTGGTCAGGTCCACCTGCTGTCGACTCGAGTGGGAGGAGCTAGCTTAGCGGTGCGTCAATGGGAAATAACCATAGCTGAAAACAAGCTGCCTGAAAATGAATAATCAACGCCTAAAATGCATGAAAATACTGGGTTCATGGAGTGTAGTAAACCCATTTGACTCCACTTCGAAATGTTACATCTACTTTTTCCTTACATGTGAAAATAAACTGCTTCTGATTTGTCGATACCAATTTTAATTGTGCTGCATGTAAGTTTATGGCTGCTTTATATAATACCACAATAAATGACACAGTTGTATTTGTGTCTTTTTGCCCAGAATCACTTCCTAGTAGTCCGAACTCTTTACTCTCCATAAGCTAACCTGTCCCTGTCTAACCTATATACATAAAATATATATTTTCGGCATTTCGTTAATGCTGGTGAATTCAAGTCCCCGATTCTGGAAATAAATGCCAACTCAGTAAATATACTGCATAACCATGTTGATATGCCACTCACACATAACTACCTCCATTGAACCATTCTTTATTAGGAATGGGGGTTTGGTCGAGTGGATATGTGCGTTTCCCATTTCAGCTAGGCGACTGGTGCCAAAGGTTGCAGGTTCGAGTCCCGCTCGTTCCGAAAATAAAATATGGAATTACCATTGTCCATATTGCACACGTTCCTCTGTAAAATTTTGACATAGGCTGTATCAGCCCAAATAAATTAAAGGGTCTTCAGCGGGTAACTACTCAACATGTTTCGGAACCTTTTACCCATACATGTCTCTGAGTAGCTGCTCTTTGTCAAAGCTAAATATTCAGCAAAGACAACCCACATAATAAAGAATAAATATGAACGTGGCAAATGATGAATTAGCTAAATACGTGAAGTTTTGCTTATAAATGCAGAGCTTCATTATGAAAGAAGAATACCTGTCAAACAAACCATAATTACTAAATTTGTATAGTACAGGTTTGGATAAGAACAATTTGACTTACCCCTGAACCAATATGTACCCTTTCTAGCTGGACAGCTTATCATAGTTAAACCACCCGCCAGTGTATAACTGAAGTGGAAACAAGCTGGGGCATTATATTCAGTCCCAGTGTTAGTAAAATAAACAGTTGCAGCTAGACCACCTGTACAAACCAAGGGAAATCCTAAGTAACACCCCTGTGGTGTTCTCTCTGGGAAGAGCCCCTGTACTTTCAATTTGACACCAGTCCTGTCAATGTCAGTCTGGGTGGGCAGAAGGATTAATATCAATGGCTCTTGTTTAGGAACTGGTTTGTATTATCCAAGGTAAAGACCTATTTTTGCTTTTTCAGCAGGTTTGGTGGAATTTTTGACAATCTTAGTAAAATATATACAGGCCCTGGCTCTTTGTATTGGTTAAGACATATTTCATTTAAAAAAAAAAAAAAAAAAAAAAAAGGGAAACAGGGCAAAGTCCTGTATTAATCCCTCTTGTACACATAAGAGCACAGAAATCAAAAGACATTATACACCAGGTAATCATAAAGACAAATGTAAGTAGCAGTTAACATATCATTACACTACATACAGATGGCAAAATGCCGAGACAAAATATCAAGGATGTAACCAAGACAGTATGTCATGTAGGGACAGTAGATGGCCTACTGACTTAAGTAAATGATATGATGTTATTGAATTGTTATACACAAGGTTGAAGCATAGAATTACAAAAGAATAAAACTGTCATAATCAAGTCATATATGGTATATTTGTAAATCGTTAAGTTACTGCCCTGAGCCTTCCTGTAGCTTTTATATACTGATGTACAGCCAAAAATATAATTTAGGGTCATTACATGTATGCCACGTGGCATACTGGCTTGTGCAGTGGCCTCCTTAATTAAAAGTTATAAAAACTTCTCCAAGAAGATTTCAAACTGATTATTTTCACCAAGTGTAGTTTACTGGGTGTGCAAGTGGAACCACAATCTTATTGCTTCCTCTAATTGAATTGTATGTGGGAATTTGTCAATTTCAAGAAAAAAAAAAAAATATTGATGTTCAAATACTTAACTTATTCAGTGCCAGACATGTATAAAGTCGATCTACTTATGTCAAAATAGTTTGAATTATCATTAGGATCCCAGATTTGTATTCCTTGCAAAAAGACCTTTCATTCAAGTACCAGCATGCCTATAGTTCCAGAGAGAATATCCCAGGTCAACAGCTTTTCTTGGTGCACATTGGGCGCATTGAGCCCAATGCGCACCGAGAAAAACTGTTGACTCAGTCCAAAATTTGGCGCTTAAAGAGTTAATTCCCTTGAAATCACTCCCTTATACACTTAATAGTAGTTCTGTGATGACAATATTTTGGAAAAATATACAAATTTCCTCTGGTAATATCTCCACGATGCTTGACTGTTTAATAAAACATATATCTACATGAAATATACATTCATGCATTTATTTCATTTTATCATTTTTCCCAACACATTCTTGTATGATAATTGTAAATGTGACATTATTGTATGTACATGTGGAGAGGACCTCATATTAGCCATCAGGCTATTCGTCCAATCCTCTTCAAATAAACAAAATATATTACTACATTCATGCATGCATACAAACATACAACATATGCATACATATGACTTCCATTGCAATGTTGCATTTGAACAACTGTTACAAAAAAATTTTGCCATCTTTGAAGTATAGACCTCCATAAAAACAAATTTTGTGATATGTTTGAGCAATCCACCCCAAAATATGGTTCCACGAGGCCAACAAACATGCAATTTATGTGAAAGTACTAAATATTTTTATCATCAAAACGGACTCTAAATTTACTCACACACCAGTGCCTAAAACTGTCCACAGTATTTCTGAATATCTGTAATTAATTTGTTTTCACTTCTGACCCCAAATTAAAATTGTTTCTGATGACATTGTGTTTAATCAAGGAGCATGTCAAGTTACACTTCAGTCAGTCGTGCTGGTGTACAAAATCCATATGTCTACAGTAGTCCCTCCTTTGGGAGACCACCTCCTTTGAGAGACCACAATTGTCAGGTCTCTCTGTAGTACTTTTCATGCTATTTATACCTCCTTTGAGGGACCACCTGCTTTATGTGACTGCCTTTTGGGTGGCACTAGGGGCGGTCTGTCAAAGGAGGGACTACTGTATTACATGTATATATACTACATATGTGCAATATCACAGTTAGTCTGGAATAAAACCAGCACAATGCCATGCACAGTTGTCCCTCTTTAGAGAGACCACCCCTGGAGCAGGTCACATGATGCAGGTGGTCTCTCATTGGCAGTAAAATAACATGGAAAAGATAGGGACATGGTGAATGTGAATGTGGTCTTAAAAGGCAGATGGTCTCTCGATGGAGTAGTCTCTCAAAAGAGGGACTACTGTGCTGCCAAACTTTGTTCAGCGAACACAATAAAATGCAATGTTTGTGATTTTCTCAGATCTTTTATTCCTAAATGGAAATTCTCAGCACCAACTACAAAAATAAGATCAACAGTACGTGACTGCGTGGCAAATATCAAATACCTTGAACATCATGGACCTCAAGTCTTGAACAGCAGTTGTGGCTGTAAAATTGGGCTTTCTCCATAACTTACACCCTTCACTTTGACAATAACTTTACCATATTTTCAAGCCTTTGTCATCAACGTTTATTTGTTTTGATTGGCTTGCTGTTCACATAGATTCAGCCTCCGTGGCTTTCATTATATCTAAACATTGGCTGCAGCTCAGAAACTAACCCTTTCCAGGTCAGAATAAGATCGCTGGAGTTGCCTTCCTCGATGTGGACTGGGCAAATTGTGACAAACCGCACCTGGAGTGTGTAATTGTGATTGTTCTACCTTACAATTTTTCAACATAAAAACTTTTTCTGTTGACATGAAGTTTACGTAAAAAACCTTCCAGCAGACAACAATTTACATCTGGGTGTTTTTGGTCGATTTGAGCAAATCTTGTGCAACTGAGATTGGCTATTCACACTGCTACAACAGATTAAAAGCATTTGCAAAGCAAGATACTTTGGTTTGTAGCATTCTTAAATGTACATTTGCAGGCTTTGGGTGGGCATTATTCTTTATACAGTACACATGTTTCAACATAAGCATATTTTGTAGTGTACATTTATATAACTAAATTTTTAGAAAATCTAACTTATGAAATGCAAAAGTTCACTGTATTTTGATTAAACTTGAGCACATGCGCTACACAACAATAATGCACAGCACAGGTAATATATTGTATGCTACAAATACATGTACATGTATAACAATATAAATATTCAAGGGGTATGCAAGATGCATTTCACCAGATTATACCTTCACATTCAGTATATTTTGCACGTTTACAATTCTCAGAATCATTTCGCTCAGTGCCAGCTGAGCTTCAGTTTTTTTGTCACCAACACGGAAAAACAGGCAGATGGTGATATAAATGGCACCATATCCACAGGTGAACCTCATCGGGGAAAGTAATCCCGTGTTTCTTTTTTAATTTTCATTCAACTGCAACAAGAATATTCCATTTATGCTCCAATGCAAAATTTGAATTAAATATTTCGCTGGTGTTGGAGGACAAGCAAAAGCAGACCTGTCCTTCCACCTTACAGCCAGTTCTGTATCACCTATGTGCCTGCTGTTCCCTGCTAATATCAGCTGACAAAATGGGTGGCCGTATCTTTTTATTACCCATGCAGCAGTCCCTTTGCCCTTCAAAGTGCATCTGAACCTCTGGTAAAGCCTGCTGTACAGCAAAGTAGTATGCTTCACATTTATCAATAATATAACAAGTCATATAAACTGTTTACCGTGTTTGAATACATGAATCTCAAAAAGTATTATAGAGATACAGCTTGTACACATTCTTTACATTATTCAGCATTTTGCATCCAATGGATATTGGACAAAAGCTGCAGTGTTTTAGACTATATTAATTGAGAAATTTAGAGGAATTCAAACAAATTTATAGCATCAATATGTTTTAAAAATACAACACACAGAACATCTATATATGTGTATGTGGTGTTGACCAGCTCACATCTAATGGATACTGAACAAAAAATTGTTGCATTTAAAAATTATTGCAATAAGAATACGTCCATTTTTAAAACTTTGATATCCCCAGAATCCTTCAAACTAGCCTCAACTGGTGGCCTTTCAAAGGAACTTGACCCAGTGGAGGTACGGGTCACCATGCTGTACAGTTAAAACACAGCAGGTGGTTCTGGCATCAAACCTTGCATTTACAAAATACAATATGTCATTATGTATGAAAACTGATGGTAAATGGCGTGTCTAATGTGTGTGCAATCCCTCCCGATTCCACAACCATTTTAAATCGGGGAATCAGGATTGTTGTTTGCCATTAGTTTATTTTGAGATTTCTTGAGCAAATATTGAATGCATACTTGGCAACTGCAGTGCCATTCAGATTTTTATATCCAGTAACTGTACCCAGAAATCGATCTTTGTTCATATCAGAAGATACAATAAGCCTGCCATATGATAAATATAGTCTTGCAACCCAGGTGGTGTCTCATTGAGGCAGTTTCTCAAGACAGAGACCAATCTCTTTGTGACTAAAAAGAAACAAGAGGCCAATGGGCCTAATGCTCTGTTGACATATAATCTGATGACCATCACCAAAAAACTCTTTTTGTCATTGGCGTCCAAGCTATACTTCTCTTTTCCATTGATGTTCAAGCTATACCCCATGTGTACAAAATCACCTCTTTCAACTTTAGAGGCCTGGTGACCTACATAAATTGGTCAAAGTCACTCATAATAAATGACATATTAGTATTGGACATGATCTACATATCCTATAAATCTGGCATGTCTAATTCATTTTTTTTTTTAAAGATATGGAATTTTACATCTTTCACCACATTTTGGCTCATAATTTCTGACATGTTATAGGTGGCACCACTAGTATCACTACCTTGATCTTCAACTTGGATTAAAAAAAAAAAACTATGTTTAAAATGTGTGCCCCACTTCCAGCTTTCCATCCACAGTCTGTTTGTTACAATTGAGTAACATTACATTTTGCAGCCTGCAAACTAGGGACCTCCTTTAGCCATCCCAACCCCAGTCCATTCCTCTAACCCCAACTATTCCCTTCTGTTTACTTTTGATAAGTATCTGGTTCTGCCTCAGTGGGCAACCAGACCCCAGTGTGCAAGCTGCTTCCAGATGCAAATGTACATAGCCACCAGCTAAACACCTCCTGTGTGGTGGTGCTGTACTGTTTCATGGTAATTAGGTCCCAAAGGGGGATTAGTAGGCTTATAAAGGGAGGCTGGTGGTAATATACTAATCAGGTTTTCCAGCATTGTTATTTCTAGGTGTTGCAAACCATGTGAATAACTTTTTGAGTTATCGAAGAAAAACAATAAAATTGGACAAGTGCCAAACTTCATAATCATTGGCTTACTGTGATCCAAAAAGTAGGTCACCAAGTAAAGTTTTATGTACAATGTACTCAAGCGTAATTTTGATCTGGCGGCTCAATCTCTTTGCCATCGATGTCCAAGCTACACCCTGCCATTACAAAATCACCTCTTTCAACTTTCAGGACTGGTGACATTACCAAAATTGGTCAAAGTCACTCATATTACATAACATATTAGCATTGGACATGATCTATATATCCTATAAATCTGGCATGTCTAATTCAATATTTTCTTGAGAGATGACATTTTACATCTTTCACCACATTTTGGCTCATAATTTCTGTCATGTTATAGGTGGCACCACTAGTATCATAAGCAACTCAAATTTTGACCTCCTCCACAATCCCACTAGATTTCATGAACCTCTATCACACATTTAGGATGCTAGAGTGCTCACAAGATTTTCACACTTTGACCCACGTATTACATAATACTTTAAGTGCTGCCACCAATATTGAAGTCCACTTAGATTTTCATGCGCTTGATAAGTTCTGAAAGTAGCACGGGGCTATCGTGAAAACTGTGGACTGTATGGCACTCACAAGCAAAAGTTTACCTATGGACGGAATGAATGATGGATGGATGGACAGACATGAGTGCTCACATGAGCTCTGCGACCTTTGGTCAGCAGAGCTAAAACAAAAACAAGAGGATCATGATGATCCTGTGCTCTGCTGACAGGGATCTGCTTTTACAGTACTGGAACACATGGACTGCAGTCTAGATTTGTACAGCTATATACATGTATGTAGAGTGGTGGCAAAGTTTGTCCTTAAAATAAATTTTGCGGAAAGGATGGAAGGACGGACGGACAGACGGATGACGGACACAAACGGATTCTATAAGCTCTGCTGATGGTAGTACATGTATTATCAATTGACATACCTTGCTGTTTCAATGGCTGCCGGTGTACAGTGGCAGCACTCACTTACAGTCACAAAGTCTGATATCGCATAACTTTGTCAAAAATTAACATATCCACATTATTTTCACAAACTTTCATTGTCTAATGTCCAACTATATTCTGATAAAATTTTAAGCAATTCTGTTGAGCCGTTCTGGAGAAGAAGTCGAAAATAGCCTCAACAGGCAATAATTCATAAAAAAAAATAAAAATAGGAAAAAATCACAGCGCCACCTGGTGGCCAAAATAAGAACTAGTTGACCCCAGATGACCCTATGTGCAATATCAAAGCAATTGGCTACATAGTTCTTCAGATGAAGAAATTTTAATTTTTTTCAAAAAATAAATTAAAAAATTCATAAAAAACAGAAAAATTATTGCATCATCATCTTCGCAAACTTGGTAGAGGTCCACCTGGGGATCATCCATGTGCAAAATTAAAACATTCTATGTAGCGGTTTTTGAGAAGAAGTCGAAAATATAAAAAGTCTAACGACAGACAGACGGATGGACGGATGGAAGGACGGACGGACGGACGGACAGACGGACGCAAATGGATTCTATAAGCTCTGCTGACTGACAAGTCAGCAGAGCTGATGATAAAAATGACCTTCCATAATGGATGTACAAGTACATGCTTTTTGTCCCCTTCCTCTTGATGTCTGCTTATGACACATTCGACTGTTTTATTAGTGGCTGCGGCATTCAAGCTGCAAGGTACAAAGGTAGTACAATATGGAAGAAGCCATTTTAATAATTGATTGCTAGCTCTCAAAGAAAAGAAAATTTGATCATTGGGAATGCTCACCATAAACTGCGTTAATACGGTCAATTTCTCACCTGAAGGCCTTGCACCCAATAAAACCAGTCCAGTATGAATGGCAAGCATCAAAGTAATCCCAAGAAATTGTGACATTTGAATGTAATTAAATTCACTTTAGCGCTATGATATCCACAGTTTTAATCAATTTTCAACCATTCTATTCCTTTAAGGTAGCATTAAGCTGAAAACCTCCAGTTATTTTGTGACGTGTAATGGACAGACTGCTCAGAACTCCACTGGATATGACACATATTCAGCATATCAGCTGATTTTAAACCTTTTGCAAGCAAGACCATCTGATATACTTCTTTGCACACATTTTTGCTCAAGCTGTCTAACCCTCACATTCATGTTTGTCTTATTTAACAATATAAATATCTTTATAACATAGAAGGAGTATATGTAAGATATGTGCAGTAACATAAACAAAAAAAACAAAAAAACAAAAACAAAAAACAGATACAGACATGGAGTTTGGGTCCATGTTAGCTGATTTGCTGTTGCACTGCAGTGAATCTCCTACTTGTAGTTCCCCATCTCCACCATAGATGGCAGCAGGAGTTTAAGGACTGGTGAACCAGCAGATGGAGTTGTCATTCCAACCTTAACCTAGTTGTAATTTGTGGACTCCTACAAAAATTTGCTGTTAAGCAAATCTTCTTTTCCACTTTTCACTCTCTCTCTTTCTTTCATTTTAGTTTGTTTGTTTCCTACTATAAAACAAATTATGTTGATGAAACCCATCACACTAATGTCCCTCCAGGTCAACCACTTTCCTTGGACATGGGTTGGGCCAAGCAAAGATGGAGACTCCGTCTTGCTCTGAGCAAGAAAATCTGCATGTGAGGAAAATACTGAAGCCTCCCATGGTGGCTGGCACAATGACGTGCTTCAGTGTGATCCTTGTAAAGACTCAAAATATTTGTGCGTCTTCAGCCCACCTGCAGGCTGAAGTACACAAGTTAACAGCTTTGTCAGTTTGACCTCATTATGGCACTACATGTATATCATTCGTATTGCTCAGTTGTTCCTTAGTGTATGAAGGATGAATCTGATTCCCAAAATTGTGACATGCAAAAACTAAATCGACAGAAAAAAAAACACAGTTGGACATTTGAAAAAGGAAAACCAATCCACATATTTTCTCTTAAGTTTTGTTTCACAACAGCAGAGAAAGGAAAGACAATCCATGTATTTTACTAATATCGACATTCAACAAATGTAAGTTGAATGACTAACTTACACACGCAGACAATATCTTATTGCAACCTGTGCCTCTAGCATCCAATGCAGCATCCTTGGACACCACAGTCATGTTTGCACCCATATTTCTTATTTGTACAGGTGTATACTAACAGAACCATCAACTGCACAGTTACACCACTCCTGGTCCCACATCTTTATAGTGTTTATTTTATGGTGGGTAGATCAGTCAACTGATCATTAAGATTTAATTTACAAGGATCTAACTTGTTTATAATATTGAACAACAAAATCATATGCAGGTCCAAAAAAAAAAATATATATATATATTTAAGGCAGTATATTGTGATCAAAGTACTTTGCCATCAACTGAAGCTGAAAATGGAATGAACCCTTTTTCAGTTCCTGAGAGTATATTTGGATGATATGTGTATATACACATGTATGTATAATGTCACTGCGCATGTGCATGCATGCTTCTCAGCATGTATGTATACAACAAAACAGCATATACAACCAGACCATTATTGGTCTGTGTGATCTGTAAACAAGTGAAGCACATAAAAGCTGAAGGCCATCCAAATGATGCAACCGTTTAAGATGCTAAACATACAGACAGACAGACAGACAGACAGACAGACAGACAGACAGACAGACAGACAGGCAGACAGACAGACAGGGTGCATTATGAACATATAACTCAACATACATTTCAATATAATAATCTCTTGCTGAGCAATTCATCATTTTACAAAGTTCCAGCTGGAAATTGCGGGAAAAATTGGATTCATAAAGGTACTACTGCTTTGTATACTTCACTTCCATAGCCAGTCAATGTCAGAGACTCCAATGTTAGAGTGACAGTAGGCAGGAGACTCTCTCTGTCAGTCAGCATATTAAGAGGGAGGGTGCAAGGGAGAGAAGCAACAGACCCTTCCAAGGTAACAAACATTTTGGGAAAATGAGGTTGAAATAGTGCTTTCTAGTGCAAATTTTGACTTCAATGTGTAGTTTCAAGGCCGATATGGACACATGTAGTGATGTTGTCAGATCAATTTTTGGACACATTATTTTTGAATTAGTGGAGAAAAGGAATGCTAAGCGGGAGAGCAGGAAGATTTTTCACAAATACATAAAAAAAACAGGAGATCTCCTGCCCAAAAAAGGGAGTTGGGAGTCTCTGCAATGTGCCAATCTGAAAAATACATTTTTTTTTCTTTTTTGAAGAATGACAAAGGCTTTGCCACAAAAAGCCTTGGGACATGGTGCATTTGTGATCTGTGATGGCCTGAGTCCATGCACATGCACAGCAAATTTATGACCACAAACTAACTTCCAAAGCATTTTGAAAAGCCCTTTCCTTAAAGCCAGAGACTGCCTGCTAAAACAGACCAATGCTCATGGTTCTCCACTCCATGTGTAGTAGAAATAATATGGAGCTTGGTGTGTTTTGAAGGAAAAGCCAGATATTGCCTTTTTTTGGGGGGGGGGGGGAGGGGGAGGGGGAGGAGAAGGAGAGGGGGAGTGGGGAGGAGGAGGATCACAGACCGGACTTAGATTGCGATCTTTGAACACAAAAGGCATCACGAACACAGCACTTGCAAAACATGATCAAGTGTCACCCTCCTTGTGGATGGACGACATAATTCTAAAAACCTTGGACCCATTTGAATATGTTAATAATTTCTGTCTGTGGTATTGGTCACTTTAAAAAGCACATAAGAAAATACCACTATTTACATATACATACCCAAGGCCCCCAACATCATTGAAAGACACACCAAATTATCTTGACTTGTCCATTCTCTCAATCACATAACTTGTGGAAACAAATATTTGCAGTGCTTCTTTTTCTCAATGGCAAATATATCATTATACATTTACAATTCATAAATTTCATTGTGACATAATAAATCTGGAATGATTTTGTAAATAGATGCACACACATCTGCATAAACACATGCTTGCAAGATAAAGCAAAAATTTGAGGCAACATCACCTACTTTATTAGAAACACGCAAGTTTTAAAATTTTTGGTGTATTTCTATGTAAATGGTATGTACTTAAATCAGCTACTGCATATCTTTACTGTAACACTGATACCTGCCCATCGACTGCCCTCAGTTCTAAGCTGATATACAGAGTTATTAAAATTGTATGCTTTAATCAGCTCTGGCACTGGCAGTAAACCACATCATAATCTACAATTAATATAGATAAATATAATTTGTAGTATTGAGGAGAACAATTTAAAATGACGTACTTAGCAATGACCAGATAGTAAGTATAGAATCAATGAATAAATGTACAAGTGTACATATTTCACCATCCCACTTTGCATACACACCATGTACTTGGATATTCCACTATTGCAGTTTTTGTAAAATCTTGCATAGCATCGGTACATCTGTGTAAGCGATCACACCTCCTGCATTTCTCCATTTCTGTGCACCAACACCCACAGGGGGATCTGGTTGGTCGTACCTTACCTGACAGGCAGCCAATAATGGAGCCACATCATCTTCACTTTGGATCTTTTTCCCCTTCAGCGCTACCCAGCACTTGTCGATATCGAGTACCCCACGGCCCATGGACAGTAGTATAGCATGTGGACCACAAGCATCCCACTTAAACGTGGTATCCTGGGTCAGAACATAGGCACCTACCAGATTATCTATTGCACACAGGAACTTGTAACCAGCACCAGATGCCGAACATGTTCTGAAGTCTTCCTTCAGGGCTGTCTGAACCTGTTTTTCCTCGCTTGTACTTATTACGATCAAGTCAGTGGTCGTGTCATTCAGTTTGCCAGGAGAGGGTGCTGGGAGATGGTTTACTCTGGTGCCATTGTGACATATACCCCAAACTGTTCTACCCTGCCACCTTCAAGAAAAGAGGAAAAAAGAATACAGTTTGTGTCATTGGCCCTTGGTGTATGGTTCCCTTCTTTATACCAATTTACCGACAAGAGGCAACACCTTCTACATAAGCCACTCCTGCATGCAGTAAGTATAGCATTTTCATTTTATTTTTCCCCTTAACAGAGGTCCCCTCTTATAAGGCCACATTTGTGGTGTACTTTGTGTGGCCTTAAAAGAGGGTTACCACTGTTTGATTTCTAAAATGTAACTCCGAGATAATTTTCTATCTCAGAAATAATGAAACCAATGGAGCAAAAAGGAGAGAAACAAACTATGGTAGTTACTTGATAATGGAATTTTAACAACACAAACAATAAACATTATAATTCTACATCAGATCTTAGCATTTTTAAGTGATTTGTTGCAGGCTCTACTTTAGGTTAGAATTGGTTTTAAAATATTTTGCTAAAACCATTGTGGAAAAGGGTTTAAAACTGTTTATGTGCCGATTTTCACATTTTTGTTTGTATGTCAGGCATTTAACTGAACTTTAAATTTCACTATTTCAAACATACTTCCTGTAAAACCTATGTCAAAATGCTATGTCACTGTAGTTTTTATTTTTATGGTTCTGCGTCCAAAGCGAAATTTGTGAAAATAAAAATACAGCAAAGTGAATTCACGGTAAACCTGTTAACAAATTAATTTTACAATTGGTTTCCATCATGAAATAGGCTTGTGTGAGAAACACTATCACATCAATATCATGAAGCATGTGAACAGTCACATTTGTGAACAGTCGACACAGGCAGTGGTCTCTATCTTGAGAGACCATATCTATTTTTAGACCACATGCATCAGTTCCTGGTACTATCCTGTCAATGTCATTTGACTTCCATTGAGAGAGCACCTGCTACATGTGACCTCTTTTGGGTCTGCCTGCTCAAAGTGCAGTCTGCTAAAGCAGGTATCGCTGTACGTGTATGTTCTTACCGTTTTGTGCCCGGGTCTTGCACTGCAAATGGCTGATTCACTGTCCCAACAATAGGTAAGCCTGACTGGGTGTCAAAGGCACCAATAAGGACTGTTACACACTGTAGACCTCTTTGAAACACTCCATTCTGGTCTGCCTGCTGGTCATCGTAGCCATGTATGTACTGGCCAGTCGAATCTAGGGAAAATAAAGTAGGTTTATCCAGTTGCAAGAAAAAAAAAATGAACACGTTAAAAGTGCAAACATAGACATTGTCATGACTCTGTTATGGCTGTGTCTAGAAAGTACTATTTAATGACTGTATAATGCATTCTAAATTACAATGTCTGTCTTGCCCTTGTGGATTAAAGTGCAACAACTTAGGTTGTATTCACTGCCAACACCAACACAAATTAAGGTTTAATGTAAATACATATAAGAATTTAGCTTCTTTTCTATTGCATTCATCAGCACGTTTGCAGTATTTGGCAAGTATTTTTGTCATGATATTGCTATTTAACATGACATTGTGAAAAATGCCTGTCAAAAAGTGTAAACACTGACCAATGAATGCGCTAGAAAGGAAGTTAAATTTTTAAGTGTCTACAGACCAATAAATGCAAAACTCTAGCGTCCAAAGATCACTTTGCAATTGGAAACATCTCATTTTATCGGGGAATTCCTGACATCATGCGCATCTACACATCCTTGCCACTTACTGTGGGGCAGCTTAACTGAAATACAAACAGCAGTGAAACAAGAGTCCGCACACAACATTGTGTCGACAGATGGGCCCTGCAGTTAACAAAGACTGCCGGGCGTATATCTAGTCATATCTGAAATTCTGCCTTCATACACATCAATTGAATCACATGTTTTCACCATGCCAACTTTTAAAGAAATCCATGAAAAAGCGTAGAAGTTGCAAATACAAGACTGTGTCTCTGCACAGTCCTTGCAGTCAACAAAGTATGCATTGCAACATTGGATGTATCTAATTTAATCCAAAACTCCTGCCTCCATGCGCATCCACATATCACATGTATTTACTGTGCCAACTATCCAAGAAATCCATGAAAAAGTGCAGGAGTTGTAGGTAAAAGGCTGTGTCTGCAGACAGGCTCTTCAGTCCACAAAGACTACCTTGCAATATGGGAGATATCTGGTTACATCTTAAAATCCTACATTCATGCACATCTGCATATCATGTGTATTGACTGTGCAATCTTTCCAAGAAATCTGTGCAAGAGTCTAGGAGGAGTTGTACACACAAGATTGTGTCCGCAGATGCAGCCAACAAAGATTACACTGCAATCACGGTTTATCCAGTTACATCTGAAATTCCTGCCTTTATGCAAATGTATATGTCATGTTTACCTATTGTGTCTAGTTTGAAAGAAATCCCTTGAAAAGTGTGAGCGGGGTTGCACACAAGCTGAGTTCAGCATAGACACTACCCCTCCACCCACCCCCACTTGCCGGGGGTACAAAAGCTCTATGTTAATTATTAAGTTACTTAATTTATGCATTTATGAATTTGTTTATGTTATAGAAAACATAATGATCCAGTCAGTACAGCATCACCCATTGATTTGACCTCCAAGTAAAGAACATGGCACATATACCCACACCTGACCTCACTGAAATGTGACCATCACAGCAGTGATGTGTACATATTGCTTACCTATAGGGTCTATCCATATCCCAACATTCTCTATCGTTACTTCATCTTGAACTGTGTCCAGTTGGGGATATGATTCTATGTCAACTTTGCTGTGGATAGCCCCAGCCATTGATTTAGCAGCTTCTTTGTTTCCATCCAACACCCTGGCTGTAAGCAACATAAAACTACAGTAAACGTTATGTTGTCATTTTATTATTTGCTTTTGCTCTTTGTTTTTCACACTTCAGGAAAAAAAAAAGTCAAGAATAGCTTCATTTTGTTGTCATTATGAATACCTCTGTTCATTTGTCAACAGTGTTATGTGCTTTTAATGTGCATTGTACAGTAGATTCTTGGTGCGAGAGGTTCTAGCCCAACTAAGTGTGTTTTCACACCGCACTTAATATTGTCCACTTTCAGTTTTAGTTATGTTGGTTGGTTATATTTCAATTAAATTTACATGGAACTTCAGAAGTTTTTGGACATTCCTGACATGAAACCATATTGATGTTCAAACTAATGTGCCAATTTTTTTCAGTGTTTCAAAAATTTCACGGTCTTGTGGTATTTCGAACACGTTCCCCTTACTGATAGATAAAAACCGTACAACTTACATTAGAACAAGCACTTGGTGGATGTATCTGTGAAATTTGGATCAATGACACTTAACTAGGTTCCTCAAAATGGACAAACGGCAAAAACTGCAAGAACCAAACACTCTATCACCTACTTCTTTTGTCACATGATATTTTCCACCAATGAATGACGCAAGTTTATTTAGCTCCCAGGTGTCGCCACCTGAAACAGGTGGCTACCAGGGACAGGTTACCTACAGTCCTACCTATGGGCAACGTACTCGGCTGTTTGGTTATGAGATGTTGGTATACCTACATGTACATTTGCATGATTTGGGGACTACAAAATGTTCAAATTAAGGGTAAGCAGTCATCAACAGTGTCTGGTGGTCCTACAATTTTCATGGAAATGGCAACTGTATTACCTAAGAGAATGCAGGTTTCTTCCTCAGTAGCTTGTAATTCTATGGTTACAGACTCTCCAAGAGTATTAGTAAAATGGTTGCTTTCTTCTCCAAGAATGTTCTCGGTGAGAGCTGGAAACTGATTGAGAAGAAGACAGAAAGGACTGGGTATTAAAAATCATGTAACAAAAATTCAGTTACTCTCTGACAAGTCATAAAATTCAACACAGAACAAAACAAAAACAACAGGGCTCTGATGAGCCCATGCTCAGCTGACTTATGATGATGAACAGACCAAAGTGAAGTAGGCCCACCTTGATTACAAATGATAGTGGAACAATCCCCATTGACTTATACCATCATCAACAGGAATGCATGCATTAACAGAGAAAGGCGCCAGAACTTAAAAAAACATTAAAAACCAGCAATGGAGAGTACCACTACCTAGTGAGCATATTTGTTTAACCCTCCCACAAGCTACATTTCCACAAAGTGTTGGAACAATTTGAGTCTCAGTTTTGAAGCAGTCACACTAGTCATAACATAAGCTCAGCTGACTGATAAAACAGTTGTGCTAACACACAAAGAAAAAAAAAAACCCACGCACACAAACACAAAAAGATAGCATTATCACTTTTGAAAAATTAGATAACAACAGCAAGTATGCAACATACAATAAAATTACCATACACAGTTTTCTTTGTACCCTACGCATAATACTGTACATTATACAGCACTTTAAGGATAAACTTGCTCATTCTCCTCACAATCTTTAATAGTGCACTCAAGTACTAACAGTTTTGGTGTATCCATAGGTATCAAATTAAATACATGTATGATACAGATTAATCAACACAGAAGGTCTGTCCGGTCATACCTGTTTTCCCAAATCATGGCGAACAGTTTCCTGAATCAGTACATCTGCCAGTGTTTTGAAGTCCTGCACAAAACGTTTGTTCTTCTGGTCACCAGTTTTTTCTTCCACCAACAGAGCTAGGAGAGCTGGATCTGATCTAATTACCCGAGCAATGCTTGCACCTTTTTCACTGGCACATAGCATTGCCCTTGTCAAATCACACAGCTTTTCTGGCATGATGTTCACAGTTATCCTGCACAACAAAAAGCAGTTTCTTTTTATTTATTTATTTTTTAATTATTTTTTTTTTAAATTTGCATCATACGAATCACATATGTTACAAACACTGATACTGCCTCCAAGTCTGACAGGACTGGGATCAATCTTATGTAATTCAATGGGAAAAGAGTTCAAATGCATTTCACAAGGGTCACCCCAGAGTCTACGACATTGAGTATAACACCCAGATCACCCAAATGCAATTCCAACATGGTCCTTATTCTTCTGCAGGACACCATCATGTAAAATTTCAGAGATCTACCTGAAGTAGTTCTCGAGTTACCAAGTTATGCTGACTAAAATTGTCCCACAGACCTTGGCAATTATGTCAAGCTAACCCTTATGAACAAATTAGGAAAGATGGATGTATTCCGTTGCTGTTGTTTTTGTTTTTTTTGAAGCAATGGCTGAGTCATTTCTAATCAGCTGCTTTTCAAGATTTAAAAAAAAAAAAAAAAAAAAGGTGTAAAATTCATTGAAAATACAAGTCACTGAAGCATGACTAAAAATTTAACAAATATGACAAAGATCCATCCATGGTACATGTCTCATACATACATTGTATTTATTTTCACTACTATGCCTATACTACTCACACTACATATACACTTATCCATATAAGATCATTCAGTAATTGCGGGAAAAAATATTAAAAAACTAAGGATATAACTGCAGCACCACCCGATGAACTAACCTGGTATAGCTAAAGTCAAGAAAAGTTTCATGATGGACCAGTATGAAGTTGAAAATCATAACAAGAGGGCAGTGTGAATAGCCTGCCCTCAGCTGACAATGCCATTCAGTCCAAAAGATGTTCCACCCTGTCCTATGTGCACCCAGAAGTGTTTCCACACAATTTCACAGTAACTGGTCTTGAAGCGGTTTTGGAGATTTTTAAGATTCCCTCTCCCCCCCCCCCCCCCCCAAAAAAAACAAAAAAACAAAAAAACATGGAAAAAAAATTCCTAAAATCACCGGACAGTGACCTGTTACATGATTTCATTAAAGACATACACAAGGAACATCCCCACTAAGATTGAAGTGGATCTAGTTGATGGCTTTGGAGAAGAAGTCCAAAATGTGAATCACCTGTGCAATACTGAACTTGCATTGTAATCAATAGGAATGTGTGCATTAACCACTGTCACCAGTAGGTACCAAATTGAAGAATTGCATCAAAATCATGGATCAATAGCAACACTACCCAATGAACAACTTTGACCCTTCCACAGAAGGCATTTCTACCATATCCCAGCACAACTTGAGTGACAGTTTTTGAGAAGTTAAAAATAGCACTTAATCTTGACTCTGTGTCATAGCCATCACAAACTGGAAACAATGCTTTTACAATGTAGTCTATAGTCTTTACAGCATTAGAGACAATGGCAAGTTGAGTAAAACAATACATGTATGTTGCATTGATCACACAATATCATCCTGGCTCAGTCATCATTGACCAGTTTCTCACAAGTACCACATTGGTCTAGGAAAAGTTCATCCTCTACCTCAGTAAGGATTTCCTGAGTTGTTGATTTCAGGGATTTTTCTAACTACTGTTATGTGTATCTTCTCCATAAGGATTTTCAGTTGACATGGGTGAACCATCTTGGTTGCTAATGCCTTCCTGTTCTGCCTTGCTTTAACCATTTGTGTACAATACATGAATCTTCATAAATTAGCTCCAGTACATGTGCAAGAGTAACGATGATACTGGACACAAACAAACCTTCTTCAACCACAAAACTAGGAACTTGTGCTATTTTGGTGCATCATGCACTGCCCTGAGTAGGCCTATACAATCATGCAGGTAATGCAACTTCTTGTGGTAGAGGCTCCACTGGCAACCTCGATTAATGGTATTGTCCTGTATGTGGCATCTGTTTGCCAGTTAAATGACAATTTTCTTGTCTCAAGTCAGTGACTGATGTACAGTATAAGACTATACTGAACACTGATGTTTCAGAAAACATCAGTTGTCGTGGCTAAAGTTCAGCTGCTGAAAACTGCCCCCCCCCCCCCAACCATTGACAATTAAAATGTGTATGAAGCAAAATGACAAATATTTTTCTATCTTTTTGTTTGTGTGTGTGGGATCATTTCCTGTAGGGCCTATCACTTGGGTGTCTGACCACACCCTGTCCTTATGTTACCATGTGGTACATGTCACATTTGGAAAAGATCAATTATATCCTCAGATTTACTGTGATGTCTCATTCAAGAGTCAGCTCAGTGAAAATAACTCTTGCTTCACAGTCACTTTCATGTTAAATTTCAGGTTTTCAAATTGCTGATTTACATTGTATTCTATGATGTCACCAGTTCCAAGTGAAGTTGTTGACAATACAGAAGTTCCCCAGTCTCTTGCATACAAAAACAGACTGCTTTATGACTTATGTTTCACGTTTCATACACCATGGTGCTCTTTATGAGATCAAATGAACTCTTTCAGTGCCAAATTTTGGACTGAGTCAACAGCTTTTCTCAGTGTGCATTGGGCACAATGCGCTCAATGCACGCCGAGAACTGCTGACCTGGGATTTTCTCTCTGGAACTATAGGCATATATACTGGTACTTGGATGAAAGGTCATTTTACAAGGAATAGGAATCTGGGATACTTGTGATAATTCACACTAGTTTGACTTAAGTAGATTGACTTAAGTCGCACTTGGCACTGAAAGAGTTGAAGGCACTGAAGATGAAGGTTGTGATGTGAAAAGATCAGATGTAATGTACTAAGCTGCCTAGTTTTGGAAAAAAAAACTTGGTGAAAAGTTGAGAAGATCATTTCATCTTTTTCTTTTTTTGCTCTTCCTTTTGAGGCTTATAAGCATGGTTTGTATGGAATACATGTGTATCAGTTGCTATCCTGTGGTGGTCGTCATCTAGCTTGGTGCAGCTGCTGGTCAGTGAGTTATTTGTTTTGATTGGCTGAAGAGTGCAAGTGACAGGGCAACTGGCAAGATGGTGAATCAAAGAATTTTTCGAATTCTAGAATTCTAGCCTATACAACCAATCCCACACGAATGTATTATTAATTAATTGGTGTGTGTCAAAATGGTGAAGGTTTTTCTTTTTCTTTTTTGGTTGCATCTGGTTGTCAGTTCCACGGACTAAAGTCCAGTTCCTTCCTGCATGGTTTGACCATGGAAGAATAAAATATTCCTCCATGGTTTGACCCACAAGCTGCAAGTGGGGTCAATGACTGTGTCAGTGGCCTTGGCCTTGTCTCGTCAAAATTCAAATGGGCGAAGTCACCCGGACACCACAATTTTGAGTGCACCTGTCAAAGGTTGCCTAGCGACTAACGGGGTCAATACTATTGCACACTCACGATTACAAAGTGTTTCATCTTTACCTGTTGCAACACACTTTGAACTGTTTTTTTATACAGCAAAATTAACAAATTATCTGCCGCTCCAACCCTCTGGCCTTGGGGAAAAGGCTCTGCCGGTGCAGTCTACGTCATCAATATCTGGGTATTGTATCCCACAATTCACTAGCAAGATGGCTCTGATTGAACGAAGAGCTTCAGTTTCTCAAAATTGATCTGGCGACATCGCCGTTATTATTGTCGATCTGCAATATCTCTTACAAAATATTAAATCAAGTATATGTCAAGGAAATATTGAATCGAGAATATGAACGCTATAATTTGTAACAATCGGTATATTTGATGCTGTAAGACGCATCTCAGTGGAAAAGAGCGTATGAGGCTCATTATTTATGCATTGACAACTTTCGGCTTCTCTAAAATACTTTCTGCATGAACATTAGTGTGAGAATAATCTTTGGACAGTGGAGAAGCGTCTGGAGTGCGAAAAAAGCATTTGTGGGCTGTCTGCGGCGTAAATTTTGTTCTACGCCGTAAAAATTTTCGACAGGCTTCATGACAGTGCTGCTGCCCTCTGTGGATTACGATCTGAACTATCATGTCCATGTGAACCGGTGAAACGAGTCTGTCACAATGCCAAGGGACTACTATCCTCCAGACCAACGAAAGTCTAGAGGTCGACAAAGAGATCATGATCGCAGAAGAAACTTTGAAGGGGATTATGATCCAGAATTTGATGCAAGAAATTACGCACCTACTACACAAAGCTCAAATTCAAGCCGGCGAGATGGGTACAAACAGGACCAGCGTGACGCTTTCGAAGATCAAGAGCCCACCAGGGAGGAAGGCGAGAGGCGAGAGTCCGGTGTCAAAAAACACAAAAAGTCTGGTAAACGTAAGCGGAAGCATTCGAAGGAAAGGGAAGAGAAAAAGAAAAAGGCTAAAGCTAAATCTCTAGTTGAGTATGATGATATAACTTCAGACTCTGAACGTTATTCTAGCCCACCATCTCCAGTCCGAAGTCGCGTGGAAACTGAACAGGACACCAAGCATGCAAAACGCCGTCATTCGCCAGCCACTGCCATCAAAGCATATCAAAAACACCTGATAGAACGCAGCCATAGTAATTCCCCCGTTGCAGTCAGGGAAAAAGGGGAAAGATCACCTGGGCCCAGTGGTGGACGTAAGAACATTAAAGAAAAAAGTAACCGGCGTCCAACATCACCAGAACCAGAAAAAACAAGGTCAACGGAAGCACCCAGAGCATATGCAGACCCACCTCGTGCATATAGACCAAGGAACCCAAGTGACTCGCCAAGCCCCCCTAAAAAACCCTCTCGATACAGGTCGAGAAGCCCTAGTCCATATGGTAACAATTCCAGGCGATACCGTTCGCCAAATGGCAGTTCCAGGTTAGTATTGAATATATTGGGAAATGCTTGCATGAGCAAAGTTGTTGCTGGCCCATGGGTAAGTTGACCAGATGGGGTAACTAACATCTTTGATAATTTTGGATGAATGAACAAGGGTAACTCGCCGTTTCCCCCTTCAGGAAACCACTCAGTGTGAAAGTCAAGTGTGTTTCCACTAACAAACCATACACATATTTGTGTACCATATTATAAGCTACACAGCTGACAAGGTTCAGAAATGGATGAAATTTTTATGTTTATGAGCCAAACAAATTGGTAGGTTCTGGGCATCAAGTATATAGTGATTCAGGAACTTGACGAAAGTATTGCAAGACATTTTGTCAATGAGGAGTTGAGGTAAAAATAAATTGCGCAGACTAATCCCAGATATTGGTGGGTTGAAAGTGTGGAGAGGAACCTTTTTAGTATTGTGCTAATCACATGTACTTAAGCTTACAAATTTGGAGTACCTCTGTTGTGTTTAGTGAAACAGGCTTCAAAGCTGGACAGTTCTTTGGAGCAAATTGAATTAGGGTCACAGTTTGTTTTTGGTGGTCAAACTACAGATGATGAGTAAATCTGTGACAAGGCAAGAAGTCAACAGATGTAAGAGGCTCGTTTTCACTTGTATGACTAGTTTTGATGCTGTATCTCCTCAGGTACAACTGTTGAAAAACTCCCATGTTTATATAGTCACTGTTATGTGTAACACACTTGTGAGTGTTCACAGATCACAGTAACTTGACATTATAACAATCCTGGTCCGATACGAGATTCTGTTCAAAAGTTTCACTTTTGAGTTCAAAGAGTTTCAAAATGAGGAATGAGCTGAGAAGGTCAGCAGGTACATTGGTCAGGATTGTCAAGATCAGAAAAATATGGAGCTGTTCCAGTATTGGACAGAGCCTCAAAACTTGAAAGGGCATTTATAGTTACTGATTTTCTTTTTCATTAAATAATGCAATTCTATCATTTTCAACATTGTGCATGTTTAAAGAGTCGTGTATAATATGGAGAAATGAGTGCAGACTTAAAAGAAAAATATGCAGAAGATACTTTGGGTTGTAACAAGAAAAAATTGCTTGCCAGAGCTTATTTTTGGCAAAATTTGATTACCAAGGCATACCATGTTAGTTGAACACATCTTGCTGCAAATGCAGTGTACAGCATGTTACACAAAGGTAATTTTTAGAGTAGCAGAGATGAATTTGACGGTGAAATTCAGTGTAAAATATAAAAACCACATCATGAGGTTGCACAAGCTATATGAACAATGGTGCAGGGATTATATCAAATTGTTTCGAGGAATATTGTGTAAATTAAATAAAATTTAAATATGTAGGTGTATATTTGATTGTTAGACCTAATTGTTTCTTTTTTCAGGTCTTCACGAAGAAGAAACCCAGAATATAGGAGATCAAGGTCACGTTCAAGAAGCAGATCTCGCAGGTCAAGATCTAGATCATATACAAGGAGACATTCTCGAAGTGTTTCACCAAGTAGAAATAAGTCTTATAGTGCTGGAACCAAAATAAGCCACTCACATGTAAAATATTACACAAGTTTAGCTGCAGAACTTAATAAACATAAACGGGCAAGGGAGAAATTAGAGGCAAAGAAAAAGGAAGATATTCCTGTTAAGAGAGAAAATGACTCTGCCAGAAATGAATCTGATGAAAAGTTATCTCCTGCACCTATTCAACATGGAGAAACCTTAACAATGACCATTAAGAATGTAAAAGATGAACCAGATACTGCTGTGCCTATGCCTAAAAGGTCTCGAACTAAACGTGTTGATGAGTTTGAGGAAAATATTGTGGTAAAAGTTGAAAATGTAAGTCATGGTGGAGATGATTGTTACATTTACGAACAGAGACAGGTGAGGACAGAACCAATGCCTGTCACACCTGTGACAGAACCCGTCTCTGAACCAATTTCCCAGCATGTGCATATTCAGGAACCACCTCATGAACAAGTGCCATCTCACAGGGAGGAGTTTCCAAAGAGACGTGAATGTATTGAAAGGCCTCCATCACCTCGTCCTTCATTCTTGCCCAAACTTCCTCTTCCACCTGTTGGCCAAGAGGAGGATCTGCCAAGTGATATGGATATGAGCCCTCACAGGTAAGCAGGCTGATGAACAACATAGTGTGTACAGTTCAAATTGGAAGTTTAAAACAAAACAAAACAAAACTCTTGGCATTATCAGGTCAGATCTTTGCTATGTGTAGTTAAAAAAAAAAAAAAAAGATGGAAATATGTATATCAATGCAGTTTTTAAACGAGCTGTATGATAGAACTTAGTCCCAGGAATAGGGAGAACTAAATACAACAAATGAGTATTTTGACAGTGAATATTGTTTAATTCAGTGTCCATGTAAATTCAGATTCTATAAAGCTGTCGCACAAGGCTGCAAACCATGAAAATTTGGAGCAAGTGCTTGTACCTGAAAGTACTGTGATTGCAGAAGTTTAAACCTTTTAGTTAACAGACGATCCATGATGCCCGAATGTTCCAGTGCATTTCCTGCAAAAAAAAAGTCATGAATGGTAAAATCTTTGAAAGTGGAAAAAAAACTTGCCCTTTAAGAGATTGTTGTCAGCAAATTGACTTTGAAAATGTACAGCAGTGCTTGACTTTTAAGCAGCAATTTTTTTATATTTTTTAAATTTTGTTTTATTTGTTCCAAAGCACAACAGGTCAAAAAGTTGGACAAGTGGTGGCTTAAATCTCTGAGCTTTAAAGAAAAAAAGAAAATTTACCTGTCTTGTCTAAAAAATTACTAATGCCGACAATAGGGCTTGCCTTTAATGTCAAGCCCTGGTTCAAGTTCTAAAATGTGTTTGTAGTCAAAATGTATGCAAAGGAAGGGATATAGGATTAGTTAAAACAGTTCCAAGGATAGTCACTTGGGCAGCATTTTTAGCTCAGCTGACTTGTCAGTCAGCTGAGCTTATCTTATGGTCCTCTGTCCGTCGTCCGTCAATAATTCACATTTTCGACTTCTTCTCCGAAACGTCAGCCAGATCCACTTCATATTTGGTGGGGATGTGCCTTGGGTGGGTGTCTACCAAGTTTGTTCAAATGGTCACGGTCCAGTGATTTTTGGATTTTTAATTTTTTGGGGGGGGGGGGGGGGGGGGCAAATCTTAAAAAATCTCCAAAAGCGCTTACTCAATTGCTCTGATATCACAAGGGAAGACACCTAGGGACTCCTTGTTCTTAATTTCATCACCAGGTAGCGCTGCAATTTTTTCTAATTTTTTATGAATTTTTGTGTGTTAAAGCTAATTTCGACTTCTTGTCCTGAACAGTCTCTCAGATTTAGCTGAAACATGGTGGATATGTTCCTTGTAGAAATGTCAAACAAAATTGTTCACTGTGGGAATGCTGAGGATTCTTGATTTTTAAGCAATTTTTTCAATTTGGGTACTTATCGGTCAATGCAGCTTTTCTATTGATTACTATGGAAGTCAGTGAGCATTCTAATGCTAATTCACATTTTTGACTTCTCCAAAACCGTCATCCAGATTAAATTCAAACTTGGTGGGGATGTAGCTTGGGTGGGTGTCTACCAGGTTTGTCCAAATGGTCATGTTCCAATGAATTTTGGATTTTTTTATGATTTTATTTTCTGATATCTTTACTAAAGTTTTAATAGGAAAGTTTAACATGGGAATTTCTTGTAATGGTTATAACTTAAATAATTTTGGCCACATTTACTTTAAACTTGGTGGGGATGTGCCTTGGGGGGATCTCTACCAAGTTTGTTCAAATGGTCACGCTCTATTGATTTTTTTAATTTTTAGGATTTTTTTTGGGGCAAACCTTAAAAACTCTCCACCTCTGAAACTGCTCACCCAATTGTTTTGATGTCGTACATAGACCCTCCCAAGGACACATATTTCTCAATTTGTTCACCAGGTGGCGCTGCTTTTTTTTTTTTTTAAAGAATTTTTGTATATGGTTTTGTTATTTTTCACTTGTTCTTAGAACCTTCAATCAGATTAAGGTGAAATGTAATGGATATGTTCTTAAGGAAGGGTCAAACAAAGTTGTTTACTAGGTGGCACTGCTTTAGATTCCTGATTTTTAAATATTTTCCACTCGGGTACTTATCGATCAATGCAGCTTTCCCATTGATTACTATGTAAGTCAATGGGCATTCTAATGCTAATTCACAGGACAACTGACACGGAATTTACTGTTTACTTGATAACTTGAGAACTGTTTTGAGTTAGTGCTGTGATGCTGCACATGTTTTTGTATGAAGGTCATGCTCAGACAGTACATGAATGACTTAGACCTCGTTTCTGGGGTCACAGTGCAACATGCATGAATTTTACTCTTCATTATAACTTGAGAACTACTTGAACCTTGATGTTGCACATGTTAGTGTTCTTTTATAATGGTCAGAACATGGGTGACCTTGATCCTTTCCCAAGTTCATAGAGCTGCAAGTGTGATGAATGTCAAGATCAGCTGAGCATGGGCTGTTCACCAGCCCTCTTCTTTTTCTTTTTGTTAGTTTTGTAACATTCTCAGGAAATTCAGGCAGCATGTTTTGCAGTACAAAGGTCCCTGTCTTCAAAGCATTGATATATATACATGTAGATGTATTTAATTATTTGCTATAGATATTCTGATGTTGCTTAAATTTGAATATAAGGTTGAGAAGCGAAGCACACAAAAGGAGAAAGCTGTTTGCATTACATCAGGTGTGAACCAACAAAAAAAAAAAAACTAAACTAAAATAGTGCCTCGATCACATATAACAAAAAAAAAAAAAAGAATAGAGGACATAAGGGTATTGTAGCCATAGGGGCAGCCGACAGTATTTTTGCTAAAAGTAACATAAAGTGTAAAACTAAAGCCCCAGTGTCTTATTCAGTGAAAAAAAAAGGTAATAAACAATGGTTTTAAAACCCCAGAATTCTAGGGCTTTGGAGAAAACTCTTTGATCTATTTGAACTGTTTCGAATAATAATGGCATTGGTGTGACAAAATCATGCAAAATTAAATAGTTTTTCAAACAGTTTGAAAATTTATAGGTATTATAAAATAAGAAACTAAAGTCACAGTATTCTAATATTTATAAGGGAGGTGTATTTTTGTTGAATATTTGTATAGATTAAAAATACAAAAACATTTGTAAAGTCGAGTTTCAAATTTATTGTGAAAAACATGTATGATTATAATGTAAGTCTTGAAAATAGAAGTGGTTATCAGCCTGTATGAACTGCACAAGCCATTGCAGTGTTCACGTAAAGATAATTTGCGCAGTAATGCCCACTTTGAGACTTGCATTTAGACATGAAACCTTTAAATTTGTGTATGGTGTAATACCTTAAGTTGACCATGTGATATTTTAATTTAACAAATACTACTCCTGTGCATTTCAATTAAAGATCATTTACCAGTTGCAGTTTTATTTGCATGAAATTTTAAATCGCAAAATTGGTCATTTTCAGTCTGTCACAGACTTGCTTGATAATATTGTTCACCTTGGTACGTGCTCCAGATGTGACCCTGTCAACTGATATTTTGAAAATAACATTTACGGATGGTTCAACATTTTCATCAGTTTTTTAAATTACCGGGTTCATACAAGCCTTGAAAAGTTTTGAGAAGTTTGGAATTTCATGTCATGGCCTTCAAGGCCTTGAAAAGTCTTGAATTTCACACTTGTGTCTTGAAAAGTTTGGAAAATCATATTTTGTACAGCTTTGGGTATTTTAATTCATTTAGGACAGAAATGTGGAAGTTAAGTTAAATGATACCTGTTATTTTTGTAACGTGTTGGCCCTAATGTTACTCAAAGTTAGTTTGGAATGTTTAGACAAATCAGTCTGGAAAAGTCTTGAAATTTGTGGCCAGACAGGTGTATGAACCATGAATTAGTACATACAGTACGCTGGGATGGGGGGGGGGGGGGGTAAATGGGTCTGTAACAGTATACTTTGAGAGAATATGGAAATGATGGTCAATTTTTGGCCTGTTTTGTGCAATTTTTCTATGATTTTTTGGGAAAACCGTCATTTTTAAAGTACTAATTTGGTCATGAGGTTTAGTACCTTAAGTACTAATTCAAAAATGATGATCATGTTGCACCATCCCTTAAGGCATGCTTCAAGATATTGCTGATCATTAAAATTGTAGTGATCTTGATCATTTGACACTCTTTCAGGCATGTCTTTTATCAAAACCAGAATAACTGTCAGTGTCAAGCAAAATAATGTTAAGGCCACTCAGTTGAAAGCATGGTTTAGGGGTAACTGACATGTATGTGTGCCCTGGAAAACTACATGTACTAGAAGTGCATGTTTGCATTCTCACAGTTAGGTGTCATCGTTTTACTCCTCCCCCCCCCCCCCCCCAAAAAAAAAAAAAAGATGTTGCATAACGTCACACGGAAAAAAAACTACCAGCTTCAATTTTTAAGCATGTCCATCCAATTGAGATTGGACTCCAATTACATTGTTGCATACAGATCTTCCTTCAAAATGGAACGATGATCTGTTATCTAATGTTAGGTCCCGAAACTATACTATCAACCAATTTGAAGTGCACCATCTGGTGTCAAATTGGTACAGTGCCAAAGTGGTTTTAGACATCATCTGACTGGTACACTGGCAAGTGTGCTCTTTTAACTTTGGCAGTGTTTTAACACGTTGCTTTGCGGTCATAACATAGGTTGTATCGCACATTTCTTCCAACAAAATATGCCGAGCACAGCATCCTGCTCTTGTGTCACATTGAAGTGGGCCCGTGTCAGCTGCAGTTGCCGCTGCCGTAGTAGTCTCCATTTTGGATCCTTTGGGAAGCGGAAAGACTGGATCCTTTCGTGTTGGTATAGCCACAAGCATAGGCAACACACCATTTAACCATTTTGTATGGTTGTGGACTGGCAGGCCCAAACAAAAGTTCCCAAAATGTGGCCCTCTCTAATCTGTTGACTGGCATCAGTCAATGTGAAAGTGAGCTCCTGGTTATCCAGATGACCTCACATAAAGTGCTTGCTGAAAGTGACGAGCCCTGATGAATGGGAGGATGGCAAACTTTACCAAAACTCATAGGAAAAATGGTTTATAAAGTGTATTTTTGAGGGTTCTGTTGTCGATTTTGTCTGCAAATCGACAAAGTATGGTCCATAAATACCCTTCAGAAGCATTTCAAATGATTCATCCCATAATTCCTTTGATATGGATTAGAAGTAATGGGCAAAATGAAATGGTGACAGTGAGTACTTCATGTGCATACATACAAAAGCAGGGTCCATGAAAAATGAGAAGGTGGATGAGAAATCAGTTTATAACAGACCCAATGTCTATGGTCGCTGGAGAGTTAATTTCACACACTGAAGAATTGGCATGGGCGTCATGATGTCACATGGCCATATATCTACATTTTGCACAACTGTAAGGTTGTTGTGTTGATATTTCTTCGATATGTAGTACACCTTTGCTGCTTTGGTTTGTGCTGTTAGGACATGGATCCCATCAGCTACAGTTCCTCAGCTAAGAGATTGTAATTGCATTGTAATCACTTTGTTCATCCTGTCGAACCTGAAAGTACATTCTCATTGTTGCTACACCCTGCAATGCAACCTGAAAATCAGGTTACAGAGACCCAGACTATTGACCTTCCTCATAAAAAAAATGCTTGTTTGGGCCGTATTTCATATGTACTGTAAGACATACAGATACAATTGACCTCAGGTGGGATATCCACTATGCTATGTGTCACCACGCAATATGAGTTTTATGACTGCCCTTGCTTTGACTTGTTCTCAGGCCCTTCTGCTGTTGAGCTCTTTAAAGGTTCTCTTGATTGACCATGTTCAGATTTGATACATGTGCGACTCATGGGTTGTTCTCACCATACGGTGCGCTTGAAAAAAAATGGATGTGAAAATAATATGTTTATTCATATTTTTATTTTAAAAACTCACTGCGCTTCAATCGTCGCTTTCCGTTCTTTTCCGACACCCACAAGGCGCAAAAGGCTAGTGATGTCATAAACACAAGACTGCTGGCTGACAGGCTGTCAATTGTTGCTTAGTTTAAACATACCTTATTCACCCATCATCAAAAAGAGTGAAAACAAGTGTAAAAATATTAATTTTTGTCTCTGTTCCCGCTCAGGATGGGTCAGTGTGTTGCTGTTAATTGTAGCGATACAAGTTCTACAGCTTGTTTACATTCCCCCCAAAGACCTGAAATTTAGAACAGCGTGGACGATGCAGTCAAGATTCACAGGTACAAGTGGCAAGGCCTTGGGAACGGGTTTAATCTGTGTGGCAAACACTTTGTGGAAGGTGACTGATTTGTCAAATATGACAAAGTTTAGTATAGGTTTGGCAAGAAAATACTTCTGTTGTGGCTAAATGCAGTCCCATCGCTAGACAATGGAAGGGTTCATAGAACTGGCCAAATTAGCATTACTTAAAAAACAGAAACAATGATTTAAAACTTTTTTTTTTTTTTTTTTTTACAGTTTTTTCACATTAATCTTCAGTATGATTCTGATTTCAAAGCTTGCATTACAGCAAAATATAGGTCTAGTTTTTCTATGACTGTTACAATGTATCACACAACTATCAGTGGACTGTCACAGTGACAACACCAGTCTGGGATGTTGTTACAAAGTAACATTGTAACTATACTTTAATGATTGGGAATGGCCTGGAGAATATATATACAGCATTGTTGTACTGTGTTTATGCAGGATGCCTGAACAAATAAGCAACCACATATTGTAAAAGGAATGAATAAAGATTATTGAAAGAAAAAAAAAGAAAATAACAGCACAGCCCAGGGAAAAAAAACCCTATACTTTAATTGATGGACAAATGGGTGGCAAACATGGACAAGCAAGGACGGATCTTGTTCCATACCCAGGTCTGGGGTTGAACAGTCTATAACAGGTTGAGTGAGCTGGCCACTGTAATGTGTATGTCTAATTACTACTGTATATTGCGAGGTGTTTAATCCCATAACCAGATAACATTTGTTTGGATACCTACCACATTTACGCGTCATCTAAGCAGCTACCAAGACCAGTGGGTGGCAGTCATCTTTTTCAGTCATATACCACTGTATGTGATAGTCCAGCTCCCAATAATCAGGTGTACAAATTCGATCTCGTTGTACCTTTGTCGTTAATATAGACCCAGAAAGTAATTCAGTCACAGGAAAATATTTACCATTGTTACATAGTGGATACTATTTGAAATACAGGATATCATAAACACATGTGTACTGATGACCGTGTAAAATGTGAATTACTGCCCTGCAAGGGCTGCGAGGTTACTGCGGGTGGAAGTTCTGATATTGAAAGCTATCCTTAAATGCAAACTTGCGTTTAATTATCCATAGACCACACAGATGGGAAGGGGAAATAAACTGTTTCTTCAGACTTTTCTATACCATAGGCGTAGGCCATAGCTGTTTCCATGAATGCAAGAATTTGAAACACTACAAGACCTGGCCAATCCTGATGCAAATTCCAGTTGATGGCATTCATGTTTGTTCTTGTGAAATGAAGTCCAGAAATTTTGGATAGGAAATATCTCTTTTGCAATGAATTATCATTGCCCAGATGGCTAGTTGGGATCCTCTAGCTCTACCATGGCTGCATGTCCTGCAGTACTGGAGGCGAAAGGGTTCTGGATGTCGCCTCCTGCGTGTAAGGCTGAATGATGATCTTTTCCTCTGCTGCTTCAGCTTTATTTATTAATTCCTCATCAGATCACGTACACGAAAAACTCAATTCAGACTCTCCAGAATCACAATGCTCTGTTGTAGATCTGCCATGACTGTGGCAAACTGAAGGCACTCTGGCTTAACTCTTTCAGTGCCAATCACATCTTAAGTCGATTTCCTTAAGTCAGACAAGTCTGAATTATCGTTAGGATCCCAGATTCATATTCCTCATCAAAGACCTTTCATTCAAGTACAAGTATGCTTACAGTTCCAGAGAGAATATCCCAGGTCAACAGCTTTTCTTGGCACGCTTTGGGTGCAATGCGCCCAATGTGCACCAAGAAAAGCTGTTGACTCAGTCCAAAATTTGGCACTTAAAGAGTTAAAACATGTACGCCATAGCCAGCAGGTTGCATTTGTAACATCACCAACAATTTCCCATTTCGGGTCATGATCAAAGAAAATTCCCATGCTTTCCTGTTTGCAAGTATGGTGCACATTTGGAGCTAAAAAACACTATTCACAAATGAAATTTTACATTTTGGTTTTCAGAGCTATATCATTTTGATCCACCATAAACATCAACTTTGTAATTTGTGGCACCCTTTCAATCAAGAGGACCTTTAAAAATGAGAGCATGGTAATTCAGCGTAGGTCAGTGTCTTGAATTAATGTGACACTTCTCTCTGTCTCCTCTTCTCCCCCCATTGCCAAAGATGCAGATTTACAGTGTTTCCGCTAGAAATTTTTTTAGAGGGTTCCAACCTGAAAGAGAGTCAAATTTTTAGCTTTATTTTGCAAAATTAACAAAGAATATATACGACGTTGGCACTCTTTGAATTTTGCTCAGGGGGTATTTCATGATTTGAAAGGGTAACATACCCCCATTTGGAGGTTAACAAAAACCCTGGATTTAAAGAAAGTTGTCCTGCTGACGAGGGTAAGAACAGGGTACCACCACTTGCATACATTTAGAAAGACTTGTATGTTCTACTGAATCTGTACAATTTCTGTATGGGATGTGTGAATGTAATTCTGCTTCCTCAGTTGAGCAGTGAAATGCTTATGTGATGAGAATTTATTTAAACAAGATTGTTCATTTATTTGTGTTTTGCTTAATAGAATTGTTCATTTCAGTGATCACTCAATGAGGAGAGAGAGGGAGTCAAGACGAGAACTTCCTCGAAGAAAACCTGGCATCCGTGACTTGCCAATGCCTCCCATGATAGATGATCCAGAACCAGAACCAGAGCCTTCTCCCTCACCATCACCAGGACAAGATAACGATGATGATGGTTGGTTAGACAGGAGCCACATGATGAAAGAGCAGTCACCTGGATCAACTCATGAAATCTCAAGGAATAAGCGGTTAGTATAAGTGATACTGTTGGCATCTTGTACATGTATGCAATGTGGTAAAAATGAATTATCCCCCAAAGTTTTGTACGAGTGTGTAGGGAACTTCTTAGTTGCTGGTTGTTGTGGGTTTTTTGTTAGATTGCTCAAGTGGCTAGCAGGATGACGTGGTCTTCTGCTGTAAGGAGGTCACCATCAGCCCTTGTCTTTGTAATAAGCTAAATACACAAACCAGCACATAGAATTCTTAAAGGACAGAGGTTTGTATATGTATTTCTGTTGGGTATTATGTAACCTAAACTGAACTGGTTGCTTTTGCAGTGGAGGTAAAACAAATCTAGAGGAATGGCTTTAGCTTCTAGATTTACCTCACAAATTTTGGCCTTTCTTGATGTCCAATAACAGCAGTTTTCAGTTCTTCAGTTGCAAATTACAATAAAGGTGATGGGAATACGCAAACATGCCCTCACAATGGACATGCTCTCGGCAGGATGGATTAAGAACCTTCTATTCATACTCTTCTCCGTTGCATGTATGTACATAGTACATGAAGTGTATTCGCTGCTCAACAGCACCAGTAAATACTCCTCTCAAATGAAAGAGCAAGCAGATAAAACATGTAGGGATGAAGTAAAATCGCAAATTGATGTGTGGAAGTTCTAGCTTTTGTGGCAAACAAGGACCAAAGGGCAATGCATGAGCAACCACAATGGTCAGTTGAGATAAGTTGTACAGCACCATCAAAGCATTAAACTGTTGATTGATCACCTATATCCATGAAGTATTATCCACTGTCGATGCCTGCTAGGTTGAATAACTTTCTTTTTAAACCATTTTTTTCCTTATCAGCGTACATTTGTGTATGTATAAACAAAGCAGCGAAGCCTGAAATGGGTTACATGTAAATGGGAATTTGATAAAGATAATGTGGGTTATTCTCATAGCAGACACATAAAACACATTAGGCAAGTGCTCATTTTATTAGTTATAGGTAATTCAGTAAGTTCTGATAAAAAAAAAGGGGGGGGGGAGATGAGACATGGGTGGGGGAAATTGATATATACTTTCTCCATGTTGTTTTAGGGTGTAGTAAAAACAGGTTTAAGCCATCTATCTTAATTTTATTCCACCATACTAACACATTTGATTTACAGACTGAGTATGTATACTCAATAAAGCTTTTATTTGGGGGGTGGGGGGTGGGGCGGTTTTGATATGTCCAGAATCAAGATTGTGCCCATTCCGAAACTATTTGGTGTGAGTTTGTTTTGATACTTCTATAGGCAAGGCAACATTGATGATGGCTGAGCGATTCACGTAGGGTTTGAGTCTGCAGGGTATCTTTAAGTTACACACGTACATGCACAAAGTGTTAACTTTACAAATTAAATTAAGTGTCAAAGTGAAACAAATGATACCAGCATCTAAGTTAACAGAATCTTAAGAGTGGCTTTGTGTATATTTTAAAACAAACATTGTAATTACATAAACAGTTCAGAAACTGATGTGATCATAAAAACTTAAATTGTGAATTTGATGCAGGCCAGCAAGTTCGGAAGATGAGTTTGATCTGCACCCCAGGCAACCCACCATACCAGGTGGAGATAAGATGAAGAAAAGGTATACATTTTGCTTGCATGTTCCTGGTAGGATGGTGGTGGATAGACCACTTGGCTTGCTTATTTAATGTTTAAAGCTAGGTGGAGACTTCACTGGATGTGGAGTTCCGTCACCAGTTATACTGAAACTCATTCAATGTTGCCAGTGCTTAATGTGTCATGTCCATTAAGTGTATATGACACCTGGTAAAGGAGTTTTAGAAATTGCCCAGCAAAATAAATGATCTTCATGAGAAATGCTAAAAACTTAATTTAATTGAAAGATGAGCAAATTGGGTCCACATATTTTGCAATTTCAGTGATGTGACTTGATGTTCTCATCTTGATCTGAATGCAAAAGCTGTTACAACTTATTCATGTTTTGACTAGTCAATTTGAACAAATTTCAAAGAAACTATGTTTAATATATATCTGAAATAAGGGTATCATTTTCAGCTCAGGTGACATACGGTTGCAGAGTTCATGTGACTCATGTACATCTGGCCAAACATAAAAACCCTTGCTTGTTAACGCAATATATGGCATCTTGGAACTTTTCTAAACATACATGTATATATATATATTCTGTGAACAAAATCTGGGTTGAGTTCAACCTACAATTTGGTGGAAAATGTGTTTTAACATATAAAATTCCATGTATCAAAAAGTAATAGAATTAGACTTGCCAGATTTATAGCATATATAAACCTTGTCCATTGCTAGTATGTTATGTAATATCAATGACTTTGACTTTTTTTAGAGGTCACCAGTCCTGTAAAGTTGAAAGAGGTGATTTCATAATGACAAGGTGTAGCTTGGCAAAGAGAATTGAGCCTCCAGATCAAAATTGTGCTTGAGCACATTGCACATAAAACTAGACTTGGTGACGTACTTTTTGGGTCACAGTGACCCTATGAGTATGAATTTTGGCACTTGTCCCAAGTCCATTGTTAACTTGAAAAGTTAATACCCGATTTGAACAAACAGACCATGTTTGACAAGCTGGATGCGGTGTCCACCTTTTGAATAATAATTATTTTTGAATCAGAGTTGAAGGTCAAGGTCAAATGGCCGGTTGGAATTGGGGTCATCTTGTGAATGCTCTGCACCCCACGGTTCTTGAGTTTGGCCCACATAACATTTAGGACTTATAAAGTGTATGAAAATCGATGTTGGTGGCACCACCTGTAGTATGTAATATACAGGTCAAAATGTAAAAATCTTGTGCCACGAGTCCAGCATCCCAAATTTTTAGGCACTTAAGAAAAGGACAGTTAACTCATTAAAGAATTAGACAAATGATTCCTAATGATCATAAATGTGAATCATTTGCAAGTTTTATATCGCATAATACAGATAACCTTGATTAGTTTTTCAAAGTTGTGGAAGGAATACATTTTAGGAAATTATTTTTTTGGTGATGGGCTTTTTGTTTTGATTCGTTGGGAATGGGGGTTGCAGAGGTTACACTCTCAATCCAAAATAACTCTGGTTGATACCATCCACAAACTGGCGGAAAATATGAGCCAAAATATGTCACAATCTGTATATTGTATCGTCACCAGAAATGAAAAAGCTGATGTTTGCAAACACACGAAATATTTATCAGATATAAAAGCCAAATGCAATAAATACAGATGACCATGACCTCAGAAAAATGAGGTGACCAAAGTCGTCAAATAGAGCTAATTTTATTTAATAATGGAAATACATCCCATAGTTAACATTACAGGCACATTTTATTTGGCAAAAGGCTAAAAGACAGGTGTATAGTGCTGAGTGACTAGTGGCATACCATAGAACTAACATTACTGGGGTACTCTATGTCAGCACTAGCAGTTGCCAAATGCCACTAAAATTTCACCAATTACTATTCCTGTGCAGAAATTTGACATGTTTTAAGGTTGTTCTTGAAAAATTTAAACTTTGCGTACTAATTTTAAAATCCTAGTGCTAACTTACAGAAAAATGCATCATATCAGTTATTTCAAAGATAAACTAAACCAATAATTTCAAATGTGGGTTATGTCCAGGCTCAATTACCTTGAAGTATGATGACCATGACTCACATTTGAAAGGTCACATGACACCTAAAAGCAGTGATGATGAATATGAAATAAATAATATAACAGCATTGAAACTCCATAAATAATTGAGCCAGGCTTTTTTTTAGTTAATAGAAATTAAATGCATCATGCTTGGGATTGCGGTATGTAATATAGAATAACATTGACATACTTTTCTAAAGTCTGGAAGGAGTAACCACATGTGCGTACAGCATTTACAAACATACATTGTGCTGGTCTGATTTTTCTTGAGGTAGTGAATTCTATGTGATGCACCTCACTTCACTTGTCCAAGGTTATAGAGGCGATTGTGTTTTGATGGGCCACATGTAGTCAGTTGTGAATATATATTTATATAACATAACAAACTCGTAGATGTGAAAGACTTATGACTACAGGTAGCACCTTCTGTGGTATTCCTCAGGAAAAACAACAACAAAAACAAAAAACCTCATGGAAGTAGAAAAATGGTTAATACATTATTTTAACATGGCACAATCAAAGCCACGTGACCCAACAGGAGAAGTTTGCTAATGGCTTCTGTCCTTTGAGTTTCATTTTTCAGACCTATAAAAGTGTACATATATATTCTCCTTGGCGTAATGTGAAGATTAAATATATCTGTAAAGAAAAGAAGACCATTTAAATACGTATTTAAAGAATAGTGACTTGCAAAAGTTCTGGGACAAATTTCAATATTTTGTGGGACTTAAAGTTTGGGAATGTATATACATGTAATTTAACTTGAGAGGATCTTAATGCCTAGACTTGGTATCTTCCGTTTTCATATAAAGGCAATAGAAAAAAAATGTGACTCTTCACAAAGAGTCGCAGTAAGTCAAACTATATGTAAAACATGAGTGGCATTATGTAAGTTGTCATTAAATTTCTCATGGTACAGCACAGTCCATTTGATGAAAATCTGATCACCAATCTTGAATAACAAATGTGCAAAATAGAGATGTTTTGTAGTTACAAAAACCCTTTTTAATTTAGTATAACCATAATCGTCCAGTAATGAGTGTGCCAATTAACTTCTTCAATTGCAGGGAGAAAATGTTTAAACAGCCAAAGTGCTGACAGGCTACTTGTATTGTTTGTTTTCCACCACAATGGGGGAGGGAAACATTATGTTTTGGGGTTGTCCGTCCGCCTCGTTAGTGCGATATCTTCAAATTACCACAATGGATTTTTCTCAAATTTGGTACACAGATGCATTCCTGGACTTCCATTAACTGATTAGATTTTGAGGTCACTGTGACATATTTACAGCTCACTCTGACTTATTTACTGGCCACCTGAGCTTTGTTAGTGCAATATCTTCATAATGCCAAGATGGATTGTTCTCAAATTTGGAATACAGATGTATTCTTTGACTCTCATTAGATTAAATTTTTAGGTCACTGTGACCTATTTACAACTTACCATGACCTATTTACTGTCCATATGAACTTTTTGGTGCAATATCTTCAAAATGCCAGGACAGATTTTTCTCAAATTTGGTACACAGATGTGTTCCTTGACTCTCATTAGCTGATTACATTTTTAGGTTGCAGTGACCTATTTACCCTCCATATGAGCTTTGTTGGTGCAATATCTTAATGCCAAGATAGATTTTTATAAAATTTGGTACACAGATTAGTTCTTGGACTCCCATTAACTGATTGGAATTTGAGGTCAGTGTGACCTAATTCCCACTTTCTGTGACCTATTTACTGCCTATATGAGTATTGTAAGCACAATTTCTCCAAAACGCCTACATGGATTTATATAAAATTTGATACACATATGCATTTCGAGACCTCAGTGGGTGTTTAGATAGTGAGGTCTCTGTGACCTAGTTACAGCTCAGCGTGACCTATTTACTGTCCACTTCAGCTTTGTTAGGGTGATACCTTCAAAAACAATTATACAGTTTGATACATAGAAATGCATCGTTTGGCATAAAATGTGTGATTACAATTTAAGGTCAATGTGATCTATTTACGTGCAACTATGACCTTTTAATTATGCTAGTGAGCTTTATTTTTAACCCTGATATCTGCAAAATGCCTGGATGGATATACCCTTTTGTATGATATTGAAGAGCAATGTGTTGGTAGTTAAAAGGCGGGTTGAATGTGCGATGGGGAGGCATTGCAGTGATTGCATACAATCACAGTGCTGTAGTTATAGTTTCACACTGTAGTAGTTGACCAATAATTGTTATGGCACAAGAGGTAGTGGAATTAAAAAACTAAACTGGTTGCAATTTAATGGAATGAAACAGTCTCCTCTTTCAGCAGAAAAATACAATGTACAGGCCTAAATACAGCATCAGTTTGCCTGGGGATTGTGTTCAGTCATGGCTGTTACTGGCTAACTTCAGCTTCCAGATATTTGCCTGGAATTAAAGTCCATCCTTTATTTTTGGGGTGAAAACATGGGCATTAATGGTTCAATTGCGCGTATTAGGCAGGTTAATATGCTATTAATTAAACTGTTACAGTGTCATAGGTATGTCGTAGTATATTGTAAATGCGTATGCATAGTGTTAGCCAGAAATGTGTCCACATGTGTCTTTTGGACACCCCAAAATCGTGATTTTTTTATGTCTCCCGGTGGAAGCCGGGGGACATATTGTTTTAGTGCCCGTTTTTCCGCTGCTTCTTCTTCTTCTTGTTCAGGTTCTTCAACACTTGGTTTCCGTGCGATAAGTCTTGAAGGACTTGACAGAATTTGATGAAACTTGGTAGGACTGTGTATCTAGGCAAGACCTAGGTTGGGATTGTATTTGGGTGACCTTGACCTAATATTCAAGGTCACAGGGTCACTTATGTCAAATTGGTTTCCGTGCAATAAGTCTTGAAGAACGTGATGGAATTTGATGAAACTTGGTAGGATTATGTATCTTGGCAAGACCTAGGTTGAGATTGTATTTGGATGACCTTGAGCGAATTCTCAAGGTCACAGGGTCACTTATGTGAAATTGGTTTCCGTTTGATAAGTCTTGAAGAACTTAATGGAATTTGATGAAACTTGGTAGGATTATGTATCTAGGCAAGACCTAGGTTGGGATTGTATTTGGGTGACCTTGACGTAATTTTCAAGGTCACAGGGTCACTTATTTGAAATTGGTTTCCGTTCGATAAGTCATGAAGAACAGGATGGAATTTGATGAAACTTAGTAGGATTATGTATCTAGGCAAGACCTAGGTTGGGATTGTATTTGGGTGACCTTGACCTAAGTTTCAACGTCACAGGGTCACTTATTTGAAATTGGTTTCCGTTCGATAAGTCTTGAAGAACGTGATGGAATTTGATGAAACTTGGTAGGATTATGTATCTTGGCAAGACCTAGGTTGAGATTGTATTTGGATGACCTTGAGCGAATTCTCAAGGTCACAGGGTCACTTATCACTTTTGTGAAATTGGTTTCTGTGCAATAAGTCTTGAAAAACTTAATGGAATTTGATGAAACTTGGTAGGATTATGTATCTAGGCCAGACCTAGGTTGGGATTGTATTTGGGTGACCATGACCTAATTTTCAAGGTCACAGGGTCATTTATTTCAAAAATTGGTTTCTGTTCGATAAGTCATGAAGAACAGGATGGAATTTGATGAAACTTGGTAGGATTATGTATCTTGGCAAGACCTAGGTTGGAACTGTATTTGGATGACCTTGAGTGAATTCTCAAGGTCACAGGGTCACTTATGTGAAATTGGTCTCCGTTCGCTAAGTCATGAAGAACTTGATGGAATTTGATGAAACTTGGTAGGATTGTGTATCAAGGTAAGACCAAGGTTGGGATTGTATTTGGATGACCTTGACCTAATTTTCAAGGTAACAGGGTCACTTATGTGAAATTGATTTCTCTGCAATAAGTCTTGAAGAACTTGATGAAAATTGCTAGAGTAATGTATCTAGGTGAGATCTAAAATAGGATTGTAATTTTCAAGCAAACTTGGTCATTTGTAATTTGTTATCACCTGTAGCTTATTCAGAGACGTAAGTGTTCCACCGGGAGACATTTGATTTTCTGTTGGAAAATCAGTCTGTTCTAGTGGTTTTTTTTTTATACTGAGAAAAATGAGAAGGGGATGCCCTGATAGTATGACATCTGAACAAATTTAGCATTTTGGACACCCAGATTTCAAATTGTGGCTAACACTTTGTGCAGCATATTAGCAACATGCCATGCTGTGAGGCAAGGGATCATGGTGTGCAACATTCCTGAGAGATCACATTAGATTTTCAGGAGCTGGAGGCATACATGATTTACTCATGAATACATCTGCAAAACTTCAGGTGATTTTAAAATCATTAGCTGATTCAGTGGTCCTTTGTTGCAAACAGACTGGTTGACTTGATATATATATATATATATATATATATATATATATATATATATATATATATATATATATATATATATATATAGGCGCAAGGTTTTTCTGGCATTCCCATAACATAATGCAGCTCACATCATGCGTTACTTCAATTTATAGTTCTGGCTGATAACTAGAAAGCTTTTTGAATTAGGACTTGCTACATGCACATGATTATGCACCATTACAAGACATAGGTTAAGTTTGAAGCCTAGTGACCTTGACCTCTTTTTCAAGGTCACAGGGCAGTTTTTGTGTATTTGGTCGTGACTGTAGTTATTTCAGAAGGAAACTGTGATTACCAAGGTTATAAATGGGGGGGGGGGGGGATCCACCAATCTCTGTTTGTGTTGAAAATTGGTTTGTGGGCCACAAAATTTGGTAAATGTTACTGTTTGTAAGATCCTAAACTTGTATGCCTCATACAACAGTTCTTGGAGGGGGATGGGTGAGCTATGCGTTGCCCTGTTCACCAGAACAGTTGGTCACTGCAGTGAGCTTTGGAAGCATTGGTCCCATCTTGTTGTTAAAAATGGGAGTGCTACATTTTCGTGGAAGCCAGGATTTCAGAAAAAGAACTTTCCACTCTGTATGTGTGCCTGTAATTTAAGGGGAAGACTTGCAAATGTCATGCAGTGAAGCAAAAAATTTAACAGTTGCCATGGTAAGCTGCTCAGACAAAGAAAAAAAGAAAAGAAAATATGAAAAAAGAGCATCCAGATCTGTCTAGGGTTTAGTATGCTGTATAACCACTGAATTGAGATGAACTTAGGCATTACCTTTGCATGGATTGGATGAGCATGGTTATTCTTGGTGTAATATTCCCCGCTCTGCTTTTGCTACTAATCGCACACTGTGCAGTGTGCTGGTGTTTGTAATTCTGTAAATCACCTTGAGTGGTCCGGTAGATGTTCAGTCGGGTTGAGATCAGGACATGCCGGTCATCCTGTTACCTATACATTCTGCTGATACATGCAATCGTGTAATTTTGACAATACAGGATCAGACATTATCACATAAATATAAATTGTTCACTTGCATATATGGCAAAACATGCAGATACTTCATTTCATCATTGTAGCAGCAAAGATTAAGAGTTCCATCCACTAAAATTAAATACGAGGCATGCATATTGCTTTCTCGCCTCGACCGCATACCTGGTTGTTTTAGTAATAGTCTCACCTGGCAAAATATGGACTGTTGCCTGTGTGGCGAGGTGGGATATTATTAATGTTTTGGTAATAAAGACTACTTAGTGCAGGCAGCTGGAAATTTGTTCTTGTAACAAATTTAGGAAGCACTAAATGAATATGACTTTGGTATTGATAAACTTAAATTTCACTAAAAGACACTAACTTTGTGAGAAAGGGTATTTAGCCATATGGGGCAGCGATATGCCCATGTGTCCTTGATGATTGACAAGCTGGAGAATGCTATGTGGCGGGAAATTAATATGCATGTCTTGTATTGGCATATGCATTGCAAGAAATTTATGCTGGCCTGCAACGTTATGCCGCAATTTCCAGATAGGACCAGTGGTTTCGCACACCATGTTGCATATTCCCAAAGCCATACATGCAAACATCCATCAGCATGACATAGGCATAAGCATTGCTTGCAAGCAGGCTTGATGTTATTCCATTGTTGACAGTTGTGTTGGAGCTATTGTGTTTGATTGACCCATGCATTTCTGTGACTTTCAAATGCTGACCCTTTCATTAGACCTTGTGCATGTGGCCTGATACGCTGCTTGGTCCATTATTGTGCCTTCATTGGATTTGCTTCTTGCGACCTGGTACAAATGTCCTGACAAAGGTCCCACAGATACCGTTAGTCCATTGTTCTGCCTTCATTGGATTTGCTTCTTGCGACCTGGTGCAAATGTCCTGACAAAGGTCCCACAGATACCGTTAGGCAGAGAAAAACTTTAAATCAAGGGACAGTGGACTGCTAGGATGTATTGTTTACTTTCACCTCGACATTTTTGCTTTTGCCTGCCTGATTTTGTATTGAAAACAAACATTACATCATACCAAATGTCCACAATCCAGGAACAGCATCAGCTCCCAGCTGTCTGTGAACATATGCCTGAAGAAAATGTATGCATTTGATCATCTACTCCTATTATTGGATAAATCTATCATGTTTGTACAGTAGAATCCCCAATTAAGATCACCTTTGTAAAGAGACAATTTCTGTATTAAAGACTAATATACAGACCCAATATTTGTTTGTTTATCTGCAATTGAATTATATCCCCCATTAAGACCATGTTTTTTCAGTCCTTTTAGTAAAATTAGTGTGGACATTTCACTTTATATGTGAGACATAATGTTTATTACACATACACATGAGTGAAATACAGTAACCATTGTTGTTTTGGGTGGAGTGGTGTTCATATCTGGGTCCTGTCATGCAACAGAATATTACAATTCAGGACACATTGAGCTGGTCTCCACATAATTTAGTTGCCTTGTCAGAGCTCCCAAAAATTTCTGTGGGTCCAGCACTGATCCATGCTGCTGTAATGACTGTCCTAGATGCCCTGTGGTGTGTTACAGCATTCCTAGTGGCTGTAATGTGTACTATCGAGCATGCGCAATCAGTTTATTACTCTGGCGCCCATCATTTTGTTGGAAGCTCCTTCACTTTTCTTACCTTTTGTTACAGGTGTTGCTTCCCTTGCGCTTCGTGAGTAAGTTGAAAGGTTTCCGGGGAGACTGTTCCTACCTCTGAATTAGTTTGTCCAGGGGTTTGTGTTTGACAGTTGCTGAGATACATGGATATGGATATAGAGTTGGACGTCCGTTGGGATGCCAACCATAACAGCATTTTGGGATGACCATCCTGCATGCTACTGATGCATGCGTGGGAGCAGTGTTTTCTGCAATGTGGAGAGTCCATGTGATGTTTGTCTATGATTGGCTGCCTGTCAGTGGTAGAAAGTCGGTCGGGCTGACATTAGGTCCGCCAGATGAAGGCTCCAACGTACTAAGGCATGTTGTGAGTGAGAGGACCGTGTTCCTCAAGTGGGGCCTTCCATGGCACATGCGCAGCACATGCTGCAGATGTAACAATCCAGGCACCTGCCAGCTTCCCCGGATGTGTCCAACGTCGTGTGAAAACTGATCCTCGAATCGAGGCACCCATTGATGGGGTGACCAGTGTGAACACGCCTTCACAGGTTCATACTGGTCCTGAATTCGATGCTTAGCCTCAAATCGGGGCCTCTATGGGAGAGGTCCTGTTCACAGGTTCCCTCCACAGTCCCTTCTGCTCCAGTGAGCAGGTCTGTGGACAAAGTTCCCTGCCGTCCTGTCTGCCCTACTGCCTCCTGCTTGTGGGTGGTTCAGTGAAAGGATGGTAACTTGATAATTATTAAAGCATGAATACCAAGGTGGGGAAGAAGTCGGTAAGGACTTCAGGTAGAGATAGGGTAACATTGCCATCACTCCCTGTTAGTGCTGCTACTTCAGGCTTTCCTCCCCGTGCCCAGCCAGGTCAAGCTTTGGCTGTGCAGGTGGAGGCAACAGCCCAAGTGATTGTGGCCAAAGTGGAGGTACTGTTTGGCAAACCACTGGACAGGTTAGAGCAGGTTTCTTCTGGGTCGCTTCTCCCTCTGCTAACTCTGGCCCTTCTTGCGAGAGTGGTGCCGAGTCTCCTTATTAGTGGGCTACGCAGAAACCAAGGTGGCTAGTGCTGTCAGGGCAGTGGCCGCCACTGTTTCCAGGTGTCTTGGGGACCAGGTGACTAACTTTAAAATAGTGCCAAGGAGAGCTCTGCCATTACGGTCACTTTTGGTGGGGGGCGAGGGATTGGCTTCGTGGCCGGATTCTCCCCTACCTCCCTCCCCCTGCAGCAAATGTTTGCGCTGCCCCCACAGGACGGAGAGGAAGAATTGTCATCCGTACATCGCCATAGCCAGCGATTAGCATTTCACTTGCAGAGGAGAGGCAGGTCTCTCCCTCTGCAAATGCCAATGTGGAGGCTGGTACAGGGGCACACCGATTCGATGCTTGGAGGCTTGGGATCTTCTCCCATCCCAATGGAAATTGATCAAGCGGTCGATCACTCTTCCATTGTGGGGAGATCACCGCGGATGATCTGTGCCAATGTGGTGGCGGGCCTGGGTACCGCGGCACTTGAGCCTACCCCCACAGAATGTAAGGGTCTCGCTTTTTTGGCAGCAACTTGGTCCAGTGCAAGAAGTTGCGGCAAGTGTCGCTTCATTGTGTGCTCTCTCCTGGACTGTTCGGGGTGTTCCGCCATGCACCTTTTGGAGGAGGCGCATGATGACCCTGCGGCGCCAGCCTCCACCAAATGTTTGGTGGAGACACTGCTGGGCCACGAGCAGTCTTGGGGCTGTGCTGTGTGCCACATGCGTAGTGGGGCCATTATGCTCAGTGCAAACATTAAGTTGCTGCGACATAATGGACTCCTTTCTGAGACCAACCTGCCAAAGGAGGTAAGCAAGCCTGCTTACTAACTGACCCTGGACCCAATTGATCTGGGGCTGTTCAGTCAGGGGTAGGTCCCCCTCCTTGAGAAGGCAGATCAAATGGCCAAGGAGAAGTGTCAGAAGTCTTTGGATGAGGCTTTGCTGCAGGGTGCAAGGTTGTCCCAAGGGTCGACAGCATATCGATCTCTTCGCCACCAGGGACAATAGCAAGATTGACACCTTTGTGTCCTCATTCACTGACCGATTAGCGTGGACCATAGATGCCATGTCAATTTTGTGGCTGGGGATGTGGGCGTTTGCCTTTCCTCCAACCCGGCTCTTGATAAGGGTGTTGCACAAGATACGGGAGGAGCAGTGTGAAGTCCTTCTTGTGGGCCCCTGGTGGCCCAAGAGTGAATGATCCTTGGACCTCTGAGAGTTGAGCATGGAGCTCTTCCTCCTCTTCTGTGACTGCTTAGACAACCAGGCTCAAACAAGTTCCACTGCAACCCGCAGTTTCTAAGGCTGCACATCAGTAAACTGTCGCCTCATGCGTTACTTAAGCAGGCTTCTCAAAGGGAGTGGCTGAGTGGGTTACCCTCGGGAAACTTCATAAGTCTTCTTTAAAGATCTATGACTTGCATTGGAACAAGTTTGCTGCCCGGGGCACTGCTTAAGGACTGTGCACTTGACAGACGATGAACCAGCAGGTTACAGACTTTTTGTTAATTCTGATTGAGGAAGGGCACTAGAAGGTTTGCACCATCAAGGGGTACAAATTGGCCATTGCGGCTACCCTTAAGGCCAGGGGGCAGAGCCTAGGGACGGATCCCTTCCTGTGTAGACTTGTCAATTGTAAGATCGTAACCTTCAAGACGGTTTTCTTATTAGTTCTGGCCACAGATGCTAGGCGCAGGGAGATGCACGCCTTAGCTAGGTCCCTGATCGGGTGGTCTGCTGATGGGAAGGATGTCTTTCCAAGGCCCCAGGTGGGATTTGTGTCCAACTCAAAAGTGGCCCTTGACCTGTCTTGACCGTTGGCTGCATTGAAGGGGTTTTGGGTCAAGTCCCTTTTGGCGACAATGTCGAGGTCCAAGCCAGATCAGGCCCTTTGTCCCATGTCTCTTTGTCTGTTTGAGTGGGACTGAACCTCATTTAGCTGGATGGACACCTCTGTTTCTTCCCCTTACACAGACAGAGTCTGGGACCTTGTCTCCTAGCACTATCTTGGGGTGGATAAGGAAAACGATTTCCTGAGCCTACCAGGTTGCCAGCCAGGATGAAGAACTTAGACATCTGCATTCTCTCAGCACTCATGAGACTAGGGCATTTTCTGCCTCGTGGGGCGCCTTGAAAAACTTGTCAGGTAGGGGATGTTACGGCTGCCGTACGGTGGCATTCACATGATCCCTTTATTTCATTCTACCTAAGGGACTTGGTAGAACAGGAAGAGCAGCTGTTCATGCTCAATTGCGTGCCGATAGCCGCATCCAACCAGTCTTGGGGGTTTTTTTTCCCACCCTCTCCAGCTCAACGGAGCTCGTGTAGGAGCACCGGGGGGCCAGGATGGTTGTCTGGTCCATGGCTCTTTCGTATGGATTTTTGGGCTAGGAATTTTAGGAGGTACCTCCCGATTTTACATCGGCTGAAGTGACCTGTGGTGTTGTAATGTGTCCTTAATATGAAGTTATGTAACAGTAAAACTATTATTAAGAAATGGTATTCCCCGTGGGTCACTAATATTCTCGCTCAACCATTCATGCTATTGGTCCTTTCTAAGCAGTGTAGGAAACTGATTGCACATGCTCGCTAGTACCCATTGCTGCCACCAGGGTTGCTGTGACACGCCACAGCCCATCTAGGACGGTTGTTGCAGCAGCACGGATCGGCACTGGACCCATGGACATTTTTTTGAGCTCTGGCAAGGCACCTAATGTGCCTGGAGAGCTGCTTAAGTGACCTATGGTGAGTACTGTTTCTTAATAATAGTTTTACTGTTGAAAAACTTCATTTCTAGTTTCTGGCAGTTGGATGGAAGCTTCGGAAATACTGTTTGTTCAAAATTGCCTTGTTTCGCACAAGCCAGAGTTGATACTTCTTACTACACATGGTACAACTAACGGTAGTAGGCAATCGAAATGTGTATTCTGCTTATTTCTTTTCATAGTCGCCTGCAGTCAGCCAAGAAGATGAATGAAGCAGCAGGTGTTGACTGGGGAGAGCGATGTGTGGATGTGTTTGAGATCATCAACCAAATAGGAGAAGGTACCTATGGTCAAGTGTACAAAGCTAGAGACAAGGATACAGGTAAGTTTAACCCCTTCACCCTTGAATTAAGATGAGTCAACAGCTTTCCTTGGCATGAGGCATGTGACCTTGATCGGTGTTAATTACAATTATTAGTCAAATTGATTTTCATCATTTTTAAAACTAGTTGAAAACACTAAAGCAGATGACATTTGACCACCAATTGGTTTTGGCCAGTTTAACAGGGAAAGGCTGAAAGGATCAAAATAGTTTATAGTGCTACATGTAGCAGGTACCACTGTACAGTGTCATATCCCTAATAAGTTGTTATCCCAGCAGCCATTTTCTCTGCAAGATGAATATGCTTGGAAGAGTTTGATACTTTGTAGTAGTGTTTTCATGAGCAGAGCACTGTAAATTACTCGTTTAAAGGTTGGTATGCCAACTGGACTTTTCCGTTACTGTAAATTGCTTTATTTTCACGTGTTTAAATTTTCATGGTTTTACTATTTTTGACATTTCACTGTGGTTTTAATTTCACAGTTTTGGACATAATTCCTATTCTAACAATGTTAAAATACTATTTCGCTGTTTTTATTTTCACGGTTTTGTGCCATAAGCGAAAATAAGAATACAGCGAAATTAAAGCAATTTACAGTATTTGACAGGAATTGAAGGTCCCAATGCTATGCCAATACAAGAAATCAATTGCATTGGTAAAGCTGGACTTCGAGAAAAACTAACAGGCCCTCTTCACATGTTTCAATATCACATAGTGTTTCCCTGCTTTACATTTCCACTGTTCACAAAGGTGGACAATACATGTAGTAGCACAGAATTTGAAAGAAACAGTTCCAGAAATACCGGTACATTCTGTAGGATAGTCTCCTTGCAAAAACTATTGAAGAACTGAAGAAAACTTATTAAACTTGGTAGGATTATGTATCTGGGTGAGACGTAGATTGGAATCGTAACTAGGTTACTGTGACCTAATTCACAAGGTCACAGGGCCACTTATGTAAAATCAATTTCCATGCATTATCTTCTGAAGAACTAAACAAAACTTGAAGCGGGGTAGGACTATGTATGTGGGTGAGACCTAGATCGGTATTGTATCTGCATCTCCTTGACATAATTCTCAAATTAGGCTACCACACTAGAAGTAAGGAGTATATGTATGTATTTGTCTGTCCCATTTTTTCCACAGAAAGACTTTGATTTTATAGGTAAAATCCGTAAATTCCTGGTTGACATTGATTTCTGTGCGATTACCATTGAAGAACCTGAGATCACAATTCATGAGCCAGCAGTGGTGATCTTAGGAACTTGATAAAATTTAGTACAATTATGCGCCTGTGCGAGACTCAGGATAAAATTGTATCTGGGTCACCTACACCTAATTCTCCTATTCACAGGGCCACTTTCGTGAATATTTTTTCTGTGTAATGATATTATCAGTTGTCCCATTCATCGACAAAATGTTCCACTGGGAGATATTTAATTTTGTCTTGCAAAATCAGTAAGTCCTAGTAAAATAGGAATTTGAGGATTGGGTATTTTATTTTGTGCCACTTGAAACTAAGTTGCTTCATGAACAATTGTACCTGATGTCTGAATAAACAAAGTTAGCAAAAAGACACTGAAAATGGCAAGACATAAAAAAACATTTTAACTCGAGTTTTGATGTTAATAGATTAAGGGGAATGAATTATTTGTTTGAAGGTATTGTCACAAAACACAATAAATCAGCACCCTGGTATTATAATGTCATATTTGCTCCAGTTCTAAGTAAAAGTGAAGTGGAGGGGCCAAATAAGCAGGAAGCTTTTACAGTACTGGTACCGGTTTCCAAAGAGGTCGTGACACATAAATACACATAAACAGAGCAAATGAGACAAAACATTAACTAATAAAAGATCAGTACTGTTATGAAATGAGCTCCTGAAATACCTGGAATGCGGTGATGTTTGTGTTGTAGGTGCCCTTGTGGCTTTGAAGAAAGTACGACTGGAGAACGAAAAGGAAGGATTTCCAATAACAGCAGTGAGGGAGATCAAAATACTAAGGCAGCTCAATCACCCTAACATAGTCAACTTGATGGAGATCGTCACAGATAAACAGGATGCTACAGAGTTCAAGAAGGATAAGGGTATGTGGTGGTAGTAGTTACTTCATTGGATCCAGTATTGTTGCTACCCTTAAAATGAGGGCCTAGCAAAGAGGCAGAAATGCTAGAAAACTGTACAGAAATTTCCAATAAAGCCTTGTTATGCCCCGCCCCCCCCCCCCCCAGGAGAGGGGGGTTCGGGGGGGGGGGGGGGGAGCATATAGTGATTACTTTGTCATGCTGTGACAGGTTTCACATGGTAACTCGAAAGTTTTTTTGCTGCAGGCTTTCATATTGCACATGCTTGTAGTCCTGAATAAGGTTTCGGGTAGTTCCAAGATGGGTGACCATGACCCAATTCTCAAAGTCACACAGTCATTTTAGTGAATTTAGTTTTGACATGATAACTTGGAAAGTTTTTGACATAGGTCTGTCAAATTGCAGGTGATTACAATCCTACAAAAGCTCTCTGGGGACGGTGAAGATAAGTGATCTTGAATTAATTCCCAAAGTCACAGAGTCATTTTAGGGAATTTGAATTCCGTGCATAACTTGAAAAAGTTTTTTGCATGAGGCTTTCATATTGTAGTTGCTTATAGTCTTGATAAGGTCTCGAATGAGTGTGAAGATGGGTAATCTTGACCCATTTCACAAGGTCACAGCTATTATAGTGAATTTTGTTTTCACGTGATAAAAAAATGTTTTGACACAGACTTGTCAAATTGCAGGTGATTACAGTCCTACAAACGGTCTCGAAAATGTTAGAAGATAGGTGCCCTTGACCCAATTCCCAAGGTTACAGTCATTTTAATGAGTCTGGTTTTCACGGGATAACTTGAAATGTTTTTGACATGGACTTTTCTTATTGCACATGGTTTTACTACTACATAGAGTCTCAAACAGGTTGGAAGAGGGATGACCTTGATCTAAATCCCAAGGTCACAATGCCATTTTTGTGAATTTAGTTTTGACACGATAACTTGAAAAGTATGTAACATAGGGCTTTCACATTGCACATGCTTATACTCCTAAATAAGGTTTCGATGAGTTTGAAGATGTATGACCTTGACCCGATTCCCAAGGTCATAGAGCCATTTTTTTGTGAATTTTGTTTTCATGTGATTAGTGGAAGAGTTGTGCATAGGGGTTTCTTATTGCACATTCTTATAGTTCTGGATAAGGTCTCGGATCATTTCAAAGATGGGTGATCTTCACCTAATTCCCAAGGTCACAAAGTCATTTTAGTCTGAATTTGGTATTGATGCCATAACTTGAAAAGTTTTTGACACAGACCTTTCTTATTGCACGTGGTTTTTAGTCCTAGATAAGGTCTCAGATGAGTTTGAAGATGGATGACCGTGACCTAAATTCATGGGTCACAGAGCCATTTTAGTGAATTTGGTTTTCACGCGATAACTTAAAAAGTGTTTGACATGAGCCTTTCAAATTGCAAGTGATTATAATCCAACATGCACATAAGATCTCAAAACAGTTTGAAGATGGGTGACCTTGACCCTATTCCCAAGGTTTTAGAGCCATTTTAATGAATTGGGGTTTCATGTGATAACTTCCACATTTTATTGGCATAGGCTTTTCATGTTACACATGATTGTACTCCTGCATAAGGATGGGGGGAGGGCATAGATCTAGCAATCTCTGATTGCATTTTATACTTGTGTTTCTATTTTTTTAGTCAGGGAGTCACAAGAAAGGAAATTCAGGGGAGAAAACTAGGTTTTCACTGAGTGTGCTCGTAAATAAACAAGACTTGTGACCCTTGAAAATTTTCTCCGAGGGTATTTAAGGTTTTGAAAGGGTGATATACCCCCTATTTGGAGGTTAACAGAAACACTGTACTTGTGAATATTTGCAGGTGTGTTAATGGTACACACACACACACACACACACACACACACACACACACACACACACACACACACACACACACACACAAAACCCCAGTATTATGTGTGGTTTTGTACATATATAATAAATATTGTTTGCCTGCGTAGAGAGCCTCCAGATTAGTATTTTGTACCACTTAGGCAATCCAGGTGAAATAAATATGTTTGAAATATAATAACAGAGTCTGTTTTAAGCAACTGCCCATGGGACCAGGCCAAATGTTGCTCTTAAATGAGTGGTCCCTTAAGATAGGGGTTGGAAACCACACAAATAATCCAATGTTACATGTTAAGATAAAAGAGCCAGAGTAATCCAGTAGCATGTCTTGCAATGCTCACCGAAATTAAATGAACTGAACATAATTTTTATTCCCAAATTATATTAAGGTAGCAGAAAGGATCGTGCTTGAAGAAAGAATGGCTCCCAAAACCGCTCAGATATGATGTAAACATTCCTAAATAGTGACAGTGATACACACATGATACTACATAGTAAGTAAACAGCGAGTCCATCTCAGCCGTTCAAGTCACACTTTGCATAATTGGTGTATAAACACAGAGATAATGGAAGGAACCTCCACATGCACATTTGTGGCTTTTTCTAGGAAAGGGCTGGGATGAAGATGTTGGTTTTTGTGGTATTGATGTGTAGACTAAATACTGTAATAGCATATCAGCAATTCTTTGATGAAACAAATTGTTGGTAGACTTGCAATAGTAAATCACAACACATGCTTCTCTCAATAAAAATTTCCCAAATTAGCAATGATATGTTAGAATTGTAGGCAAAAATAAGCCCAATGCAGGGACTCTTTTTCGAAGATTTACAGGCTTCAGATACCCCATTTTGCACACTGAATTAAAATATTTTTGGTGGTGGGGGATGGGGGTTGGAAGCATGTCACCAGACCCCCTCAGAATAGCTTTGCACCCTGTGGGTGCTTGCCGTACATCCTACTGGTCCTGAAAATTCACGTCTTGGCAGCCAACTGCTCCCACCAACAAAGATACAACTTATAGCCCTGTGTATAGGCAATGTGTTAACATATGTAGCTACAAATTACCCCAAAAAGCAAATGTTACATACATGTATCTAATGAATGCATTAGGCTGCCTTCCAGATGCCAAGTAATATGTGTCCCTGGAATGTAGTTTTCATGCGTACAGTGAAATCCCTCCCTCTTACCACCACCCCTAGACTCGATTATGTCTAAATATTATTTATCTAAGGATTGTGGTGTTGAAATCAGTGTACCATATTACAAGACCATAGCATTTCCAACCCTCTCAATTTTGCAGTATCAGTTTTTATTAAGGGTTTGCTCCATGGGGGACCCTCATGTTTTGGGGTTGTCTCTGCCGTCCGGATGTGCACATTCTCGTTACCACGATATCTACAGAATGCCTCCATGTGTTTTGCTCAAATTTGGCAATATGCTGTTCTTAGCTGGAAAGATGAAGTGATTAGATTTTGGTGTAACCATGACATAATTTGAGCAAATGGCTGCCTAATTACATGGTGCACCCTTCAGTCAACGCTTTGCGTTGAAAGTATGTTTAGTTCACTTTGAAGTACAGTTTCAAATGGTTACATAAGCAAAACTGTCCAACATACACATGTGGTAAATGGGAATGGTATATTTGAAGTGAAACCTTTCTTATTTCTGTTATGACCTATGATCATTATTTTCTGTTTTAGGTGCCTTCTACTTGGTGTTTGAGTACATGGATCATGACTTGATGGGACTTCTTGAGTCAGGTTTAGTTCATTTTAACGAGGAGCATGTGGCTTCTTTTATGAAACAGCTCCTCGACGGTCTGAATTACTGCCATGGAAAGAATTTCCTGCATAGAGACATTAAATGTTCCAATATTTTAATGAACAACAGGTAAGCAGTGACATGTTTTTATATGTGAACTGAAACAGTGCTCACCTATTCCCATCTCCAGTTGCCGGAGAAACTTTGAAGAAACCCCACATGGTACAACCCAAATTTTGCATGAACAAGTAGGATTTTAGAGGATGAGTGGACATGAAATAAGGCATCCAGAAAAGTGGTGTTTTGCTGATTAATTTTTCAGGCAATACTTACAAAGTTCCTACCTTTAAACATGTCGCTTGCATGTCCCATCTGTTCGAAAGTTGGGAGACATTAAATTTTATTGGTTAAAACTGATGACTCGATGCAAAAGCCATGAGGAAAATTGAAATTTAATACAGCTGGCCCTGGAAACCACAAGAAAGGAATGAGAATTGGTGTGCCTGCTTAACCTGTGAAAAGTCCAACATGTGGCATAAAACTAGGTGCCCTTCAAATTTGTGCTTTTGTTGTGCGGTTATGTCAATTTGCTGAGCTTGAGTGCCAGTGCATGAACAAATTTGAAAACAGTAGGTGAAACTAAAATATTTGCACACTTAGTAAGTGGTAAGTGATGGATAGACTTGTTGAATTCATAAATGTGTCGTATCAGATATCATCTGATGCCAGATGAATATATGTCATTTTTGTTCATCAAATAGTGTCTGAAGTAAGTGTATGTATGTTGCAAAAAAGGCATGGTTATCCACTGCACAATGTAAAGGCCAGAATGTTAATATTGAAAGTGTAGCCAGTCTCAAAACGGTCCTGTGATCTCATAAAAGCAGAAGTTACAGAAGAAAATAATCCAAAGTTAGGATGTGCAAGATAGGACTGTTGGTGTAACTTTCAGTATTCTGAAAAACTGAAATGCATGCATGTTGTCCACTGTTGCTACCTTCAAGTTTTCATGTAATATATATTGAACTGTCTGTTTAATGAATGACAGGGGTGAGATAAAGCTAGCAGACTTTGGCCTGGCACGACTGTATCAGGCAGATGACAAAGAGCGTCCATATACCAACAAGGTTATCACCTTGTGGTATAGGCCGCCTGAGCTGCTGCTTGGAGAAGAAAGATACGGACCTGCTATTGATGTTTGGAGTTACGGGTTAGTACCACTTTTTTTTTGCCTTGAAATGTGTGGAGTTGCACGTTAACGCCACATTTTTTTTTTTGCCTTGAAATTACAAGGTGTGGAATTACATGTAAACGCCGCTCCCCCCCCCCCCCCCCCCCCCAGGAATCGGGATCAGTCATCCCAAAATTGATAATTCTGTTTATGTACGTCTGAGACTGATACATGCTATGCTGTGAAAATTTTAGTGCAGTGTGGAAATTAAAGGAAAATGGCTTCAAATTTCATTCAGGGCTTCTCGTAATAAACTGAAAATGATTTTGTTAGCCAGACTGTAGAAACGAATCATTTAGTTCATTGGCTGATGGTCAGGATCACTCTTGACAATAATGCAAAAATGATCTTATGGATGTGTGAAATATAATGGATTTTGCTTGTGCTGGTTTTCACATTGCTTTGAGCATCTGCTATGAGACAGCGAAGTGAACATTACAGCTACAGAAAATAGGCCTCACTTCACAGCAGGTTATGAAATATCATGATTAATCTGTTTCGGTTGGGACCTACAGCTTTTCAGATTCTGCTCATGTACACATGTACCTCATAAGGCTTAAGATAAACTGATAGGAACATATTGTGCTATTTAACATTTACTACTAAATTATTGGAGGAATTGTCATTGTCATCTTGTGTTGTCCAAGCTAAACCTTTAAAGGCAGGTGGCCATTCAAGATGTGTTATAAATGTCAGTGGCCCCTTTTACCAGTTACGACCTGCTTATAGAAAATGTTTTCTGATGTAGTTTTTGCTTTTAAAAAGTTGGTCTGATCCAAATGAGACGAGAGTTCTCAAAAGCCTGAATAAACTAAAGTGGACTGATCAGATTTCTAGGTCAATGTGACCCATATACAGTGGTCCCTGTATTGAGAGACCACTCCTGGAGAAACACCAAAAGTAGTCTCTCAAAACAGGTGGTCTCATTGGAGGGAGGACACTTGCACCACCTGGTTTACATTATATGTGCATTTCTGTACACCTGTCCTGCATCATCAACACATTTCTATACATTCATATATATATATATATATGATCTATATGTAGTCATACAAGCCCAATTATTATTCAATTTTGTTAACAAATTATTAAGCTAATTTGTTCGCCAAACTGTAGAAATATGATCATTTGGTTTATTGGCTAATGGTCAGGATAGCTCTCGACAATAATGAAAAAATGATCTTATGGATGTGTGAAATACAATAGATTTTGCTTGTGCTGGTTTTCACTTTGCTTTGAGCATCTGCTATGAGACAGCGAAGTGAACATTACAGCTACAGAAAATAGGCCTCACTTCACAGCAGGTTATGAAATACCATGATTAATCTGTTTCGGTTGGGACCTACAGCTATTCAGAATCTGACCAAGTGTACACATGTATCTCATGAGGTTTAAGATAAACGGATAGGAATATACTATCCTAATTAACATTTACTGCTAAATTATTGGAAGAATTGCCATTGTCAACTTGTGTTGTCCAAGCTAAACCTTTAAAGCCAGACAGCCATTCCAGATGTCTCATGTTATTGACCCCTTTTTACCAGTTACGACCTGCTTATAGGAAAATATGTTTTCTGTTTATTTTGCATGGTCGCTGGTCGCATTGAACAGGTGGTCGTTCATAAGAGGCAAATTATTAAAGAAAAGCAACTTTTGCAACCATATTTGGGCGTTCAAATCAGGTGGTCGTTCATAGGAGGGGTTGTTGTTCAAGACAGGAACCACTGTATCGGCTATTCTGACCTTTTACAGACAACAACATGCATCATGATATGCCTATCCTACAGCTAAATTACTGAATCAGTGTATTTAAAATGCCAGGACAGGCTTACTTGTGTAATTTTATACATGGGCAATTCAGTAGAATAGATGAAGTAAGTAAATTGAGGCTTGTGACACCAGGGGGCAGGGAAGGCATATCCATGAATGTAGGCACTCGCAGTCCATTTGTTTTTTGAAAATTTGCAACAATTTTCCCACCCTAGACCTGTGAGTAGTCGTTGCAGCAAGTACATAATGAAAGATCAATAAAAAAAATAAGAAAAAAATTGTGTCTTTCATTCCAGGTGTATATTAGGAGAGCTGTTCACAAAGAAGCCAATCTTTCAAGCTAATCAGGAGATTGCTCAGCTAGAGCTGATAAGCAAGACTTGTGGCACGCCATCTCCAGCTGTGTGGCCAGATGTCATTAAACTACCCCTTTTTCATACTGTTAAGCCAAAGAAACAATACCGCAGACGTCTGAGGGAGGAATTCTCATTGTAAGTATATGTATAAAAAGCCTACTGATTGGAAATGATAAATTCGTTGACAGTTTTCCTTTGCATTTGTAATGAGTCCAAATATTATTGAAAGAAAAAGAAAAAAAGTTTGTACTTCATATAGTTGTACAATGGCATGCAAGATCCTCATATTTATTCCAAATGAAAAAAATCAGATAAAAGTGATATGATATCAGTATTGAAATAATATTAATTTGTTTTAAAGAAAGCTGAAGTTGAAGCTTAATGTGTATGAATTTACATTGAAAACTATATTTATTACTGTGAACATAGTAAAATATATTACCGCATTGGTACATTTCCTGTAAATAGTTTTTTCCTGTACGATGATACGATACTACACCTACTAAATTTGGTTGTGTGTGTGTGTGTGTGTGTGGACACTTCATAGGAGAGGGGTGTGTTGTGCACGAAAATTGGGTCACGGTGACCTTGACCATTGACCCTGTCATAGAAAATGCTTGTGTGGGCCATAGTTCATACACAGTAATGCAGATACAAGACTTGATGTGTGGATGCTCTTTGATATAGCAAAATTATGTCAGTTTGCAGAATATCCTTCCATCCATTCTTTTGGCTATCCTTCCTTGTGACAGCTTAGACTATATTACCTTCGGCACATAAAGTGCCGGGGAGTATTGTAGTCCCCTTTATCATCTGTCTGTCTGTCTGTCTTGTTGACGTTACTGCAGTATCTCAAAAAATGTTTACCGCAGCTCTACCAAGTTTTTTTCACAGAAAGACCTTATGATGGACCAGGTTCCAAATGAAAACAAGCTTCCTTTGATTATTTTTAAACCATTTATGAAATGTTTAATGTATTTATTTGAAGGCCATTTGAGTGGCGTCAACGTTGCCACGAGTTTTAAAAAATATTGACCGCAGCCTAACCACATTTTGTCAGAGATGTATCCTATGATGGACCAGGTTTCTATGTAAAGCCAGCATCCTCTGATTATTTTTTTACTTTGTTATGAAACTTAATGTATTTATGTGAAGGCCGTCTGAGTGGCGTCAACCCTGACGACGTCACTGCGATATCTAAAAAAATATTGACTGCAGCTTCAGATGTTTATCAGAGATGTATCTTCTGATGGACCAGGTTCCTACTAAAACCAGCTTCTGACGATTATTTTTAACCTTTTTATGAAACTTTAAAGTATTTATTTCATGGCTCTTATGAATGGCGCACAAGGGACAACGTTACCATAATATCTGAACAGGGATCAGCTTCAGCAAATTTTTATCAGAGATGCACATTATAATGGACCAAGTTACTGTTGAAAACCAGCTTCCTCTTACTATTTTTAAACTTGTCATGAAACTTTAGAAGTATTTATTTGAAGGCTGTGTGAGTGGAGCACAAGTGGACAACTGCATTTGTTTGAAGGCCATCTGAGTGGTGTCACCCCTGACGGCATTACTGCAATATCTCAAAAAATATTATCCGTAGCTGTACCATATTTTTGTCACCGAAGGGCCTTATGATGGACCTGATTTCTATTCAAAACAAGATTCCTCTTATCATTTTTTACCTTTTTTGTGAAACTTTTAATGTATTGTTTCAAGGCCATCTGTGTGGTGTCAACTCTGACGATGTTACCGCAATATCTCAAAAAATATTGACTGCAGTTTTACATGTACCAATTATTTTTTAGAGATGTATCTTATGATGGACCATATTTGTATTTAAAACCAGTTTCCTTTGATTATTTTGTAACTTTTTATAAAACTGTAAGGGGAATTTGTTTGAAGGCTGTCTGAGTGGCGTCAACCTTGAAGACGTTACCGCAATATCTAAAAAAACATTGACCGCAGCTTTACCCAATTTTTGTCAGAGATGCATCTTATGATGGACCAGGTTTCTATTTAAAACCAGCTTCCTCTCTTTATTTGTAATTTTTTATGAAACTTTAAAGTATTTATCTTCAAGGCCTTCTGAGTGGTGCACCAAGGGATGACGTTACTTTAATATCTCAACAAGGATCCATCGCAGCTTCACCAGATTTTTATCAGAGATGCACATTATAGTGGACCACATTCCTATCGAAAGCCAACTTATTATTATTTTTAAACTTTTTATGAAAGTTTTTAAGTATTTAATTAATGGCCATATGAGTGACGCACAGTACAGTGACCTCCGTCACCAGAACTTACCCCAAGAACACACCCAAAATTGCTCTTTCATTTCATAGACAACAATATGGAAATTGTATATAAAGTGTTGTACTGCAAAGTTTCAAAAAAATAAAAAGTCGCAGAATTGAGGAAAAAAAATGGGGGTAATATGTTCTGTGAATACTATTTTTACCAGTATCGTGACACCAACACCCGTCAAATTGGTGTCTGGACACATGATAGGATACAGGTGGGTCATGTGCCAAAATAGGCCCACTGTGACCACGACCGTTGACCTCATCCAAGAAAATGCTTGTCCAGGCCATATTTTTGCACTGTAAGAACTACAGATGCCATTGACCTGCAGTGGAGGACCCCCAATGTATTACCACACAATAAGACTGCCGCTTTTGAAGTTAATTTCATGTATTTCTTTGTAGCCTACCTCGTCCTGCACTTGACCTCATGGATTCAATGCTGGAACTGGACCCCAGCAAGCGTTGCACATGTGAACAGGCACTGAATAGTCCCTGGCTTGCTAAAGTCGTTCCAAGTATGATACCTCCACCAGAGTAAGTATCTTTACTGTTACTAAAAGATGACATGTAATATATTTTAACGGAACCGATGAAAATCAAAAGCAGTTCATTAAAAATAGTCATCTCACCTATTTATGGTGGAACAAATCTGAAGTGTGTGTATTGAAGGACAGAAAATTACTTCAGCCCAGTGCCAATTTCAGCTGTCATCTCTGTAATTTGGTCTGATTACTGAGACTACAGTGTTTTTGTTTTACAGATAACTGTTTCATGTTGCAATGATAGGACATACAGGAATTTAGAGTATGTTCACTTACATGACCTTCACGTCATCTACAGTGCCATTTGGTCTTGTTTTCTGAATGATTATTCCTCTAACATGGCCACTTTCCATCCAGTTTGAGTGGTTGTATGGGGGGGGGGGGGGCGCAAATGTGTGTGGCAGTTTTTTTCATGTGCACAGAAGGATATTAAGTGACAGGCAAAAAGAAATCTTTGAAAGTCTGTTTGCGGTGCCAGGTATTGCAGGTGTCATTGCTGTGTTACTTGTGTTGTAGTCTGCCTCGGGATCAGGATTGCCACGAGCTGTGGAGCAAGCGTCGCAAGCGCAGCATGCGAGAAGCCATGAAGATGGAACAAGAACAGCTGGCTCAGAAAGGACAACTGGCGAGCAGTGCACAGGGCAAGCAGCATGAGCAGCGCCGACCCGGCAGCTCCGAGTCTCACCAAAGCAAGGCAGCTCCCGTCAGCAGTGGATCAGTCTCTTCTAGTTCTACAGCAGTGTCCGGGCGACAGCGCCCGCCCGTAAGGTCTGACAGTGACAATAAACTATCGTCTAGAAGTCTAGGTGTTTTAGGTATGTCTTCTGATCAAAGTATTCCAGGGTTAGATATGACAGATAGTAAGCCCGAGGATGATATGGGTATGGAAGAAAGGCCCAGGAGTTCGTCACATGTATTAAATGAGGACAAAATTACTCCTGGCGCCAGTCGGGGCATGACATCAAATAGTAGTAGTAGCAGCAATAACAGCAAGTCCTCAGAGGGAAGCAGCAGGACACCAGTAAGTACCGATGTTATGCAGAAACAACTACTTGCACAGGTGCTGCAAAGCAAAAAGGGGTTATCAAATAACCAGCTTGCTCAAATACTTAATATTCCTTTAGACGCTTCGACGAAACAACTAATAGAGAACCTTAATATGCAGCTTCTGCTGGCTGCAGCTGCCAAGCAGGCCCAGGACAAAGGGGGCGGCTCAAGCAGGGCGTCGTCAGTTGACCCTCCAGAATCTGGTCGAGAAGCTCCATCAAGGAGTATATCAGTGTTGTCGGGAGCCATGTATGAAGGGGACAGCAGTAGGAGTAGCCACTATGACAGTCCTCATGGTGCCATGCAAGGCTACGGCTCCGGGTCGAGTCAGGGCGGCACTACAGCTGAACACGGTGGACCGGACGTACCTGTGGGCGATTCAAATAAGGGGGTGAAGGCAGCCCTGGCACAACTGCTTGCCCAGCAGGGGCACAGTGTAAGCCTGGGAGGTCAGAAGTACCTCACCACTCAAACACCTAATCTGGCAACCCAGACGCAGACCACCAGAGTTGTGGAGCCAGCCAGACAAGTCAGCGAGTCGGGAGGGTACAGTAGTCGTGCCCCACATGGGGATTACTCCAGGGAATATTCTCAGCAGACCAGCTATGGCTCTGCAATGTCCATATCGGATGATTCCAACAGTTCATTCCATTCAGGTGCTGAAGAGGGCAGCAGGCCTGGCAAAGGCTCCCTGGGAATGGGGGAGCCTATGCCAGGGGGCCACATGGCCTATGGTAACACGGGGCCTCTGGGTCCCAATGATGATGTCTCCTTGCGTGCCAAAGTGCAGAACTATTTTGACAGTTATCCTCGAGAGGACAATCCAAGAAGGCCGCCTCCAAGAACAGGCCAAGGCAGTGACCACTTAGGCCCTCATGGTCACAGTATGCCAACAGGTCCTGGCCCAGCCCCACCAAGGGTGCCTCCTGGTCCAGCTAAAAGTATACTGAAGAATCGCAGTAGTAGTCAAGGAAATTATGGACCCCAGGGACCATATTCTGGGCCAGGGCAGCCAGGGGCATGGAATTAAGCCTTCTGCAAAGTCCTTATGGCATATTTTCACATGTGTCATAGTTCTATGAACTTGTTTTGTGTGCATGATGAGCAGTTGTAAAATGATTCTGGCCATTTGAGATGAACGTCTCTTTAAACAAACTACACTGTGTACATGATAACTCGTGTTGAGGCAAGAAGCAGGAACACTTACTGGAAGATGGTCTACAATATTTAGTTCTTTACGGCACGACTTGACATGCACAGCAAAGCATCGGATTGTCAGATACGGATCTGGAGCTGCAGTCTGTTCATGGTTTTGACACTTGAATATACTTTAGTTTGACAAGAGCTGGGGTATCCGGCCTAAACACTGCAGATCAATGAAGCAGGGGGGTAAAGCGTGCATGTCGTTTCATGATACATGCTCGTATATAGGGTCACAACGGTATCCTTGTACCTGTGTTGGTAAAATGGTATCTTCAGATGTGGAAATTGGAGAAGTGTGGTACGGGCCAGAGTACAAGTATGGAACATGCCTCTGTTATGGATGTGTTTACCAGTGTGCTCCCATGAAATTATGCTTGTATATTATGCAGAATCTTTTGTATTGTGTACGACACAAAAAGTCTGGGTGTATAACCGTTGATCCTTAGAATGATGAATGTAGGTATCGACGAACAAATTATGAAAGTGCTTTGACTATTTGCATTGACAAATGTATCACTTTATGTTTTGTTTTTCCTCATGAAATTCGAAGTCCACAAAATTGGGACTTGCTTGAATGGAGTTTAAGCTGGCCATGCACACGGTAATAGTGTTTGGTGAAAGTGTGGATATGAAGTGGCTGGTCCTATATTTTTTTTTTGCTGGAGCAGCAGCAGCTCGTGCAGGTGGAGGAAAAAACCAATGAGGAAAATGCTAAAAATTGTTGAAAGAAATTGAATTCCCTATTATGATACTTTCTGATGCATAGTTTGATTTTTGCCTGATGCATTATGAAGAAGAGAAAGCAATATTCCCAAGTGTACGGTACTGATTACTATTTGCCACCTTCTGTGACAAATTAGCTATGCTCCAATGCCAGATGTTATGCAGACTTTGTATTTACATGTTTGGAGATGCAAGACATGCGATGAATTTAAGTATTCAAAAAAAAAAAATGCTGCTAAAAATGTAAACTGTAGTGTATGTATAGAGAAAATGCCTTTCCCCATTTTGTCCCCCTTTGTGGGGGTTAATAAAATAAAATGTCTGTTTAACAAGTATGTTTATAATTTTGTTCATCATGGACTACGGTTGAAGTTTTTTTGTTTTTTTTCCCCTGAAATATATACAGCAGACATTCGTAAAACAAAGAGCAGAAATTGATTCAGCTATACACCTGAGTATGATCATATATATATATATATATATAGGACTGGGCTACTTAGATCTGTATGTGACATACCCACTGTAGCATGCTACTTTTCCTTGCTCAATAGTGCTGTGAAGTACAAATACTGAAGTTAACAGATGAAATTGTGGAATATGTTTATACTGAAAAACATGGAGCCCATGTGTTAGTAACAGTATATTATTCCGTGGAACCACTATACATCCTGGTGTAATCCTGCATTGTGTGGTTGGGGACCAGAAAGTCCTGATACACCACTGTTGTAGCATTTCTTTGTATGAGTAAACTTCATGTGCTTTCATGGCAGAACTGTGTTGATACTTATTCCTTTGAATATCATAGTATCTAACTGGTCAGATCTCCTTAAACCTCGTTAACAAAATTTTTAGATTAAAAGCAAGATTAATTTTTTGCACTATTCAGGAGCAGTTTTGAAGCTTCAAGTGTAGCAAGGGCTTAGCCTAAAAACATCCAGTTTAATTATTCATTTGCAGTAATGTATGTGTGGTTTTAACTTGCACCTTTACCACCAGGTGGCAGTGGAAATTTTATTTTGCAAATTGATGCCAAATTTCTTGTACAGTGATCCCGTGCTTGTGAAGCCCCCTGATGAGAGGCTGCTTCTCCTTGCTGCCAGTATGGTATTTTCATTTTATTTTGCCTCCTTTAAGGCCACATTAGTCTTTGAGGTGGTCTCGTAAGAGGGGGATGGATCACTGTGTAGATGTCAATTTCAGCAAGGCAACATTTTGAATTTAGTTCATGAATTGTTTACATCCAGTCCATGTTTACAGTGTTTAAAGGTATGGACAGTTTAATATCCTTGGTCTTGGGAAAATTCCTATATTTTAGAAAGTACCATTCATTTACAGTGTAGAACATGCGAAGGAAAAAGTGGCAAAACTCTTCATAATCTTAAACACAAAGTTCAATGAAATTTTAAATAACACAGAAGATAGAACATTTTGTTGAGTGCTGCGTGGTAGCACAAAATTTCTCTACCCAATTATGGGGGGGGGGGGGGCACAAAATTCCCTTCCCAGGTGGGGGGATGGGAGGGGGAGTGTCATCAAATCATCAAATTGTGAATCAGTTTCTAACAGTCGTACAACAATAACCATGGGGGGGGGGGGGGTATTGAGTTTGTGCAAACCAGTTCCTTTCTGTGTGGAAATTATGGCATTTATTTCATTCAAACAAGAAAGTCTGATATCCGACCAGTCAGAGACTGGCCACAGATGGGAGGCAGCCGACATTATGGCAAGTGGAACATGCGTTCCCGTATTTAAAAAAAAAAAAAATAGTTTGGTGTGGAAGAGGAAACCTGTGCAGCTGTGACTGTCTTAAGTTGAAACAAATCTGGTATATTTGTACCATAATCAGTATTTTGCTTTTTGGGGCAGAAGGGATGCCGTTATTATACTTCAAAGTGAAGGATAAATTGTGGAGAAAGATACCTCAATTTAGTTGACATTATTTCCTTTGATAAAATCATCATCAAAGTGGTTCTGTGGTGCCAGTATAGTAGTACCTTCTGTTTAAGACCTCGCCTGCCTTCAAAGGGGGGTCTCATACTGCAGGTGGTCGTAAACTGCAGGTAAATTTATGGAAATAGACCAGTGCCATGAAAGGGGAATCTTTACAAAGGTGGGGTCTTTCATGAGAGGTTGTCTTTAGAGCAGGTACCACGGTATCGTGCAGTTATGAATGGCGTATGGCTGAAAAAGACATCTGTGGCTCCTTCAGTTCTGGAGCATTTAAAAATGGGGTCCGAGGAAAGTGGTCTGTTATTGGATGTCTAGTAACATGCTAAAGACTGCAGTCCAGGCCTAATTTTGGTATTCCCTCAAATAGGAAGTTCCTACTGTATGCCCTTCAACTGATGCAGAGCTTCTCAAAATGCCGGGCAGATAGCCAGAGTGCTGAAGAGTCCCTCTAATGTGCACTACAAATACCCGCACTAATACCGTAACTTCAGGAAATGCGAAGAAACAGCCCCACATGGCTACTATTACAGTTGAACAGGATGAAAATTGTAAGCACTAAATTTGCATCCCAGATAGGCAACCAGGTTACTGAGCTACTTGGCATAACCCACAAAAACACTAATCATGGGGTGAGATATAAAACAACTGATGGATATTTTAAGTATTTTTATTTTTAATTAGCATGGTCAGTGTTTAATTGGAATTAAAATTGGTCTGTACCACACTGCAACTCGTCAACAATGTGAAATTTATTTTCATGATTTTGTAATTGCCAAAAAGGTCAAATTTTGTGATTGAGTGCACGGTTATTTAAAACCTGATTGATCGAGAAAGATTAGTTTGTTCTACATTATTTCTGGATCTGAATACACGTCTGTGGATAGTTGAATGGCCCTTTTTATCTGCACACTTGAATTTAAATACATTAAAACATGCATGATCCTGACCATGGACAGGAGTGTTTTACTGTCTGGTAAAAATGGAACTAAAACTAAAATCCTTTATGTTATTGTGAAAGATGATGTGAACTGGGGTTGATTCAAATTAGGTGCAAAGAAGTTTTGCAAATGGACAAAAGTTCCTCCAGTTTTGACCGTTAATGTTGAGGGATAGAGCTGGTGCTGAATGAGGGAACAACATTAAAATCCTGTATAGTCACAAGGACCACTTTAGACCAGCAAAATCTGCTTCTAAATTAGGAAATAAAAGTAGGAATTCAAAAATCTGTATAAATTTTAAGTCCAGTTAGCTTTTGAAATGGGGTTACTGAGAGTACAAGCTGTCTCATGGAAAGGGTGTAGTTAACTCTGTATGCCCCCCCCCCCCCAATTATTTTAAACCGTATCTTGCAATTTTGTTTTGTGCTGCTGTAAATCGTCTTGATTTAGTGCACCTCTCAAAATGTAGAGATCTAAATGTATTCTCTCATGATCCTTGTTGATACACTTCCCAATTACGTTTTCACAAATTCAACACACGGTAGGACCTGGGTAAATTTACACAATCTTGTATAAGAAGTTAGGGCAGTAGTTCACTTGGGGAAAAAGTCCTCATTCAGTACAAAGACTTTGTCAATCATTTGAAGAGAACACATTTCTATTGCCCCATGTACACGCAACCAGCACACCTTGATCTGTCTTGTGTTGAGCATGTTAAAGCAACCTGTTTCCCCTTCAACTAGCCAAAACCAACTGGTGGTCAAATGTCTGCTTCAGTGTGTTCTGAATTGACAGAGAATTGTAGATGAATGAGACCTATCAAGATAACGCACCCCAGGTTAGCTACCTTCCTTGGCATGGGTTGGCCACTCTTCAGTCTTGATCCAGGGAGGAAAGGGCTTAAAGTACTGGTCACAGGATTCATGAGGATGACCATATATAGATGTACTTGCAATCTCAAGACAATGTGTGCAAGTACTCCAGTTAACTCTGTGGAAAAAGCAACAGTGGCACAGAACATCAGGAAGGTCGAGATGGATAAATGATGCAAAGATCTGGAAATGTGCCTGATTGAAGAACCAGGTGTAGGTATTTTGCTGTGCAAGGTTGGAAAGAACTGAGTGAGATCTTACAGTTGTGAGTGTTGCAGTTATTGAAAGATATTCTGACCTCAGAAATTGGAGATTGCGGATTAAATTTTTTTTTTTTTTTTACTATATTGTAACAAAGAATAAAGGCATAATGCAGCGTCTTCCTGCTTCCAAAGTATACTGGCCACTTCACTGAGCCTCTGCAAAGTACCTTAATTTTATGGCATCTTGGCAGTTGAGACAAGAAGCAGTTTGATTAGTCATGTGCACTTGATTTATTGGATAAGAGAATGGTCACTTTTTGAATGCTGATAGACCAGCATAAAGTAAAGCTTGTAAAATGTAGATTTGGTTTTAACAGCTTGTGGGGATGCTTTGCTATTCAACTGGGCCTCACCATGAAGGATTGGCAAGATAAGTCCCATGTTCCATATTAAAGGGAGGGTATGCTAAGAGTCTTTCAAAGACCATCCTTAGAGGTACTCGATTCTGCCCCATTTCTTGAAAATGTTGAGACCGTTAAGTAGCCAAAATTAGCATTTTTAATCTTCGACACCATGCGATTACAGCCCCATCTCCCCTTCAGTCAGTAATGTCCAGTGTCCCACCAGGTCCTGATCTTGGTGCAGTTCACACGCCATTCCCGTGAGGGTCACAGTGTGAGGATGCACAGTATCCCCATTGTTCTCATTTACACAAAGCCAGGGCTTGATATTGAGATTCTTAATGACCTGCCTATTGATCAACTTTGAAACAAATCTTGATAAATCTAGTGCTGACAGCCCCATTGGCTCGTAAATTTTTCACTTCTTCCAGTCTAACTTTATTAACATGTTGAGCAGTCCTGAATGTCGTGGCCTGAGAGCAGAAAGAGTGGGGAGTACTGGGCTGATGTGGACAATTAATGTAAAAAGCGGAACAAGAGAAGAAGGACATCAAATTGCCATCATGTGATGGCTCTGTAGCTTATTATAGACGGGCAGGAAAGGGGAATTTCCCCAGCTTGCATGACTGGGACAAGAGTTCACGTTTCAAGGACTTGCCACAATAAAAGTAGCAGGCGAAAAGAAATTTAAATCCAAAGAAAAATATGATGCTAAATGTAGATTTTCATATTTAACTTGCAGAGACAAAAATCTTGAACAAAAGAAAAGTGCTCTGAAAGTGTAAATCATGATCAGTTACCTGTAATAAAACCGCACAGTAGTGTGTTTCTATGTTGAACAATTCATAATGTGCTGCTTAAAGTGGCATTCAGTTATGAACAGTTGTCAACTTTCCATCTTTTGGCAACAAATCCGTATGGTGGTGGTGGGGATAATAATTCCCCATATGTGCAGTTGGTTAGATGATTGGGGGGGGGGGGGGGCATATAATTGAGAGAATTTGTGGTTCTTTTTACAGTCAAAGAGTTGATGTACTCTGATATACTTGGAAGTTCAAATACTGCGCGTTGAGGCAAATTACATTCAGATTATTTCTCAAAACCCCTCAAGGGGATCGATACATGAGCAGGGTATACAAAAGATCAAGAATTATCATGCACAGGATAATCAAGGAAACACAATGGTACTTAGCAAATGTGTAGGGACATACATATATATATGGGGCCCTCTAATGGATACAGGTCACAATATTTACATGAAGCACTGTTGTGCTGTATGATAACTGCATCCATACATGTGCCTTATGAGCATATTCATGCAAATAACAGGCAGATTCGTTATTGGTCAAGACAATGACATAACGAAGGCTGTGCATCTTTGTTTTTGTCCCTGAGCTTGGAGAGTCCTCAACATCGCCAGATAAGCTGTTCCATACCATTGCACTCGAGTAAGTAGCATTTCTGTTAATATATGAGGTTTTAGGATTGGGCAAATAAAGATTGTGCTTAGCTGATCCCAGGTTTAAGCTATGAACATCTACAGGTTTCATCATATCAAGCATATGGCCATGTAGCATATTGTTCCAGGACTTGTACACCATTGTACGAAAGTATAGCTTCAGCAGTTAAACCCCACCAAAGGAAGTGCTGGTGAGATCCAACGCATCTCTTTCAAATGAGGCTTTTGAAGGCAAAAAATAGTGCACTGAAGGCATTTACAATACAAGATTAAGAAACATACACTTGAAAGTAAGGCAAGAATTAACGTGCGAGACTCGAACAGAGAGGTTTTTAGTGAAGTTCTCTTGGAAAACTGGGTCCACTGGATGTGGTAATCTTAGCTTTTTAATAGTGCCACCCTTCTAAAGTGACCCCAGGCAAACACAGTTAATTACTGGCATCAAATATATGTGACATTCTTCACTGACTAGCAAACAAGGGGTTTTTTTTTATGGAACCCACATGGATATGTGCCAGCATGAGGTTGTTGCCATGGTATTGGCAGACCTCCTTTCCAATCTGTTGAAGCCACGCTGCATTTGCTATTGCCAGACTTGGTAATTAAGTAAAGGCCAAGTCTGCTTTGTTCATAACAAATAGGTAAACAACCCAGATATATATATGAAACAGTTGTATCTGTTAAAGCCACGCTGCATTTGCAATTGCCAGACTTTGTAATTAAGTAAAGGCCAAGTCTGCTTTGTTCATAACAAATAGGTAAACAACCCAGATATATGTGAAACAGTTGTCCTTCCTGTGGTAATATACGACTCCTTGCTTCATTGGACAGGCCATTCAGACTCTTGACAAAAAAAAAAAAAAGAAGCACTTTATAGCCAATATGCACGACTTATTGCCTCTATGATGGGCTGTCCAGATGAAATTTTGAGAGTCCATACACATCCTCCCTCCCCCCCCTCCCAAACAAAAATAAAATAAAGACCCAAGGTCAAAACGAGATGGTGAAAGTTGCATGGTTCCACTTGATAATTTTGTCAAAGTGTTCGACTGTTCAGCACAGTGGGTATGTCTAGGATCTATGTAAAACCAGGTAGCAACATTTTGCTTGGTGGCCACAGACTGACACTGGTGATGTCATTCAAAAGTTTCCCTTTGCTTTTTGTGTATGTGTGTGTTGGTCGGTTACCAAGGCTATACCCTTAACTTCTTGTCTAAATCGCTATGGGATGGCAGAAAACGGCATGCCAATGCTGATAAAAGTCCAATTTGAGTGGAAGCCGTCATCATTACAGTATGGGACACTGAAGTCCAGTAATTGCTGAATCATGGCAGTAATGTAGATTCACTCAGTTTTACTATATCTTGATTTCTGTATGTTTTGATGATGACAAAACTGAAAACACGAATGAAATTGTATTTCAAGACAGGTTCAAGTGGAACTATGTCAAGAATAGTGAGGGTAAAAATTTCAGTCAAATGCCTGAAATGCCAAAAATATAATTTTAACATGCATAAATAAGTATGTTTATATAGTAATTTGTGCATTTGAATATTGTTTTGCATTTTCTCATGGGAAGGATCTTTGCATGTGGGGAGTACAAAGGACAACTTTGCGTTCTGTGTGCGAGTTCATGTACAAGATTATATTGATTTATATAAGGTGGACTAGGTTTGATTCTCGGACAACCATACCCTGTATGTGTATAAAATGCTGTCCTAACATGAATAAATGGGTGACTTAATGCATTGTACTATTTCATCATTCTATAAAAAAATGCTGCTACTCATTTTGCATACATTTGATCTATGTTGCTGGCACTGTGCAAAAAAATTCAGTGGAATGGAACAGTTCTTGGAAGTTTTTAACACACGTTTGTTTGTTTGTTTGTTTTTTTCAGTTAGGGCAATAAGTATAGCTGGGTATTTTTCTGAAAGAAAAAAAATGAAATAAATATAAAAAGAGTTCTTTTGTAACAGTACATTTATGCACAAAATTGTGCTGCTTTGACCATGTTGACGAGAGAGGAGAATGATGCATAGAATTGGGATTTGTATTAAATGTAGTTTCCTGGAAGGAACATAATGAGAACGTTCACAAATATCTGCTTTACATCTGACCTGCTGTGTTAAATTTAGTTGCTGCAAAAGAATGTGTTGGGGGGGGGGGGGGGGGGGGGGCTGCTCAGTGCCCAAGATTTGTTTCACTATGAACTGCACAAATTACTTAAACAGTGAAAGCACTCCATTGAATTTGGCATCCAGGACGGCAGTTGAAAAAAACAAAAACAAAAAACAAAAAAACAAAAAAACAAAAAAACAAAAAAAAACAGACCTTCAGTGTTTACTTTTAGTTTTTGTTAGGAACAGAGCAGTATTTTAAAGTGTACAGGTCACTTTGCCTGTGCAAATGTGACAAAAAGTGACAAGTTTGCTTTAATATATTCCAAAGAAATACCAACATCAAGCAGGCAAAGTGATGGGTTTTCAATTATTCTTATTCTGCATGGGTCATGTATGGATCTTCTTGCATTGAAACTACCACAGTAAACTGCCACTTATAATGAATGCAGTGAAAATTGGATACCAGGGTGAGGAAAGTCCTGTGTCTAAGCAGTCCAGAACAAGTGAAATAAGAAGTAATGTCCCAGTATAGCATATACATGTCTATAAAAGTGACATGTTGAGGCATGTTGACCCTAGTAGGAATGCTCTTGGTCCGAACACAGTGAAAGAGGATAGCCACGTGGGAGTGTTGTTTCACTTCTTCCAGGCATCTGCAATCTTCTTTTTATTTGCTGCAGTCTTCAGGGCTGGGTAGTTTTGGCATTTTACTAGCCCTCTATTCAAAACGGTTTGTCTGTATGCAGTGAAAACTCGTTATAATGACACCATCTGTTACTGCAGAAATGTGTTGGATAACTGAGTATGTCCGATAAATGAATCAAGTAACAAAGAAAATGAACTTTCCCCCCCATGAAAATTTGTGTCATTATATTGAATATGTCGGATATTTGAGTGTCGTTATAAGGAGGTTTCACTGTATAATAAAATCTCGCTTAGAATAGCAAAATTTCTGGTGGTCTCTCGGGCTAGTGCTTTTAATATTTTAACTTGCCCTGATTGGAACTTGACTTGTCCTGGGCTAGAGGGCATGCAGATCGTAGAGCTCTGATTTCATATGTCACATGCTGATCTCAATGAATACGATGTTGCTGGACATTGGAGTACATACATATATATATATATATTTAATAGGTCCTGTTACGTCTTAACGGTACATGTTGCAAGCAGATGTTCACATTAAATATGTGCATGGGTGCATTTGCACTGTTTGCTTAAACAAGAACCTCGCACAATTGTACCATATACACATAGCATGTGGGGTCAAATTGTATCGTCTCGATGGCCTTGCTGATTTATATAATATGAAATGTGGTGTCTTGAGATGTGAACAAGTTGGGGCAAATGACTGGTGATACGGAGGGAGTAATATTGCGCCAACACATGACCTGTTTAATATGTATAAAACTTTTGAACTAAAATGAAGTGAGGGTGACTGAAAATGTTGGGTATACTGGTACCAGTAGCTGGAGCGACTGCAGGAACTGCTTTGCATATAATTATGTACTTTGTAATGTGAAATGCTGTTGTTCACCATTAAAAATTGATTTGAATTGAACAGTATATGAAAATTTGTTCAACACTTGTATTGTGATCCTGGCTGTGGCGTGTCACTCGGGATTATGACCGAGCTCTCTTGTAAGTGTGAGGTTGTATGAGAATTTTTTTCATCTTCCTGACGTTGGTAGAACACACAAGAAGAGTTGTAAAATTTTGAACACTTCAAAAATGAACAGAAGCAGTCCATCCTTAAGGTTTCTACAGCAAGTTTGCTAAGAAGTCTGGATATCATGCAGCTTGGTCAGTTGATCAAATACCAGATTTGTTGGATATGTTACTTGATCTTTGATGACTAAACACAAGTGACAAATTTGGAAAGCGGAACTTTGATCTTGATATCCTTCATACAGAATCCAGATATGTTGCAGTTAACATTAGGAAAATTACCCTGTGTATATATTTTCTCATCAGGATTGGGAATACTTCACGATTTCATTCAACAGACTGACAGACAGAAGAGTTGCTGGATCTTTTACTATCACTGATGCTGATACAAGTAATATATGTAATACTTTGTCATGTCCAGTTGCAAAGTCCCAAGCTGCAGTACTTAGTAAAATGTCAATATGGCTAGTAACTGGAACTTCATAGTTTTATTTTTATCTCAGTGAAACCTCCACAACACAGACATGTGTTTAAAAAAACAACAACAATATTTTATAGTAATTGAAGTTCCAGGAATGAAATTCTTGTTCATATCAAACCGCAAACCTGCTAATTTGAAATCTGTCCGTGCTGTTTCCTCTCTTGGACGCCCAGCCATTTACAACTCCAGAGTCATTTGGCTAATGGTACCCATGGTTTCTGCTAACATTCCTTATTCTCTCCTGCCAAGTAATATATGGGTGCAGCCAAAATGCCCTTTCAGTTTGGCAGGAATCCAATCAAAAAGTACAAAAATTGTGACACAAGCTTTAAATTTTCTTATATCTGATTTTGAATGAAAAAAAAAAGTCTGATAATTCTTTCATGCATTATTTCTGTAAACCAGCAGTTCATTTGAAATTTATTTACATCTGGATGACTGTTCATGACAAAGGACTTTTTAGACCATCAAGCAGTTCTGAAGTCAGCTGTATGCACTTGGTGTGAGACTATATGAAAAGGAACAGATGTGCATTATGGGATATTACAGCATTCTGTTCTGAGGATTGCCCTGGATTAAGCAAGTTATGTGCCAAGACGACAGCCTCCAGACTTGCCATGCAATGGAGAAAATTGCTTACTTTATCCTGTTGGACTGGGGGGAAAAAAAAAAACAACTCAGAGATGCAGATGAACCATATTTTATGTTGGACCTATAGAGCAGGATCAGGTGTAGCTGGGCTGAAACAGTGAAGCCTAAAAAAAAAAAAAAAAGACACTTGCTGCATATCAACCTAATATCTACAAGTGGATCTGAGACGATGTGTGTGCAGATGTTTGGGTAAAAGAGGACCAGTGTGCATTTTGCAGCCCTGTTTCTTGGTTCCTGCATAAGTGAACAACTGCAGTGCCCTCTGGAGGGCTATTCCAGGACTGTGGCAGACAGAAAGACTGTAAGGTATTTTTTCCTTTAGGACAGTTTAGTTGTTTTGAATGTCTTACCTTACTATTGTTGCACCCACACACACATTGGCCTGTTCTTTTTCCTTCTTTTTTCTTTTTTTTTATTGGGTGTTTACATTGGCTGTTCCACTAGAACTGGTTTAAACAAATCTTAAAATTTTGAGTTTCTGTGAACAAGGATTTTAAAACTTGTAACGGTACAGGAGACGCTAGTTCATATTGTGCGAACAAAAGAGCTTATGATTGAATCAGGAAACCAAGGTGGCTGAACGTACTTGGACTGAAAAAGGCTTCGTAATTGCAGTGCATTGTGGTTTTATTATATTGACTACCATCCCATGTGCATCAGTTTTCATACAAGCCCGGCCAGTAGCAATGCAGTTCGTTGTTCCTTTATGTGCCTTTCAAAGCTGATCTGTCCTTTGCTCTTCCTAAATTGTTATTTTAATCAATAAAAATCACAATCTCGTGCTGAATGTTCAAAACTTCAAGAATATACCATGTACATCCCAGCAGATCTCACCATCTGGGCATTAGGCCAGGGCATAGAAGCACTGCATTGTGAAGGTCAAGGCCACTACCAGGGGACCATGGACTCCCAGGCCTCAAATATTTTCCTAGAAGCATATTTGTGTGTGTCGCATTTTATGGGCAACTTAGGCTGAGCTCTGTCTGACAGTTTGGTGGGTAAACCGACAGATTAGCTGCCAGAAAGGTAGACTGATGTATTAGAATGGACATACATGTACATTGAAAGGAAAGTCAACGAGGCATTTTCTTTCAGGTAAAACTTGCAGGTTGTCAGAGGGCTTGATGAATTCAAAGTTGACAAAATTGGTCTTCCCTTAAGAAATTTATGGTCTTATTTGATGTCACAACTTGGGACCGAACAAGAACAAAAAGCCAAAACAAATTTCATCTTGTTGCAGATCTGTTGTAGTTGCTCTTGGCTCTTTGGTTGGCTATGTAAGATGGGCATACCACACTGTGTAAAACTTCAACTATTCTGTTTTCTTTTTTAGCTCTGCTGACCAAAGGTTGCAGAGCTTATGCGACCGCTCATGTCTGTCCAAGTGTTTCCATTGATATGGAACAATGCTGACAAAATACAACACTCGTTACAAGACACTTTAGAAAAGATAATATTAATCTATAGATTTAGGTAGGGCTAACATAGAAGTGGTGGTGGGGCGATAGTTGGTATACTGTAAAGTTAACTTAAACCCACCCAGAGAATTTCTCGAGTCTGTCTGCAGTCAGAAACCATCTTTCATTCAGCGCTTCCCATTTCATCACTTCGGTGTAGAGGTGACTATTGTCAATTACCTTAAACACTCACTTCACGATCATTGATAGTACATAACTGTAACATACTAGAGACGTCCGTCCGTAAACTTTCGCTCATTAGCACGATGCCGTCCACAGTTTTCAAGATAGCCCAATATAACTTTCAGGACATCTAGGGTGTATGAAAATGTAGGTCCCTTTTGATATTGGTGGCCCCACTTTCAATATTATGTAATATAGGGGCCACAATGTGAAAATCTTGTGAACACTCTAAGATCTTTAATTTGGCGTATCTTCACAAAATTTGGTGGGATTGTGGGGGAGGTCAAAGTCTAAATTGCTAATGATATTAGTGGTGCCACCTATAATTTGACCAAAATTTTGAGCCAAAATGTGTTTGAAGATGTAAAATTCCATATAAGGAAAAGTAATTAGATTAGACTTGCCAAATTTACAGGATACATAGACCATGGCCACAGCTAGAATGTTGAGGAAAATCGGTGACCTTGATCTTTGTTTGTGAGGTCCCCATGTCTATAAAGTTGAAAAGGCAATTTTGTAATGGCAGGGTGTAGCTTGGACATCAATGGCAAAGAAAATTGAGCCTCCAGATCAAAATTGTGCTTGGGTACATAATACATAAAACTGTACTTGGTGACCTATTTTTTCTGTGACACAGTGACCCAGTAATTATAGAAGTTGGCAATTGTCCAAGTTTATTGTTTTTCTTCAATAACTTGAAAAGTTATTACCTGATTTGAACAAACAGACCATGTATGGAAAGCTAGATGTCAGGCACATACTTTGTACATAACAATATTTTTAATCTGAGTTAAGGTTAAATGGCCAGTTTGAATATAGGGGTCATTATAATCCTAAATGCTCTGCACCCAATTTTTTAATTAGGCCCATGTATCGTTTGGGTGTATAACTTTCAGGACTTGGGTGTATGAAATTCTAGGTCCAGTTTGATATTGGTGGGGCCACCTACAATATGCAAATTAGAGGTCAAAATATGAAAATCTTGTGTGAACACTTAAGCATCTTTAACTTTTGACAGATCTTCACCAAATTTGGGGGGAGGTTAAATTCTAAGCTGCTAATGATACTTGTTGCGCCACCAATAATCTGACAGAAATTATCAGCCAAAATGTGTTTTAAGATATAAAATTCCCTATCTTGAAAAGTAATTGGATCAGACTTGTCAAATTTTAGGATATATAGACAATGTCCAAAGCTAGAATGTTATATAGTATCAGTGACCTTGATCAATTTTTGTGAGGTCACCATGCCTGTAAAGTTGATATAGGTGATTTTGTAATGGCAGGGAGCAGCTTGGACATTGATGACAATGTCAGCACAGCACCAGGCCCCTGGGCCTCTTGTATTACATAATCTTGATGACCTGAATCTTCTGTCCCAAGGTCACTGAGGACATATGCTAAGGACTCCCTCTTTGTTGTTGTGGCACGTGCAACAATATCCATCATAGCAATTGCACACATAAGCTATAATATCATGTGGAGAGAAGTGCCATCTGGTGGACATATTATACACTAAATTTACATAAGCTTTATATGTTCAGAAGCCACTTGAGGACTCGCATCTTGGAAGTGAACAGGTGCTATAATGCCATGGTGTCAGCAGAGCTAAGGCCCATGGGTCTCTTGTTTACCTTGACCATTTGCATCATAAAGTTGATACAGTGGTATGTTTTACTTTCAAAGTGATAAAGTGGTTTGCCACACTGCAAGAAAATAGTGAACACAAAATTACATGCAAAACTCTTTTGCATGGCAGCTATTTCTAAGAGAAAACTGCACCGCTTGTCTACATATTCAATTCCATGCTGACAATAAGGTGTCACCCAAGTCCATGGTTACCAACTTAATTGAGTCAAGTTGCCCAGGGACCTTCAAAATTAGGTCAAGATCAAAAGTCCCAGCTAAACACTTCTCAAGTTACAGGTGTCTGGATATTTAATTCACAAAAGTTGCTATGTGACCATGAAAATTGAATCATGGTCACCCAAATGCCATATTGCCTTTCTGAGGATTACCATGTTTAATATCAACATTCAAGGTGAAATAGTACTTAGGTTACCATCCAGAAATACGAGGCATGCACATTAATAAGCTGCCACAACTGCATATCTGGTTGTCTTAGTAACCACTGTCTCTCCCGGGCAACATATGGACTGCTGCCTGTGTGGGCAAGCAGGATACTACTAATATTTTAGAAGTAAAGAATCCTTAGTACAGGCAGATGAAAATTCATTCGTATACTTCCAATTTAGAAAACACTGAATGAATAGGACTCTGGCATTTGTAAACTTAAATATGTTTCTCTAAAAGACGCCAATTTTGTGAGAAAGGCGTGTCAAGCCCTGCCTGTGATAATGATATGCCTGGGTGTCCTCCATGACCGACAGGTGTGAACCCCATGCTGTATGGCAGGAAATTAATATGCATTTCTTGTCAGGGTCAGAATTTCGCAAAATTTTGCGAGAATCTGCTTGGATTTTTGTCAGTTAATGTTCTTTTTAAAGAAAAACAAGTTTAGGAGAATCTTTACGAGAATGGATTCTTGGATTCTAGGGATTCATGCCGAAATTCTGGCCCTACTTGTATTGGATACACTTTTGATCTTAATTGGGAATGATGTCAGAATTTCTCCATATGATCAAGATGTGTGACTGTTTATCAAAGAAAGGCAAATGTCCTTTAACACGTCAGTTGCATGAATATATCAGAAATTTTCTTTTAATCATAATGAATCAAACTAAAGCTTCTGTGTTCATTCCTATCATCCAGTCACATTAGTGCTGAAAGTTTTATAACAACTGCAGTAAGATGTTATATAGGTGATGTGAACGCAAGAGACAATAGCCTGAATGGTAGTCCTAGATCTGCACAGGGATCTGTCAGAACTGTTTAAGAGCCAATACTTGGATGTGCATCTCAAGATCTCAAGTGTCTTCTTGTCTCAGCTGAATATGTGCTCAAAAGTAAGACAGTCCACATGAAATGGACAACAGCAATAGCATAAGAGGCTGATTGCCCATTTGTTCTGCTCTTATGTAAATAGATTAATTTAAGCACAGGCGATACACCTAAGACAATTTGTGGCAACTACTAATTTTGGAACATCACAGATTGAAAGGCATTACTGGAAACGTGTTAAATGTATATATTTTTGGACCAAGAACTATCCAAATTTTTAAATATGGAAAAAATTTAAAATTATGAGCTAAATGTTAAATAAACAGATTTTGTGATTAAAGATGTGAAATGTTATATGCATGTACAAATATGGAAATAACTGCTTGCAGGTTTTGTCAAATTCTTAATTTTATTTGCAAAATTAATGGGGGCTTAAAAAAATGCCCCCCCCCCCCTCTCCCCCGGTGCTTGTTTTAGAATTATGAAAAGCTAACATTTAAATCACATTGAGGACTTTGAAGTTAGAGCTCTATCATTATTTTTATTTTATCTTTATTATAAAACTAGCCTCAATATTAAAGACAAAAACAAAAATCCCAGGACTTTTTCAAGTCACATACGTCTTCATTAATTCTGTGAAAAAAAGCAAGAAGTTGACTGAACTAAAAAAAAAAAGTATTTCAACATTTTTGTATGAATGAAAACAGTTGCATCCTTATCTCAAAACTGTATGATAATACTATAAACAAAGCAAAATAAGACTGGAAATTACATTTTTTACATGGATTTCACAAGATTTTTACCAATATATTACACACTTCTGTAGGTTGAACTCCGAATATTTAACTTGACTCTAAGATTTGTATGCACTTGTAAACTGGACAGTGCATCATTGACAAGCAGAAAGTTTATGGATGGAGAGGAGAGACCAGCGATTGCATAATCTCTGTGACTTACAGTCAGCAGAGTTCAAAAGGTCAGGTCCAATTATGTACATTAGCAAGTCCTTGTTACTAAAAACAGTTTTCAACCTCCCCTTCCCCTCCCCTCCCCCCCCCCCCCAAAAATAAAACGTTGACATTTTATTTTCCTTTAACATGATTTCACTTCTGCCATGACCAGCTGACATGCAATTTGTTGTCAATAATCCCTGGTCAGCAATCACTAACAGTGAACTTGCATGTACTTCATCATGTTCACAACACCATGCACCAAAAAATTGATCTGCGCAAAGAAGGCACCAGACCTTTCGTGAGGTTATCACATAGAACTTGAGAGTGAAGTATATGGTTTTAGGCTCGTTATTGCTCAGGGAAGTTTGCCAGCTGAAAAACTTATATGGTTCTCGGGTCTGTACATGCAACCCCTAAACTTCCCAACTCAACGCCCCCCCGCCGTCCTTCCAAAAAATTAGTAAATCAAAAATCTTAAAATAACTGATAAAAAAAAACAAAGTTTATGAAGCAAAAAGAATAAATTTTTAAACATATCCAGGATATAAAAATATTTTAGCTGAGAGACGACAAAACTCAAGATTTGCTGCAGACTGACTTGGGCTTATATCAGTAGTGCCAAATAGGCGGTATACACGTATGTCAGGAGTTTCCAAATCATATAAAGGTGTTTAAAGTTGCATTTAACAATTAGCTAAAGGCACAGCACTGTCTCTACTGGACACATTTAGACTGGGCTGGTGACTGATGCACATTTTAACAATGAAAACTTCACAAGGTGAAGGCGCCATAGGAAATATGCTATGGTACCTTACTATACCTGGGCAGTGGCCTCTCACCCAGGACATCTTATACCGAAACTGCCAGGTACTACTGCTAATTACAAAGGAAGGTAAGGACATGGGAGATACTGAATGGACTGCAGAGTCAGGAAGCCACATTTACTCATCAGAGACCTGGCTGTGGCCAAGGTGCTGTGTCCTGATCCATGCGGACAGAGGAATGGTTTGTATTCAAGGTAAGTGAAACTGCATGTGGGAACAAAAGTAAACAAAACAGTGGGTTCTGTGGAAAATTATTTTTATAAAGACATCATATTCAAAGACTTCTTCCATAGGCCATGCTAAAATCTGTAAGTGGTGAGCTGGACAGCATTGGTTATGATCCAGGGATATGTCGTCATGTTGATCTCTAATGTCGATAACTATAGGCACATTGCTGCTAAATGTATCCCATCTAAATCCTAGCGTGCCACCCCCACCCCCAGTCACCCTGGCACTTCAAAATGTTTCTAAATTCTTGTGTGGAATCCAAAAATACAAAGGTGGCCTGACATTTTGTCAAGGCCACTCGTGCACAATTAAAACCCAGAACCATTATCATGCACTTTAATGGGAATTAACTCCGAATAGTTGAAAAGTATTACCATCCCAGCCAAAGCACTACGTTGCCCACTGACCTTGCAAACTAGGTCAAGGTTTATCTTTTGTCATCTCAACTTTACCTTTATGAAGGAGCCGTTATCATGTATAACATCAAGGGTATACTAGCTCAAAAGACAAATATTCAGTTATCCAGGAACCAATTCTAGTGACCTTGGATACAAGTTCATAGTAACTCTTGATCCAGTTCTAATAATAGAGGACTACATGTACATGTATCGTGCAATATCAAAAGTCCCAGCTTAAACAATTTACCAGTTAGCTGGAAACAAAATTTCCCAAAGTTGCTGTGTGACCTTGGGAATTCAAAACTGGTGATCATGGTGTGCAATATGAAACTCCTGGGTATAATAATTGTCAAACCAAATTGACCCTATGACCTTAGTAAATAGGTCATGGTCACCATGGATACGATCTCTGTGAAATTTGAAAGCAAATGGCCATCCTGTTCGGAACAAGTTATCAAAAACTTTTGAACAAAATTACATACTCAAGTGCAACTTGAAAACATTTGGTAGAGGTCTGCACCCAACATACATGCCCACTAAATCTGGAGAGAATCGAGCCACTGATCCAGCGTGTAGGTTTTGGAGAAATAAAGATGTGAATGGTGGAAGTATAAAGACCATAGCTACAGAGGTGGAGCATGACGCACACCTGTGGGATGTCAGCTGAGCTAAAAAAATAACATTTGTACATTATTGTAATTTACATTTAATTAAAGATGGCATGCAACAGGTAGAACTGTTAAAACTGTTTTACACAGATCCAGAAAAATGACTCAACTTCTCCGAAATAAAAGGCTTTTATTGATTTTATGGAATTCTTTGACAAATTTTACAGACCAATCATGTCTCGGGAGAACCCCTCTGATTAGTCATTTTGATGTGTTTTAGGACTATCCAGTATAAATAAATACATTTAAACCTAGGGTTATGGTATTTCCCTGTCTTAAACTATTTGAACAACACCAAAAGGTTAGACTGCATATTTTAACCTTAATCTTCATTCTGGTTCCGGTATTTTAACTTAATTGAAACATGAAACTTTATGAAAATATATAATTGCAGTGAGGATGCATGTAGTAATTGGCTCTCACTTGAGTAGATAACTCAAAAGCAGTTATCACGTGTCACACCTAAAAATAGATGTCATTCAATAGGCAGCTCTCAAAAAGTCACCTGCACTTTATCAGACAGAAGGTACCCAAATGTCATTTTGAATCTCTTAAAAATCAGAGAAACATACTCACTGTCCAGTGTTGATGCATTAATATGATCACATCTGGAAACTGTTCCACCAATATTAATGTGGAGCAGCTCTGACCTCACCAGAATCTGGGGCATGAGGTCACTCATGACCTCAGAACAGGTGACCCAAAATGATGTATGTAATCCTGGTAATAAAACTTCCAGAAGTGTCCCTGAGTATAAATGTGATTTTGTATTATGTATTATACATGTATCGCTCATTCTTAAAATCTATAGCTGGATATGCGGAAAGATAATTCGCAAGTTTGCTCCTCCTGAAGTCTTGAAAATACGTCTCCATTACCCATTATATTACATGTACATTCAGTTTAATGGGAGTCTTGAGAAATGAAATGATGTCCCTGCTTATTCCATGCCTTGTCCCAATTACATGTACTTTTAACATACCCCTTTACACCTGTGGCAACCAACAAATTGTAAGGTCTTCATGGGTATAATAGACCTGCTACAGGTCAGAGTTCTTATTTTTTTTATCTTGTTTAAGATGCCTTTTATTTATTTATTTTTTTTAAATTTTTTTTTTCAATTCAGATTTCTATGCTTCTATTTGTTTCTTTTAATGTTCACGAAATTTCAACAAAATGTGTTTATTCATTGGATAGTCTTACTACGCCACTGTAAAAAAAGCTGTTCACTGTCTGGTTGAGCAATCCGAAATAGAAGTGGCTCCCCAGAGCTGAAGTTTTGTAGCCCACGTGTAAAGTTAGTAAATTCTATAACCAAGACAGCTATAGGTGTCAGGGTCTGATAGGGTCATGTACTTTATACCTACACTGCAAGATCCCTCTCCTGGGTAATAAGGCTGCAGGACACTTGAGAAATAATCAATTAAGTTGCACTAACATAACAAGCAGATAACATACACCTATGGTTATTGTTTGTACAACAGCAGACTACAAAGGTACAACTAGTTGAGGCTGCAGTGAGGCAACTCCATGCATTATTGAGCACATGCATGTTGTGGTGGGCTAGAATATGGTCACCCGTTCAGAGTACACGATCCTAAGATTTTGAATAAATTATGATTTGACAGTTCCGGCAATAAAATCCACTTTAACATTTCCTCTGTAGACCAATTTACGTGACTTTAATCTGGATTTTTGTATGCAGCAGCCAGTTTGGAAATCATCATTGAACACACATTATGCAAGTTAACTGGAGGCAAACTAACCTACAATGTACCTCAAAGAATATTATATTCTAAGAACCACTCAACAAATAGGATGGATCACTGGAAAACAGATATTTGTGTGTCAAACTAAGCTCTCGCACACAGATTCATGTGACCTTGTCACTCGCATCTAGTTTCTGCTCAGTCCATACAAACGACCACAACTGTGCCATATTTAATAAAAGCCCTGGCTCAAATGGTTCCAGAGTTATCATCTGGAGACCACATTCATTAAAGTTGACATGCGGCTCTGGAATGGTCTCGTATGTTTAGATCTACAATCAAAACCTGCCCCTCACAACAGGATCATCAGCACGTATGGAAAAAAGTTTATTTTCTTTGTTATTTGATTCATTTATTTGACATATTGAATTATCTGACATATTTCTTAATAAACAGATGCTGTCATTATAAAGAGTTGTCCCTGTATATCAATAGCTTCTGAGAAAATTGATGGGAATTGAAAGATCGTCATTTCAAGTCTGCTGTGAATGATGTGCCTGTCCAAGGAAACCACCTGTTGCTCACACCCTGTGATGCCAGTTATTAATATCAGACAAGTAATTTCTTGATTTACCCTTCTGGCAACTGAGCCAGCAGCTTTCCTGGATCGAATAAAAATGCTAGCCAATAGTATTCTTGCTGAAAAAAAAAAAATGCAAAAAACAAGTCAAATGATAACACACACTTACAAGACAGTAAATAGTATTTGTCTAGAGGACCTGTGCTTAAAAATTGGCAGTATGTGTCTATTCAGGGTCCATCTTTTAGCCCAGCTGAATTGTCGAACAGCAGACCTTTTGTCATTGCTTTTAGTCCATCCACAATTCGCTCATCAGACTGGTGTCCCAATTCCCCTTGAACTTGGCAGGTCTTCACAGAGTTTGTTAAAATGATTATGCGTGCTGATTTGGGGATATTTTACATGGCTTTGTATTGTTTTAAGGGTTTTTTTATGCTTCATCGACTGTAAAACTGCTTGGCCGTTTGCTTCTAAATTAATTAGGAAGACTTTTGGGTATCATTAAATCACAATTTCTTCATTAGTGCCACTGTTTCCCCTGAACCATAAACTGGATTCTCTTCAAATCTAGTGGGAATGCAGCTTGACTCCATTTTCACCAAAGTTGTGCACTGGGTGGTGCCTTAGTCATTTTCTGATTTTTAATGAATTTAGTAAATTATGTTATGATCGGTAGGAGCACATATGCTAGCATGGATAAATGTAGAGATACTAGTGCAGATGTATGTATATGTAATTTTGACATAAATGTTAACCAGATCCACTTCAAACTGAGCGGGATGTATCCTTGGGATGGTCCAGCTCTTGCTGACTGTATGCACGAGATCATATTTCATGTTCAGTGATTTGGAGATTGTTTGATGAGCTGTTAGTTATTTTATTTTTTTGGAAAAAAAAATTAAAATCTTCTCTAAAACCATTTGGTCAATTACTTTGAAACTGCTCTGGAATACCTTCAAGAATACCCCTATATCTTAATTTATTGAACAGGTAGTATTTTCATTTCAACAAAATTGGTACAGGAATTTTTGTGCCTTTTCATAATTACAGACTTCTCCCAGGTCGCCTGATGAAGTCTCTTCAAACTTGGTAAGAATGTAGTCCAACTCAGTTTCCACCAGATTTGTTTAGTAGGTGGTGCCACTGCAATTTCCTGACTTTAATTGGAGTTTTGAAACTATGTAGTTGGAGCACAGTATATTAAGTCCTTGCAGTGCCAATCACGTCTAAAGTGAATCTACTAAAGTCAAACTCGTCTGAATTATCATTACGATCTCAGATTCGAATTCCTTGTAAAAAGTCCTTTTGTTCAAGTACCAGCATGCCTGTAGTTCCAGAGAAAATATCCCAAGTCAACAGCTTTTCTTGGCACACATTGGGTGCATTGCACCCACTGCATGCTGAGAAAAGCTGTTGACTCAGTCCAAAATTTGGCACTTAAACAGTTAATATTGTTAATACAAGAAATCAAACAACATGTATGCGTATGTAGGTTTCTCCAAAACCAGACCTTATCAAACTTGGTTGGGAGGTGTATCTTGGTGGATGTCTGCCAAATTCATTTGATAGCCCATGCTCTAATGGTTTTGTATTTTGTACAATTTTTGAAAAACTTGTTTGGAAAATCTTTAAAATTCCCCTTCGCTGAAACTGCACAGACATTTGTTTTAAAATCACTCAGGGATATTTCTGGGATTCACAGAACTTAATTTATACAAGAGGTGGCACTGCACTTTTATTTTATTTATTGTTTTTGACTAAAATTCTTGTGGGATTTTAATTTAGACTTCTGTGTCAAAATCACTAACTGGATTTTATTCAAATTTTTGTGAGAATGTTATTGTATCTTAATTAGCTTCTATCCAAGTTCTTCATTCTGCTATTTATCAATTTTTGATGCACTTACACTTGGATCTTGTTCACTAATTGACTAAAATGGCTCTGTGACCTTGGGAATTGGGTAATGGTCACCCATCTTCAAACTCGTCTGAGAACTTACGCAGGATAATATAAGCATGTGCAATATAAAAGGCCTATGACAAAACTTTTCAACTTATCATGTAACAACCAAATTAACTCAAATGGCCCTGTCACCTTGGGAATAAGGTCAAGGTCACCTATCGTGGAACATGTCCGAGACCTTATGCAGGACTATGATCATATACAATACGAAAGGCCTTTCTCAAAACTTATCGCATGAAAACCAAATTCACTAAAATGGCTCTGTGGCCTCGGGAATTGGGTCAAGGGCATCCATCTTTGAATTCTTCTGAGCCCTTATGCTGGATTATAAAGCAAGTGCAACATAAAGGCCTATGTCGAAATTTTTTCAACTTGTCACGTGAAAACCATATTCACTAAATTGTCTCTGGGACCTTGGGAATGCTGGTACTTGAATGAAAGGTCAATTCACAAGGAACATGGATCTAGCATCCTTACTATAAATGAGAGCATCATCTTAAATAGTCCAACCATAGTTGCAGTTGAACAGTTGAAAGACCCGGTAGTTGGCCAATGTAAATGTATCATTTTCTCGCAAAAGGGCATCTGTTTAGAAGGCCATATTTGATGGTGCCAAGGGGTGGTCTTGTAAGGCATTAGTTCTTCTGGAATGGCATAGCAAAGGCACTTAGAGGCCTAGACTTTCAAGGAACTTCAAAATCCAGGTCTCTCAATGGCTTGGTTAACCCATTGCAGGAAAAGTAATCCCTAAACAAAGAATTGCTCATACACTTTTGTGGTATTTAGTATGTAGATTAAAATACCACAAAATCGTCATCTTCATCTAAGTAGTTTCCTAGAAATAAGGATAAATGTGCACTTGGAGGTTCCTTCCATTATCTCTAATGTTTATTACAAAGTGCAAAAGCAGAGTTCATCTGAAATACAATGTAATCCTCATGTTTTCACCTAAAAGCCAAATAAACCTTTTAAGCTTTCAAACTAAACGCTCATTCATATACAATTTTCACCAAGCTCCACAAAGCTCTCCCATCATGATGCACAATGCAACGTCACTCAAATTGAACAAGAGGCCTTCCCACAGGCTGGTGAACCAGTTGGCCAATTGTTTCTCCAACAAAATATGTTTAACCAAATAGAACTTTATTAATGTTGCTTTGTAACCTTTCAAATTGGTTAAAATTACTCCATTGTGATCCCAACTTACTCTTTCAGGTCAAGGGCATTCAAAATGCTTCAAATGTATTCTTCATGAAGAACCATCACCATGTGCTATTAATATCAAAATCCTACTCCCAAGTGCTTGTCTCATCATCCAAGAACTGATTTAAGAAAAACCTTTTGACCTTGATAAATACATCATTGTATCCCAAATGTAATCCTTTTACACCTAGCTTTTATATAGGACCATTACTTTATAAAATATGAGTAGGACACCCAGTACTTATTGTGAACGTGTGCAAAATCCCAACTCAAACGATTCTAAATTATTCTCCTAAAACCTTTACTCTGATCAGTTTCCTGTTAACCTTGAAGTTGCCTTGTGGCCTTAAGATTCACATCAAGAAAACCAATGCAATCTAACATTAGCCATAACATGTAAATAACGTACAATACAAGTCCCAAATCAAATTGTTTTAAGCTCTGCTGACCAAAGGTTACAGAGGTCATGTGATCACTTATGTCCGTTTTTCACTCGGTAAACTTTTTGCTTGTGAGCACAATAAGTCCACTGTCACCTCATGTAACTTTCAGGACTAGTACAACGTATAAAACTCTATGTCAAGTTTGATACTGGTGGCAACACTTGCAGTATCATGCAATATACGGGCTAAAATGTGAAAAAATCTTGTGACCATTCCAGCATCCTTCATGTTTCATAGATGTTCATGAGATTTAGTGGGATTATGGAGGTGGTCAAAATCTCGTTTGCCTACGATATTAGTGGTGCAACCTATAACTTTACAGAAATTAGGAACCAAAATGTGGTGAAAGATGTAAAATTCTGTCTTGAAATGTAATTGAATTAGACATGCCAAATTTTCAGGATCTATAGATCATGTCCAAAGTTAATATCATATAATATCAGTGACCTTGACCCATTTTCATTAGGTCATCAGTCCTGTAAATTTGAAAGAGGTGACTTTGTAATGGCAGGGTGTAGCTTGGACGTTGATGGCAAAGAGAATTGAGTCTCTGCATCAAAATTGCATTGGAGTTTATTGTACATGTAAACATGTACTTGGTGACCTGGTTTGGGGGTCACCATGACCTAAAGATTATGGATTTTGGAACTTGTCCAAGTTTATTGTTTTTCTTCAATAACTCACAAAGTTATTACCCTATTTCAACAAACAAACCATGAGTGGAAAGCTATAAGCCGGGTGCACATTTTGAACACTAACAATTTTTTATCCAAGCTGAAGGTCAAGGTCAAATGGCCAGTTGGAATGTAGAGATCATCTTATGAATGCTCTGCACCCCCAAGTTTTTGAGTTAGGCCTATACAATTTTGGGGGGACTTATAAAAATTCAGTGTTGCTGGCGCCAGGTACTTTATCATGTTACATATGGGTCAAAATGTGAAAATCATGTGACCAGTCCAGCATCCCTAATTTGGTATGGATTTTCATGAAATTTGTGGGGTCTTGGTTCCACCTGTACTTTGGCAGAAACGTATTAAAATAACTTGAAAAATTTAAAAAATAATAATTGGACATGCCAAATTTCTAGGATATATAATGATCATGTCCAATGCTAAAATGTTTTATAATATCAGTCATCTTGACTTATTTTTGTAGGTCACCAGGCCTGTAAAGTTGAAAGAGGTGACTTTGTTACAGCAGGGTGTGTGTATCTTGGACATCAATGGCAAAGATTAATTTTTTCATGATAGTCCTCAGATTATTATATCAGCAGAACATCAGGCCTCTTGTTGAGTTCTTTAGACTAAGCCAATTCACACTGAGCACAATCAAATTTCATTCATACTTGTTATTTTGTTTACCATTTTTAACAGTTACTGGCCTGAAACAAAAAATATCCGACAGGTCTAGCTACCAAGAATGTTTATGGGAAAGATGATGCATAAAAAAATTCACAGCAATTCACTAGGTTGTTTGAGGATCTGTTTAAAATGATAAAACAACACATACTTTATGCAAATTCAGTAATTATAATAACTGTACACTACCCAGCTAACATACTTAGTTGAGGTCCACATGATGTGTATCCCTCTCAAGTTTGAAAATATTCATATTTAAAAATATCCATTTTTTATTCAAAGTCAACAATAGGGATTGGGGATGTATGAGGGATGGATGAAAAGTGATGAAAACAGCTCTGGCGACTGATTTATCAGCTGAGTTAAGAATTATAATAATCATTCTTTCAACAACAAATGCTGTTGAACCTGGCCAAGAACTACATATCTAGGCCTTACAGTTTAGCTGTTTTGTTTTGTTTTTCTTTTTACCTATAATAAGTAAGAGGACATTAACAAACAATACACAGGACCATTTGAATAAATATTGATTCCTAAAGAATGTTAAATACCTAGATTTTGCTGGTTTAAGAGGAACAGAGAGAGAGAGAGAAAGAGAGAGAGAGAGAGAGAGAGAGAGAGAGAGAGAGAGAGAGAGAGAGAGAGAGAGAGAGAGAGAGAGAGAGAGAGAGAGAGAGAGAGAGCTGACCTTGTTTACAGAGCCTAGAGTGGTCCTGTCGCCTTCGAAATACATATACATCAATATCACATTTCTGTAAGACCATCACTGTTTGCAATAGCAGTGTTAAAGTCATCATTTTTGAGATGAAAAGTTACAGAATCCACCATTACCAAGACACAAGCCAAAATGTCTGTTTCACCTTTCAAGGTCACTCAAGGTCCAAATTGACACCACCACAAGAAACCCATTGGTAAATTCTTATTAGTATTCAATATTAACCATGGGCCAGGGATCCACTATTACCTGATTACAAAGATATAATAAACTAAGTTTTTAACTAATTATAGTTCAAATGGTCTTTTAAGGTTAAAATCAATAACACCAGAAGAAACCCTAAAGGTACTTTCCTATTAGTGTTCAAAAGTAAGCATGCACCTAGGGTCCACCATTACTGAAGCATAAGCCAATAGGTCATAGGTGCTGATATTCCTACAGTAATAATGCTGCCATGTGCATTTACCCATATCAATAATTCCTTATTTCAATAATTAATTTAGATATCAGGAAATGCCAGCAGCACCATGTAGTGAACAGACAAAGTGCAGATTTGAGTCCAGGTGCAACATGCAGTTTGGGTAAAGTCCGAAACATTCAAAAACAAGAGGGCTGTGTCAGCAGCCCATGCTCAGCTGACCTAGAGAGTCAGCAAACTTGTGTCTCTGTGAACTTGGGATAGGATCAAGGTCACCCATTTACTGAGTAAGTCTGACCTTTATGGAAGAACACTAACATGCAACATTCAGGTACCAGTTAAAGTAGTTTTCAAGTTATAGTGAAGAGTAAAATTCATGTATGTTGCACAGTGACCCAAAAAATGAGGTCAGTTCTCTCATTAACTTTTAAATCATGACCTTCATAGACACATTAACATGTGCAACATCAAACTCAAAATAGATCTCAAGTTATCAAGTGAATAGTAAATTTCATGTCAGTTGTCCTGTGACCTTGTGAATGAGGTCAAGATCCAAAAATAACTGGAGCATGACCACTTGCACACAATAGCTAGACACTTAACAAAGGTACATTCCTACCAACTTTGACAAAAATATGGTCAAAATTATTTAAATTATAACCATTACAAGAAATTCACATGTAAAACTTTCCTATTAAAACTTTTCAGCTCGGCTGACTTACCAGTCAGGCTGAGCTTTCAGGAGGCCAAGTCGTCCATCCGTTCATACTTACATTTTTCGATTTCCTCTCCAAAACCGTCAGCCAGATTCACTTCAAACTTGCTGGCTATGTACCTTGGGTGGGTCTCTTCCAAGTTTATTCAAATGGTCCTTCTCCAGTGATTTTTAGATTTTTCATGATTTTTTTTTTTTTCTTGGTTTGTTTTGGGTAAATTTTCAAAAATCTCACCCAATTGCTTGGATATCACACAGAAACTCTTAGAGACTCCAAATTCTTAAGTTGTTCACCTCCTGGCATTGCATTTTTTTTTTTTTTTTAATGATTTTTTGTGTTTTCGCTACTTTTGATTCCTCCGGAACTGTCACTCAAATTAAGCTTAAACTTTTTGGACATGTTGCTTGTGAAAGGGTCAAACAAAGTTGTTTGCTAGGTGGCACTACTGTGGATTCCTGATTTTTTAACAATATTTTCAATTCAGGTTCTTACCAGCAAATGCAGTTTTCCTTTTGATTACTATGCAAGTCAATGGGGATTCTTATACTCATTCACATTTTGGACTTTTTCTCTGCAACTGTCATCCAGATTCACTTCAAATTTGGTGGCAATGTACTTTGGGTGGGTCTATACCAGGTTTGTTTAAATGGTCATGCTTGAGTGATTTTTTTTATTTCTTATGAATTTTTGAGGGTTTTTTTTGGCAAATCTTACAAAATCTTCTCCGAAACCGCTCACCCAATTGTTTGATATCACACAGGAACACTGCTAGGGTCTTCTAGTTCTTGATTTGTTCACCAGGTGGCACTACAATTTTTAGCTTAGCTGACTTGCTGGTCAGGCTCCACTTTTATGAGGCCCACGTCCGTCCCTCTTAGAAATACTTCCAAATGTCATATGCACTCTGCTACACCTCAACACAGGTCTATTCAGTTGCAACCTTGATTTTGTGGGACAAGCTTAGGTCAGCTGAACGTGGGCTGTTCATAGCCTTCTAGGTTAAAGACTTTCCCCCAAAAAACATAAAAAGTCCAAAAGTCACTGGAGCATGACTATTTGAACAGATTTATAGGAGACCCACCTAAGGTAGATTGCCACCAATTTTGAAGTCAATCTGACTGACTGACAGTTCCTTCGGGGAAGTCCAAAATGTGAATTAGCATTAGAATGCCCATTGATTTACATAGTAATGGATGTGAAAGTTGTATTTACCGATAACTGCCAAAATTGAAAAAATCGTTAAAAATCAGAAATCCACAGCAGTGCCACTTACTGAACATATTTGCTTGATCCTTTCACAAGCAACACATCCACCAAGTTTCAGCTGAATCTGAGTGAAGGTTCTGGAGAAGTTGAAAATGGCAAAAACACAAATAAAAAATTGCAGTCCCATCTGGTGAACAAATTAAGAACTAGCAGTGTTCCTGTGTGATATCAAAGCAATTGGACGAGTGGTTTTGGAGAAGGGGATTTTTTAAGATTTGCCCCCCAAAACAACACAAAATTTATTAAAAAATTCAAAATCACTGAAGCGTGACCATTTGAACAAACTCAGGAGAGACCCACCCAAGCTATATCCTCATTCATTCAAAAATTCATAAAAAAAGTTTCAAAAAAGTAGAGGAAAAAAAATTGCACTGCCTCATGATGGGAATGGGGGTCCCCAAAAATGTCCCTGTGCAATTTTAAAATGCATGTAATTTGGCCATTTGGTTTTGGAGAAGATTTTAAGATTTTGCCACAAATTAACAAAACAATTCACTCAAGATACAAACTGAGGGCTGTGTAAACAGCCTGTCCTTAGCTGACCTTGACATTCAACCCATAATACGTCCCACTCTGGTCTGGGGGATGTGGGTTTCAAAGAAGTAAAACATGCGACTTTCCATTGCAATTCCCATTGACTTACATGGTAATCAGTAGGAATGCATGCATAAACCAACAGTTACCTGACCTGAAAAATTTTAAAAATCAGGGATCCAGGGTATCACCAGCATAGCAAACAAGTCTGTAAAAGGTGGCTGTTCCCAAGGGGTGGCCGATGGGTCACCCATAGCATGACTGCTGACTTCCTGGAGGTCTCGTGTCTAAGTTTTTGATTTCACATATATAAATATATTATCTTTTTGCCGGTGTCAATGTGCAAATTTTGATTTTGCCAGGAAAAAAAAAAAAAAACGTTAAAAATCGAAAAATCAATCGAGTGAGACTGTTTGAAAAAAAAAAAAAGCTGGGTAAAGATCTGCCAACCGTACATCTCCTCAAAGTTTGAAATGAATCCGGTGGACAGTTTACGAGAAGTTGAAAATGTAAATTATGGATGATGGACGCCTAACCACCACACAACCTGAGCTGACTGATAAGTCAGCTGATGTAAAAATTATTGGAGCTTGATCATTTGAACAAACTTCTTAGAGACCCATCAAAGGTGCATCCCCACCCATCTGGCTGACATTTTTGAGATGTTGGAAAATTTGAATTAGCATTGCAATTCCCATTGATTTACATAATAATAAATAGCAATGTGTGCATTAACTGAAGCACCTGAATTAAAAAAATTGTTAAAAATCAGGGTTTCATAGCAACACCACCTGGTGAACAACTTTGTTTGACCCTTCCACAGGCTACGTTTCCACCAAATTTCAGAACAACCTGAGTGATTTTTTGAAAAGAAGTTGAACATAGCAAAAATGCACAAAAATTTGGGGTTTAACTTGACATACCTTCAACACAAGCATTGACTGAAAGGTCCGCCATTTGCTCAAATTAGGTCATGGTGACAGCGAAATGTAATCAGTTCATTTGGCATGCTAGATAAGCATACTGGCAAATTTGAGCAAAATACATTCAAGCATTCTGGAGATATTGTGGCAACTAGGCCTAACGAGCATGTAATTAGGCTGCCATTTGTTCAAATTAGGTCATGGTGACACCAAAATGTTATCAGTTCATCGTGGCATGCTAGATAAGCAAACTGGCAAATTTGAGCAAAATACATTCGAGCATTCTGGAGATATTGTGGCAACTACGTCTAACGAGCATGTAATTAGGCTGACATTTGCTCAAATTAGGTCATGGTGACACCAAAATCTAATCAGTTCATCTTGCCAGGTAAGGTAAGCATATTGCCAAATATACCTCATGTGGGGTGGACCCTTAAAAACAACACAAGAGGGCTGTGTGAACAGCCCTTACTCAGCTGACCCAACTGAATACATGTAGACCTGCGCTGAGCTTTTCCTGAGTACATATGACATTTAGAAGTATTTCTAAGATTTGCCTCAAGAAAAATTCATTAAAAATATAAATTTTACTGGAGCATGAGAAATTGAAGAATACTGAAAGAGAACTTTAAAAGGAACACTGCCACTTGGTGGCAAAAATACAGGATATTGAGCATTCGAATGCCCATATGACATTTAGAAGTATTTCTAAGATTTGCCTCAAGAAAAATTCATTAAAAATATAAATTTTACTGGAGCATGAGAAATTGAAGAATACTGAAAGAGAACTTTAAAAGGAACGCTGCCACTTGGTGGCAAAAATACAGGATATTGAGCATTCGAATGCCCATTGACTTACAGTAATCAACAGGAAAAGTGCACTTCTACCAAGTTTCAGTGAAATCGGAGTGATGGTTCTGGAGAAGTTTGACAAAAACATACAAACAAAAATCATTAAAAAAAAAAAAAAAAACATCACAACAAGAACCAGGAGCCCCCAGTGTTCTTTTGTGATATCAAAGCAATTGGGTGGGCCATTGTGGAGAAGATTTTTTAAGATTTGTCTCCCCCGAAAAAGAAACAAAAAAAACACAAAAATCACTGGAGCATGACTATTTGAACAAAATGGTAGAGACCACCCAAGGTACGTTGCCACCAAGTTTAAGGTGAATCTGGCTGATGGTTTTAGAGAAGAGGCAGGGCCAGAATTTTGCAAAATTTTGTGAGAATCTATTTGTATTTTTGTCTCATTGACTTACACAGTAATCAATAGGAAAGGTGCACTTACCGAGAATTACCTGAATTGAAAAAATACTTAAAAAGTCAGGGATCCACAGCACTGCCACGTAGTGAACAGCTTTGTTTGACCCTTTCACAAAGTACATATCCACCAAGTTTCACCTTAATCTGAGGAAGGGTTTTGAAGAAAAAGTCTAAAATAGTGAAAACACACACACACACAAAATAATAAAAATAACTGCAGTACCACCCAGTGAAGAAATTAAGAACTAGAAGTCCAGAAGAGTGTTCCTGTGTGATTTCAAAGTAATTGGGTGTGCAGTTTTGGAGAAGATTTTCTAAGGTTGCCCCCCCCCCCCAAAAGAACCAAAAAAAATTCACAAAAAGTCCAAAAATTACTACAGCATGACTGTTTGAAAGATTTGGCAGAGACCTACCCAAGGTACATTGGTGCTAAGTTTGAAGTGAATCTGGCTGATGGTTTTGGTGAAGAAGTTGAAAATGTAATTGTGTATGGAGGAACGATGGGTGACTGAGCGTCCTAAAAGATCAGCCTGACTAGCCAGTCAGCTGAACTAAAAAAATCACAGCACCACCTGGTGAACAAATTTAGTTCAAGGGATCCCCAGAAGTGGTCCTATGCAAGTTGGAAGCAATTGGCCAAGTGGGTTTGGAGGATTTTTTTCAGAGATTTTACATAAAATAAACAAACAAATCCGATCAAATCCAAAAATTATCTAAGCATGACCAATTGAACACACTTGGTAGAAATGCACCCAATGCAGATCTCCACAAACTTTGAACTTGCCAACAGTTTTGGGGGAAGTCAAAAATTAAAATGTGGACGGACAATGCAACCGACAGATGATGAACGAAAGACCATCCTATAAGCTCAGGTGACTGACAAGTCAGTTGAGCTAAAAACTTCGCTAGTGCTTTCTAAATCTTAAAGGCTTTGGTTCTAGTTTATATTTGAAAGGAAAGAAGCAATTCATGTAATTGTGGTAAAAGATTTATTACCTCATGGGTTTTTTTTGAGGAATAAAAGTTTGCAGCTTTCTGTGGCCTGATGAAACAATTGATCTAATGCACACACTTTTATTGCTTTACCATGACATTCTAGTTTGATGTGGACATAAAAAAACTTCTTGTATGCCCACATGAATGGGCCTTGTTCATTCAATAAAACTTGCCGTCACACATGCAGTCGAGTGCATGGCTTACTCAATGTGCAAAACTCTTAATGAATTCTGGCTTCTCTGAGGATGATCAGTAAATGCAATATCTGGCACTGCTGCTTTTGAGTACAACTCATTTAGTTTGACCTGATTTTTTTTATCAGATTTTGCATTAGACATATGTTCGTGAGGTATGCACAGTACTTGTTTAAGGTTGCTGCCTGTGTCAGAAAGGTATCTCTGGGTATGTTCTGACTGTTCAAAGTAACGAATCTAAAAATTGGGACAGTTTAACCTGATTCCAGTATCATTTTTCTGTCTATGATCACTGGTTTAATGAATCCTGAAAAATCACTTATCAACACAACATGTGGCTGCCGCGAGTTGCCTAAAATGTTGTAAGTATTCCAGAGTGCAACCCTATGTAAGCATGGTAACTATAAAATCAAGTGCTGCCTTTATACATCCATTTGTACAGACTGTAGATTAAAATCCTTGTAGCGTGTTGACATCAGTACGGCCTACGTGTCTGGCACTGGTACTGCTACAAATTTAGGGAGGCAGAGGGGAAAGTGACCTCTGGGTCATGTAGATGTAAAACTAGGTTGGGACACTGGTACTGGTTTCATTCCCTCCCATGGGTCTTGAACGATAGAGGGGTGATAGTACTGTGTTATGTCAGAGCTTGCCCCAGGGTTACTGTCATTAAACTGCCGTGGTGAGTTCCCTCCCTGCAAGAAAGAAAATACACTAATAGTCACATACAGTATATTTAATCACTTTTTTAAAAATTTAAAAAATAAAGTTTGAAGCTTCAATCATAGTTTTTTTTTTCAAATAAATATAATCTCTCAGATAGGCTGTTCATCCTCACTCACTGACCCACTAAGCATGAATACAATGTTGTAGGTTTGTCATTTCTTGACCCACTCAAGACTAGATGTGGTTCAAAGGTAGTTGCCACATGTCATAAAAATCCTGTAGCATGTGATTGTGCTGTCATGGTTTTGGACAGACCACATTGTGGTGACAAGTTCAACATGTTATCTGCAGGTCTAAAGTGGTGTGTAAAAAAATATTGTTACCTGTTTTATTTATATTATTGTTGCATACATAAATTTTCATTTTTTGTAGACAATTTTGCAATTTTACTGTAAAAATTTGAAGCACACAGTAAAGAAGTATATATATATTGAAGTGCACACACTTTAGACGTACAATTTCTTTAGTTTTGAGGGGTCTATTGAATGACCTCCCCATAAGCCCGTGATTTTGTACAGCTGTATTTGTAAATTTGCAGATATAAATACTGTAAAAGTACAATTTTTCCCGAGCATTTGATTTTCGGAATCAACTTTCAATCAAGATTTCACAGTTTTTTATTTTCCTGAATATGGCCTGTACAATGTGTGCACAGACACTTCCCTGTTTTTATTCTCCCAACTTGTACTACTCGGGAAAATTCGGGAAAAATTTATACATCGGGAAAATTTGTATCTTTACAGCACAGCAACTTACAGTACTATTATATAAAGAAACTACAACTTAATCTTGTGTCTTCTAAGGTATGACAACTGGGAATAAAATTACCTTGCCACTTAATATTTTGATAACCATTAGTTTATGTGTCTAGAGAATTCCTAATGTACATGTATTTCAGACTGGCACTGATCTCTAAAAGAGAGGGTACATAAAAGGAAAGACTGGAATATACTGCATTCAAATTGTTATTGATAACCATTGTGAATACTTCATTTGACTTTCAAAAGACTACCAGTCTTGCATTGTTTTTTCATGTTAAATAACTTGAAAATTTATGAGCATGTGAAAGATTGCACGTGAAAATTGTATGAACTATTTACTGTTTTTTTTTTCAATCTTGGAATAACAACCTCTAAAACTTACATATGCCTGTAACATAATCATTTTGAACATCAGAAAGAGATTTATGCTGATTGTAGTTTGAACCAAATACATTTGTGTACAGAGAAACTTGATATTTTTGTTTCCATACATAAAGCTTAAAAATACACTTCTAAATAAGTACAGCTGAGGTAATGATTTTTATGTGACCTTATAAAAGGGGGAGCGCGATGCTTAGGATCAAATCCTACTGAGGAGAGAGCCCCCAACAGTGCCCATGTGTGAAGTACATGTAAGGTCTGCTCAAGTAGTATTTCTCTCTTTGTCTACATTCACTTTCCATGCAGACTCTTCTGTTGTGTATTAATACATGTACATGTATAGGCAAATTGAAATGACTGAGTTACAGGCTCAGTTTGCACCCCCTCTCCTTAAAATAAAAGTATACCTAAAATATTTCAATCAAAACAGAAACAGGGAATACTTTTGATATTTCCTCAATTGATTCCCTTTAAATAGACACCTAAGATTTCAATGAGACATATTTTTGGATGTTTCATCTTTCACTGTGGTAGTTTCTGCTATTAATTTATGATGTATACATTCATATCCTGTACTGAATATTCCAGACTGGTAGATAATCAATGAAGAGAATCTATCCTCCATGAGCATACTAATACACCCCCTGTCCTATCCCCATGCACATATTTGCCGGCCTGCATATTCTGTGGCAGCACTGCACTTGACCACGAGACACCCCACTGAACCATTAATATTCATCATTAAATTTTACTCTAGTTTTTCCCTATTCAATGCATAGCTATTGAATTTGCTAACAAACCACAGTGTCAGCTAATGCTATGTGCCACATTTATCTGCTGTGGTGAATCTACATACTATCTCATAATTCCCACACCACAGATTCTTGCTAGTGTTGAAGAATCTGTCTTCCCTGTCCTTTACCCTATAAATGTTTTACTTTTTTTACATGTTTTGTGAATATAACTTATAAAACAACAGTGGTATTAATTTTTTTTCTTGTAGTGTTGTTTTTATGTAAAGCACCACCTAATGGCTATTTGAATAGTATTTCTGAAGCAACACAAACATAAATCAGAAACTTTCTGGAATTATTTTTTTTTTTGCACTGCATACTGTCCAGTTTTTATAATTTGTGTATTTCTCTGGGGAAACATTATGTACTTCACGGCAAAATGCCTGAATGCCAATCCTCACTTTTACAATCAGAAATTGGGAACCCTGAAATGCGAGCCAAATGTAATAAAGCCTCCCCCCAACCATCACTTTGTCGTTCACATAACACCTTTTTGCATGTATCTTACATTTCAGAGTGTTCCTTTTTGGGCTACTTCTAATGGGGGGGGGGGGGGGGTTGGAACACTGGTGCAGGAAATAAATTACTATTGGTACACAGTAGAGGACAGCAGGCAAATGTTTCACCATTGAAAAAAACTCAGGCTTCGCCCTTGAATAACTTATGAAAAGATAATAATTACCACATTCATTCCCTGTATGAAATTTGGAGATTCAATAGTATCATGCTTTCCACACTCAAGATGTGAAGCTTTACTAAAAACTTGTTGTCACGCTACATGTTAGACTTTCTATACTTCTAATTCATCATGTTCATGTAACATAGGTCAAACACTGTTGGCTTCTCAACTACATGTACTCAAGCCTTGGAAGCTCAAACCACAAAACCAACATGGATAATAATGATCTAATCTTGGTGCAACATTCAAAGATGTTTTGTGGGATGCTTATAAAAATGCAAATTATGGTTTCACAAAAGTAAGTGCCAAACCTGAAAAGACTTTTATCTTGCAACACCATAGTTTCAGGTTCTACTCTGCAGATTCAAATTTCTTTTGGGACACATAAACTTGTCATTGGATACATTTACCAGTATTTCACTCTCTTAGGCGACAAAATTCATTCAAAAGAAGAATGTGAAAATTTGAAGACAGGGGTTCATATGAGGTAATCACAGTTCATTTTAGGTATCTTTCTGATTAATATGGCACTGATTTAATGCCACAGCAACTAGACTCTTTCCTTGTTAGTAAGTGCAGGGAAAATGTAATTGCACTTAAACTGGATTGGACATAGCGGCTGACTGCTAATCCAATTGTTTGCTGGATACCACTATTCTTGTACATTTTGCTGTTACGGTACAGAGAAAAAAGTGTGTTGCACTAGTCTAGATACATAATACTAATGTCAATAATTCTCTCTATTCCACATGGTAAAAAAAAGGCCTGACAACTCTTGAGTAGTAGCCCACTGTGGCCCCACAGGAATGATCTTACCGAAGAGGTAGTCTCAGCCCCTTCTTTGACCAGTTTCAAAAAGATTACAAGAGCCCCACCAACGGAATAATCTAACCAACCAATTGAAAAACCGTTAATCACTAAAGTGTTCGCAAAGTAAAAAGAAAACAAGAAAATCAGCAAAGTCAATGATTGAGCCAGTAAAAGTGCCAGTATTTCTATGCGTACCTGCCATCTCCCTCTAGGAGTTATATTTCTGTTGTTATATCCACGTTTTCTACCTCTACTTTCAAACTGGTGTTGTGGAGATGTATATGGACTATTTCTGAAAGGAGGAATGTCTCTATCAGCCCTTGGACTGCTTGTGTACGGGCTGGAGTAAGGACTGGGCCCACTGCCACCCCCTTGCCCTGGGTTAATTCCTTGCCCCGGGCTTCCCGAATGGTGTGGAACGAATTGTTGGTGAAATCTCGGCGAATTTGGAAACCTCTGCTGTGGTGGACGAAATCCTTGATCTGGTGGACTGTAAGGTGACCAATGATTGTACTGATCTGGTGACCTGTACATGCTTATTTCACTATCAGATGTCGAACGTGGAGAAACGAAGTTAGAGTTTGATCTGGATCCTTGTATTATCGCCCAATGTGCATTACGCGCCATTTGGTGCATATTTCTATACACAAATTGATGACGTCAAACAGCAGATGCACAAGTACAATGCTGTTCGTCAGGAGATCACAGCCAGAGAAACTTGATTAGTTGACAGTAACTCTTCTTAGCAAAAACAGATTCAGTCGAAGACGATGCACAATGTTGCACGAGTTGTCCAGGATAAAGGTTTGTACTCTGGAAGACTGCCTTTAATTAAATTTTAGCCATCGTGTCAAAGTGACCGTGTCGCTCACTGAGTCTGAGTGATAGTGATACTGACACTGTCGTGTAGCATGGCCAAGTTTCTAGTGTAAACTGTTAAAAATCAAGCAGATCACTCGAACTTGAGGGGCAAGGGGACTCTTTGACATTGATAAGCGGATTATGACCGCGGCAAACAAGCCTGGGTCACAGTAGATAAAAAGGGATGTCGGGTTTAACTTTGAATTGTGTTTGAGTGACGGATGTCACAGTTAGAGTTAGAGTAGACTGTTCTAATTGGGCCATTATTGTTTGTAAAAATTGCACAAACAAAAGCAACTGATCTGACTTGTGGTCACCATGACCAGATCATGTGTGTTTTGCATTGTTTGAAGTTGTGCAACAAAGGAATATCAGACTGATGGTTGTAAGAACTTGCTAATGTTATTTGTAAAAAAAACAAACAAACAATCAAACAAACAAAAAAAACCCATGCACCCACCCCCCCATAAAAAAAATTGATGGAAAATAAAAGTTTGATCTTTTAGAAGCAGCTGACACAACAAAGACATACTGTTGTAGGAATAACAGAAAATCAAACTGGTGTTCACCTTTTGTCTCTGATCTATCAGTGAATTCATACAAGCGACTGAACTGTGTGAAAAATTGTTGTGAGAACACATGCCCTGTCCAGTCACCATGCTAAAAGACAATGTTAGCAATATATCACTGGTAAAGGAGTGAAAGTAATTAATCGACTGATTAGAGCTACCCCTCCCTTCAGGATGCCAACTGACTCCATTTGCGCATGAAAGGCAGGTACTATTATTATGACCAAGGAACCTACAGGTCCTGTAGGCTCCTTGGTCTTACATACATCCAGCCTCTTACACACAATCCTGGTCTTTTCTTTGTATCTTCAGTCTGGCAAGCAAATCTAGCCATGGTTTTGTGTCTGGTATTTAGTGTAACAACATACAACATTTCAGCATAGTCTCAAGTCAGAAGTAATGATTGGAAGACAAGTATTTGTGTGTAGAAATTACTCTGCTTCAATTACGGGGACCAATCTATACTTCAAAAATCTTTAGCCAAAAGTGGGAGCTTTATCCATCCATTGAAACATTTTTAGCCAAATAAAAAATAGCATTTGGCTAACTGGCTAAAGGTACCTATTTCTTTTAATACAGACTGCCCACAGAACTGCTTTTTAACTCCCCCAACATAGTCCTAACACATATTTTTTATATTACTAGAAATTTAATTTCAGTGAATGTAATATTTATTGTGGAAAAGTCTGTATCTATTTTAGAAAAGGATATGTCAGTTACATGGACATTGCTGAAAGAGTTACATGACTTTCACGCATGGTGCCAAAAAAGTTCAACGACATGAGATACACCAAAAGTATTCGCGACTTAGTCACTTACATCTCCAAAAGTATTTTCTGTACTACACCCTAACCATATATGTGTGTGTTCATCATGATCCAAAGATGATGTACACATTGTAATTAGAGTTTTACCTCTTTAAGTGTTAAATAAACATTGACTAGTATGTCATCAGTGGATGATGTTAAAAAACATCAAAAGAAGTCATTGCGTGCTTGACATAAATTGATAAAAATTTGTGCATTCTGTAGCTACAGTATCTACGCGAAAAAAGTATTACTTTTGTCACCGCAAGACCCTTAAGTTTGATATGTCACTTTTTCCTTTGATCTTTGACCTGTTCAATTTATTTGGTCCATAGGAAGAAAAAAAAAAGGGCAAGCAACTGAAAATCACTGGATAGCTTAGCAGTTAAGACCTTTATTAATGTAATCGTTTTTATTCCATGCCTCTATGCTGAGCTGTTCTCCTGGATTAACCGTGCAAAGTTACCTCTCTTCTCTGTTTTATCAAAGAGAGAAAGGGTTTTGAAGACAATAAAATTGTAAAGCTTTATAGCTTGGCTGAATTAGGTTCAGTCTTATTGTACTTGAAGCATTACATGAGTCTGAACATTCTCACAGGTTGTCACTCAATCATCTTGAGCTGAGTTTTATGCCCTTTGAAGTAGCGATATCATAATCTTATGAGGCATCAGAAACCACTTGGACTACTGGTTTCACCCTTTGATGTCATGTGGGGGGTGGAGCCTTCGAGCTACCTAGGACTTAATCCATAGCAACCTGGCTGTCGTCACACATGTGCACAAAGTGGGAGGTACAAACTGCCCCAGTAATGAATAATCAACCGGAATGTACACTCAGCAAAATGGAAAACTTTGCAGGATTCTGTGAGTTGTGGGACTTCAGGATGATGAACTGAATGGAGATGTCTAGATTCCGTGATTGTGGACGATATCACAGAATCGGTAAAATAAAATGGAAACATACATTTCTGAAAGACGAAACTTTCCAATCCTTTTTTCAAAAGTTACCATACTCCAATCCACTTTTTGAAATAAAGTATTCTCAGAAAGCGGAAAAAACAAGCCAGCAAAACTTCAATTTACGCAAGACATTACGATGTGTGCGCAAGCTGGGTTATGAATGAATAATGATAGTTAAGAAACAGCGTGAGACCAAATACCAAGCATTTTCGTATTTAGTACAATTGTGTGCAAACTTAGGTACGTTTCATCATGTTCAGCCCACTTCATTATTTTCATCCATGCACATTTACAGTGCTGAAAACACATGGCCACGATTCACTTTGATATCAAAATGAAATGTTACTTTGGCTTTGTGCAACTGTCTCACAGTGTATTGCGTTATGTTCAAAATGGCGCTCGCCAACACCTGCGTGTTTTGCTAGCTAGGGTATTGTGTTGCGATTATAACTGCATCAGACACAACCGACTGGGCAGATTAAAGACTGTACTGGACTCTACTGCAAAATAAAAAGTATAGACACATTTGTTTTACATGGATTGTGAGAGAAGTCAAGCACTGACTTATCGAGTCACTCTCCATGGCATAGATGTTGGCGTATACTTCCTACCTTGCTTAGTGGAGGAAACCGAAGAACTCGGAGAAAACCACCGTGCATGGTTAAACTGGTAGGAACTTTTTCCACATGCTGCCCAGGACGAGGATGGAACCTGGGTCGCAGAGGTGAAAGGTGAGCGTCTTACCGCTCAGCCAACCATGCACCTGTTACCGCTCAGCCAACCGTGCACCCATCCAAATACCAGTCCAAATAAAGCCACACATTGGCTAGCTTTTCTGTTTAATTTCAGCTCGCTTATAGTTGATTAGAATGACCTCTCTTTTTAGCTCTGATGACCAAAGGTCACAGAGCTTATAGTATCACTCATGTGCATCCATAAACTTTTGGTTTGTGAGCGTGATGACTTTAAAAGTTTTGATGTTAGCCTAATATAACTTTTTGGACTTAGGGTGTATGGAAATCAATGTTCCTTTCGATATTGGTGGTGCCACCTGCACTGTTAGGTACTTCAAAATGTGAAAATCTTGTGAACACTCTAGCATCTTTAATTTTTATTGGATCTTCACCAAATTTGATGGGATTGTGCTGGAGGTTAAAGTCTAAGTCACTACTGATACTAGTGGCGCCACCTATAATCTGATGGAAATTATGAGCCAAAATATGTTTTCAGATATAAAATTCCATATTTAAAAGAGTAATTGGATTGGACTTGCTAAATTTATAGGATATGGACCATGTGCAATGACAGAATGTTATATAATATAAGCAATATTGACCTATTTTTGTGAGTAAAGTTGAAAAGGTGATTTTGTAATGGCGTAGTGAAGCTTGGACATCAATAGCAAAGAAAATTGAGCCTCCAGATCAAAATTTCTCTTCATTGCATAATATGTAAAACTGTACTTGGTGACCTACTTATTGGGTCACTGTGACCCAATAATTGTGGAGTTGTCGCTTGTCCAAGTTTATTGTTTTTGTTCAATAACTCGAAAAGTTATTACCCAATTTGATTAAACAGACTATATACGGAAAGCTGGAGGTAGTGTGCATATTTTGAACAGTAACAATTTTGTAATCCCAATTGAAAATCAAGGTCAAATGGCCAGTTTGAATATAGGGGTCATCTTGTGAATGCTCGCACTCCACAATTTTGGAGATAGGCCCATATAACATTCAGAAGTTAAAAAGTGAATAAAAATCTTTGTCGACATCAATGTTGGTGGCACCACCTATAGTATTATTTAATATACAGGTCAAAATGTGAAAATTCTGTGACCGCAATACCGTCCACAGTTCTCAAGTTAGCGTAATATAATTTTCAGGACATATAGGGTGTAGAAAAGTTACAATTTTTGGGCAGATCTTCACCAAATTCGGTGTGATTATGGGGCATGTCAAAGTCTAAGTTGCTAGTGATACTGGTGGCGCCACATATAATTTGGCAGAAATTATGAGCCAAAATGTGTTTTAAGAGATAAAGTTCCATGTGTTGAAAAGTATTTAGATTAGACTTGCCAAATTTAGAAAACATACAGACAATGTCCAAAACTAGAATTTGATATAACAGGGTTTTCCCCAGGAAGAAATTAAAGCTTCACATTTTTGGTGATGCCCAAATGTTGATTTGTATTTGTCTGCTCAGTTCAGTAAATTTTGCCCAAAAAAGTGCCATTTTGACCTGAAAAGCTGCAAATTTTGCATTTTTTTTGCAAAAATTATAGCTTCATGGAAAGCATTTAAAGCTTAAAGGTCAAGTTGTAAGCTTAATATTTTTTTCTAAAGCTTTATGGCAGCGTTAAGCCATAAAGCTTCAGGGAAAACCCTGATATAAAATCAGTGACTTCAATGTATTTTTGACCTTGATATTCTGTCCCAAGGTCACTGAAGACATAAAGTTAAGGAATCCCTCATTGTTGTCTTGGCACATGCAACAATATCCATCACAGGTGATCACATGTGGAGTGAAGTACCATCTGGTGGGCTTTTTTTACACTAAATGTACATAAGCTTTATATGTTCAGAAGCCACTGGAGGACTCACAACTTTGAAATGAACAGGTGCAATGTAGCCACAGTGCCAGCAGAGCATTAGGCCCATGGGCCTCTTGTTGGTTTGTTTGTTTGTTTGTTTTTTTGGTCAAAGGGATGGTGGTTTGTTGGTACGGCTTGACTGTCTGCTTTTCCGCCACAATTGTCCTGTCTCTTCTATATTGTTCATTGTTGTCCGATAATGTGAAGAATAAATTCAGATTGCCATTATTATCATGATGCTCACTATCACTGCTGAAGTTCTCCTGTCTTGCCCTGTTTAGCACTAAATGCAGTTCTGTGGGCTGTCGCACACTGGCTGAGAGAAAGGTTGCGTTTGTGTCGTCCACAACAGTTTTGTGCCAGTGAGCACAACCTGGAGGAAAGTTGTGCTTTTCGGCTTGCCAAGGAGGCTCATTTTAAATGCTTTAACATCATCATTTTAAAATTATGATATATGTGTAAAATCACCGGATATCATTTCTGAGACATTTTAACCCAAACTTTATAGGAAGCTAGACCCCATCAATCAGTAGGACCTTTAACCTACAGACAGCCATGAGTAGTGTTAGTTAATTTGGAAAAATCAAACCGTAAATGACCACACTGTACCAATGTTTTCATTAAAAAAAAGGCAAAGACGGTTTTGTTGGCCCTTGATGAACAGTTCATAATCCATACTGGCCCGGAATATTGGCTAACACTCTCACATCATCAAACCACGGTCATTCGTGTAGCCTCCTTTCTCAGACCAAGCGCTAGGCTACCAACACAATGCAGTACTTGCTGCATCAGTGATCTGACAAAGCTTGAGGCATGAGCGACCATTCCCTAAAGGCCATCAAGTGGTGCACAGCTTGTATGATTGAGGGGCGCTATTGTCTTCTTGTAGGAACAGGGAACCAGAAAGACCCATGTGGTATTTAATATTTGAATGTTTTTGGCGTCATTTCCTTATATTTATTTTTTGCATTCCGAATTAAAATTTCGCCAGTCAATAAGATACAATGTACATTTGTCAAAATCAGCAAAAATCATAAAATTGAATGTCAAAAAGTTTTTGGTGTATTTCATGTCGTTAATAGGTAGGTAGTAATCTTTATTGACCATGGGCCCAAGCAGAATATATATTTATGTATATATATATATATATATATATATATATATATATATATATATATATATATATATATATATATATATATATATATATATGTAGAATGACAAGTAAGGCAGCCGTTGTGTGTAACAACTTTATTAGATCCCTGCTGAAACACATCCAATATGGCCACGCAGGCAAGACCATGCACACAGGCCCATGTAATTAGGCCAAGCTATGGCAGAATGGCAGAAGCAGCCACTGCTAAACAGCCTCTAGAAAACAGCTAGACTGCACATATAGGTATCACTGGCACACATGTCACTGTCACACCCAGCACAGGCACAGTGGTTTCTGTCCAGAATGGGAGCTCCACTCCAGAGCTGTTGCTCCCTCAAAAGCCTTGTGTGCAAGTGACAAGACAGGTGTGGTCTGGTCAAACAAGAGACCAGTCACATGTCTCACACCAGCGCAACCACCTGGTGACAGCTTCCAAAACCCCAAAACTTTTTAGTTTTCAAAAGTGGCAAGTGGTGGCACTCACCCCTTATGTTTGTGTGAATGCAATGTCAACTTTACCTTGTCACATTCTCCCTTGCTTAGGGGTTGGCGTCTCTGGCAACCATATTCACATTCTATACCTGCTTTTGTATGCAAGAGTACTATTTGTATGTGGAATCTTGCTTACATGTGCTAGATTTGTTTACAATACACAAATTAGAACTAATAAAGGGAATAAATGTAATTAATGGAAAAAAATTCAATACATACTATGTACAGTGTATGTGTATATTATAACACTTTCCCTTTTATCACCATATTAGCTTAACCCTTGAACAACTTGAGCATTGCCATGAATTTTCTCTTTCAGAATATTACTGAAAATAGTAGATTGTTCCATTCTGTATATATGGTGGAACTAACTGGTTCTCTGACTCATCATGTACTGCAATAATAATACTTGCGCTTGGCTTATGTTCACAAGAACATCAGTGGACTCATCAAAAGCTGAACTCATGACCCGGGTCGAGGTTTCTTGTTGTAAAGCGGATCTAGGTAAATGAAACAGGTTGGTGTGCTGACCTGCAGTGGCTCTTGCAGAGCGCCTGGGACCATCAAGATCCTCCCCTGCTTCATTCAAAGCAGGACTCGGCTCAACAACAAGGGCCTCCTGTGCTTCATCCAAAGCATGACTCGTTGGCTCAGTGACACCATGGGCCTCCCCTGCTTCATCTGAAGCAGTAGGTGTTTCAGCAGAAGCTGTGGGACTAAAAGTACATGGGGGTTCAGACAAAGATGGACCATTCATTGGTAAGGACTCTGTTATGCTGTCAGTCACTAGACTGGAACCTTTTGCTTGAAGGTCAAGAACTAAATCACAGTCATCAAGGCTCACATCACCCTCCGCTTGGCCAGGATGATCCATATGTGGCTCACCCATGTTGATATTAGTCCCTGAATCTACAAGGTAAGTTGACTTAGGTCCTCCTAAAACCAACTGACGAGAATCAAGAATCTCGTTTCTGTGCAGAGTACGAATGGGACCATCTCCCTCCAAAGGCTCAAGAATATAAACGTTGCCGTTTGGGTCTGGTTTCCCAATTACTTTGTAAGGCAAGGAGTTCCATACATCCTGGATTTTGTTTCTGCCTTTAATACCCCTATTTTTACAGAACACTCTTGCTCCCATTGGTAGAGCAGCTTTCTGGGGATCAGGAACATGTCGAGCTTGTCGCTTCTCAGCCTCAGATTGCAGGGTTTTCCTGGCATCAAGAAAAGCACTTTTTAAGTGGATACAGTGCTCTGTAAGCCATTCATCTATATTTTGATCTGATGGATCTTGTTCCTGTAACCCCAGCACATGATCTATTGGCAGTGTTGGCTCTCTGCCAAAAAAAAGGTAATAGGGGGAATACCCCGTTGAGGAGTGTGGAGTACAATTATAGGAATATACCAATTCAGGTAGGTATTCAGGCCACTTTTTCTTTCTCTCAGGAGGAAGAGTGCATAACCGATCATGTAATGTTCTGTTGAAGCGCTCGCACTGTCCATTTCCCTCTGGGTGGTAAGGAGTTGTACGACTTTGGGCTATTCCATAAATTTTGCACAGTTCCTGTATGATGGAACTCATAAAATTTCTTCCTTGATCGGAATGGATACGCTTTGGAACTCCATATCTAGTGAACCACTCTGTCACTAAGACCTTCGCCACAGTCCTAGCTCGCTGGTCTTTAGTTGGAAATGCCTGTGTAAATTTGGTGAAAACGTCTGTTATCACAAGGACATTTTCATAACCACTGGAACTGGGCTCTAACAGAGTAAAATCCATTGCTACAACCTCTAGAGGTTTACTAGCAAGTAATGACCCCATGGTGGTCTTGACTGCTTTACCAGCCTTTGCCACCATGCACCGAGCACAGTTTTTACAGTGCTTCTCAATTTCAAGTGCCATGTTAGGCCAGTAGCACCTGGTCCGTGCTAACTGTAAGGTTTTTGCTGTTGCTTGGTGACCCATATTATCATGGAGTTCTGTAAGAACTTGACTTCGCATAGATTTTGGTACCAGTAACTGTTTGACAGTCTGACCAGAGTCTTGCACAGAACGGAAGAGAACACCATGACCATCCTGGCTTAATCTACTCCGGCCATTCAAGAGTCTTCGGGTTGTTTTTGAATAATTCATTATTTCTCTTACAGATGGTTGTTTCCTTCCTTCAAGATGCTCAAATACAGGGGCTAGATCCGGGTCTGCACTTTGCAGCTTCTTGATCTCAGCTCGTGGCAATGCAGGCAAGGTGGACATACACATTTCTGTGTTATTCATGGAACGTGTCTGTACTTGTTCAAGCCAGACTTTGACAGTAGTTTTTCTGAACTGTTCACTCAAGCGTTGAGGGATTGGATGACCAAAAGGCTGGTTATGTTCATCCAGGACCTGGGTGAAAATTCCCTCAAACCTAATGCTAGTTGGTTCTTGACCATGATCAGGCTTCCGACTAAGTGCATCTGCATTTTTGTTTGCTCTTGCTGCTCTATACCGAAAAGTGATGTCAAATGGGGCCAATTCTGATACCCATCTCATTTCTACAGCACCCAGTTTGGCTGAAGTGTTAACATAGGTTAGTGGGTTATTGTCAGTGAAAACAATGCACTTAGAACCAAGCAAATAATCACGGAATTTTTCCGTAATTGCCCACTTCAAACCCAGAAGTTCTAACTTCATGCTTGAATAGTTTTCCATATTCTTTTCATTTGGCCTTAACCCACGACTTGCGTAACTCAGAACCACTGGACCATGGGTCTGTTCTTGGGAAAGGACTGCACCCAGCCCGTTCATGCTGGAATCTACCTCTAACTGGAAAGGCAAGGAGAAATCTGGATAACCAAGAATGGGTGCATTGGTTAGCAGTTCTTTAAGCTTGTTAAAAGCTTCTGTGCATTTATCATCCCAAGCTTCAGCTAAGCTTTGTTTTAAGATCTGTTTTGGAGAGATCTTTTTACTCTTTTTGCTTTTTGAGTGTACTCCTGTCAAAGCAAAAAGTGGTGATGCAATTTTTGCAAATCCAGGCACAAACCTGCGGTAATAACCTGCAAGTCCTAAGAAGCTCCGTAGATCTTTAACCACTTTGGGAACAGGCCAGTCAGTTACTGCCCTGACTTTGTCTTTATCTGGCTCAACTCCAGATTCAGAAACTACATGACCGAGGTATTTCACCTTGTCTTTAAAAAGGTGACATTTCTCTGGTTTTAATTTGAGTTGGTTTTGAGATAGTCTTTGCAAGACCATAGCCAGCCGATCAAGGGTTTGCTGGAAAGAGTTACCCCAAACACATATATCATCGAGATATATGAGGATAGTTTGGAAGTTTTGGTCACCAAATATTTTGTCCATCAGCCGCATGAAGGTCGCAGGTGCCGAACATAAACCAAAGGGCATGCGTAAATATTCATAAAGGCCTCCTGTTCCGACGCGAAATGCTGTTTTTTCTACGTCTTCAGGTGCCACAGGCAATTGATAATACCCCTGGGCCATATCGAGGCAAAAGAAGTACTTGGCTCCGGACAAGGCATCTAAGGCCTCTTCAATACGTGGAAGCGGATATGCGTCTTTGACTGTTCGAGCATTCAAGGCTCTGTAATCGACACAAAGTCGTAACTTGCCGTCTTTTTTCCTCACCAGGACCACTGGTGATGCATAAGGACTACAAGATTCTCGAATAATGCCACGCTTCAAGGAATTTTCCAAATATTCCCTGACCTCGCCCCATTGGTTAGTTGGCACTCGACGGTGGGGAACTTTAACTGGAATATCATTCACAGTTCTTATTTTATGCTGGATTTTATCACAAAATCCGACATCCTCATCATTGTGACTAAAGGTGTGAAAATATTTGCCAAGAACAGATTTCAGTTGTTCACTTTGGTCACTGGTGATGTTACCAATATTAAGTCTGCTCATAAGATCGGACAATTGACTTTCAGTCACATTTATAGACTGAATTTGCTCAATGAGAACTGTGTCTTTCTGTATCTCAGACACCATGACTTCTGGCTCTGTGCATGCTTGTGAAGCCACACCAATAGAAGCTCTTGGTGGTAGATATAGATCTTCACCACTGAAATTAGCAATTTGCAGTGGAATCCTACCAGAGCAGTCTACTTGGACAAGAGACCGTCCTACTGCAAATCCTCTTGGACCTGTAAAATTGGCTGCCTCTTCTATAAGAGCGCAATAAGTATGTCCTTTCTTTGCAGGTTGCACTGTTCCCTCAATAACTTTGAGTGACCTTGCAGGAACCAATACAGGGTATTGACTTGCAATACGCACTCGTGAGACAGGATTCTTGTTAGTATCCTGTATCCGTGCTTCTCCATATAAAGCAAGTATGGAATCTAAAACAGATGATGAAGGTTTGTTTTCCTGTTTTTGCAGCTCATGTTGTTTCCTCATATCTCTTAAGATATTGCACCCAATAACAACTGGTACTTCAGTTTTCCTTTTTCTCATATCAGTATCGATAGGGTCTTTCACAACTAGAAATCCCATGTCTGGGAATTTCTCACCAGCCACAGACAAAGAAAGCTCAATATAACCAATGTATGGTATATCAATGCCATAGCTACCCTTTATCTGTATAACTCTCGACACATCAACTAACTCTTTCTGAGCAAAGTGCTCAAGGAAAAGAGATTCAGTTATTGTCGATACTTGGGCACCCGTATCTATCAGACAACGTAATTCCTTGCTTCCCAGGCAAGCAATTACTTCAGGGCATTCCCCTATAGCTTTTTGAAGTACTGAGCCTCCATATATGGGCTGGTAGCCTGTCACACGGCTCTCTGTAACAGACTGTTTTAATTTAAAGGATTGACCTTTTCAGGAAGATCTTTCCTATCAGGGATATCTTTCTTGAGCTTGGGACAGTCTTTCTTAAGATGTGATGTTAATCCACATTCCCAACAAGCTCTTTTCCGTTGGACTGATCTCCTCTGCTTACTGAAGTCATCAAGCCGTTTCATAATTGTTTCCAGGAGTTCACCTTGTTTGCGCACGGTGGCTTCCAATGAGTCAGCCTTTGACTCTTGAATAATGGCTTTTATTGGGGGTTTACCTGTTTTTGCATGGTCTCCACCCAACCACTGAATGCACCTGTCTCTGAGTTCAAAAAAATCAAGATCAGGTGATTCCACATTGAGTCTTCTCAATTCACGTTTGAGACCATCGTCTCTAACTGCTTCTGCGAATCTTCCTTTCAGAAGATTTGCTTTTGAGGAACAGTTGAAAGTTGTATCAGTATTGTCCAACTCAGCTATGCGATCAAACAGACGAAGCAAGCGCAATGAACATTGCACTAAGTCTTCATTTTCATTTTGTACAAATGAGTAAAACTTTTGCTGCAACTGTGGTAGGAGGTCACCATCTCCAAACACACGGAGAAGTGTAGCAAAGATTTTCTCCGGGTCATCTTCATTCTCACCACCACGGCCTACAATTTCCAATTTGGCTGTACTTGCCAAATGTTCAAGTATGCAAGCCGAAGCTCTCTTTCCTTTGAGATCACGGGCAATGAGATGTCCTCTCATATCGGATACCCAGTCCTCTATGATTGGGTCACTTGGTTTAACAGGATGTCCCTTGAAGCGTTCAAGCTTTGTTGTAGACACATATATAGGCAATGACTGTGAAGAGCTAGACTCCACATGAGTACTAGGCTCTTTCTTCATTTCTGCCTGAAGTTTGGTTATCTCAGCCCGTAGGGCATCAAGTTCTGCCTGCGACACAGCCATGATGATGAAGCTGTGCTGACTGTAAGCCAAGAATATGAGGACAACCCAATAGATGGTTGTAGAAAAGCTTACCATTTGTTGGCTTCGAAGTCACAAACCAGTGAAACCAAGTCAATGCTGTAATTCCTGTGTTTTGTATTTACACGTATATACTTTACTTTCAAATAAAACTGTAACTGCAGATCACACTATATTTGTGATAATGTCTGTCAAAACTGCTACATTATAATATCTTTCCCAAGTGTTACCATATCTTGTACCAAGTGCTTTCAATCTAGAAATACACAGTATATGTTTGAATGTTATTGAGCAACCAGACAGTAAGTTGAAAGAATACTCTGATGTTGAAAGACAAAACTATGCAGGCAACTTTCCAACAAAACACTGTATCAAGTACTGAAAACAAGCTCCATTCCTTACCCACACTGCACTATGCAAGTTTACAGTAGCTCCACAATTCAATGTCCATACTCAATAATGATGTACAGTGTGACTACACTGCGCATCAAAACGTGTGGTACAGTCCTTATGAAAAATTGAAATGCATCCCAAGTGTTGTTGCTCCTCCAGGTTTTGGCCCATCACACAAGTATGTACGTAGTATCATCAATGTGCCAGCAATATGAAACGGTAGACAGTTATAGAAATACCTTGACCACTTCATGTGCAGAATGGTAGCTGAAGGTCACAGGCTGTTGTCCAGTTGTCAGCAGGGATCTTATCTGCTACCCTGCTCGCAGCGCCATTTTGTAGAATGACAAGTAAGGCAGCCGTTGTGTGTAACAACTTTATTAGATCCCTGCTGAAACACATCCAATATGGCCACGCAGGCAAGACCATGCACACAGGCCCATGTAATTAGGCCAAGCTATGGCAGAATGGCAGAAGCAGCCACTGCTAAACAGCCTCTAGAAAACAGCTAGACTGCACATATAGGTATCACTGGCACACATGTCACTGTCACACCCAGCACAGGCACAGTGGTTTCTGTCCAGAATGGGAGCTCCACTCCAGAGCTGTTGCTCCCTCAAAAGCCTTGTGTGCAAGTGACAAGACAGGTGTGGTCTGGTCAAACAAGAGACCAGTCACATGTCACACACCAGCGCAACCACCTGGTGACAGCTTCCAAAACCCCAAAACTTTTTAGTTTTCAAAAGTGGCAAGTGGTGGCACTCACCCCTTATGTTTGTGTGAATGCAATGTCAACTTTACCTTGTCACATTTATATATATATATATATATATATATATATATATATATATATATATATATATATATATATATATATATATATATATATATATATATATAATCAAATCACAAATACTCAGAAAAAGCAGAACATGCATTATACATTGAAACAGATCATTGTCACAGTGATACTATACATATAGGAAAAAGGAGATACTTAAATATAGAAAGTCATATTGTGACATAGTAATTCTTTACGTTAGACCAGTTGTATGCCCCAGAATTAGGATTTTGTATCAGATGTAGAAGTCGCCCTGAGACAATGAAATACAGGTCAGCAATAGGCTGAGTGCCAAGCACCCCACTGAATCAAAGACAAAGCTCAATGGAGAAGGTTGCCCCACTAGTGGATACAAGACCGAAAGTACTGTCAAGGTTTTATGTAAGTGGTAAACAGTCAAAAGCAATTTATCCCTTAATAAAATATCAAATATCATGGATGAGTCAAAGATCTTTATCACTCTTTACTTAATTGAGCATATTAGGGACCCATACTGCAGGTGTTAGTGTGGTGAGAGCAGAGGATCATTGGAGGTGGTCTTTAACCCGTTCACCCTTAAAGTAGCCAAAACCGGCTGGTGGTCAAATGTCGTCTGCTCCTGTGTTTTCAACCAATTTCAACAGTAATGAAAAACAATTTGACTGAGAACTGTAGATGAGACCTGTCAAGATAACATGGCCCAGGTCAACAGCTTTCCTTGGCATGGGTAGGGCACTTAGTGCCCAACCCATGCCAAGTAAAGGTTGTGGACTCAGTCTTGACTCTTTCAACACCAATCATGTCTAAATTCAATCTATTTAAGTCAGACAAGTCTGAATAATCATAAGGATCCCAGATTCATATTTGTCACCAAAAAAAAAAAAAAAAAAAAACTTTCATTCAAGTATGCCTATAGTTCCAGATAAAATACCCCAGGTCAAAAGCTTTTCTCAGCACGCATTGGGCCCAATGCACGCCAAGAAATAGCTCGTGACTCAGTTCAAAATTTGGCACTGAAAGGGTGAATTCAGGGGGTTAAGACAGAAATCATGAAAGTCCACTTTCAAGCAATTATAACTGTAGAAGAAAACACAGCTGGCATTTTTGTTTCAACTACATTATAGAAACAACATTTATGAGGGGGGGGGGGGGGGGCTAATACGCTGGTACAAGTAATAACTTTGCCCTAGTACAAGGTACAGAAGATAAGAAAATGTACAAATATTGATTGGTATGAAGGACGAAAATTAAAAGGCTTGTTTGCAGTATGTAAGTACGGCATATAAAAATGCCCAGTATGGAAAACCCCTTGCCCCTCCCCATTTATAATTTTTATTTTGCAGTCTCATCCAGTGGTGCAGGTGGAGGGCGCACCATGTTTACAGTTCCAGATCCAACACAGGCGCTAAATTGCCTGAGTGTCAATCGAGACTGCAGTCAGGTGGTTGTTGCAGGAAGAAATGGTAAGATTTGAAGTGATACTGCTCAAAATACTGGAGGTGTAAGTCAACTTTTTTTACATTATTAAATACCTGCAAATAACTGGGAATTGCATTATCCAAGAATATTTTTGTTTTAATTGGCCTCAATTCCATCAAGTGACTGTAATAGTGTATAGATGTAATATAAGGAGTCATACAATGGCCCACAGAGGGCGCTAACGCAATAGTTACTCTTCCACTAAATAAGGGGATGTTATATACTGTGTAATAACTTGTGAGCCTACATACCTTCAGCAAGCATATTCTCTCCTTTTAAGTTCCCCTGCCTCTTTAAGCAGCCCCACCTACCCTTTATCACTCACAAAATGCTGAAGTAATATAAATAGTGTAAATCTTACCATTTATTACACAAAAATAGTGTTATAATATTCAAGACATAGATTTGAACTTGAGGCTGATTTTCTGATGTTTTGGGTGCTTTTACAAAGATAAAACTGTCAGATTCTGTATAATTCAAAGATCTGCATAAAAAAAAGTTACATGTATCAGTATGCTAATTATTGATTACTTGTATTTGTCAACAACAAATAACAACAGTTACTTGTTTGCAGTCTTTAAAATCTACAGCATAGAGGATGAGGAGTTTGTGGAAAAGGTCAACCTACGTGTTGGGAAGAATCTGAACCTTAACTTCAGTGCCTCAGATGTGGCATGGAATCCCGTAGAAGGTATTTTTATACACTTTTGTCAATCATGGGTCATGTGCTCCTTGTTGAAGGTCTGAACTGCGTAGGCTGTCATAAATTTACGTTATGTGAATTTTGTTGCCAGGAATTTCGTGATGCTTTTGAACTTCCTTGTTCAAATTAAGGAGAACACATCCCAGGAAATAAGAATTATACATTTAATATTGATTTTTAAAATTTTTTTTTTCTTTGGTGAGGCCGGGGTTTGTAGATATTTAGGTACACCACACGGATGTCTATGGTGCAATGCAATGGGTAAGAAGTGGTGCTAGCACAAATAAGCTTTATTGAGTTAAATTTGTCTGAAAAAATCACCATAACTGCAAGGAACTATGTTTTTATATACATGCACATGATTAAGAGAGATCAGAATTAGTTCTAAATTCACTTAAAGGTGGCGCTGGCCATCCTGTGCATGGTTGACCACCCACATCATGTGGTCACTTTCCATGGCCCTCACTTTTTCTCCGTAAATTATTAATATGGGGAATTAGCACGTTTATAAATTTAACTTCTATCTGTTGTTAAATAGGCATTAAACTTTCATTTTATATCACACCAGGATGCCATTGCAAGATGACAATATGTACTTCAGGTAGATTAGAAAAAATTCTTCCTCATATGCAAGGTGAAACTTTTAGGGCATTTAGGTTCACTGCAGTGGGCTTCGGTGACCACTTTTACACATGACCTCTAATGTCATGGGTTGCTAGATGTCACAAACGTGTACCATGGGAATAGAAGGCTGTGTGTCGAGAAATTAAACCAACCCAGATGACCCCTCATGGAGTTTCACTGCCGTGAAGATCATAGATCATGAAAATGTATGCACAATATGAGTTTAGACTTTGAATTAATCCATAATGTATGGTAAATGCCTTCCCATTCATTGATGAAAGCATTACAAGCTGTGTAATTGAAGTCAATGGCACTGCAAAATTAAGCAGCAAAAAAGACTGAAAACATATAAAACAATATTTTTGTAGTGTCATAATATTTCCTTGAAGACATTTCCGTGTGGCCATGGTTGCATGTCAACAAGTTTTAACAAGTAAAAGGATTTCTACACTTGTTTATTTGACTTCTTAACCGCTTAACAATATGACCCTTCGACCATGTGTCGTGATGATTAGCTTGCATTGTGTCAGTTGACTCGACCAGTTGGCATTTAATGAGTTGTCAATGCTTCAGACGGTGATCCCCCGTGATGTGTTGAAAACCTTAGGTGGCAAACTTTGTAGCCTATTATGTCATTTGTTACGTACATATATACACACACAAGCTCAGATGGGAAAATTGTTTATTTGTTAAGTGTTTTTGTTTTTGTTTTTTGAAGATCTTGTATGTCCAAGGATATATCAAGTAAGCTTAACAGTTATTTTGAGAAACCGTTCAATATGATTATTCACATAGAGTTTGAAGTAGGTATCCTTGGAAATATTCCCTGTCCAGGACAGTTACTACCACAACCCTGAAAGCTATGATGAGTCATGATCTGACAGTATTAGGCTACTGTTCAGTGGGTGCTGTACTCGTGTAATATTAATTACTTGTGTTTGCAGATCATCTGCTGGCATCAGCAGCAACAAATGGTGCAGTAGTGACATGGGATTTGAACAGATCATCTCGGTCAAAGCAAGGTAGTGTATCTCAAAATTATGTTTCTTACGCCTTTTCCAAGGAATTGTCATGGACGGAAAGGTGCTTTATTACTTAAACCTTGGCAGTGACTAGCAGGGGAGGTTGAATATGGTTTTTTTCACCAGGTCACTGTCTAATTTTTCTTCTTCTGAGCTTTGGGCAAATGCTTGAGGTCAACTCTGACACCAACCAGTCAGTAACACCACAATTTCAGAGGAGTCGTTATGTTTGGTTGGATGTTCAGTGACTGGCATTTGAAGGGGGGGAGGGATAACAAATATGTCAGTAACCAGCATGAAGAATAATTTTGGGAATCATTTTCATGTCAAAAGTGTAAGAAACAGAATCTTTAACCATATATCTTCTGTGAGTTCCAGTCAGTTCATATCTTCGGCATTTAGTATAGTATAAACATATTTATTTTCTCTCGATTGCCTAATAGTACACAAAGACTAATCTGGAGGCTCTCCAGTACATAAAAGGACGCACAGGAATATATACAATACACACTGGACGAGAACAGAAGACTAAATTCACGGCTTGTACACGAATAATACAATTGATGCCAGATAGTGGAGACTTATAATTAGATCATATACTAAATTAGTAGATGAAACGTCTAGATTCTGATAAGAATGTCTGAGCAGCCTCAAAGATGAATACATTATCAGTGTCTGGCAAGTCCTCACTACCTTTCAAGAGAATATTTAGTAAAATGTCACTAGAGCACTGAACTATTAGAGTCAGATTTACACCTGGAGCGAGTAAGTGACACACAGTGTTCAGTAGACGGACCCTTTGCACAGTGAACTTGGGGCAGAACAAAAGGTAATGTTTCGTATCTTCAGTGGTATGAGAGCATGCACACGTTGAGGCTGGAAGGATATTGACATGATGTAGATGGGCGTTTAAAACAGAGAAGTTAAGACGTAACTGCGTGTGGCATATGTTCAGAAAACGAATTCCATGTTTAAAGTATGTGGGCTTTTTGTCAACACTTAAGAGTAATAGATTTAATTTAGATTTAAACTGCGGCAGGGAATTGGTGAGACGAGTATCAACCGGGAGGTTATTCCATAATTTGATAGCAGACGGGAGAAATGAATCGCCGAAGCGATTGGTGGTGAACCTAATTTGGCGTAATTCAGTACGATTTCTCAAAAGGCGCCCAGTAGTGAATGCAACGTCACGAGGAACGAGATCATGTAGGTATTGTGGAGTTAACCTATTGTACATTTTAAAGAAAAGAATAAGTTTAAAGTATTTCCTCCGATTTGCCAGAGTTTGCCATTCAAGCTCTTCGAGAAGTGAGACACGTGGAGTGTATCTAGTTGCGCCAAGGCAGATCCTGGCTGCCTCATACTGAACAGCTTCTATAGATTGTGACAGGTTTTCAGTGCAATTGTCAAACAAGACACACCCATATTCGAGGATAGGACAAATCATTGTACTGTACAGCCGTATGAGTGTTTGGCGGGAGAGTTTATATTTGAGTCTGCGTAAAAGAGCAAGCCGTTGGCTGGCTTTATTAACAATACGTGTTATATGCTGGTGCCATGACAAGTTACTTGAGAGTGTAACTCCAAGGTGAGTATGTAGAGTGGCCTCAGGTATCGGTGTGTTTCCAAGAAGTAGGGGAGGATGATCTGGCTTATGTCGTTTAGCTGAGAAGGTCATTGAGATGGATTTTATGGCATTAAATGTCATACGCCAGAGCTTGCCCCAACGATGAATTTGTATAAGATTATAATTGAGGTTTTCAGCTGTGGCCATTGGTTCGTGGACAATTTCAAGAATACTGGTATCATCTGCGAATAAACGGATGTCACAGGTGATGTTGACAGTAATGTCGTTAATGTAAACGAGGAAAAGTAGGGGACCAAGGATCGAACCTTGGGGCACTCCAGCCTCTATAGGGAGCCAAGGTGAGGTCTGTCCTCCAATAGTAACACGTTGAAGTCGGTTTGAGAGATAGCTTTCTATAAATAGTAACACAGGATCTTCAAACCCCAATTGTTTCAGTTTAAAAAGTAGACCAGCGTGCCAGACTCTGTCAAAGGCCTTGGATATGTCCAGAAAAACCATACGGGCCTCATGGCCCAACTCAAGGCCACTGTAAATAGTATGAAGTATGCTAACAAGTTGATTTATGGTGGAATCGTTTTTCTTAAAGCCAGAGTTTTTAGCAGAAAGTAAATTGTTAGAGGTTAGATACTCATAGAAAACGTTATAAACTAGACGCTCAAGTACTTTAGAGACATTACAGAGGAGTGAAATAGGCCTATAATTTTCCTTTGACTGTTTGTTACTTTTCTTAAAAACAGGGCACACGTTGGACCTCTTCCAGGGATCTGGAAAATATGAGTTGGATAAGCAGAGATTGAACAGATCAGTGAGAGAACGTGAGATTGAGGGGGCACAGTATTTAAGAAGGGTGTTGCCTATACCGTCAGGACCACAAGCAGAACTGGTTTTCAGAGATTTTAAAATCTTTTCCACATCATTTACTTGCACTTGAAATATAGACAGGCGAGCCTCAGTTTGGAAGGCAAGGTCGGGCAAAGGCAAAGGATTGTCATCATGCGGAGTCTTACACTGATCAGCAAAATACTTGTTGAAGGTCACTGACTTCTCAATATCAGAAGAAATATTCCTTCCACCTTCCACCGTCAATAAGAGTTGGTATGTTTTGATAAAGTTTGTGACCGAGAATGGATTTGCTAAGGTTCCACCACCTTTTAGAGTTTATCTCTCTTGAGTCTAGTTCAGATCGGAGTTTGGTAAAGTAAAGACGAATGGAGTTTTTAATAGCGTTGACTGTAAAGTTACGTTTTCGTTTGTATAACTGAAAGAGGCGTTCAATATTTTGAGTAGTGAGGAGTGTGTGAGGCCGAGGCTTTTGTGTCTGGCATTTATATCTGTTCCACGCGCGATTGCGCTGCCTTATTAGCCTCTTGATAATACAGTTGATCCAGGGCTTGTCCCTGGGTCGAATAGTGACCACGCGGAACGGAATAAACTGTTTACACGTGTCAATAAATAGGTCTGACCAGTATGACACAGTGTCACTTATGGAGTCAAAAACTGTGAAACCAGTTTCCCAAGGAGCATCAGGGAGTACATTGTTCAAGTTGACAAAATCAGCCCTCTTGAAGTTCCAGACAGAGCGTTTAAAGGGGCGATCCTTGTAATGATTCACAGAAAAAGAGCAAAAGACGACAGAATGATCAGAAGAGGATATAGGAGGAAGTGTGCCGGAGTTAAGGATATAACCAGGGGAGTCAGTTATCATGAGGTCTAGTAGGTTTGCAGAGTACTCCGACACACGAGTAGGTTCGGATATGAGCTGATGCAGGTTGTTTTGAGCCAACAGATCAAAGAGGCGCTGTCCGAGTTCACTGTCGGTGTGGGGAGAATGGGCATTGAATGTTTTGCTGGGCACAAGTATCTCGTCACAAATTTATTTTGTTGTCGGTTCAGTATCTGCATCTTGTGACAAATTATTATGCTTGCTTTGTAAAATGGTCCAAATTTGCGATGTTCATTATACTTACTCCTTTTACCACCTTCCCCCCACCCCCACCCCCACCCCCATCTCCTATGAAGCCACTTTTTTGTCACATCTACTACAGTAGTCCCTCTTTTGAGAGACCACCCCTAGTGCCACCCAAAAGGCGGTCACATAAAGCAGGTGGTCCCTCAAAGGAGGTATAAATACAGTAGTCCCTCTTTTGAGAGACCACCCCTAGTGCCACCCAAAAGGCGGTCACATAAAGCAGGTGGTCCCTCAAAGGAGGTATAAATAACATGAAAAGTACTACAGAGAGACCTGACAATTGTGGTCTCTCAAAGGAGGTGGTCTCCCAAAGGAGTGGTCTTTCAAAGGAGGGACTACTGTACGTGTAATTTAGGGTATCCTGATATGGAGCAAGTGTCACCAGGGCAGGGCCAAAAATGACAGTTCAGTTGTCCTCTCCTAAAAGTGCCTGACTGGTTTCAACATGGCTGTGTCTCATCAGAGGCTGGTGTGATGGCAGTGCGTGCATGGTTTATATAGTTGGATGTAACATACACGTAGCTAAGGTCAAGGTGTGTGTTTCACGTGCTCGGTCTTGCACATGTGACATGACAGTATCCAAAATTGACATTGTTGTCATGTCTAACCCAATTCGCAGTGCGCTATGGGTGCAAATAATGGGTGTCACGACATTGATGCTCGTTGTACCCAGATGACCTATGGTCATCTTATAAAGTGTATTAGGGCAGGGGAGGGAAGTGCCAGCCTTCACCCTCAATAAAGATTTCTTCACGGCTGGTTGGCTTATGGAACTAATGTATCGTAAGTATATAAAAGTGATGTTAGTTGGCAGATGAACTTGAAGGAAAAATTTTAGCATATGACTGAATAAGTTCATCTGCCCATAATGTTGAGACCAAAAGGTTCTGTCATGTGCAGTTGATGGATCCAATGTGTTTTCTTTGCAAGCCTGAGTTTCAGTGTCTTGCTCAAAGTTGGTGGTGTGCTTATATATTCAAGAATTCGAATAGGGTAGGGAATTCTGGAGAACCATGGTTGGGAAGAACAAAGGGCCTCCCCAGAGGTTGTGTATTGTCTTTCCTCTTGATGTACGTGAAATGTTCGCAGATTCAATCCATGACCATGAGAGCCCTCCCTGTCTGTCTGACATAGTTTCTTGCACACCTTGGCATGCATACAAAGAGACAAACTGAATTGTTGTGTTTTTGCAGGAGCCTCCCCCTAGGGGTTGTGTGTGAATGCCCTATGTTTGTACTTGTGGCAGTGCAAGACAAGTTACTGTGTACATAACGCTAAAATGTGTTCCCTCAATTTCAGATTCGATATTCACTGACCACAAGAGAACAGTGAACCGGGTGTGCTTCCACAGTAACGAGTCACACCTGCTGCTGAGTGGAGCCATGGATGGATTCATGAAACTTTTTGCAAGTATCTCAGAGCGTCTGATGAAGAATGCATTGAAGACAACAGCTAGTTGTACTAGATTGCATCTGTTACAATCCTTTTTAGCTCTGCTGACTTGTCAGTCAGCAGAGCTTATAAAATCCGTTTGCGTCCTTCCGTCCTTCCGCAAAATTTATATTAAGGACAAACTTTGCTACCACTCTACATACATGTATATAGCTGTACAAATCTAGACTGCAGTCCATGTGTTCCAATACTGTAAAAGCAGATCCCGGTCAGCACAGCACAGGATCATCATGATCCTCTTGTTTGTATTTTCAATGCCCTAAGGGCCCAAAGTGTTTAAATGTCAAATTTTGTTCGCTTTAAAGTTTAACGATTTTGTTTAATAATAACCTGACTGACGTCAACTCTTTTTCTCGGTAAACTGAAGACTTTTCAGCACTCAATCGAATCAAGAACAGCTGTTGAGGTTTTGTCCCAGGGGAGAAAGTTAAATGGGTATTTCTCCCAGCACTCGTTTCAAACCGTTCACTGCTGGCCAAAGGCTCGCAGTGAATGATTTTAAAACTCGTGCTGTCTAAATCCATTCCCCATGACACGGCCATGTGGAATTCTATATATCTCATTGCAGGATCTGAGAAAGAAGGAAGCCAGCAGCACATTCAGTGGGAAGCTGGGCAGTGTACGGGATGTACAGTTCAGCCCGCATCAGTACTTCAGCTTTGCTGCAGTCTATGACAGTGGTCAGTTGGATGTGAGTATCTCCACTGGAAAGCTTTGTTTTTACCCTTCAGCCTTATGAGGCCGACGGGTATTGTCGTACCCGGCGCCATCCGTCTGTCTGTACGTCCGTCCCTCCGTCCGTCCGTCCCTCTGTCCGTCCATCCGTCCCGTGGTTTTACCACCATAAGTTCAGAAATTTTTGGGACAGGACTTTCAAATTGCACATGATATTACACTTCTATACAGCCTACTTTGTGTGCAAGCATAGTTGGCGTTGACATAATTCTTAAGGTCACACAGTGGTCACACGTGCTAAGCGACGTTACTGCTCTAACTATTGAAAGCCTGCATCTAGCAATCTAAATCTTACACACAAGAAGCTTCATAGAGTGATCTAGAAGCCTATTGAAAATAGAGGTCATAGCTCTATATTTGACCTACTTTTTGAGGTCAAAGGTCAAGTGCACAATGGTGGTATTGGTATAAGTAAAGAAGTTTTAAAGTCAATTACATGAATTTTATACACACATGTATCACAAGCAAAGAATGTGTCATGAATCAAAAGTAGGTCACTAGGTCAAGTATCTGGGTCACAGTGACCTATTCATTGAAATTTTGTTTACCACTATAACTTCAGAAATTTTTGAGACAGGACTTTCAAATTGTCGTACCCGGCGCCGTCCGTCCCTCTGTCCGTCCGTCCATCCGTCCGTCCCTTGGTTTTACCACCATAACTTCAGAAATTTTTGGGACAGGACTTTCAAATTGCACATGATATTACACTTCTATGTGGCCTACTTTGTGTGCAAGCATAGTTGACCTTGACTTAATTCCCAAGGTCACACTATGGTCACATGTGTTGAGCGACAGTACTACTCTAATTATTGAAAGCCTGCATCTAGCAATCTAAATCTTACACACAAGAAGCTTCATAGAGTGATCTAGAAGCCTAGTGAAAATCAAGGTCATAGCTCTATATTTGACCTACTTTTTGAGGTCAAAGGTCAAGTGCACAATGGTGATATTGGCATAAGCAAGGAAGTATTTAAGGCAGTTACATGAAATTTTATACACTCATGTCTCATTACCAAAAATGTGTCATGAATCAAAAGTAGGTCACTAGGTCAAGTATCTGGGCCACAGTGACCTATTCATTGAAATTTTGTTTACCCACGATTACTTAATAAGCTTTTGAGACAGAACTTTCAAATTGCATATGATAGTACACCACTGCAAGCATAATTGACCTTGACCTAACTTTCAAGGTCACACACTGGTCACAAGTTTGCTGAGTGACATTGTGCATCTAGAAATCTAAATCTTAAAACAAAAGAAGCAACATAGGGTGATCTAGAAGGGTATTGAAAGTCAAGGTTATACCTCTATATTTGACCTAATGTTTTTGAGGTCAAAGGTCAAGTGTACAATAGTAGTATTTGTGTAGGTAACTATACCTGATACTATGGGACACTATTCCTATTCACTTACAGCAAAAGAGATTGAAGGCGGCCAAAGGGTACCGCGTTCTTTGAACAGTATTTTTTAGATTATGCCAAACATGATGAGAACATCAGAAAGTTGTCAAAAAAACAAACAAACAAACAAAAACAAAACAAAACAAAACAAAACAAACTTCCTCCTACCTGTAAGGATGGTCTTAAATTCTGTTTGGAGAATAAGTCATCAGAGGTTTTAAAATGGAAACAATACCCACTTGAAACCAACAAATAAAAGAGTACAAAATGAATTAATTGAAAAAAAAACAACAATAATAGTGATAGAATGAACAGACAGTGTTTCCTTACAGTGTGTCTAAATTGTCTGTTTTACTAAATATTCTTGAAAGGTGGAGGGAGGCTGTACGCTTGTGGGTTGGCTGTTCTTCCTACCCTAGTCCCTCCCTCTGTGGCTCAATGTGTGAAGCTACAAGTGTCAGCGTACTTGATCAGAGTTCACTTGCTTGGCCCTCAAAGGTGACCTTTCATCGTAAGGAGAAACCCATAGTCAAGTTAGGCACCTGGTATAATGTGTCATTATGTGATGTGAGAAAGGCCTACAGGAAGATCGGCAATATGTCCAATGCTGTATACTTGCACCAGCTGAATGGGTTCTATCCTCTTTTAAGTAGAGTAAAACCTCCCTATACCGGACGCCCTTGGGACCGGACAATAGTGTTTGGGAAAGAGATGTGTTCAGTATTGGGAGGTTTGCTTATAATGAAAATATACAATTGGGACCGAGAAAAAGTGTTCAGTTTAAGGAGGTGTTCAGGAAGGGAGGTTTCACTGTAGTTTTACATAAAATATATTTTCGCATTTCCTTTAATGCAGGGGGATTTAAGTCCCCGATTCTGGAAATAAATGCCGACTCGGTACATAAACTGCATAACTGTGTTGAAATGGTACTCGCACATAACTACCTCCATTGAACCATTCTTTTTTAAGAATGGGGATTTGGTCGAGTGGATATGTGCATTTTCCATTTTCAGCCAGGTGGCTGGTGCCAAAGTTTGCAAGATCAAGTCCAGCTCGTTCCAAACATAAAATACATGCGTTTGCATAATCTGCTTCAGCTTTGGGACATGCGCAACCCCAGTCGTCATGAGCGATACTACACCGTGCACAGCGAGCCTGTGTTCACACTGGACTGGCATCCAGATGAGAGGAACTGGATTGCAACTGGAGGCAGAGATAAAATGATCAAGGTATGATGTGTACAGGATGTATGTAACTTATGTCCAGGCCCATCTTCATCTCTATTGGTTATGTATAGATAAATGGACACGTTTTTCAGGTCCCAAGTCAGTCTTTCTGCTGGCATGTTCTCTTTATTCTGTTTACCATTAACACGGGGGCTTCAGCTGAAAATTTTCTGACTTCAGCACCAAAAATATTGAAAGTTAAGGAGCAAGCTCCTGATTCATTGATTGAAGTTTGCATGCAAAAATACACACCTAAGTAGTAGAAGAGAGGGTTAAATATATCATTCAGTTAACTTGCGAGGTCATTATAATTGAAATCATTTTTTAGATTTCCACGTATGTTGGTAGACAGATGTCTTTATTGTTTCAAAATATTGAAGTTCTGATACTAGCACAGTTGTAAGAAGTAATTCAAAACTTTTAAAGTTTAATATGGTGTTTCATGAACAATATTTGATATTTGAATTCTGATAATAGAAAATAAGAACCTGCAACGAACTGTCAACTTCCATCGGGATGTGTCTCTGGCTCTATCCATCATAAGCTAATCAAACAAAGAAAAATCTACTGATAAATCTCTAAAGAATTACGTGATCTCAGCTTTTTTTTTTTTTAGATAAAGCAACTGACTTGAAGATAAAAGATTTACAAAGGGAAGATATTTTATGCTTTGCAGTTTTCATAAGACATTAATGGATCAACTTACAATGCTGCCCCTTCATGCAAGGAAAACCAGAATCATTTGAAAAGAAATCATTGTTAGATGCTTTATTTCACACTGGCTGTCATAGATTAAGATGGACAAAAAACTTTATTGATTCAAAATGTTTTCCTTTTTCCCAGATATATATAAAAACTGTTGAGAATATCCATTTTTCATGCTTCAAATATGTATATAGTTATATACATATGTACATATACATACATACATATATGCATATATATTTATATATATGTATATGTGTGTGTATATATATATATATGTATATGTGTGTATATGTGTGTGTATATATATATATTTATATATATATATATATATATATGTATATATGATAAAAAGATATGTGCGTTTCCCATTTAAGCTAGGCGACTGGTGCCAAAGGTTGTAGGTTCGAGTCCCACTCGTTCCGAAAATAAAAATATATATTTTCGGCATTTCCGTAATGCTGGTGGATTTAAGTCCCCAATTCTGGAAATAAATGCCGACTCAGTAAATATACTGCATGACCGTGTTGAAATGGCACTCGCACATAACTACCTCCATTGAACCATTCTTTTTTAAGAATGGGGATTTGGTCGAGTGGATATGTGCGTTTCCCATTTAAGCTAGGCGACTGATGCCAAAGGTTGTAGGTTCGAGTCCCACTCCTTCCGAAAATAAAAATATATATTTTCGGCATTTCCGTAACGCTGGTGGATTTAAGTCCCCAATTCTGGAAATAAATGCTGGCTCAGTAAATATACTGCATGACCGTGTTGAAATGGTACTTGCACATAACTACCTCCATTGAACCATTCTTTTTTAAGAATGGGGATTTGGTCGAGTGGATATGTGCGTTTCCCATTTAAGCTAGGCGACTGGTGCCAAAGGTTGTAGGTTCGAGTCCCACTCGTTCCGAAAATAAAAATATATATATGTGTGTGTGTATATTAATATATATGTGTATATATATATATATATATATATATATATATATATATATATATATATATATATATAATACAACCCAAAGATGTAATTTTTTTTTGCATAAATGAATTCTGCTGAAGACTCTTGAAGTCATGGGGACACACAGATCTTATGTGATGTGTATGAAGGATACTGAAAAGACATTTGGCTCTAAATGGAAATCACATACAATAACCATATCAGCACTAAGTTGGAGACCGAATCAACAACTTTCCACAGTAGGCTTTAAGTGCAGTGTAGAAAGTGCATTAAAGAAAGCTCTTGACCTGATCATTTTTTTTTCCTGGGAAACATAGATATGTTGGCACTTCAATTAAAGGTCTTCTTGCAAGGAATTTGAATCTAAAATCATAAACCTAATTCAGGTGAGCATTTTTTTTTTTTTTTTTTTTGAGCACTGAAACAAAAGTTCAGTGTGAAATATTTAAAATTCGTTGTTCCATATGTTTGCTGGAAGTGAATGTTCACTGTATGTCCAGGTGTGGGACTTGACCAATCAAAAACGCATCGAGAACACTCACAGTATACAGACTATTGCATCAGTTGCACGCATCAAGTGGCGGCCCCAACGCAAGTACCACATATCAAGCTGTGCTCTGCTGGTAGACTTTAGTATCAATGTCTGGGACATCCGCAGACCATATATACCTTTTGCTGCATTCAATGAGCATAAAGATGTTGCGACGGGTAAGACTCTGCATCAGTTTCTTAGATACTCAAATGAAGATTTTTTTTTTTTTTGTGGAGATAGAATAATTTCTTGTGGTAAATTGGTTTAAACATATTTTATTCAAAAGAAAGCAATCAGGAAGGAGGGCAGAGTACTATACAAATCCTTCTTGCAAAGAAGAGACAAGAGCACAGGATATACTAAACATACATTCCAGGTTGACGCTGCTCGTCTCGTCCGAAGGCTGGACGAGGGGCGCAAGGAGGAAACAGGTAGAAGAGAGACACGACTAAACAGAGCACAGATAGAGGGGCTATAATGCCATAATCAAAATAGTAGTAATTAAGAAAAAAAAAAAATAATAATCTACGTTATTGTTTCAACTTGAAAGCATTTAGTTTTTTCAATATATTCTTGTACTGATAATGTGGTAAATTAATGATTGACCTCCAAAGTTTTATCCTTCTGGAACAAGCTGTGGGAAAAGGTTGTACTCTTAGTGATCCATTCTTAAATTGCAGGACCAAGAACAAAATTATTATTTATCTTTCATAACAATAAATGGTTATAGAATGTACATCCTTTGCCACATTATAAGACTGAGAGCAAAATATTTTATCTGTCATAACAATAATGGTAAATTATTATTTTAGCATAATTTCTTCACACATGTCACCATATGTGAAACAATTATGTTGGTATGTTGTGCCTCAATATAAAATTGACAAGTAAAACACTATCGATAAAATAGAAAGCCGAAATATTGAAACCATATGCTATTATTTGGGTCTGTGCCTAGGTATTGTATGGAAACATGGAGATCCTCACATGTTCTACTCCAGCAGCAAGGACGGATCAGTGTGTCAGCATGTGTTTAAGGATGCTACCAGACCGGCAGACAGTGCCAACCCTGTTGGAGTTGATATCAATGTGTTGGGAGATGTGTCCTATGCCAGTAGTGACAGGTTGGCTGGTGGAATGGGTACGTCAACGTTGCGTTTTTTTTGGGGGGGGGTCATAGTGTCATATGTGCTAGCAAAGGCTTGAAAAGATGTGGTCTCCCACCACAGGTTGTCTTCAGAGAAGGGAATCGCTGTGATTTACGTGAATCATTTTCAAACAAATTTGCATGTGGGGGCAGCATTTATTGTACATGTACTTGATTAAATTAAGCAAATTGGTTAATTTACCTTTCATCGTACAGTCTATAACCACTACAAACTGCAAATTGCTTTATTTTCACAGGGTTAAATTTTCACAGCTTTCGTATTTTTGACATTTCACTGCAGTTTAAATTTCACCATTTTGGACATAACTCGTCACACAGTGTTAAAATACCATTTCGCTGGGCTTTTATTTTCATGGTTTTTTTGTGCCTTCAGTGAATTAATTGAAAATAAGAGGACATTGAAATTAAAGCAATTACAGGATTTGAAATGTTGCATTTCTGTAGGAGAAAGATGGAGAGAATGTGACGTTAGGCAAAATGGGTCTGACCAGAAGGGAACTAAATTGTATTTCTGGAAACAAAGTCTAAGCAAAGTAATATGTCGTTTTGTGCCTGTTGGTATTCTATGTATTTCAGTGAGTGTCTTAAAGATATTACAAAACTACTGTTGCGTTTTTTTCTTATTGTTTTCATCAAATATATTTCCATTATGGTTTAGGTGCTCGGGTCAATTATTCTTCCACAAGACTTCCTTCATTTTTCCGAAAAGCACCAGACAAGAGTGAACAATTCACAATGGTTAGCAGCTCTCTGAACGTGTTTGACAATGAAGAACAGGTCAGTGCTCTGTGCAGCTACGATACGTGGGCCTACAGTCTGTTGTACATGTAGGCAAATGCAATACATGTACTTATATTCTGTTGTGCATGTAGGCAAATACAATACATGTACTTATATTCTGTTGTACATGTAGGCAAATACAATGCATGTACTTATATTCTGTTGTACATGTAGGCAAATACAATGCATGTACTTATATTCTGTTGTACATGTAGGCAAATACAATGCATGTACTTATATTCTGTTGTACATGTAGGCAAATACAATACATGTACTTATATTCTGTTGCACATGTAGGCAAATACAGTACTTGTTAGTGCTTGTTCTAAAATTCTGTTGTACATAAAGACAAATACAATTCATGTACTTACATTGTATTGTACATCCAGAAAAGGGCAATACATGTGTTTATATTCTTTTGTACATGTAGACAAGGATAATACATGTACAGTGAAACCTCCCATACTGAACACCTCCATGTACCAAACACCTCCTTATACTGAACACTTTTTCTCGGTCCCAATTGTATATTTTCATTATAAGCAAACCTGTCAATACTGAACACCTCTCTATACCAACGACTATTATCCGGTCCGAAGGGTGTTTGATACAGGGAGGTTTGACTGTACTTACATTCTATTGTACATGTAGGCAAGGACAATATATGTACTTACATTCTATTGGACATCTAGACAGGTCACAATTCCCTGTGTTCTATAGATTTATCTGTGCAGCTGACTTTGAAAAGAAAGCATTGTATGGTGAAACATGAAATTTAATTTAAATGAGGCATATCTGGGGTCTTGAAATTAAACAGATTTGATGTTGACTTATCGTGTGAGGTGGGGGGGGTCTATATGCGTAAACTTATTTGTATTAACTCTGTGTACTGTTACAGATCATTTTTTCGGCCCCTATAGCCAACTTTTGCGGGTAAAAAGAATCTGCTCCAAACCTGAAGATTTTGAAGCAAATGCTTGCAAAATCTTACACAGTGGTCCCTGTCTTGAAAGGCCACTCCAATGAGACTCCGCCTGGCTTGAAAGACAACATTTCACAGGTCCCTGTTGCTTTCTTTTGCATGTTCTACCTGTAATGAGAGGCCACCAGTCTTGAGAGACCACTTTTGGGCCTGCCCTCGTGGTAGCCTCTCAAGACTGGGACCACTGTATTACTATGAACAGAGAGGCTACCTAGCCCTCGTACTGCACGCAGCAAAAGAAAAAAGTAGATTCCAAAGATCGAACTACTCTTCTTGGAAAATCCTTGAAGCATCATGCCACATAGAAGCCCTGGCTAACAGGGATACAATCATAGGCTTTAAACATGCTACAAATCTACGAGACTTGCTGGTCCAGTCCAGGATCAGATACAATCAAACCACTGATCACAATCCAGCGATCATGAGGGCCAAATGCAAAAACACTGGATGCATCAATTTTGCTCCATTGAGCCATCCAGCCTCAACATCATGAGAAGATGAGCACACTCACTCTGTCTAATGCTAAATTTTCATTATCATTGCTTACCTTCCCATGCTACAGTTATGCTGCTATTAAAACATGTTTCAATAGTGGAGAAACCGTCTAACTTTTACCCAGAAATTGTAACTTTCCATTTCTTTTGACCCCATACAGGGCATCCAGGTGAAAATTTACCTGAATTCTTTCAGCCCAACACAATCTGCATGGCCTAACCTTGGCTGGTGTCACACGACTACCAATCCATATTTGGAAGGATCACCGATTCAAAAAATCTTTTGAATTTTTTCCGCTGTGAAAAAAATACTACAGTAATACATGCCGCTGTTCCATGTAATCACACTCACCTGCATTACGTGACAACAGCAAAATTAAATGTGTGCAGATATAAAGTGGGCTCCCAGATGGTTTTTCTCATTGCCAGATGAGATCAATTTAGATGGAAACCGGTCGCAATCTTTACCCCAGCCCTCAAGGCACTAGTCTTGTCATATATGCACATTTTTCTGATGAGGTCAGATTGCAGTACCTATGCCATGTTCCAAGTTCATGTAGCATACCTGTGTTTCCTTTTCATTGCAAAAAAAATAAAATAAGCACATTACTTTTTAGTATCAATGACACTGATATCTAGCGTCTCGAATATACCTTATGGGCGTAAAAATAACGTCAATGAAGACCAGCCTGCAAATACTTGAGCATTAACTGTTTGACACTGTTAGAATTAACAGTATGATTGTGTCACACATTTACATCTTTTTTTACAGTCACTTTCTATGAAAGGCTTTGTTCAGTCAGCAAAGCAGTACAAGTTGTCTGGGGGTCCAATACAAGATCTGTGTCAACACAACGCGGCGATTGCCACAGCGTTACAGCGAGCCCAGGTATGTGCACAGGAGCTGAAGATCTGCGTTGTATTAGGATGCGAGCAGATAGTTGATGAAGTCGATCATATGCTGTTTGTGTGTGTTTGCTGGTCGTAGTAACAAGTACAAATGCTATCCTGTACATGTATAATTCTCGCTGTTTTGATAAGTTGAGTGGCTTCGGATTGGTTGACTTCAGTGTTACACAAAATGTATGTCCAATACATCCGCTTATGTAAGAAACTCGTGGAATATGTGAACAATGTAACTGGCCAGAGAATACAGTCTGGTTATATTACACCAAGAGAGCTGTCAGTTCATCTCGGCATCTTGTGGCTTTGTAGATTCAATACAAAATACAGAGTTGGCTTGTTGTTGACTGCTTTTTAAGTTTTCTGATATTTAAATATGAAAAGGCTGTAAGTTTTCACTGATAAGCTTGACTGAAACGAAACAAAAAATAACAGCAACAAAAAAAAAAATTGGTTGGGTTGCAGGTGGCTCAGACGTGGTACATTCTGCGATTGCTGTACACTGCCAGCGCCACAACGCCTACACAGACCAGCAAGACGGTGGCCGGCCTGGCCAACAAAGTTGATAACCATGTTCACAAAGACTCTGAGGTTGACAGAGTGGCCAGTAAGTGCAATCGTTTTTTTTTTTGGTAGTGAAAACCTTAAGTCTTTCCCTGTTGAATTGAGACTCAGTCAGCAGCTGTCCTTGCCATGGGTTGGGCACTAAGTGCCCAATCCATGCCAAGGAAAGCTGTTGACCTGGAGCATGTGATCTTCATGGGTCTCTTCTTCAATTATCAAACTGTTTTTCATAACATGTACATGTACCATTAAAATTAGTTGAAAACACTGAAGCAGACAACATTTGGCCAGCGACCGGTTTTTGCTGGTTTGGGGGGGGGGGGGAGGAGGGGGTAATGGTGGCGCCACCTATAATTTGACAGAAATTATGAGCCAAAATGTGTTTTGAGATGTAAAATTCCATATTTGGAAAAGTAATTGGATTAGACTTGCCAAATTTATAATATAGACCATGGCCAAAGCTAGAATTGTATGTAATATCAGTGACCTTGACTATTTTTGTGAGGTCAGCATGCCTGTCAAGTTGAAAGAGGTAATTTTGTAATGGCAGGATGTGGCTTGGACTTGAATGGCAATGTCAGCACAGCACCAGGCAGGCCTCTGGGCCTCATGTATTACATAATCTGGGTGTCCTTGACCTTCTGTCCCAAGGTCACTGAGGACATAAAGTTTAGGACTCACTCGTTGTATTGGCACATGCAACAATATTCATCACCGGAGTTGCACAAATAAGCTATGATTACATGTGGAGCAAACTGCCATCTGGTGGACAATTTTTACATTAAATGTACATAAGCCTTATATGTTCAGAAGCCACTTGAGGACTCACAACTTTGAAATAAACAGGTGCAATATAGCCACGATGCCAGTAGAGCATTAGGCCCATGGGCCTCTTGTTATTTCGTTTCCTGTCCTTTTCTTTCCTTTCCTTCCCTTTCCTTCCCTTCCCTTCCCTTAGGACAGCTCCACTCCTGGCACTGGTAAAAATGAAAGGACAGTGAACTTTCAAACTATGTAAGTAAGTAATAGTTTATTGTAGCAATATCTGAATATGATACTTTTTTTTCTGTGCACAGGGAAGATATCCATGGATGGCAGTCATCTTCAAGATAACCGGAATCTGGATGCTGACAAAGAGAAACATGGAGATACTTCAACAGGTGGGACTTTGCTGACAGGGATTTGTTGCACCCTTTTATTTGGCTCAAATATGAGAGTAGATCCACCAAATAACACAATTTAGTATGATTTTGGCCTAAGTAGGAAGTTGTCTTTCATGTGATGTAAATTGTAAACTTGTGCTTGGTAGAGGGACTTCTTACATGCGTGGACAATGTCACCTGGCAGTCATGCAGGCTCTGTTCAGGAAGATTATCCGGCTGCAATGGTCAAAGTTTGCATTTGGCTTCTATTTATCTGCCTTCCTCCTCCTAAGGGGGTGGAAGCATTACGTTTTTCTGTTGTCAATCCGTCCATGATGATGTATCCATTTGTCCATCCTGTTCATGGTTAATACTAGGATTTCTCAAATATGCCAAGACAGATCTAGCACTTATTTGGTGCAAAGGGACCACAATATTTGTATGTTAGTCTGTAATGATTTGAGTGGAGTATCTTCAGTAAAACTTGGATTTCAATATCGTTGTCAAACACATAACTACAACACCAGAAAAAGGCACCACTTGTCACAATCCCAATATAGAACAGATCATTTTTGCCAAAGTATATTCCATGCTGGCCCAGAATTTTATAATCTGGTACCTGATGAGTTTTAAAATGTTTTATATGTTTTTTCTTTCAAAAGAAATTGAAATATTGGTTATTCAATACATGTACTACTTTTGATCTTTATTCCTATATATCCTCACAAAAGTTTCAGTAACTGAAGTACTTCAGTAGGTTAATCTGTAGGTACTTCATTGTAATTTGATACATGTTTGGCAACATGTATCCTCTCAAAGAATATATTTCAGTGGTCCCACTCTTATAAGGCCCCCTCAAGAGAGGCTACCCTGTTTAGAAAGGTCACTTCTCCTTGTCACAAAAGTGGTACAGTGAAACCTGTTTTGAGAGACCACTTTGATGAAGGACCACCTGCCTTTTCAGACCATGTTTAGTATGTCCCTTTTGCTATCTTTCCCATGTTATACCTCTATTGAGAGACCACCTGCCTTATGGGACCACTTTTTGGCTTTCCATAGGGGTGGTCTCTGAAAACAGGGTTCACTGTATTTCCATTGCATTGTCCCTCTCAACAGAGGCCACCTCTCTAACGTGGGCACTTTTTGGTTGCATTTGGGGTGGCCTCATTTGAGGGGGACCGCTGTATATGGATTTTTATCTTGTTTAAACTTTAATGTAGATATCAAGGCTTGTTGGTATATTTTATGTTTTATGACTGTCTGTAAGCGTAAATATTTCAGGTAATTCAAGTTTTTGTTTAATTTTACACTCTAGTACATAATTATACCTTGTGGATGGATGGCAATATAAGACTAGGCCCTCTGGCCATCCTCGCACCTACTATGTATGTACATATTCTGTGAAACATGGTGCTGTGGTGAAATAAAACATTGAATAGAAGAGAGATAAGATAGACTGAATAGATTCAGGGTCACGGCCACTTATTTATCCGCCAATGTAAGCCCTTTGTAGTCAAAACCCTGTGCATCAAATTTTCAGAGTGGTTTTTGCGACTGTGTGACCCATGAATCATAATAGTACACTCACATGAAGATGATCACCAACCTGCTTAACCGATTTCTTTTCTGGTATTTCAAAAATTTCAGGACAGGGTGTACTGTAATTTTGTACATAGTTCTTCATGAGGCTAGATGCAGTGTGCAGACTTGGGGGTGGGGGTGGGTGGGGAGTGGAGAGAGGGAGGCATATATCAGTGAACACAGTTGTTCACATTCACATTTCTTGGAAGTTTTTTTGTATTACAACTTAATTAGACCAACAATATTTTTTATGTCATATTAATTTTCATTGTCATCAAAGTCAAATTTTATAATAATCGCGAATAAGACTATTTACTTTATGTTAATGATCACATTGAACTTCTGTTGACATTTACTTTTAAAACAGTGAACAATTTTGCACTGCAGAACTCACGAAAAGAGTTACAGATAAACCTTTCAAATTTTCCAAATACCATCATAAGAAAATATTGTTGGCCGAGCTTGCTGCTTGCTGATGAAAATGAAACCATATAACAGTTGATGTTTACTTCGTGTTGCTCTTTATCTGTTCACTGCTTGATAAGTTCAGTGCATGGCATTCGCTTCGTATTTGTTGTAACATTTGAAATATGTACGCTCACCGTTTTGTTGTCCTCCGTGTTGTCCAAGATTTTGACCCTACCAAAGTGTACATGTCCTACATTGGGAAGAAGTTGGCCAATGGGTAACACGCAGATGCATACTAACTGCCCGTGTATGCTGTCTGATACAGGGAAGAGAAGCGAGGGTAGTGATCAGCTACCTCTGTCTGGGTCTCGCAGGGCCAAACTTGGGGTAAACTTTTCCAGTCTCAGCACCGTTCCATCATCAGGTATATATTTACAATTATGACCCACACCATCCACCCAAACTGCAATGCTGCAGTCTGGGATTAATGTTCGACACTCCACGTGCACAGTTTTAATGCAAATGTAACATTCCTCACTGAGAGAGCCTTTTTTTCTGCCACGCACAGCTACAGCAAATGTTTCGTCACTTGTCCAAACACTCTATACCTTTGATTTAAGATCAGTATCTTTTACGCCTTGTTGAACTTTTCACATTCAGGATGTGGGAATCTATTCTGTGTGTTCCTGTAACTGTGTCATAGTCAGAGCCATACATCGATGGCTGGATGGTGGATGGTAACTTCTTGTATTGACATGGACTGTGCACTTCTGCATGACTGTGTACTTATGATCCTGGTGGAAAAATGTTGCATGGAATGGGGGACTTCATTTCAGTCTGAATAACTGTGCAATAATACTCTTTTGTATCATGGGTTCCTCACGATTTTAAGTGTAATACTGTGAAGTAGCTGGACTTGTCATCTGACTATATTTGCTTGTGGTGTTCTTAACTTATTTTCTTATGCTTGTTTCACAACTTTCAAAGGGGGACGGTGAAAGTGACGATTTTTTTTTTTTGTAGTGATAATTCTACATTCTTGATATGACATGTATCTGCCATGTACATCTTGTTTGCTTTCAGTATTTTCTGCCAAAGATTTTGCCATCTAAACTTATGACTGACTGACTTTGCTTGTCCATGAAACCTCAAGGCTACTGCAGGAAGCCTTGGGAGGGGTACACTGGCAGCTGACATCCTAGATAGAGATTCGCTGGCAGTTGACATCCTAGATAGAGATACACTGGCAGCTGACATCCTAGATAGAGATGCACTGGCAGCTGACATCCTAGTGATACACTGGCAGCTGACATCCTAGATGGTGATACACTGGCAGCTGACATCCTAGATAGAGATACACTGGCAGCTGACATCCTAGATAGAGATACACTGGCAGCTGACATCCTCGATAGAGATACACTGGTTGCTGACTCTTGCTTTGTAAGGAACAACCAGGCCTTGACACTGTCGCTCTTTTCCTAGTGTATGTGTGTGTAGCCCACAAATGTTTCATGGGAAGCCTCCACTTGTGCAGAAAGACAGCTCAATATATGGATATACACACATGGCAGGGTGACAAATTGTATGCCCGTCCACTGGTCGTGTGTTCCTGTTGCCAATAAAGCACCGAACACTGTAAATATTTCGCCCACTGGTACTCGCAGTTTCTAAGTTTGTTGTCTGCATGTATGAATCCCTTCAGGATATGACACTGAAGACTAGCTTTGTGAAATGATATATGTGGTTTATCACTACTGCCCTTTTCCTTTGCGATGGAAGATAACTTATGGGTTGGTGTGAGGGATTTTATTGTCTTTTTATTCAGTTACAGTGGGCTAATTCATTGTAGCATGTATGTCTCTATGTGTGTGTGTTATTGTTGTCACTGGTCTGTTTGTATTTTTTAGTATGGCATGGTAAATATACACGGACAGCAGTCATTGCACACAATTTTTTTTCAGCGATCTCAATATTTATTGACAGTGTCAGTGTGGTACAAATATTATCTCCCTAATTAGGTCTGAGTGATGAAGATTCAGAGGACAACGAGGTAGATATAGAACAAGGAGTCAACTACAATCTGACCAACATAGCCAGCGGCAGTGGCCTGGTCACCACAAACCACAGCGACTTCTTCTTCGGTGACGGAGACATTGACCAGTTAGTCTTTGACGACCCTGTAACTAGTCTTCCAAATGGCCAGGTAAGTGCAGCAGTAACAGACACATTGATGACCATGGTGCAAAATGATCCCCAGGGTTTTTGTACCCAAAGACCACTGTCTTTGTCCTTCATGTGTACTTTTTTTTTCAATTGTGCATCAGTTTATTTCGCTTGTCTGGGAAAAAAAGGATCAAAGAAATTAAAAAAAAGAAGAGAAATTTTGGGGCTGTGAATATTGTACATCATAAAGTGCACCGCAGTTTTATACACAGACTGACTTCCTCCTGCAAACCAGAAATGTGATTTGGTTGACACCCCCCCTCCCTCCCCCTCCCCCCCCCCCCCACACACTTGAATTAAGACTGAGCCAATAGCTTTCCAAAGTGCTTGGTGTGGGTTGGCCACTTAACCGTCAGCCGCCACCAAGGAGAGCTTTTGATCCGTGCCATGAAAGAATGATAGAACTCTGCAACAATTCTTGTTCAAATTGTTTTCCGTCAATGTTGATATTTGCCAAAACATTGAAGTAGATGATAGGTGTGTTTGATTTGGAGCCAGTTTTGATTGATTAAGCGGTAAAGGGTTATAACAACAGGGATCTATTTTGTATATTTTGTACTTTGCAGCGGCTTATGCTGTTTTGTTTGTTCAGTCACCTAGTAATCGTGATAAGTTTGTGAGGTCAAAAGTGCATGCATGTATATAGATTTTCTTGATATTTGGATGGAAGGAATTATGAGAGTCTGGGTTACTGTAAATTCACTACTACTGTGACCTATCTATTGAATATGATGGGCTGCTGGAGAGATTTTGCTCAAAGTGGGTGCAAAGATTTGACAACTTGAGCAAAATGTATCAGTCGGTGTGATTTAATTCCTCAGTTTGGTCACTATGATTGTTACAGTATTTCTGAGCTCCCTATTCGATTTTTCTCAAATATGTTACAAAGATACCTCATGGGGTGGAGATAACAAGTCAGGTGTCTGGGTCTTGTATTCACATCAGTTTAGTCCATTGTCACTTCCATTAGGGCACATGGAAAGATCTATTGGGCAGGTGAAAATTCTTGTCAGAATGTTATTCTATCTATAATTTTGACATATCAGCTGCAGATGAGTTGGGAAGAGTTTGGTTCAAAAAATACTAACTTATTGCAGAGTGAAGTTCTCATTTTCACCACCTGTGACATATTAGACTGCCAATTACTGTGACATATTATACTGCCAATGTACTGTGACCCATTGTACTGATCCTATTGTTGGGGATATGGTAATGGGCACCGTCCGTGTGTCCGTCCGTCCTTCCATCCGAAACAAATTTTGTCCGGCCCATATCTTCTACATTATTAATGCGACCGAATTTTTTATGGTGGGTAGACCTTAGGTAGTAGGTGTGCATAGGCATTGTTTTGTGTGGCTAATTACTTGCAATAATTAATTAATTAACAAAGTTTGTTAAGCAAGACAAATTTTGTCCGGCCCATATCTTCTACATTATTAATGCTACCGAATTTTTTATGGTGGGTAGACCTTAGGTAGTAGATGTGCATAGGCATTATTTTCTGTGGCTAATTACTTCCATTAATTAATTAATTAAGCAAGCTCAAGCTACAATACAAATTTTGTCGGGGCCATATCTTCTAAATTATTGATGCCAGCCCTTTGAATTTTTTAGGGTGGGTAGACCTTAGATTGTAGGTGTGCATAGGCGTTGTTTTCTGTGGCTAATTACTTCCATTAATTAACAAAGTTCATTAAGCAAGCTCAAGATACAATACAAATTTTGTCCAGGCCATATCTTCTAAATTATTGATGCCAGCCCTTTGATTTTTTTATGGTGGGTAGACCTTAGAGGGGATATGGTAATGGGCACCGTCCGTCCTTCCGTCCATCCATCCATGATTACTGTGGGCGGGGGATATGGCTAGCGTCAGTGGCTACTTGTTTGGACTTGATATGTACCATTTTGCACTGTTTAACTTGGAGGGGAGGGGAGCATTCATTGTAGATCCTCTGGGAAGGCTTTTCAGCCGGTGTGCTCTCCCAAAGGAGAGGTCAAATTTTAATGTTCACCCCTGCCCTGTGGGACAGGGAGAAAACATCTTCAGTTCAAGTTGAAGTTCTTTAGTAACCAGTTCTGCCCTCTAGAGGCCAACAGTTACAATAAAATTCCATAATGCCATCTGAATGCTAAAAACATAACTATTACTACTGAGAAAAGTTACATACAATAGTACAAAGTAGGAATTAACACGTAGTTTCATGCATACATCTATCTTTCCTTCACATGCCACCAATTATCTTATGTCTACCCCGTGTTTATATGGAGCCAAAGAAAATGCAAGAGATTTTTTCTTATGGCAGGATTGGACTCTGCCAAACGAGGCCTTTCAGCCCCGCCACGAGATTAAAGAGAGCATGAATGACGCCCTGGCCCACCCAAACCCCACAGAGTCTCTGTCTAGTCCCAATGAAAGCGAAGCCACCAACACAGTGCTTCACCTGCGAGAAAAGGAAGAAGAGTCGAACATCAAACAGGAGATCCTGAGTTGTGTGCCATTCTGGGGGAATATACCCACCTGGCAGTGTACGGAACTGGTGTGTGAAATGCTGAAGCATTATGCTGACCAGGTAAGGGCGGGAGGGAGGCAAGATAGTTCTGTGGGGGGTCGGGATGGTATTTGCGTACATGTGTGTTGTAAGAAGCTATGGCGCACTGTAGTTCAACTGATCAGATGCTGTGAAAACTCAGTATAATGACACCCCTCTGTTCCCTGAAAATGTGTCAGAAAACTGAATATGTCGGATAAGTGAATCAAATAAAATGGAGAATTTACTTTGTGTCCCTTGAAAGGTGTATCACTAAGTGAACATGTCAGGTAAGTGAGTGTCGTTATAATGAGTTTTCACTGTAATGCTTTCAAGTGCTGGTCACACCTGTAGAAGAGTGATTTAGACAATGTCGTGTCTAAGTGTCCATAAAAAAAGTATTCCCTAGCATTCTATTCTGAAGTTGAGACCATGATGTGATCAAAGAGGGAAAGTTGATGCCATGCAAAATTGTACTGTGTATCAAGGGAAAGGACTTATGTTCTGTCACAATTGCTGAGGAGAGAATTTATGGATGAAATGTTTTGTGCAAGTATCCCTGTACATATGAGGCAATATATAGTAGACAATTGACTACTCTCGTCTTATCAATGCCGTTCCTCGCTTTATATGGTAAGTGAAGTGTTCCATCTCGTGCTTATTGACACAGTCTATATTATGTCAACCAAAATCCACATCCTCAATAGCTGTTTTGGGTTGTTTTGAAGCTATGTCTCCACATATTTTGTAGTGGTCCAGTCCGTTGTCTTTCTGTACTAGATTCCTGCTCCATAAAGGTATGCTGTTTTTTCTGTCATAGGGAGATGTACAGATGTCGGTGACGGTGTTGATTGTGCTGGGAGAAAAGATACGACCTCACGTAGACGAGACTACTCAGGAGCACTGGTTTATGTCCTACATTGGTAAGCCACCTGTATCGTTTGACTGCTTGATCTAACAGACATCCAGGCCTTTGGCTCGTAAACTTTTCCACTGCCAATTTTTGACAAAAAGTCAATATGTTGCGAATCCACATAACTATACTTGATTCGTATTCTGTGTAGACCTACCTTCCTTACAAGTACCAGTATGCCTGCTGTTGCAGAGATCATAAGAATGGGCCGAGTCAACAGTTTTCCCTAGCAATGCACCCAAAGTATGCTGTGGAAAGCTGTTGACTCAGTGAAAAAACTTTGTAGTGAAAGGGTTAACCGAGGTACTTGATAAAGAACGTGTCTACAAAGTGCATTTTATTGGATCCATAATGTTCCTAATCAAGCTATTTTTCAGAAGTTATGTGAAATTGTGAGTATGAAATTCAATGATAAAAAACAAACAGTATTATAATGCAATTTGTCACATGTGGCTACATACCACTAAATCATGTGTCAGCCTTTTTGGCCGAGGCTACTGAAGTGGGTCTAACTTCACTTTCCCAATCACAATAAAGGCAAAATTTTTTACAGCTTTCCATAATTTTGATGGTATCAGTGTTTCGAGATCCAACTTTTAAACTTTCTTTTCCTACGTACTTTGGAAAGCAATTAACTCTTTTAAGTGCCAAATTTTGGACTGAGTCAACAGCTTTTCTTGGCACGCATTGGGCGCATTGCACCCAATGCGTGCCAAGAAAAGCTGTTGACCTGGGGTATTTTCTGTAGAACTAGAGGCATGCTGGTACTTGAATGAAAGTTTTTTTTTACGAGGAGTACGAATCTGGGATCCTAATGATAATGCAGACTAGTTTGACTTTATTAGATCGACTTTAGACGTCATTGGCACTGAAAGAGTTAATTAGGTGCAATTTGTTATACTTTTTTCTGCATCAGATCATCATGCACTGCTTAAATACTAACTGAGTAACACCAAGAGAAGGAAGTAGCTCCATTTTCCTGAAACATTATTATGTTTTCCTGATTAAAGGAAAATTTGAAAAGTCTGGAAACTTTGACAAAGATAAAAATTATTGGTTTCTGTGTGCATTATGTAACCATTTGCACTTGCTTGCCTAGCTAGACCATCAAGTGCCTGCAGTTTGTTTTTTGGGGAAATGAGGAAAAAATCAACTGACCTCTGAGTTTGCCATAAAGCATGATATTGCTTCTTTATATCAGTAGATGTCAGGAATTGTTTTTTGTTTACAGATTTGCTGGGTCGGTTCAAGCTGTGGAGTATAGCCACAGAAATCATCAACCTGAGCTCCCTGCCCGCCATCATGCTGCTCAACCACCAGTCCACCACAATACACACCAGCTGCAGCAAGTGTGGCAAGGCCCTGGTCCGCACAGGCTGGCTCTGTGACAGATGTAAGGGGGCCGTCAATACCTGCTGTATATGGTGAGTCTGCCGTGCGGTCACTAAGGGTTTTTTGCCAGGCCTTATCTGGGTCAGATCATGAACCATATACTTTTAGCAAATTGTCATGAAATCATACTAAATTACGGGAAATTTATTGTTTTTTTTTCCCTGAATTCTCCCTCCCCATTGCACCCACTGTCTCAAAGTTAATGGAAAAAGACTGACAGTCTGTACCCAAGTATATGTAGTTCCTAGATTTATTGAATTCTTGGGAGTTCTGTTCACTTCCAAATAACATGTCAAACCACCTGGGCCACCATTTAGCACCGTTACATAACGCGTGATCTGGTAAAATACCATGAAAATTAACTGTTATCATAAAATTCAATTAAGTAGAAAAACTGTTTCATAAAAATTTCCTAGTCACAAGTTTCTTTATCAAAAATTCAATGACAAAGCCGAGGTACAATATGGTGAGACCCCCCCACACACACACGCACACACCTCCGATAAGGCCCCTCCAATGACATGCCACCCCCTCTTTAGAGGCCACTGCTCCGTGGAGCAAGAAACTTTAATTCATTGCTCCCTGCAAGACGGGCCACCCCGGTAATAAAGCCACATTTCTGGTGTACTCAGGGTGGCCATGTTAGAGGGGGATGACTATCCCACCCTCAAACCATATCTTTGTACCCACTGAGCTGTCCATCGGTAGATAAAACATTTGAAATGCCACTTTCAACCCAGCCATAAGCCCCTTTTTCTTTCCGGTACGGGGCTTGACATTAAGGCAAGCCCCATTGTCCAGGACAAGTAAAATTTCAGGCAGGACAATTAAAAATTTTGGACTGAATGGAGACTTAACCTTTTGCTTGTCTAAACTTTGAACAAAGTATACCATGGGACAAGGTTAACAAAAATCCTCAAAGCCAAGTCCCGATATGTGTCACCATGATGTCAGAAATACAGATGCAGCGTGTTGTGTTCGCGTTTTGCAGCCACCACCCCGTGAAGGGCCTGTACGTGTGGTGTCAGGGGTGTGCACACGGCGGTCATCTGCACCACATTCAGGACTGGCTGCTGCGCAACAAGCACTGTCCGACCGGCTGCGGCCACTTGTGTGAATACACGTGATCTCGGCCACAGCCTGGCCAAGGAACCAATGCACTAGGGAGACTTCCTGCTGACACAGCAAGCCAAAGAAAGCAGTCAGAAATAAAGGAAGACAAGACTGGCTGCACCTGTGTAGTTTAGGATGTAATCAGTAGATTTCATGTCAGCCCACGGGGCAAGAGCAAGATGTTCTATCATGGCTGGACCATGATAACAACGATGTTCTTGCTGGAGTGAAGAAACTGCGTTGGCGTGAGATCCAGGTTTGACTGATGAATGTCCCAAAATTGTGGCTTTTCTGCTGCAAACGCTTAGACTTTCAGGTATTCCAAGAAGCATACTGCAGATTACAATAAATCACCCTGAACGTTGATATTGTTCCGAGATGAACAGAGTTAAAATGACACATGAATCATGTTACTTCATCGAGACTCGTTACAGTATTAATTTGGGTGCGTCAATTTCTGTTTGTAATTACAAAGTTGGTAACATGGGCAAAGCTTCCATGTACAACAGGTAGGAGCTTCTTGCATGTGGTGTGGGGAACACCCGAATTGTTCCGATTGTTCCCATGGAGAGTGTGATCAAGATCGAAAGGAGTCAGTCAGCACAGTCACGCTGATACAATTTGCGAAATGTAACATTAATGTGTTGCAGTGGTGAAGAGATAGCACCAGATACTTTTCCGATTAGATTGGATGAAAATTGCTTTCATAGAAGTTGGTGGATGGAATCCCATAGGTTTTCGGGACTGGATTATTTTCATTTGATGCATTGTATTTTTTTCTCTCAAAATATTCAACAGTTTTCTCTCCTTTCTGAGGTTTACACAACTGTGATAGATTTAAACGTATTTTATTTAAACAAAAACAAAAAAAAAAACAACTGGAAAACAGGGCTTTGCCCTATAATAATAACCTATTGAGAAACTTATGGGATGTCCTTCACAATTATGACAGAAAGGAACATCATTTTAAAACCCAACTTCCGTACATGTTGAAATTACTTGCTAAAGCAATTTGAGGAGTAGGGTATGCAACAGAATATTTATGTATCCATAATATCAGACAAAATGTGTTTCAAATTAATGAGGGTGAACTGCCTTAATGTGCGTTCTCCCAAAAAGTGTGCGTGTGAATCTCTAATGTGGTATCCAGGAACATGTATGTGTATTTATTCCTTCTTCACAAAGAAAAAGACAAAAATTCATTGGTGCACTTACTCTCAAAGCATACAAGTTGAATTTTGTAACCACAAGGGTTTCCTACCATCATACCATAAGGTCTCTGCAGCAAATCTCATTTAGAATATTTATCTTCTGAAACAAAAACAAAAAACAAAAAAAAAGAAGCTTGAAACAGCTTACAGGTAAAGTTAGAAACAATTATTAAGGTCTTAGAGCTTGGCATTGGTCAGTGGTTTTGCATCATTTGATACATCATGCTGCAACTGCCCTGGTAGAAGCTGGAGCATGATCTGCCAGTTAATGCAAAAACCACTTAACTTCAGCTTATTGGTATTTCAAAGTGGGACAAGCGTATTGATTTCCCACCAAAAGCTCGAACCCTGTCGCTAGGCAACGGTGACAATTGGTCATCATGGAAAGGCAAGATTAAAGAAGTCATTCCAACCATATGACTTCTTTATTAATGTCAGCGTGTGCATGAAGAAAGTGACTATGACTTTACACAGCCAATTTTTTTTCCCAGGTTGCTGTTTTGCACATGAGTGATACAGAGTTTTGCCCGTACTTGTAAATACAGTTACCTCCTTGTTAACTGATACAGGCCAAAGTAGCGCTGCAGCTAATGTGAGTGCCTCATATTAAAACTCCTTGTTGGAGAAATTTCAAGATACATTTTCCCATGATATTATTTCAGTGTGGTGTAGGGAGGAAAATAGTTGTATGAAAGGAGTTCAGCTTTTATGGTTCTTCTGGCATGGTCTTGAAATGAAGTGCAGATGCTGCGTTGCTTGTGACCTAAAGGAATGAGGCCAGGTATTGTTGATTTGTAGATATGATAAGAACCGCTTACATGATATACATGTTGAAGTTTTTGTAAATACAGAGGGTGCTATTCAACTTTGTATGATGACAGAGGCGGACCATAGCATAGACTTGCATATGACCCTGATCTTAGAGGTTGAAAAATAGAATACATGGACTAAAGAATCATGTGACGTAAAAATTGATTCCAGGTATCACCACACAATGTCTGGTGGACATACGGTAAAAAACATAATGAAAAATTTACCACAACCCCCCCCCCCCAAAAAAAACTTTAGTTTATTATTCTGTTAGTCTGTCATTATACAGCATAAAGTTGTTTACAAGCTACAGGCCCTTTGATCTATGTTGTTGCTTTGTGATATTTTGTAAGAAAGAAAATTGTGTGTTTTTAAATGCCATTTAATGAAATGGAAGTAAAGGACAAAAACTTTGCCCCTTTTAAATGCAGCCTTGAAGGTTGCTGTCAAAGCATGGCATGGTCCATAGTCCCTTATGTAGTGTGTTCTGTACATTTCATTTCATGCTGACTCCACCTTGCGATCACTGTTTATGTATTTACCATATTAACCTTTTTCGTCTTGAAGTAAGATGTGTCAACAGCTTCTCTTGGAATGAATTGGGCACTCAATGCTCACCCCATGCCAAGGAAAGCTGTTGACCTGGAGATTGTTATTTCGATGGGCCTCATCTACAGTCCTGATTCAAATTGCCTTTTTCTTTTTTTTTTTTATCACATTGAAATTAGTGAACAGTTTTGAAGCAACAACATTTGGCCACCAGTCAGTTTTGTCCGGTTTAAGGGGGTGAAGGGTTAAATGGTGATGATCTTAAAGGCACTGTTATTTTTAATTTGTTTATTGACTACAGAAAGGCTTTATAATTGCTAAAAATCAATGAACTCTTTGATTGAGGAACTGTAGTCTTTAACTCATTTCCCAGAGCTTTGACTGAGTCAGCAGCTGTTCTAGTCTGAGACTAAGTCAACAGCTGTCCTATTCTGAGACTAAGTCAACAGCTGTCATAGTCTGAGACTAAGTCAACAGCTGTCCTAGTCTGAGACTAAGTCAACAGCTGTCCTAGTCTGAGACTAAGTCAGCAACTGTCCTAGTCTGAGACTAAGTCAACAGCTGTCCTAGTCTGAGACTAAGTCAACAGCTGTCCTGGTCTGAGACTAAGTCAACAGTTGTCCTACTCTGAGACTAAGTCAACAGCTGTCCTAGTCTGAGACTAAGTCAACAGTTGTCCTGGTCTGAGACTAAGTCAACAGCTGTCCTAGTCTCAGACTAAGTCAACAGCTGTCCTAGTCTAGGATTGGACACTAAGCATACAACCCACCAAGGAAAGGTTTTGGCCTGCAGCATGTCCCATTATGTATATTCTATAATTTCAATATGCAGTATGTGATTTGGGGGGGGGGGGGGGGGTTGGACATGCAGTGATGTGAGTAAATTTTCTTATATTGCCTGGTTATGTCCATTCTTAAAAGGATGCTTCAGAAAGTGGTTGTGCATATATGCAGGGTGTTCACTTCATATCACCAAGCTATGTTAATTTATTTCCCTCAGGACCTCTTTTGGGGAGAAAAATCTGATGGATTGATACCGTATTTACAAAACCACACCAGGATGTGCCATGTCAACTGGGGAAGGGGGGGGGGGAGGGCTTAGGCACCAGGATGGATAGGAAGGGGAAATGGTCAACACAGTAGAGCTAGATCAGATTATTTTGTTTATTTCTATGATGAAATGAACGGCAAGTTCAGATTAAAATTTAAAGAAATCTGTGGCAACATGAGTGGACCTGGAATCCCAGTAGGTCAAGGAGAATAGCCTAGAGATCAAGCCATTACCTCCAATGCAATGTAGTACTGGTGGCATATGCTTTAGTTACACACTGTATATTCGGGATGACTCTGTCATGTGTACCAAAGTGCTCAGACTTTTTTTTAATCTGCAGATCACAAGACTTTTGTTCTCGTGTAAGACAGACAAAAAAGAACTTGCCAGCAGTCAAAGTGCCATGTTTGTAAAGAGGCACAGGTTTGCCAATAAGAGTATGGACATGCATCTCTTTACCTCTGTGTCCGTGCCAGGGCCCCTAGTCTTTTGACACTTCCTCCTATCAGTGCCCAAGGGGAAGCATATGTCATGGAGTACATTACATAACTTTTTACAACAACTGTCACACCGGAAAGGGAGATGGACAAAAAAAGTATGCAGAGGTGTGTGATCGTGCCTACTGACCAAAGAAATGTTCGTGAATTGAAAATGATGGTTTGTTTTTTTTTTTTTGTTTTTTTTTTGTTTTTTGTTTTTTGTTTTTGTTTTTTTTTTTCTTGTTTTTTTCTTTGTTTTGTTTTTAAAGGTTGCCAGGAGATATTTACAATCTATCCATGGACAAAAATATATGCAAGTTCATCTTTTATGAAAGGTGTGTGAAATTAGTGCAGTGTCATTCAGACAGGTTTTCTTTTACAGCCAGAAGAGAAGACTTTGACAGTAGGGCATGTCAGATGCACTATTCTGCACGGTGGCAGCACCTGCTTGCTGTATCACATGACATTTTTCAACCAATAAATGAAGCAGGTTTTGTTTCTTCCCAGTTGTCTCCACCTGCAACAGCTGGATACCAGGAGGAAGTTATCTGTAGCACCACCTACAGATGACATGCTGTACTGTACCTGCCATTCACGTACCAGGCTATCTAGTCATTTGAAACATGCGAACAAGACAACATTCCATGCCAAAGTAAGATGCTGGTGTCACAAGAAATATTTCCATCAGAAACGATGTGTATGTGGTGTGTGATATTGTCACTGGAAGGTTCTTCTGTATCATGTTTGGGGTTGAAAGAGAAAATTTCAAAATATTAAATGTTTTCAGGTGAGAAATAGGGAAGAGCCAGAATAGAATGTTCCTTTGTTCCCAGTGTAGAGGGCACTTCAGTCAGAGGGCTAGAGTTGTGTATTGCCATTACTTTCCATTGTAATTTGCAATTTAATAACTGAAAAACCACTGCATGTTGAAACACCAAATAGTTCATGGTAAACGCGAGTGGATAACTTAAATAACTGAAAATTTTAATGCGTCTTAAGTCTCAAAAGTAATATGTTGATTTCAGATTTACTTTAACACAGAATCCAATTGGAATACACAACTCTAGTGTGCAAGGATTTCATTTTGTATTTGGTTGTGTATTAGCTGAGTACACATGGAGTTGCTAATTTTGACCTCTCCCAGTGGCAATTTTATGTCTGGAAGGCAAATGAAGCGGTGAATTGCATGGTTTTGATGTATTATGCGGGCACTAGCTGACTGGCATGTACAGACAAAAGTGAATAAAATTCAGTCATTTGCATTTACTTTCCAGTTGTTGGGTATTTTTTTTTTTTTTTTTTTGTACAGTTGGTCTAAAAATTTACTTTCAATGGACCATTGTATACAAGCAGTTTGCAGTTTTTACACACTTTGTATTTTGCTGGTCACCCATATTCCCTTCAGCTATATCCATTTTTGTCAGGAAATGAACTTTGAAGTTGGTTTGTATTTGTAGTTTTCAAGGGTGCTGGTGTAGCTACAAAGTTTTACATACATGGGGGGGGGGGAGGAGAGTTGGTTTAGGAGGTTAATATAGTAGTCCCGTCACAAGACCCCCCATTATGAGAGGCCACCCTCTTTGGAGAGACTGCTTTACAGATTCCCAACTGTTGTTATAGTTTCCATGTTATTCAACTTGTCATCAGAGACCACCCATCTTTTAAGACCGCTTTTCTGTGGAGCAGTAGGGGTAGGGTCTGGAGACTGGGCCAGCAGCGAGGGGTTTGTGCCTGTACCCCGCCCTCATCGCTTGCACAACATTGCAGTTGGATGCATGCGTGTTGTGATGGCAGCCGAGTCGGGTTTTAGACACACACCCAGATTTAAAGAATTCAAAGAGCCAAATGCGTGTGAACAGGGATCGTTAAATTTAGAACTGTAAGCGACAATTTAAACCTGTGCAACCACCTTGTAAATTCATTCATATGGTGCACATTGACTGCCTTTTGTGTGTCTTTGTGACTTCATGTGGCCCATCAGATTCAACAAAGTTTTTTTTTTTTTTTTTTTTTTTTTTAATGTGCAAAGAAAAATGTTTTACAGAGAAAGTCAGTAGTCTATGTAATCACCAAAAGGTTCATTGTCTGGCCCATTTAGTCCCAGCACACTGACAAGGGGGTGGCCATGGCGATGGTGTATGAAATATGGGTCAAACTCCTGAACAATTATGGTGTCTTGAAGGTCGTCGTACCAGTCATCTGCCAGTTCCCCGAAACTTGATGAGGCTGAAGTCACAAAAAAACACCAAAAAAAAGATGTAAAGCTAAATTGCCTTGTAACATTTGTCTTTCAGGATTTGATAAGACTTCAATAGGGTATCAGTTTCCTAAATTTTTTCATCATATTGCTAAATTATTGGTCACTTCTATTGCTTTACCACATGTACATTTATTTGAGATTTTGTCCTCCAAAGGGAGAGCAAACTATAGATCTGCTCAGCAAACTTAATTTTTAGGTGTGGAACAAAAATACAACGAAATGTGATTCACCCCTTTAAAAAACCCCTAAATAACATACTGGTGATCATTCAGGTGATTGTAATGTCATTTGGTTAATTTTGGATGTTTGGAGAAAGTGCTGTAGAGTTTTTTTCTGTGCATTAGTATCAGGAATCACACACACATAAAAGTATATATATATATATACATATATTATGTACTGTATTCATCTTAAGTGCCAAGTGAGTGCACTAGAAACAAAATTCCATCCACAAAAGCTAACAAAAATGTAGATCCTTAGTGTAATAAATTCAACCACTCGTTTGAAAACTATGGGTTATTTGGGGGATTCTTTCTTTGAAAATATGGGTGGTATGCACTTATTAGGGAGTGCTTACTAAGATAAATGCGGTATAGATATTATAGATTATAGCATGCTTTGTTGACGATATGAAGTATATCAACGAGCACTGGATGCCATATAGCAGAACGAGTGAGCAAAGCGAACGAGTTCTGCTATATGGTATCCAGTGCAAGTTGATTACTTCATATCGTCTACAAAGCATGCTATTGTATTTGTGTCTTTTTGCCCAGAACCACTTCCTGGTAGTCGATATCCTATAAAATTTTTGGGTCGATTTGTACATTTCAATACACAAAGCAAAAATAAGGAAGACGTTTGCAGAAAGTTTTACTCCTCATCAACACAATTACCGAAGAAACCGGAAGAGTACCGATACATTATATTGCGGCACTATAGCTTTCAGGCCTATGATACGGTATTTATACAAGCCTGTTATAGTACTAAATTGGACCCAAATATGAGATAAATATATATTGTATTTGTGTCTTTTTGCCCAGAACCACTTCCTAGTAGTCAATATCCTATTCCGCAGTTCGAACTCTTTACTCTCCATAAGCTAACCTGTCCCTGTCTAACCTGTATACATATGGAATTACTATTGTCTATATTGCACACGTTCCTCTGTAAAATTTTGACATAGGCTGTATCAGCCCAAATAAATTAAAGGGTCTTCAGCGGGTAACTACTCAACATGTTTCGGAGCCTTTTACCCGTACATGTCTCTCTGAGTAGCGGCTCCTTGTCTAAGCTAAATATTCAGCAAAGACAACCCACATAATAAAGAATAAATAGGAATATATATATATATATATATATATATATATATATATATTTGTAGTACCCTTTTTCTACTTCAGTACCTGTTTTTTTTTTTTAAACTGTTTTGTCATAGAAATGCAGGGAAGGTAACCTATTCTAAATTTAATGAGTTAATATAGTTTGTTCATTTGTTGTTTGATCACTAAACAGAAACAAAGAAAGGATTTTTTTAACATATCTGATATCAATTTTAGAAACAAAACAACAAGAAAAAAAGGAAATTGACCGTAGAAAACTGAGAAAACCTCCAAACCGGAGGTTGTTTCAAAATGTATATATATGAATAAATGCAGTAAATTTAGAACTATTTTGAAAGGGAATTCCACAAGAATGGTACAAGATACACAAGTTACACATAGACCTGTTTGTTATGATATATTTATAATGAGAGCTTCCTGTAATGTTAATGTACAACAGACAAAAAACAACAACAACAACAACAACAAAAAAAGACATGTAATGTGAACTATTCTGTATGTTTGAGCTAAGACAAGGGCTAGTGGCCGCAATGGAAGAGGTTTAGAGTTCTACCGGTTTCGTACTTGTGTACTCGTCAGGAACTGAAGGTTTAACCGTTTTGGGGCCCGTATTTATAGGCGCGCGTAATTATCCGTCATCACGTCATATACATGAATTGTTATGACGTGGAGACGGGACGTGCCTTGGCTATGGTATGGTTACCACGGCCTTTGAATTCCAAAGAAACGTTCGGAAAAACAGTGATCCTCCAAATAAGGAGAGGTCAATAAGTGTACCAACTAGGTAGTTTGATACAACGTTGTATTGGGCTTGAAAATCCAGTCGGACCATTGTCCAAAAAAAAAAATTTAAAAAAAAAAAAAAAAAATATTCTGTATGTTTAATTGATCTCTTAATTTTTGCAGATGAGAAAAGTACATTTAACATGGCCTTAATATTATGGAAAAATGGACGCTGACTGACAAAAAAGTCATTAAAGCTGAAATATTGTGAAAAGGATAATGTGCAACATCACTAGAAACTTGAAAAATAGTGACTGCAAAGCTACTTATTTTCATGGGCCCTTCATTTTGCAAATTTGTCGCCATGTTTGTCACAGATAGTTAGCATTGGGAACTTGTCATGGCATAATGTGGGTTAATTAAACCATTCTAAATTTTGTGTTGTATTTAATTTTGCATTCCAAACACATGCAAAATGGTAACAAATCACGTGTATTTTAATTCACAGTGCCTGCTTGAAAATGAGTAAATTCACTGTATCTCGTTTCCTGTTGTGGCTTACCTCTCGAAGGCTGGGCAAACAGAACAACGTTAGTGTTGGACAGGTCTGTAGTTCTGTTACTGATACCTGCGACTGCCACAGATAGCATGTCCTGCTTCTGTAACAGTGGCCGTCTGGGCTTAATGACAAATTCTCTGCCACGGCGTCTGTGTGCCACTATGTAAGGCTCGTGTACCTGACAATGTGAATGGAAACCAACATTATAATAATGAACATAAAAAATTGGAAACTCTTAAAGTCAATGGATCAAGTTAACTTTACATTTACACTGAACCAAAAAAAGAAAAAGAAAAAGAACAAAACTCCACCTAACAGAAATAAAGTTAATCATAGCATGCATGCATGCAAAAAAAAAAAATTCTGCACCTAACGTTATTGTATAATGATAATTCTTGGGGAAAAAAGATGAAGGTAATGATATATCTAAAATTTAAGTAGCATAATGCAGAATAGGTCCAGATGAAACAAATCTCCATTGTGCACAGCTTGAACACGTCCCTGTACTGACCAAAAAGTGTGAACAAGGTCTTTCTGCAAAAGCTGTGAATCATGTTTGCAGTTTAATGTGTTGTACAGCCCCCTTCACCTCTGCATGACTGCATTAGTTTAACTTTTGTATGTTTTGGGGTTGTCTGGCCATCTTCCTATCCATTTAATATTTATTACATGTACTATGGTATATCAAAAGTGGCTAGACATATTTTGATGACAATTTAGTAAAACAGTATCCAGGGAGGTTAAAGAGCTTGCCAGATTTGTAGGTCACTGAGACCAATTTAATCCAAACATCCACCTTTCAGACTGCCAGTATTTGTGGCTACTTGTTTCTCAAATGCGATCTTGCATAAAACACCCACGCTGCAGTTGATTTGAGCACCTGGTATTTTCTTAGTGACCATGATCAACTTGTATTTGATCATAAACTACTTGTCCAAAAACCTCGTAAATAAAAAGATTTTCATACAAATTTAATGAAACAGAGCTAAAAGGTAGCTTGTTGCAAGTTCTAATTGCAGTTTGTCCCTCTAAGAATTGAAGGCAAGGTCATATGGTAATCTTGAAAATAAAATGAAATTAAAAAAGCTTCATCATTCTCCAAGAGTCTTTTTAATTCAGTATGTCAAGAAGCTGATATTTTGCACATGTCCTTGACATACTGTTACTGATTGTTACAGGGAAACCTGTTTTTCTTCATGACTGCAAAGAGTCTTTGCATCATAATAATACAGCTATACTGATTATGAGGCTAAGATTGACCAAGTTGATCTGTGGATCACTTTTACCTGTATGTACGTTCGTGTGACCTGACTAGTTACTATGCATATAGCAGCATATAACATGCAATCCCTATCCTCCAGTTGTTTGTGTGACCTGTGTAGTTACTATGTGTATAGCATATAATATGCAATCCCTATTCTCCAGTTGTTTGCTGTCACAATATTTTGAAACTAACAGCATGTATTTTGCGTGGTCTACCGAGATTATTCAGATTGTCATGCTCCACTGATTTGGGGATTCTTTTTGTTTTATTTTAAATCTTATCTGAAAGTGCTCAGTAAGTTAAGTGTATAGGGACACATATGGGTACCTGTAGAATCTAATTTGTTGAACATGTGGTACTACATTTTTTGCTATGAATTTTTGTGCATTTTCAGTTTTTTTGGCTTACTACCAAAATCACCAGCAGATTCTGGTCCAACTTGCCAGGGATGTAACTTGACTTGATCTTGGGTGAAGTTGGTCACTACATGTAGCTTCTCAAATTTTCGGCTTGTTAATGAATTATCAAAATTATGAATAATCAATAGGGCTACATATAGGCCTACATATTGGCATTGTTACTACAGGGGTAGCAGCAAATCTGTCAGATTGGCTTGTATGTTGGCCATGTTGGATCCATGTAGCTCGACTGACTCTTCATCAAACATGCACATTTAGCGTCACTGCGATAATTCCATTTGAATCAAAAGTTCTCCTTAATTGAATATTGGATCCACTTCAAACTTGGGGACACCTAGCTCAAAACTAGTTATTTTTCATTCATTTGATATCAGTACTGCTGTAATCGGCCCTTACTGAGAACTAATGCCACAAACACCAGGTTGCAGATCATGCTGAGATTCCAAAGATAATATAATACTCGCTGCTCATGTATTAGCCAGAACAGCAGTATATTGTTGAATAACTTTATTTGCTATCTTATTATTTACTTTTCATTATTATTTGGATATAATTTTTTGTTTTGCTTTTTAAGGTTATTAGGTTGGCAGATGAATATCTACACATCCCGTAATTTTGTAGAGTAGCATGAAAATGAAGATGGAGACAAACCTACATTCATAAAATATTTCCAGGCAGAATAGTTAATCTGCCACTATGGTACCATTTAACATGAGGTAAATTAAAAGTTATCTTAATAAAAGGAATCATTTATATATTCATATTATCTCATCTCATGTCATTTTATCTTACTCATTTTATTTACATTAATTTTCAATGAGACTGTATGTACGTGCACCTATCCATATTTTGTCTCATTAATGCTATGTTTTATACATACTTTCAAAACGACAAATTTTGATGAAAATGGGAGTCATCTGGCAATGTTTTGGGTTTCCACACAAGAGTTGCAAAATTTAACCCTTTTCCATTCAAATTGCCCAAAAGTGCTTGGATGTAAATGTATATCTTATTATCGTGGGGTGAGTAGGTGCAGTCTGGGACGCCTTGCCATGCTTCGGGGCTGCGACGGACAAGGTTGAAAGTCACCGAACAGAGTTGGTCCCCGGGAGTTGGTCAACACCTTGGCGTGGGTCTGATCAGCTGTGCAGACCCAAAGGTCCTTTGCCTGGCAAACAACCTCCGCCCTCTCTCCTCCAAACAGAGTTCCTCAGAAGAGTGGCCACATTTGGGCTCTGCGGAACAATGGGTGAGGCAACTTCTGACCCTGGAGATAGCCATCCCTCTGCAACAAAGGAAGGTTTGCAACAAAGGAAGGTGTGCAAGTGGTCCAAACCTGGTGATCAACAGCCCCTGACAATGAAGTTGTGAGGAGTGTCGCCTGTTGTAACCAATTTTGCATGGCCTCCGTGAGCCCCTGAGATCATCCAGGAGAGACTTCAGAGTGATCAACGAGACATTGGAGTAGGATGCCATAAAGACACATCCCCTGGCATCCTCTCCCAATTGCCTGAAAGCCTCTGCAGATGCTGTGACAGACTTCAACTGCCGAGCGTCAAACTCTCCCCAGTCAAGTCCACTGGCAATGAACCTGACGAAAAGATCTGCTCAAGCACAGAATACCACCTCCTCTGGACGTCTTGCTTAGGGAGGAGTCACCTTTGCCTCAGATACCCAGACGTCAGCTCTACGGGAACACGTGCCACAAGTCTCAGCCATGAGCTGGTCATAAAACTCAGCCACAAAAGGCAAAGAAGGTATGGGGTACATTGCTGTGTGTCTTCCAGAGGCAAGCCCCAGCAGGGCAGCACAACAGCCCCACGCCTCTCCTCCTCTCGTGGGACCACAGCTTGGTCATCAAACTGGCTTTGAATAAGAGCTTTGACATGGTCAAAGCCCATCAGTGGAGCAATAGGTGTGGAAGGCTGTTTCACGGACCCTACGGTCACCGATGTGCTCGGCTGTTCTGAGCATGGATGGCGTGACAGTTGAACCCTTGACCTAGGCCAGGATCTGCTAAAGGATGCGTCCGAAAGCAGAGGCTCATCCTCTACCTCAGTGTTGAGGTCTGAACACTCAGGACTCCCGACGGGAGTGGTGAGACCCAAAGCCTTGTCAAACAATGAATTGTCCAGGGGTGAAGGAGCATCGATCCGCCTGTAACAGCAGGGGTCTGTCACCACGCCAGGTGTTTTGGGTAGCAAGGAATTCCAGGGAAGTTGTCGCAGCCTCAAATGCCCCCTCTGTCTGTGCAGTCCTTGTGGGGCTGGAGAGGGGGGCTTCCAAAAGACTGTCAGCTGTCTTTTCAGTGCCTGCCCACAAAGATGTCTGCTGGCCAGAGGGATCCTGCTAAGTCTCCAGGTGGCTCGGTTCAGGGACCACAGCTGCATGCTGCCAACTCAGAAATCTGCTGGCAGGAGGGAGCCTGAGAGAGTTCTGAGAACTCTCAAGTCTCAGTGCTGCGAGAGAAAGAGAGAGAGAGAGAGCTGACTCAAGGCAGAAGCAGCAAGCTGTTCTACCAACAGAATCTGCCCAAACTCGGCTGCAGTGATGGCATCACGGAAGAAGACAAAGTCTCTGACTGCAAACGTTGTTCCTAGCAGAGCTTGAGCTCTGCTTTCCTCCCAAGAGAGGGAGGCAGGATACCTGGCTTGAACATGGGAGCCAATGGAATCACCAACTGCTCACTTTGGGGCAGAGCCACCAAAAGATGCAGCAGGCAAGGGGTTAGGGACTTGAAGGTGTCACCTGTGTCATGGTAGGGGCCAACCCCACCAGGGCCAAAGACCCACTAATGACAGAAGGCACCACCACAGACCTGTTGTCTTCCTTCTATCTCTCACCTGGCTTGCCTTATGAACCAGGAGCTCGGGAAGTTTGCCAAGGCACAGGTGGTTTTCCGGATGTCTCAGACTTATTATATGAGTGCTCGCACTGGCTGAGGTTCTGAAATACCCAAACAGGATCCCAAAGGTTTCTATTCCAAGCACCTGTTTGCATGGCTTTGGCTCCAAGCACGTGGACCTAGAGGACCGAGATCTCAAGAGCTGCAGCTGATGTTTGACTCACTTCTTCAGAGGAGACATCGAAGAAGAGAGGCTGAGAGGGGGCAATCAGCATATGTAACATCTTAGCTTGCATCTGCGTACTCTTGGCCATAGACTCCAAAGCAAGGGCAACACTCAGGTCAGTGACTGGAACAGCAGTGGATGTCTTTTGGGGGACAGAGGGGCACTCATGACATCCCAAAGGTGATCTCTTGCTGCCTGACTTCTGACTATAGTGTCTCTTCTCCTGACTCCCCTGTGGGGTTTCTGGTGTAGAAACATCTGCCACATGAGACTGCTGATGAATGACATGGGTAAGTCTGCACTTTTCCTCAAGCGCAGTTGGTGGCAAAGACTCAAAGGATCCGTCTCTCCAGCTCGGCCTTTGGCAGCTATGGTCTACCGCCTATGCCTCACACCAATCGACTTCCACTGTGCCTGCTGGAAGAGCAGCGATTTGTCCTCTCCCCAATCCTGACAGTATTTGCAAGCTCACTGGTGAGAGCAAATCTGACCCAACTTGAGACGACAACCATAGCAATGGTGATGATCGTCCCAGGCTGCCATATAGAGGTTCTGTGAGTCCAACTTCAGTCCATGATCCAACATGGATGTGGATGGAGTGGTCACTGGATAAACATGAATGGCTTGTCTCTGAAAGGAGGCAATTCCCTGATGTACACTGTCTTCCTTTTCTCTGTGATATGTTCATTGAGACACCATCTTGAAAATCTAGGTTTCAAGGCAATCGACGAGCTCAACTCCCAACTATTTCAGAGGTACCCGCAGGACAGATATCAGCTATCTATTTCTCTGAATACTGTGCATTCACTTATTTCTGCGCGTATAAATTTTCGCGGTTTTTCCAAAATAGACAAATTCGCGGGTCCTTAAATTCGCAATTTTCCAGGTAAAAAAATTCATAGACGGGTTTAAGAAAGCAGGCTTAGTGTGAGTGTAAATTGTACAGCTTTCCATGACATTGATACATGACAGTTATGAGACAATTTTTTATTTTTCTGACCAATCATTTTATGGTATCTAATAATAAATAGCAGTTTTTATTTATTCCATCTCAAGTATGAACTCTCAACTTGGGCGTTTTATTGTCTGTGAAAGTATGTGTGAATATGGCCGTGCTTTGGGTTGAATGGACCCCATTTCCTTAGAATTCTGGTAAAATATCTCCTGCAGTCCAGCATTAAAAGAAAAATTGCTGTGATGTTGAATTCGGGGTTTTACAAATACCGCAAAATAAGCGAAAATGATACCAGCGCGAAAATAAGTGAATCCACAGTAGTCCCTGACTGCTAAGAGATGATTTTCCACAAAAGGGAACTTGTGTAAAGCACTAAAACAGTGAGCGTGAACAAAAGTTCACAGAGCTTCAACTTGAAAGAGCAAGCCAGTGATGGCACTTAAAAGAGGAAGGATGATACGGGGAGCATGCACACTGGGAGTCACCACCAGTTCCAAAGGAAATGAGAGATGGCACCACGGGATTGTCAGGTTTTCAGGAATCAAATGAGTAAACTCAACTCAATTTTATGTGTGTTCAACCCAGACACGGAGGTCTAGGCAAATTGCAGTCGACATGTAATGTTACGTAACTAATGCTATGCATTACACATACTTTTCAAATGACAGCTTTTGATGAAAATGATTCACCTAATTTGCATAAAAGAAAGTGCTTCAACTTTGGTTCATGTTTCATCTGATATGGCTATGTAACAAACCTACCAATTGTTGTGGGAATGGTATCTCTATCTGTAGTAGTTTTGAAGTTATTACAAATTTAAATTCTGTGTAATCGCCTAATTTGCATAAATTAGAATGCTACATCTGTGGTTTATGTTTCACTTAATGTGGCTATCTCACAAACCTAAAAATTGAAGCTGGAATGGCACATCTATCTATAATAGTTTTGAAGTTATTTCAGATTTAAATTGTGTGTGTTTGCTAATTTTCCTAAATTAAAGGGCTAGAATTTTGGTTCATGTTTCATTGGATGTAACTATGTCACGTACCGATAAATTGATGTTGGAATGACACATATACTGAACCCCAATGAAAAGTATCCACATAAAAAAATTAACACATTAATTTTGTAAGTTACTAAGTACTGTGTGTGCATATATGCATGGTTTGGAGCCTACATCAGGGTCATTCAGGACAACTTTTTAACTTTTGCTGGGTTGTTACATAATGCATGTGACTTTTGTGCACCGAATATGGCTTCTGACCACCACTCCTATTGGATGGCTAAAATGACCTGATGTTTTCAGTGGCTTTAAAAAGGGATGTTCAGCCAAGAAAAAAGCCAGTGGTCTCAGGTGTGTTGAGGCGATCATGCCGCGTCTGAGCCAAGGTCAAAGACACCATGCTTTGGGGCTTGCAGAGGGTGGAGTCCCAATCACTCAAATCGCACAAAGAATGGGGTGTACTCGGCGCACCATCCAACGACTAATTGAACGGCAACAAGAAACTGGATCCGTAGATGATCGGCCTAGGCCTGGCCGAGAAAGAGTGACAACACCTGGCCAAGACCGTCACATCCGGCTGATGCACCTGCGAGACCGTTTCCGTACAGCAGCCCAAACAGCCCGTGAGACTCAAGGGGTGAATCACCGTCCTGTCAGTAGTTCTACTGTGGAGAGGCGACTGAGGAGCAGTGGCCTAACAGCCAGAAGACCTTACAGGGGTAACCTGCTGACCCAACCCAGAAGAGAAAGACGACTGCAGTGGTGTAGAGCACACTCCAGGTGGACTCGCCAGCAGTGGAATACCGTCCTTTTTACTGACGAGTCCCGTTTTTGTGTCAGCAGAGCAGATGGCAGAGAACGTGTGTGGCGCCGGACTGGGGAGAGATATGCAGATGCCTGTGTCCGTCAGGCAGATCGATGGGGTGGACCCTCTGTCATGGTGTGGGCAGGCATCAGCAACCGCTACCGGACACCCCTAGTGGTCATTCAAGGGATCCTCAATGCTAGGCGGTACATTGATGAGGTGCTGGAGCCGCACATGGTCCCATTTATGGAGCAGCATCAAGATCTGGCGATCTTTCAGCAGGACAATGCACGTGCACACTCTGCAAGATTAACAATGAACTTTCTCAATGAGAACAACATCAATGTCATGGAATGGCCAGCGTTCTCACCCGATCTGAGCCCTATTGAACATTTGTGGGATCAGTTAGGCCAAGGTATTCAACGGAGGACACCTAGGCCTACTACCCGAAACCAGCTGATCCAAGCTCTGCAGGAAGAATGGAATAATGTTCCCCAACACAGAATTCAAACCCTGGTCAGCAGTATGCGCCGCAGATGTATAGCATGTGTTGATGCTCGAGGTGGCCACATCCCATATTGAACAGAAAAATTTGTGTGACTTTCAATTAGGGCAGTTAATGACATTTTTTGCCTGTAAGTGACGTTAATGTCGGTAGAGCGTGACATTATTTTTACGCCAGAAAAGTGAATGCTTTGTTAAGTTCTAAGCACGTCTAGGTATGAAATGTTTCAAGTATAAACAATAAAATACTTCAAAATTGGCATGTGGATACTTTTCATTGGGGTTCAGTATATATCTGTAATAGCAATAATTCAAGAATCCAACTTTCTGTATTCACATAATTTGCATAAATTAGAATGCTACAACTTTGGTTCACGATTTATTGGGTGTGGTTATATCACAAACCTATAAATTGAAGTTGAATTGGCACTTTTATAATAGTCTTGAAGACATTCGACTTCTAAATGTTTGAAGTGCCCCTAATTAGCATAATTTAAAATGATACAGTTTTTGTTCACTGTCCATTTGATTGGCACGTGTCACAAACTTGTCTGTACTAGTTTAAATTTGATGTCTATCTGTAAAAGGTTAGAAGATATGGAGCTTTTAAAATTTTAATTGGCTCTAATTTGCATAATTTTTTACATCACGACTGCTGCAAACAATATGCATATAACTTCACTACTAGGTCTGTCACCATGCCAAGTTTGGTATTTTCTGGAACAATAGCGTCCGAGAAAAACTGACCACAAAATTCACACGGAAATAAATGAAGAATTAAGAATTTGAGGAAAAACAAGAAGTCTGTGTTCACACACAGACTTGATGCGAAGCCTTGGTCTGTTTAAGAAGGCAAAGTGAGAAGAAATAATTATTGGAAACACAAAATGTGTGTTGACACATAAACAAACATAGGTTACGTGCACTCATTTTTCTCCTTTTTAGTGAGGTCAGCAGTATGTGTACAGAATATGCTTGCCTTCAGATATCCATCCATCCATCCATCCATCCATCCATCCATCCATCCGTTCACCCACTCGATCCTCACTCCCATCCATCTATCCATTTATCTATTTTGCTATTCTGGAGAAAAGCTAAACGGAATACCTGCAGCTGGTCTACTCTGGAAGGGAAAACTATCAACATTTCCCAAAGACGTAGTTCCTCTCTTGGCATCACCTCTGCCCATCCAGTGAATCTATTTCCTAATGTTCTGCTCTGGTAAAATCGCCCTTGCAGCCGTATCCAGTGTATAGAGGTGCAACCTTTGATGCCTAACAACACGAGGCAAAGGAAAGTCGAGTAGCCCTCCATTCTTCTATACAATCATGCAGTGTCTGAAAAATGAAAGAATACAGTCAAACTGTAAACCCTGAAGACAAAAGAGAGGATCAGGAGGAGGAGGAGATAGCGTATTTCAGACAAAAACATATCTGATTTTGCATAAAATTTACAGGATACGACGTTAGTAAAATCGTATGTTATGTTTGAATCGGCTGTCTAAATTTTTGAGGCTGTGAACTGCGAAACCCTTTTTCCCGCGTCACTACAAGGCTGTGTGTGTGTGGGGGGGGGGGGGGGGGGGGGGGAGGGTATAAAGTCAAACTGTGCCCAGTTAGTATTTTATCTACATGGTGTTTCGAAAATATTTGAAAGTGTGCCGTGTGAACAAATGGTTGATTTCTTTAGAGATGCTGTGTGTTGTTAGGACAGACTATAGTTGTCCAACCTACACATCAAATTCATTGAAGACTGGAGACTTGCTCTAGATAATCATGTGTATGTAGGGATTATTCTGATGAACTTGTCCAAAGCTTTTGATTGTCTTCCTCGTGATCCTTTACCATGCAAACTGAAGTTATGTGGGTTTTCGAGTATTGCATGTAAGTCAATAGGCAGCTATCTAGCTGGCCGTGAACAAAGGGTTAAAGAGACCCAAGGATACTACCTTGGGACCCAAAGTAGTAGCCTTGGTCCTCTGCTCTTCAATATTATTATGAATGACTTATTCTGTCTTGAAGAAAAATGTGATATTTATAATCATGCCGGTGACAATACTTTATTTGACCATGATCGAGATCTTAGATCTGTAAAAGACACTCTGGAAACAGCTGTGCAAATTGGTATTAAATGATGTGAAAGTCAATCCTGGCAAGTTCCAAGCTATGCTTCTATCTCCTTTAACTCCATGTCGTCCAGATAATTACCACTTTGAAATAGAAGGTGTGAAACCCAAGCTAGAGAAATCTGTAATGCTGCTGGATGTTTATACAGATGATTATCTGAAATGACATCACCACATCACACACATATACAAGAAGGCTGCTAAACCGACAAGTGTGACTAGAAAAGAAGATTTGCTGCAAATCAAATCCGTCTGTGTGCCTTCAAAAGTTGTAAATATTAAATACTACAACTTTTGTCCTTTGGTACTTCACACTACAGTTAGCTTATGGCTGAATGCAAATTTCAAAGTCCAAATGACATTGACCTTTGACCCTTACAGGTGACATGTAAATTGCAAAAATTAAGTGTTACAATACCCACAATGTAAGCCCAACATGAACAAAATCAGATGAAAATTGACCAAGTTATGGCAAGATGAAACTTTCAAAGGGCAAAATGACGTTGACCTTTGCCGTTTTGAGGTTACATGTTCTTTCAAAAATATGCAGTGCTACAATAGCTACAATTTGAGCCCAACATGATCAAAATTGGATAAAGATTGACCAAGTTATGGCTAGAAGAATGTTACCATCGAATGGCCTTTGACCTTGAAATGACCTTTGACCTTGAGATGACCTCTTCCTGAAATAAACCTTGACTTTCAAAATGACATTTTGGCCTAAAATTGACCTTTGACCTTGACATGACCTTGACATTTGAGATGACCTTTTCCTTGCTATGATCGAACTCCTATACACTCGGAACCATATCTGCTATAGTATATAAGATATTGAAGATATAAACTTTACTTAACCCTCATTTGCATAATTTTGCAAAGCATTACCTGGTATTATTGAAAGGCGAGACTTCATCTATAGAAGTATAATTGTGGCAAGTTTGGAGTTTCTACGTATAATACTTTTCAAATGAAATGTCGGACAAATTTGCCTGTAAAGAAAGAAAGAAAAAAGGAAAACAGAAGGAAAGAAAGAAAGAAAGAAAGAAAGAAAGAAAGAAAGAAAGAAAGAAAGAAAGAAAGAAAGAAAGAAAGAAAGAAAGAAAGAAAGAAAGAAAGAAAGAAAGAAAAAAAGAAATTCCTAGAAAAACCTAATGTCTTTGTTGGCACACAGATATAATTAGCCCATTCTCTGCAATACTTTGTTAAACGGAAAAGATGTTAATATTTAATGCTTTTATTCTGTCCAACCTCAACTATTGTCCTCTTGTTTGGCACTTATGTGGACAAACTGGTACAAACAAAATGGAGGAGATTTAGGAAGGTGTCCTACACTTTGTCTTGCACGATCCCTACCCTTCGTAACCTGAACTCTTACAACGAGCAAACAAGTCGTCCCTGTATTTAAGTCGCCTACGCAAGATATATCTGTTGGAAGTTTTTAAAATTGTCACGCATAATAGCTCAATTTTCTGGACAATTTGTTTGAAAGCTATGAAACTCCATGCAACCTGAGAGATAATAATAAGATCCAGCAGCCTGCTTACAAACCGATAACCTATGACAGAAACGCCCCACGCTACCAAGGAGCCAAGCTATGGAATGTTCTCCCCCTCAACATCAAAGAAGCAACCACCCTCCCTCTGTTTAGACTTCTTGAACAAACATGGCTTGGTCCCACCGGCAAATGCTCTCTATGTTCTCTGCATCAGAGCAGTTTTCCGTGTGTGACTAACCTTATACATAATAACTTATATGCATGTGTTGGACTCGTATGGTGTGGGCCGAAAGGGCTATCCGTAAAATATTTTGATTATCATCAAATGTTTAATAAAGTGTAAATTAAGCGATGAATCTTTCTGAGAACTTTCTCTAGGGTAACGCTCTTTCCAAAATACAATAAACGGTAACTGTGTATGTATGTATGTATGTATGTATGTATGTATGTATGTATGTATGCATGTGTATGTATGTATATATATATAGGTAGGTAGTGTGTGTATGTATGTATGTATGTATGTATGTATGTATGTATGTATGTATGTATGACCATATGGGGGGACTATTCAAAATAAACTAGAAGGGATTGAGTACTCTACGATAAATCCCATACACATACACACGTGCACACATGCATGCGTACATACATGTTTACAAAATGAAACCGTTGGAACAACCATGTCTATACATATAGAAAAGCGACGAAATTAATTACTTCTTTTTTTTTTTTTTTGAAAGTCCTGCACCCGAGAGACAAACTTTGTATGTGGCTTTTTACCTCGATGGAAGAGAGTTTACGTGCAACAGTATGAATGCCACAAACTTACCTGTACCCCTGTCTTCTAACATGTTACGTTAGGTCCGTGTTTGTCTACATTATGTGTCTGTCTGTCAGTAAGTTATGGTGTTCCTGGAACTGGAAGGTGGACATACTGTAAATGTCTGGCACATCATGTCCATTGTGCGACCAGTTATTGTTTCATTTAGGTGCCACACTCATATGGTACAGTATCCTGGCTGAAATAGCGACACGTACAATTTGTCCTGGTGTTATATAACGACAAGGGAAAGGAAACAATAGATCCAATATTAATATGTCGGCATACTATGTTCAAGTTGAACCACAAACTCATACATATGACGAGTCACGTAGGGTAACGACTGTAACTTTATTGTCTAAATGCATATTTTCACTTGCATGTCATCATATGGAATATGAATGTACATCTTATGACCAAATTCGGCGAAAATGTATTTCGTGCTACTAAATAATTTTCATAAAATCAAATCAAAATTATTCATTCAATGCATTAAAACAGATATATACATCAAGATAAGTGCAATGAAAGGACAGTGACTTATCTACAAAAAAATAGGAACCTTTGTGATTTTTTTTTCTTTTTTTTTTTTTTAGGAAAGAGAAAAATAATTCGTTAATCAGATGAACGTTCAAATAAACAATTAATAAATTTGTACCGATATATAAACCAACATTCTTGCACAAAAGCAGACTACTTTAGCGTCTCTGTCGTTGCTGGGTCCACAGGTCGTTTCGCAGGCAAATTTATTCTACATAAAAGTAAATTATTAATACAAAATTTATAACTTTAACGGTAATAAACATCGCAACAAACTTTCTAATAATTTGTGTTGTTATTACATTGTTTGCTATGTACGTTCACACAGTGTACATGACTATTCCGTGGTTGCTGACATGGGAGAACAAAACAAAACAAAACAAAAACAAACAAACAAACAAAACAAGAACTACAATGGCAATAGCACGCCCCCTCCCCCTAAAAACCTTTTGGGGGGCAGGAGATTGAGTGAATGCATGCGATGAATGAACTGATGAATAACTAACAACAACACGCTAACCTGGTACGGCAAGAAAAAATTCAACTAGAAGAGATGATTTGCTGCATAGCAAATCAGTGTGTGTGTGTGTGTGTGTGTGTGTGTGTGTGTGTGTGTGTGTGTGTGTGTGTGTGTGTGTGTTTTCAAAGCTTATTGGCATTGTAATATACAACTAGTCCACAACACAGGAGTAGAGGTTGGAATGGCATCTCTATCTATTATAGCTTTAAAGTTATTACAGACTTAGAATTCCTAAAGGTGCTACTTAGCATTATTTAAATTGCTGCAGCTTTTGTTTTAATTCATTAGGTGTGCAACGGTGAACAATCCCCTAGTAGGAGTTGGAGTGATATCTATATCTATTATAGTGTTGAACGTAGTCAAGATTGAAAATTTCGAAAACTAGTAATCAGCATAATTGAAATTGCTACAACTTTTGTTTCAGATTCATTACATGCGCACCGGTCAATAACACCCTAGTAGAAGTTGAAATGACATTTCCATCAATAATAGTTTTGAAGATATTCAAGATTGAAAATTTCAAATGCTGCTAGTTAGCATAATTTAAATTTCTACAACTTTTGTTTTAGATTCATTACATGCGCAATGGTCAATAACCCCCAGTAGAAGATGAAATGACATATCTATTTACAATAGTTTTAAAGATATTCAAGATTTAAAATTTCGAATACTGCTAATCAGCACGATTGAAATTGGTACAACTTTTGTTTCAGATTCATTACATGCGCAATGGTCAATACCCCCTAGAAGAAGTTGGAATGACATCTCTATCTATTATACTTTTGAAGATGTTCAAGATTTAAAATTTCAAATGCCCCTAATTTGCATAATTTTAAACATCTTCATTCCTCTGCATAAAAAGTCCAAACTCTTTGGAGGTACAATCATGCCAAGTTTGGAGTTTCTGTGTATTATAGTGTCAGAAAAAAGTGTCGGACAAATTCACCGGTAAAGAAGAAAGAAAGAACTAGGAAAGATGATTTGCTGCATAGCAAATCAGTGTGTGTGTCTCTAAAGCATATTGGTATGGCAATGTTCAATATTCCATAACACAGAAGTAGAAATTGGAATGGCATCTCTATCTATTATAGCTTTGAAGTTATTCAAGATTTAAAATTTATAATGGTGCTGTTTAGCATAATTTAAACAGCTACAACTTTCATTTTTAATTCATTAGGTGCGCAATGGTCAACAACCTCCTAGTAGGAGTTGGAATGACATCTCTATCTGTTATAGTGTTGAAGATATTCAAGATTGAAAATTTTGAATACTGCTAATCAGCATAATTTAGATTGCTACAACTTTCGTTTTAGATTCATTAAATGTGCAATGGTCAACAACCCCCTAGCAACAGTTTGAATGACATATCTATCTATAATAGTTTTGAAGCTATTCCAGTTTTAAAATTTCAAATGCTGCTAATTAGCCTTGAAGTTTTTCACAAGGGTGTCTGAGATGTATTTTCTGAGGTAAAGAATCGTTAAGTGCTGTCTCCGAAGGTCCTTTTTATTCAAACATACTTTCATTAAGCTGACATACACATCATCCATGTAAACAAACGAAAAACAAATTATTGGAACAGAAGGCTTTACCCGATATTAATCTCTCCAGAGAGAAGAAAACAAACTGCAGGACAATACACGACGCACAAATCAGAAAATTATGAAGGTGACAACCCAAGAAGACATATAGAGGGACTGATAAACCAAACAAAATATTAACTAAGTCAGATTATATATCTATTTGTTGTTGATTTATTTATTGGGTAAATCTCCAAACGCTATGATTTAAATGATTTGGCTTAGCTTTAACAGGCTCTTTTGTTCTTCCTCCCATGTATCCCTCCCAAAATAACTTTGTTGGCTTGTTGTTGTTGTTGTTGTTGTTGTTGTTGTTGTTGTTGTTGTTGTTGTTTTGTTTTCCGACACTATGCGAGCTTCTACGTTGAAATTTTGTGTGCAAGTCACAATATAGGTGAATTTGTGCATATGTTTGGAATAGTCATTGCTTTTCAAATGATACAAATTGCATGGACTTGTGATTTGAAAGTTTTCATTCTTCAGTTATCCACACACAGAAAAAAACTATGATGCATAAAATGGAAATTTTAACAATAACTATCGCATGTGCACCAAATTTTAAATAACAGTTTCGTACATACTAATCCGACGATTTCAAATTATGTGCAAATAATTTTTAAATATCTTCAAAACATTGAAGATGCAATTTCACGCATAAACAAAATTCCAGTGACCATTACTCGCCTAAAAAATTCAATAAAATGCATAATTTTGAATCATGCTGATCCGAATTATTTTAAGTTGGTTTCAGTTTGTATTTTGGTCATCACATAAGCATGGCTTCAGCAAAGGAAATTCAACATTCTAAAGAAACACTATGATCTGAAACTGCTTCCAGTCTCGAGAGACAGAAACCTATCGCCCAATAAAAAGAAACGAAAAACTCGGCAACAGACCATCTGAATTTGCATTCAATGAACGAATATTGAACCAACAGAAGATAGCATTCACGGATTTTGTTGAGGCAGCGTTGTCTGGAAGTGTTACTTTGGTAATTTGGTTTGTGATGCGATCCAGCACGAGTCATGAATACGATAAAAAACTAGAAAAGAAGACTTTCTTCAAGGCAATTCTGTATGTGTCCCTTCAGAGCTTGCATAAAGTAAGATTCTACATTATTGCCTTTTGTGTCCAGAGGCCGCACGCAGCAAGACATAGGACATCATCGGAATAACACAATTAAGCAGCACGCAGCAAGACATAGGACATCATCGGAATAACACAATTAAGCAGCACGCAGCAAGACATAGGACATCATCGGAATAACACAATTAAGCAGTCTTTAAAATGTTGAATCTTGCACAAAACCTGACGTGAAATAATTATGCGTGGGAATCGAAGTTGGATTGGCAACTCTATCTTTAACTAATTTTGAAGAAATGTTGAACATTTGAACTGACTGGCTTAAGAGAAATAGCCCCAAGCCTTGCTGCTAGTACTGTAACCTACTTGAGGTTGCTCAGCAATATAATATATTGGATTTATGTCAAGTGGGGATTTGGTTTTCAGGTGATGTGTCAGCATGACAATGGACATATCTTGATGTGTGTATTTCATCACTTTATCCATGGGATTTTCACAGTGAACCAAGGGTTTTGTAGTTAATAGTTAACTTTTGTTCTGTTAGGTGCTGTATTTGTCATGTATAGCTATTCTGAATTTATCCCAACTTTTATCGTGATATATTAGTCAGTGTCATCAGCTCTATATCTGTTTTGCACTTTCATTGTTTTGTTTCACTTCATGCTGATACTTGTAGTTTTCAGTCTACAGCCAATATTCTATTGTTGAGGGTCAGTAAGGGGTTTCCTGTACTGGCGTACTGGGGCTTTTTATTTACCCCACTGGCGTACTGGAAGCCTTCTTGTTTTACGTACTTCGTACTATCCAAAATTTTGAAAGATTTTTATTTTCCGTACTGCGTACTCTAGAAAAATAATTACCTGTACCAGCGTACCGACCCCCCCCCCCTTATTGTTGTATAATAGGATGTATTCATATCCAAATGCGGTCCTACTCTGACACCTATTGAGCAAAAGAGGGGGCCACCTGCATCAGGGCAGATCCATGTATTTAGCATGGTCAAAAGTACTTTCTCAATAAAATGAACAACACAAATACACAATAATCTTAAGAAAATGTATTAACATATATTTGAAACATAAAGGATGCCTAAAATAATTAGAAATGGGCTCTCTTTTGGTTGAAAAGGTGTTATTCATGGATGTTTATGTAGTATATAATACAAATCTGCCCTGATCATGGTGGAAGCATCAGTCTGTTGCCCCGGCAACACAGGAAGTGGGCAGGATCGCAGTTAAATATGAATGTCTCCTATTATATTGTATGTGCTACTTTGTACTCTGTGACTAATGAGTCAAGCTTGACTCAATATTTGGTCAATAAAACTATTACTTACTGTAGGGGCTCTCTCAGTGGCCCATGCCATATGGAAATGTCCGCCATTTTGTTCCCATAAAAAAAAACAACAAACAAACAAACAAACAAACAAAAACAAAAAACAAACAAACAAACAAACAAAAAAAACATGTATCACATGATGGTTGTCAACTTTATCTTTAAATGATTTTGAAGAAATGTGGAATATGTAAACTGATCAGCGTAGTTGAGATATATGCCAAAACCCTGTAGCTAGTACTTTAGAGGCTCTGTCAGTGTCCCGGGAGGGTGCAGAAATGTCCGCCATTTTGTTCCCACCCACCCCCCCCCCCAAAAAAGCAAAAACATAAAACAAGGCAAAGAAAAAACAAGGAAAACAATTTTTAAAAAACAAAGCAAAAAAACAAAAAACCAAGCAAAAAAAAAAACAAAAACAAAACAAAAAAAACAAAAAAAAACAAAACAAAACAAAACAAAAACAAAAACAAACAAAAAACAAAAAACAAAACACCCCCCCAAAAAACATAACATATAAAAAAAAAAAAACATTGTATCGCATGATGATCCTCGCATCCTCTCTTTCCATGGCAATATTCCATTTCCCATGCAAATCTGAGCCTTTCGGGAACACACATGTACTTCCCTTTCCAAGCCTGTTACAGTGGGGTACGCTGCACTATTTTGGCTTGATGCTCACATGGCTACATATTCACAGCTTGTTTGTTTGTTTGTTTGTTTGTTTTACTGTCAGTTGCAGACCGGGAACCTTCACAGTAAAGCGACCCCTCGCCCCCACCCTCCTAAACGAAGGGTGTTTTCGGAACTCCAGGTTTTCCAGTTGTGATCATGCCTAATATAGATCCATGAATGTTAATTTTATGCCGGAGACATTACTGACTTGTTTAGGCATTTGGAAACTCTCAAATTGAACTTAATTTATTTGCAATTTGGCTAGAGATCGGCACTGCTTTATACACATGGTATGCAAGCTATTTAATTTGAAATACTGGCGGTAACTCAATAAACAGAAGAGTAATTTATCTTATATATATATGCGACCCTCTATTCATGCAGTAAATCTATGCGTGACTCATAACAAAGGGGTAATTAGCACAGAGGTGTTGATATCCCACAAAGGTCACCCCAGGGTGACCACAATGGCATCTATGCCTGTCACACTTTGGTTTAATTTCAATCTTGGAATGTGTGTACATGATTACCCAGATCCAGGATCTATTTGTTTGATTTGTAAATAATAGGCCACTGTACTAAACAGGCAGCCAGGAAATGGAATGGCATATTCATTTTAATCTGGCACCAATCTCAACAATCTCCAAACTTTATATCCTTTTCTAATTCACTTAGCATTATTTTCACCGCTTCAGCTTCTGTTTATCCACAATTCTACAAATTGAGAGATGGAATAACAACTCTATCTAATTTACTAAAGAAAATATTTATGATATGAATTTTGCTTACTCCCCTTATTAAAATATGCCACAACTTTTGTTGATTGGTGCGCCTATATTTCACAACTCTATCCTTTTTTTTTTTTTTTTTTTTGTAAACTGAAATTCGAATGGTATCTTTATCTATAATCGTTTTGAAGATACTCAAGATTAAAGTTTGTGTATTTGCCATATTTAGAATGCTACAACTTTGGTTCATGGTTCATTGGATGCGGCCCTCGGTGTTATATAAAGTATAGGTTTCAGTCTGAAAACGCTTTAAAATTAAATTTCCCTATAACTGCTCCTGAAATAATCGTAGGCGTCATTTTATTTTGCTCTCGCGTGCTTTCTAACGATAACATTTATATTAGGGTTCGGTGATCTCATAAAAGAAAAAGATAATTTCCCGGTTATTCTGGAATAAAAAGAATTTATGACATTTTTTTTCTGCACAGCCAATGTGAAGTAACTTGAAAATCATACGTACGTCTGAAACAGCTTGAAATGAGAGAAGCTGAGAACGCAATAAAAAATAATGAAGTCTAAGCATCTGCTCCGACCGCAGCTAGCATCGACAGTACTTACATTTTGAAATATTGTGGATATATCTGTATTTTCATTGAATGGAAACCCACGATTATAATGAAAGGGGTTTCTCGTGTGTGGAGGCATGTTGACAGGAAGTGTCTGATCCTTTTTGATACATGTATATAAGGTCCTTACTTCAACCATACAAATCCTCTGATCTTTAAGTGCAATCTGACGTATGTCTTCCGATGATCTAAATTATACACTCTAACGTCGTTTGAGTGCAAACGTGTGCATCAGTAATTTTTGGGCCTTCAAACTGTAAAATGCTAAGCGTTCCTGAACAAAACGGCTATTTGATAATAGTGTTCAGAATTGAGACAACGGCAGCGTTTCATTAAAAATAAAGAGCAGATCGTCTGGAACACTTACTGATGTTCTTATGCTGCTACAAGCTGCTTGTCTCTCAAAGAGCGCTTGTGTGTTCAAGTTTGAGAACATTCAAAATGTATTCCCTGTAAAGAATCGGACTTGCGTCTCAATTTCCTGCCCAAATCTCGGACCCTTTCGCCAGGCAATGGTAACGATCACCGGCTATATGGGCATGCTGACGGAAAACCGACGGCTTCACCAATATTTGTGGAAATACAGACATATTCCAAACATGTACGACGACTCCTTGGCGTATGAAGTTCTGCGTGTTTGATGAACATGGCCGTATTTTTTAAACAGCTCATTTCACCCACGTTGCTAGTTTTGAAGCGGACACATTTGGCCATATTTGATATGGGGATATGCCTGTGCACACGGGTGTTTCCCTGCTTGATGATACGGATCAAAGAACACGTATATTTGTGCAATCGGAAAGTATTCGACTACTGATGGACGTGTAAAGCGTCCAAACAGGCTTTCACAGCAGCTTGTTTATCACTCAGTATACTTCTAACTGAAGGCGGCTCTCACGCTGCAGCCGTAAATAGCCCTAATGACCATTACTACAACATATCTGATGACACATATATGTTGTTTTTGTCGGTGAAAATAAATAAATAAAGGAAATAAAATAAAATGGAATGAATGAATGAATGAATGAATGAATGAATGAATAATGAATGAATAAATACTAATATAAATTAAAATAAGATGAATTGAGTCTTCCAAGGATTAGTTATTAATTACACTTTTTTTAATACTCTCCGTCAGCTCTGGTATAGGTGACTGACATGAAAAAAGAAGTCAATTATCCGGTTAAAGGTTCAATAAAATACACTAAAATATCTCTGTTGTAACCATCTATGGGACTGACAAGTGTATTTCTCAATAGGGCAGTGATCTTAATATGGAGAACAATATATGCATTAAAGACAAAATTATGACTGTCCACCGGCAGTTGTAATAAGGGGGTTGTCTTATGAAAAGGTATTAAAAGGGATATTTAACCCTACTTATTTGCTAACGTGAAGCACAGGATTGCCCATTACAGAAATACATACGTGTAGTTAATGCATGGTTGAACCAGACACGTATTTTCGTCCCTGGTGGAAGGGCAGAGCTCAGAACCACTTGACTATTTCCCATAAATTTTGACAACAGTATCATCAGAGCGTGCAGGTGCACAACTGTATTTGAGCCTTTAATATGAAAATGTACATTTGAATTTAATTTTCTGTTTAGTTTTGAAAATCTCCTTAATAGCTGTCAGTCACTCTGTGTGTTAAGGGCATTTCTCATTCACTGCGATCAACGGTGTTCATTCATCACATCATCACACATCTCGTGCCCATTTGTCTGATACAGCTACAATCACTACCTGCTATAAACAGTTGCCAACCAACTTGAGTCCAAAGCTGACCAAGTTTCGTGTTGTTTCTACTACCCTTGGTCTGCCCCAGGACTAATGGTAATAAAAATGCTTTGCTGTCATCTTTCTCGTGACTAATGAATCAGTCAGCAAGTTGGTCATTATCACATTGGCCATCGGCAGCATCGTGTGCCCTGTTGTCTGTCAACATGGTAACCAAATGGACCAATCAAAATTTGAGTCACCTTTTCATCACTAAAAGTAAAACACTGATCATATAAGCCAAAAGGCAGACAAAGTAGCTTGGATAAAACATAAAGATTGGTTTATTTAACCAACCACCAGGTATATTCTGAATATTCCTGGGACTCTTGTGGCACCAGTTAGACATTACTAAGTGTTCCGAAAAAAAAAAAACCCTTCTTTGGTGATGTGGGTAGATTCACTTGTGCATACGAGACACTCGCATGTGGCTATGAGGGTCAGTAATGGGTTTCCCGTACTGGCGTACTGGGGCTTTTTATCTACCGTACTGGCCTACTGGAAGCCCTCTTGTTTTACATACTTCGTACTATCCAAAATTTTGAAAGATTTTTATTTTCCGTACTGCGTACTCTAGAAAAATAACAAGTTAGGTGGAATGGACTGTATAGTACATAAGATATTGAAGATTTAAAACTTTAAGTAGCCCTCATTTGCATAATTTTGAAAAGCATGACCTCTCATTATAAAAAGGTCAGACTTTATCTATAGAAGTATAATTGTGCCAAGTTTGGAGTTTCTACGTGTTATACTTTTCAAATGAAATGTCGGACAAATTTGCCTGTAAAGAAAGAAAGAAAGAAAGAAAGAAAGAAAGAAAGCAGAAAGAAAGAAAGAAAGAACTAGGAAAGATGATTTGCTGCATAGCAAATCAGTGTGTGTGTCTTCAAAGCATATTGGTATGGCAAAGTACAACTATTCCATAAAACAGGAGTAGAAGTTGGAATGACATCTATATCTATTATAGCTTTGAAGTTATTCAAGATTTAAAATTTCTAATGGTGCTATTTAGCAATTTAAATTGCTACAACTTTTAATTTTAATTCAGTAGGTGATTAGGTGCCAATGGTCAACAACCCCCCCAGTAGAAGTTGGAATGACATCTCTATTATACTGTTGAAGATATTCAAGATTGAAAATTTCAAATGCCCCTAATTTGCATAATTTTAAACATCTTCATTTCTCTGTATAAAACAGTCAAACTCCTTGTATGGAGGTACAATCAAGCCAAGTTTGGACTTTCTATGTATAATAGTGTCCGAGAAAAGTGTCGGACAAATTTGCTGGTATAGAAGAAAGAAAGAAAGAAAGAAAGAAAGAAAGAAAGAAAGAAAGAAAGAAAGAAAGAACAGTAAGTCTGTGTTGGCACACAGACATGATAGAATGCATGAGCAGGGATCTTGAGCATTTCCTGGACTGTGTAATTGTATATAAATAATGTAGCCCAAAATGTTTTTTTCTAAGAGCCACTGAACTGACTGGTGTCCAGAAAGAAAACATTAACTTATAATTAGATTACCAAACAGACATAGCTATTCAATCTATGCAGCCAATGTGTATATGACAAAGTTAACTCATTCAGTGATGAACCCAAAGGATATGCTTTTTGCTAATTCTTTCAAATTTGCATTGCTAATACAATGTGTGAAACAAATAAAAAAGGTCAGAATATCACAAATTATGAGCAGATATTATATTCTATTATGATTGTCAGAAATTTTAAATCAGAACCCCCTCATTTAAAAGATAAGAATACTCAGTATATCCCTTTGATACAAATTTTACTGACAGTAAATGAAGACTTCTGTCCTGAATGAGTCAAGGCATGCCGCATTTTCAAAGGGTCATTTTGATGTCACATCTTGTAAAATATATACCAGGATTATGGCTTGTTTGCACTTTAATTGAGATTTGACACCCCTGTAAAAATATCCCAAAGGTCTTACAATGTTGATAAAGGTTCTAGATTATGAGTGAAATCTATTGGGGGTAATAAAATACACATAAACTTAAGAGGAAAAGGTAGGGTTTATTTTGATGTGGTTACACTTGCCAGGACTTTGGAATAAGTTGGCCATTTGATACCAATCATTCACTGTCACTGGTCATGTGTGTTTGATGGGGTGGCAGACACATAGCAGGGCCAGCTCCACAGTAAAACGATGTCCCTTTAGCCGGATAATTTTGTAAAAAATCCAATCATTTGACGCTACAAAAGTGAAAATAAAACCCATATAAATGTCTACAGCAGCACCCATGTGGACCTGTTTACAAACACCTCTAATTATAGCAGCCGGGTTGAGTGACAGGGCAAAGAGGTCAGTGATAGGCTGTTGGGCCCACAAGCACTGTGGTCACAACTAATGAGACGGCCCCCAGAGCTCAAATTAGGTGGAATGCACTGTATAGTATATAACATATTGAAGATTTAAAACTTTAAGTAGCCCTCATTTGCATAATTTTGAAAAACATGACCTCTCATTATAAAAAGGCCAGACTTTATCTATAGAAGTATAATTGTGCCAAGTTTGGAGTTTCTACGTGTTATACTTTTCAAATGAAATGTCGGACAAATTTGCCTGTAAAGAAAGAAAGAAAGAAAGAAAGAAAGAATTCCTAGAAAAACAGAAAAGTGTGTGCTGACACACACACTTTAATTACTTGTACCAACGTACCGACCCCCCACCCCCACCCCCACCCCTTGGCTATCAGCAGCTCAGTCCTTGCTTGACCTTGTCTTTCCATGAGGTTTTTGCCACCTTGTCACACTTCGTGTTTTTGCTCGATCCATAGCAAATGCTGTCTACCATGGCAGTTCATCCTCGTTAAATTTTACTAGGATAGGTGCAACTGTGGTTTTCATGGTTTCTGCAGCGGCACAAACGGCTAGAAACACTAACTGGTGACTCTGTTCAGTTTGCTGTGAACATAGTTTGAAAACTAAAAAAGAGGATTTGCTTCACTGCAAATCTGGGTGCCTTCAAAATGAGACCAGTTTGAAATGCTACACTTTGCCATTCTTTAACATATTCTAAATTTTGTGTATTAGCCTAATTTTTATAAAGTAAAATGCTACAACTTTGGTTCTTGGTTCATCGGATGTGGCCATGTCAAAAACTTATAAGATGAAGTTTGAATGAAGCTAGTATCTATAATAGTTTTGAAGCTATTTAACATTCAAATTTTGTGTATTGCGCTTGCGAAAATCTCCAGACCAACTTGGTTGTGAAAAAAGGAAGGAAAGAAAGAATGAAAGAAGGAAGGAAGGAAGGAAGGAAGGAAAGAAAGAAAGAAAATTCCAGTGTTTACTAATACATTGAAACCTCTCTAAAGTGGGCACCCTTGGGACTGGAGAAAAGTGCCCACTCCTGAGAGGTTCAGCCCTTCTGGGCAGTATGGATGAGTCTGTGTGCATGTATATGTACACTATTCATACATGCATATATATATACAGTGTCTACATATTGTAATTCAAGGAGATGTGCATACATGCAATACAAAACTGTCTTTCTTTAAACAAATTTTAACAAAAGCTGTCAAGACATAAACATGTACCTGTGAACCAAGACAAAACTATACTGTCTCAGCATTGGCTATGAAGAACAGGCTTCATCTCACTGGTTACAAGAAAACAAAGACATGAAAGTGTCCACTGAGATGACACAAATTCTACCCTTCTTGGTCTGGTCGACTGAGCTCCGCATGTAGTCTATTTTTAACAGAGCATACACTCGGGCTTGTTCTGCCTAGAAGTCTGGAGCCTGAGTTCCCTTGGGACTGATAAGCTCAGCAGACTGACATTGTTCTGCACTAGTGGAAACTATAGCCTGCCTGTTACATATGGCAGCATGGAGTCAATCTGCTCCTGCATGAACAGAAAGAGATACTTTGTATTTTATTGAGAACCTCATTACACAGTTGTTGGGAGTCCCCCCTCCCCCCAATTTGCTGCAAGACCCAAACTTTCCAAAGCATACACCTAGCATGCATGGATAGAAAACTGCCAGTGAGACAGGTTCAAGCTAATTAATTATGAATGCAAAGTGGTTGCCTGGCACCATGGTCAAGCAATAGGTCATACAGCAAGCATTTCAAGGCCTGTATGTGGATTGGGGAGAAATTTGGTGAATTTAGCGTACATTAAAATTCCCCAAGTTTTGTTTGTATGCTATTGGATTTGCCAGTTGTCTCAAACCTATATGTGTAAGTTAGAACTTTGTGTCTATCTCCAATAGTTTAGAAGATATGGAGCTTTTAAAATTTTTATTTCCCCTCATTTGCATAATTTCAATCATCATAACTATTTCAGGTCAGGTGCCTTATTTCACTGGTAGGTCATTTACCATGGCAAGTTTGGTGTTTTTTTTTGGAATAGTAGGGTCCGAGAAAAACTCCGGACAAATCTGGTCATAAAGAAGAAACAACGAAAGAAAGAAACAAGAATTTTTGGAAAAACAAAATGTCTGGGTTGGCACCCAGACATAACTATGAAATTGCTTAGCATTACTTCTTTTTGAGGCTCTGTCATCCTGAATGTAGCTGGATGGGCATACCCACAGATAATTGTTGCATTATGTGCCTCACTTAAAAAAAAAAAAAAAAAAAAAAGGTCTTTGGAAATTGGCTGTGTGACTCATCACTAACAACTAATCCTGCATACCTTCACAGATTTGGTGCCAATGGCTTAGGTAGTCAGAATACATACAGAAGATGTCCCTGTGTGACCTCCTGGCACTATCTTCTCCTACAATCCTCTTGTGTGAACAATCAATGCATGCACAGCCCTTAAAAACTGGTGCAGAATATGTTTGACTGCAGCTTTTAAAGGAGTCTCATAATGGTTGGAAGAGCATTTACAAGAGTAAAGCCCATGTCTACATGCCCCATCACAGGGTCATCTTGGTCCTTCCCACTGCCTCCATTTGGATCTTGTTGCGAATTTGCACAATGAGTCGAGTTGGAGAGCAGCATGTGCCCAAAGGCCAAAGAGCTGGCAAGAACATCAGTCACTTGGACCGTTTTGCCTGAAACTGAACATGCTAACAATGTCAATTTTCAATTTTCACAAAAAGTCCATTTAAGGCTGACCTCAGAGAAGCCTGATGGCCTTGATGACCTGAGGGTGAAGGAGCACAGGTTCTTGGAAGATTTTCTGGCTCAGGACATGTGCCCTCATGCTGAGGATGTCCCGGATATGATGAAAAAAAGCCCACAAATAACGAGCCTGATAGCACAAAGATTATCTTCTTCAGAGGGAAGAGCCTTTTGGAGCAGGTGCCTAACTTTTGGTTCCTGTATGCTACTTGCAGTAAGTTGAGGCACATGACAGGGGAAACCCTGCCCTCCACAAAGACATTGGAAACGTCAGCGTCAATCCAATGGCATCAAGTTCCGGCCAGTTGATCACAAAGCACTGCAACTGTGGAGTTGCATAGCTTCCCAGCACTGACGCTTAGGGAACACTGTATCAATGATTAAGGCGGGGAGTTTGACTGGGGCGGTACATCTGTCAAAAGGTAACGCAGGTGTCCTAAGGTGAGCTCAGCAAGGACAGAAACCTCGCGTAGAGCAAAAGGGCAAGATTGGATGTTATGTTTTTTCAGTGCAGTTTGTGGACATGCACCCCCCCCCCCCCCCCCCCCCCCCCGTCCAGAAAAAAAAAAGGGGGGGAAGAGACCACATTGGTGTCGCCCCAGGTATAGCCCATGCCACCTACAGAGCACTTGTGGGACCAATGCAGCCTTTTTTTTACACCAAGATAGGCACATCGACTTATCCCTTCCCTAACATGCTGTTTGGAGCAGAGATGGCAGACATTGTTTGACAAGGGCAGGACTTTCAGGCCAGCTCTGCCAAATGGACCAGGACGACCGCTTTCCTCCCTGGCCACTGCCACTCTAAAGCGTGACACTCAGACTGCATCTGCTTGGCCCCTGGCCTTAACCATGCCCCTGGCCAGGTGTCACAAGGGCCTAGGAAGAGGGGGAAGCAATTTAGAGAGGCAAGAAGTCGGGAAAGCCTCAGGGCTCCTGACTTTTGCCTTTGCCACACCACCTGGGGGTTGCCCTCCACCACTGCTATAGACGTCTCAGAGCACCCAGTTGGTGGATGCCTTTCTGCCTTTTGCTCACAGTGGGAGTCTATTGAAGATGATTCATGCATCTTAAATAGCGAGACACGGCTGTTCGCTGCCTTTCGGTATAGGCCACTTCAAGGCGCTTCCGTTCAGCCTTGCCACAGCACCTCTGGTTTTCAGGCAGTTTGCACAGGCGGCAGCTGTGCACCTTCACCAGAACACTTTCAGGTGTCTGGCCAACTCTGTCAGCTTTTGGGAGTGAGTCCTGCCCTGCTAAGGACTGGCTGATCCAAGCACTATGGCACCTGGATTCGCTGTGCCACACACAGACTGGTCTGCAACTTTACAAACACTGAGGCCTGATTGTGAAGTAAAGCCTAACACCACAGCAGATCTTTGTCTTTCTCAGCATCCAGTTTGAACTGGTTGCCTTCATCTGTTGTCTTTTGAAAGACAGGTCTGAGAGACTTTAGTTGGTCCTCAAAGCTTTTTTTGACTCATGAGGTTTGCTCGGCCTGGCAGTGGCAAACCCTGATAGGCTCCCTGACCTCGATGGACTCCCAGGTTCCCTGGGCCACCTACACTATTGTTCCTTGCAGCATGCTCTGCTGGACAGATAGTTGAAGGACCAGGGCTACAAAGTGCAGGTGCTGGTACTCCCACAGGACCATCAGCACCTCATTTGGTAGACCAAGTGGGAGAATGTCAGGCTGGGTCAGATGTTGACACAGCTTCAAGCACACCTCACCATGTGCATGGACTCATCGCAGTCCAGTTGAGGAGCCTATGTGGGTGGCTGGACAGCATCCCTTTTGGCCAATGTAAGCTGCAACCCACCAAATAAACCAGTTGGAACTGGAGGCGATATGCTTAGCACTCCTCCACTTCCAGGACCTAGGGGAGCACAAATATGTTCTTGTTATGTGCAACAACAGAACTGCAATTGCCTACCTCAACCAGCAGGGCAGGACACACTACCAAAAGCTGATGGAGTTGGCCAGACTCATCACCTGCCGGTGCTCTGAACACAACATCCTTCTGCAAGTGAGGCATGTCCTGGGACTAGGAAATGTCCTGGCTGACCAACTCTCAAGAAGAAGTCAGCCAATAGGGTTACTTCACCCATGCATCATTCAGGCCATGTTGGCCGGGTGGGGTACCCTGCACACGGATCTGTTTTTGACGTGCACAAATCCCAAAACTTCTGCTTTATGTGTCACCTGTCCCAGATCCCCAGGCCCAGCGGTGGATGCTCTAGCCATGGACTGAAGCAACCTTTGGGATTATGCTTTTCCGCCTCTGCAGATCCTCCTGAGGGTCTTGGGGAGGGTTTGGTCCCACGACTGCAATCTGATCTTAGTCAACCCCCAGTGATGGAGGATGGATTGGTCCCTGGACCTTCTGGAATTAAGTGTTGAGCCACTGCTACATCTACCGACATTGCTGAAACTTTTGGTACAAACGTGGCTAAGCAAGTGCTCAACCTCCTAACTTGGTGGTTGTCACACAGCACATCCGCAAAAGAGGTTTCTCTGAATCGGTTGCAGCAGAATTGCCTGAGGGGAGCTTCGAGACTTCTCAAGCAGTATACTCAGCTCAACGGAAGGTGTTTTCTGACTGGTGCGCCAGTTGGAGAATACCTATGTGGTCTTGACATACCACGGACATCCTGCTGTACTAGTGTGAGGTCCTCAGTAAGAGCTCAAGAACCGTGGAGGGGTTTCAGCCTGCCATCTTCTCAACCCTGGCGAAGACTTAAGACTTTCGCTGAGCATAACCTGCAGGACTTGATTGTGCTGGAGAAGGGCATTTATGCCTTTGCTGGCATAACCACCCATCCTTCCCGCTTCCACTCCACAGTTTACATCCATTGACCAACCATGAGGAGGAAAGAAGAACAGGGGCACATTTGCTCCGTAAGTCACCCCCCCCCCCCACTTCCACAGGAACCGAGTGGTGACTGGGACCACTAGGTCTTCAGAACAATAGAGTCTCAACTCAATGTGTCCGGTGTAGTGGACCAGACAAGGTCCAGGCATTAGTGCTCCAGAGGTAAGTATACTCACCAATACTTAAATTACTAAAACTTCCACTTATCTGGGTAACATTTGGTATCATAAGCATTATTCTGTCTCTACATATTATGCAGGATAAGACTTCTAGACAATACGATACACATCTGTGGTACACTTGACATCATAAGCCTTATTCTGTCTCAACATACCAATTTAATGTTTTAGCACATTTTGATCCAAGTCTTTCGTGATACTAGAGGGAGTGCCGCCATATTTCAACGTGTTTTCCTCTTTTAGCTCAATTGATATTCCTGCGAAGTTTTGTGAAGACTCACTGAAACCTTTGAAAAATGGTATTTTCAACATTTCCACATCTTGACCCACGTTATACAACAGGTGGTACCACAAATATTGAACTTTACCTAGATTTTCATACACTTGACAAGTCCAAAAAGTTATATATAGGGCTATCTTGAAAACTGTAGACTGTATCACGTCCACGAGGAAATATTTACGAACACATAGACGCGAAGTATTAAATACTTAAAACCAAAAGCTCACCTGCTCCAGACACCCTCCTCCACTCTCCCACCCCCACCCCCACCCCCAGATTCCCCTGTGGACTTTTCAGGTACTTCAAGCAACATAAGAACACCTGGGGACACAAGCAATGTAACATGGAAATTGGAGTGGATGACTCTGCACCAAGTCTCACCATAATCAATTTACAAGTTCTGGTCTTCAGTGCACGTTGCCTTTATCAATAATGCCATATGAGCAAACTCCCAAAAGCGAAAAAAGTTAACTGCCAGGTCATGTTGTCCTCTGTTACTGCACAGCTGTTAAAAATGCCCCCCAAAACATAATTTTGCCTAACAGCAGTCAAATTAATTTTGGAGTATTTTTCCCATCTCTATAATACAATAAATTGGGAAATGTAAAAAGATAATTTTTTTTCACCCAACAACACAGAACACAAGAACTAATTTTTGATATTTTTTTGTTTGTTTTGTTTTATTTTGTACAAGCAATATCTTGTAAAAACCAACTAAAATGCATAGGTTGTATTTACTAAAATAATTATTTGTTACAGAAACATATATAATTAAGTGCTTGAAGCACAGGGCCTATCTTAAGACACACCCCATCAGTGGATGAAACCTCGCCAGTTGCCTTGGAAACCAAGAAGCACTGCTCACTACCTATTACCAGTGCATGACAAGATGCACAAGTGAGCTGTGCTACAGAAATACTGTTTTGGTTTCTATGACAACATTTATAGCTATAATAATAGTGCTACCATAGCAACCACACTTGTGCAATATAAAATCTGTGAGCACGGTTGCTATGGTCATGTAATGATAGCTGTGGTGTGTAACCATGGTAACCACAGTGACACTAAAGCTATACTTCCAAAGTCAAAACAGCACAGGATTTCTGGTTGATATAATTACGATATCTGTATTCAACACCTCGGTACACTTTAATTTTGTAGTCCTCCATGCAACTACATAAATGACCTTAGTGTTGACCCAAACTGATTATTATCTGTTTAGTTACTTTTACGTTTACTTTATATGCAACTTATTTTAAAAACTTATCATTTTCATACCAACCAGCAAAGCCACAATTCAAATGCTCTGTGCATGCAGATATGACCTGTTATTTCAAGTGCTATGAAGCTCTTCCCTGGCAACCATTGGTATATTCTAATTGGCCGAGGAGGCCAGATACCCAGTATATTGAGGTCAAACACATGCAACAGACGTTTTGAACAGCAATGCTACATGGGGCATGATAGAAAAACCTACATTTATAAATGAACAGAAAACACCAGTTTCAGCAAAATAAATTGCTGTGCACCGGAAAGCAGTCTGAAAGGGACAAGTCATTTTTGATACATTGTAAATATACAAAACTACACACTGGATGGTCCCTCCCACCTAGCTGGTGGCTTAACTCCCCAGATACATTTCCAAGGACTGCAGTGGGAACTCCCAGTTCCGCCATGGAAATTCTCTTTATACAAATCTATACTACACAGACCTAGAGTTTTCATTTTGTTGGATATACAAATTGGAAGCTAAGGAACTTGCCCTCCCCCAGTCCAGTTCTCTCGTCTGTAAGCAGTTAATCCTACCCTACCTTTGAACAGGCAAACAGCAATTTTGACATGAACGAAACTGTGTCCTTTGCATAACTGTAACAGCCGTTAATGCAGACTCTCCTTTGCATAACTGTAACAGCCGTTAATGCAGACTCTGCTCTGATCCAGAAGACCTGGACTACCAAGCAAGATGATGTTACAAACTTACGATGCTCTTCGTTCCTTGCACAGATTTCCAAATATCCTTTTATAGAAACAAAATCAAAATTTTGTATATGTTCGCGAAAAAGAGACTTTGTCAGTGTCATTATGCACCATGAACCTGGTTATACCACCAATCTTAACAACTGATCGTTGATAAATTATGGTCATTTTCAATCCCCTCTCAATCTCCCCCGTATCAAACACAAGCCGTCCAACGGTTTAAGGCCAAACTATGCAAGTTAATGTGTTCTTTTGTGTTGGACTTTTGAACTCCACACTTGGGACACATTTACTTGTAGCTGCAGATTGTCATATACAGGTCACCTGCTATATGTGGCCATTGTTTGTGGTAGAAACAGTGGCTACACACAGCAGGTACCTGTGTAAGACAATTCACTGTGTTAAGGCAGAACATCTCTCGATGGCTTGTGTTTCATCTTTTATGTAATCTTTCAATGCTTTTTTGTGATCAAAGATGGCCCACTCTCAGCTCATACGATTGCTGAAGACAACGTGTGCTGAAACAACGGAACAACTGAAACACAAACTACAAAGGCATAGACTACAATGGAAATTCATTGTTTTATTCAAAGTGGTTTATATGAAAAATTTGGTATTTCTGTTTCAGAAAGACATTTGCTTCAACTGCTGGATCACCCCGACATTGTTTACCATTTGTACTAAAAGTCAGTCCATCACAACGATGATTTTTTTAACAAAAAAAAACAAAAACTGGACACGTGAACAAAACATGTATGTAAAGCCACAAAAAATTTAAGGCTGACCAAGAATTCCAAGACCTGGTTGAGGTACCCCATTTCTGCCTGAATATCCGTCACACATTATTAGGCCCCAAAACACTTTCACACAAGTTTTTCCCTGGGAGTGCAGATTGACCATGCTAACTTCTACTTATCGCATTATGGGTAATATACATGTGATGTAATAATGTGTTAGCTATACACAATGATATAGCGAAGATGCTAGTACTCATTTCATGTCTGTACATATGCACTGGGTATTATACTGTTCTTCAAAGTACATGCTAACTTGTGCACGCCATGCCAAATATAAGTTATTAATTATCTACTGGCACAATGCATGTAATTATGATGATGGAGTTAAAAAAAAACGGAGTTCAAAAATCTGGTCTCATCTTTTATACACAGAAGCTAGCATACATGAGCCATATTTTGAAATATTTCTGTCACCTTTAAATGTATTTTCGGTGCCACTATGCATTTTGCCAATTTTATCTACAAAAGCAAACACTGCTGGGTCTTCAAGCAGAAGTACAAGTCAGCTTTAAATACATTTTTTTTGTTTCAAATATAATACTTAAATAAGTTTTCTGAATGAGGCTTATATAAACATGATAAAAATTAGTGATATTATCCATGTAGGCAAAGTTAGTATTTGTTAGATATACCTATATGTACCCTGGACAGCTGCCCTATCGTCAAGAGACCAGCTCCACCTTGGCTTCAGTTTTCACTTCAGATACAGTGGTACTTGCTATTTCAGACTGTCCCTGTTGCAACCCAAAAGAGGTTTTATACTGTCGATGGCCTTCAAATAGCTAGCTTAACCAAGAAATATGATAAAATGTTTTGAAAGACCCATCTTAAAAACTACCTGGTCTCTAACAGGAGGTGGTCTTTGTGACATATACCACTGTATTAGTTAATGGTACATTTCATGTTTTACATGCAAATTTGCTTCCTGCATTAAAAGAGCATGTTACCTCTCTACCTTCCATCATTACCTCCGGATATGACTACATGTATACACATACTGACTTAAAAAAAAAAAGTTGAAAGCTCTGGCAATTTTATGATTTCTAAGTAATGAAATGCTGTGACAGGTAGCATTAATTTTCTGTTTGTACACATAAACACAGTATTCAATATCGTAGTCCCTTCTGCCAGTGTTACGTGTGCGACGAAGTGTTCGTGATGGCACACCAGAACACGTAGTAGTCAGCACGCATTTGCATAGAGCTCTCTGCACTGGCCACCATATACTTAAGCAACATGAAATTTATGCTCAAATGGTCCATCAATCCTAAACATACAATCTGATACGTATTCCGAAGTGGTTAACGTTTTATTCCTTTGCCTGGATCCAACCAGAGACCAATTGTACTTCAAGACACAACGTGTACTGTGTTAATAGGGGACTTTCATTCCCAGTAGAAATGTAAGTCACAATCGCAACCGTTTTGCAAATGTATATCTCCTCAACGTTTTTGTTTCGTTTACAGAAATATGACATAAGGTTACTCTGAAACAAATGACGCTGAAGATTTGCCTGCCACTTCATACACATGGAAAACACAATGTCTCACATTCAAACATACAAACTGATCCCAGCTTGCCACTGTCAGGACAACCATGTGATGCTGTAAGTTGCTCGAAGGAACCAGTCAAGCCAGTGTAGCTTTATATAGCCCCCATCACCCAGACTGGCTTCACCTCCTGCACCCCCCCCCCCCCCCCCCCGGCACCATCCAAGAGCCAGTCTTCAGTTTTACAAGCAGATGATAGATAACATGTATGCCCATTGATTATAGCTCCACTCTCACTCACATACTGGCAACTGTATATGTAAACACAGCCCCCATTTTGTTGCTAAACAAATAATCTTGGACAGTGTGTGTGCAAACAGATTCACTTGTGGAATTTCAAGCACAGCTTGGCTGGTCATGATGGGCTGCACATGTGTAGACCATAATACTGCCTTAAAATATGCAACTTTAAAGGTTTCTGGTCTCTCAAGACATTGGAATGACACATACTTGGATACACCGAGCATAATTAAATCAGGGTTCCACATCACTGCGAAGCAAATCTGATTTGCTCCAAGTTGATTCTGTGATGTTGGAATTTGTTGCCTAAATTCCCGGTTTCCTGCAGTTAACCAAAACGTCTGGATCACACTTTCCCAGCACTTTCTGGGTCTCAATGACTATGGCTCATGTACTGACAATTTTCAAATCTTGTGTGTATGCCTGTGTGCTTGCATGACTGTGTGAGTGCATGCATATGTGTGTGTGTGTGTGTGTGTGTGTGTGTGTGTGTGTGTGTGTGCTTTAAATGGCCAGTCATACAGCATACCAATAATGGGCTTGAATCCCAACTTTCCTTTCTGATGGTTGATGCTGAACTTACTGTATTTTTATTTGATTTGCTGTGTATTTTTCAATGTATTATTCACTCAAAATGCAACCAAAAGAAAAAAAAAAAAGAAAAATTTGTTTAAATAAAAAAAAAAAATGCAGAGATGCAAATACAAAAATTTTTTCACACGTCCACAAACAGGCAGCTTCGGTAAAATCGGTGTTGTACTTATTGAAATGAAATTGATTATTTAGTAAAATTTGGACAAGTGCAGTGGCAAGTTGACTTGTCTGCGTCTCTTAGTTCACTTGTCTGGGACAAGTGAAAAAGGCCTAAGCTCAAACACTGAAGTGGATTCTGTGAGAACTTCTCAATAGTGTTTATCAACAACCAAGAACACATGATGAAATTTTCAGCATATGCATATTACATACACTCATATTCTACATAAACACGCATACTTTATACATACATACATACATACATACATCTAAAACAAGTTAATGGGCTATATATAATACATCATGAACAATTTTGATATTACAAAAATATTTACTTATAAAAAACGAGACTATCTCGTGACAGCAAAGAATGTTTTACTCTGCTATTCTGAACTCTATTTTGATCAAAATGTGTCCTGTTTTATGCAACCACCCACACAGTGACCACAAGGTTCTGATAAATGCACTTATAACAGGTTAAAAGCATCATCACTTTTGTACATATTTTAGAAGTGTCCGCCCAAACTGAAGTGCAGACCCTTTTTGCCAGCAGCTACATTTACAAAGTACAAAAAAGCCACGTGTCACCCATAACACCCTGACATCCCAGGTCAACCGACTGAACTACACTTGCATCATACATTACTTTCAACACGGGTATTAAGACGGAAATACAACCAAATTGTGTTGAGCAATGTGAATATATTGCACAGAAAAAGCTTTTTCGACATAGCTACACCTCACAGCTTTATTGAACCTTTATATTCCGATTGGCTACGTCAAGGCATCAGATTTGGTAATGGTAGTTCAGTTAACAGAATAAATACATAAAAGCTACCGTCTGCAGTGATTTGTACAAGCAAGCTTCAGTGGTGGTAAGTCAGGTAGTTGGACCAGTAGATATGACACGGTTGTCATGGATACCATAATCCCCCGTACTCTTCCTTCCTATTGACATGGAACCATTACAATCTTGTTTAGTGCACTGTCACTGCCCGACACTTTTTTCCCCCATCAAGTGAAGATATACACATGTACAGAAGAAAGACACAAAATGGCAGACGTGGGGAGTGTGCAAGTTATAGTCATAGCTCTCTTCTATTACTCTACAGGACTGCAACACATCCAAGGTGTAAATCATATATTTATCCCCTCCCCTTTTCCCAAATATGTCCACCCCTCTTCTCTCTCTCTCTCCCTCTCTCTCTCTCTTTGCCAGATCTCAAGGATACATAATTTTAACCCTTTCCAAGCCAGATTTGCTGCTATACTCTATTACACTCCCCTCTTTCCATTCATCACATCACCAAGAAAGAAATGAAAGTGCAAATGGTGTTTCAAAAGATATTCCAGGAGAGGACAAGCTGCACACAAGGCTCAAAGTGCTTTTCGTATTCCCCTGTCTTCTCTTTGGTTTTTCAGTCGACTCTGGTCTAGAAAGGGTTAAGCTGGCATCCGTGCCAACTCCACCAGTCACGTGACCCACAAGAGGTCATGTGACACCCTCCATGGTGGGCCAGTTTAAAGTTTATAAGTCACAGTTCAGCTGTAGTCCCACAGGCACACAAACAACCTCTCTACAAAATAACACACTTCTTTTTCCCTTTTTCTCTTTTCTTGCTCTTCTTTCCATTTGTCAGTTTACTTGCTTCCATTTTTCGTGAGCGTATTTCTCGCATTAAATCGAAGAAAACCTGCAAGCAGACAAGGAGCAAATGTTTTAGCGACTGCAGAGCAGGAAACATTCGGCTTGATGAATTTTCTTGAAATTATCAATGATGGTACAAATTCATGCATTTAATGGAAATCAAACTTAAAATGGGTAGCAATTGGGTTGAACTATAGGTGGTCACCTGCATTTTATTATGATCAGCACATTTGTTTCCTAGTACAATGGTAAAATGATTCATGTTAAATTTGTGCAACAAAACAACCATATATATGTTAGAGATCTGAACAGGTTGTGCTGTCTCCACAAAGTAACACACTTGTATGTAAGGAAACATACATAGCTTATATTACTGGTCTTAAAAGCAATACCTTTATATATATATATATATATATATATATCTTTGTACAGTATGTTTGTACAAGTTGGATTATTGGCTTATACATAAAGTCTATGCATGCATATGATATTAACATATTTATGCTGTATTAAGTGACTATCATCTGAAAAGACATCCTTCCTTCTCATGTTTTGCTTTAGTTCACATTATCATTTAAGCTCCTGGGTAAAAAAAAAAAACTGTTTCATAAACTTATAATATATATATATATACATATATATATATATATTTTTTTTTTTGGTGTTCCTCACAATGGTCTTTGCTGGACAACTTGGCAAATTAGCTGAAGCCAGCCAAACTGGGGTTATCGCATTCGTATACTGCAGTTTTGGTGTAAATGAAAAGTACCAAAGGTTACAGTTCACATGCCCAGCAAAAACTTGAGGTATTTATTAACAAGTACCCATCAAAGCATACTATGGTTCTCTCTGTATTGAAAGGTCACCCATAGGGAGCACCAAAAATGGTTTCTCACAACAGGTGGTCTTTCATTGAAGGTATAAATACTATGAAAAATACTAAGTGAAGAATGCTGAATGCACACTCTTTCGCCACAGGTAGTTTCTCGTTGGAGTGGTCTTTATATACAGGGTTGACTGCATATACAACTCTATGTTCAAAGCAAGACACTAAGAAGCTTAAAGCTGCTGCCACAAAAACATAAATTCAAGTGTGGAGTTCCAATATGGCATGTTTGCAAATAAAAGATCAACTCTAGAGGAAATTACAGAAAACAACTGGCTGCTACAGAACCAGCAAATATCCTTTAACCGGCTAGTCAATGAATGTACTAGTGTTGGACACAAACAAGTTTTACGTCAATGGGAAGAAAAAACAATCAGAAGGGTAAGAGAAAGTGTACAGTGACAAGTCTGCAAAAAGCATGGGGAGAAGTTAGTGTCTAGTCATTCCACCAGGTGGGGTAGTAGTGCAGTAAGTTCATGTTTGCTCTCGGTTCACACTGGAATGCAGCTGTCACATGTATTTACAATTATTTCCATTTGAACAGCACATCAAAGTCATCAGTGCTAAAAAAAAAAAATCATTACATGATAAGTAAGAAAGTTATTTATTTAGTGATGCAAAAATGTCAACAGCACTTAGTAACTTGACTGAGCACACATGGTAAGCCAGAGTTTTACTTCCTTCAGTTTCTACATTACAATCGCCATCACCAAGACAGGACAGGACAGGGCACACCAGCTCAAGGACCTACAAGACTCCATATACATGAGTATGTACATTGGGTTAGAAATATACACATGGTAATAATTATCGTTCTTAAAATAACAATCACATATCTACTTGGTCTATGATTAATGTACAGATCTACATGCCAAGACCTTGGAAACAATGAATGAAATAAATTTTTGCACACTACGATATTTGCAGGTGTTAGACACCTTTAACAAGTATGTTTCTCTGGACAAAACTCGGTGAAGTTTTACAACACATGGGCATTTACTTCCACGTTTGGAAAATAATGATCCAGGAGAGGGAGTCGGTCAGTTATTTTAGTTCAGTAGTTCATAAAGTTCAATTTTCGCTCGTCCTGGAATTGATTGTCTTCCAACATACTTGGTACGCATCTGATAGAACAAATTCAAATTTGCCTGACGGACTTTTTTTTCATGCCACAACCATATGCAATAGCTACAGTGTGCTAGTGCCCATTGCAGATGACTGTCCATGTAATGTGCCATACAGAACCAATCAAAACTTCACAGGAGAAAATGAGAAAAGCAGTCCACACTTGCAGGGATTGGGGTGAGGGGTGGGGGGGATGGGGGTCTCCGCTGTGAATTCCACAAGGGTCAAGGGTCACTCCTCCTCACGCTGCCCAGGTAGAGGTGAAGGGTTGATTTGGATATCAGTCTTTGTGCTGTAAATATCCCCTTTAACAAGTTACCCCCCCCCCCCTTTTTTTTTTATTATTCAAATTTGTTGTTAAACAACAATTATGGTTCTTTGTGGTATTGATGTAAAACTGAAGATATTACAAGCATATGTATGCAGCATTACCACTTGGATGGGTCTCACAATGACAAAATGACCAGGCTGGAGAAATTGGTAAGTGCAAGTATTTCGTTTTTTTTTTTTTTTTTTTGCACCTAAATTTTACCTGTTATATAACAGAAGAGAAACTCATCACAGTGGCTGAATCCAACGGAAAATGGCAGAAATCTGACAACGCAATTCAACTGCAAAACAAAACTTCTGCAGCATCTCTGTGTAGCCAGGAAAGATTGTTAGATCGCTTATATTTTACTCTGTTGAAACAGCTCACTGTAATTATTTTTCATGAGACAATATAGCATACAGGTGCCAAATAAAAAACTTTAAGTGCAACTTCAGCAGGATTTTTACAGCACATCGACATGCATGCGTGGACCAAGTTGGACATATTTTCATCCTGCCCATGTAAGATGCCACTTTCCACAATCTAGTAATGTTACAGGTCCCACGTTCTGCCATGCATACATTGTTATTTCACGTTTCAAACAAGTTATGCCCACATAGTAAGCTGAGGCGGCAGGTTACGAAGGAATCGAAAGCATTAGAGTAGGATATTCTTGCTACACTGTGTCAAGTGACAACTGTTAAAGTAAGATGAATGCCAACACCTATTTATCTCTATTCATTAATGCAAAGCTATGTACACATAAAATTAATCACCAATCCCTTCCACCCCTCTTGTCCCTCAGTGGCACATTCCATCCATTATCCGTGAATGGGTTCACTGAATCAAAGGGGTGCATGGGTGTGACAAGAACACCTGGTAGTCAACTAAGGAAATATAGGAGACAGAGCTTGTTGTAGGACAAGAAAGCTTGTGCTTAGAACACAGAAACTGCCATGTGCTTGTCACAAAACAGAAGAGAAAATAATCTAAAGCACACAAATTAACTCAAATTTCAGAAGAAAACAGCAGGTCACACACAGAAGGTTGATGTATCAGAGCTGTCACATTAGCATAAATATGGTCTGCTTTGCAAACCATGGGTGATTTGTCCCCCTCCCTCCCATCCCCCACCCCCACCCAGAAGTAAAAAAAAATTGTTTCAATGTGAAAATCTTGCTCCAGTACTGCTGACTAAATTATTTCACATTATATTTCAATTTGCCTTAAGTGTACTTTTGGATGTTGTACCAAGCTTTCTTGTCCTATCTACACCACTCTGCCACAATCCCTGTTGCCTAGCAACCATATATGTACACCTCTTGCCCCTTAGCTGATAGCCCTGAAACATAATCAATGCATATATACCCCCTATCAGAGTAATAAACATCTGCATCTACTGGTCCGCTTAGAGAATCACACATTTCTTCTTTCGTCGTTTTTCTTTGCCTGTTGATGTGGCCTGTTTCTTTCCGCCACCACCAGGGGGCCCGCTCTGCTTCTTGGTACGTATCAAGCGCATAAGATCAAAGAATACCTGTAAGAAAATGAAGCTGTTAGGCATGCCATGCAATGGATGCAGATGCTGGCCCAGGCGGACCCATGCGAGACTTCAAAATAAACATGTGGCACTTGGAAGGTAGATCAATCTTTGATTCAGCTTGCCCAGCTGGTTTCAATTACATGGGAATCTGTTTCCCACTTTATACACAATAGCAAGGTGACGTTTTCAAGGTGAACAGACACCCATTAACATGAACAAGTAGCAGATCATACACATAAATCCGATCGGTATGATCTGCCCATTGAAAGTATGTTGTATCTGGTTCCTTATTGAAAAATGACAACCTCCTTGATACGAATACATGTACAACCCGTTTATTATTGCACATGTTATGTTTATGTTCAAAACTACGATACATGTACAACAAAGATATAAAAAAAATACACACTGACTGACTTGTACCTGAGAAAATCGGCTCTAATTACATTAAACTGGCAAGTACCCATCAAAATGACCACATATGGATCACTCCAAAACGAGACCCCTGCACTTGGAAGCCTTCCTTTAACTTGTGTGCTGATACATTGTCACTTGTTAGGGCTCCCAGCTTCCAGATGAAAAATTGCGTGCATATTTGACTTACCCATAACCAACATTACTTGACGCATTCTGGACGGGAAATTCCCTGAGGAACAGCATGAGGGGACCAGCCATAATTTTCTACCTGATGGAAGTTTTAGGTAGCAGTGAAACCAGTTGCTTCACAGCAACACAAGGACCATACCCTTGCTTTGCTTTAACTCATTGAGTGGCAAATTTTGGACTGAGTCAACACTTTCCTTGGTACGCATTGGGCCCGATTTGCCCAATGTGTGCCGAGGAAAGCTGTTGACCTGGGATATTTTCTCTGAAACTAGAGGCATGCTGGTACTTGAATGAAAAGTCTTTTTAAGAGGAATACGAATCCGAGATCCTTATGATAATTCAGACTAGTTTCACTTTAGTAGATCGACTTTAGACGTGACTGGCACTGAAAGAGCTAATACATTTATTATAAGGAACACTTCACAAATGCAAAAATCATGTGCATGGTTCTATATGTACTAAAGTCTATGCAAAAGGCATGCATCATGGCATACTTGTTAGCCGCTAATCTTGATGCAGTACAGTATTAATAGATGAATACCACATTATGCAACATGGGACACCTGGACAATGCCACGGGGTACTGGCATGGGCAGGGCAGGGGGCAGAAAACATTAAATCTCTGATTGTGATCATCTCAAATCTTTTCCGGCTGGCGACGATATTAAGTTACATGTAGCAATTAATTGGAAAGACAGATGGATCTTTTCTTTGTAAGTACTTGAACATAGGTTACAGAAAGCAAATATTCACCATTTATTTGGTGATCAGAATGTTTCCCCAAACACTTTTCCCAAAGAAATTCTATGCCCCCAGTTATTTTCCTGGTACCTGAAGCTGACATGACAAGTCAACAGAGGCACTGGAACCTGTCTTTTTACAGAGACTTGTTTCCAACAGGGATACAACAAACATGAATAGCAATAACAACAACAACACGATAATCCACTCCCATACACACAAATGCTTTCTCTAGTTCTTATTTTCAACCCGTTCTGCACGGCTATGCCTGTACCCAGATCCAAAGTTATCTGTATCTGGTCCAGCCTAGACTAAGACAGGATAAATCCCAAATGCATGCGCTTACCTTATCAACATTAGCCCTAGTTTTAGCAGAAGTTTCTACGTATGGGACATTCCACGCTTGTGCTCTTGATTGTGCTTCCTCTATGGTGACTTGCCGCCTGTCTTCTAAGTCTGCTTTGTTCCCCACCAATAGGAATGGAATGTTCTCGTCGTTCTTCACTCGTAATATCTGTTCTCTGTAACAGATAAGACAGTCGACATGATCGGCATTTCCTTCTCTGACTGGGCGCTTGTAGAGCGCATTTGTATCTGCTATAAACCGATACCTGCGTGTGCAATCAGTAAAGTGGCAAGAGGGGGCACTTTGATATTAAACACAGCTCTCATTCTTCATGGGCTTGCTTGTCATTTTCCCTAGCGGAAAAGCAACAGTCCAGTCAACAAAGCTGGCCACCACGGAGGTCTCTGGTGCCTACACAGATGGAATAGTGGTATATGCAACAATACACACACACACTGTCATATTGGTCCAAGAGTTGACAAGATCATAGATCCCGAGTCTCTGGACTTAGTGGGGTGTCACCCACTTTGTGGCACAACTCCGGCTTTTTCATAAAATCAAGTAGAAAACAAAAAAGGGTGTGGATATAATTTGTATGAAGAACAAGTGCATAAACTGTGTGCATGCACATTTGCCTAGCGTTGAAGAAAAAATTATCATTGTTTTTACAACATCAAGGCAGCAAAGAGACTAACTGAGAGAGTGTGGTTTCAGATAGCGTGTCCCCCAACCCCCAGAGACAAAATTGAGGATGAAATCATGAGCTAAATCGATGCAATTTTCTTAATTTTGAGACAATATTGCAACTCTTTCATCACAATTAAACCTTTTTACCTTCAATGTATGCCTCTTTTTAGACATGCAGAAACATGTAAAAACATTTGAAACTAGAACAGGCTGATTTTCCAACAGAAAATCAAATGTCTCCCCGTACGCCCTTACTATTGTCACCCTTATTTTTATAAATGGGCATACCGATTCCAATGATCTACAGATATGGTGAAGGTACACTCTTGATTGACATTTCAAAACGTTGACCAAATGCCCACGTGACCTTGAAAAATAGGTCACGTGGGCCCCCGACAGATTTGAAATTACATCCACCAGCATTTGGGAACTGCTTGCCTGACCTGTCACACTCAGGAGCTAGGTTTGTTTATTGCCAGGGGGATCAACCTGCACATCGTTACTTGGTGGAAGTACATGTACTGATGGCTCCCTCTGCTGTTCACATACGCTATTGGTTCCATTTTACTAATTCCTGTGAGACAACAGTCTACCAGGAGTTCCATTTAAATTTCACTTGTAAAGTTCAGCCACTTTTAAGTACATATAAAAGTTCAGGTACATGGGTATGTATGTATGTATGTATGTATGTATGTATGTATGTATGTATGTATGTATGTATGTATGTATGTATGTATGTATGTATGTATGTATGTATGTATGTATGTATGTATGTTGCAGGCAATAAGACCTCTATCCAGACAAAAATGTTTGAAATTTTTGAGTGACAAAAGTACTCAGAATATTCAACAGTACTCTGGATTAGCAATGCATGTACATATTAAACAAAAATTAAAATTATGGAAAGAGGAACATTGCCAAATGTAGCAAAAATTGTAAAATTAAACCTCCAGCTTCCCATTCATTGAAAAAAAGAAGTCATTTTTAAAGCCTTTTACTTACATTTTCCTAGAATCCTTGGGCTACAGGGTTTGGGGGCAAAATCCGGCTTTTGTGTGAAATTCAGAGGACATATTTGTTATTTTTTAAGCACACAAATGAGGAAAAATGCTCATTTCCCCATGATACTAAGGCCAAATGGTTCTATAGTGTGAAGTTTGTACATCCAGTGCTTTTTCCTGATTACCCTGTGAAGTCCATATCTTAGAGAACATCCAAACACCTGATTAGCATGCAGCAGGGAGCTCAGGTTTTCTGGGGAAAAGCACAGGATGCAACAGCTGCGCTCTGTTGGACCATTTGCCCTCACCATCATGGGAAAGTGAGCTTTCTTGCTTGGTCATATGCTGAAATTCCCGTCTTTGCTCTTTTTCCTGTGATAAGCCATCTTTTAAACACAATAGTGTTTTTTAAAAGAAAGTGATACTGCAACTTTATCACTCTCGTAGGGTACCTACTTATCTTCCTATTCCCCTAGACAGGGGACAAGACCCTTTCTCCTCTCAGCTGTTCCGGGGGTATAAAACCCTGATATGTATGCTAACTGACCTGTCATGGCCTACAATTTTGTTTTCCCTATTTGAAAAAAATCGAACCCCCCCCCCCCAATCTAGAAGTGAGTTAGATGGGAATTTAATGGAATTATGGATTAATTCACACTCCATCTATAGACTAACTTTACTAGAACATGCTCACGTCAGCACCATCATAGCTACACCAAGGCATAAATACTGGATGTCTGACCATTGGTGGATAGTTCCTCACAAACTTTAGTTCCTAACAGGGGTGAGGACATGCCTGAAACAAGTGGAGTGTAGAGGAATTTCTATGCCTCCCTATCATGACAATTCTTCAGACATTTAGTTCATATTCGTGTTATTGACGTACACAAAAAACAAACCTGTCACTCTGTTGACATTGCAATATGAAATTCCAGACATGTAAACATTCTGAAAGAATATAATGCGTAACACTTTTCAAGAGAATTGCTTGCTCTGTTGGTCAATCTGCAAAACTCCCTTGTAAGGTGTCGTATATCCTTAAACATGGAAGACACCGCATAGAAATACGCTACGCTCTGGCAAAACAGGTGTCACTACACTACATGAACTTTTATCCTGGCATATGACACACAACTTTTTGCAATTAAATCCATGTACCATCAAGCATCAGATGTGAATGTTGTCAGCTTATTTTTGTCGATAAGAATAATATGACATCTATCGACAACTCTCATCAGTACATCCTGGGTACACTGCACCAGGAAAGGGGGGTAAAGGAGTTCTCCGTATTGGTGTAAATGGCATTTTTATTTGCTGTACTTAGGTACTAGAAGCCTTTTCAATTTCTGTACTTTGTAACAACCATTAATTATGCACTTTGTTATTTTCTGTACTGGGGCAAAATCGTAACTTGTACCAGCATACAAGGGGCCTTCCCTACCCCCCCCCCCTTCCAAGAATGCTCCATAGGTAGATGTGGACTCCGTTGGAAGGAGGTTAACATGGTTAATAAACAGTATTATCTACCGGAAGGACCATGGGTAAACTGCCAGGTTGAGAAACACAGACAGCTAAGTGACACACCCAAGTGATGGGTTTGAGGATCACGATTACAATGCTGAGTCACCAGACACCCCATGACAGGGATACAGACATTCATACAGATTCAGCATTCTTATCTACTTCTCTTGCGTTACAGATGGTGAATGGATTTGCAACAAGAGCGGGGTCAATGGGTGCCCGATTGCCTGGCAATATTGATGTGACAACTCTCTAGTGTGGGGAGGGTTAATGTAGGCCTCACTTAATCTCTCAATCCCTTTTCAAATAAAATACATCTGTGTTTGAACAAGTGTTACAGGTTAAATGTACTGAGGGAATTTTAAAAGGTAAGACTTCTATTCAGGATGTAACATTGGCGCGTGGCTTTGCTTTAAAACTGTGTTTCAATTCTGATTTTTTCAATTTTTCTCTTTTTTGACTGATAATCCCTGAGAGCCCTGATTAGAGTCAAAAGTACAGAATTATAAGAGCATTAATGACAAAGACCCCCCTCCCACCCCCCCCAAAAAAAATCCTGAACACAAATAAACAAAGCACATTTAGACCTACCATGGCAATATCGTAGGGAAGGGCCAGAAGGCTCCTGTGCCCATCCTGTACTGGGTACTTTAAGTCAGAAGGCTAGGGCTGTGCAGTTTCACTACTTTTGTAACTTACTTTTAAAATGTCTTCCCAAGAAACTCAAAATTTCTCACGCTTAATTGTAGCAGTTTAGCCTAACTCTGCACATATATTCTAATACCGGTATGTCAGCTGTTAAAATAACCAATTTATTCACCACTGATCTCGCATGTTTAAGCCAAGGGGCATATACCTCTAGCCTTGCCGCATTTTAAGGGCTGTTTTCAGTCGAATACACTTAGAATTGCTAATTGTGACATATCATATTTAAATGTCATTTGCATCATAATTCTTGGATTATCAAAGAATAAATAAAATAAATGTAGTAAACTAAATGAGCAACAAGCATAATCTAACATATGAGGAACATTACTGAATGCTCCCTTAACTCTTTCTGACCATTATTATATGCTCCCTTAATTCTTTCTGGACATTACTGAATGCTCCCTTAACCCTTTCTGGACATTACTGAATGCTCCCTTATCCCTTTCTGGACATTACTGAATGCTCCCTTAACTCTTTCACTGCCACAATTTGCAATTAGTCAACAGCTTTCCTTGCCATGCTTTATTTTGCCCAAAGCATGCTGGGAAAGCTGTTGACCTGAACCAGTATATTCTATGTCACTTAACACATGATGGTACTTGAATGAAACGTCTTTTTTTTACAAGGCACATAAATCTAACACCCTTATTATACGAGCACTTCTTGTTAAGTAGTTCGACTTAAGTTGCAGTTTACACTGGAAGACTTGAAAGCAGCAACTGTGAGCCCAGCACACGGTGACAAACACAGTACCGTACAGGAACTACGTTTTTCAATGTGGCATTTCACCACCACACTCATTACATATTTACACGATATAGTAGCAATTTACATATGTAGTAGCAACTTGCATACATGCATAAACATACCTGACAGTAAGACAGTGCACACCTTTCATCTCACATCAATCGGTAACACCATGCACAGTCACCTGACCAGGAAATGTGCATCTAGCACGCTACAAGTCTGACTGCTTCTGCTGCCTCCCTCCCTCCCCCTCTCCCTCCCCTCCCTTGGTATCAAAGCCAACCCAGTCAACAGATCTGTTAGCTTGTTGTTATTTATCACAAGTGCACGCTGGTACTGTTTTCAAGCAAACAAGGGAAGTAACTCCTTTCACCGAATGCATGAAAAGTTGTAAAACTATTCTGATCATACATGTTTGGTGTTGCCCGAGGTCAAACTCGGTCATACTCGGCTGACCATGTGCATGTCATATGTACAGGTAGCATGTAATGAATGTTCTTAAGACTGCAGAGCCAGTGTAGTGAAGCTCATAATTATGTGTTCCCTTTTAGTTAACCTCTGGCCTAAAATATGTACACACTTCTTTTCAGACCTTTGAAGTTCATGTTGATACTGACTTCAAATCAGTTATGGATTCATGTCACCGTATACAGTGGTCCCCCTCTTATAAGGCCCTCCTGAAGAGAGGCCACCCCCTCTAGAAAGGCCACTTCTCCATGCAACAAGTATGGGATTTCCATAATATACCCCTCAAGAGAGGCCACCCGTCTTATCAGGCCACATTTCTGGTGCATTTGGGGTGGCCTTATGAGAGGGGGACCACTGTATCATTTTCTGTTGAGGCAGTTAACTTGCCTCATAAATAATATATATATATATATATATATATATATTCTCATTCAAGAAGATTGTTAGAGTCAAGGATGTCCTCTTTTATTTCACACGCTGTTCAACATATTCAAAATAACCTTTCCTTGTGACCACCAGCAATATTATTGCAGTACTGTTACCTTGTTGAAGTAGTCGAAAAAGTTTCTAGTATTGATACCAGGGGGCAGCAAAGTTGCCTGTCCATAATTGCTTTGTGTGACATGTCCACAGGGATAAACACCTTGACCTTTGCAGTGACATCTAAAATGTGATGTATGACATGACACTTGATTCTTGTCATCGCACAGCCCCAAGAACATTAACTCTTTGCGGCTTAACTTGGGCTATAAAACAATTTTTACATTTAAACTTCATTGTCAACTTACAAGCTCATGTCACAACAACTACACTTCTATGCTGACCAAACTACATTTGAACTTTAAAATTAAAAATAAAAAATAAAATTAAATAAAGTGAATTTTGCTTACATGTATGGGTAATGTATCAACCTCCCCTCCCCCCCCCCAAAAAAAGCACAACCCACATCTACATCTTGAAAGCCATAACCAAGTGCATATCAGTATAAGCGTGCATATGATTATCCAGAACTACCACCTGTCCTCATTTTCAAGTTTTATTTAATTAATTAATTTTTTTTTTCATCTATTTTTTTTTTAAACATCTATCACTGGTGATAAACATTCATCCATATTACCTTTATCATCCAGAGAAACTGCAAGGCGAGAAAGCTGGTATCTAGACATGAATACACAGGTATCATACTGTATGTGTCTTTCTACATGCTCGTACAATATCAGTCTTGTTGTCAGAGGTCTGTCAAGTTTAACTCATTCCATACCAGTCCCTGATTTTTCCGTATATTTACCTAGATTTAAGATGACAATTGCATGTTTAAATTCTTCATGAAAAGAGCTTTCGTTCAAGTACCAACATGCCTATAGTCTAAAGTCAGTGGTTCTGGCACTGCCTGACAAGTCATGCTGCAGCTGCCCCTTGTGGCAGCTGCAGCATGACTTGCCAGGCAGTGCCAGAACCACTGACCAAAGCCTGTGACCATAGTATGGAATGAGTTAAGAAGATCAGTACCTGTGCATTCTATTTTAATATACTGAAAAATTGGTCCAGGTTTTGTGGTATATGAAACTGGGGAGTAAATGATTAGTGCACACCTAGCTTCCTCCTAAAAGGAGTTTCCATTTGAAAACGCCACTTGTGAAGCCTGGTGACATCAAATTGGTTTCAGCCTTGCCTGCCAAACCTGCTTCACCTGCTGTAAGAACAGCTGGCGGGCGTCTTGCCGCGCAGTGCACAAACCACTGTCAAAAAAGCCTTTACCAACTTCGCATGGAATGAGAGCTTGGTGATGCCAGCACCACTACCGCCATTTACTTATTTGAATATTTCACTGTTTAAACCAATTTGAATGATCTGAATGTCTCTTTTCATCACGCGTAACATGTAACGGCTCATCCAGTGTAACCACATAACATCATACTCATGCCACTCTTTTGTCATCATTGCACCGTACTGATTTTTTTTTTCTTGCCTTTTAAGTGTTCATATATGTGTACCTGTAACTTAACCCCACACTTTTACACCACCTTAGACCAATTAACCGGTTAAAAAAGGGACAAAAAAAAACTTGGCATGCACAAAAAAAAACTGTCATATGCATACTTATTGGTTTCATCCTCATCCTCATCCTCATCATCTGTTCTAATTATTTCAAATTTTATTCCTTTTCAATTGCACTGTTCTATCTGGTTTTTCTGTACCCATATTCTCATGTTGCCCATCTCCTCTGTAGCACAGCACTTTGCCAGACAATCACATAAATTATTCACCTTCTATATATATCTTCTACTATACATTAGTCTAGCCTGTAATTTTGTCTGCATGCCTCAGTACTAGACTATACATGTACATGTACACATATAGCCATTGTAGTCTGGACAGCCGCAGAAATCAAAGATTCCCTGCTACCAAACACCTCTCCCTGCTAGATTTCTACCCACAAAATCTGCGTATTGTTGGCAAAAAGTACCGCACTTAAAAACTGGCGGACAAAGACAAAAACAAAAACTGGCAGACAAAGACAAAAACATACTTTATGAATTTGTCTTGATATTTTCTTTTGGAAATCAAACCATGCAGATGATTAGCTGTCTCAGACAAATCCTCTTGAACGATTGATCGTCTCATGAAATCAGTGACACACATGTACCATTGGAAAGAGGAACTTTATGACTATTGACTTCTGTCATCATGTGTCTGCAATATGCTTCAATAGCCACAAAAATACTATCAAGTGCTTGTCTATGCAGCCAGGCACATTTAGTCTGAACAGACTATTTCTGTCACAAACACAACACACACGGAACATCTGGCTGTGGGCCTTATTCCAGAGTCTTCTTGCAACGTAGTCCATGATTTCAATATGCATGTTTCAATTTTTTTTTAACATTAATGTATTGTCCAAAAACGAAGCAGCAGATGGCAGATGAATATGTTAAAATTCAATGTTGAGTTGTGCATAGTCATCATATTATTAAGTTGGGGTACACATGTACACTTCATATTATCAATTCAGCATACCACTTGCAAATTGAACCAATCAGACTATCCCCATGGCTCAATAGCCATCTCTCATTAAAATAAATCTGCTACAGTGCTCCCCCTCTTACAAGGCCACCACAAGTGCACGCAAAGCATATTTCATAATATTTATTCAACTTTTGATACACATAGAGATAGTACTTTACTTGATTATTTAGATTTACTCAGCACAGTTTCAAAATGAATTTTTATGACAGTCTTGGGTTAACATTATCAGCATATGGCTAACGAGGTTACTCTTACTTCAGCCAAATTGGCTCCAGTTGTAAAATTAGCAGCACTAGCCCGGAACAACTTTTAAATATGGACGAAGTCAATACATTCCTACCAGCTCTGATGAGAATTCAGCTTGCATTTTTGGAGATATTGTTCTGATTCAGGGGGAAGGGTTAATATGACGTTTCTGTTCAAACAAAAACTGCTTGTCGGTGAAATCTCATACCTGAATTCAGCTGTTGCTTGGAAGGACTCCTGTTCTGTGATGGAGAAGACGCACAAAAAACCCTCTCCGCTGCGGAAGTAGTTATCCCTGATGGCTGCATAGTCCTCCTGACCTGCTGTATCCAGAATGTCTATTTGTACCTCCTCTCCATCTAGTACTACCTTCTTCCTGTACGAGTCTGCTTTTGTAGGTTCATAGTCTTCCACAAACTGAAACATACAATTTACAAAATAAGAAATTCAAGTGATACTTTGGGAAGAAATTTATATATTGCTGTGAAAATGACAAAAAATACATCAAGAGCACTTTTGCATGATAATCAAATTTGTGACCACCTGGGGGGATTACTTTCACACATTTTTGGTGGGGGTGTGAGCTCATCCTTTCAAAAGCCCACCCTTCTTCAATGCATTTTTCACCAAAAATGACACCTTTGGTATGGAATTTTTTTTTTAGCTAAGATAGCAGAAAATGTAGTAAGAAATTGGTATAAAAAGTGCTCTGTGAAGGCAATTTCCATCTTAAATATGGAATTTTTCTTCAAATTTTGGGTCATGAAAGGAAAAAATGATTTTTATTTCTGGAATTTGGGCAAAATGCTTGACTTTTCTTGGGGAAATTTTGCTGAAAAAAGGGGCCTTCAGAGCAGTACATACCTAGTATGGTCACTTAAGGGAAAGCGCCTTATGGGGTAACCACCTGTCCAGTTTGTGACTGCACTGTCGATTATGCATGGACAGAATATTATATCACTGGCAACATTACGCCACAAAAAAAATTCATATTCACATGACCTGGGTAGCTCGAGTATATGTAACTCTTGTCAGCACACAAAGGTGAAAGGTAGCTGACATATGCAACGTTATGCTCCAAAAATTTCACATTCATACCGACGGGGTACCTTGAGCGTATAACTCTTGAGAAAGTACACAAATGTGAAATGTACTTGGCATGTACATACATTAAGCGAAGTTTGTGTCCACTGATTAAACAGGTTTTTAGTGACTCCTGTAGAATTAACGATGACAGATTACCATTACATGTCTGTCTACAGGTATGTGTATCCTGCTACCCTCAATGTGTGTTTGTTTTATCCCCCAAAATGTGCAAGGTGTATACTATGTTTGAGGCGCTGCAATGTTGTCATAAAATGAGAACAGAACAGCAGACTTGGACTTCCTCGTTCAAAAGTGTACGAAACATCTCCTTTTCTTCGTGGACATCTGGGGGCACATTGGTGCAGTAAGCAGGATTTCAAAATATGTTAACTTCCCCATGCAAGGACCAAACACCATGACTGTAGGTCTGCCTTGGTATTTAGTCCCAAGTTAGTGAACTACGGCTTGGCCTCAGGGCTCAGTCATCTACATGTTCAGTAGTCTGGGACAAGTGAATTTCAAATCAGAGAAAAACATAAAGAGTAAAAAAAAAGTAATATTTCAAAATACTTGCCCTGGAAGTAATCAAAAATTTGCTTTTACAAACAGGATTTGAATGAACAGACAAGTGAGTTACAATAGTTTGCAGCTATTACCATCAAAACAACATGCAGTGAGCACAGTACAGAAGAATTGGCAAGCCGTGATTCTGCATAGGGTCCTTGGATTTTTATCTTAATTTCAGTCTGATGTAATGTCCGAATTGACATAATTTGCAAATGAAACACAAGCACACACTTTCATGGCTTTACAAGGGTATTTCATGCACTACTCACTGTCGATTTTGTGTGTGTTATACCACATTGGTTACGAGAATAAATTTCCATCTGCCAGTAGGAAGTATTCTTCTTTATTCCCAAAATATTAGTAATATTTCGCTTTCACGCACAGGTTGCAGTCTGTATCTCGCCAGGCAAGACTGTGGTTACTAAGACAACCAGGTATGCAGTTGTGGCAGGAAATTAATATGCATGCTTCATATCAAACGAGTGGTTTCAGAGAAGATTCTTTTAAGGTTTGCCCCGAAACAGAACAAAAAAATCCATAAAAAAGTAAAAAAATCACTGGAGTGTGACCTTTTGAACAAACTTGGTAGAGACCCACCCAATGCACATCCCCACCAAGTTTAAAGTGAATCCGGTAGACGGACGATTTTTGAGAAGTTGAAAATGTGAATTGTGGACAGACGATGAACCCTCACAAAAGCTCAGCTGACTGACAAGTCAGCTGAGCTTAAAATGAGGACTGCACAATCCAAAACACAGTTAACAGAGGATCCAATTCTGACATCAAATCAATGCAATTAAGATAATTTATTTCCTCAAAGTGCCTATGAAGAGACCTGGTTTCAGGCTCCATGGGTTTCAGGCTCCACGGTTTATCATAAAATCAACCAGGCAATTACTCACAAACAGTACATGTATGTTCCAAGAAAACTGACAGCACACAAAGGGTGAATACTCTGCTGTTAATATAAATGGCCTGGTTGGATATTAAAAGTATTTAAAACGGTTTTACTGGTTATGTTTTTGTTTGAGTGTTCAGGCCTATCACATAGTTTACAAGACCTGGACCCCATTCAGCTACCTGAATACAGGAATCTCTCCTCATAACACCCTTCTTGACAACAGAGCTTTTGGATTTAACACAGTGGGCCCATGGGTCCCACAAAAGTATTTTTCCCATTACTTGAAGATTAAGTCCCATCTTCATGTGGTTGTCTTGCTCTAAAACTGTCCAGGCTGGGGACCCCACCGACAGCATTATGAAGAGGGAGCACTGTATTAATTATGCACCATATTCTACTACACTAACACTAGCTTCCATATGGTTCCTGCTGTGACCTGCCCTAGTCTGCTACCATGGTAACACATCCATCCCAATTCCTATAAATTTCCCCAGGCTGGTGATGGGCAGATTGTGCTTCCAATGTATCACTTCCAGACACCTACACCAAGGGGCTCTTGGGTAAAAGTGCTGAATATTTGCAATAACCGCACAGTTTATGACGCTTTCCCCCGTTTGCACACAGACTCTCAGCCGGCTGTTATAGGAACAGCAACCTGCATTTAACCCTCTCGTCTTTAAAAAAATGGGCGTAATATCAAACAGACCACATACTATCTGCTTCTTTAGTTTTCTTAACATTACTTGCACATGCAAGATATTTGAATGGAAATTACAGCTGAGACCTATCAAGAGTATACCAAGTCAGAGGCACAAACTAACTCCCAAGTGAGGCTGGGGTACTCAGCCCACCGTAAAGGGTTTAACCGCTCACTTTCGACAAGACAAAGGCTCATTGCTTCCGACAATCTTGCAAATACCATTTATCTAAAAGCAAGTAATTGCTCTCTTTTATACAAGATGTCAATAATTTATACACTTTGCACAAATATAGTAACAGTCCAGGTGCTAGGAGATGGTGATCCCATCAACCAATCCCCATGTGTCTCAGAAGTCTCAGTGAGGGCCCAGCTGCTCACAACCACAAGTCAGCTTTGGTCACATGACACACATGACCTCAGTGGGGTCAACAAAGTGTTTGTCTTTGCCAAGGTTGTTGCCCAAGCAGGTTTGCTAAATATTTGATAATTCTGATCCAGGTGGCATTCATAATTGCAGTGAGTGAACAAATTTTGTACATATACATGTATTTATACTATTTTTTTTTCAAACACTGTAGTTTCCAAAACTATTGCTTTGCAGCATTCTTAACCCTTAAAGTGCTGCTTTAAGATTGAGTCACCAGCTTTCCTCAGGACCCTCTGTGTGCATGTCCCGAGGAAAGCTGTTGACTAAGACTACCTTTTGCTTCATACTACATGTAGGCTTGCTGGTATTTGAGTGCAAGGTATCTTCATCAGGAATTGGAATCTTTTAACCCTTATATGTTTTATGGTGCTGAGAAAACGACTATAGCTATGATAAGCAATTTAAGGGTTAATATTGATGATCAAATATTGCATAAAATTGTTCCAAACTGTCCCTGTGGGAAGAACATTGAACTTGACACATTCTGATGCAGGTCCAGAGCCTGGATAGGGTGCGTTGGAATAACCCAGGAGTGGGAGCAGAGGGAGGGGATGGGAGGAAGTGGGTCCTTGTTTATCCAGATGACTTAAAAAGCATTCATTTATAAATCCTTTGTAGTAACAGGAAGAAAACTGATAGGAACAGAATCTATTAACCGCTGCTGTATGGTATGGTTCTGATCAACTCTGATACATGTCAAACTGAAGCAAAATAATTCTTTAATTTGGTCTCCTCCACCGAAAAACATGTACATGTACCACTTTTTGCTTTAACATCTGTTGGTAGGATCCACTAGGCTATAAGTCTACAGTTTGGCATTTCCCTTTTTCCTTTTTTGCTAATGCACACCCATTCACCTGTTGTACAATGTCTTTGTGATAGATCATGTCTCACAGAGAAGTGTAAATACGAAGTGGTTACAGACATCTGCCAGATCACAACCACATACACTTATAGTTTTTATACATTGCTTCCATTCCAACATGCAGCCAGACCCGCCACTGGAGACTTTCTAATGCCATCTCTTTTTCAGTTGCTGGCCTCAATGTGCTGCTCATTCATTGCATGCACCTTGGTGGCCTATCAATGATATAGTAGTTTGCACTTTACCTGGCTAAATATATACCTAAGAATCAAGTAAACAAATCTATTTGTTGTTGTTTTTTTTTTCTTCTTCTTTTTTTCCCCCCAGATACTGGTGTTATATTGTCACTCAAACTTGTTCACCTTTATGATCATAGAATTTGATATTATATTCGAGATATACTAGTGGCCCAGAACATACTGAACTAATTTCAGGTGTATTGGAGTATATGTATGTATTTTATAGCCCAGTCTCTGGTTCTCATGCTATACAGGTAAGCAAACCCTACCATTCCCCTTTGCAGTCCATTGGCTGTCAGAGGCGCTTGATGAAAGTATATTACCACCAAGAGTCACCTTCTTGAGGTATATTTGCTAAACTGTTATGCTACTGTGCCACAGCCTTCACAAAGTTGTGTTCCACTTAATACGAATGTAATTATACTTAATTAATGAAAATACACACACACCGTGCTCAATGTGCTGCCTGGCTACGGTCTTGACCTAAAACTCTGTGACCTTGTATCCTTAATCCTAGGATATATTTCATTAATTTATATTTTTCTTCTTACCTGTCCACCTAGACAGGTAGGCTGATCTTATATGGCAGTCCATTGACTTAGTCACACAACACACGTCCAATTTATATTAGTAACACAACAATTATGGTTCAATACAAATATGAAGTGCAGTTTTCTCTTACTTCAGGAGTTGATGCGACAAGTTTGGGCCAATCCTGTCATAGCATGCCTCCTGTTCTGAAAATCATGAACATTTTTTGTTCGGGCCTGGCTGAGTCTTAAACTCTATTTTTCACAGTTTTCTTGTACCCACAGGGTTCGAAAATTCCTATGATCCGACGTTCCGGGACAAGCTAAAGCTCTTCTCGGACAAGTGACTTTCAAATTCAACTTGTCCTGCCGACAAGCTAATTTTTTCTTTTTTCAACTGGACTGAAATTACGTCTGTTTGCATGCACGGCAACATAATGATGAGCAGTCAGAGCCTTCGCGACTCTGTGTGTGTTGGCGATTACTGTGGTCCGTGTGAACAGAACATGAACACCAATGCAAGCATGTGCGTGGGGACGCCAATGCACAATAGGTGATGATAATCCCCTGGCCTAAAGTAAACAATCCAGGTTTAAACAATTACATGGTCAGCAGGTGTATTCAACAGGACTTGACTACCTACTTGATTTCTGTCAAAACAAGCTGGTATTTTGACCGTTGCATGCATACGACGACGAGATCAAAGGTACCAGCAGTCATGCATTGGGGTGTATTGGCTTTCGCCCGTATCGGGGCAAGGTCACAGCACCTCACCGTCAGTCTTATCTGCCCGAACGATGACAAAGGAACATCAAAAAATTTTAAAACTTGCATGGCGAATTCTTGAGCAAATTAGCATCAAAGACAATTTATCGGTGGGCTCTAAAAGTGTTGGAGAGATCATGTAATGGTGCCGCAAGTTGCCTTCCCGGCCAAACAAAACACACATCTGCCAGTCACACGCAAGTGACCGCGTGGAGTAATCTACGGTGAACGGAGCATCATGCTGACTGATCTGTCACACATTCGGCATTTTTCTCTATCCCCCTACCTTTGCGTATTTGCCTGTGACTCCAAATAATTGTTGCTATAAACACTGGAATCTTTATTTTCGCATGCTGCAATTAAAAAAAAAAAAAGGTTCCCGTTTGTGTGTTCCCTCCGTAAATTACGGCATATTTACACATGTTCACTGGGCGGAAGCCATGATGAAAACACTGCAGCACGAGCCGCGATTGGCTCATTTTTACATGTGACTCAATTGACCAATCGGGTGATGTGTTGTGCGACAGGCCATATGGCCAAAGCAGCTGTTTGTGTACAGTTGCAGGAAAGATGTTGACGGTGCGCACGCTCGATTTCTGATTTGAAATATTGAAATTTTAGTTTGAATTTGATTTAAGAACACCGTTTATTGCGAGGAACTTGCCAATACTGTATATGCAAATTTACCACGATGTACCGATAGTGTTCATGGTAGGCAAGCAAACGATATGCATCCCATCACGGCATCAGAGGCAGCGAGAAATGATCCTGAAACCAATGCAACTATTTTAATCGTTATTTAAGTTTAACCGGGATACGGCCTCCTATCGGCCCAGAAATTACAATGTATTTTTCATTGTTAGTCACCCCATGCAAGTAGCTTACTTTTTTAATTTGTATTTTTAATGTTTTGCCAGTTTCACTGTCGAACAGTTGCAGCTTGAATCGTTGTAAAATTTGACATTTTTGTGCGAGTTTGCAAGCGACAATACGCGGCAAATATATTTTAGGGTAAATGGTTTGTGTAGGCCTTAGCATTGTGTTTGAAAAAAACGATGTTTATAGAAGTTTTATCAGGACAAGTGGATTTTGTATGCGGACAAGTGGATTTTGAAATTTACTTGCCCTGCGGACAAGTGATTTTTTAAAAAATTGTCGAGCCCTGACCCAACACATTTGACAGGACTTTGAAAGCTAACACATATGCACTAGACCTGATTCATATTACTGATACATAACAGGAAGCATTTAATTTGCAGTAGCTAGTTCCCCATGTTAATCCTGTGTCACACACACTATGTTTTGCAGATTATTATCCCATAATATCAATAAAAATCCCCCCACTCATTTGAAACTAAATGGTCCTTATCACAGGCATGAATGAATAAGTTAATCTGTATTTCAAGAGGGAAAAACACATTCGAAATTTATGGGGAACCTGCTTTCAACAATGTGCATTAAAGGTTGCTTTTAAGGGACCAAATAAGAAGAGTTCTGCAGGCAAAGTTCACACTGTTTTGAACAGGACAACATTTGCGTTTGCCACAAGTTGCCCACTTAACCCTTAAAGTGCTGATTTAAGATTGAGTCAACAGCTTTCCGCGCAATGCGCGTACAGTGTCCCGAGGAAAGCTGTTGACTAAGACTACTTTTTGTTTTAGACTAGGCTTGCTGGTATTTGAATGAAAGGTATCTTCATGAGGAATTTGAATGTTTTAAGCATTATATGTTTAATGTTAATGAGAAAGCAGCTACAGCAGTGATTAGCACTTTAAGGGTTAATATCGTTTTGTCTTCATGTGTCTCTCTATTCAAATCACCCTGCAGTACATGTTTGGACCTTACACAGCATACACCTAACCTTCTGACATGACCCCAGGCGACAGCATGAAACCACAGGTACTTTGTAATTAGACTTACATGAAGGGTATCAAGCACAATACAACACCGCCATCTGTCTGACTTTTGAACCTGATTTTCATAGGTCTTAATCTGCTATCACAGGGATCGACATTAACGTTTTTTTCCTCAACTTCACCGCCAGCAGCTTTGTCACCTAGTGGGGGCAAGTAATCTGTTAATTCACCATACAGCTGGTAATTTTTCACTTGCCCTGCCTAAAAATGTTCTTGTCCTGGGCAACAGACTAAGCTTTAATGACCTGCCATATTTATCATGTACATGTATAAATAAGGATGAAAATGCCAATTTCTTCATATTTTTTTTGGCTCTCCTAAAACCCATTCAAAAAGCATGATTTGTTACTGGAAGTTACAGCAATTTGATTGTGGTGAATCCCCCTCTACTTTCAGGTGACCCTGATAATCTTTGTTATCATTCTTTGCACACACCTGTACTGAGTCACTCACAGCATTATCCTGAATATACTTCCGCACAAACACACGCTGACTGACAACATAGGTGCAAAATCCTTTGTTCCAGCTTGTGCATGTCTGATGGCACAGCCACAGTTCCATGCACCGAGAAAAGTTGCAGAGGCTATGGCCTTGGCTCTCAGCCATCACACTGGGGACCAGGGGAAGCCATGTGGTTAGACCTGTTTGTACAAAGTTAAATGACTGTATGGTAACAACATACCACCACAAGGCTTCCTGGGCATGAACGGTGGTGCCCAGAAGGTGCACATGGGTTCTGGCATTTCAAACAGAGTGATAGGCTATGGTGTAGCCACAAATCCTTTGAGCAGTTATGATTATACCACCGCTGCTGCCTTTCACCCAGGCCAAGTCTTTATCTCATGCTCCATGCCAACTTCTGTTGCTTCAATCTCAGTGTTGATCGCTACACATTACAGTATTTTTATTCATCTGCAGAGAGACTTACACAGCCTTACTTTGGAAAAGCCAAAAGTATTTTGTTCACTGTCATTCCAAAATAACACAAACATGTTTTCATGGGATCCCCTTCCCCCGCCTCCCTGAGTAGCAAACTATGTTTCAAGTAAAAATCTCACCATGCTACAAAGCATGAATAAAATGCAACAGACATTCCATCAAACTTAATCACAAGTTCCTGAACCTATCCTTTCATGAAAGGATATACACCATTCTGGGGTTGACATCATGGTTTTTGCCTTGTTGCCCACAATTATCTTTTAGTGCACTTTGGAGCAACTGCTAGGTTACACTGCCACAGAGCTTTGCATTTTGGGTCACCCTGAGTGAAATTATAGTTGCCCCAGGCAATCTAGGGCTTGCCTTAATGTTGATCCTTGAATTATTGTACTAGTAATACATTTTTTTCCCTGTCAACCATTGCACGGCTGATTCTCCACTTATTACAAAGGTGACACACAGGGAACCCTCACAGCTGTTCCCATCATACAAAAACAAAAAAACACCAACCAGTAGGGCAGAACACATCAGGTAATCTGTCATGTGTACTGTTTGACGCTTTGTAGCAACTTTCTTCAGAGGGACACGCTGTGTGTCATTTGCACTGACACTCTCTACCCCACCCCAACCCCCGACCCATGATACCTTTAACTCATTCCATACCAGTCCCTGATTTTCCTGTATATTCACCTGGATTTAAGATGACAATTGCATATTTAAATTCATGAAAAGAGCTTTCATTCAAGTACCAACATGCCTACAGTCTTAAGTCAGTGGTTCTGGCTCTGCCTGGCAAGTCATGCTGCAGCTGCTGCAAGGGCAGCTGCAGCATGACTTGCCAGGCAGTGCCAGAACCACCAACCAAGGCCTGTGACCATACTATGGAATGAGTTAAACAACAAAGGCACGCACACAAAAAGAAGTCTAGCAAGTCCTCTATCTATGACATGAGAAAAAATTCTTAGCTATGCATCACCATTTAAAATGACAAAGTTCATGTGATTCACTATTTGTTGTGGATGGCCCTGTTTTGTGTTGGCTGTATCTGATACGGCCATCACAAAACTGGGCCATCCACAACCACTAGATGTGGCAAACACCACAAAATTCCTTGACATGAAGATTATGATCCAATTCGTAGATAATGTTTCTACTGTGTAATAGTGACAACCCAGTCTTCAGTTTTGGGGGAGTTTTTTCGATCAGCAGATATGCTACCGCTCAAGTTTCTATTTTGTCCTAGGGCTTTATCCTCCCCATGCATGAATCTACACAATCTAAGATAATTAGAGTGAAGATTGCATGATAAGGGCTCTGGCAGTAACAAATGAGGAGCATCAGTTTCATACAGTAGATTTGTAAAAAAATAAATTGGAGAAAAAATAAAAAAATAAACAAACATCTCCATCCTCTGAATACAACTTTCCTAAAAAAAAAAAAAGCCAAGTGGGCCAATATTTCTTTGATGCCCATCTACATGCCTTCATTTTCAGTGATGTCACATTTCATTTGATGATGCATGGTATTTTGACTAGAAACTTGGCTCAAACTTGCTGTAATTGAAGGTCAACCATAGGTGGACCTTACCAGTAAGTATCCAGTTTATCACTGTCTGGGGACCTACCCAACCATGAAAACATGTAATCGTCCTTTACCAGATAATGCCTGGGAAAAAAAAATCTGTTTTACCATATTAAAAATAACATATTGTTGTCTCAGGAGGGAGAGAGTGGTCTCTCCTGGAGGCAATCTTGTGGCCAGGTTTACAGGTTGGCAAATCCAGTTTGATGTCATCTGGCTTGCATTTCATTCATATGCATGTTTAACTCATTCCATACTATAGTCATAGGCCTTGGTCAGTGCTTCTGGCACTGCCTGGCAAGTCATGCTGCCCTTGCAGCAACTGCAGCATAACTTGCCAGGCAGTGCCAGAACCACTGACTTAATTAAGACTACAGACATGTTGGTGCTTGAACGAAAGCTCTTTTTATGACGAATTTAAATATGCAAGTGTCGTCTTAAATCTAGGTAAATATACAGAAAAATCAGGGACTGGTATGGAATGAGTTAGATATAAATAAAACAGTGTTACATGCATCTGTGCAGTCAGCTCTGTCCCATTCCGGCTGACTGGCATCAAAGGTCCCTCTGTAATGCAAGGCAAAGTTCGTGTTTGTACTGTCATTCCAGTCTGATCTTTCCATTTTTCTATTTTTTGTTTCAATATTCTGTCATTCCATTGCCTTTTGCTCCTCAGTCTGCCCTCATGCACTGTGCCTGAGAACAGAGCTGGCGAGAACGAGTGCATCAGCATTACTTGATGTGCCAGTATGCCTCAGTGTGTTGTGTAACACGCTCAACTTCATCCATGTACGGTTTCAATCTGAAAACAGTACTGTGCACACTGTCATGTCAGATCGGTTCATGTACAGACCGTTATTCCAACTACCAAGTGGAATGTTCCATAAATGCTTTAGCCGAGTGATTGTTATGATAACCCTGGTTCAACACAAAGTGACTTGAGTTCCAGGGTTAATAGCCAGTCTGATGCTAAGAAAGTGTGCCAAAAATCAACCAAAAAAAATTTAGAAAAATAATAATACAAAAAAGCATCTTTTCAGTTCTCAACTGGGTTCAACTGTTTTGCTTTCTGAGTTTCTGCTGGAATTCTGGTACATCCTTGCACAAGAAACATTAATTTGAGCTGCTCCCTCCAGAAGTCAGCAGGCAGGCTCTTTATCAACAGCTGATTTACTATTTAGCTGTACCAAACAGATATATCCTCTCTCTACAGAACTGAAGTCTGTTGTGTTTTGACTTGACGTTTCCGAAGCATAGGACAACTGTCCGCAGTAACATAAATACGGTCAATTATTGCCGGCAGTCTATACCAATATAAACTCTGTAACTTACTTTCAGTGCATCACAAGATCATGAACAAATCAGAGTACAAGATCATGAACAAATCAAAGCATTTACCTGAAACCCTGCACCAACCCATCTTAAAGACATGAAATCACCATACATTCAGCAAGATGATGCATTAAATTTGTCTCAGGGGTTTACCTTCTCCTGTTCTGTTGATTTATAATTCCATTAGGATAAATGGACCTTAACTTATCAATGGGATGCTCTCAAGCCACCTGTGACAAACACTCATCATGTACATACATACGTTTTTCATGTTAACTCTTTACCTTCCTCTGTACAGTGTTCACCAAACCACTCCCTACTCAAACTGTCAAACAGCATCTGACTGTCAAATGTTGTCTACTTCAGTGTCTTTGCCATTTCTCATAAACCCTGTCCCCCTTAAACCAGCTGGTGGTCAAACGACTTCTGCTTTAGTGTTTTCAATTAATTTCAACAGTTATGAATTTGACAGAGAATGAGACTTGTCAAGATCTCATGCCCCAGGTCAACAGCTTTTTGGGGGGCGTGGAAAGTTCTTGCCTCAAGTAATTATTATAACCGTTAATTGAAGTCATTTTGAAGGAGCATTACAGACCATACCTGTCATGGCAAGATGCCACTAGTTTTTGTTGTCAGCGAGGATTCTAGGAAAGATGTTAACCTACAGTTTAATTCTTATGACGGAAATGTTGAAACTCACCCTGTGGGCAGCTGGATCTGGCTATGCTGTTCTGGCAAGACTACTTTTGTAAGAGTAAAAGAGCCTATACATCTCTAAATCGATGATTTGATTCTGTTCAACCTATCAACAGGATGATCTCAAGCCACATGTGACAAGGGCGAGTTTCAACATTTTTATTGTTAGAATTAGACTTCTTGATAGCACTTAGTTCAATTGCTCCTTTTTAATTCGGTAACTTTTGCTGCAGAACTGCTCAACCTATTGAATGCTATTTTAACATAGAATCTTATGTGAATACACACCTCTCGCCTGCAAGTGTTTTGTGTACATGTATTGGTTTGTGTATGCAGCCAAAAACACACGTAATGTAAAATTACTAATTGTAACCTCTCCTTTTGTATGAAGATAAATGAAGCTCCATTTTGGACCAATCTTTTACACATTTAAACATAATAAACAAAGAAAGATGGTCAAATGTTGAATATTTACTCTTAACCCTTTTCCTGATTCTGACTAGAAAAAAAGGCATGGATTTAAAATACAAGTGCCCATTAGGATTAACATGGTATTATGTAATCATCTCTTTGGGACCAGGCAGCCAAACCTGAATGAATTGCCTGTTCAACTGACTCATCCCTAGAGGACTGGCTTTGCAAGCCTTGGTCATGCACCGGACACTCTCAACCATGGTCAGCTGAACAAGGCAACCACACCACTTGCCTGTTTACAGAGCACTGTGGCTCTCTGACCACTACACCAGACCTGACAGGCAGGTAAGCCGGGCACCAAAACCACCAGCTGTATACACGCTGAACTCAGAAATGAGTAGGTGGTAAGGGCTGTTTACTTCATTGATATATCCAGCCATCAGATGACACATATCTCCACTTAATCCTATTATATTGGCCATAAGCTGATAAACCACAGACAATCGTGCATTAGTCCTAAAAACATTGCCCGGCAGGTTAGAAATAGCACAGCTGCAGTTTTTATCTGGAGTGATATGAATTCTACATTAAGCTATCTCCCTGTTCCACCTCCTGATTTTCCCTGAAACTCTGCAGTGAACATGATACAACAAAATAAAAACACAGAAAGTTTCAACATACTTGATTACTTTTAATGTAATTAACTTTTTTTTTTTTTACACATATCAATATTCTGCAGGTTTTTGTACTTTTTGACGTGGGAGAGAAAGAAAGCCAAGAGAGTAAATGGTGATGTCACAGATGATGCAACACTCTGTCACTACTGTGCAAACAATGTACAGTACTGTAATCCACACGTTTTTATTTATTTCTCCAACTTGATAATTTTGGTCAGAAAATATGGAAGTATTGTTATTATCCCTTTCTGCCAGCCCTGAACCCTTGACACAGCAAAAGACAATGCTACAGTTATGTAAAATTTTTCTAATTTTTGCCCATTAATTCCGTGAAAACAGTGTCCTGATATTCAAGACATTGGTCTGAACTTAAAAGTGAATCCTTGATCTGGACCAGTAAAAATTCTGAGTTCTATGCAGATTTAAGCCAGTACCTGTTCTAGACTGAAGCAAAAGTGGTGGTCAAACAAGTAGCAGAAAACCTTATTGTCAAGCTCTGGTATCCTGTGTTAGCCTACTGATCCTCAACGAAGAATGTATTTATGTATGTCCTATTTAGCCCCACTGGACGTCAGAATATATATGTAATATTCTCCTGCATCCACAAAATTATTTCTGTCCACTGTGGGGATAAAATGATTGGTGCAACATGGTACTCATGGTCAAGATATGCATAGTATGTCAAAAAACCTTGGAAGTTTTATTGGACCATAATATGCAATTTCATGATTACTTGCACGGGAATGAGAAATCTGATAAAACAGTATGGTGATTATTCTTCATTTTGTGGAATTTCTTATTTCATGGTAGTGTTATTTTTTTGTTAATCTGTTTCCTGTGCTCAGTAAATACATCACCTTGTTGCACTGAGGAAGGTATATGTCAACTGAGATATAAAACTGTTTGCTTAAAATATTCCTTTGGCAGCTCTAGGCACAAACGGTCAAAACTTTTGTCACAAAAAGTTGGCTAAATTTGCAAATTTGTTGCATTTGGGATCAAACATAGTCTGTCCAACATGTTCCAATTCACTTTGTTGATGATGTTCTTGTTACAATGTCAAAAAAAAAAAAAAAAAAAGAAAAGAAATAAAATGGGTCCAAAAGGTCGGGTCACGTCATGTGCTGGCGGGATCCTCTGATATTTATCCCCTGGTTTCTTCATTATTTATATCCTGGTTAGCAACATTTTACCACAAAATAAGGATGACCCCTACAAAGAGGGTTCAAGAACGTGGAGCTGTCCTGTGTCTGGTGTCTTCTCTCGACGAGCGAATCATTTCAGATGCCATACATGATGAACAACTGTATGTGGCCTCCTTTCATTTTGCGGGCACCTTGCTAGAATTAATTTTTGATGTGACAAATGGCTATGGTTCTTGCTACCATGAAATATAGCAGAACAGGCATATTTCAGAAGATATATTTTGCCACAATCATCACAGCAGGCTTGGGTTTTCCACAGGGAAAAGTGCAGGGCTGCACATAGCCATGCACCACACAGAATCAGATATGACCAACAATTCCTTGCATGGATTCTTCAGGGGGTCTGAAAATAGCCACAGCAGACGACAACATGATGGGACACCGATGATAAAATGAAATTATGACCTTGTCAGCTTAGCATCTAGATATGTATTCCTGACAAGTCATATCAAAATTGCAAACCTATATTATGCACTATATTTCTTCTCAGCTAGTATTTTCATTTAACTCATTTCACCCTTGTGATGTTTTTTTTCCCACCAATATCTAAATGTCGTCTGCTAATTGTATTTTACTAATTTAGGTATTATTTTTCAAAATTTAGGATGAAACTCGCATGGAAGATCATTCCAATTTAGATGCCCATGGTGAACAGCTTTTGTTGGTGCGCACCAAGGAAAGCTGTTGACATCAGGGTGGAACGAGTTATTTTTTTTGACTGCAATTCTACCTTCAGTATACTTTTGATATAATATACTAGTAACTGTTATCATGAGCCTCACAGAAGTCCTCTTCAGCACAGAGAAAGTAAATCACAGAAATCTATCCGTGCCACAGTGAAGTGGTGATCCATCCAGTCAAATTTATGACTCGATAAGCAAGATAAAGAGTTAAACAATAGACACATGGGTGCATGAATCATACAGTGAAGTGGTGGCCAATCGCCGTTGAGGGTCAATGAGAACTACAAGGGTTAACAAGAGATAATGGCTGAACTACCTGGCAAGAGACCTGTCTGAGCCAAAGCATGCAAAACTTTGTGCCTTCAGCATTGTTGGGGCTATGGTCTGGCATGCCTGGTGTTGCGTCTTTCATGGGTACCTCGAATGCCAGTCATGCATACTCTAAACCACAAAGGTGCACAGAACCTGTATAGCCTTGTAATTTCCTTTTACAACAATGTGTACTTCAGCAAATATTATTTCACAATCTTTGGGCTCTCCCTCTCTTTTTTTTTTTGCTGTGTCAGTTTGTGATTCAATGCAAAATATGACCACTGGAAAACGATCCTCACCGACCCACTAGGGTGTCACATGACCAGACTGCATACAGGTTAAGTGTTCCAAAGCTTTTAATTCATATACTTAATTTGGTGCATGATAATTTGTGTGGCAAATGTGTAAAAATCACACAATTTTAAATGAATGTACTGTTGAAGACACGACATTATATCCAAATCATCACAGCTTTCTTTCACGACTACAACAGTAAGAAAGATGGAAGACTCATGAAAGCCATGTAGGCCTATAGCATGGATAATCTGCACAAAAGCAGAGTGTATAAATGATTTATTGTTCGGCTGAAGTCTCAGAGAAATAAGCTCATGAAAGACATGTCTTCGTCCTCAACACCACTAGTAGTTTTAATAGCAGTGCTTTAAAAGTGGCCACATGAGGATGTACTGGGAATACTGATTTTTCTTTTTCTTTTCTTTTTGCTTGTGTTGTTGTCATTTTGAAATCCTACGCGACACTGTAAGAATTCAATGTGGGAGTCAATAGGGAGTTGAATTGGAGGTATGAGACCTATGAGACCTTTGGGCTTCTGCACAGAAGTGAGAAATTGAATACACAAACCAGATCTGGTCATGTGGGAGTAAGAACTGACCTGTAAAACCAGTGTGACTCACACTGGCAAAAATGCAGGGTACAAATACATGTACAACTTCCAATTTAAGAATCATAAACAACAAGCCACCTTGTTACCATCATTATTTCTTCTTGTGTTTTGGTTTGTTTTATTGGGGGGGGGGGGGGGGGGGTCAACAACTCAAGAATAATCACTACCTGAAGCTTTTAGGTTAATCTTACCCCAAGTAAACACACATACAACAGCTGGATAATCATGATACTATCAAAGTGGTGTGAATACATTACCCAACTTTACCTCAAATAAATTTAAGGACAGCTTAGAATGCCAAGGCAGGAACCGATCTGGACCTCAAAAATCCGTGTAGCCAAAATTGGAAATATAGGTATAAACCACCAAAATTTGGTCCTGGCCTTTTAATAGTTTACTTGAAAATATCTTCGTCATTTTCACATTTCCTCAGTCAAACTCAAGAAATATTAGCATTTGGCTAACTGAGTAATGATCAGAGTGGTTCCTGCAAAGTGGTGTACATTACACATCTTTTCAATGTCCTTGAGAAAAAAAAAAGGGTCAAAAGTTTTAAAGCTACTGAAGTGTACCACTCATGTACTAGGTAAGTGAAGAGTCCATGGCTATATAATTTACTTAAGATGGTGCAATCTAATTTATTGTGTATCTACAAATTTTACATTGAATTCTGTGTACGAAAAGTTGAATTATGCTTTGACGTTACAGCAATCCTTATTGTCCAGGGCAAGTAAATCATCAGACAGGACAAGTACAAATTTTGAGCTTCATAAATTCAAAATTCTTTTTCAAGAGTTATATTTTACCATGACAACTGCTGTCAGGCAATATCCGTACAGAATAACATATAAAGCAACAGGCAATCCAAAATAATAATAATTTAAAAACAAAACCAAAAAACAAAACCCCAAACCTGACTGGAAATTCTGAAAGTTTTGCACTTTGTGGAGAGAATTTGAGGTGACCAGTGTTACCGTTTCTGTATGTAACTACCGCATGACTATGAAACGATCACAAACTTACTGTGTCTCTTTAACGTCACACTTGCTTATGAACAATTGCAGAACAAACATCAAACATATGCTGCTACCAACTGCAGCGTACGCTTGAGTTATGTCCACAGAAGCCGGTGACAGTAACCGGCACAATCACATAAATCCTTGTTTTTCAGTCTTGTATATTTTCTTTCCAGATTACACAAAACTACAACCATCTTTCACAGAATTAGCCATGACAAGCAGAAGTCTTCATACTTTAATTCCTCATGCACAGTCCCCTGTCTGCAGTATTACGTGCAGTTATGGTCTGGACATTGTCTTTTACAGCATGAGAATGACTGAAATTATCTGTTTGAGTAGCACTTCACAGCCCAGAAAACATCTGCTGTTAATTACCGAACACTCTGAGCTCAAACTTGACTGACTCATCTCTTCAAGTTCTAGGTTAAAATTACTGGCATGATTTCAAGTACTCTTGGGCTGAGTCTCCATCAGCAAATTAATTCTTCTCACAAACACACTTTATAATCTCAGCTACTAGGCCCACATTCATTTCTGTCTCAGCAATAAACTGTAGATAGCTTTTATAATCAGAAATTAATCACATGCATGAAAAATAATATGTCTTTCTTCTTCTCCAGTTCGTTTTTGGGTCCCCCCCCCCTTTAATGTTTTTTTCTGCTTTTTTGGGGGTTGGTTTTTGTTTTGAGGGAGGGTGAAGAGTGCTACAGGTTTAAGTCAGATGTCATAAAACATGGCACACAAACTAGTTCCAAAAAGAGATCTAGACCCCATGTAGATGTGACTTGTCTGGATCCACCCTGCAAGCCAACAAGCATTTAAGCAGGACCACAGGGACTCGTCTCCAGTAACACAGGTCCCTCAACATTTGCAGAGTCCATCTCTTTGCTCCTGCCTAGTCCTTTGCTTTAGTCGCCATTGGTGTACAGTGGTACCTCTCTTGAGAGACCCCTCTGAGACCGCATATCTTTTTAAGACCGCTTTCTCAGAACACTGTGCTATCTTTTCCATGTTGTTGTACCTCTAATGAAAGACCACCTGTTTTGAGAGACTGCATTTTGACCCACTGTAGGGGTGGTCTCTCAAAAGAGGTACCACTGTATTTCAATTAACAAACTGTACACATTGCCGCAATAGTCTTTTCAACTAGACTTTGTGAGCAGTTACTGTTATTGAACATTTTGCATTCAAGATTGCTGGTCTCCTGAGCTGACCAAGCTGTGAAAAAACAAAGAACTTGGTCTGCTTAGCAGGCAAAAATGTGGCAATCTTTATGGAACAAATGTTAAAATGTCTCAATATCAGGTATTTTGAGAGCATATTGTATCCACACCCCAGTAATTCACAATGAGGTACTTCCTGTACAGCATAATAATACTTCTGCATATAAAATGAGACCAGTCTGTTACTACAAGTTATATCCACATGCATGGTATTCACATAGAAGTATTACACTGGTCCTCACCTTACAAAGCATTCTGATGAGAAGCCATCCACTTTACTAAGACCACTTCTCCATGCAGCAAACAGAGTACTTTCATTAAGTTCCCTCCCGAAGCCCACCCCTCATGTCAGGCCACATTTCCATTGCACTTTGATTAGCTTTATAACAGGGGGACCACCAGCACTGTGTGCATTGAAATCCCTCTGCACATGAGATGAGGCTCTTACTGTTTGATTTTCTGCACTGAACTAATGCTTCACTACATCTAGAAGCATGGTGTCCACATATAGGTATTATAAATACAGTAATGCTGATTACAAGAAAGACATCTATTAGTGCCAGCATTGTACATGACTGTACGTATAATGGAGGCACAGCTATACAATTTCACAGTGTTCACAAAGTTACACGCAAGCAGTGTTGTCAATGTTACGACTTTTGTACGTTATTTTCGATCCATCTACGTTATAATTTTCTTTAAAAAAAACCCCAACAAATCTACATATAATTTCAATTTAAGTTTTACAAATCTGGTACAAAAGTCATAATTTTGGTAATATCCTCTTGTACGTAAATTTTGTAAATCAGGTTGCACTTGATTGCATCATTTCAGGCCCAATTTTTCAAAAAAAAACTTTCACGGAAGGGGTATTTCCCCCTTGCCTTTTCCATTCCCCAAGCGAAGTGGGCGGGGCCCATTCCGTTGCTGCTAACTTGTCAGTTATTTATTTTTTTTAATGTTGGCAACCCTGCATAAGAGCCCACATATTTTATCCAGCTGTCTAATTCATTGGGGGTGAGTCTGGAAACCATCATCCCACTGTGGCCACATACCATATGGATTATCAGCTAATCTGCCCTTAACTCTGACCAAGGTTATCTGGTGGCCTTTTTGACCCTGTGCTGACCTATCTGATTGCCTCCAGAGGGGTGTGGTTACCACTCGGCCTTTTTTTTTTCAGTGATCTGGCTTATCTGTGAGTACTCAGAACCACACGAGGGATAGCTGCCTGGAAACGCTCAAGAATTGGTCAAACAGAAACCATTCATTTGCCCTCAGCTATTGAAAACACATCAAAATCTCAAATAAATTGTTTGCATGTGACACATGTCCAGTCACCCGATAGATAGGATAGAGTATTAGCCAATCTACACACAACGGTTCAGTTCAAATCTACCATACTCATTCATTGAGGGGAGATGGGGGAAAGGGGTTTGCTGTGCTGACATACTGAGCATTTTTATTTGCCATACTTGCCAACTGGAAGTCTCTTTATTTTCCATATACTTGGTACCAATTATTACTTTTAAATTTTCTTACTTTCTGTAGCTTGTACAGAAGAAAATTATTTCCTGTACCAGGGTACTCAGAGGCCCCCCCATGAATCCCCTTCTCCATAGACAAGGCAGGGAAACAGGCTACTCTCTGCTGGGAAAAACCGATACACAGCACACCTGGGAACATGAATGTGCAATTCCTCTTAATGAGACCGAAAACACACACTGCACATTGTGGCAGTAACAGGCATCTATGTATGGCTCTGTATTTTACACCACTTGATAAGCAGTGAAGTATTACATAGAGAAGAAAAAACACTGACGACTGAGCCATTAAACACAAATATTTCGGTAATGATCAAAACAGATATCTGCACATCCATTCGAATCCCCAGGGCAAAAGTGGCACCAAGAACACACTGCCTAATAAACAAGAGGTCTGCAACTGCAAGACTGGTGCAGACCTAGAATATAATGTTACAGACCAAACATGAATAGTACATGGAAATTATGACCTAGATATATGCCCTGGTGACCTAGTTCACCAAATTTATATCAGACCTGATCCAGGCATGTGTGATGGCTAGTCCATAAATTTATAAAAAGTTCAAAATATATCCCCGAGACCCAAATACGTGATCTAATGTCACTTCCTGACATGTAGTTAGGACCAATACATGGTTCATACACTTGGACAGCTTTGGAATTTTAGAACTTCCAAATCAAGCACTTTCCATGAAAACATTTAAAAAATTCAAAGACCGCTAATACTAGGTTAACACATAATTGCAGCACAAGTGAAAAGAAATGGTAGCTCAGTTCCTTCCAATGAATATGTTTGGTAGAGGTTTGCATGTGTGCATTCCCATAGTGTTTGAACAAAAACCAGGTCACTGAATGGGGGGGGGGGAGGGGAAAGAGCCATCTGTTAACCAGCTTAAGCTCCAAGATTCCCCATACATGTACGTGTCCCTTTGTCATTTTGGAACAATTTGTTATGCAGTTCCCGAGACACTTTTTTTTCAGATGTTCAAAAATTGTTTTTAAAGATTGTGAAAATAAACAATTGCAGCACCACCTGTTGCACAAATTAAGGTCGATGAGTACCACAAAAATATCTCCCATATGCAATTTTGGTGCAATAGCATATGTCACTGACAGATGGAGCCACTACTAACATAAGAATATTTTGCGTGACCTATCATTTCCCATTTGCAGCAACTGCCCAACTGGAGAAGTAAGGTTTGCTTATTCCCAGCCAGATCCACCTGCAACTGTTGGTTACTCAGTGGAACTGTACTTGTGGCACCGGTTGTTGTTAACATACAATTATAGCCAAGCACCTTCAGAAACAATTTTGAGATTTTTCCCTTCGGAAAAAAAAAAAAAAAAAGAAGACACCAAAGCAAAGCAGCATGACCTAGGAGACGCCTCCAAGTCACATCTCCATCAACTCTGAACTGCGAGGGATTGGGGGAAACTTTCACACTCATATGTACATGTATACATGTTTGTTTTTGAAATGCTGAAAACTTGCAAACTTACAACCTATGCATCTTTGTAATACAGTGGTTTCCCCTCTAATGGTGCATCTCTTGCCTGGGGCCAATCCTCTTATAAAGTCACCAGTCTTACATACATGTTGAAAGTGTTTTCTTTGGTTGTATTGTCCCCTCAGGAGAGACCATCCCTCTAATGACAGGGGGGTTCACTGTGTACAAATGGTGACTCACCTGCTGTGTCATGTGCCAGTAATTTTGACACCCAGATAGTATGCATGTGGGGTTAAGTGATGAATACTTGACGAGTGCCTGACGCTCAGGTCTTGCTCCAGCATCTCAGGGACATCTTTTGGTGCACACATGCTGGTTATGAACTATATTTGGTATCCTCACAAAATTTCTGCCCGCCCTTCCAAAAAATGCAATGTGTGCAAGCCTGTTGAGGCTGTCAGACAGGAAAAAAATAATTAACGCATTTTATACTCTAGTATTGTGGTGTACTTTTTATCTATTTTTCTGAGAGACCTATACCACTTTGGACATTCATTCTCCCAAAGGTGGCTGTATGTCTACGTAGCATACTTGCTTTAAATGTGGCACACCAGTGCATGTCATTTTCAGACAGAAAATGAAAATGCCAAATTGTGACTTATCTTGAAACACATTTTGGCTCATAATTCCCATTAAATTATAGGTGGTGCTATTAGTATCATTAGCAACCTACTTTGACCTCCCCCACAACCCACCAGAATTTGGTGAAGATAGATCTGCCAAAAATTACAGATGCCAGAGTGTTCACAAGATTTTAATATTTTGACCCTGATATTGCATAATATTGTAAGTAACACCACCAATATTAAAATTAACCTAGATTTTGATACACTCTATAAATCCTACAAGTTATACTGGGCTAACTTGAAAACTGTTGACAGTATTGCGGTCACAAGATTTTTACATTTTCACCTGTATATTACATAATGTAGGTTGCACCACCAACAAAGATTTTTATACACTTTATAACTCCTAAAAGTTATATGGGCCTATCTCAAAAGTTGTGGGGTAAAGACCATTCATGAGATGACCCCTTTATTTAAACTGGTCATTTGACCTTGACATTCAACTCGGATTAAAAAAAATGTTCAAAATAAGCACCCCACATCTAGCTTTCCATATTAAGTCTGTTTGTTCAAATAGGGTAATAACTTTTCAATTTATTGACGAAAAACAATCAACTTGGACAAGTGCCAAACTCCATAATTACTGGGTTACAGTGACCCAAAAAGTAGGTCCCCAAGTACAATTTTATGTATTATGTAATCGCATACAATTTTGATCTGGAGGCTCAATTCTCTTTCCCATTGATGTCCAAGCAGTACCCTGCCATCACAAAATCACTTTTTCAATTTTACAAGTATGGTGACCTCACAAAAATACGTCAAGGTTACTGATACTGCATAACATTCTACCTTTGGCCATGGTCTATATATTCTATTAATTTGGCAAATCTAATCCAATTACTTTTCCAAATATGGAATTTTACATCTTAAAACACATTTTGAGCTCAAAATTTCTGTCAAATTATAGGTGGTACAACTGGTACCATTAGCACCTTTGACTTTGAACTCACCCACAACCCCACCAAATTTGGTGAAGATCTGCCAAAAAAATCAAGATGCTTCAGTGTGCTCAAGATTTTCACATTTTGACCCTTATATTACATAATAATGTACTTGGTGCCACCAATATTGAAAGGGGCCTCAATTTTCATATCCTACGCCCTACAAGTCCTGAAAGTTATATTGAGCTAACTTGAAAACTGTGCGCTAAGGAGCAAAAGTTTATGTATGGACAGACAGAGTTAAGCGGTAGCACAAGCTCTGTGACCTTTGGTCAGCAGAGGTTAAAAAAAAAAAAAAAAAACCCAAACCCCTACCCACATTCAATCTTTACACAGTCTATCCAGTCACTATATATGTCAAAACACAGTGTGATTTAATTATTAACCATTATCATGCCAGATGCAACTATTTTGAAAATTCAAGGAGTTAACAGACAAATGAATTCATCAACAGGTCATCAGCTGGAAAACATCAAGCTTCCTTTGCAGTGTTCAATTCCCAAACATGCTTCTTTTTTTTCTTTTGCGATGACAGCTGCTTGTCTTACCTTACATTTGGTAGACAACCCACTTGAATTTAAAATGCAACAATGGCAACTAAGCTGCTTCGTCATGTACAGTAAACAACCTCACCCCACCCAGAGTATTTCTTTTAGCTGAACCCTTTTTGCTGGTCCTTTTTTTTCCCACCATACTTTCCCATCATAAGCAAACCTCCCTAGTTAATCCTATGACCTCTTTAAACTTGACAAGAACACCTCAAAATGCAACCAAATTTACAAAAACTTTCTTATACACATTCTCCTACTTTTTGTGCCATATACTGTGTGCTGGATGGACCAGAACAATCTATGAATATACTTCAAAAGGATATATGTGTGTAATGTTTACCAGCAAGAGTTAAAAACAACCACATAGGAGAATGCCTTAAGGGTCAGCCATTTTTATCAACTTTTTCACATTAGTACATAGAGTACACAGGGGGGAGGGGGTCGAGACCAATGTATGTTCTTAGCAGCTACTTTTGAAAATGTTGATCAATATTTCGCCAAAAATCAACCTTTTTAGAGTGCTCTTTTGGGAGAGGGAGGGGGTTACAGGAAAGAGTACCATGTGCACACTTTTGAAAATGTTGACTCAAATGTACTTGCTAGAGTGATATGTTTTTTGATCACAGAATGACCAAGTCATTTCTACTTCTACGATCGCTACCTATTTTCTTCTGTTTTTAACAATTTATAATGAAAGGATTAAGCTAATGTGCTAATGGTACATGTAATTAACACCTTGGCATACTGTTGTGCAGTGGGACACAAGAAGATTTCTTTTCTGGAAATCAAAAGATCATATATTATTAGATACACTAACAGTTATTGGCAGAATACAATAATGAAATAGTGTTCCATTGAAATCCTAATGTGTGAATTGCACTTGTCTGTCTGAAGACAGACACAAAAGTCCATTTCAATAGGCATCATTAGATTATCACATTTTGTATTATATGTTATGTCACTGGCAATTTTTTTCTCAGTTGTGACAGCAATATGTTCAACAATATATGTTTTAGTTTAATCCAGAGAGCTCTATCATTTGAAGATAAAACAACCTGTGCACGTACATGCCGTACAAAAGGATCTGTACAAGATGCTCAAAACTGGCAAGCTGAAAACCCTGTCTCTGAATGAAAAACTTTCATGATATACAGTTTGCACTTTGAGGCAAAGTCATTATGCAAATGCAATGACTGTACTGGCAATATTCCTGCGCTGAACACCTCCCTTCAGATGCTGAACAATTGTTTCTGGTTCCAAAGGTGTTCAGCGTAGGGGGTTTTATACTGAAGTACCACAATTAAATTTTACACCCAAAGAGTAAAAAAAAAAAATTTTAACTGAAGATAAATTAAGATCTAAAGTGCAACTCAACAATTGCTGATATTCAATAAATATGCTGGAGAAAGTAAAGTTCACCCCCCCCCCCCAAAAAAACTGTTATTTCTCTTAAGCTCTATGGTGGTAAGGAAATTCTCAGAATGTAAGCTTCAAGTTCAGACCTATGTTTTGCTTAACCATGGAATAAACCAGATGGTGGAGCAATGCTGATGTATATTGCCAGGGCTCCTGCAAGGCCCCATTGTTCTATATTGACAATATGCCGATATTACCATATGGTTGATCAATTTGTATATTATATATATTGTGCGTCAATCTATGTTGCTGTGTACATTTGTGCATCCAAAATTACCCTGTTGCCTTATTATATCACATCATGCTTACCACAATCATCTTGGGGGATCGCCGGGGACAAAATTCAGCCAGCAGTTCAGGCTCACAGTGGAGTAGTATGTTAGATGCAGTGTTGACTCTTGCTGGTATGATAAACATATGTTCAAGTTCCAATCAGAGAAAGTTAGAAAGTGCCGAATGTTAACTGTTTCGTGCCGACAAAACAGAGAGTAAAACTTGGATCAAGCTGATGAGAAACGAAAACCTCAAGGTTGAATCGAAGTGGACCAGTGTGAGTTGGTTACACTTTAGAGAGGGAGCACAAAACGAACATGAACAAGACAGAAGGTACTTTTGCACTGGGGATGCTGTTTTCATCTAATATTATGAGGAATAAGACATCAGGCATACTGCGACCACAACCATGTTATGCCATGTGCTGCTTTGACCTTGTCCCCGGCAATCCCAAAAGATGCACTGCAGTAAATACGATGTGATGCAATAAGTTTTCAAGGTAATTGTATTTTCAAGAAAGATTCCAGATCAGTTGGTGTTCGCATCACTAGTACTCTCTCTAAGAAAATCTTAGTTAACCATGCACTTTCCCATAATAGATTTTACAGGTTTTATTCCATATGGACATGCTCTTTAAATATTGGACGCTGGGCAAACGTTTTCCTGTACAAGACTTACATTGTGCATGTTTGCAGAGAATCATGCATCTCTATTGTCACCATGGATGATACATTTCTTATTTTGACAGATGAAGCTTAAGTTCAGCAAAAACACACTGAAATAATTTGACCTATGACTGAAGAATGAGTAATTATGTATGTAACAATCAATTTCTTACAGAAAATAAGACCAAATGATGAGAAAGATGAACCAGCAAAACTGTCATGGTTGTTACATGATTTACTTGGGCTTATATTATAGATAAGAGACACGGTTCGAAAGTGTCCATTTATCATTGGGATTAATGTTTGATTTAGGCAGGTACATCTATACACTCTCTTCAATTAGCCTTTTTTTGATCTGAAAAGTAGAGCCTGTTTGGTGATCACATCATATTTATTATATGTGGTCTTTTTTACATCTTTGCAGTTTCAGTTTTTGCGTACATGGTTATCATAGTTTTTTGTTGTTGTTGATTTTGATGCCCAATGCAATGGATTTTTCAGGCAAACTATTTCCTTTCGTGGTTTGTTTATTGGGGTTGATCAGGACTTTACAATCCTTACTGCACTTGTGCAAATACATTTTAATAAACTACTTGGTACAGAAACATGTTGGTTGACTTCTAGTAGTATGGCACTTCCCTCTGCAAGTGGTTGAGTGTATTGTTGCGAGTACCCCAGCATGACAATACGCTCACAGCACCCTCAAAAGCAAATTGGGAATTTGCCATTTGATTTTCATTCCAAAACTGAGGATTGTTTGTAACATCTCTTGACAGACAATGTTGGAAAGACAGACATTTTTTTCAAAACATCAGTCAAAAATCTTACAACAGTCACACTGCAGGGGCTCCTAGATTAATATAAGAAGTTTAACTCTTAGGTTTATCAGTTATGCTAGATTACCTAATACATATGTTAACTTAAGTGACAGGTTCTTCACACACATGGATTGTACACTGGTCCATTAGACAAACAGGACAAAACCTGAAGAATAGAAATATTTGCAAATGATTCAGCAACCTCTACGAAAGAATTGGAAAAAGTGAGACGTGATGTCTCTGCTGATGTTTATTCCATTCAAATACAGCCAATGGAACAAGTTACATGGAAAATTAATTTCCATCATTATCAAAACAAATTTTCATGGCAGAGGCAATGCTTTTTTCAAGATGGTAGTTTACGTTAATCTTCCACTGAAAAATCCACTGTAGTTTTAATTTCACTATTTTGGACATAATTCATATCCGTATGACGCTAAAAAAACTATGTCATGTTTTTTTTTATTTTCACGGTTTTTTGCCATCAGCAGAAATAAAATAGATGTACAATGAACATTGCACGGCAAAGTTAAAGCAGTTTACAGTGTGTACTAGTGTAAAATGCTGGGAAACTGGGATGCAGGTGCTGGATTAAGAAGAAAAGAAAAAAAAAAAAGAAGTAAATACTGATCTCATTACACACACACACATATGTATATACAACACATTCCGTATCTGTTCCTAACATGCCTAATGGGCATGAAAGTAGAACCCACTGCCAGGCCTCACCTGTATGGCGAGACATATAAGATACTTGTAGCTCCACCTGTATCAATTATGTTAAATAATCTGCCATTTTGTCTCAAATCGTGGATCCATACATGAACTTCAATAAATCACTGCATACTTTAACCCAAGTGACTAAAGCCCAAATCTTACCTCATCATACATATACTGTAGCGTAAGAGCTGATTTACCAACACCTCCACTGCCGACCATAATCACTTTGTGGATTACGGCCGGCTGCTGCGCTTTGGCCTTTGACATCTCCCAGTCTTCTTGCCTCTGCTTTTCCTTCAGAATTGGAAGGCACCTAAACATAATGCAGAAATGCTCTCAGTCAATTTTAGACGACTATACAAAGTAATCTGCTGCTACAAAATGCTCCCAGGTGATGTCGGCTAATGGCTTCAGTCACAACAGAGAGAAAAGTACATCTCATCTGATTCAAATGAAGCACTCAAAATCCAAATGACTTCAGTGTGACGTATAGTCAAACTCTCCTATCAAATGAAAAGTCTCCTGTTTTCTAGCATTATAAAATCACCAGTGTATGATACAACCATTTAAACCACAAGCATTGTCAATTAGTAATAATCCTTATGGCTCACTGTGCTGATTTTAAATGTGATACAGACAGATAAATAAATAATGTGTTCAGTTTCTAATCATAGATCTTATGAGTCACTTCATGACACACAAAATGTAATGTTAATGTAAGGATCTGGGCAGGGTCACACATCGATGATCATTTCCTGTCCCTGAGCATGGGTCCGACTTCCATGGGAATCTTTCAGTTAACTGACACACACTTGTTGCCTTTCTGATCACTTGCATATTTCCCAGTGTCTTTTACTGACACTCCTTACAAACGTGTATGCGCTAACCTGACACATGATTTATGCCACTGACAAGAGGGTAGCAAAAATGTCAACACAAGTGCGACAAACCGGTGTTGGTGTGACATGTTCAATAAACTCATTGTGAACCAACCAAGACAGTAAGAGCACCAAAGCTGTTCCTTTTCATAATTTAGTAACTTCAATTTGAATTCCCTCGAAGACAAATCAGGACAGTCTGCCGACCGGACAGCAAGTTACCAGGCTGCACAGAAAGCATGTACTGATTCTGCATTCGGGGTCGTCAGTGCCCGTCAAATTTTCTTGTGACCCAACCCAGCTCAGTTCTCGGCCTCTGCTCTGGTGTTCAACAGACGAATCGGCAAGTTTATCAACAGGTCTATAAAGAATATTTCGACTTAAATTCCATGAAAACGAAAAATATGTGATAAATAATACCTATATCAAAGGTCCTTAGCTGTCTAATGCGATTCCGCGTTCCGTGCAGGTAATTATATTTCCAAATTCACTCGATCATTTGGGCAGTCTTCCCAACCCAAACTAAAATGGCTGCCTCTGGCGCAGGGAGTTGTGGGAAAAATTCCTCTTTCTAACCTTTGACCTAACATTTCCTGGTTACCTTTGACCTATTTTCCAGAGCCTGAATGGATTTGTCTTGCTAGCAGATAATCTCAATATTGGAATATGTTTTCTAGCCACCGTCAGTGGGATGCTTCCGAGAAACGTTTTCTGTATTGCTACCATCCTGCAAATGACAAATTAATGAAAATGTGGGCCATAAATTATCACATTTAAGGCGACACACTTAATCGTTAATGTAGCGGGTTACCACGAGAGGGCACCACAATGTTTCTCTTCAGAAAGATCAAGTATGGCCGACATTTTGGGGCGCTTGTGGGCCAGGTCCACCAGTATTGCTGAGAAAGAAGGTAGGTTTGCGCCCTTATTTCCGAATCGTTAACTAATAATAAGCCACAGCCGCCACAGTTTATTTTGGAATTTAGCTGAGGTTACTATTTTTTGTGCAAAAACAGAAGTCCGCATGGTATTTTTCCATGTTTTTGTTTTGTGTTCATCCCTAGTGTTCTACTTCTCTCTTCACTTCCATCTTCCATCATATTTCATACACAGAGCATACAGGCCTGCAGCTCAGATTTTTTTCTTTCGTTCAGGGCCACTCCTTATGTTGTCATCAGATATCTAGTAAGTCTTCGTTTTAGCATTTTGGTCTTATGTTATACATTTAGAGGCGTAAATGGGCATCCGTACATTATTTATTTGACAGGAATAAATTTGTGCATAAGAGCAAGCTGTTGGTGTCTTGTCTGTTCAGGTTGTTTACATGGCACAGTTAACCTGAATGTTAAACCCCTGTGCTTATTATGATTTTAGTACAGTAGATTTATTAATGTGAAGCCACATTGTTTGACACACATTAATGTTTTAAACAGTAATATTCATGGTGGAATGAATCTGCATAGAATTAACATTAGATGGCTGGTTCTGTGGATGTTGTGCATCAACTGTTATTAAAGTACTGTCATTGGCCAGGGAAGATCTAATTAACTTAATTTAGTTGAACCCATTCCAGGGCATCTTTGGCATTATGTGTGTGTGTTTCTTACTTATTTAATTTTTTAATGGCATTGAATTATCAAAACTTGTGAGGACACACAAAAAGTGTGAATGGTTACTTTGTCACAGCAAGCTACTCAGTGTTTCCATTCGTAATCAGTGGGGATCTATCATACCTTGCAATGCCAGTGCCATGACCATCAGATTTCAAAGTTGGTTATCCAACGTGATGACAGTGTGACTTTTCTTCAGCGTATCTTGTGCCTATGGGGTAAAAATTCTTGATTTCTAATATTTTGGCCATAAGGAACTTAACACTGTGATATTAAGCAAATGAAAAGTGTGTTACCAGTGTAAAGATGCTGATTTCTTGAAACAAAAAGTACAATTCTGTCAGTTTCCCTCCATAATCATCACTGTGCATACTTAATTCACATGGTCAAAAACCTCAAGTTTTGAACCCTGGTTTTGGGTTATCAAGTTGATGTGCTCTTGTAGCTGAGCAGATGTTGACTGTTTTATTTAAGATATCTAGTTTAAAACCACACTTTTTTTTCTTTTCTTTCTTTTTTGGAGAAACAGTACAGCACTACTGCCACAAAAGTAGTCTCTGAATACAAATGGTCTCTGACAGCAGGGTTCCATTAAGGCAGGGATCACACTGGAGCAATGAAGTTCTGTCTTGTCCTGTTTTTCAGTTTCCTGATAACTAACTACACAGTATGAATCACCAAGTCATTTTCTTTGAATATATGGTGAGAATCATATACACTTTTGCAAGCCAACATAATACTGATACAAGTTCAACTTTTCATTGAATATTGGATATGGTATGATTTTTCAATAAGAGCTCCTTACAAATTTAGTGTATTGATTTATTTTTACTTGATTTCTTAAATTGTATTTTTATTTATTATTGTTTTTATAAGTAGTTTAAATTTATTTATTTATTTATTTATTTATTTATTTATTTATTTATTTATTTATTGAGGTTAACATGCTTAAAGTGTATATGTTTCTCAGGATTTATGCATTAAGCATAACATGGAAGGACAAGGTCAAGTGATTCAGGTGGTTCTCCACAGAGGGAGTTTCATTCTGGCATGGTTAAATTTGTTTAAAAAGTAGTGTAAGTTCAAATGAAGCAAGGGTATGGTCCTTTATCAAGTTGCTGTCATGTGACTGGCTTCATTTTTCTGTGGAACTCATCAGGCATAATTATCAGGTATGCCCTGATACATTTACTGCCTTTTACCATGTGCTGTTGTGTCAGGATATATTGTTTCATATGTAGGCTGCAGTGTAAACAAAGGATGCTCACAACATTGACCGATTCAGGCAACAGAGAAGGCATGATGTCACAGTGTAAACAGTAGATTAGCTCAAAAATTCACCTTAAAGTATGCTGGGAGAGGGTCTCAGAGGAGATTAAAGACATGTAGGTGACACATGATTTACAAAATCTTGATGTCTCTTGACTGCAGGAGAGATTCCTGTAAATGGTCATGAGAGGTTCTATTGACCAGTCCATTTCTCAGTTTTCTTTTTCTTGAGCAAGACATTGAAATACCAGATTCTCTGTATATTTTTTATTTTATTTTTCCCACAATTGATTTTGAAAAACCCATGAAGTTTGAAATCTGATAGGGGAGAAACATGAATTCGAATCTCCCATTTATGTGTGCAGTTATTATTATTGTTAATGGTTTTATTATTATTAATATTATAATTATTATGGTGGAGAGAGAGGAGCTTGCGTATCCTCAAACTGTGCATCACATAACATAGAACTGTCAAAAATTAGCATAAGATGAGGTAGCAGTGTGAACAAGTTGTGATTTCGTCATCAATGATTGGATTGGCAAGACTGACCATTGATTGACTAGAATTGGTTAGTCATGAAGAAGCAGATAATTTGAATCTACTTGTGTCTGAGCATCCTATAATGACCTAGATTATATAATATATATATATTCCTATTGATACTATGATTTTGTCGCTGCCATTTGCATAGTGATGATCAAAACCCTGTCATGTACTTGTGATTTTCAGGTGATAAAGCAAATCAGCAACAATTCTTAATGATATTTTGTTTTTAATTGCCAAGGGCTGTTATTGAAGTGGGAATTTTGTCAATTTTTTAGCTCTGCAGACTTGTCAGTGAGCTGAGCTTATAGGATGGTCCTTGATCTGTCTGTTGGCTGTCCATCCATTCACAATTTTGACTTCTTTTCCAAAACCGTCAGCCAGATTTGCTTCAAACTTTATGGGAATGTACCTTGGGTGGGTCTCTACCAAGTTTGTTGAAATGAACACCCTCCAGCGATTTTTGGATTTTTAATGAATTTGTTGGGGTTTTTTTTTGACAAATCCAAAAAATATTCTTCTCTGAAACTGCTCACCAGATTGCTTTTATATCACATAGGGACCCTCTTCCCCAGGTGGCACTGCAATTTGTTTGTTTTTTGTGTCTTTTCTCTATGTTTGACTTCTCCAGTACCGTCACTCAGATTATGCTAAAACTGGTGGATATGTTCCTACAAACGTGTCAAAGAAAGGTGTTCACCAGGTGGCACTGCTGTGGATTCATGATTTTTAACAATTTTTTTAATTCAGGTACCTATCGGTAAGTGCACCTTTTCTACTTATTGCTATGCAGGTAAATGGCCATTCTAATGCTAATTAACATTTTGGACTTCTCTGAAGAAACTGTCAGTTAGATTGACTTCAAACTTGGTGACAATGTACCTTGTGTGGGTCTCTACCAAGTTTGTTCAAACGGTCAGGGTCCAATGATTTTTGTGGGTTTTTTAAAAATCTTTAGAAAAGTTTAAATTGTAAGGTTTGACATGGAAACCTATTCAAAGTGGCTGTAACTTTATTGATTTTGGCCAGATTTGCATCAAACTTGGTAGGAATGTACCTTTTATAAGTGTCAACCAATTTTGTGCAAGTGGTCATGCTCCAGTGGTTTTTGAACGTTGACCTCATTCCTAAGGTCACAGGATAACTGACATGAAATTTACCACTCACTTGATAGCTTGAGATCTGTTTTGAGTTTGGCCTTAATGTTGCACATGTTAACGTTTCTCCATGAAGTTAATGCTTAGACAGTACATGAGTGACCTTGACCTCAGATTGGTGGGATCACAGTGCAACATAATGTACATGAATTTTAGTCCATAACGTCAGAGTTGCTTGAACTGAGACCTTGCTGTTGTACATGTTAATGTTCTTCCATGGATGGTCAGACTTACTCAGTACAGGGGTGACCTTGATCTTATCCCACGTTCAGAGAGCCACAAGTGTGATGAATCTCAAGGTCAGCAGAGCATGGGCCGTTCACACAGCCCTCTTGTTTTTCGTTAAATTGATAATTGATTTTAGAATTAAACACTTGGTTGAACACTGATTTTTTATTGTGCTGGATCATCGGCACCACTAATACAAGGCAAGTAAGCCTATTTTTCCATCACATTTACACCAGATGTTTCTGTCTAACAAAGCAAATGAATCCAGTGGTACTCTTTTGAGAAAATCACTACTTTTTCTGTTTTTTTTTTACTCTGACAGTCTTAATTTTATGAGAATCAGTTCAGAAAAACATCAGCAATCATTTTTGCAGTGTCTACATTCAGAGCTTTTGCAGCTCGTGATATGCTGGCGATTACTGCGGTCCCTGTGTACACACCAATCCAGGCATGTGCGTTGGGATGCTAAAAGATGATGATAATCCCTAAGGAAACTTTCCAGATTTAAACAACTACTTGGTCAGCAGTTGTAGTGAACAGGACTTGGTTGCCTACTTGATTTCTGTGAAAACAAGCAGGTATTTTCACTGTGACGTACATACGAATTATGAGATCAAAGGTACCGGTATTAGCTTATGTCCGTTATTGGGACGGGTCACAACAAATCACCGTCAGACTGATCTGCCCCAACGATGACAAAGCAGTGTCAAAAAATATTAAAACTTGCATGGTGAATTCCTCTGTAAATTGGCATCAAATGCCATTTATCGATGGGTTCTAATAGTGTTCGAAAGAACATGTATATGTGCTGTGAATTGACTTTGTTTACTGGCAAAGCGTGAAAGCGCGGAGTAATCTACAGTGAATTGAACATCATCATGGGACCTACTCTCATGGACTGATTTGTGACACATTTGGCACTTCCATGTATCCCCTACTTTTGGGTATTTGCCTGAGACTCCAAATAATTGTTGCTATAAACACTGAAATCTTTATTTTTGCATCCTGTAAATATAAAAAAGAAAGCTTCCCATTTGTGTGTTTCTTTCCTGAATTACTTAAGATTAGCACATGTTCACAGGGCAGAAGCCATGATGAACACATTGTAACATGACTCGTTATTGGCTCGCTTTTGCATGTGACTCAACTGACCAATCAGGTGATGTGTTCTCTATCAGACCACATGACCAAGCAGCTGTTATTTACAGTGGTAGGAAAGATGCTGATGGCCCACGCACTTAATATGCGTTACAAGGAGATCTATTTCTGATTGAAATTTCAAATTTTGAATTTGAATTTTTAAATACATTATTTTTGCAAGGAACTTGACAATGCTATACATGTGCAAACTGACTACGGTGTACTGATAGCATTCATGGGAGCATGCAAACAATGGCGTTGATTTGCGTCCCATTAGCGGCAATGAGGAGGAGGATCTTTAAACCATTGCAAACTACATGTATTTATCTTTATAAGAAGTTTACCTGGGACAGTGACTCCCAGAAATTATACCACATTTTTCAGCGTAAGTCACGCATGCAAATTGTGTACTTTTCAATTTGTATGTTGCCTTGCAAGAGTCACCCTGTGGTGTGGTGTGTTGTGTGTTCTGGGGGTGAACCTGTGACTATGACTATCCTAACATATATCTATTCCTGGGCAGTATCTGCAGTTGCTGGTGTTTCATTGATTGCACACCCTGGATGTATCTGAGGGTAAAGCTTGTTGGGATCTAGAATTCTACTTGGGTGTTGTTTTAGATTGGTTGCTCTGTAAAAACCTAGTACTCTGTATTGCCTCTTAAGATGCTGTCATATTTTGAGGCTTGGATGGTGTTCCAGTCGTCTTGAATGTTTTTCACTGCCGCTAAGGTTGGGTGATATTGAGTGATCATTAAATAGACAGTGTATTCAGTTTTGTCCCTCTTGTGGTATGTGGTGATGGGGCTGTGCTGTAGCATGGTGTTTCTGACCCCACACATTCTCCAAGGCTTCATAAAGAAGTCATGAGGGGTTACCTCTCTGATTGTTACAATATTTGATTTTCAACACAAAGTGTTACTAGGGCCTGTATTATTCCGTTTCAAAAAACTAGAAATTCCGTTTCACCAGCCAGAAATTTCCAAATTCCATTTCAGTAGTTCTCTTTGTATGTAAAACACATTAAGGCAAAACAGCAAATTCCGTTTCAGAGGTGACAAAAATTCATAATTCCATTCCAGGCCCTATGTTACAGGTCCTGCTGTCATGTGCAGATGTACTTGACTCATAGAGTTGTCCACGTAGGCCTGTCATCTTTCAGAGCTCATGATGTGCAGATCTAGAATTCAGTTATACGTTTGTGGGTGTGTGTGTGTGTAGACTAGTACATATATTGTTGGTTTCATTGTACTGCTCGGAGTTGTCGATGCAAGGTACTTCCACAGTAGAGTGTTGCTCTGTGAAATTATTAATTCTTCAATCACAAGATTTCAGATGCATGATTGAAAAGAAGCAAAAAAAAAAAGCTTTTAAGGGTATGTGTGTATACAAATTGAAATGAACATTTTCAGCCAAGTAAGTTAGTTGTAGAATGCTGCCTTTAGATTACCGGATTTCCCATTATATGAAACCTGTAAAATTAAAAACTGTTGAATGGTGAAATGGCCTACTTAATTCAAATGTTCAACATTTAATTAGCATGCAGTCTAAATGGGAAGGTACACAAGCCATGTATACAGAAATGTTTTTTGCGTTCAATTGGGAAACAGTCGTCTCTTATAGCAGGGGGGAAAATTTGTTTTTTAAATTATTTTTGTGCAGGACATGTGACACAAAACTTTCATTTGTCCTCCCTCATAATATCACTTGTGATAATGAAGTGTACCTAAGTGTTGGTTTTAAAAAAGTATGTTTTAATGGAAATCATTTTGTCATACATTGTGTTTATGCGTCTATTATTCCAACAAAAGTTTAAATTTAATAGATTATGAATTTTGCCAATAAAAATCACTTGTCTACGGGACCAGTGAAATTTGAAAGTCACTTGTCTTCAAAAAGATTTCACTTGTCCCAGACAATAGAATCATAGGAATTTTCGCACCCTGTTAAGTTAAGAGGAACTTACTTATCAGGGACATTGTGATTCAAAAAGAACATCAGAACTCCAAATAATTATATGTAGTAATCCAGTTTGTGTTCCATGAACAGAATTCCACATGTTAAGAAATAGCAGTCCCCCAAATGATGTCTCCCTGGTCAAAAAGTTTGCCTGGAATCTGAGCTAGATTCATGAGCTACGACAATGCTAAATGGCTGGTAAGTCTGAGAGGCTGTGTTCCATCAGTTTCGTTGATGTGTTTAACTGGTCAGGGACAGTTAGGCAGACTGTTGAATCCCTTATATATAGAGCTAAATTCAGTCACAATGTGCCTTGATTGATTTTGCCATTAGGTTGCTCCATAACAGTACCTGCTGTATGTGACCCCTCCCTCTGCCAGGACAAAGTAATCACATACAACAGGTGGTCTTTTGCAGCAGGTAAATTTACCATAGATAGTTGAAATAAATGATGGCCACAAACAGCAGATGGTCTCTCACCGCAGTGGTCACATACAGCAGGTACCACAATGGTAAAAACAGGCCTAAGACAAGGCCACCCTTAAGATATTGCTTGTTTGCCGTCACCGGACCAACCCAAAGAATTCAATACCTAACAGAATATTTCTTTTTCATTCAAGGAATAAATCTTTCATTATTCGATATTACTATTTTTAGAATTTGAGAATTTTGTCTCCCTCTCAATGGCCCTCCTACCTACCCCCCCCCCCAAAAAAAAAATTAGATAAAGATGTTAGACCAGACCAACACACTTTTAAGGATGCTCCATAGACGAGAGTCATACCAGAGCAGATTATTAATTTTATGTTAAAATAACATCATTATTTGAAGAAAATATTCTCTTGCTGAATTTTTCCAAAACAGAGTACAATAAATCAGAAAAGAAAATAATATGGGGAAGAGATGTTTTCTGAATAAACAGGTAGTAGCATTTATTTATTTATTTTTTTTTTTTTTTTTCCTATTCCGACTTCCAGTTTTTATGCCCTCCCACAGTGGAAAGGGGGGGGCATTATATTTTCGGATTGTTTGTCCGTCTGTCTTTGTTATTGTGATATCATAAAATTCCCTCAATGGATTTGTCGTAAATTTTGTAAACAGATGCATTCTTTGACTCTCATTAGCTGATTTGATTTTGGGGTCACTGTGACCTATTCACAGCTCAATGTGACCTATTTACTGCCTGTCTGAGCTTTGTTAACAAAAATTCTTCATAATGCCCTCGTGGATTTTTCTCAAATTTGGTACACAGATGCATTCCTTGGCTCTCATTAGCTGATTAGATTTTGCGGTTGCTGTGACCTATTTACAGCCCATCGGAGCTTTGCTAGCACAATATCTTCATAATGCTTAGATGCATTTTTCTCAAATTTGGTACACAAATGCATTCTTTGACTTTCATTAGCTCTGATTAGATTTTAAGGTCAATGTGACCTATTTACAGCTTACTGTGACCTATTTACTGTTAATTTGAGCTTTGTTAGCACAATATCTTCAAAATGCCAGAACAATTTTTTTTCTCAAATTGGTACACAGATGCAATCTTTGACTCTCACTAGCTGATTAGATTTTGAGGTCAGTGTGACCTATTCACAGCTTACCATGACCTATTTACTGTCCATTTGAGCTTTGTTAGCACCATATCTTCAAAATACCTGGACAGATTTTTCTCGAATTTGGTACCCAAATATATTCTTAGGCTCCCACTAGCTGATTAGAATTTGAGGTCCGTGTGACCTAATTCCCACTCACTGTGACCTATTTTCTATTGTCTGAGCATTGTAAGCACAGCATCTCCTAAATGCCCATTGATGAATTTTTCTCAAATTTGATACAGGAATGCATTGCTTAGCATAGAATATGTGATTAATATTTGTGGTCAGTGTGATCTATTTACATGTGACTGTGATCTGTTAATTGTTCATGTGACCTTTTTTGAACCTTGATATATGCAAAATGCCTGGATGGATATATACACTTTAGTCTGACGTTGAAGAGCAATGTGTTGGTAGTTAAAGGGTAGGGTGAACAGGGGCGATGGGGAGGCATTCCAGTGATTGCATGCAATCATAGTGTTCTAGTTAATCTAGAATCATTCTATTGCCAAAGGAGATTATTTTAAAATTGTCTAAAATGTGGTAAAGTAAATTTTATATGATAAATTAATAAATGACAATGCTCCATATAATGATATATCTTGGAAGAATTTTATTTCAAGCACTTGACATTTTAAATTTAGAATACAAAAAGATGATAAAGAACTATATATTATGAAAATGTATGATTAATTGATGCTGAAAAAAGTTAAATTCCAGGGAACTGGTACTTCTTTTTGAACATTGGTAAAATATGGTAGATAGTAGTTCTGTTAAATTAGAAAAATGTATTCCATATGGACATGCCATGCATTAATATAATAGTGAAAAAATGAAAAAGACATTATTTCACTGTCTGGGTCATGTCTGATGGCTCCGTGTTTCAAGTAAAGACCACAAATGTTTAGCTCTGCTGAGCAAAGGTCACAGAGCTCATGCAATCACTCATGTCTGCCCATCCGCCTGTCAACTTTTGCTTGTGAGCATAATACAGTCCATAGTTTTCAAGATAGCCCAATGTTACTTTCAGGACTTGCCAAGTGTATGAAAATCAAGGTCGTTTGATATTAGTGGTGCCACCAACAGTAGTATGTAATATATGGGTCAAAATGTGAAAACCTTGTGAGCACTCTGGCATGCTTAATGATTGATAGATGTTCATGAAATTTAGTGGGATTGTGGAAATCTTAGCTGTTAATGATACTAGCGGCACCACCTGTTACTTGATGGAAATTATGAGCCAAAATGTGATGAAAGATATAAAATTCCATATATCTTAAAAAAATTCATGAATTAGACATGCCAAATTGATAGGATATATAGATCACGCCCAAAGCTGATATGGTATGTAATGTCAGTGACCTTGACCTATTTTTGTCAGGTCACCAGTCCTATAAAGTTGAAAACGGGCATCTAATAATGGTAGGGTGTTGCTTGGACATCAATGGCAAAGAGAATTGAGCCTCCAGATCAAAATTGCACTTGAGTACATTGCACATAAAAGTCTATTTTGGTGACCTATTTTATGGGTCACTGTGACCCAAAGATTGTGGACTTTGACGCTTGTCCAAATTTGTTGTTTTTCTTCAATAGCTGAAAAATTTATTACCCTATTTTAACAAACAGACCATGAATGGAAAGCTGGAAGCAGGATGCACATTTTAAACATTAGCAATTTTTTAATCTGAGTTGAAGGTCAAGGTCAAATGGGTGGGGGTGGGAGAGATCATCATGGCCCAGCTTGACAGGGTAAGACCTTGGAACAGATCCTTGTCCCACCTGAGCTTGAAAAAAAGTCACTCAGACTCCAAAGGGAATACTTTTAGACATAGCAGAACAGTTAGGGATCATAGATTTGTTTGGTACCAATGGTGGTAATTATGTCATGGGAAAAGTCCTAGTCTTACACTAATATATCAGCTTCTCATGCATGTGTCACTGTGACCCTGCTTTATAGTTCAAGCTGAAACAAAACTTTTGCTCATCGTGACTTGATTTGTATATTGTTCATAACTTTATGTTAAGTGCTTCTTATGCACAGTGTACATCTTTCCACGTGTCTGCCATAGGCTCAGATTCTCAGTGCATACTCACACGGAGCAAACTGCATGCAAAAGGGGGGGGGGAGGGTGCTCTCCTATCTGCCATGTATCATGGCCCAAGACACAGGAAACCCTGCACTTGAAAAGAGAGTACATGTATCCGTCAAGTGACTGGATGCAGCTTCACATGTGAGATGTGCAATTTCCATTTTAAGCAAGACAATGGTTCCTGGCTTGAGAGTCCACTTCTATTAAAGATCACCTGTCTTGAAAAACCAATTTTCAAGATGCCAAAATTTGTAGTTTTTGGGCTATTTGTAGACCACCACCTGTCTTGAGAGGCCTTGGTTTGGTCATCCATAGGGGTGGTCCTTTAAAACAGGTTTCACTGTACATCAGGACTGATGCTGAAAGCAGAGTAAATTACCAGAAGAATTAATGGAACATGCAAGTCGTATCCGTGAAGCTGTATCCATTTACAAGACAGTGGTTCTGTTTTTCCCGGGTTTGAATGTGAAACAAGATTTAGTAGAATTGCTTGCTCAATGCATAATTGTAAATATGCACAGTGTAATTTTAGGATCGTCAAGCTTTTGACAATTCCAGTTTCAATTGCTGTACAAGGGTAATTGATCCAGGTCGTGTAGCCATGTAGGGAAAGCAACACTGCAAGGATTGGATAGAGCTGAAAAGAAATATTACTTGGGTAGTGGGCCTGTCAAGCTATTAAATGTAAATTTGAGATAAACCTGTGTAGGTCATTTCCCAATGCACCTTGCGGCAGGTTAGGTCGTTTAAATATAGCGCCATAGTTAAAGTACAGGGGTTTGACATTGCAAAGTTGATCGTTATTTTCCAACGTACTACGGAAGTGTTTACAAGCTACAATGAGAGTCTACAATTCCAAAGTTCCTGACTGTAAGCCAGACACAAGAAAACTGGGTAAATTGGATAAATACCCCTGAATGCAAGGGGTAGCTTTCCACAGTTTTCCTCCAAAGAAACATAGAAACAACGGGAGTGGTTGAATATGGTGAAAAGACTAGAAGATAATGAATCACCAGGCAAATTTGACAGAATTTGTTCCAAGACATTTTGTTGGGGGTAAAGGTACGACGCCAGAACACTCAGTGCCCACGTAATTTCCGTATAACAAGTGGACAATTGCAGAAAAACAACGAACAGCAAACCGATGGCAGAACCGTGTCAGACGGCCGAGGATCGAGCAACCTACCCAGCAACGGAGAAAGGGCAGTTGCCAAGTAGGAAGCGGGGATGCGATCGCTGCGTTGCAGCGGTAGCTCACAGTACTAGCTAATTTGGATTAAAGCTATTCTCAAGTGGAAAGTTTTCATTATTAGATCCAATCCAGCTGTTAAGCCCTGTCCTAGTTTGCATTATGTGAATACACACACCCCAGGCTAGTGCTGTCCATTAGCTAAGTAGCCAATAGCTGGAAAGGATGTGATTTGTCTAAAAGCATTTTGTAATCTGTAGTAAAATTGGCAGATCAAATTTCAAAATTTATTGCAGTATTGAAAAACGAGATTTATGATACATGAACATGGATAGTTTAAAATTATTAACAATAAGAGACTGACAAATTTTGTTTGTTTGTTTGTTTGTTTGTTTGTTTGTTTTTTGTTTTTTTTTTGCTCTCCTTGACCATAGGTCATTACTTTCTCATAGTCATGGAGGGAATACAGATTGGGAAATGACTTTTGTTATAATGGTCATTACATTTGAATTTGTTCACTTGTATCAATGTACCAAGACAGGAATGTTACACACAGAAGAAAAGCCTATGGCCTGGGGAGTCATGGTGGCACCACAGGTGGCAGTGTAGTCTGTAGCTTAAAATAGAAGGGAGATTTGCCCTGCCCTTTTTGTTTTGCTCCCTGCCCTTTTTCTTTACTCCCTGCCTTTTCTTTAGCTCCTTGCCCTTTTCTCCTATGTTTTTTGATATTCTGGGCAATTACATTCATTTTCTCATAAAATTTCAATATAATTTAAACGAATTGGCAAGACTGTGTAACAGTTTATCTATTGACCATGAGTATATGATACAAATTCAGAGCTATTTCCATAAAAACAACAAAAAAGCCTGTTTGTTGGACCTCTACTTTTGGATGCCCTTTTTGATTGTCATTGTGTGCTTTAAAAGTGCCCTTTTAGATGAAAGGTGCCCTGCCCTCCTAAAAAGCAGGGGACAACACTGGGCGGTATCAAGTGGAACTAGCATCATAGATATTAAAACTACATTAAATAAGTTATTTTGTTTATAAATTGAGATAGAACGTGTAAATTTACAACAAATATTTGCTACCCAACTTGATCAAATTTTGTAAAATTTTGGGTTACCTTGATCTATTTTTCAATGCCTTTAACGATTTATTAAAGGATACTAAATTTGACATGATGAGAAATAAGAAGGCTAACAATACCAAATGTTCCATAAATGTGTATCATGTGGAAGTTCGATATTGCATAATAGGTGACCTTGACCTACTTTTCCAAGGTCACAGAGGGGATGGGTGTCAGGAAATGATTTTATTGTGATGCCTATGACATCATAAATTGAGATGCAACTGCAAAACGTATACCAAATATGCATTAGGCCACTGGTCACATTTTTAATCACATGTTTGTTGTTTCACCTTGACCTGTTTTTCAAGGTCATTCAGCACTCGAAGGACAGTAAACTCAAAGGTTGATAAAGAATGATGGGAATAAGGCCAGATGTGCCACAAATGTGTGTTAATGTGAAAGTTTGGTGTTGCATCATGTGGATGACTGACACATTGCTCAGGGTTATGGAGGGAACGCAATTAAAAAATGAATTTTTTGTGATGGTAATCAGATGATATGTCAGCAGAGCATTAGGACCATGGGCCTTTTTTCTAAGGATGTGAGAGTTGCTGTGGCCAAGTTGACAACAGCTGTGTAATTCCAAGCGCCAGCCCAGTAAAAAAAAAAATAAGTAAAATAAAATTAAAAATTAAAAAATGCTTACCATTTTTATCAAATTGATAGATTACTACTCTCACATGATTATAAAAGGCATGATTTGGAATTGTGGATGTTTTTGAGAAGTTGGGTGTGCAAAACACACCTGTAGACCGAGACAGCTGATATACTGTCTCAAATAGTATGTATTCACTACATTGATAAGGGCAGGATAGTGTATTCCATTAGCAGAGTTACAACAACTGGCAATTATATGTGTAGTCAGCTGTATCTCCTTAGTCTTTGAAAGGTGTCAGTTCCCACATTTGTGTGACCTTACATAATTATGCCCCCTTCTGACAGAGGAGAGGCATATAAAAATGTCCGTTTCACATATTAGATTTGCGGAATTTTACACGTACATGTATACAAGTGTATCAGGACACAAAGATGTGTCCTGCAACAAAACTGGGTTGTAAGTCAAGTGTCTGGGTCATGGTGATACATGTATTTATTAAAACCACAATACATGTACATCAAACTAATTACTGTACTGGCTTTTTTTTTTTCTTGGTAGTGTGTCCAGGCTGCAGCTCTATTGTTCTTTCTAGATTCAGGAAACTGCACACAAGAATATATCAGGACACAGGGGTGTCATGCAACAAAATTGGGTCAGTAGGTCAAGTGTCTAGGTCACAGTGACATTTTATGAAACTACAATACATCAGACTGACATATTGGCTCACACATCGTGGGAATGGTGGATCTGGGCCCATGGTAATTCTTGGACATTAACAGGAAAGTACCTGTGGGGTTTCCGTTGGTGGTATCAATTTTGACCTAGACAGGTCAAACTGACATACTGGCTCATATCTTACAACTGCATAGTTCTAGACACATGGTTTGCTATTGATAATGTAAGGCCAGAAAATTGCTATGTCCTGATGTCCAGGACAAGTAAAATTTGATGCAGAACAAGTGGAAATTAAGTAAAATTTACATGTAAATGATAAGGAACTTTATACTAATGATGAAATTTTCTCACCCTGGCATAGGACAGTAGCTATGGGATTTCTGTTGGGTTGTTAATTTTGATCTTTAGTTACCTTGAAAGGTGAAACTAACATATTGGCTTGTATCTTGGAAATGGTGGATACTCGGCCCTTCGTCACTATTAAACATGAATAGGACAGTACCTGTGGGGTTTGTTTTGGTGTTGTGAATCTTGATCTCCGGTGACCTTGATGAACCATACCAGTATGTAGCTAGGTGGGGATTGCAGATAGGTGACTGTGACCTAACTTTCAAGGTCATGGGGTCACATATACTCAACTGGTGACACTAGGAATTTTACAACTGTAGCCAGTTTGGCTAAAGTAACATTAACATGTTCAGCCAAGTGCTGGTTATGTTGGCGAAAACCATGGGCAAAATTCTACATTTGAAATTATGTTTAGTAAATCTGAATAAAATTAAAAATAAGTAAAAGACCATGAACATATGCATCAAAAGTTGAATGAATTATATCCATGTCCTATTTGGTCACAACTTACAGAAGTTCGTTGACTAAATCAGAGCTTTTTAGTGAGTGGCTGTTTGGCTAATGAATAGTGTTGGCCTAGCTCAAAAAAAAGGAATATTTTTAGGTCTGCAGACCACAGGTCGCACAGCTAATACCATCACTCATGTTCATCAGTCTGTCTGTCCACAAACGTTAGCTCTCCAAAAATACTCACTTTACAGAGACCAAATTTTTATCACAGGGGGCCATTGAGGTGCTCCATGTACTTATTGAAAAGTAGGTCACTTAGTCACATATTTAGGTCACAGTACAACATTAAAGATAAAAGGTGTTAACACAGTATCTAAAAAAATATTGAATGTAGCTTCATCAATTATTTATGACAGTTGGTCCTAAGGATGCTTCAGAAGCCTATCGAAAACTAGGTCCCTGGGTCACATATAGGTCACAGTGGTGCATTGAAGAAAAATGACGGTACCATGATATCTTCAAATCTTAATTTTCTGATTGAAGCTGCACCAATTATTTATGACAGTTGGTTCTAAGGATGCCGCAGACACCTAGTGAATACTAGGTCACAGGGTCACATATTTAGGTCACAGTGCTGCATTGAAGAAAAATGGCCTTGCCATGATATCTCTGCTCATTGCTTTTGCACCTAAGCTATGTCATTAGGTCAAACAGAAGTAACCTTGACCTGCCCAAGGGTATTGTCGTCACCTGTGCATCTATCCACCTGTCAGTCTGTCCATCCTGTCTGAGGGGTTTTCGGTCACTGATGGGCTTCTAGTTTCTTTTTTTTTTAGCTCCAGATGCTGATTTTGTGAGTCAGCAGAGCTTGTGAAATCTCTTGTGTTCATTTTCCATCCATTAGTGTGTCTGCTGGACTTTTTGAAGGCTGTCAGGCCTAGCTGTCACATATGTTAGAATATTGAAGTGGTGTTTGGGTCATGCGAAAACCCAAGTTGTCTTTGTTGTAGCTTTCTCTTGAATAGTTGTATATGTCAAGTGTTTGAAAATGCCAATATCTGAAACTAGTCTACTTTCATATGACGTCAAATTATTGATAAAATCATATTTTTTACATGATGTTGAAGTGCAGCCCGTTCTCTGCTATATCTTTGCCTGGGAAATAATCCCACGTGTGATTGATATCTGTATCATGGCACATTGTAATAAACCACAAATTGAATCTGGTGATCGTTAAAATAGTGTTGTGTTTTTTCTTCTTTAGTATGTCAAAAAAATTACAATCCAATTTTAATTTTAGTGGCAAAGTTGACAATTTTTATACTTGTGTGCCAACAGCACAAGAGACAGTTACTGGATAACTGTTGGATAGTCATGAATAGATTTATCTGTCTATTGACCTTGAGCACTGTGTGTGTAAAGCAGGCATAATACCTTTATTCATTGTTATCCCCCGCCCAGGAAATGGGGGCAGGGGATATATAGTAATGAGCTCCGTCCTTCCGTCCGTCCTTCGAAATAACATTTGTCCGGACCATATCTCGAACAATTAAAGAGCCAGCTCTTTCAAATTTTCAGGGAAGGTGCAGCTTATATAGTAGGTGTGCATAGGTACATCCGTTTTGGTGTAATTAGCCTCCTTCATTAATTGACAAAGTTTGTTTTAAAAGCAGCCTTCTGTCCATCCGTCTCAAACAATTTTGTCTGGCCATATCTCAAAAAATATAAGAGCCAGCTCTTTCAAGTTTTCAGGGTTGATGCAGCTTATATTGTAGGCGTGCATAGGCACATTGATTTTGGCGTAATTATTCTCCATTAATTATGTCTCCCGGTGCAATGGGTTTGTCATTTAAAATTGACGGGGACGCAATAAATCCGCAAGGATTTGACTTAAGAAGTTGAAATTATGCATGATTATGTACCATAATATGAACAAGGTTGGGATTGTAGATGGGTGACCTTGACCTATTTTCAAGGTCACGTGGCCACTTTTTAAAAATCATTGCAGATGCACTCGTGAAAGATTTTACTTAAAGAGGTTGACATTTTGTGTGATTATGTTTCTATGTAAGACTTTTGTAAGACCTTGCTTGTAACTGCAAATGTATGACCTTGACCTATTTTTCAAGGTCACATGGGCATTTCGTCAAAAATCAATGTTTTGAAATGTCAATAAAGAGTGTACCTTCACCATATCTGTAGATCATTGGAATCGGTATGCCTATTAATAAAGATAAGGGTGACAATAGTAAGGGCGCACGGGGAGACATTTGATTTTCTGTTGGAAAATCAGCCTGTTCTAGTTAATTAACAAAGTTAGTGAGGCAGCCTCAATATCTTCCTCACACTTTTGTTCAGCCCATATCTCTTAAAATATTATAGCTGGGCCTTTCAAATTTTCAGGGCAGATACATATTATGTACAGTGGTACCTCTTTTGAGAGACCGCCCCTACGGCAGGTCAAAATGCAGTCTCTCAAAGCAGGTGGTCTTTCATTAGAGGTACAACAACATGGAAAAGATAGCACAGTGTTCTGAGAGAGCGGTCTTAAAAAGATATGCGGTCTCTCAAGAGAGGTACCACGTAGTAGGTGTTTATAGGCAGTTTTTGTGTGTGTCTAATTATCCTCCATCTTTAATTAATTAGCACAACTTGTTAAGCAGCCAAAAAAAATTCCCCATAATATCTTCCCCATATCTGGAAAAATATAAGGGCCAGCTCTTTAAATTTTCAAGGTAGGTGCAGGTTATACAGTAGGTGGGCATAGGCATATTGATTTTGACCTCATTATTCTCCTTGATTTGTTTATTAACAAAACTTGGTGAGAAGCCTCAATATCTTCCCCACAATTTTGTCCAGCCCATATCTTTCAAAATATAACAACTGGTCCTTTCAAATTTTCAGGGCAGGTACGTCATATGTAGTAGGCATACCGTATTCATTCCAATTAGCGCACATGTCCCAAAAATCGCACACCCCCACTTTTACTGAATGATCCCCAAAGTAATGTGAACCTGGTGTGGTTTTCAATGTGACTGTTTTATCACAAAAAGCATGATGGTTGGTTTGTTTTGTTTTTTAAGTGCTGTCCACCTTTTCTGCATTTCTGTGTGCAGTTTGAAAACATGAACTCCCTCTTTGCTGAGCACTTCCTGTTATGTTGCATATGCTCTGTTGCCACTTTCTGTTTAGGTAGCCATACTGGCTTGTTCACATGGGAGGCAGGCCCAGGCATTTGGTTGGCTGAATGTCACCTCTGTTTACCCAAATTTTTGTTTTTTATCAACACAAATGAAGTTTGATATGTATGTTATCATCCTATGGTGTTTAGGTGAGTCTACAAAATTTATATTGATAGTTTTACCGGCGATTGGACAGACGTAAAAAATGATTACTGTTCCAACGCTTTGGAAGACTTGCCATGGGAAAAATTGGGAGTGTGCATTATGATCGATTTTTCTGGGCTGGATTTTCATGTAAAATATTTTCTAAGCACACAATGGCCAATTGGAATGAATACGGTATATAGGCACATTTTTCAGTGCCTGACTATCCTCATTGCGTAATATGCAGCAGTAGTACAGTGCAAGTATTGAATATTGTCAAAACTGTTGTATGAAATACTTTACTGTTACACATAGATGTTCTCCAGCTGGACCTTCACCAAAGTTGTGGAGGAGATGATGGTGCAGTAATTATTCATTTCCTGACAGGGCATGCATATGTGGTGTTTGGTAAAGTTGGGCTTTTTGCTGAGTCAGCAAATCTGACATACTGGCTTAATATGCTTGGTAATGGTGGATCGAAAGTCTGTTGTTACTTTCAGACATTAATAGGAAAATACCGATGAGGTTCTTTTGCGGTTGCTAATTTTGACCTGGAGTGATCTTGAAACGTCAAATTGACAAATTGGCTTAAATTCCAATAATATCAAATTTTTGGTTGCTTATTGGTTTGGCAAAGAAAAAAAAAATCATGTTTCCAACTTACCCTGCCAACTCAATATATTGTTTTTGGTGGTCTTAGCAACGATGTCAAAACATCGTAAAAAATTATCGAGGTTCGCATTGCAAATTCTTCTGCAAATGAGCATCAAATGCCATTTATCGGTGGTTTCTAATAGTGTTGGAAAAAATAGATATCATATAGCTGCCTTGAGTTGATGTCCAGGGCAAAAACAACACACAATTGCCAGGCACACGCAAGTGACAGCGTGGAGTAGACCTATGGTGAACTGAGCATCATTCTGGGACCTGCTCTCATCAAGTGATTTAGGACACCTTTTGGCACTTCCCTCTGGCCCTTACCTTTGTGTATTTGCCTGTGACTCCAAATAATTGTTGCTATAAACACTGGAATCTTTATTTCCGCATGCTAAAATATAAACAAAGCTTCCCATTTGTGTGTTCTCTCCGTAAATTACATAAGATTCACACATGTTCACAGGGCCAAAACTTTGCGAGAATCTATTTGGATTTTTGTCAATTAGTTTTCTTATTAAAGAAAGACAAGTTTAGGAGAATCTTTACGAGAATGGATTCTCAGATTCTCGCCGAAATTCCAGCCCTGGTTCACATGGTGGAAGCCATGATGAACACAAAGTAACAGGACCTGTAATTGGCTCATTTTTGCATGTGACTCAATTGACCAACTAGGTGGTGTGTTGATTGTTAGACCACATAGCCTCCGCAGCTGTGTATACAGTGGCAGGAAAGATAGTGATGGTGCACACACGTGACGTGTATCACAAGGAGACTTATTTCTGATTTGGAATATTAAATTTTTCGTTTGAATTTGAATCAAGAACACCATTTATTACGAGCAATTTGCCAATACAGTGTTCGCAAAATCACTACAATGTACCAATAGCATTCATGGTATAGGTATCCAAATGATTTACATCCCAAACATGATATTTTTAGCTCTGCTGACAAAAGGTCGCAGAGCTTATGTGACTTCTGATGTGTGTCCGTTCGTCCGTAAACTTTTGCTCATTAGCGCAATCCCTTCCACAGTTTTCAAGTCAGCCGAATATGACTTACAGAGTGTATGAAAATCTAAACCCCTTTATATTTTGGTGGCTTCGCCTACAATATTATGTAATGTAGGGGTCAAAATGTGAAAATCTTGTGAACACTCTACTCTAGCATCTTTCATTTGAGGCAGATCTTCACCAAATTTAGTGGGATTGTAGAGGAGGTCAAAGTCTAAGTTGGTTATAATACTATGGGCGCCACCTATAAATTCATGGAAATTATGAGCCAAAATGTGTTTTAAGATATAAAATTCCATGTTTGGAAAAGTAATTGGATAAAATTTGCCAAATTTATAGGATATATAGACCATGGCCAAAGGTAGAATATTTTGCAATATCAGTGACCTAGACGTATTTTTGTGAGGTCACCATACCTGTAAAATTGAAAATGTGATTATGTAATGGCAAGGTGTAGCTTGGACATCAATGGCAAAGAGAATTGAGCCAGGGCAAAATTGCGCTTGGTTACATAATACATAAAAGTGTACTTGGTGACTTATTTTTCAGGTCACCATGACCCAGTTATTGTGGAATTTAGTGCTTGTACAAGTTTATTGTTTTTCGTCAGTAACTCAAAAAGTTATTACCTGATCTGAACAAACTTGCTATATAGGGAAAGCTGGATGTAGGGCACACATTTGGAACGTTAACAATTTTTTAATCAAAGTTGAAGGTCAAGGTCTAAAGGCCAGTTTGAATATAGGGTTAATCTCCTGAATGCTCTGCACCCCACAATTTTTGGGATAGTGATAGGCCCATATAACATTAAAGAGTTACAAAGTGTATGAAAATCTTCATTGACATCAATGTTGGTGGCGCCACCTGTAGTATTATGTAATGTACAGGTCAAAATGTATTTGATTCAATAGTCCACAGTTTTCAAGTCAGCTCAATATAACTTTCATGACTTACAGGGTGTATAAAAATCCTGTTCCATTTCAGTATTGGTGGTGCCACCTACAATATAATGCAATATCGGGATCAAAATATGAAAATCTTGTGAACACTCTAGCATCTTAAATTTTTGGTCGATCTTCACCAAATTATGTGGTATTGTGCGGGAGGTCAAAGTCTAAGTTGATTATGATAGTGGGGCCATCCATAATTTGATGGAAATTATGAGCCAAAATGGGTTTTAAGATGTAAAATTCCATATCTTGAAGAGTAATTGGATTAGACTTGCCAAATTTATAGGATGTATAGACAATGTCAGAAGCGAGAATTTTATGTAATGTCAGTAACCTTGACATATTTTTGTGAGGTCACCATGCCTGTAAAGTTGAAAGAGGTGATTTAGTAATGGCAGGGTGTAGCTTTGACATCAATGGCAATGTCAGCACAGCACCAGGACCATTGGCCTCTTGTATTTCACAATTTGGGTGAACTTGATCTTCTGTCCCAAGGTCACTGAGGACTAAAGGTAAGGACTCACTTATAGTTGTCTTGGCATATGCAACAATATCCATCACAGGAATTGCTCAAATCAGCTATGATTACATGTGGAGTGAAATGCCATCTGGTGGACATTCTATACACTAAATGTACATGAGTTTTACATGGTCAGAAGCCACCTGAGAACTTGCAACTTTGAAATGAACAGGTGCAATATAGCCATGATGCCTGCAGAGCATTAGGCCCATGGGCCTCTTTCTTGTTTGTTAGTACAGTTACAAAATATACTTTTTCATTGTTAAAAGAAAAGAAGAAAGCTACCTACCAACCCTCTCCTTTTTTTCAACCACAAACCGGAAACATGAATTTTTTTTTTTTTAAGGAGTAAGCACTTGTACAGACAATACAGAAGTAAAACCTGCACTCGCAGAACCAGCAGAATCCAGTCACTAGAAAGCAAGATTATCATGAACCTTGTGTCTCTAATCTGCCAGAGAAGAGCATACAATATAAGACAGCTCATGAATTTTAAGGCTGATAGATAATAAGTGTCAAAGAAAGTTGTTTCCATTCTTAAACACTGGCTTCTAAGAAGGATGCACACACATGTGCACTCATGCTTTGCACGCCCAAGCAATGATGAAGAACTTTCTGATTCAGTTGTTGATTGTCAGTCTTGGCATTGGCCAAAAAAAAGTTTCCTTTCAAAAAGGAACCAGATTTGACAAGAATAAAGGGGAGAAATAGGTTGGGACAAGTTTGGATACAATTGGTATTGTACAAATTACCTGAAATCTTAGATGAGGCACAGTGATTATGAAGTCATCAGACATGTGCGCGGGATCACATGTGTATGTTCTGCGCATGGTCAAACAAACATGGATGCCATACATAGCTTATCATGTAGTGATTGGCTGAAATTACCATAAATATAAGAAAGATATGTGTAAAAAACAGTGTCTTTTTGTTGAGAATATATATGGAAAATATATGCGATGGAGTATCAGAATTTGTGAATGGGCTGAAATGGAATATTTGGCACTGTATCTTTGACAAAGAAATACATGTATATGAAACTGTAATTAGTATCGTTGAGTGCGGAGGTCCTAATCCCCTAAACTAAAACAATGCCAGACCACATAGAGTCTGGCAAAAATACATGGGTATGTTTAACACCCCTTGTCCCCTGCATGGTCTCTATCCCTATATGTGAAAATGAAACAGGATCTGACTCCAGTAAAGTGCTCTGTTGTGACTTTGTATAACCCTCATTTAACAAGCCAAAAATAGGTACTAGTGGTGAAAGCAGTGAAATATTGAGTGAACACATCTTGGTGTAATATTGGCTTAGTACCCAGCCAAGCTGGGCATGATGTGTAGGAGTTAAAGGGCAGTGCCCTACACATTATCTGGGGAGGCCAAAACTAATTGCACAGGGCTTTTAAAACCAGCTGGCTCAGGTGGTCTTGTGAAAGTCCTTTTTAGACTGCTTTTGAGAGTTGTGTTCTTCTAATGTGACTGGCATTTATGCACACAACTGAAAAATGTGTTGTGTGGTTCAGGTCTTGAAGAATTCTTCACTTCCTTCCATTTTCTTTGTTTGTTTGTTTGTTTGTGTTTTTTTTTTAATTGCTTTTGTTGGCTGTTTTATTCTGTGAATAATGTCCAGAGCATGTCACAATCATTTTATTGCTGTCTGTCATCAGTACATGGGTCGTTCATGATCCTAACCCTTACAGGCCAACAGGGATGATGTTTCTCCCGTGTTACATCATTCTTCCTATACAGGAATTTGAATTTTCTTTTGCTCGGCTGGCTTTACAAAACCGGCAAAGCTCACAGGATGATTTTGTCTGGATGGGGAAACTCAGAATTTTTTTTTCTGAATGGTGAAGCTGATATACAGAGGTGTTAATGGCCTAGCATGCCCACCAGTGTGGTGAAGATGTCTTAATGAGGACTTGTAGCTTGAATCAATATGAGGTCTGTAATTTTTAAGCTCTGCTGACCTGAGGTTGCAGAGCTTTTGTGTAATCTTCCGTGTCTGTCCGTCTATAAACTTTTTTTGGAAGTGCAATACAGCCCACAGTTTTCAAGTTAACTCCGTAACTTTCATGTCTTATAAAGGGCATTTAACTCTAGTATTATGTAGCATATGGACCAAAATGTGAAAATTTTGAGAATGCTTTTTTTTAACCAAATAATTTGTAGTGAATCGTCACAGAACATGGTTGGAATGTCAATCTGGCTTAAAGATGAAAATATACCGTAATAAGGTGTCACCACCTGCACTATTGTCATAGGGTGACATATACACAGCTGTACTGCTGAGATTGTATAATTCTGATTGCTTGTAATTTTTACCCTTGGGACATGCAGTGCGGGATGGTATTGTCGTCCCCAGCGTTGTCCGTCCGTCTTGTCAACGTAACGGCGATTCTAAAAAAATATTGATCGTAGCTATACCAAATTTTTGTCACAGAAGGACCTTATGATGGAACAGGTTCCTTTTTAAAACCAGCTTCCTCTGATTATTTTTAAAGTTTTTATGAAACTTTTAATATATTTATTTGAAAGCTGTCTGAGGGGCATCAACTCTGATGACGTTACCGCAATATCTCAAAAAATATTGACCACAGCTTCACCAATTTGTTGTCAGAGATACATCTTATGATGGACCAGGTTCTTATGTAAAACCAGCTTCCTCTTTGTATTTATAAACTTTCTATGAAACTTTAAAGTATTTATCTTCAAGGCTGTCTGAGTGGTGCACAAGGGGACAATGTCACCATAATATCTCAACAAGGATCCAACACAGCCTCACCAATTTTTTTTTTTTTTTTTCAGAGATGAACATTATAGTGGACCACATTCCTATTGAAAACCAGCTTCGCATTATTTTTTAACTTATTATGAAACTTTCGAAGCATTTATTTGATGGCTGTCTGAGTGACGCACAGTACAGTGGCCACCAGAATTTGCCCCAAGAACGAAAGTGCTCTTTCATGTCCAAGACTAGAATATGGAACTTGTATTCAAAGTATTCTACTGCAATGTCTCAAAAAAAGATGCAGAATTGAGGGGAAAAAAGTTTGTGGGCACCGAGGGTAATCCGTTCTCAGAAGGCTATTTTATATAATTTATTATTGAACTTGCATTACAAGTTAAACTGCACAAAGTCAGATCGTAAACTAGTTAACTTGCAGATACATGCTCAGTAAAACCTGCCAAGCTGAACACCTCCGATAGCCAAACACAGCTGTTACCGGAACAATTTTTTGGGGTCCCAACTTCTTTGTATGTAGTTGATATGAGAGCCACGTGTTGGAACCTGCAATCCCTGAAAACCGAACACTTGATTTGGGTCCCAAGGCAACATTTAACTTGTCAAGGCTGAGCACTGAAAGAAGGAATTTTCGGGAAATTCATAGATATTTGATACTTCAAAAACATCAACTTTTTTCTCATATTCACCACTTTCATCAAATCTGTGCCATCAATGTATTCAAATGGTGTCAATAGTGTGGAGGTTCGAAAGTGAGACTTTCTACAGTTGTAAGTGCATTCAGAAGTTTAGCAGTATGATAAAGGGTAATACACATACTGTGTGTTAATGTTAGACAATAAATTGATGTTTTACTTCATCGATTTATGCACATGTAAATATACTGTCACAGGCAGGACAGATGTACCTTCTTCAGCACATGCACATGTGCATGTACAGTAGTCCCTGTCATGAGAGACCCCTGTCGTGAGAGACCACCCTCTCATGAGAGACCACTTTTCAGATTCCCAAGTCCTATACTTTCCATGTTAATTTACCTGTCGTGAAAGACCACCTGTCTCACAAGACCACTTTTTTGTTGCTATAGGGGTGGTCTCTGGTGACAGGGACCACTGTACCAGTAACATTAGTAATGTAGCCTAATGATATGGAAAAGTGTATGTACTGTTAGCCTAAAATTTATGAATCCTATAAACCTTTTTTTCCCAAGTAGTTGGAATTTTTATAAAGTTTATTTTTTTCATCTTAGACTTTATTTTTCCTGAGAGTTTTTGTAATCTATATAAATATCTGTATATATGTATCGGAGCTGGTGAATTCTCCAGTGCATGTGCATGTACAGGTGAACTCAAAGGTTACATGTGCAGGATGTAGCCACGAGGCCACACCCCCGACCCTCTATTAGCTGAACACCTCCAATACACAAACACTTTGGTTGGGCCCCAAGGGTGTTCGGCGTTGACAGGTTTTACTGTAATATATTTTACATGTATACAGTTTGAAGTTCAGTAGAACAGTAATGACGTTAACAACTGCTTAGTTACTGATGGTGTGAAACACAAGTCAACTGGTTGTTACCCAACACATGGAGAGGGGAAACGCAACAGAAGTGGACAGTTGGAAGAACTTCAAGAAGGGAGCAGAACAGTAAACATGAACTGAGCAAGGGTCCTTCTCTTGTATGGTTAGCCATACAGGCAAAAATTCATGTAGGGTGGGTTGCCTGCTCAATGTATATAGTGACTGAACTGCACATTGGATACTGAGGGTGCGAAAATTCCTACAATCCTATTGTCAGGCACAAGTGAAATCCTTTTGTGGACAAGTGACTTTTAAATTTCACTTGTCCTTTGGACAAGTACTTTTTAATTGGCAAAATTGGCAATCTGTCAAATTTTAAATTTTGATGGCATAACAGACACTTAAACTCACTGTATGACGTAATGGCTTCCATGAAAACATGCTCTTTTAAACCAAAACTTAGGAACACTTCATCAGCATGAGTGGTGTTATCAGGGAGGACAAGTGATAATTTTGTGTCACTTGTCCTACAGGCAAGTTGTTTCAAAATAATTATCTCTTGCCCTGGATATTCCATGTTGCTGTACATATTCACATATTTCCGTCGTCATTCAACAAAGTAAACAAATTCAAACAACTTCAACATCTTATGTGGTCGGTCAACAAAGAGTAAACACACTCATCACCCCAACAACTTACACTGCGGTAGTAGTGTAGGACATATGGACGGAAGTGTGTTAAAAAGACATTAAATTCAGTATTTTTAGAGAGAACAAGGCTGAGGAGACCAAATATACCACAAATACGTGTCATGTGGAAACTTTATTTTACATTATATAGATGACCGTGACATATTTTCTCAAGGTCATGGCAGGAATGCATTTCAGGAAATGATGTATTGTGGTGGTGATGACACCAGAACTTGTGGACATGTATGTCTGTAAATCTGTACCGGAGCACTACAGAGAGGCAAGTCTGTAATGTAAGGAGTTATGATGGTACCACTGGTGGTACACTGCAATACAGCTATTATACAGAATCAAACTAAATGACAGGGGTAACAAATAAATAGGGTTTGCTGTCCCTTGTGGTTTGCTGTGGCTTGAACTGCGTTGGTTGAAGCTGGCAGAGCCAGTGTGGCAGAGATTGAACCTTTTTTCCCCCTTGTTTAACAAAGGAATGAATTACGTCTGATATTGCATTTACAGACCTGAATTGTTTATGTGCCTCTCAGCTACCATGTACATCTGAGTGATGCCATGAGCTAAACTGATTAGCCTTGGACAGATAAATTGAAAACAAGAAAGATGAAGCCTGGAACTGTGGTCTTATTTGGATCAGATATAGTACTCCAGCTGTCCGCCAGCTTAGCACAGGACCCTCTTGGCCCTCTTGTATGGTTGCATGAATGCTGCGGAGGGTACACAGGTGGTAACACAAACTTGTACTGACCGCAGCTACTGACTGACTGACCATTTGAGAACAATTTAGCCAATTACAAGATAAATTCCCAGATCTGAATGCAGGACAACCTGTAGGTCATTTCCTGAACTACATGTTGGTATCAGAACAAGATGAATGCTGCCCATCTACATGAATTGGTTATACAAATCAAACAGGAAGCCTGGGGACATGTATTGATTTTGCTTTTCATGTCCAACTGTCAATCAAAATTCTTCATGTGTGAAGACTTGCCACATTTTTTGTGTGTGTATCTTTTCATAACTGTACAGGCCATTATCATTCTTGGCTCGGTATTCTAGCTATGGTCTGGATGCCCAAGATACTCTGAATTTGCGTCAGACCAGCATGCTAAGCCAGATGGGAACGTGTGTGACCACCATAAATAATACCTTTAAATTCAAGTGAGAGTCACCAAAATTTGTGGACGTTAAAATCAAGAGAAGGTGTGCTTAAAACACATAGAAGGGTCAGATTTCAGCCCACCTAGGGTCATTTTATACAGTTAAAGATCATATTTTAATTTGATTCCTACCACAAAATACTGGTATTGAGTAATAAAAAACTCAAATATACCAGGTTTTATTGCGAGTTACAGTTTTTACAGACTGTGGAACATGTGGAAGTTACATTTAGATTTTACACAGACAACCATTTATGAAAATTATCCCCCAGAGTTGAAACCCGACAACATAAAGATGCACTTGCAAATTTCCAAGCATATTTTTAAGTTTTTCAAAAGAATGCATGTGCAGCATCTGCGCAAGAGATTCTTGGGTTTCCTCTATTAATGAATTGTGTGGAAAAAATCTGTGTAAAAATGTTCTGATTTAAAAAAAATATATATCGTGAAAATGGCCCTGAATAATATTTACCAATTTGAAGATTATATTTTATGAAGAAAACTGTATGTATTTTAATAGAATTCTTTTCATCCAAGGAGCAGAACCTATAAGATTTTAACAAGTCACAGTCAAATGCTTTGGCGTGCATATCACCTTATGAATTCCTTTGGTGTAGCTCCGATTTTGGTAACATGCCTGCAGGAGTATCAGTTTTTTCTCCATTCTTGAAGTGGCAGTGTTGATGAATCAAGTGGCAGTGTTGATGGATCAAGGTCATTATCAGTGTCCTTAGTGTTCTAATTATCCCCTTTTTGACGAAAGCGGAACCCCTTACTTGTCCTCAGGGATTTATGTAATCCTATTGTTCCTGGATCATAGTAGTTTTGCCTTTTTTAGTGCAGCGTGCATCCTCTCTGAATTTTTTTAAGATAAGTGTCACGTCACCTTGGCATTCTCTGTATTCCTTGTGTATTTGTGCCCTTGGTTTTTGGTTGCTTTTCTCGGAGATCCATGGGCCCTTGGCTCTCCATTCAACTGCTCCAACAGAATCTGACATCATCTGCTTGAAACAGATGGGGAATGTAAGTCTCATTAATAAAAAATATGAAAAAAACCTTGTTACACTTTCGACCAAGAAAATGTTAAATTAAAACTTTTTTCTCCACCATTGTATATATACATGTACATGTACAGTAAAACATCGGTAAAATGGGCACCCATGGGACCAGAGCAAAATGCCCACTTTAGGGAGGTGCCCACTTTACAGAGGGTCTGCCATTTTGGGCTGTGTGGATGAGCAACAAAGTAAGGGGGGGGGGGGAGAAGATAGGGGAGAGTATGTATCTTAATCCCACGTGAAATAAATGAGAGAAGCAGTTTTTTCAACATTTTGCCTAAAGTTATTTCTTGGAAAAAATCAATTAAATATCAACTACATGTAGTATGTAGAAAAATAAAGTCCATAACAGGTCCCAACTCAATGATTACCAGCAGGCACATCAGTGTCAAACTGCAAGGTTGAGCAAATCACTGAGCTGACACTCATCCACACACCAACTTGCTTTCCAGTAGAGTCAGTTGTTCTCTCCACTTTGATACCTGAATCCTATGGTTAATCCACAAAGCTGTCAAAAGTCAGTGTGGACTAAAACAAGTGTTATGCTTTGCTGATGCTGACCTATACATGTACTGTACTCTGTTATGATGGGGGATCACATTACACTGTAGGTGATGGGCACTGATAGAAAAATGACACTTGCAGAATAAAAAAGTTAATGGTGGCAAGTCCTGATCCAAAAGATAACACTTTTACAAAGTAAAATATTTATTGAACAAAATAATAGTGCCCACTTTAACAGATTTTGGTACATGGTTAGGGTGCCCGATGCCCAGATTAGGGAGGTACCCACTTTAAAGAGGTGGCTTTAAAATGTAGTCAATAGGAAAAATGAAGTGGGACTAAAGAAAAGTGCCCACTGCAAGGACTTGCCCACTTTGGAGAGGTGCCCACATATGGAGGTTTTACTGTATATCAATACACATGTACATGCAACATAAGGTAAACTGAAAAATTATATCCGTTAAAAATTCAGAATTAAATAGACCTGCCTACCTAAATTAAGCACAAGCTATAAAAACATGCAAAAAATAGCTCAAATGGAAAACAAAAATACACTTAACATCAACATATATTCCACTATAAATGAAAGTATGCACTTTGGTCTAACTCATTTTGTGTACTTTTTATTCCATTTTAGAAAACTGACAAACGTGCATTACCAAAATTAAATTTTCTTCTATTAAGCGTATCAGATTGTGAAAATTATGTAACTATTGTCAGGTTTAGTTTTCATTCCATGGCCAAGAGTTAGTGCTAACACTGGACCATACTGATGATTCCATTTTCTAATGCAAACCTCCCAAATATGACACAGAACTTTTTTAAAATGCATGTTTTCAATGCAAAAATCAGAAAAAAAGATGTTTTTTTCTCTCACATTACAGCAAAAGCCTCGCATGTATTGATTCTTCTCCACTATGATGCAAGGTGCAACAATAATACCCGTATTCTATGAAATAATTTATTATAAGTAATTGCGTACTTGCATACGCGTGTGACCAATATTACTCGTAAAACTGAATGACCCCAGAGACCAAACCATGTGCAGCAATCATTTCAATTTTGAATATGTGAACGCGGGAATCCTAGCTCCATTGCCGGTGCAAAGTTACCCGTCAACTGCATGCAAGGTGATTCTGCAGTGATCCAGTGTACCATTTCCACATTTGTTGTGATACATGCGTCAACAAAACTGATCATATAACAAAACTCACCGCCTTGCTGGTTAAACTTGTGCAGTCCACGAGCCATGTAAATGCACCTTTCCTTTTGATTACCATGTAAGTCAATGGGCATTCTAATGCTAATTTACATTTTCGACTTCATCACGGTACTGTTATATTTGCAGCATCATGGTACTGTTATATTTGTTGGCAAATAGCCTCCGATAGGCTAATGTTTTATTGTATTACAGCCAACGTAAAATAAAGCTTTACTTACTTACTTACTTATGCCCGGAAGTCACTTTCAATACGCGCGTTTTGGAGATATGTCGAGTAGATAGAGCCACTGTTTGTGCTTTTCAAACAATTTTGCTTATACGCTTTTGTTTCAGTTAGTTCAGTAATGCAATTTTAATGCATAAAACAGAAAAAGATAGGGAAAATTGTTATTTCTAATTAGACATGGGTACACCTCGATGTTATATGAAAGAATCCCACAAAAAAAATGATGAAATCTTACTTTTGGCAATTTATTGAAAACAAGTGTTCATCACCCAAAATATCCCAATCCAGTATAAACTGATGTGATATTTCATCATTCAGGTGCAGTAAAATGATATTTACACATAATACCCTCATGAATGTAAAGGTTTTTAGCCCCACTGACCTAAGGTCGCAGAGCTTATACCATTGCTCATGTCCATCCGTCATTCTGTCTGTCCATCCATAAAATTTGGGGTTGTGAACATGATAACTTTACAACTTTTGATATTAGCCCAATACAACTTTCAAGACTTCTAGCATGTATGAAAATCTGGGTTCCTTTTGATATTGGTGGTGCCACCTACAATATTATGTAGTATAGGGGTCAAAATGTGAAAATCTTGTGAACACTCTAGCATCTTGAATTTTTGTGGATCTTCACCTAATTTTAGTGGGATTGTGGGGAAGATCAAAGTCTAAGTTGCTAATGATACTAGTGGCTCCACCCATAATTTGACAGAAATTATGAGCCAAAATGTGTTTTAAGATGTAAAATTCCATACATGTATTTGGAAAAGTTATTGGATTAGATTTGCCAAATTTATAGGATATTTAGACCATGTCCAATGCTAGAATGTTATATATTATCAGTTACCTTGACTAGTTTTTGTGAGGTCACCATGCCTGTAAAGTTATAAGAGGTGATTTTGTAATAGCAAGGTGTAGCTTGGATGTCTTGTATTACATAAGCTGGGTGACCTTGATCTTCTGTCCCAAGGTCACTGAGGACATAAAATGAAAGACTCACTTATTGTTGTCTTGGCACATGCAACAGTATCCCATCACAGGAGTTGCACAAATTAGCTATGAATAGATGTGGAGGGAAGTGCCACCTGGTGGACAAATATGACACTAAAATGACATCAGCTATAAATGTTCAGACACCACGTGAGGACTTGCAACTTTGAAATGAAGATGTAGGTGTGATAAAACCACAGTGCCAGCAGAGCATTAGGCCCATGGGCCTCTTGTTAATACAAAAATAAATGCAGAAGGCACGGAACTATTTTACAAGAACAACTGATAAAATTGGTAGCCTGAGTTTTCAAAGATGCACTGATTATGGCTTTCAATCTCTCAGCCAAACTTTGGTGCAAGGATATTGTCATCATCATATCATCTGTCCACACTTGTTCTTCTTGTGATAACTTCAAGAATACAAAGAGCTATATGACGTAAATTTGGTGTGTTGAACTCTCTTTTAAATATCTCAGGTGGGATTGCATATCAGCAACATTGACCTTCTGTGAGATCACATGGGCCAATGTTTCAGCCTGTCTCGCGTTGAGTATGTCCACTCTTGTATTCATCATAAAAACTTAATAATGCAAAGAGCTACTACACTTGAAGGTGAGATTGCACATCAGTGACCTTGGCTTCATGCTGAGGTCACAGGAGCCAACTTTGTCAGTTTCATGGCATGTTCATTCTTATTGTGACAACCGAAGTGTTAAGAATAAAAGGAGATACCTCAACCAAATTTGGTGTGTGGAACTCACTAATGGAGAGCTTGGATGGAATTGTGGATGAGCAACCTTGACCATGTTTCAAGGTCACAAGGATCAACTTTATCAATTGCAGTGCTCAGTATCAGAGTAATAACTTGAGTTTGGAATGAGCCTCTCAAATAAAATTTGGTACATGTACAGGTGTTCCTTTGATGGAGTCCTAGGCCCATGGTTACTATTATTGAACATTAATAGGAAGTACATGTGGTTTCATTTGGTGTGCCTCAGGCCTCTGCTACTGGCAGAGTTGTGAAGATGAAGAGTTCATTGGCCAAGGGGTATTGAGGGCATAAACTGGTTTATTATACATACATACATACATACATACATACATACATACATACATACATACATACATACATACATACATACATACAGTGCTCCCTCTCTATAACGCTGGTGTTGGGGTCCACAGGGTATACCATGTTATAGCAAAACCACCCTATAACAGAGGGACTTTCAACATAGAACTAATGGCAAAACTAGCAATGAGAAGACTAGGCAAGTGTTGATGAGAACAGATACATGGTGTGCCAAATAAGCCTGACGCGTTTCATCCTTCACTGGACTCATCACAGGCTAATGAGTAATGATTGACCACAGGTTGAGCATAACTTTAGTGTTATGCCCAGCAGTACAGAGAGTTGAAATCTTTCAACTCCACAGTCAAGTGGTTCAATCAAAACTGAATGCTGCATTGTGTGTGTGGCCTTTATATAGGGCCATGTAACGTTGCTAGGGGAAATCTAGACGTTACGTTGTATTGTGATGTCATCAATTATGGGTCAGCATTTTTAGCCTTACTGGACAGTAGGACTGGGTTGTGCCAGTCATCACAGGTGACTTGTGTTGGCATGTGGTTTGATGACAGGTCATATTCACTGGTTAATAAGTGGGGTTACACAGGGGTTATCTTCTCTGTGAGGACCCATGGGAGAAGACCATCTCCAACAGGGAGATTCCCATCTCCCTGTTCCCTGATCAGATAATGTGTCTGGATCATAAACTTCTTTTTATATCCTTTAAAATCATGTTGCTATCCAAATTGGAAGCTAAAATAAATTTGCAGCATTTCCAGAGCACATAAAAATTAAATTTAATGGCAAAACTATTTCAGTGGGAGCCATGGTACCCACCGTGCCATATCAGAAACCGCCTTGTAATGAGGGTTGTTGTAAAATTCTACAAATATGAAAACACTGCACTGATAAAATGACTGTCGATATGTAAAGTTCTCTATTGGGTCCTTGTATATGACAAGTAGACTAAGTATAGTGTACAACATACTTGCATGGCTTTTGCATTAAGGTGCATGTGTATCCAGTGATATCGATAACACCTGATAGACTGAAAGTAGACGGGTGACTGCTACAAGGGGGTCTCACAGGATCAAATTACCTGAGATTTCAACCACAGTCGAGGTGTGGTATCAAAAATTGCCTTCATACTACTGAGCATGGAAGTGTGAAAGTAACATTCAAATAAAAATGCAACCAGAAGAGGTTTGAAATTTTCTATTCTTTCCCCAAAGTTGCACGCCAATAAAAGTTAAATTCACTGTTCAAACTGTTGAACCCTGTGTCTCGGTTCTTCTTGTTGGAGGTCAATTTTGGGACACAACAAGCAAAACTGTGTTTTTTCATGGAAAAAGAAAGTGGCGAGGAAAAAGTAACAAGGTGGGGCAACCTCCCACGTATTATGTGGGGCAAGCACGTGTATACATTGTATGTGTACATAATAATGCCATGGTGATGGCCAGTTCTGATAATTACATGCATGCAAAAAATTTGAAGTATAAAGGAGCTTTGAGATTTGTTTGACTGGGATTGTTGTTGTGTATAATTTAGGAATAATACTGATCATGATTGCAAATCACAAACTAGGCTCAAGATGGCGGGCAACTTGTTCAAATGGGTCACAGGTGAGCTCTAGGAGGAAAGAGGACTAATCTGATTTGATGGAGGGGTGGGGGGGTTGGGGGTGCGCAAATTTACGTAGCTGGGTGCAGATTATTTTTTTTGCCAAATTGTCAAAATAGCTTGTCTTGTTTGTAAATGTGAACTCTATGTGTTTTATTGCAAGGAGCACAATTTGTGTTTGTCAGTCATAGCAAGGGTCCTAAAAGTACAGATCTATACACATGTAAATGTGTCCTAAATTAGCAGCCCTGCTTTGAAACTGTGACTGGGTAGGCTTAATCTTTTAGATCCCTATCTTACTGGTAAGTACTTTTCAAATGTGAGTTTTTTTTTTTTTTTTACAGCAGCGTTCCCTTTGGCACCCTACAGGGTTCTATTTGGCTTCTTTACAGGCAGCCAAATTCAACAAGTCTTAAGGTAACACTTGCCCAGCAAATTATTAATGTTAGGAACCAAAGGCTCCTAACTGTTTGGCAAAATAAAAAAAAAAAAAATCTGTATTTTGGCTACCAATAAGTCACTGCAGTATGGGCATTTTTTGAACGAACATTGACAATTCAATGATCACAGGAAGAAATTTGGACCAACTTTGAGGCCGTTAAATTTCAATGTTTCCTTTTTTTTTTTTTTGTTCAAATTGCATTTTCTTACTCATTTGTCCATCCATTGAAACTTTGCATTTGAAAGTAAAGTTTCAGACTGTTCCCAAAGGTAAGTTCTTTGAAATGTTCTCATCTCCAGACAGGAATTGGGCTTATGCAGAGCAGTAGGGCGTGCAATATGGCGGTTCCTGTATGGACATACATCAACTGATCAATGATATTTTGTTCTGTAATGTTTACATAACAAAGCATGTAATATGCAGAAGCATTGAAACTGTCCACTGTGTTAACTGGTGGAGGCTAGTCTATTCACAGGCCTGTCAGCTGAGCCATTTTATTGTCATTCTCCATATGTTTGTGTCTCCCAGGTGGAAGATGATGACAAATATTAATGTGTTTCTTTCAGTGAATCATGATATATGATATGTACCCTGGCTGTTTGAGCATACAACATTTGCAGTCAAGACTCAAAATTATCTGCCAATGAAACCTGCCATGGACTTTGATACAAAATTTCATTGTTTTTGCTTGGTACATGCATTGGATCATTAATTTTGTATGTGTACGGATGTGCACAGATAAAATATACATTGTCTAATAATGACAATATTCAAGTAATTAGTTCAATAGTCCTGTCTTTGAGAGACCATCTCAAGGACAGGTCCAAAAGTGGTCACATAAATCAGGTGGTGGTCACTCAATGGAGGTGCAAAACCTCCATTTTAGCATAAAATAACATATTAGATATGTAACTTTACCTCTTGACCACCATTAGCAGGGCCAGAATTTCGGCGAGAGACCATTCTCGTGAATATTCTGTTAAACTTGTCTTTCTTTAAAAAGAATAATAATTGACGAAAATCCAGACAGAGATTTTTGCAAAATTTTGCGAAATTCTGGCCCTGATTAGCCTAGACTTCTGTGTCGAATATCCATGAATCGAGTTGAGTTTGACTCCCTTGATATGAAAACCTGACGGTCCTGTGGAGCCATGTTTCAGTTCTTGTGGAATTGATGGTGACTCCTGGTGCCAATGCTCCCCGTATCATCCTTCCTCTTTTGGGTGCCATCACTGGCTTGCTCGTTTCGAGTTGAGGGCTCCACCATCACTGTTCTAGTGCTTCGCAAGCTTTCCTTTCTGCGGAAAATCTTTTTTTCAGTGGTCAGGGACTCTGCGGATACCTAGATAGGTGATTTCTGATGTGCGGATACCATTGAAACCATTGGGAGTAGAGCTAGTCATTTGGCTTGAAACCTAACTTTCCAAGATGGCATCTCGGCATTCAGATCGCAGAGAGAGGGAGGACAGTGCCTGCTGGGCAATTTTTGCTTGGCAAGGTCTGCAGAATTTATTTCTAAGCCTTCCTGGACTTACGGATTGCTTAATTTGATCTTACGGATGCCAGTGGGAAGAGTGGATCCAGGACTGGTAGGTGCTGGCTCGGTTCTTTTCTTTTCCAAGATGGCTTTTTGGCAGGTTAAATCACAGACAGAGGGAAGATGGTTAGCAAGCTGTGGTTTAGAGACCATTTTTCTTTGCCCTTGTTGGGTAAATTGACAGAAGTAGGACTCATGTAGCCACTTGTGGTAGAGACCACTTCTCATTGCACTTGTCGGGTAAATTGACAGAAGTAGGACTCATATGGCCACTTCATGGCACCATGAATCATTGTCAATGAGTAGACTCTTTTTATTTATCCTATTGGTCAAGGCAACGTCACATGTCGTGCTCTAAACACCTGGATCCACTGTTTGTGAACATCACAAGTCCTTGAACCCAGTCCAGACCTTGCGTACCGCAGTCCAGACCTCTGGCATGATGCGTGTGTAAAAGTGACGCATCATCAGCAATTTTCAGCCAATCACATACGAGTATCTGATTCACTGCCGGGTAGCGCTCACCTTGTTTACTGTTTGAAACATGGCAGACGACAATGTTACAACGTGGGTCGTTTTGGAACCATTTCTGATCAAGAAATGAAGCAACTTTATGAGAAAAGGACTTTGCTAAACAAGGAGGGCCACAGAGAGTAGTAAAGACTTTGTGCACATATTTACAAGAGAAAAGTCTTTCAGAGGATGCAGAACTTTATGACAAAGCAGATCTCGACCGGACCTTATTCTCTGGAATAAGTAACATAATATTCATAATGTCAACACCTGCTGTTACAGCTGTAAAGTATACTTTAAAATTCTGTGGGAGAACTTGGTAATGATCAATCTCCTGTGGTGATCTATAAATCTGATTATTTCTGATGCTAAAATGATACAAAATTGCAGAGAAACATAAGACAAAATAGTTATTGTCTTTGAATCTGGTCTATACATTGATCTAGTGACCTGTCCACATCCATGTGCACCTCGGTGGTTGGCCTGGGTGTATATGGGTGTGGACAGGTTGGTAGAGCCATATATAGACCTCATCCAAAGACAATCATTGTATATTATCATTGTGTGGTTCTCACTTAACTTGACCTTATGTGTTCTCTGAATACACATATGGGTTTTGTATCAGGTTGGGAGATGACACTTGTCTTCTTCCTTGCATTTATAGTTGCAAGTTGGTTTGCAATAGATCACCTTATAGTGAGCGAGTATTCGAGGCTATCTGGGTGGCGACTGCGGCTCCTTGCTCACTAATCTGAGACTTAGTCTGGGAGATGTCTGCTGGGACCCAGATGCTATTGATCTGATCCATGTACTGTCTTCCAGGCTGTTGTTCTTCAGAGTTTTCTTAAAGAAGTCAGCCATACATTGACTGAAGCTGTCAAGTTCTCAGTCCTTAGGGGATGAGTGCTTGGAGCAGAAGTCATTTAAACTGGTGTGTCCGGAGTGGGAACCTTTGGTTCCCGTCCAGGTATCCTGGAACCTCAGCCAGTATGAGCGCTCAGGACCAGGCGCTTAGACCGTAAGTCTGAGAAGTACGGGAACTTCCTGGGCTCCTGGCTTTGGGAGCTCGTATTGTAGTCCAAGGCAGTGGAGATAGAAGGAAGACACCCTGACCTGTGAGGGTGCTTTCAGCCGCTTTTAGGCCTTTAGCCTCGGTGGTGTTGGCACCTGTGGTGTCTCGGGCGACACCTCCCCCACTGGCGGAGTCGGCTTTTGCTGTCAGAAACTCTGTCTTCCTCCATTCCCACCATCACCGCAGCCGAGCCCAGGCGGACCCTGTTGGCAGAGCAGCTTGCTGTTCCAGCCTTGTGTTCACTCTCTCTCAGCACCCGGACTCTCGGGGCCCCTCCTGCCACCAAATTTCTCAGTTTGCAGCGGCTGTGGCCCCTGTAACGAGTCTCCGAGATTGGAGACCCCAGGTCCTGCTCAGTCATCTCCACTGTTGCATCTTGCAGCACACTGTGTGGGGCAGATGGTCAAGAGACCATGGCTATCAGGCCCCAGCACTTCTGTGATGAACCATAGGGAGATTGTCATGAAAAGACAAATGCTGACACCTTTCAGGCCCAGCCCACCAGCTCTTAGTCCAGGTAGGAAGCCCACATGGAATGTTGGACTGCGTTGGTCCTTTGGCGCCCTTTGCATCTCACCACATAACTGGTGGGAACTGGAGGTATTACGCCTAGCACTCCTCCACTTCCATGACCTGATGGAGCGCATCCCGAGACATCAAGATGTCGTGGCCGACCAACTCTCAAGAAGGGGTCAGCCGGTAAGGACGGGTGGTCGCTCCATCCCAGGGTTGTTCAGGCTATACCGGCAAAGTGGGGAACTCCACAGGTGAATCTGTTCGCGACTGGTGAGAATTCAAAACTGCCCGTTTACATCTCATCTGTCCCAAACCCCCAAACTTTGGTGGTGGATGTTCTGGCCTTGGACTGGGCGTATGCATTTCTGCCCTGCCAGATCCTTCTGAGGGTACTGCCCAAGGTTTGGTCCCATGATTGCAATCTGATCCACATCGCCCCTTGGCTGCCCTGGAGCAATTGCATGGAAGACCTACTGGAATTAAGCGTCAAGCCTGCGCTATGATTATCAGTATGGCCGAAGCTTCTTGGCACTGCTGCGGTCAAGCGTCTTCCATCGGAACCCCCAAGTGCTCAACTTCCATGCTTGGCAGTTATCGTACAGCACATCTGCGACAGAGGTTTCTAGGAATCGGTCTCAGGTAGAATTGCTAGAGCAGGGCTTCAGTCTTTTTCTCTAATGGTTTACTTGGCTCTATGGTAGGTGTTTTCCGACTGGTGTGCCAGTAAGAGAATTCGCCCTTGCTTTCTGCACATTGCAGACATCGCCAACTTCCTGTTGTATCAGTGGGAAGTTTTAGGTTAAAGCTCAAGAACAGTGGAAAGTTTTATATCAGCCATCTCTTCAACCCTTGCCTACATCCTTGACGTCCACATCTGGAGTGATCCTTATCTGTCGGTGCTCACTGTGCTCATCTACACTGACAGGCCAGTGATGCAACGGGTCCTGCCCTAGTTTTCACTTGATAACTTAAAGAAAAGTTTTTTGCATAGGGCTTTCTTATTGCACATGCTTATAGGCCTGCAAAATGTCGGACAGGTTTCAAAATGGTTGACCTTGACCTATTCCCAAGGTCACAGAAACCATTTTTACCCCTCGGCCTTTAGGCTGGAGGGGTATTGTCGTCAGCTATGTGTCTGTCCGTCTGTTAACGCTGTATCTTAAAAAATGCTCACTTCACATAGACCAAATTGTTATCACAGGGAACCGTTGAGGTGCTTCAGGTGCCTATCAAAAAGTAGGTTACTAAGTCACATATTTATGTCACAGTATTACATTAAAGAAAAAAAACAGTGTTAACACAATATTTGAAAAAAATATTGAATGTAGCTTCATCAGTTATTTATGACCATTTGTCTTGAGGATGCCTCAGTTGTCTATTGAAAACTAGGTCACTGTGTCATATTTAGGTCACAGTGCTGCATTGAAGAAAAATGGCGGTAGCATGATATCTTCAAATATTAAATTACTCATTGTAGCTGCATAATTATTTATGACAGTTGGTCATATTGATGCCTCAGACACCTAGTGAAAACTGGGTCACTGGGTCACATATTTAGGTCATAGTGCTGCATTGAAGAAAAATGGCCTTGCCATGATATCTCTACTCATTGCATTTGCACCAAAGCTTTGTCATTAGGTCAAACAGAAGTAACCTTGACCTACTGGAGGGGTATTGTCATCACCTACATGTCTGTCTGTAGTCAGAAGAACCAAAATAGTGATAGGCCTACCAATTCTCTTTATATTTTTTGCAGAAGTTAAAAAAAATGGATTTTGAGTGGTTGGGCCTATACATATTGGAAACACTATAGTCTATATTTAATGAAGAATATTTCAAAGGTTGAGGGGACCGGTTTAAAACCACCAGTTGCCTTTTGTAAGCGACCTCTCATCTCAAGTCAGGAGTGAAGTTTGTTTCTTCACATTGGTATTGGAAGATGAATGTTAATGCTTTGGTAACTCTGGAATTTCTTTGCTGTCATTGTTGGGTTTGATATTTATGAAAATTGGTCATGTTTTTCTAGATAAGTGTAGCATACTAAAGACATCCGCCCTGGCCGAGGGGCTTTCGGTCATTGATCGGCTGTTAGTAGTGAATTTGGTTTTCACCCTGGAACTTGAAAAGTTTTTGACATAGGCCGGTCCAATTGCAGGTGATTACAGTTCTACATAAGGTCTCAGATTTGAAGATGGGTGACCTTGACCCAATTCCTAAGGTCATAGGGCCATTTTAGTGAATTTGGTTTTCACATGATAACTTGAAGTTTTTTCCATAGGGGTTTCATATTGGACATGCTTATAGACCTAAATACGGTCTCAGACGAGTTCGAAGATGGGTGACTTTGACCCAATTCCCAAGGTCACAGAGTCATTTATGTGAATTTGGTTTTTCATGTGATGATTGGAAAATTTTTGTGCGTAGGGGTTTCATATTGCACATGCTTATAGTCCTGCATAAGGTCTCAGACGAGTTCGAAGATGGGTGACTTTGACCCAATTCTGAAGGTCACAGAGCCATTTTAGTGAATTTGATTTTCACATGATAAGTTGAAAAGTTTTGTAACATAGACCTTTTTTATTGCACATGGTTTTAATCCTGCATAAGGTCTGAGACAGGTTGGAAGAGGGATTACCTTGACCCAACTTCCAAGTTCACAGGGGGGGGGGGGGGGGCATAGATCTAGCAATCTGTGATTGTGTTTTAATGTCTGCAGGTTATAGAGAGAATACATTTCAGGAAATGTTTTTTTGGTAATGATGGTCAGCAGAGCATAAGGACCATGGGCCTCTTGTTTCGTGTCTGTGTGTTGCCTGTTGTGACTTGTCAAGCAGTCAGTTGTCAGTTGACTGGTTAAGTAGGTGGTAGCTGTGTCATTGACATATATACATACTTGACCACCATGTTGTCTTTTGTAACAATAAACTGGCATTGAACATGTCTGTTTTGAAGACACACCCATTTTAAAAACAAAAAAACAAAAAACAAAAAAACAAAAAAAAAGGAAAAACAAACAAACAAACATAAAACCCATATGTAATTATACATACATGCAGGATTCAGTGTGTAGATTGTCAATGTCCAAATGCCATGACCTGCTTCATTCATGGTAATTTGGCTTCACAATGGACTGGATGGCTGCAGATTCGTATGATATGGTTAAAGGAAGAAAAAAAATAATTTCCAAGCATCAGACCTTCCACATTCAATCCTGTTCCAGCGCGAACATGAGCTTTGTCAAAACCAGACTGAAGATATACTTTTTTAACCAGACTGAAGACCTGCTTGTTTAAGTAGTATTATGATCCCTAAAACACTGCAGTTCATTTATAAGAGCACCAGTGAATGCTTTTACAGATGTATGACACCATGTGAATGATGCACATTCATTCATTCATCAGAGACCAGGTTACTGGTACCATACCACTGGATGCGTTGAGTGTATTTATCGTGTTTATGTAGCAAACAGAAAGCAGGAGGGCTAACTTTCTTCTGTTTTTATATATATATATATACATGGTGTGTATATATATATATTTTTTTTGTGGTATGCTGTTTTTCGTTGGAATTTAAACGTTTGTGAGACCTTAGATGTAGGTCATGTATATATCTGATAACATTGGTGCCTACCTGTGCCAGCCTCATAGCAGTTAGTACCTATCATGCAGAGGACTCTCAGACAGGGGCCAGAATGTCACGTCTTAAAGGAAAATTCTCATTTACCCCTTCACACCCCAACCAAAGAAGAAAAATAAGGGGTTACACGTGTCTCACTCTGACTGCCTTCAGGTTAGGTAAAAAAATCTATGAAAATGCAAACTGAAGATAATTTATTGAATCTAAAAAGAAGAGGAGGCCAGGATCAGCATTAATCATCAGCATAATGTGGGAGTTAATAGCAGCATGTAGGGTTCAGTTAAGCCTACTACAAGTCTCTTGCACCAAGGGGCATGAACTGCCATGTTTCTTCAGCCCTGGGTTTATCTTTTTCTCCACATTCGGGATGCAGCGTTTAGCCTCTGCTTGTCACACGTACTCGGCTACATGAGAGTTTGGTCTGTGTTTCAGACATGGAAGAAGACAACCAGTTAGAAGACTTGATGGACAGGCTGCGGGCCAAGTGCACTCAGATGCGCTCATGGTCCGAGACCTCTAAGGCTCTGAGGATGTCGATGTCGGTAAGTGTTGTGAGTGCTTCTCCCAGCCTGGTTGCCATGGTTACTATCCAGGAAGAACAGGTGGAGGTATATCAGGTCTTAAGTCATGCTGGGTTGCAGGTACATGCATCAACATGATGTATAGAAGACACTACTGATTTTTTTTTCTTCTGAATCATCATTAATTGATCTAATTTGATCAGCGTCAAAGGAGATTAATTATGCAATTAAAAAACTGGGAAAAAAATGTATTTGTAAATATTTATTGGCATATAAATGATAGATGCATATTCCCAGATATCTTGATTTATGATGAAAGATTTTTTTTTTTTTTTTTTGATCTGTAAAATTTATATATAATTATTATGTATTATGCATCTATGTATGATGAAGTACACATGTGACGTGTCCAATTATCCTATCATAAGATTATGTCACACCAAAAAGTCGGCACATCCTTATGAAGCTGCCAGGTATGTGGTTTTAAAGGGTGCGTGTGATGTCAGATGTTGAGCTATGGAGAATTTGCTCACTTACCTGGCCCAGGTTTTAACTCATTCCACCCTGATAGAAGACTGAGTCAACAGCTTTCCTTGGCGCGCTCTGGGCGCAATGCGCCCAGAGCGCGCCAAGGAAAGCTGTTGACCATGGGCATATAATTTGGAATGATCTTCCATGCAAGTTTCATCCAAAATATTGAAAAATAGTCCCTAAATTAGTAAAATACAATTAGCAGACGACATTTAGATATTAGCGGGAAAAAGCGTCATCAGGGTGGAATGAGTTAAAGGTAACCATACAACTCAAAATCCCTGAAGTTGGTTGATAAATCTTTGAGTTACCCCTCAAAACTATTTGTAAATGGAATCACTATTGGACAAGGTCCAGGTCACCAAGAATACTAAGTTAATAACTTCAGTGATAATCATACTCAATGGTGACAGCATGTAGTTATACTATCTTGACATAAATCTTTGGTAAAGAAAAACTCAGTTGACGTATTTGTTGGGATCAATATAATATTTTTGATACAAGGGGGAGGTGGGGGGGGGGGAGTAAAATTTAGGTATTTGGCATATTTGCATTTCACAGATCACGGTATTCAAAACAAAATCTTTAAAAGGAGGACAAAAACGTATTCAAAACAAAATCCTTAGAAGGAGGGACAAAACTTCTCAATGAGTAGTAGTGGACTTTGTATGAATGGCAAGGGTAATTCAATAGAAAAAAAAATTTGGGGTGGGTAGGGTTGGGGTGGTCAAATTATGGTTGAAATAAACGTAACAAAAACATAAAGCCACCATCCATGGAGCAGGCTTTATTACCAAAGTTTAGTTGTACTCATTTGCCCCATTGCTTACACATGTTTAACACAAGGAAATTTTACAAATTGTCATGAAGCAGATTCTTAGAAAACCCTGTCAGACATCCAGTATTAATCATCCAGACGTCCAAGCAGGTTCCATCGGCTGGAAGTATAAGTTGAAGTGAACCCTACAAATTTGCAGAGGGTCATTTGAAAAATATTGTGTTTTCTTTCTGTCAGGATAAGAGACATCAGTCGGAAGCCTTGGAAAAAGTCCAGCTACAGCGCCACCTGGAGGCCTTACAGAAAGCTGTACGAGGTGAGGAGACCCTTCTCAGAGTTCAGTATTGTGTGCCAGCATTTTGGTACAAAGATGCTTTGTGATCATGTATATGCACCAGGGACCTGCCAAGAGCCTTTCAGATTGCATGTCATTTTATTACTGAACAGCAGTAGTCCATATATATGTATATGTGGAGGCTTAATAGATCTGTGGTGCTATGAACTCTTGACCAATGCTATTTTCTGTCCACCGCAAACCGGTGGCAGCCCAGTGGTGTGGTAATCAAGACCAGTGTATATAATGTCTGTGGTAACCTGGCATGATATCAGGGTCTTGAGTCGTTGAGTTATTGACATATCTACTGCAATTGAGATTTGCCACATTGATTGTCATGATGCTTTGACTTGTGGTAGTCCTTGGTTTCTCTAGTGCAGTGGGTCCTTGACAGCTCGTGCATGTTGTCAGTGCTGTGGACAGGATACTGGAAACTCATCATGGAGAATGGAGAAAGATTCCAACCTTTTACTGAACCCTGTTACCGGTTTTCCAAAAATGTCTCAAGACACAAAATGGAGGCTCTCATGCTCTACATGCAGTTTAAATCAGAGGAGCTTTTCTTACTGCCTGTTGTCCTCCAGTCCATAAATCACATTTTTTATTTCTGTTTTAAGCTGTTAGCCAGATTTCCTTCAAATTTGGTTTTGTCTCCAGTGTTTGTCTGAAAGGTCGTGCTCCAGTATTTTTTGGTTTATTTTTTTTATGAATTTAATCCTTTTGCAGAAATTACTGAAACCACTTCGCCAGTTACATGGAAATTAGATAGGAACCCTTCTAATTACTCTTTGATTTAAATTTGTTTGACAGTTGGCATGGGATTTTTAAAAGTTTTTAAGGGTTCACCCTATGGGGGGGGGACCCTTTATGTTTTCTGGTTGTCCATCTCGATGTCCAATCGTCTGGATGTGCACATTCTCAATACCTTGATATCTGCAGAATGCCTCCATGTATTTTGCTCAAATTTTTTATCTTAACTGGCAAGATGAACTGATTAGATTTTGGTGTCCCCATGACCTAATTTGAGCAAATGGCAGCCTAATTACATGGGGTACTTTTCAGTCCAATGCTTTGCATTGAAGGTATGTCTAGTTGTAAAATTTTGTGTGATTTTGTTGTGATTCAGTACCCAAACAGGTGCCTAGATTTTGTTTAAATTTGCTTGGAATGTAGGTTGACTCAGTATCCAACAAATTTGTTCTGTACATTTTGTTAGCTCTGCTGACCTAAGATCACAGAGCTTATGCAACTGCTCATGTTTGTCCTCTATGCCACAAAACCTATGACACCAAAAAGCTATGTAAAACTCTGTTGAAGTGTTTCCATAGATATGGAACAATACTTGCAAAATACAACACTCATTCCAAGACACTAATAGATTATATTAGTCTATAGATTTAGGTAGGGCTAACATAGAAGTGGTGGTAGGTCAATAGTTGGTATACCATAAAGTTAACTTAAAGCGACCTAGAGATTTTATCTAGTCTGCCTACAGTCAGAAACCATAATTCATTGTTTGCTGCTCCTATTTCATCCCTTGGGTGTAGAGGTGACTGTAGTCAATCACCTTAAACACTTATTTCATGATCATTGTTAGTACATAAGTGTAAGATACTAGAGAAGTCTGTTAACTTTTGCTCATTAGTGCAGACTGTCCACGGTTTACAAGTTAACCCTGTATAAATTTCAATACTTATAGGGTGTATGAAAGTCTAGGTCAAGTTTGATATTGGTGGTGCCACCTGCAGTGTTATGTAATATATGGGTCAATGTGAAAATCTTGTGAATGCCCTAGCATCTTTAATTTTTGGTGGATCTGCATGAAGTGTGGTGGAATTATGGGGAAGTCAAAGTCTGAGTTGCTTATGATACTAGTGGCGCCAGCTATAATTTATAGGAAATTATGAGCCAAAATGTATTTTAAGATATAAAATTGCGAATCTGGTAAAGTAATTGTATCAGACTTGCCAAATTTATAGGATAGATAGACCATATCCAATGCTAGAATATTATTAATATCAGTGACCTTGATCTGTTTTTGTGAGGTCACAAGACAGCTAAATTGGATGAGGTGATTTGGCAATGGCAGGGTGTAGCATGGACATCGATAGCAAAGAGAATTAAGCCTCCTTGATTACATTGTACGTAAACCTGTACTTGGTGACCTACTTTTTGGGTCATCTTAACCCAGTAATTATGGAGTTTTGGCAGTTGTCCAAGTTCATTGTTTTTCTTCAATAACTTGAATTGTTATTACCCGATCTGAACAAACAGACCTTGTATGGAAAGCTGGATGTGGGCGCACATTTTGAACACACATAATATTTTAATCGGAGTTGAAGGTCAAGGCCAAATGGCCAGTTTAAATATAGAGGTCATGTTGTGAATGGTCTGCACCCCACAAGTTTTGAGTTAGACCCATGTATCTTTTAGAAGCTATAAAGTGTATGAAAAGCTTCATTGACATGAATGGTGGAGGCACCACCTATAGTATTATGTAATACACAGGTCAAAATGTGAAAATCTTGTGACAAGTCCAGCATCCTGAGTTTTTCATTTATCTCACCATAAAATTTAGTGGGATTGTAGAAGAGGTCAAAATATCAGTTGGATGTGATACTAGTGGCGCCACCTATAATTTGACGGAAATTATGAGTTTAAATGTCTTGAAAGATACAAAATTCCATATCTCAAAATATAATTGAATTAGACATGCGAAATGTGTAGGATATGTAGATCATGTCCAGTGCTAATACATTATGTAAGATTGGTGACCTTGACCTATTTTTGTAAGATAACCAGACCCGTTAGGTTGGAAGAGGTGATTTAGTAATGGCAGAGTGTAGTTTGGACATCAGTAGCAAAGAAAATTGAGCCTCTGAATCAAAATTGCACTTGAGTACATTGTATATAAAACTCTATTTGGTGACCTACATTTTGGTCACCATGACCCAATGAATGTATGACATTGACCTATTTTTCAAGGTCATTAAGCACAAAAAGGACACTTAGTTCAATATCTTGGGAAAGAATAAGGCAAATGATGCCAAATGTACCACAAATGTGTGTCATGTGGAAGTTTGATATTGCATAATATGGCTAACCTTGATTATTTTTTCAAGTTCATGGATTGAATACATTTTAGAAAATGATTTTTTGGTGATGGTGGTCAGCAGAGCATTAGGCCCAACAGCCTCTTGTTTGTAAGTGATGCCACTATAATCTTAATTTTCATAATTCTGAGGTTCACATTTCGATCAATAGATGCAGCAAAGGTATATCATGGCCGACATTGGGATATTTGTGCGCATGCATGTATATGTAGTTTTCAACAAAATTTGACCACATTCACTTCAAAAGATGGGGAGTACTAAGTATGGACCTCTGGTAGGTCTCTACTGGGGTTATTCAATGGGACGTGCATACTCCAGTAATTTTTTATGGTAATCACAGCTGAGATGTCAGTCCACTAAACTGATGAGGCTGACAAATCTGTCTGTTGTCATTGTGTGTGAACAATTTTTCTTTTTTTCTTTTTTGACTACTATAAAACTTGCCCAGATCCCTTTCAAACTTCAGTGATTATTTTTAAAGACTTACAATAAATCTTCTCTGAAACCACTTGGTCAATGGAACATGTCTCTGTGATTAGCATTACAAGTAACTTTTTCTGTGATTAGCATTACAGGTAACTTTTTCTGTGATTAGCATTAAAGGTAACTTTCCCATCATAACCACCAGTTGCAGATGGAGACATCTGGTGGATACACAAATCTAGTTTCTCTCATTGGTCAAAAATGTCATGTGACACAAGAAGCAGGTGCTGCCACCAGGCAGTTCACTATTAATCTGACATCTTTATTGCTTAAAAATCATAGTGCGGTCTCCATGAATTATTCATCTCTGTGATATAACTTCTGGTGTTTTGGCCTGTAACATTTTTGACCATTGCATCTCTTAGTAAAAGTCAAGTGTGCAGGTCAATGATATCCATATGCTATGAGCTCAAGGGCACAATTTTGACTCCCCACAGGTAGCCAGTGTCCCGGAAAGTAGACCCTGGCTACTAATGATAACCAGTTTGGAACCGGAGGCCCCTAAATTTTTGGCTGAATTTTACAGATTGGTATATTTCGATTACCAAACACTAACTATGACCTCACTTATCACACTTTGTTAAGTGACACCTAAGCATTTTTTTCAACTTTTGATACCAGAGGTCAGGGTTCAGCCTGGTTCATTCCTGGTGGTTCATCTTAGCTCAGTACAAGCTGAAGCTTGGTGCACAATGCTGATTCTTCTTCCTGTAAATCCCATGTGGTCTCGACTTGGACGGACTTCCACGGGAGCATATATAACAAGCAACTGTTCAGAAATAGCTACCTGGCATGTACGCACCGAACTTGCAGTGTCACCCGGTATCGAAGCCTTTGAACAATCAGTCAAAACTGCTAGACATCGACTAAGCATTCCAAATAGCCTGCCCTGAATAGAAAGCCATGTAGCAAATACCTCTGCCAGATGGAGAGTACAGATAAATGTAGAGAACACAGATACATGTAGTGCCACTCTTTGACATCTGAAAATCCCCGATCAGCTGCAAAAAGCTCTCCACAAAAATCATGGCAGACAGTTTATAGGTGCACTGCCTATTGATGGGAGTAAACTGGTATATACATCTGGGAAAGCGTCAGCAGCTCACCTGAGGTTTGTTTTTTTTTTGTTTTTTGTTTTTTTTTTGTTTTTTTTGTTTTCAATTGGTGAACTGCAGGGATACACTGATACATGCAGTGAGGCTTCATTGCCAATTTCAACAAAAGTCGACGTGCTCTGACCTAATGCTGTGATACACCCATGGTGTCTTGATTAGATCTCCAGCCATCCCACTGTGGAAAATTAAGTGACTCTGACCTTTTTTTTTTTTTTGCTGTACTGTAGTCATCAAAAAAAGCACACACTACCTAATAAGCACACCACCCCCATTTTGTTCAAAGAAAGAACCTCCAAAATGTCCCATAGTTTTCAAACAAGCAGTAGAATTTATCATTACACTTAGAATCTATATTTTTTTTTAGCTTTTGTGGATGAAATTTTTTTATAGCACTCCTTTACTGGATGGTGACCTACTACATGTTTGAAATGAAGACTGGATGGTTGGTCCCTTGGACATTTATCATGCTGGTGAACAGACTTAACTGTTGAACACGAAACGCATGCATCAGTTGTTTTTGTTAGGTTTTGACTGTGGCCATTTCTTGTAAATTGTCAAAGTGAGTGTGATCTTGTCATTTTGTTGTCACATGTTTGTGTACTCCAGTGTATACAGCACAGATTGAATTGCACAGCCAGCATCTGTGGTCATGTGAACAAGGTGTGTGGACACCTTGTGACGCTGCTCTGATGGATCTTCAAACCGAAAATATATTGATTTAAAGAGGCACATAATATAATGATCTGAAGCAATACATTGATGAAAAATATGGCCTAATGTATCCTCCTGGTCAATAAAGAGGTGCCATTGCCCCTGTGACCAACATTCTGCAATGGCATCTTTATTTTTACCGGCAGTATATATTGGAGTGGCTCCATCAGAGATGTATATAAACTGCACCAGTTTCATGTAAAGTAATTTTTTTTTTTTTTACGTCTTTTGCAGTTACAAACTTATCCACAATGCTAGAGAGATTAGAATCAATAACCCGGCAGATACCGGGGTTGAAGTTTACAGCGGGATCTTCAGGAAGCACTGTATATATTAGCACAGATATGTTCTTTGTGGAGATCACGCTGGAATCTACAGGGGTTGTCAAGGACCTCAAGATTACACATCACGGAGATGCTGTTGTGAGTATACAGTCGCACATTGGCCGTTGCCCCTTGGCAGTTGGCATCCCAGACTTTTCCTGTTTATTATGCCCCTCCCCCTCCCTCCCCACCGACAGGAGGGGCATACAGTGATCACTTCCTATGCATGCATGTATCCGTCGATGACATTTCGTGTCCAGACTGTAACTTTGTTGTCCTTTGACTTAGAAACGTGAAGCTTGACCCGCTTGTGTATCTGGACTGAAGGGTGTGTCATGCACAAAAAAGTAGGTCTCTAGGTCAAGAATGTGAGTCACAGTGATATATGGTAAGGTAGACATAGGTCTAGGAATCTCTGATTTAAGTTTAAAAGTTCACATGGATTCAAGATGGAGATTGCATATTCAAAATCTTTATTTAAAAAAAAAAAAAAAAAAAAGAAGTTTTTATTCAAGTATCTACATGTTTTGGTGCAAAGATATTTTTATTTGGCAATTGGAAAGAAGGATAGAGCCCTGTATGAATCCCTATTGTAACAATAGACAGGAGAGGGGAAACATCACCATTTCTGGCAGGGTAAATGACCTTGCATGTTTCCATATTGTGGGCTATGTGTTCTAATTTCAAGTACTAAATCTATCAGATTTTTTAATAAATTCATATGCGGCCAGAAAAGTCTGAATATTACTTTCCAAGTTGCATTGTGCATGCCCACATAATACAGTGTTGATATTAAATGGAGCAAAATTACAAATAATTGCATGAAGGCGGTTTCTGAGAATAATGTGTTTAGGACAAGCAAAAAGATAATCCTATTCATCTTCAACACCTTCGCCACAAGAACACACAAGGGTTTCCTATGTACCAATCTCATGTAGATGTTTCTTCAGCAGACTATTTGTAACTGAGCATAAAGGAATTTAAAATATCTGTTTCCCACATTTAGATAGAAAAGTGTTCCACGAATTAAATACTAATTAATTTTGATTTGAAGGACTTCCCTGGCAATACAATCGGTAACCAAAGCCTCCCCCCCATCTACCCTAGTAATGTGGAATAAGTTCATAGATGCAGTGTTATTTTGGAATCCACCCCTGAAAGTCAGTGGAAGTTGTAAACTTTAATGCCTTGAAACATAAATTTGATAAAAAAAAAAAGAAAGCATGGGAGAAGACAAAGATTTATGACTAATGAGCCACGTAGCAATTATATGGTAATTAATTCTTACTGTTTTAACCGCATCCTGTGATCTGCCATTGATACAGAAAATAGTTGTGTTGCAAATTTATGTCCAGTTTATGACACTTGCATATACATGTATATCCAATGATCAAGTTTAGCTGTTCAATAAGTGAACATATCAGTTTGCTTCACTCGAATACCTCCAATGTTAAACTTATACTCATGATATGTGTCTGTTTTACAGTGTTACCCCGAGATGGTAAAAATTTTAAGGTAAGCTTCACTAAGTCTGAGCCCAGGAGGCTTTTTTTTTACCTGTGGTAATCAACTCGTGGAAATGTTTTGTTGTGGAGGAACAGTTTAACCTTTTCCCCCTTAAACCGGCCAAAACCGGCTGGTGGTCAAATGTCCTCTGCTTCAGTGTTTTCAACTAATTTCAACAGTAATGAAAAACAGTTCTGACTGAGAATTGTAGATGAGCCCTATCAAGTTAACATGCCCCAGGTCAACAACTTTCCTTGGCATGAGTTGGGCACTTAGTGCCTAACTCATGCCAAGGAAAGTTGTTGACTCAAGTGTCAATTCAGGGGGGAAAGAGTTTAACTGACCACTCATACACGATTGGTATAAGTGATGCTTCAGGTACATCCTTGATAATAACAATGTATTGAATTACCTTCAATGATGTTTTTTACTTAAATATATATACACTGTATAAAGCCATTGAAAAACTAAAAGAGGAGGAAAAAAAAAAATGAAGAATTGCTGAAAACTTGTCAGAGCCGTTGTTTGTTGATCTTGGAGAACAGCTTTGCCTGTTGACTCTGTAGTGCTGAGTCACTTCGGAAAAACTCACGACTAAGGCAAATAGGAGACATTCATATTTACCTGCGATCCTGCTCACTTCCTGTGTTGCCAGGGCAACAGACTGATGTTTCCACCATGATCAGGGCAGATTTGTATTATATACTACATAAACATCCATAAATAACACCTTTTCAACCAAAAGAGAGCCCAGTTCTAATTATTTTAGGCATCCTTTATGTTTCAAATATATGTTAATACATTTTCTTAAGATTATTGTGTGTTTGTGTTGTTCATTTTGTTGAGAAAGTACTTTTGACCATGCTTAATACATGGATCTGCCCTGATGCAGTTGGGTCCCTCTTTTGCTCAGTAGGTGTTAGAGTAGGACCGCATTTAGATATGAAAACATCCTATTGCCGTCATGGGTGAAAGTCTGAATTTTTCAACGCTGCAGAAGAACATTGTAGTGGAGTCCAAAAGATGTAGATACCCTAGATACATTTGCTATAGTGTGAATCTAATTTTGGAAAAGAATCCATGCTCTACGGCACAATGACACTTGTCCTTGAAGACTTCCTGTAGAGGTCATGAAATCGTGATGTGTCAAAATCAGTGGTCTCTCATTCTAGGTGTCAACAACAGGAAAATACTATGCAAAGTGTCTGAAATATATGGTCTAGCAAGGCAGATATGCTCTTGTAGAATTGTGCATTTTTTTCATCCTTGAAATGGAATTTGACATTTTTTCTTATATATGAATTATATATACATATATAGCAGTGAAACGGAATTTGAAAAATTTTTGCTGATGAAGCGGAATTCCTCTTTTTTTGAAACGGAAAATCATTGGCCCTAGATGACTTTTTCAAGAGAGGGACCACTAATGATATACAATGTATAGGCCAGTTCAGTAGAATGTGACCTATCAGTCTGAGAAAAACTGAGAAACTTTAAATGTCATTGCATACATTTCATAAAAATTAGGAAGTACTATGAGCAAGAAACACTTGAAAAAAAAATCAGATTGCCTGTTTTATTTTATTATTTTTTATTTTATTTTATTTTTTTTACATTTACAGTGAAGGAAAATTTGATGAATTCCAGTCTCACCTGGAAGGGTTGGCTTCTCTATACCAGATTCATGGAGACAAGTAAGTTGTTTGTATGGTAAAACTGCACATCCCATTGCCATATGAGATACTGAGAATCTTTGTCTTTCAAAAAAAAAGAAAAAAAAAAAATTCTCACATGAAGGCATAATCTTGAATCAGTAAGTGTTTGAAACTGGCTGATTCTCGCTGTAATTATGTCTCCCCGTGCAACGGGGGGGGACATACTGTTTTTGCGTCTGTTTCTTCCTATTCTTCTTCTTGTTTTTCTTCAACACATTGTTGTGTGCGTTGTAGACATGATAACTCAAGACAGATTTGACTTGGGAAGTTGAAATTTTTTGTGAAGGTGTTCCTATATAAAACCTTGCTTCAGTAAAGAGGTTGAAATTTTGCATGATTATGTACCATAATATGAACTAGGTTGGCATTGCAGATGGGTGACCATGACGTATTTTCAAGGTCACGTGGCCACTTTTTAAAAATCATTGCAGATACACTCGTGAAAGATTTGACTTGAAGAGGTTGACATTTTGTGTGATTATGTTTCTATGTAGACTTTTGTAAGACCTTGCTTGTAACTGCAGATGTATGACCTTGACCTATTTTTCAAAGTCACGTGGGCATTTCGTCTAAAATCAATGTAGACATGATACCCCAAGGAAGATTTGACTTGGGAAGTTGAAATTTTGTGTGAAGATGTTCCTATATATGAGCATGCTTGGGATTGCAGATGGGTGACCTTGACATATTTTTCAAGGTCACGTGGGCATGTCATCTAAAATTGACATGCATGCAACAACTCTGCAAGGATTTGACGTAGGAGGTTGGAATTTTGCTTGTTTATGTTCCATATTACCAACTAGGTTGGGATTGTAGATAGGTGACCTTGACTTATTTTCAAGTTCACATGGCCACTTTTTAAAAATCATTGCAGATGCATTTGAGAAAGATTTGTCTTAAAGAGGTTGACATTTTGTGTGATTATGTTTCTATGTAAGACTTTTGTAAGACCTTGCTTGTAACTGCAAATGTATGACCTTGACCTATTTTTCAAAGTCACGTGGGCATTTCATCAAAAATCAACGTTTTGAAATGTCAATAAAGAGTGCACCTTCACCATATCTGTAGATCATTGGAATCGGTATGCCTATTTATCAAAATAAGGGTGACAATAGTGGGGGCGCACGGGGAGACATTTGATTTTCTGTTGGAAAATCAGCCTGTTCTAGTTAGCTGTAATTTTGTTTGTACAAATGTAAGAGTAGTTTGTACAGAGATGTAGCCTGTGATGTTAATATTATGACCATGTAGTGGTGCAAGTATTCAAAGCAAGTTCTCTTAACTCTTTCAGTGCCAACTGTGGCCAAAATCAAACTACGTGAAATGAACTGTTCTGAATTATAGTAAGGCTGCTAGATTCATGTTTCTTGTGAAAAGAGCTTTCATTCAAATAGCAGCATACCTACAATTACGTAGAATATGATAGCCCAGGTCAACAACTTTCCCTGGTGCACTGTTGTGTCCAAAGTGCACTCAGGAAAGCTGTTGACTCCATCCAAAATGTGACACTGAATGAGTTAATGGCAAGATTTCTCCCATCCCATAATAATCAAAAGAAGACACAGAACTTAAAAAGTGACGTGGGTTTTTTTTGTTTTTTTCAGGAAGCAGAAAACGAAGGTGTTCCTGGCAATCCAGGCTCTGGAAAATGATCTCAATATGTTATCACAGCTGCAGAGGTATGAGGAGTGAATGTAGAAACTAATATTTTCTACAAAGTTGTGATTGTAAAAAAAAAAAAAAAGCCAGTACATGGTGCATGTTGAATTACATGTTGTCTTTAAAGTGTAGAAACTTGGGCCAAAATGGTATTTTCTCCAAAGTTGTGATTTAAAAAAAAGTCACTACATGGTACCTGTTAGATTGATTTATTTGTTGTCTACAAAATGAAAGAACTAATGAAGGAACTAATATTTTCGGAAAAGTGATTATGTGTTGGTGAACTGAGTTAAAAAAAAAGCTGAAGTACTTGGTGAATGTTAAATTGGTTCACATGTGTTTACTGTTGTCAAACATGAAAATCGGAGAGGGAACATATCTTTGACACATTTCCCGTAATGTTGGCTGTGGGAAGTATGAAAATATAAAAAAGTCTGAAACTTGAGTGCTGGTTGAGCTTATGAAGGATTAATTTCCTGGCATTTGCAGCAGGCCTAAGGAAGAAGAGACCTGAACAGTTTTCATTATGGTATGTCTCTGTGAGTGCTAGAAATGCATATTTATGTACCAGGTCCTGCAGTTGCATACAAATGGGTGAATATTGTGCACGATCAACATTGTGAAAATATTATATGCAAGCATTTGTTAATACTTGTGGGTTTTTTTTCTTGTAGTTCTATAAATAGTGTACCCAACTACATACATAAAAGTCCACTGGGAATAGTGCAACCAAGGAATGGAGGCAAGTATGGCGACATATTGGCGGGTGTAGAACGCTACATTATGCAGTGGATCGAAACTGCCTTCTTGCACAGCAGTTGGGCCATGGCCCATGTTTGCATGCATAGTTTGTTATGTCTAATCAAGTTATCCTGTTCATGTGCGAATTTGTAACGCATTTCATTCAGTCAAATATTAATGTTTACAGCAAAATGACATTGGAGAGTAAAAAAATAGTCTGAAAAATTTCAGCTTGTCTGGATAAAGGGAAACATTTGATGGCTGGATGTTATTATTAACTTGAGGGGAATATGTTTTTACTTCATGTAAGTGGAGAGGCCTGTTTCAGTGTGCAGGCAAAGTATGGACAGTTCAGTTTGTATTTGAGCTGTGGCACCAGGGGGAGTTCTGCAAGTAGTGGAATCTTGATGAGCAAATTATTTCCCTATCACCGGCACAGTGACTTGTGGCCCAGTAAAACAGTTCCGATAGCTTTGCCGACTTGTCAGTCAGCTGAGTGTATTGGAGGCCTCTCTACTACCATACTTTGGCAATAGGCATGTAGAACTCCTGTCCAGACCGGGATATCCTTATGCTGTAACAGGGTGTCATGAAACCTCACATGGATATCTGTCAGCCCTGAATTACCTGAGTAAAAGTAGGTCACTGTCGTGTATTTGGGTCACTGATGTTTCCACAAAACCATTCGTCTCAGGGCTCTTAACTTCCTGTGCATTGAGTTTGTTCATGGAACCTGGTACGCACAGGAATCAGGGCTAACTTGTAATAAAACTGTGACACAGTCAAGTGTCTGGGACACCGACAATTCCATTTGCTGTTTGCATTTTGCCTGTAACAATTTCATCTTTTGACTGTGCCTTATGCAGCCCATGCCTCTGGTACAGAATGAACGCCTTAATGAAATTAGGTCAGTAGGTCAAGTATGCGGGTCAGTAATATCAATGTACTATCAGCACAAAGTTCATTTCATCTCAGCTTTGCACTGCTCGTCTTGGTCTTGGACTTTCTTGGGGATGTATGTATGCTTTAGCTGACAGAGCATTGGATGTGCAGGCAGTTCTCTTGTGCTTAGTGTGATTCAAGAGATGATGTGTAATAATAGTCCCAATATTTTCATTTTCAGGTCACCCTATGAAATTAACGTATTACGTGGCTCCCTATGATCTGCTGAATGAACAGACTAAGTCATCGTTTCCTATGACAGTTGAAGGTGAGAGCTTATCCCATTGACCCGTTCTCCCTTGAATTAACACAGAGGCAACAGCTTTCCCTGGCATGGGTTCAGTCTGCACCCAGCACTCAACCCATGCCAGGGAAAGCCATTGACCTGGGACATGTTATCCTGGTAGTTGTCATCTACAACTCTCATTCGAGTTGAATCGCTGTTGAAAGTAGTCAAAAACATTGAAGCAGTTGATGTTTGACCTACAGTTGGTTTTGGCCAGTTCTCAAGGGGGAAAGGGTTAATAACTTTGTCTGCATTGACTGCTTTTGTTTTCGATGATTGCTATAGATCGGTGTTTTGAAATACGCTGTCTCAACTGTGTTCAATGTGAGAGTATTATTGTAGTTGTGAGATGAACATACATTGTAGCCAGATTACTGCTAAACTTTTTGTTTTGTTTTTAACATGTAATTCGTGCCATTAAAGTCTGTTAGAGTGAGTTTTGGAAGAATGTTTGGCTGCCAAGACTGGTTCGTGAGCTTGGTAGTCTCTGGAGCATGCTGTGGTTGACCCCACCTCAACATTCCTCTTGTTTTAGTAAGCTGTCCTTGTCTACGTAAGCCAAAACATCTTAAACGTGGACCGGTTACAGCATGAAACTTGTACCAGTATGTAATGTGACACAGCATCAACAGAACATGGCCCTGCCTCAGTGAATTGATTGGAAAAGCCTGGAAAGAAAAGACCCTCCCCACTCCCACCCACCCACCCCCAAAAGGGGGGAAAACTGATTTTACATCACAGTTTTATGTAAGTTTCAAAAAAAAAAATGTCAGTACTTGATGACTGCAGCATCTATGTTATGTGACACAAAAATAATTTGAGGGCTGGTCTGACGCAATGGCAAGCAATAGCAGAGTTTGGAATTAGCAACAATCTGTGTATTCAGTGGAATACACAACCCAATGCACAAAAATTCTGGAGGGCTAGAGTTGTCTTCCCATTGAATCACATGTTAATGCTGTATAACTTGGATACTTTGAAAGGTTTTGCACTGAAATTTGTGTAAGTGTTTCTGCTACAGCTCTAAATTCACCATGAGAAGTTTCGCATTTGTTAATGCAACAGTTTCCAAATTATTAGGTAGTAATTTACAATGGTAATTAATGGGAACACACAGATCTAGCCCACATGCACTGCAAGGGCCTCTACTGGAACTTGCATGAACCCTGTGATGCTGATGTTCTCTATTAGTGATGCTGTGTTGTCAGTCTGATGCTGGGAAACGGGCAAATATGTCACACGGAGATTGAGAGGGGTCATTTTCGTGAGGTTTAGGAGTGAAGTTGGCAACAGTTCTTCCTATACTGTTTTTTTGTGTGGATCAGGAAGCTTACTTTGTACATAGCTCCGATGGAGACCCCGGCCTTGTTACATGCACTGATGTGTTGCTGTCGATAATGATTCCCTCGTGCTGCTAATGTTTACATGCAATGTACACGTGCATATACCTGTATATGCAACATTGCATGAAAGGGGGAAAAAAAGTGACACAATTATGTGTAGCTACAATTAGATTAAAGAACCAAACATGATGCCCCTAGTTTGTTTTGTTAAAGGAAAAAAAAAAGAAGAAAGAGTGAAAGATACTGGTGCTGAGAAACCTGTAAAACACTTTCCAGATGATGAGTACCATGTGGTAGTGTGGCCTGTGATTTCATAAGGATGGCACAATTTGCTGATCCTCCATGACAGGGAGATAAGCAGAGGGTCGGATTCTGCATTATTTTTGTTTTCAGAACTGCGTTATGAATCAGTGGTTCAGTAAATAGTTCAGCACACTCTGTCGACACACCTGTTGAAACTCCTCGCAAAGATTATCAACGTTTCTTGGTTTGCATGCTGTTAAAAAGCAGCTGAGCCAGTTGTCCCATGTTTTATGCAAGAAGTGTCCAACCTGCTTGCATGCTGCGAGTGTGTAAATCATGCAGCCAATTTTACCACCTAAATTGCCACTGAGCATGCGTATTGCACTCCAATTGAAATATGCTGGGCACCCACTCTATGTCCTGATGTCCAGCACCCTTCACTGCAAATAGAAGGGTGTGAATGAAAACGTTGGTCCATCAAGGGGGAGCCATCATGAGAAAAGGACTCTGTGTCAGATTGTGCTGGTGTTACCTTTAAGTATTTGAAAGGCTTCGTTTAATATTCATGAGGTAGATGGGCGGCCTAGTTTCTCCAAACAATTAGAGAAAAAAGAATTGCGCCAATTCAATCTTCATTACTTTCCTACATCAGCATGTGTGACAAACAGCCCTCTTTCGCCTGCTGTGAACTGGAAACAGTGTTTAAGATAGAGCCTGCTTGAGTGCGAAATTTGTGACAGTTGATGAGGTTTTTTTTTCAAAGAATCACAGATTTTATGTGGACAAAATCACTGGATTGCTTGTGGAAGGATTATTTTCAAAGCCAATAAGTTGGCTTAGACCCATAGGGCCATGTGGAAATTGGAATGACAATACAAGTCAGCATGCACCACAGCGCCATCTCGTATGCTTCATCTGACCACAAAGGGAAAAATGTCTCCAAAAATCTAGGCCCCTTGGATTGCTATTGTATGGGGGCGGGGGTTTACATGTTTATGTGTGACACACATCATAATTATTTTTTTCATCATTCTGAATGTAAGTTTGCTGAATTGACTTGATTTTCCTCCAAACTGTATTTGATTTGCCACCTTGCCAGCCATCACAGACAATCATCTGGGGCACAGTGTGACTGTGGAGATCGAAGCAGCCAGTCCTCGCAAGCTGCAGACCATGCCACTGATGACAGTGAAAACACAAGATGGCAAAAGGTAAGACACCGGTAGTTAAAACAGTCAAAACGGATTAACTCCATGCGTGCCGGTTACAGACTTTTTTTAACCTAGTCATGTGGATTCAAGGGGGAAGTGCATTTTCGGATTCTTCATAGAGCTTTTATTCAAGTACCAAAATACATGTACAACTGTACCTTGTCTAAAGACAGTGGTTTTACATTGCCAGGGAAGTCATGCTGCAGATGGCACAAGGGCAGCTGTAGCATGACTTGCCTGGCAATGCATTTAAAATGGAGATGCTATTCACCCTGTTCCACTGAAATCGCCCCAAAGTGCCCAGATTTAAATTGATGCTAGTCGCCCTTTTACACTGAAATTGCCCAAAAGTGCCCAGATATAAATTGTCATGTGCCTTAACATTTTTAGCTCAGCTGAAGTGTCAGTAACTGAGCTTATCTTATGGTCCTTCATCCGTCATCTGTCGTTCGGCGTCAACAGTTGACTTCTTCTCCAAAAGCATCAGCCAGATTCATTTCAAACTTGGTGGCAATGTATTTTGGTGCGTCTCTACCAAGTTTGTTCAATTGGTCACGCTTCAGCAATTTTTGGACTTTTTATGTTTTTTTTGTTCTTTTTCAGCCCAAATCTTAAAAAAAATCTTTTTCTCCAAAACTGTTTACCCAATTACTTTGATAGCACACAGGAACACGCATAGGGACTCCTAGTTCTGAATTTGTTCACCAGGTGGTGCTGTGATTTTTTTCTAATTTTAAATCATTTTTTTGTGTGTTATGGCTATTTTTGGCTTCTTCTCCTGAAAGGTCACTCAGAGTAAGCTGAAACTTAATGGGTATGTTCCTTGTGGAAGGGCCAAACAAAGCTGTTCACTAGGAGGCAATGCTGCAGATTCCTGATTTTTTTAACGATTTTTTCAATTTGGTTTATTTTCAGTAAATGCACCTTTCCTGTTGATTACTATGTAAGTCAATAGGCATTCTAATGCAAATTCACATTTTTTGACTTCTTCTCCGAAACATTCACTCAGATTGGGTTCAAACTTGGTGGCAATGTACCTTGGGTGGATCTCTAGCAGATTTGTGCAAATGGTCACGCTCCATTGATTTTTAAATTTTTTATGATTTTTTTATGTTCTTTCTTTGGGGCAAATCTTAAAAAATCTTCTCTGAAACTGCTCACCCGATTGCTTTGATATCACACAGGAACACTTCTAGGGATTCCTACTTCTGAATTTGTTCACCAGGTGGAGGCTGTGATTTTTTTGTTCTAAGTTTTTATGATTTTGTTTGTATCTTCTTGCTATTTTTGACTTATTCTCCAGAACCTTCACTCAGATTAAGCTGAAACTGGTGGATATGTTCTTTGTGGAAGGGTCAATCAAAATGGTTCTTAGGTGGCAATGCTATGGATTCCTGATTTTTCACGTTTTTTTTTCAATGTCTGTACTTACCAGTAAATGCACCTTTCCTATTAATTATTTTGCAAGTCAATGTGCATTCTAAGGCTGATTCACAGTTTTTGTCTTCTTTTCTGAAACCGTCAGGTAGATTGACTTTAAACTTAGTGGCAATGTACCTAGGGTGGGTGTCGAGCAGATTTGCTCTAATGGACACGCTACATTGATTTTTAAATATTTTTTTTATGAATTTCTTTGTTCCTTTTGGGGGCAAATCTTCAAAAATTGCAAGGTATGTGTATATGTCAGCTGAGCACAGGACTGTCACAGTCCTCTTGTTTATTTAAATTTCTCGCTACTAGGACACATTTTTCCTGAGATTTGTATGTGAGAGTATTCATGATGGCACACCCGAGGTCAATAGCTTTCGTTGGCAGAGGTTGAGCATAATGCGCCCAACTCGGGCCAAGGAAAGTTACTGAGTCAGTGAGGAGTGGGTTAAAATGGCAACTTTTTATCTGGCCTTTTCAGTTTAAAAGGTTCTGATGATTTAACTTCTGAATAAAACCAAGGGATTGTAAGGTGACTTAACATACCTGCTGAATATGCACAAATCACATGCACCAGAAAGAAAGAATTAAAGCTGGTGATTGTTTTGGAAATGATTGAGGTGGCAAGATATCCCTCAGAAACAAAGGACACTGCACAGACCATAGTCACAGTTAATTGCGTACGTTTATCAGTATTTATCACTGGGTAAATATAACAAATTTAAAAACAGTTATAACATGCATTGAGGAAATTAGCATATTTATCATCTTGATTGTCAGGGAAACTGAAAAGAGGAAGTCGTCATGCTTTGATTTCTTTGATAAAAAGAATTAAATAAAAATATTTGTGGTCATGAAGAGTTATGATGGCTTCCGTCAGTTTGCATGTTACAAGGGGGCATGGTTGCACAGGACTTTCACCTGTTAGCCATATTTTTATTTTCTCTTTCTTGATTGTTAGTGTACATTGTTTAATATTAACTCTTTCACTGTCAACTGCAACTAAAGTGAAACTACATGTACCTAAAACAAACTGCTCTGACTTATAACAAGGGTCCTAGATTCATGTTGCTTGTAAAAAGACCTTTCATTCGAGCACCAACATGCCTACAGTTACAAGGAATATAATAGCCCAGGTCAACAGCTTTCCTCCGTGCCCTTTGGGCAGAAAGCACCCAAAGCGCACCGAAGAGAGCTTTTGGCTCAATCCTAAATATGGCTCTGAAAGGGCGGATTGTTGTTATTTGTGCAGTAATTATTTGTGGCACAGTGTTGTCTCACGATGACATTTTACGGGAGATGTGCTAGCAAAAGAAGGCAAATGTCCCGACTGTCAAATAAGATGTTGCCAGTGAGCTGTGTGATATTTTGTAAGACTGTCCAGCAAGGTATGCAGTTTGTAGGAACACGAGTATTGTATAGGCTGCTGTGTCATAACATGAACCAGGGTGATCCAGGTACTTGGTATAATTAGTAGTATCGCTTATTCTCATATGCCAACATATATGTCATGTGCTTCAACTCTTTCCGTGCTTATTTTTGAACTGAGTCAACAGCTTTCCTTGGCACACTTTGGGTGCATTGCGCTCAAAGTGCACAAAGGAAAGCTGTTGACCCGGACCAGTATGTTATCTGGAACTGTAGGCATGCTGGTTACATGAATGAAAGGTCTTTTCACAAGAAATATGAATCTAGCATCCGTATGATTGTTGTGAGTAGTTCACCTTAAGTAGTTCAACTGTAGTCGCAGTTGCCACTGAAGCTGTTAACAAGTAACAGAGTATGTGGTTGGAATATAGATTTGTATTGACTTGGTATTGGATTGGAAAGCGACACACCTTATTCAGAACTTGAAATGATTTGCAATAAGGGCATGCAGGTCAGCATGTATACGACTATATCAGCTGTCGGGGAGCAAGAACCTTGACAGTTGTGAGCCTGCAGACAAATAGATTATGCAGTGGCTGAAACTCGACTTAGCAGCCACATGTGGTTTTAATTCCATTGGCTTCTGTGGGAAAACACACCCAAAAAGATGAGTCAGGGTTATTAAAGTTGCATAACTGAGTAAATCTCAGATTCCATATCATCTGGCTGATGTGAGATGTGGGAAGGAGCCTAGGACACAGCTTGTATGGTAGGCAGCAAGGGTGTGAGGAGGTTTTATGGATGGTGGGCCTGTTGTGCCAAAGAAAACACTGCTGTTACGTAATATGTTTCTCCTTGCAGTCTGCCGTCCTTCCAAGGCCTGACCAATGTAAATAGCAGTACGCTCGGTGCCTGTTTTGTCCTGAAACTACAGACCCCTATACCCATATCCACCGTGCTTGCACAGAGGATACAGACAGTGACAGGTAAGATTATTAAACTTTCTCAGCCCTCTGGCTGCCAAACTGTCTCAGGTGGCCACTCGTTGTACAGAAGAACAACTTCTTCGAAACGAAGAGAACCCTGTAGTTTGTGTTTTTTCTCCGTCCTTCATTGTATTCAACATAAGGACAATCAAGTACCTGCCCCCTCATGGATCTCATGCTCTGGCTATCATGAAACCAATTGACACTGTGCTGTTAATGTCAAACCTTTTTTAAAGTGCTGAAATTATGGTAGGGGGACTAGAAACCTCTCAATCTTAATGCTGCCTGTGTGATTAAACTTCGAAGCAGAAACAGTGCTATGTGTATGGGTGAGATATCTATGTTTTACCACTAACAGGCCTGGAGTTGATCGATCACAGTAACACAGAGCCCCTCATATCCCTCCTGGTTCATCACATGTCTAAAGGGAAAATCAGCACACAAGACAGCCGGAAAGCCCTCTTTGTGGTAAGTTGTCTTGGATGTGAAGGCAAACAGGAAAGTGTACTACTAGGAATGTTATGCAAAATGCTAAGACTGCCACCAGGGTGCTGCTGCTCATTTTACAAGCTGCAGTCTTCATGGCTAATAGTTTTGGCATTTTACTAGCCACCCGTTGTAAATTGCTTGTCCATCCGTACAAACCGAAATTCCTGGTTACATCCACACTAACAGGGCCTCTCATCATTGACGTCAATAGTGATGGTTTAGATTTAGTATTTCCGAGTAAGAGTTAAATTGTTTTCTTGACTTTGGAATTGGACTTAGAGTGTAAAACATTATGTGGATGAAGTGTGGAGGGCATAATACGGCTGCTTATCAGGCAACCCTTAACACTTGGGGAAAAAAAGTTAAAGAAAAAAAGGCAGTGTGTTCTTTTCTCGGTTCTGTAAAGTGTGCGTATACGAAAAACAGTTGAGTGGATTTTTTTGGGGTTTCTCTTTAAGTGGAAACACATAAAGCAAAGTGACACATCAAAATACAAAAAAAAACAAAAAAAACAAACGCAGTGTAAAAAATGCAAATCAAAATGATAACATGGACTTGAGCAGCAGTTACAACTCCAGGAAAACATATTAATTGGTGTTGACATTAGATTGTCAGATCAAGGATGTGAAGCCTTTGATTTGTTAATTAAAAGGCATATAACATTTTTTTTTTTTTTTAAATTAGTGACGTGTACTGAACTGTATTTTGCCTGATGGTTGTAGACTTTACCGGACCAGCAACACTGTTACTTTGTCAATCATGGTGTCAATGGCACGGGAGATGTCCGTGGGGCCATGGTGTCGAGGATCCCATTCACTCATCCTACGATGGTACCGCAGATCATTGTGTATCTCAGACAACAGCTCCTTTTCAATACACTCATAGGAAGCTGTGTCAGAAGCAATGCCAAGCAAGGTAACGTAATTGTTTTGCCCCTCGTACCCCCGTTCCCAAACCTTTCCCGGAAGGGAGTTCAGAAGAAGCAAGAAATTGTAACTGCGTAACTTGCACTGTTGCATGTAGGGTCATGGAGTATTTGTAGGAAAATGAGGCATCGCTAAATTCTGTTGTCAAAACAATTCTAGCCACATCTTACGTTTTCGAGGAACCTATGCAAGTTTACAAGAGTAATTATCAATTAAACTGTTTCACTGACGGTGTAACCTGGCACTGTAACACTTAAATTGTTGAAACTTGGAAAACAGCCTACAGTGGTACCTGTTCACAAGGCCACCTTTGTGAGGAGCTGCATGTTAAAAAAAAAAAAAATCCTGATTTGAAGATAATCCTGTCATAATAGAAGAGTCTAATTCTCCAGTTAATTTAGGTGTATTTCAAGACCACCGTCAAAGTGAGACCATATTAATTTTGTACATTCAGTGGGGTCAATGTCAGACAGCAGATACCTCTATATGTGTAATTTCTAAATGCTCAAATTTGTGTTTGGCACCCAAGTTTGTGCATTTCTAATTAACTCTCTAAGTGCCAGATTTTGGACTGAGTCAACAGCTTTTCTCTGGAACTAAAGGCGTGCTGGTACTTAAATGAAAGGTCTTTTGATGAGTAATATGAATGATAATTCAGACTAGTTTGGCTTTAGTAGATCAACTTTAGACATGACTGGCACTGAAAAGAGTTAATTGTCCGGCACGATCACACATGAAGCACAATGCCTGTACCTCTACAAAACTGACTGACAAGGCTTTCAAATAAGTTATGAGCTTAACTTCCATGCTTGACTAGAATGGAAAGTTCGATTCTGGCATACAAATAACACTTGGAGATTCATAAATGCAACATAGGCAGTTATTTTATTTTATTTTTTTTAATTTTTTTTTTCTGAAAAAAATTCAAATTCATTTTTGAGACAAAGTTGTTGTAAACAATCAAAACATAATCCTTCACTGTCCTGCAAAATGTTATTGGTAGTAAGAAGGTTAAGGGATTAAGGTTATTCAGGTCATTACAGCTGGCAGTAGTAATTATGGTAAAGTGAAACAGTGGTTCCCATCAATGGTACATTTGATTAACAATGATAATTGTACCGGTCGAGCTGGCCACATGGACTGCCCGTGGCTTGTCGGGTTCAAATATATTGACATCACAAGCTTGCAGATTAACCATTTCCTCCTTGAATTACAGCTGAATCAACTGCTTTCCTTGAGATGGGTTGGGCGCTTACTTAGTGCCCAACCCATCCCAAGGAAAGCTGTTGACCTGGGGCATGTGATCGTGATAGATCTCATCTACAATTCGCAGACAGAAAGTTTTTCGTTTTGAAATTTTCTGAAAACACTGAAGCAGATGACCGTTGACGTTGTTTTGTCCGGTTTAAGGGGGGACAGGGTTAACATATGGAACATGGGTTGACTGTGAGGGTACACTACACAAAGTACATGTACTCTATGGTGGGACTGTAACTGTAAGTCTTTGCCATTCTGAGCAGATTTACTACAGGGAACCCAGATTCTGAACGCTATCAGGTATTCTTGGATGATTATCAAAGTTACAGCAAATATAAGGCTGTTTGCATTTGTTTCAGCCCTGTGTCAATCTGTTAAATTAATGGGTCTGGCTAATTTGGGATAATATGGAAAGTTTGAAGTGACATGGTCACTCAGAGATGTGACATTTGAGTGACAAAGAGTTAGTCTGGTTTATTGTATTTCCAGACATGGATTAATTGCCTTGTGTTTGAAGTGACATGGTCACTTAAGGATGTAGTGACATTTGAGTGACAAAGAGTTAGTCGGTTTTTCTTTTCTTTTTGTATTTTCAGATATGGATAATTGCCTTATGTTTGAGGTGACACCACTGTCACTACAGCACATAGCAGTGACCTTTGAGCACCCTTTACGTGATGCCATGGCTACAGGTAACCCCGGCATTACTACCTCCTAGACAGAAAGCGCCCTTGTACACTCTTTGTTTGTGTAGTCTGGAGTTGTCTTAGAGTAGCATATGAATTCCCATGTGACACTGTTAAAAAGTAGTTGTTGGTGACATGTGAGTAATATACCCTGAATATTCTGCGTCAAAGCTATTCACACAATCTGCAAAGTATCAAGTTCCATGTTTTAATTTATGGTTAAAACCAACGAAAACTGAGAAAAGGGAAAGCTACACTCTGTATGTTCAGTTGGTATTAGTTTGTGTGACTTTTATGACGAGAAATGAACGAAAAATTGAGTGAACACTTCTGTTGGGATGTTTTGAATTTGAAAAGACAGGGGAAAAATAACAGCAATAGTGCATTCCCTTCCTTCTGTATTGACTCTCATATACTTATCATTGTTTACTGGCGTGCATTGCCCATGCATATTTCTATGTTGATGCATGGTATTTTTGCTTGCAGCTGAATTTGATTTGAGTGACATCACCAACGTCAAATGTAAGATCGTGACACTGCACAGTGAAGACAGTATATGTACAGATGACTTGGCTTGTAAATATATTCTAAGGTATGGGGCAATTTTATGCAGCTTTTTTTTTTCATCATAGTTTTGAGGATAGGAAGGAGATTGTGTTGCACAGTATTTCAAATCGATAATCAGATGTGGTACAAGTTGCCGTGGTTGTCAATTTTTTTTTCGTGAAGCCAGAATGAGCGAAAAGCTTTTCAACTTGTGTCTACTCGAAGCACCTGGTAGTGCCTGAATATCTATAAGGGTTTCCTTGGCGTGGAGAGTTGTGTGCTGAAGGCCTAACCCATACTATCAATAATCAGATGTTGCATAAGTTGCGGTGATACCCAATTTTTCATAATGCTAGAAGGAGCAAGATGCTCTTGAACTTTTTGTCAGCTTAAAGCACCAGAAAGTGCCTGAACATCTATAAGGGTTTCCTTGGTGTGGTGAGTTGGGCACTGAAGGCCCAACCCATGCAATAGAAAACTGTGGACTCAATCTTAAACTCTTTAAACATGTAAATTTTCCAGGGGATTCATGCACACTTTGTACATTTCATGCATTTCAAAGCGGTTTGATGTCCTTAATTTTAGACTTGTGTATAAATTATTGTTTGCAGTTGTAGAACAAATGAAAAAACAAAAACAAAGCACAGTGAAATATGAAAAGTGAAAGTCATCTTCATCTTCATTGATTGGCGCAGATGTAATGATGTCAAAATTTGTGAAGAAGTATCAGTGAGCACTGTAAATTGCAAATCTATTTTTGTATAAATATTCTCATTAGCTCAGCTGACTTGTCAGTCAGCTGAGCTTATCTTATGGTCCTCCGTCCGTCGTCCGTCCGTCCGTCCGTCCGTCGTCCGTCAACAATTTACATTGTCGACTTCTTCTCTGAAACTGTCAGCCAGATTCACTTCAAACTTGGTGGGGATGTGCCTTGGGTGGGTCTCTACCAAGTTTGTTCAAATGGTCACGGTCCATTGATTTTTGGATTTTTAATGAATTTTTTTGTTCTTTTTTGGGCAAATCTTAAAAAATCTTCTTCTCTGAAACCGCTCACCCAATTACTTTGATATCACACAGAAACACTCCCTGGGACACCTAGTTCTTAATTTGTTCACCAGGTGGCGCTGCAATTTTTTTCTATTTTTTTATGAATTTTTGTGTGTTATAGCTATTTTTGACTTCTTCTCCAGAACCGTCACTCAGATTAAGCTGAAACGTGGTGGATATGTTCCTTGTAGAAGGGTCAAACAAAGTTGTTCACTATGTGAGAATGCTGGAGATTCCTGATTTTTAACGATTTTTTCCATTCGGGTACTTATCGGTCAATGCAGCTTTCCTATTGATTATTATGGAACTCAATGAGCATTCTAATGCTAATTCACATTTTCAACTTCTTCTCCAAAACCGTCATCCAGATTAACTTCAAACTTGGTGGGGATGTGCCTTGGGTGGGTCTCTACCAAGTTTGTTCAAATGGTCACAGTCCATTGATTTTTGGATTTTTAATGAATTTTTTTGTTCTTTTTTTGGACAAATCTTAAAAAATCTTTTTCTCCAAAACCGCTTACTCAATCACTCTGATATCACACGAGAAGACACCTAGGGACTCTGTGTTCTTAATTTGTTGACCAGGTGGCGCTGCAATTTTTTACTAATTTTTTTATGAATTTTTGTGTTTTCTAGCTATTTTCGACTTCTTCTCCAGAACCGTTACTCGGATTAAGCTGAAACATAGTGGATATGTTCCTCATAGAAGGGTCAAACAAAGTTGGTCACTATGTGGGAATGCTGCAGATTCCTGATTTTTAACGATTTTTTCCATTCGGGTACTTATCGGTTAATGCAGCTTTCCTGTTGATTACTATGGAAGTTAATGAGTATTCTAATGCTAATTCACATTTGCGACTTCTTCTCCAAAACCGTCATGCAGATTAACTTCAAACTTGGTGGGGATGTACCTTGGGTGGGTGTCTACCAAGTTTGTTCCAATGGTCATGTTCCAATGAATTTTGGTTTTTTTATGATTTTTTTTTCAAAAAACTTTACAAAAGTTTTAACATGGGAATTTCTTGTAATGGTTATAACTTAAATAATTTTGGCCAGATTTACTTCAAACTAGGTGGGGATGTGCCTTGGGTGGATCTCTACCAAGTTTGTTCAAATGGTCACGCTCTATTGATTTTTGGAATTTTTATGATTTTTTTTCGTTTTTTGGGGTCAAACCTTAAAAACTCTTCACCTGTGAAACTGCTCACCCAGTTGTTTTGATATCGTTCATAGACACTCCCAGGGACACATAGTTCCCAATTTGTTCACCAGGTGGCACTGCAATTTTTTCTAATTTTTTTTTATGAATTTTTTATATGGTTTTGTTATTTTTCACTTGTTCTCAGAACTGTCACTCAGATTAAAGTGAAATGTGATGGATATGTTCTTGTGGAAGGGTCAAACAAAGTTGTTTACTAGGTGGCACTGCTTTAGATTCCTGATTTTTAAGTATTTTCAACTTGGGTACTTATCGATCAATGCAGCTTTCCTATTGATTACTATGTAAGTCAATGGGTATTCTAGTGCTAATTCACAGGACAACTGACACAAAATTTACTGTTTACTTGATAACTTGAGATCTGTTTTGAGTTAGTACTGTGATGTTGCACATGTTAATGTTTTTGTATGAAGGTCATGCTCAGACAGTACATGAATGACTTTGACCTCATTTCTGGGGTCACAGTGCAACACACATGAATTTTATTCTTCATTATAACTTGAGAACTACTTGAACCTTGATGTTGGACATGTTAGTGTTCTTTTATAATGGTCAGACTTACTCAGAACATGGGTGACCTTGATCCTTTCCCAAGTTCATAGATCTGCAAGTGTGATGAATGTCAAGATCAGCTGAGCATGGGCTGTTCACACAGCCCTCTTGTTTTTTTCTAAAGTGGAAAATTAGAGAGGTTTTATTTGTATAATTTCATTAAAAAAAAGTCCATGATTCTCAAGTAAGTTCCCATAAATGGATCCTTTCATGTTGAAGTGTTTGAATCTATTAACAAAGATTGCTTGTTTTGAAAAAGAAATCGGAAAGACAACTTGGTTCTAAAAAATATGCTGTACTTGTAAATTTAACTACACCCGTAGAAAATGTACAAAAAGACCAAAAAACAAAAGAACCCCAAAAAATAAACAATCAAATAAGGCATTTTAACACAGTATTATGTGTGTTTGTGTTGATGTACTTGCAGGAGTTTGTCCATACCTGTCACAATGAGAGCCATTTTGCACAAAGCCACTGGGCAACTAGACCTCGAACTGTTGGCAGTACAGAACTTAAGCACGTCCTTATCAAAAGTAGGGCAGGAACGACGACAGGCCTTCATCGAATCTCGGCATGGCCAGGATGCAAGGTCAGGGTCGCAAGCGAAGGTGCCTGTGGCGCAAGCACCAGCACAGACACCAATATTTTACCCGGAAGTGGTGCCCGACGGCAGCATGAGTAGTGTGGAAGCTATGGACAGTAGCATGGACAGTGGGATGATTGATCCCATGAGTGCTCCTGCAGATTTACTAGAGGCAATACGAGCGGACAAAGTGTCCAAGAACCCCATGTTGGCCAGCTTGCTGGACCAAGGTATTGGCAGCCCTGAACCACCGATCCAGCAACAGGCGTCAATGTTGTCAGCCTTACTTGGGGATAGTGTGTCCCCAACAGCTACTCCTGGGTCAATGTTACAACCACAAAAGCCTCGGAAGCCACGGAAACGGAAAAGCCAGTCTGACGTGACTAGTCCCAGTACCACTGGCAAGAGTCCAAAACGTAAACAGAGCAGTGAGGGGGATTTTGACACAAGTGGTAAATTAAGCAGAGACTTGCCTTCTTTTGAAACAGACCCTGGGGGGATAAACCTAAATGGGTCTCAGAGACAATCAAATTTGAGTAGCTTATCGTCCATGTCTGGATCCAGATGTGGCTCTGTGGATGATCAATCCTCACATGTCTCGCAGCTGGTCGCGTCAGTAGATAAACTTATCAAACAGGAATCTAACTCCTCCTCCTGCCAGCAGGGGGAGATGGCAGCCATATTTCACGAAATGGACAAAGACTCGAAGAAAGTGAAAAGGGAAGATAGTCATTCAGATTCTGGGGCCAGCCATTTGAAAGGCAGTCCTAGATCCTCAGGTCTGGACGAGATTATAAATAAAGTAGCTGGAGAGAATACACCATTAGACCCAGATATGTTCACTAATAAGGGTTCATCACATTCATCCCCAAAGAAACCAGAATCGCGTCGCTCGTCAAATGGCCAACGAAAACTTGAGGCCCCTTTAGATTTTAACACTGAGCTGCTGAATACCGACAACAGCTATATTAACCATGAAAGCAACGAAGAAATGGACTTAGATGCTTGTGATGCAAGGGCATTTGGTATGGGGCTACCTGTTAGTTTCGTGGTTCCCAAAATAACTGGGAATAAGGACAGTAAACAAGAACATGATAGGAAAAGTGAAAAGACAAGTGAACAGAAAAGTGAAGAGAAAAGTAGCAAAGACAAAGTAAAAAAGGAGAAAGACAAGGAGAGCTCACGGGAAGATCGTGATCGAGAAAAAGACCGCGATCGTGAAAAAGACAGGGATCGTGATAGAGACAAGGAGAGAGACAAATCTAAACCCCTGGGTATAACTGTGAAATTAAATACAAAAGACAAAACTGTTGTGTCGACTATAAAGTTAGATTCACAGAGGTCAGATTCTCCTCACGAGGCGTTAGACCTTTCTCGGCCAACAAAAGAAGGCAAAGGAAATAAAGACAGTAGCAAAAATTCAGCCAAGACTGATGAGCGGCCGCTAGACTTGACGTCAGATTCTGAGAGTTCTGGTCCTCAAAAAACCGTTGCTAAGCTTCCATCTTTGTCCCCATTGCCAGGAAAGGTTAAAGATGAAGGGTCAAAGAGTGACAAAAAGAGGAGATCTAAGCATTCTAATGCAGAGTCGGGCAAGAGGCGGCGGAAAGACGGTGACAAGGAAAGGGGAGGGAAAAGGAGAAAAGCTGATGCAGACTCGAGGTGGGACTTTGATGCTGGCGGAAGTGACAAAACTTCCTCAGAGAAAAATAAAATCCCAGCAAATATGAAGCCAGCACCTACTATTAAGATTACAACAAGTGGAGGTAAAATGCAAGTTCAGACAACTACAAAACCAATGGGCACATCTAGCACTCCTCCAAAGGGGTCATCGAAGTTGGGCTCAGTTTCTGGCTCCCCAGGATCAACTGGTGGTCGTTCTAGCCCTTCTGGTAAGATGACCTCCATATTGAAACCTCAAACCTCAGAAAAGTCGGCTACCTCATCGCAGCTGAAAGCCAGCAAGTACAGCAGCTCAATGAGCAAATCAGGACGCTCAAAATCTGTATCACAGCTGGGTATGTCTGATAAGATAGACTCCAAGCTAATCCGCACACCAACTATCAAATTAAAACCTCTGGTTATACCAGCAAGTAGCACAACCATCACTGTAACCTCAACTAAACCTTCCACAGCCCCTGTCACCACTGCACCTGCCAAAACTTCTGTGGCACCCTCAAGCAGCAGTGCGCTTGGTAAGAAGGGTCCACGGTCTCTGTCAGCAGTCATCGACAAATTGACAAAGGGCGCCACTGCTGCCAATGCAGGAGGCCCAGGTTCAATACCCTTCAAAAAGGAGTCGGACCGACAAAGTATGCGCAAAGATTTCAACAAGCGTGACTCGGTGACTGCGTCGCCAAAGAAAGGTATGGATTATGATAAGAAAGACCCATATCTACCAAAAAGGGATCCTATAGCAGAAAAACAGAAGATGGAAGCAATAAGGAAAGAAATAATACGAGAGGGCAATAAGCCCAGTACTCCCACAAAGGAAGTGTCAAGTCTTCACAAGCCAGGCCAAAGTTTCAAAAGGCCTGACTCCTCAAAAAGTTCAGAGAGTAGTTCATTTAGAATAGAGAAACTAGACTCTAAGAGGAACATGGTCTCAGGCAGCAAGAGTGGAAGTACAGCTTCCACTCTGACTGCGGGAGCACCAGGGACCAGTGTGAAAAGTAGTGGTGCTTCTAGTGAAAGGACTTCCTCTTCAGGGTCCAGCAAGAGTGGGGGCGCCAGTGGTGCATCGGGCTCCCAGAAAACAAATCCAAATGGTGCAAATAAATCAGAGAGCAGCAGCAGGTCCAGTGGGACCAAAGACGCTAGCTCTAGCGCAGGTAGCGGCAACAAAAGCTCGAACCCCAGTGGCTCCACAAAGCCCAGTCTGTCTGGCATGAGTAGCAAGAGCACGGACAAAGGCAGCAATAGCAGTAGTGGCAACAGCAGCAATAGCAGCAGCAACAACACTGAAAGCACCAAAGCTGCTGCATGTTCAGAGGCTCGCAGCAAAGAGCCGGCCCTGTCCAAATCAGACTCCACTGAGAAACACGATAAGGACCATAGTGATATTGGGAGTGCGAATAATAGTGACAAAGAAAGCTCACGCGATTCTGAGCGTCGAAAAAAGGGTGCACATTTACATGCAGATGATCTGTCTGATCGTTTAGCGTCAAGACATTTCATGGATGTGGTAGCCAAACTGAATGGCTCAACTGGCCCAGAGGGGAAGGGAGGACACCCAGGGGAAGGCCAGAACAGCTCAAATAATGCAAACAACAAAGGGGACAATGGGCAGGGTTCAAAGGTCACAGATGAGCCGGGTCATTGTCGGACTGGCAATAATAAAGATGGTTCAGGTGTTGAGAATGCCAAGGCAGATAGGAAAGGTGGGGACGAAAGTGTCGAGAAGGCGAAGCAGAACATGGAGAGCGGTGAATGCTCAAACTTTGTACATAAATCAGGCAGCATTTCAGCCAGCTCTGTGTGCTCGACGTCCTGCCACAATACTGCCAAGGACAATATGAATGGCGAGGTGGCAGACAATGTCACGTCGCCAGGCAATGTATTAGACTCCACAAACTCGGAAAACAAAGAAAACACAGAAGTAGAGCGATTAAACGACCACGATGTGTTCAAAGCGCCCACTCCAAAAAGTGCCAGAGCATGTGATGAAAGAGTAAAAAGTACTGACTCTGATAAGAGTGCAAAATTATCAAAACCAATTTTAAGTCCACGAAGTGATGCCAGTAGTCCTGAAGATGGACTGGTTATTGACTGTCCAGGTACTCCCCGTTCGGTTAAATCTCCCGGGGGCAATAAAGCTCTCGAGAGGTCCCCAACAGTCCCTCGGTCTCCAGTCAGTACACAAGAATCCATGAACAAATCTCCTGGTGCAGTCAAATCTCCTCGTTCACCGTCCCCTCGCAAGTCCCCACTTGTGAAAACCTCGACGGTATCATCACCAGCTACTAAGTCTCCCATCACCCATCGCTCTAACTCCAGTTCTGTGACTTCTCCATGTGTGATAGATGATGACCTAATGGATGAGGCCTTGCTCATCTAGCCAACCAGGTGTGGGCTGTAGATGCAGCTATTATTTGTTATTGTTTATATTATTCCATTTAATATATATATATATATGAGACTGTTGGGTTAGAGAACAGGGTAATAATCTGGTGCCATGGGTAAAGATGTAAAGTGCAGCTAGGCAAGGCAAAGTTATACTGGATCTGGCATCTGGACCACTCGGAATTCCAAGTTTGCATGTTACAGTTGAATTATCCAGAGTTTGCCCATTTGAGGACACTCACTACTACCACTTGGTATTTTGTCTTTTAGGTAGAAATGTTACGTGTGTGTAGCTTTCCAAAAAAAAAAAAGTTTCAAATGTCATGGACCCTAATTGAACTTGACGTATGAGCAGGCATGAATAAAACACCTTTCGTTATGGTAATCATGTGTTAAAAAAGTGCTGAAGGTATCTGTTGATAACCAATTGTGCTGAAATGAACCAAGTCGTGACTACAGCTAAATCTCTCACGGGAATAATTGCAGTTGTCAGTTTTGCATAACAGAATTCAAACAGCCACATACTAAACGTGTACGTCAATCAGCTAGTCTTGTATGAATCTTTGCGTGCCATTTACTAGTTTTGTTTCTCACTTCCAAACTTGGTATACCATCGGTCAGAAGTACACTTTGTACACTTTCTTGCAATCAGCTCCCAGAAAGATTCATTTTGGCCAAACAGTGACATGACAGGTGGCCGGGTGGAGGAGAATAACGTGTATAAAGCCTGTTGTGTTGTGTCTCTGTTACTGTATTTGCTGAAGTAGATCGGCAGAAGCTCATCTGGTGATCCAGAGTTCATGCTGTGGGTGTAAGACAAGAGCTGTTAATTTTGTGGTTCTCATTTCCTGCAATTAGTCGATTGCAGAGTGTTTGTTTGCCTCCGTATATGCCACATCCTGGCCCCCCTACAAAACCTGGCAATCTGTGGTATACTTTGTATTGAAGGTGCCTAGTTTTTGCAACAGCACAACGCTGGAATGGTTTTAATTTCAGTCCAGCAGTGCCAATCTTGCAGATCCACTTCAGTTCAGTCAAATTATTCCTTACTGGTATTCTATTGCCCCTTTCCCCAGTGAATTAAGATTGAGACAACAGCTTTCCTTGGCGTGGATTGGGCACTAAGTGCCCAACCCACACCAAGGAAAGCTGCTGACCTGGGTCATGTTATCTTGAATGGTCTCATCGACAATTGTAGGTCAAATTGTTTTTCGTTACTGTTGAAATTAGTTGAAAACACTGAAGCAGATGAGATTTTGACTACAAGCCAGTTTTGGCCTGTTTGAGGGGAAAGGGTTGAGTGAGATGAAAATAAGGAAACAAAGGTCACGTACTTGTCTGTGAGAGCATTCTCTATGATCATGAGGTGTGGCTTGGAGATCACGAGGGAGTACAGGCGTGCCCAATATGTTCTCAGGGGCACGCTCACAAAGCAAGTTTTACTTCTATTCTGTATGTTTGCATTGGTTGTTAAATTATTCTGACACAAAATGTTTGGGTTGAGATGAAAAAAAAAACATGTTGAACTCATGAGCACTGTTGTCGAAAACTTCAAAGATATGGGCAACATTACTGAGAATAAGTGACCACCTGCTCAGCATCATGGTAGCACAGTACATGTACATGCACAAGCAGGGAGAAGTTTTCAGGATTCCCCTGGTTGAAAACCTCTTAGCAGCTGTCCGTGAAGCTTCTCGCCTGAACTGATTAAATGCACGCAGAACAAAAAGTAAAATTACTTCATTGAAATGGTAACCGGTAAAATACCTCATGGATGATTTTTGCAACAAGAGGTGGAGGGGAAAAAAAAAGGAGAGCCACCACGAAGGCATATCTGTTGAATAAAGTATTACATAGAATCAAGGATATGGCATCCATGGTATAATGGATCTTGTGACCGGTCAAAATACCCACCCTCACACTAGCAACTTAGCAGTATTTCCAGTCACCGTGTGAAGCATTTAAAGACACGTGGCTCAAAATTTTAAATTAAGGATTGTGTAATCTTGCAGTGGTCTTGCCTTGCTGTCATTCAAAAGAGGAATTCATAAAGGTTTTATGTTGGGGAATATATCCCATTATGTGGATGCTGTGTACTTCTGGAAGGTATGATGTGTACATATGTCCAGTGAGTATAGGAGATACTGTCATGAATTTTTTTTTTTTTTTCATTTGTTCTCATTCTTGTAGAAAATAAGTTTGATGGATACGTGTCCTAAAATCCAACAGTCTGATCTGCATTGTTTATTGTTTCCGTAATTTTGTTCCGTGTTGGCCTGTCATGAAGAATGGGAAGCGGACCTTTGTTAAAAGTAGGTCACAAAAAAGGTGCAAGAGACCATGGTTGGCTTTTTGTCGACACAAAATAAGGTCATTCATTTTCTTTGGATTAGTTCACCAGAGCAGTTTGCGACAAACAGAAGGATGTAACAGAAGACTTCTGTGACCTATTTCATCTGGCGTTAGGGGGTGGTGTTAAGTAGGACTTTCTGCTGTGCATCAGTGGAAGGTTCAGTGTAAAATTTTTCATTCAAGTACCAGCATGCAGCATTCCTGGTCTAGTTTTTTTTTTTTTCCCCACGTCATGGAAGACCTGTGACTGCAGCATGGGCAGTCACACGACTTGCTGTGTGATGCAGAACACTCACAAGGGCCTCTACCTTTCTGATACAGAATGAATTAAAAATGAGAGTATACTTCATGTACATTGCTTTACTATCGCATATATACATTTTTTTTTGTATTTTTCTAAGTGGACAAAATACCAATTTTAAACAAAAAGACACAAAGTTGTTAAATTTGTTCTCGTGAACAGAGTCCAACATATTTGAAATGTATACACTGTCAAGGAAAAGTCTGGTTTTCACAGATAAAATAAAATTCAATAGTCCCAAAATGTGCTTGTTTATGTTTTAAAACTTTTGGCTTAAAATTAAGCACAAAACAAGGGGAAAAAAATCCCACAAAAATAAGCACGCTGCAGTATTTTGAATTGCCAGTTTTGATATCACTACTTTGGAACTAAATCAATTTATTTTGCCTGTGAAACCAACCAAACACTGGAAAAAAAAAGGGTCTGCTGAGCTGGCAAGATTGATATCTGCTACCGAGAACAGGCTTGCTTTGATGATCTGGGTCACCCTTAATGAAAAAAAAAAAAAAGGTTCCAAAGAGCACTTGTTGATGCCTTGTGTGGAAGCCCCTGGCAATGCATCTTGGGGTAGTGAAAAAGTCCACTGGAGGTACACACTGTGCATATTTAGCCTGGAAGAACTTGGTATTTTCGATGATGCCCTCATTTGTGTTAGGCAGCTGTGGTTCTGGATGGCTAGTATCGCCCTGCTGAAAGCAGATCAACATCAAGTTATGAGATTAAACACTGTATTTTACCCTGATGACTTCATTTTGCTGGTTAAGGATGGCACCGTGTCCAACAGGCAAACCTGATCTGCTGCTGGCTTGCGGTTTTAACTGATTTACATGTAACAAAATCCCAAATCCACATGTTAAATAATGACCATATGTACCATACTGTAATGTGATTTTTTTTTTGTTTAATTTTTTCTCAAGTGTGCTTTAATTTTGGAAAGGTTTCATGTTGTTAAAATACAGAAAATATCGTAGCCAAATTTACCTTGTGAAAAATCTCTTTTGAGCAATGTACATTGCAGTTATCTTGAATAATGGTGGATTTTATTTGTAGACACTGTTACTTTACGTTCTGTTGCAAGCAGGCTGCACATACATATACGTGATAGCAGGGGTTCTACCTATTTTGAAATAATCTAAATTTGTCTTTCTGTAAAGAAAGCGTGAACAGCACTATTTCCAAGTGACTGCTGTCTGGTGATAGTTCTATCCTTTGACAAAAGGAATGCTCTCTGATGAGAGTTAGTCCTTTGACCAAAGGAGTGCTGTTTTATATAATCTGGATCCCTTAACAAAAGGAGTGCTGTTTTATGAGGTCTAATCCATTGACAAAAAGAGTGCTGTTTTCTGAGGTCTTAATCCATTGACAAAAGGAGTGCTGCCTGGGAGTTGTTAATCCCTTGTCAAGGGAGTGCTGTCTTATGACAGTTAATCTTTTGACAACACTGCTGTCTTCTGAGAGCTGATACTTTGCATGCTCTCTTTAATATGTGAGAGCTGTCAAGTTGGTCAAAAAATCAAATCTGTGCCTTCAGTGTTTTAGCAGAATAGCTTCCCTTGAAAATGAAAATGAAGATGAAGCCCATCAACGTAGCGCAGCCTTCCATGGCAGAGGCCTGCGCCACATGCTGCCCTGTGCATAGCAAGGACAACAATGCCCTCTTGTCTTAATCCAAGGGAGATAGGGTTGGGCAAATGTTTGTTTCTTGTGTCTGACCTCTTTACTGTGAAAGCAGAAACAAAAAAAGTCGACTGTGATTTCTAATCAGGACTCGCCAATTTTCATGTCCAGTAGCTTCGGACAAGTGAAATTCCCACCGGGGTGAGTGAAAAATGTCAAAAGTACTTGCTCTGCAGTTAACCAAAAATTTTGCTCTTGTGATTAGGATTTAAATGGTTGGACAAGTAAGAATAGGGGCTAAGTAAAATTTAATAATAACTCCCCCCGAGGACAAGAACAGATAAAAGAATTGGGGAGTCATGAATAAATAGTCAGGTGAGTCAGATTCCAACGCTTTCACAATGCACCTGAAATGGATGAAATATTTATGTAAATTCAAAATTCTGTTATTGAGTTTAATTGTTGAATTGCTAGTTTTGGAGAAACTTTGAGATTATAGGACCATGTTCTCTCTTTTAGTATATATAATAGTATGTACCCGCGTGTAAATAACAGGTTGTTACAATACACTTGACCAGGTTGTATTTTGGGTATCTTGGAAGACTCTGCTGTGGACACAGAATAAGGTACATGTACTTGACATGCCCACTTTAAACCTCCTTTGGCTGTCAAACACATATGACTTTATACAGCCCTGACTGTTAAGAATTTACATCAGCAGATTATTTGATGCAAGAAGTAGCCAGTACTTGATCAGTTGAAGGTGGTTATTCAGGTTAGCCTTACTTTTCAAACATATCGACAAACAAAAGGTACATATTCGGACATATTTTGTTTTCAAGTGTTTTTATATTGCTGTTTCATTTGTATTTTGCAACTTTGTTCACCCCAAGTTACACGATATCACCCTATTAATCACATAACATCACACATTTCTGTTTTTATTGTAGACTTTAATTGCATCCTAATCAAATACTGCTTTGTACTTTTTTTTTGATGGGAAGTGATGGAACTTGCTGAAATTGATTTTCTCATGTTGTTATGGGGTTGCGCATGTTATGTTGGTAGGTTCCACCGAAGCCAGGTGTTGGAAATGCATGTAACAAGTATCTTTTACTCTAATGGACAAGTCCAGGTCCAATTTCGAAGGGACGCTTGGTCCGCTACCACTTCAGGAATCAGTCACGGTCACTCTGGAAAAAAAAAAAAAAAAAAAAGATTTGTGATATTCATGTGTTGCCATGACATTTTCCCGGCTGTGCATTAGAACTTCCTGAATGAAAAGATTGCGTCTTGTTCGTCTACTCTGACCTTACCTGTACCAGTGATACACTGCTTTGTTGAGCCCTTGTTCAGTTTCATTGTTTTGATCAGTTGGAATTATTTGTTTATCCTTGTGTGTTGTGGGCTTTTTGTACTTAAAAATTGAGGATTTATTTCCCGGTGTAGTATTCTGACATACAAAGAGTGATTACATGTAGTTCTTCCTGAAACGGTTCCTCGGTCAGAACAGCTTGCAACTACTGATTCTCTTCAGATTTCCCAGGCGACAAGTTCGAAATCTGAGAACGTCTTACTTGATTATAAAGAGCTGGGCTGTAAAGTGATTGGTCAAAAAGTGCTGATTTTATTCGAAGTTTAAAACAGTTGTGCTGGAGAGGTATTCTGTTAATCAGATGAGATGGTGGTATCAGAATGGAGTACGTGTACAGGAAGAAGACAGTGTGCTAGCTGCATTTGAGAGCACTCCCTGTTCCCCCTGTTTCAATACTGGCTGGCGATGTGCTGGAAGACGGGGCTTGTTTTGTGACAGTCTTGGCACCACAACATCATGATCATGGCAGAACACGTTTGGAAATATGTCTTATTTTTGACCTTTTTGCCCATTTTTTTTTTTTTTTTTGAATGACAGAGTTGGCCGTTCAATGCTGTGTCAACTTGTGTTGTATGAAAGTGGATACTGATCGGCAGGCTGTGTCTGATGTCAGGAAGAACGTAGCCGATGTACGTGAAGAAATTCAAAATGTTAATGTGCTGCCACAGCGTTCTGGCATGATCATGAAGTTTTGTCTGTTTGGTCGGGCGTGTTACACTGACCAACATTCTTATGTTAGTATCCAGCATCATTTGCTGGCCAGGTACTTGTGTTACATATAGGAGTAGATTTTTGTCTGACATTAAAAGAGAAACTTTACATTTTGGGTGATTAATTGACATGCAGTCCGTGAATGAGGTGTTCAGTGCATGAAGCTAAGGTCAAGCTGAACAAAGAATCCTTAGTAACTACTTTGGCTGTTCTTTACTGCTTGTTGTGCTGAAAATGTTCTGTAAAAGTTTACTCACGTTAAGGGTATGTTGAGACCCTCCCCCACCCTTACCCTGAGAAGAAAAGCATTATTGTAAATATTAAGCTGAAGTTGTAAGAGTTTCTTTCTTACCTACCTGTACAGAATAGGCTGTAAGTGAAAAAATTGATTAAGACAGACCAACAAATGAACTTTTTTTATTTTTTTCAATTCAGGTGGTGAAGGTGCACAGAGTCTTGCCAGCTATTAAATCATTCCATACTAGTGATAAAAGTTTGCCGTATGGTCACCTCTTTCGGTGCCAATCATGTCAAAAGTCGATCTACTAAAATCCAACTAGTCTGAATTATCATAAGGATCTCAGATTGGTATTCCTCGTAAAAAGACCTTTCATTGAAGTACCAGCATGTCTACAGTTCCAGAGAAAATATCCCAGGTCAACAGCTTTTCTCAGTGCGCGTTGGGCGCAATCATGCTGAGAAAAGCTGTTGACTTGGTCGAAAATTTGGCACTGAAAGAGTTAAGAGGAGATCAAAAAAAAAAAAAAAGACATGTTAAAGTTTGTCATAAAAAAAAAGAGAAATTGATCAAATACCAACTTCCCTAGTTGTACGTCTTTTGCATTGCAATGTGTGGTGCATCATGTTACCACTTCCCTTGTGGCAGATGGTGCATGACTTGTCCAAAAATTATGAAAACCTGTTCAGGAACACCTTTACCAACTTAGTATGGAGTGGGTTAATGTGGCCAAAATGTTATACCATGAGTGGTTGATGCTTCAAACCAGCACATTACATCCAAACTGTTACATTTTGATTTTGGATTCTTCATTCTTTGGTAATTTATGGCATGTGATCTGACAGGGAACATGGTGAGGAGTCTTGCTCGTTTAATCGGATGAGGACTCCCTATAGATAGCCTAAGCAGTTTAGGCATAGAATAATTGTAGCATTCAGAAAGTGTTTGAGTGAAGACCCACACACCATGTGAAAATATTGGGGTGTTCCGGGGGAAATTGATTGCAATTGATTTGTATTCAGTGATAGCTCCATTTTAATGTTTGTGTTTTCACAAACGCAAAGTGCTTTTTGATTGCCTCGTGAATTTTTTTTTCTTTTTTGCTAGCTCTGCTGTCCTTAGGTTGCAGAGCTTTTGGGAGCTCTCATTCTGTCTGTCTGTCCGTCTGTCCATAAACTTTTGCTTGTGGATGTGATACAGTCCACAGTTTTCAAGTTGGCCCCATGTGACTTTCAACTTATCAAATGTTTGAAAATCTAGGTCTAGTTCAATATTGGTGGTGCCACCTGCAGGTCAAGGTGTGAACATTTTGAGAATGCTGTTTTTCAACGAGATTTAATGAATCATCTGTATACCATTACAGGAGTATTATACAGACAAAAGTCTATGTCACGGTGGTGCCACTGATGGTAGTCAGTGGACCTCGCACCACAGGTATTAAAAGTACATTAAATTCATTATTTTGATTTTATATTGATATTGAATTTCAAAATTTACACCAAATATGCATTTGGCCAGTGATCAGATTTTGTGAAATTTTGGGTGACCTTGACCTATTTTTCGAGGGCATTAAGGACATATTTAAGGACAATGAATTTAATATATTGAGAAAGTCGAAGGCTTACACTACCTAAGGTATCACAAATGTGTACCATATATATATATATATTGCACAATAAGGGTGCCCCTGACGTACTTTCCCAACATCATGGAACGAATGTATATGAGGAAGTGATTTATTGTGATGCCCATGACACAATAAATTGAGATGGAAATGCAAAAGTGACACCAAATATGCATTGGGCAGTGGTTAGATTTTGTAATATGTTGTGAGACCATGACCTATTTTTCAAGGTACATAAGAAAAAGGCACAAAATTCCATATATTGGTAAAAAATAAGGGGGAATGATATCAAATGTACCACAAATTTGGATTCATGTGGAAGTTTGATTTTGCATCATATGGATGACCTTGTCCTATTTCCCAGGGTCATGGAGGGAATGCATTTCAGGAAAATGAACTTTTTGGTGATGGTCATCGGCTTATAAGGCAGCAAAGCGTAGACCCATGGGCCTCTTGTTCTTTTTTCTTTTTTTCTCTTGAAGGAAATTAAAGAATTTGAGCGTATGTTTTTGAACTTTTCAAGTTTAAACGAAACGCAGTTCAGTTTATCTTAACCAGAATGTAATAAAATGACAGTTGCAAGTTTATGTTTTCAAGTAGATTCCTCCAGTGATTCTTCAAGGATTGCAGTTGTATTGTTGATACAAAAATTTAATGACTCCCATATGTATGTATGTTTAGTTTAAAGAAGAAAAAAGAAAGAAAAAAAAGAAAAAAAAAAATTTGTGTAAATGTGTTGGTGTTGACTCCAAAACAGCTGTCCTCGGGGCCCAGAACATGCCCATGACATTTGGAGGTAGTTCAAATGTAGATGGTGCTTTGGTTTTGTTCTAAAAACTATGATTTCATTGTCACTGATACATCTAAGTCGTTCACATTGGTGAATGATTAATTGCAATGTGTATTTGACAAATTTACTTTTTTTTTTCCTTCTCCCAAGATTCCTAGTTGCTCTATATATAATCATATTGTACATTATAAATTTCTACTTGTAAATATTGGTCTCCAGTGGTGGTAATTTTGGGATAATTGGTCGGCACAGGGCACTGTGTGTACCTTGCTTGACCATTTTTTTAAACATTTACTGCTCAAAAATGTAGGAATTTGAATGGAGACATGCCAATTCACATTGCACCAATTCAGTCATGTACTTCTGTATTCTTGCCACCAGGTGGCATAATGACATACTACTTGTAAAGCCAAACTAGTGTTGATAATTTATGGTAATTTATGGCAAATTTTCTTAGAGCAGAAATATTTGCACCAGATACATGCACAAGGGTATTTGTGATATTCAGCTACCACTGAAAATTTAATTTCTGAAAAAAAAAGAAAAAAAAATCCATGACCAAACCCATCATTATTCATATCTTAATTTGTGTACAGTTTGTAATTTACAAGAAACATAAAATAGAGAGCCCAGTCTGGTGTGGATCCACTTTCATTTCAAGTGGTTTTTTTTTTTTTTTTGTAAGAGTGCATGATTCAGTGGCTTTGAACCTCTGGGGATGCAGGTTTCGTGCCACCAGATGGCATTGCTGACTGGAATCTTACCAAGATGACTTTGTGGACTCCTGCTATCTTACCTAATGTTTTACATGTACAGATAAAACTAGTTCCCAACTTTGTAATGGTTAACATACCAACATAAAAGAAAACATTGATGGAGTACCATGTTGCATTTTTGTATCATGTCATTTTTTCCTGAAAAAAAAAAAAATTATTAGAGTATTGTGTATATGATTGTTTGAGATATGTAAGTATCATGTTCACAAAATTGTTGGACCATGGTAGAAATGTAGTTGGGATTTTTTTTTTTTTTTTTTTAAATGATGCGTATGTCTGTACAATGGTTTGTACAGAGCCTAGCTGTCAAATAGTGATTGATATTAATTGTAAGAGTGTGTCGTGGACCTCAGAGCAATGTGTACGGGTTGACAACCCAGGGCTTGGAGGCACAACCACTACAGTATCTATAACACGTTTCATCCTTTACATGGAAGGCACTTTTTCAAAGGTTGCTACATGGCACTCGAGTAGCGGATTTCCCCAGGGTTCATCAACATTTGTATAATTGTTTTTATTATTTTTATTTATTTTATATAAAGACAGTTGACTGTATTATAGATTAATGTCACAAAAAGATGATGCTAACATTACTTAGGCATGGGAAAATCCCCTCCCAAAAAAGCGAAGAGAAAGTGCCGTAAGAACACGCATATAGATACAGACCTCATTCATTGTGTTTGCCTCCAGGGTCCTGGGCAGGTCTGGACCGGTACATACTGTGTGATAAAACTGTACATTGTGTGTATATCTAATGTTGTATATGTACTGTACAACATGGCAAAAGGTACAGGTTGTAAGCCAAGCTGTAGATATTGCTGTTTAGTATGAAAACGAGTCATATTATATGGGTATATGGTTTTTAAGTAGAAAATGCAGCAAATTATTGGAGAAAAAAAAACCCCGCTGTTGGGTCACGTGAACACCACGTGCAGTGAGTTGACTATACGAGGTGGTAAATAAATATTTTATTGATGGCAGATATTTAAACTTATCACCAATTTGTGTTTTTTGTTTTAATTTGATCAGACTCTTATTTATAAGACTATTTACAAGTAAAAAAACAAATATATATAAAATATAAAAATTTTGCAACACCAACCCAGCCATGTTTGCTGTGAGAGGCGTAAAGATATATAAAGGACACAGTACTACACCATAGGTCACTTAAGCTGGTCTCCATGCACTTTAGGGGCTTTGCCAGAGCCCTCATAAAAATTTTGTGGGTCCAGTGCGGTCACCATGCTGCTGCACTCCCTGAGGTCGAGGCCCTGTGGCGTGGCACAGCGCACCTAGCGGCAGTGATGTGTCATAGCAAGCATTTGCAAATTTGTTTCCTACTCTGGTGTCCATCTGTGGTGGATGCGTATTGTTGGAAGCTCCCTCTTTTTAGGTGGGGCTCCGTAAGGAGACCCCCTCTCATGTACATTGTACATAGTAGACCTAAAAAGTTCAATATTTGAAAACCAGGAACTATTCCTGTCGTGTTAATAGTCCTGATTTGTGACAAGACTTTATTCTTAACATTTGATATCGGCAAAATAAACAAGACTGATACCTGAAGGGTTTAATAAGAGAAAATACTCTGTCACCACTGGTCACAATTGCTGAAAATGCCTAACTGTTAGCTGAAAAAGCCTAACTGTGAGAATATGTCATCCGGCGAACGTATGTATTCTGGTGCAAACAAGAAACAGATTTTAAAAAGGTGCAAGTTATTTTCTTTCATTTGTGCTCTTAATGGTAACACTGGTATTACTGCTCATTGCTGATGTAAAATGTAGATATTCTTTATCGATCTATGCACATTATCAGGACCTTTCTGTTAAAAGAAGTTCCGTATCTTGCTTGTATTCGTGGGTGAATGTGACCTCAATTCTGTGAACACCGAACTTTTGTCAGCTCAATGAGGCTCTCCGTAGGTTTTTGCATATCCAGACAGTTACCAGTCTGAACACGTCCAAAGATGCATCAGACGGAAAAAATCCATTGAGCATTTGTTACAGTGATCTAAAAAGTCCACGAGAAAATGTAATCAAGTTATCACTTCCCCTTACAAGTCTTGTGCAAGTACGCTGTTTTGGCGCAATAACAATATGTAAGTGCTTTAAAGTTGCATTCCGCGATATTTCATACACGTACCTATCCACGTAATTCATCACTAATCATGCGTCGAAGGACCGTTGTGCCTTCGTTTTGGTCAATAAACATGATATTTTGGCGGCAAGAAAGAGTTTTTACATTCGACCATGCAAGTGTTGTTTGTAACGGCATTCGGCCATGCACAACGGTTGTAGGGCAATTCCTCGCTGATGAGAGATATATTTAGAACCAGTTGGCTCTCGCCGGTCACGTGGCGTGCGCTATATTGCGAGAGCAAAGCACAATTGCATGCAATCTCCACGTGCTTGCAGAGCCGTCTGCGGAGACAGAGTGAAACTGTGAAATACCACAATTTTTTTGGTCGTCAACGAGAATAGAATTTTTCATGTCATTAACTGTGCTTGATCATATTTTAATCATGCATGTTCGTATCGCAAGACTCAATGATAAATGGACGCGTTTGTACGCTCATCGGTGCCTATGTTGTTTGTTCAAGCCTACGGCCTTCGCATCGTTCGAACTTGAAGACGACGGCATGCAGTCTTACATAATGTTCCGGTGTCAATGACAATGTTTGACACATTTATTGACGAAAAACAGCAAATAAAGCTTTTATGTATGGTGTTCATTTTGACGCTAAACTTGTGCATGTTTTTATAAATTCAAGTCGCGATCGTTTGCTATGGATTGTGTTTGTGTTCAATTGGTATATATTTTGATAGACATATTTGTTTGCGTTAGATTACATAAGTGTGGAAAACGAGCAAATGAGAACACACATGGTCGCAAACAATAACACATGATTGTCATCTTCACCGTTCACTGCAAATACAGATTCAACTTGGAACATATTGACCTCAAATCTCAGGAAACTAAATTTTTATGCAGTGAAACAAACGTCATTTCCAATTTCAAGATTTATCTATAATTTGGTACCAGCAGTTCTAGGATGCAGGTACCTCCGTTCCATTGGTTATTAATGTTACAGCAAAGATGGTAGAAAAAGCCGTCCTTGAGGGTCGGTAAGGGGTTTCTCGTACTGGCGTACTGTTTTTTTTTTTTTTGTTTTTTGTTTTTTTTAAATTTATTTACCGTACTGGAAGCCGTCTTGTTTTACGTACTTCGTACTATCCAAAATTTTGAAAGATTTTTATTTTCCGTACTGCGTACTCTAGAAGAATAATTACCTGTACCAGCGTACCGAACCCCCCCCCCCCTTCTCCTTGGTTACAGTGAGCAAAACACTATCTTCATGCTTATCTGCAGAGAGAGAGAGAGAGAGAGAATTCGTCGTGTTTCCTACCAAAAATTTTGTTTTAGGATGTTTGTTTTATTGACGATGCACTGCATTCGTAACAAATCAAAATCTGTATTTCGTTTTTTCTCTCTTTCTCTTCTTCGATCTTGTCAATATTATCGTCTGAATAATTTTCCTCGCGGTGTTCCTACCAACTCTACACTATAGTAGATTGTTCCAATGCAATTAAGCAATCATATATTTCGAGTTTGCATCATGGTATGATACATTTGAAATCCTCAGTATTTTTTTTTTCATCGCAAATTACCAAAATAAAAATGCGAAATAAAAAACAAACAAAACAAACAAACAAAACGAAAGAAAAACAACAAAACAAAACAAAACAAAAACAAAACAAACAAAAAACAAAAAAAACAAGAAAAAAAAAACCAAAAACAAAACAAAACAAACAAACAACAACAAAAAAACAAACAAACAAAACACACACACACACACACACAAAACCCACAGCAGATCTAGAAAGGACCAGATGAAATTCTGAATTACTTGACTAAAATGTTTTGTTTGGAAAAAATTGTTGATACCTTAAGTTTATGTACATCAACTTTTGTTCTGCATATGACTTACAAGAAAGAACGATAGATAATTCTGTGCTGGAAGCATGTGCAGAAAAATGGGATGTTATTTAGTTGGACTTGTGTGTGCGTGTTTTCGGAGAATGTATACGGTCGCGACCGATAATAGCAGATAGATATGGCTGAAGCAGTGACCGAAAGAGTGAGAGAATGAGGCTTCTTTGTATAATAAATTTTATGTTTCGAAACGTACAGTTCCTCATCAAATTTTCATGTCGCATGTGCCATTATACCGAACACAGTGTGACACCCGAGGACCCGTTCAGACCGTTGTGCAGTATACCGTTCTGTCAATGGTGACAACGTTCAAAGCTTGTTCTAATCCATTGCAAATGCATTTGGCTAGTGTGGTACACAGCAATGTGAAATTACAAGTACAATTCTTTCTAATTTTTCAAAATAAATTCGTTATATTGTCGTCGAGAAATGTTGGTAAAATTCTCTGTCGGACGAGGCTCTGAACAACGTATTGCAACTTCCCACACAAGTGGCATGCAGACAAATGTCTTAAGAAAGAAACTCACACATTATACTTTGCACAATCTTATAGAAATACAGAACTGATAAAGTCAAGTTCATGAGAAAATTTTATGGTGCCCCTAGGAAAATTGATGACGAATAGAATAACATAAATCTTTGACATCGTAGACAATAACAGCTTGATAAATAGCGGAGGTCGCGGGCACGTCTTCCTCGCAATATGTGCAGTCAAGAGCTGCCGATGCAGACAAAATTTTATCTCGAAGTTAGCGGGAAACGTAGATAATATGCCCATTTGTTTGTTGTTTTTTCTCTCTCTTTGTCTCTGAAGTTGCCGTCGGCTTTACTGATCTTAATTAACGGCACTTTTGTCCCATGAATTTGATTACCTAGCCACTCTTCCCCCCCCCCCCCCAAAAAAAAAAAAAAAGAAAAAGAAAAGAGAACTTCATCAAGCTGGAGCGGTTATAATATGATAATGATATTCGGATTCAATCTCAATTGATTACAAACACGACTGATCAAGTATCCATGACGACTTGAATATAACGACTTCAAAGAAATGGGCGGCTCCTGTGATCTTTGATTTTTTTTTTTCCGGCACGTGCGACAATTGGGCACAGCTCTGAACGTCAGACCTGTTCAGAATGAATGTAGCGACATCATCATCACTTGCTCGCCTTAGGCTGACCTTGTCCTTCTTTTACAACCCGCTATCGCTCCATATTTTCAACACCGATGGAAACTGTGTGTGTGTGTGTCTTATTTTGTCACGCGCGGCTGGGGCACGTTTCTTTTCGCTGTGAGTAGCGTAATTTAAATTTTCTTGGTCGCACAAGCAGACGAAAAGCCGGCTCAGACGGAAAACATAAGATGTACGCATGCGCGAGATCTGTATGTAAATGACCCAAATGACGTTGTCCAGGAATTCCCTGCCGCACTCTGTTTGAATATTCAAGTTCCATCGGTGGAACCAGAAGAAGACTTGAGGATTACTCGGTAGTTTCACCAGTAAGTGTGTGTTTTTACCTCAGCTGACTTGTCAGTCAGCTGAGGTTTTGTGAGGGTCCATCGTCCGTCCGTCGTCCGTCCGTCCGTCGTCCACAATTCACATTTTCGACTTCTTCTCAAAAACCGTCTGCCAGATCCACGTCAAACTTGGTGCAGGTGTCCCTTGGGTGGGTTTCTACCAAGTTTCTTCAAATGGTCACGGTCTAGTGATTTTTGGATTTTTTATGAATTTTTTTTGCTTCTTTTTTGGGTAAATCTTAAAAAATCCTCTTCTCCGAAACCGCTCACCCAAACTTGGTGCAGGTGTCCCTTGGGTGGGTTTCTACCAAGTTTCTTCAAATGGTCACGGTCTAGTGATTTTTGGATTTTTTATGAATTTTTTTTGCTTCTTTTTTGGGTAAATCTTAAAAAATCCTCTTCTCCGAAACCGCTCACCCAATTCCTTTGATATCACACAGGAACACTCCCTGGGACTTGTAGTTCTTAATTTGTTCACTAGGTGGCGCTGCAATTTTTTTCTTATTTTTTATGAATTTTTGTGTGTTATAGCTATTTACGACTTCTTCTCCAGAACCATCACTCAGATTAAGCTGAAACATGGTGGATATGTTCCTTGTAGAAGACTCAAACAAAGTTGTTCACTATGTGGGAATGCTGCAGATTCCTGCTTTTATATGATTTTTTCAATTCTGGTACTTATCGGTCATTGCAGCTTTCCTATTGATTACTATGGAAGTCAATGGGCATTCTAATGCTAATTCACATTTTCGCCTTCTTCTCCAAAATTGTCATCCAGATTAACTTCAAACTTGGTGGCAATGTACCTTGGGTGGGTCTCTACCAAGTTTGTTCAAATGGTCACGGTCTAGTGATTTTTGGATTTTTTATGAATTTTTTTGTTCATTTTTGGGTGAAATCTTAAAAAATCTTCTTCTCTGAAACCGCTCACCCAATTGCTTTGATATCACACAGGAACACTCCCTGGGACTTGTAGTTCTTAATTTGTTCACCAGGTGGCGCTGCAGTTTTTTTTCTATTTTTTTTATGAATTTTTGTGTGATATAGCTATTTTCAACTTCTTCTCCAGAGCTGTCTCTCAGATTAAGCTGAAACATGGCGGATATGTTCCTTGTAGAAGGGTCAAACAAAATTGTTCACTATGTGGGAATGATGTGGATTCCTGATTTTTAAGGATTTTTTCAATTCTGGTACTTGTCGGTCAATGCAGCTTTCCTATTGATTACTATGGAAGTCAATGGGCATTCTAATGCTAATTCACTTTTTCGCCTTCTTCTCCAAAACCGTCATCCAGATTAACTTCAAACTTGGTGGCAATATATGTTGGGTGGGTTTCTACCAATTTTGTTCAAATGTTCATGCTCCAGTGATTTTTTTATTTTTAATGATTTTTTTTGTTCTTTTTTTTGGACAAATCTTAAAAAACCTTGTAAGTCAATGGGCATTCTAATGCTAATTCACAGGACAACTGACACAAAATTTACTGTTTACTTGATAACTTGAGATCTGTTTTGAGTTAGCTAAACATGTTAATTATTCTGTATGAAGGTCATGCTGAGACAGTACATAAATGACCTTGACCTCGTTTGTATGGTCACAGTGCAACGTACATCAATTTTACTCTTCATTATAACTTGAGAACTACTTGAACTTCGATGTTGCACATGTAAGTGTTCTTCTATAAAGTTCAGACTTACTCAGATCATGGTGTCCTTGATCCTTTCCCAAGTTCATAGAGCTGCAAGTGTGATGAATGTCAAGATCAGCTGAGGCACGGGCTGTTCACACAGCCCTCTTGTTCATATTTCGTTGTTTTATATTGTGTATTTTACACGAGCGAAGATGTGTTTGTATAAAATTTGACAGGTTCCCTGCCACTTGCGGTGTCATCGCATCAATGTGGTATCCACGTGGTCATTGCCATGTTGACCATCACATGAACATTATGGCAATGTCGCTCATCACGAGCACATGCTTATGAATATCAATGCATTGCTCACAAATTAAACTTGATGTGTGTTTTGAACTCTTATACTGAGTTGTTATTGTATGTCACTTGGTCTGCTTTATTGATTGCGTTCAATTGATTGTGGGATTCTGAGATGAATCAAGATCTAGGTCATGGATCCGAGCGAGAAGTGGATGTTTGTAAACATTGGCATGCTGAGACTGTCGACATTTTCAGTTCACGTTTTGAATGACCTATCAGTCAGTGCTGTACTCACTCAACCTTGCGCTCGATAAGGCTACTTTGTTTGATGCTAAAACTTTTTTTTCTTCGATTGATATACTGTATAGGGAAACTGTGCGCCAGAACAGTCACGGAGAGATGGGAAAAGTTGTGTTTTAATGGGAGGGAAAATGGCGTCAGTGAAAACTATTATTACAGCAAAGCAAAACTTATATAATTTAAAAGTTGGTTTGATTCATTTACATGTTGAGCTTTAGATTTGTCACATCGTAATCATACATAACTTGCCTTTTTTGAACGATCTGAATAGAGGTTGAAATGTATGTATGTATATATATGTATGTATGTATATATATGTATGTATGTATATATATATATATACATATATGTATGTATATATATATACATATATATATATATATGAGGTTGAAATGTATGTATGTATGTATATATATGTATGTATGTATGTATGTATATATATATACATACATATATGTATGTATATATATATATATACATATATATATATATATATATATATATATATGTATATATATATATATATGCATATTTCAAGTGTGATTAAAACCCCATCTTCTGCTGGGATTTTGGTGTGATTTTTACCTCAGCTGACTTGTCAGTCAGCTGAGGTTTTTTGACGGTCCATCGTCCGTCCGTCGTCCACAATTCACATTTTCGACTTCTTCTCAAAAACCGTCAGCCAGATTCACTTCAAACTTGGTGGAGATGTGCCTTGGGTGGGTCTCTACCAAGTTTGTTCGAATGATCATGGTCCAGTGATTTTTGGATTTTTAATGATTTTTTTTTGTCCTTTTTTGGGTACATCTTAAAAAATCTTCTTCTCCGAAACCGCTCACTCAGTTGCTTTGATATCACACAGGAATACTCTCTGGGACACTTAGTTCTTAATTTGTTCACCAGGTGGCACTGCAATTTTTTTCCTAATTTTTTATGAATATTTGTGTGTTATAGCTATTTTCGACTTCTTCTCCAGAACCATCACTCAGATTAAGCTGAAACTTGGTGAATATGTTCCTTGTAGAAGGGTCAAACAAAGTTGTTCACTATGTAGGAATGCTGCGGATTCCTGATTTTTAAGGATTTTTTCAATTCTGGTACTTGTCGGTCAATGCAGCTTTCCTATTGATTACTATGGAAGTCAATGGGCATTCTAATGCTAATTCACATTTTTGACTTCTTCTCCAAAACCGTCATCCAGATTAACTTCAAACTTGGTGGCAATGTACCTTGGGTGGGTCTCTACCAATTATGTTCACGTGGTCATGCTCCAGTGATTTTTGGATTTTTAATGATTTTTTTTTTTTTTTTTTTTTTTTGGACAAATCTTAAAAAATCTTCTTCCCTGAAACTGCTTACCTTAATGCTTTGACGTCACACAGGAAGACATCTAGGGACTCCTTGTTGTTAATTTGTTCACCAGGTGGCGCTGCAGTTTTTTCTATTTTTTTTGTGAATTTTTGTGTGCTATAGTTATTTTCGACTTCTTCTCCAGAACCGTCGCTCAGATTAAGCTTACACTTGGTGGATATGTTCCTAATGGAAGGGCCAAACAAAGTTGTTCACTGTGTGGGAATGCTGCGGATTCCTGATTTTTAATGATTTTTTCAAGTCAGCTCCTTTGGGGTAAATGCACCTTTCCTATTGATTATCATGTAAGTCAATGGTCATTCTAATGCTAATTTACATTTTCGACTTCTTCTCCAAATCCATCATCCAGATTAACTTCAAACTTGGTGGCAATGTACCTTGGGTGGGTGTCTACCAGGTTTGTTCCAATGGTCATGTTCCAATGAATTTGGATTTTTTTGTGATTTTTTTTCAAAAATCACTGATTTTTTTTCAAAAATCACTACAAAAGTTTTAATAGGAAAACTTAACATAGGAATTTCTTGTAATGGTCATAACTTTAATAATATTGACCAGATTTACTTCAAACTTGGTGGGGATGTGCCTTGGGTGGATCTTTACCAAGTGTTTTCAAATGGTCAAGCTCTATTGATTTTTGGATTTTTTATGAATTTTGTTGTTTTTGGCGGGGGGGGGGGCAAACCTTCAAAATTCTTCTCTGAAACCGCTCACCCAATTGCTTTGATATCGTTCATGGACACTCCCGGGAACACCTAGTTCCCAATATGTTCACCAGGTGGCGCTGCAATTTTTTTAAATTAATTTTTTGTATGGATTTGCTATTTTTCACTTGTTCTCAGAACCATCCCTCAGATTAAGCTGAAATGTGATGGATATATTGTTGTGGAAGGGTCAAACAGTTGTTTACTAGGTGGCACTGCTTTGGATTCCTAATTTTTAAGGATTTTCAATTCGGGTACTTATCGTTCAATGCAGCTTTCCTATTGATTACTATGTAAGTCAATGGGCATTCTAATGCTAATTCACAGGACAACTGACACGAAATTTACTGTTTACTTGATGTCTTGAGATCTGTTTTGAGTTAGCTACACATGTTAATTATTGTGTATGAAGGTCATGCTGAGACAGTACATGAATGACCTTGACCTCGTTTGTGGGGTCACAGTGCAACATACATGAATTTTACTCTTCATTATAACTTGAGAATTACTTGAACTTTGATGCTGCACGTGTGGGTGTTCTTCTATAAAGGTCAGACTTACTCAGATCATGGTGTCCTTGATCCTTTCCCAAGTTCATAGAGCTGCAAGTGTGATGAATGTCAAGATCAGCTGAGGCACGGGCTGTTCACACAGCCCTCTTGTTTAAGGTCCATCTTCCTGCATACCCTTGGAATGGAAAATGACAACCTGTATGTATTAAATGTACAGGGTGGCCTTTTACAGATCAAGGGTAGAAACTAAACCAGAGGAGAAGCACTTCCAGTGATGAGGGGGCTAACAATTCTGTTTCTATTTTGCACCACCTGATTAAAGTGTACTGGAGCTCAAATGAAATAATACAGTGAAAACTCAAAGTGACACTCAGTTATCTGACATATTCATTATAATGACACAAATTTGAAGGGACTGAAGTTGTTTTTTTGACTCATTAATCTGAAATATTCAGATATCTGACTCATTTTCTTGGAAAAAAATAGTGTCATTCTTACAAGTTTTCATTGTGCCTGCTATGTGTTGACCCTGACAAACATTAAAAATGTAGCAATCAATAAAGCAGACTTAGTGACATACAATAACAACTCAGTATAAGACTTCAAAACACACATCAAGTTTAATTTGTGAGCAATGCGCCGATATTCAAAAGCATGTGCTGATGGTGAATGACATCGCCATAATGTTCATGTGATGGTCAACATGGCAATGACCGCGTAGATACCACATTGATGCGATGACACCGCAAGTGGCAGGGAACCTGTCAAATTTTATACAAACACATCTTCGCTCGTGTAATATGTACAAGGTAAAACAACGAAATATGAAAAACACGCACTTACTTGTGAAACTACTGAGTAATCCTCAGGTATTCTTCTAGTTCCACCTCTTCGCAGTGGCTTCAGCAACAGGTCTTTTCATACGTCACTGTGGCTGCTTTACATATGTCATAACACATTATGCGTGCGCATAAACGATCTCCAAAATACGCTCACTCCCACCCTAGAAATAAATTTTTGTTTGATCATACACAAACCTACATGTATTGAAATGTTAACAAAATATTCATATTAAGCCCGGTAAATTAAGGTCTTACAGATATTACTATCATAGCCATGAATATTAACTCGCAAATGTACCCAAATTTCATATACATGTATATGTATATTATACATGTAAACATATGTTCATGCCCTAATGAAAACAAAGGAAAAACAACAAAAAGCCCCACCTCCAGGCTTTAAGCCTTGTTTCTTAACCTTTCCAGTACTCTTGTTGTTATGCCCCTCTCCTACTGGAGGAGGGGCATATAGTAATCGCTTTTTCCATGCATGCATCTGTCCGCTTTTCATGTACGGGCTATAATTCACTTGTTTTTCAACTATAATTAATGAAACTTGACACACAAAAGCATCTACACATAAGGGTGTGTAATGTACCAAAAGTAGGTCACTATGTCAAGTATCTGGGTCACAGTGACATAACCTAATAAAATCATGTCAAGGCTATGATTCCGGTACTGTTTAACTTAGTTCATGAAACTTCACACATATAGCTTCACCTAAAGGTGTGTCATGAAACAAGAGTAGGTCAATAGGTCAAGTATCTGGGTCACAGTGATACAATCATGTAAGACTATTTCAATTCATGTCCAGGCTGTAATTTTGTTGTCCTTTAAGGTAGATAAATGAAACTTTACAAATAGGTGCATCTAGACATAAAGGTATGTCATGAACCAAAAGTAGGTTGTTAGGTCAAGTATCTGGGTCACAGTGACATATTATAAAATCATGTCTGGGCTATAATTCCTTTACTATTTAACTTAGTTTCATGAAACCTTGCACACATATTTAGACCTAAAGGTGTTTCATGAAACAAAAGTAGGTCAAGTATCTGGGCCTTCTCTATTTGTGTCGGGCTGTAATTTGCTTGTCCTTCAACTTAGATGAATGAAACAATACACACAGGTGCATCCAAACATAAGGGTGTGTCGTGCCAAAAGTAGATCACCAGGTCAAGTATCTGGGTCACAGTGACATTCTTGTAAAATCCTGTCCAGGCTATAATTCCTGTAGTATTTAACTCTTTTCATGAAACTTCACACACGTCTTGACCTATAGGTGTGTCATGAAACAAAAGTAGGTCATTAGGTCAAGTATCAGGGTCATGGTGATACATTCATGTAAAACGACATTACACCTCTTGCTGCAGGCTGTTATTCTGTTGTCCTTTGACTTAGAATCATGAAACTTTACACACCTGTGTATCTGGTCACAAGGTATGGAACCAGCAATCTGGTTGCCTTTTAATTTATTTTTCCGTCATCTGGTAGCTGATAGGTTTCCTTTGAACTGGTCCTATCACCGACATAATCCAGGTTTTTTGGCTTCTTGACTATCCATCAATATGGATGTGGAGTTGGGACATCAGTTGGGACAGCAACCATCACAGGATGGCCTACTGGGATGACAATTCTCTGTGTGGCTCCTGCATGTGAAGGAGCAACATAAACTGCACTGAGGAGAGTCCATGCCACATTTGTAGATGATGGATCCCGTCTCAGTGGCAGAAAGTCTGTCGGACAGATGTTAGATCTGCTAAACGGAGGCTCTCCAATGTGCAGAGGCACGTTGTGAGTGTGAGGTGAGGCTACCTGAGGGGGGGGGGGGACATGGTCCTCCAGTCAAGGCAGGTGCATACGATGTCAAGATCCTAGCATCTACCAGTTTGCCAAGACCTCACAGTCAGGTGCAAACTGGTCCTCGAATTGCGGCCCCCGCCATGGGGCGGGGGGGGGGGGAGGGGGGGGGGGTGTTTACTAGTGAGACCAGGCCTCCATCTAGGATCAGACTAGTCCTGTAATCCAGGCTCATCCTCGAATTGAGGCCCCTTTGGGAGAAGGCTAGGCCTTCGACAGATCCCATGAGGATGGTGGTTGGGTGATCCCGCTCTGAGGTCCCCTCCACAGCAACGGCAGCTCAAGTGAACTGGTCTGTGGTGAGTGGCCCCTTCCATCCTGCCCATTGTATGACTAGCTGTGCATTGGTAGTTCGACGGCAGGATGGTACGTTGGTGATCACTAGAGCAGCGAAAACTAAGGGGGGAAGAAAGTCAGTGGTAGCCACAGGTAGAGCTCCGGGTGACATTGTTATCCCTCCCTGCGGTCCCTCCTCCAGGATTTCCTTCTCTTGCCCGGCTGGGGCAAGCTGTGGCTCTCCAGGCCGAGACTACTGCCCAAATGTTAATGGGCAAGGTGGAGGCACTGTTTGCTACTGTTGGCGATTGGTTGGAACAAGGCTTCCTCCAGGGATCTTGTGAGCACTCCCCATTCCCGTCCCCGTGGAGGTACCTGGCCCTCTTTGAAAGCAGGGCCGAGTCATCTTCTGAGGTGACCCCACCGAAGCCAAAGGTGGCTCCCCCCAAGCCTCCCATGGTGGCAGCAGCTGGTCTCAGGCACTTTGAGGACCAGGGTTCTGACCACTTGGTGGTCATCAGTGGTGAGGACTCGGCCGTCATGGTCACATTTGGGGAGGGGGGAGATGAGTTGTCCTCGCCTCCGATCTCTCCCCTGCCTCCTTCTCCCAGTTGCGAGTGCTCACGCTCCCACCACGGGATGGAGAAGAGAAAGAGGTGGCACAGCTGTCACTATTCCTTGTCTCCAGAGGAAAGGAAGGTGCAGTGCCAGAACTTTGTTTTGGGCCTGTCGCTTGCTGAGGATAGGCAGCCGTCTTCCTTAGTCATTCCGCTTCCAGAGGGTGGAGCGCTAGCACACAGAGCGATCCTCTTCATGGCTAGTCCCACCGCTGGAGCAGTTACTGTGGAGAACAAAGCTCCAAGGTCTGTTATGTCTATGAGGGAGGTTGATCAGGCAGTCAATTAGCCTTTTGTTGGGCAGGGCACCTCTCCGGTAACCTATGCTGACGTGGCAGCAGGCTGGGGCACTTTAGCGTTTGGGCGTACCCCCACAGAGGCAATGGGTCACGCAGGTTTGGCGGCCACTCGGCAGGTGCAAAAGGTAGTGACAGTAGTCGCTCCCCTGACCCCTAGGCCTATTCGCCAAGTGCATGCCAGTCAGCCGGTGTTGCCTCCCCCGGTAGGTGTGCTTCTGTCGAGTGTTATGCCGGCGGAGACTCTCCATGTGTGGCATGAGCTGCAGATGCAGTATGGCTCTGTTTCTGTGGCTCCGTCTCCTGAGGCCACGGCAGTGTCAGAGTCTCAAGTGGACATTGGGACCAAGACTGAGGAGGAGCACATGGAGGACTTGCTTCTTGGCTTAGGGGACAATGTGGAGGATTATCCCACAGCTGAGGACATCCTTGACCTCGACTGCTCAGATTTCCCAAGGGAGAATACCAAAGCAGAAGAGGATGGCCCTCGCTTCTCCCATCTGGGGGAGGAGTGGAAGGAGGCCGAGTCACAGCCACTTCTTGCTGCTGCCAAACAGGTGAAAGCTCCACAGTTGTCGGCTTCAGCTAAGGAGATTGCAGACCAGGGTGACTGGTCTCCCTCTAAGGCAGAGAAACCAGGTTCGTTGTTTAGGGCAAATGGCACCTTTATGTGAGAAACCCTCCCCGGTGAGTCAATACCGCAGACCATGGTGGCACAGCCTAAGGCTGTGCCCATGTCAGTTGATGGTGTTGAGGCAGCCCCTAAGTTGAAGGTGCCATTCTCCACCATCTGGCTGGAAAGTTCTTGGAGCTTTCTGCCAAACTGGCAGGGTTGGGCAACACGCCAGTCAGCGGATCTGCCGGGGATGGCCTAGCCCCGGGATGGTTGCTGGCTAATCATTGGCCAGATGGTTTCACAGCTACGCTTGGTGCCATGCAGGTGAAGGACTCATCTTATTAAGTACAGTTTGTTACTCCACTAGATTGGCCCCACAACCAGAAAGCTCCTAAAGAAACTGGACAACAATGGTGTGGACATTGCCGACTATGAAAAGGCAAGCAAAACTTTGAATGATTATTCAAGCCATAAAATGAATAGGGTATATTTCATGAATGCTGTACAACGTACAATTAAAACAGCAAGCAGGAGAAAGTATGGACAACTGCCATATAAGAGTTAAAGAAAAATAACAAAATTACCCTGTTAGAGCATTCACAACTTTCATCAGGTACAATAGTAGAACTTCTGACACTTTTTCAACTAGTCAGTGATTGGAGAGATTCATCATTGGAAAAAAAAGGCTCTTACAGATGGACTGTCACTGAAAGAATTTTTTGAAAATGCAAGAGCATATGAATGTGCAGATATGGAGACCAAAAAAAATCGCAAAATCTGATACTGCCTGTGCCAATGCTGTAACATACAGACTGAATAAAAACAGCTTTCAAGCACGAGGAAAATTCAAACAGCAAAACAATGGCAAGGAACAAAGAGATAAATCAGCAGATAGAAGACAAGCAAACAAAAAAGAGAGAGTACATGCTACTATTGTGGTTATGAATACCCACATAAAGGTACACGCACGACCATAAATCATCAGTGTAAAGCATGCCATAAGGTAGGACATGTTGAATCTGTATGCAGTGTTACGATACCCACCTTCAGAATATTCTAGACCGTAGCGGAACTCGACAAAGAATGACAAAGATGAGATAACTTTAACAATGACAATATATTAACAATCAACAATCAAGACAAAGTAGGTAAATTAAATTATACACTTAGCCATGCTGATACTCCAATTAATGAACAGACTGCAGGTAAATCCTAATCGCGAGTGAGATATTCTGCATAGTTCCAAGTCCTATGGCCGATGCAACACAGTCTAGTCCAAATCCCACAGAGGTATGGTTTGGTTCCAGTGTGGTGCACAAAGGCACAGTGCTGATCCAAGTTCCACAGAGGTACAGGTTGGTTCCAAATATACCAGTCTGCTCAAAGGCACCGACACCAATATATTAATATCTTCCTGCAGCAATAGCTCACCATCCTAGTGGCTTTATGACAACACACAGCTTCTGTCAGATCTCAGAATTCTCTTCTCATTCCTGAAGGAAGCTTTTTATATACACATGCTGAGAACTCTCACCAGTATTCCATAGTTTTCCAATAAGTCACACATCTCAATTCTCTGAGACCATTCTAGACCACATCCAGGCTATCCCTTTGTTTACAATGACATGAGTCACACCCATATGAATGTAGGTCAACATTCTAGATTATTCCATTGTTAACCAGAAACATGTGAGTCGATCATCCCAACAAAGTAGGCCTATTCAGTGAATTTGTAAAACATTCGGTGAACTCAATGACCTTTTCAAATCAAAGTGAACAATTATGTTCATATCCATAACATGCAGATCAAAACAGATACATTTTGTAAATGAAGGAGATGAATCTGATGACGAATATTTGTCTATCCCTTACATAGTGTACCCTGTCAACTCCGAAGATGCACCAAAGTGCACGAGTTTGCTGGGGCACGATAACACAGTAACATGCACAAGTCAATGTTTTGTATGAAGCAAAGGCCCACAAGATAACAGGTAGTAGACTCTCACCAAACAAAAAGTTATTCACATATGGCCCAAATGGGAGAAAAACCTGTGCTGCCAAGATTGCACAAAATTCAAGCAGAAATAAAATCAGAACAGACTGGAAAATCATCAAAGGCTGACATTTATGTGCTGAGAGGAGAAGCTGAAAATCTGGGTAGAAAAACATCTGAGCAGCTTGTATTGGCCACAGTTGTAAGCAGTGTGACGTGATATAAATTCCAAGTCCAGTCTCGCAAAAGAATTCAAAAGTGTATTTACTGGCCTTAGGGAAAATGAAAGACACTTCACTAAAATTGGACATTCAAGAAGAGTGCCATTTCATGTATGAACCCAGGTAGACGATGAGCTTGATCATCTGGAAATAATTGACATAATAGAAAAAACAGATGGCCCAACAACATGGATAAGCCCAATTGTGGTGGTGCATAAAGAAAAAGGCGCAAGACTTTGCCTGGATAGTGGAGTCCTAAACGCGGCAATCAAGTGAGAACAGCACACAAGGCCCACTTTACAAGATCTGATACATGATCTGAACGGAGCCTGTAAAAATATTTTCAAGATAGATCTGATTAGAGGCTACCACCAAATCGAACTTGATCCCATCCTCGTCACCAATGTATGTTTTTAATGTAACTTTTAATATACTAGATAGAGACAAAGATTGTTAAGCTGCTGCTACAAGAATGTTATGAATAATTATGAGTTATTTAGAGGATGGGCACAGAGAGGATGTAGAATAGAACTAGAAGATTTCCTTCAAAGCAAATCTGTGTCCCTTCAAGAGTGGTAAATATTAAATGCTACAACTTTCATCTTTGGTACTTCACATTCCATTAAGCTTATGGCTAGATGAAAATTTTAAAGTCCAAATGACCTGGACCTTGGTCTTTGACCTGTAGAGGTCACATGTAAATTATGAAAATGTGCAGTGTTGGAATACATACAATTTGAGCCTGACATGACTGAAATTGGATGAATATTGACCAAGTTATGGCTAGATACAAAGGCCCAAATGACCTTGACTTTTGACCTATAGAGGTCACATGTAAATTACAAAAATGTATAGTGTTATAAATATTCAATTTAATCCCAGCATCAACCAAATCAGATGAAAATTGACAAAGTTATGGTGAGATGAAAATGTCAAAGGGCAAAATGACCTTGACCTTTGACATTTAGAGGTTATATGCTATTTACAAAACTATGCAGTGTTACAATACCTAAAATTTGTGCCCACCATGATTAGAATTGGATAGAAATTGGCCAAGTTATGGCTAGCTGAAAATTTCAAAGGGCCAAATAACCTTGACCTTTGACTTCAGAGATTATATCTACATTACAATAAGTACAATGTTACAATATATATAATTTGAACCTGACATGATCAAATTTGGATAAAAGAATTGACATAGTTATGGCTAGAAGAAATGTTCAAATGGCAATATGACCTTGCACTTTGAACTTTAGAGGTCACATGTAAATTACAAAATGTGCAGTGTTGCAGTACCTACAATTTGGAGCCCAACACGAACAAAATTGGATGAAAATTTACCAAGTTATGGCTAGAAAATTTCTTATGGAAAAATTACCTTGACCTTTGACCTTTAGAGGTCACATGTAAATTATAGAAATGTGCAGTGGTACAACATATGAATTGAAGTTGGATTAGTTCGCTGTACCTATAATGATTTTGGAGATATTCAAGATTTAAATTTTCAAATGGGCCTAATTTGCATAATTTTCAAAACTGTTGAACCTCTTTACAAAAACTCAAGACTTCATGCATGGAAGTATAAGCATGCCAAGTGTTCAGTTTCTATGTGTAATAGTTTTAAAGTGAAATGTTGGACAAATTGCTGGTAAATAGATAAGGAAATAAAGAATTCCTAGAAAAACAATATGTCTGTTGGCACGCAGACATCTGTATACTGCCAAACTTAGTTCCTTAGTTGGTTAACAGAGGGCAGCACGTGATTGTCTTAGCAGACATTTCATAGTTCTGACTTGTATGCAGAACATTACATGGGCAGGGAGGATAAAAGAACCTACAGAAGAAGGGAAAGGAAGATCCACCGCCAGTTTTCATCACTGCAAAATAACACCGCTCTGGCCAAGAGCTAGCAGTGAATCTGAAAGATTTATGAAAAACAATGAAAAAGCGATCAGGAATCAGCATAGTAGAGAAAGGGAACTGGAAGCAAACTCTCTATCAATTTTTATGCCATTACGGAGCAGTACCACATAGCAGTACTGGTGTAACACCATCAAAAATGCTGAATTGGCACAAACTTTGCACCAAATTACCTGCAAAAACATCAAATGAAACAGGGCATTTTAAAGATGAGATAGAAAGTGCTGCAAAAAGTGATGAGAAGATAAAATCATACATGAAGGAAATCACAGATGTGAAAAAAATCACGCAAAAGACCCAGAGCAACAGATTGGTGATCATGTTCTTGTAAAACAACCAAAGAAAGGAAAAGTTAATAGCACCTTTCAATCCAAACCTGTATGCAGTATCACACAAGAAAGTTAACATGATCAAAGCTTAAAAAGGAGATAAGATAACATGAAATTTATCTTCTTTTTCTTTTTAATGAAAATTTCATCTAATTGTGGGAAAATGTCAGATGATGAAGATTTGATTGAAATATCTGTGAGTCACAAGGCCATTAAAGAAACAGAAAACTCTGTGTCGAAGGATAATGAAAATTAGAAAAGAAGATTTGCTTGCAAGGAAATCTGTCTTCCTTTAAAAGTTGTACATATTAAATGCTACAACTTTTGCCCTTTGGTACTTAACATTCCATTAAGCTTATGGCTGATGAAAATTTCAAAGTTCAATTGACTTTGACCTTTGACCTTTAGAGGTCACATGTAGATTACAAAAAATTGTGTTACAATACCTACAATTTAAGCCTAACATGAATCAAATCAGATGAAAATTGACCAAGTTATGGCTGAATGACCTTGATCTTTGCCCTCTAGAGTTGACATGCTTATTATAAAAATGTGTTGCAATAGCTACAATTTGAGCCTGACATGATTAAAATTGGATGAAAATTGACTGAGTAATGGCTAGAAGAAAATTTCAAAGTCCAATTGACCTTGACCTTTGATCTTTAGAGGTCACATGTAGATTACAAAAATGTGCAGTGTTACAAACATATTAATTGAAGTTGGATTGGCTACCTGTATCTATAATAATTTTGAAAATATTCAAGATTTGAATTTTCAAATGGCCTAATTTGCATAATTTTCAAAACTGTTGAACCTCCTTACAAAAATGCAAGACTTCATGATAGGAAGTATAATAATGCCAAATTTGGAGTTTCTACGTCAACATAATAGTTTTCAAATGAAATGTCGGACAAATTTTCCGGTTCAGAAGGAAAGAAATGAAGAATTCATAGAAAAACAATATGTGTGTGTTGGCACACAGACATGGCAATGAACTGTCTGCCAAGACAATCACGTGCTGCCCTCTGTTAACCAACCAAGGAACTAAGTTTGGCAGCACCTTGTATACATACTTCTATTCTACATTCTCTCTGTGCCTACCCTCTATTATGACTCATATTAATAAGATCTCTTGTAGCCGCAGTTTTTGTTTCTATTTTGTATGTTAAAAGTTACATTAAAAACATTGCAGATCCCAGGTGGGAAACCGTATATCTATCATGAAGCCTGGAGTCAGCCTCCGTGCTTTGACACTCCTTCGCTAGTTTTCCACGAGATTCTGTTCTGGCGGACCCAACCAATCAATGAGAACGGCTGCTGTTGGCACATCAGGATGAGATGGAAGGCACCCCTACATTCCCCGAACAAGCTTTTTCTCAATGTTAGTTTTCACTGCAATACACATTGCTTCCTCCATTGCAATAATATTGCATTACTTCGTTGACAATAAAATGACTAGGGTTTGAGCTGCACTATTTCAAAAATAAACATTTTTTTATCAGTTAAAACTCAGTCTGATACGGTAGTAAAAATCAGAGGGAAATATATCTAAAAAGGAAGTAAGTATCCATGAAATGATAACGTCAATATTGGTACACAACATTATAAAAAGCCATTGATATGATGGCAAATAAATCCCCATTTGACTTCTTTTATTTATAATTGAAAAATTCGGTTTTTAACACCATATAGTATATGTAGTCTTTAATAAACAGCTGGTCAAGTTTTTTCCATTCAAAGAATGTGAATTGTTGGTACTTTATGTTATTTATACGAGATTCTGTACTTCTCTTGCTTGCTGTGTTTTATAACGTCATGTCAGTGTCATCGCACTCTTTGTATGCTTTTGTGTTTGTTCTCTCATAGCTTCCTTCTCCTTGGGGATATTTTCCTCTGAGAGCATACGATTCATCAGTCATGTTATTTCACGGGAGTGAAATTGTGCCTCAAGATGATAACGGGATGAGCAAATATATTATCTTAAAACCAACATTAAACGCCTGCATTAGGAACGAAATAGATTATATATATTCACATGTGTATACAGAGGCGGATCCAGGAATACTTGCAGAAGAAACACTGGCGAAATATTGAAATATTTTGTTGAAAGAGGGAGTCATTTCTTCCCCTGAAATTTTGCAAAAAGAAGATATTAAATAGTGATTTCTGAGACATTTTAGCCTGAGAGAAGAGTAAATATGTGTGTGTAAAGTGTAAAACACACACACACAAACTTGTTGCTGACGGGCAGACACCACGGTCTTGTTTGCCCTTAGTTCGCCTTACATGTGTGTATGTACAGTTTATATGCATGGCGATATGTTTCTTATCCCAGCGTGACACAGCGAATATCCTGGACTTATTTTATTTTTGGTCGACAAGGACATGTTGGCTTGGTTGCAAATGAAATAGCTTGCAGTCACACGAACTTTGAATTGTTGGAGATTGGGAACATAAATTTTTCACCTGTTAGTCTGTGCTTGCGACATTGAATGTCGGGTATGTGCATCTTCTTTGTGATTTACAAAATAAGAGCAGAAAACAAGTGAAATACGACAAAAAAGGAACTTCCTCAGCTTACAGAATGTTGCGTCGAATCAAATAAAATTGGACCGTCACAAAATTTGTCCGAAATGCACCTAAATAAGCACGGTGTTCACCTTTTACATCTCAGATACGTTTCCCAACTAACCGATGTTGTATGCCAAGTGAGCTGCTGAATCGACCAAGACGCGTTAATATGCTGCACATTTAGAGGCATCCCAAGTACCTAGAAGCCTGCTATGTAAGCTTCTCTCAGTAATCATATATAGGCGTGCTTTATCTTTCCGTCTTTCATATTTTCAGTGAAAGGTTTATGTTTTAAAACTTATTAAAAGAACAAAGAAACCGAATTATGCTGTATTGCCGAGAAAGCAGAATCCGTGACAGGCACGATTTTTTTTTTCTGGAATCAAATATAAACGTCGAATTTGCCCGATGAACAGCCTGTACAATCTGTTCACTCCGAGTTGGCATGGGCTTAAGTTCGCAAGTTGAGCCAGCCTCTGGTAAATGGGCCTGGAAGTAGTACCTGACAGCGACGAATCACACAGCACATGTATTGGCGCTTACACAAAATAAATTCTCACAGTCACATGCAAAATAGTCCAATGTTTGTCACGGAATGTACACATAGGGTCACTGGTTGTAAAACATGGAGCAAACACTTATGTTGTGCAGCTAGTCTTACAGAATGAATAACATGGGCCTAACACATTTTCCCAATTTATATTGTTTGGAGGCCGTATCATGAGCGGTTAGATCATGGTAGCCTACTTCACACCTGATCGAAATAATGTACGGACTTTTTTTGGAATCCGCCCCGCTCGCTGCAAACGGAATAAATCACATTTAAAATAATGTATAATGTACCCCTTTCACACTTGAGTGCACAGCAGGGGGGGGGGGGGGGGGGGGAGGCAGGCTTTCACTTCTGAAAACGCTGACCATATTCCAAAGTACGGCCTTTTGTACAATCTGTCACCATCGCATCGCGTCTGGAAACTATTATTTCGTGTGGAGTTGATTGAAAGAAATCCAATGTTTTTAATCAATAAAGTATCATGTCTTGCTGCTGTTATTTTGTGCAGTTATCTTTTCCAATACAATGGCTCAACGAGGCATTGCCTCTTGCTGCCAATATTTTGTCATGTGCAGAGTGTGCTATGCACTATATTTTTATGGTTGTTTGGACCCGACAGGCCTAGAGAAAACAGGAATACATTTCCACTCGCTTAACCATAAGCTTTGAGATGGGCAGTAGCAATGAACGAATCTTTATTTACTTTACCCCGATTAAAGGAAAAGAGGCATATTGCCAAATACAACGTAGCACAGAACGTCAATCATAATGCAAAAGACAAAATGAAAACTTATACACGCCTGCATGAGCACTACCCCCAAGAAATATATATATAGATTCAGATTGTTCGAATATAGATAGATTCAGGAAATTGGTGCAATAGTTTGCATATAATGAAATATCCTGATACCTTCACTTTCGACTAAAATATATATTTTCAAGTGAGACTCAAAACATTAACAAATAAAACAAATTTTACATACCACTCCTTTAGAAGCGTTACCAATGCAATGGCTCCAATATATACTGTATTATACAACCTGTACACACATGTAACTGGATATCTGAAATAACCACAGGCGCTCGTAACGTTCAGTCAGTCAAGCTTCCGTGCTAATATACGCGGGGGTGGGTAAAGAAGTTGGACCTGAAACATCTATGCGTTCAATGACCCACATAGGGCCATATCTGCAATAAAATATATATAGGAGCTCCATGTGATGACGTTGTGATTTTAGGCCCATCCGCCACCATCTTATTAGCACAAACAATTGACTGCACAGATGAATACACAATATTTTATTGCAGATATGGCCCTATGTGGGTCATTGAAAACATAGATGTTTCAGGTCCAACCTCTTTACCCTCCAGCCCCCCCCCCCCCCCCCGCCCCGCGTATATTACCACGGAAGCTTGACTGACTGAACGTTACGAGCGCCTGTGGAAATAATGCAGTATTGGCTAAAATTAAACTCACAGATATAGATTTTGGTTCTTTTTAAAAACATGTAGTCACATAAAAAGTGTTAGCCTGCATCAGGAACACATTCACGACAAGACTTCGCAACTCTGCAATTACAAACGTTAATTAAATTCTTGAATTTAAGAATTAAAAAAAGTATGCCTCCAAAAGAGGAAAGAACGTTAACTTTACAGTGATTGGTTTGTACTTTCATCAACAAAACTCGTTTCCGGATATAAACTCAAAACCTGTTTGAGCAAGAACTTTGATATGATATGGTCCCACATTTTGGGGGCTTGGGTAGGGCTGCATGCGGGTAACTTGGACCCCAAGGTCACAGGAGCCGCACTTCTACATTTGGATTTACTTTCTGGCTGATACCTAAAGAGCAAGTTGGGTTTGACATCATGCATACGGAATAGCTAACACTTTTAACGTCGCGTTTCTGACACATTTCGTAAAAATACTTATCGCCAAATTAAATACAATCACAGTATCTCACAGAGCGTACTTATTCCTTCGCGGAAAATCGCTAGCCATGTGCCTCTTGTTTATTGCTAGCGCTGAACATGTTTTCTGCTATGTTGACTATGGTATGTCCTTCGTTATAATGACATTTGCCTTTGGTGTCCGCTTTCTTTTTCGTGACTACTTGTATGCAAATTTATCGTCAATGCGATACTAGTTTGAGAGGAGCAGCGTATTTTACTGTCCGCTTGCCACCAGCTATGACCGCTTCGTGCTTTACTTATATGAATCCACTGAAATCTCTATTATTCTTATCAAATGTACACATAAATACACCATTGAAAGAGGGCAGCGTGCTAAGCAGGCTTTCCGGTTAAAATATATTTTACAATATGAAATAAATAGTAAGAAAAAAAATCTGATGTCGCTATCTGTGGACAGGCCATCGGGAATACACACACATTTTGCAAGGAGCTCTTCGTTGATACAGTCAAAAAGCCTGCAAAAAGCAAGACATTGCAGCTTCTCAGGTACAATCACGTTCACATGTGTTAGTGGACGTTTGTATACATCACACTGATATGGATAATTGTCACTGCCTTATAGCCGAGTCACCAACCAACTTTATACCTTGACCTGCCAGATATCGTGATGATGATAATATGATGTAATAATTTAAGTTCGCATTTGTCCAGCAGATTGTCCGTGTATAATTGCATAAATGGTACAATACTGTTTTGTGAGCAATTTACACCATTGGCAGTAGTGTCTATATATATGTGTGTATATATATATATATATATATATATATATATATATATATATATATATATATATATATATATATATATATATATATATATATATATATATATATATATATATATTTATATATCCAAAGAAAGGTTTACGTTGGTCTTTCAAACTGGTACTAAAGACAAGTATCGACACACTGGAGCTGAAGCCAAGCTATTGAAAATTGAAGTGACCAACAGTTTACAAGCTTTTGCATGATTTTACTAGAGCAGAAAAAAATCTCTCCAACTATGTGTCATATTCATTTCCAGAGAGAGAGAGAGAGAGAGAGAGAGAGAGAGAGAGAGAGAGAGAGAGAGAGAGAGAGAGAGAGAGAGAGAGAGATGTATCCTCGTAGAAAAACTCTTGTTCCATATTCAGGATGGCAAAAGCATATATGATACCTGACAAGTGACACAAGTAACTGCGTGGTTGGTCATTCTTCTTTTTTAGATCTTCGTAACGTGTAAAATTGAAAAGATGTGCAACAGTAATCATCCTAGCATTCAATCAAAAGAAAAAAGGAAAGAAAAGAAGCACAGTGGATTCATTTGGAAATGGCCAGAAGAAACGGCACCGTTGGCCAAAATTCCAACATAAAAAGACTGCTATGTTGACTATGGTATGTCCTTCATAAAAAGACTGATACAAGGGCATCGCATTTAAAAAAAAATTTGATGCTGCACATACATAACTAATAGAAAAGTCAAAATGTGAAGGTATTTATTTGGGATATATACGATTTTCAAAAGAAATATATGCACATTATTTTCGAACAATATATGTAACAGAAAGAAAAAAAAGACTAGGAAAGATGATTTGCTGCATAGCAAATCGGTGTGTGTGTCTTAAAAACATATTGGTATGGCAATGTACAACTATTCCATTACACAGAAGAAGAAATTGAAATGGCATCTCTCTCTATTATAGCTTTCAAGTTATTCAAGATTTAAAATTTCTAATGGTGCTATTCAGCATAATTTAAATTGCTACAACTTTTATTTTTTATTCATTAGGTGCCCAATGGTCAACAACCCCCTAGTAGAAGTTAAAATGACATCTCTATCTATAATAGTTTTGAAGATATTCAAGTGTTAAAATTTAAAATGCTGCTAATTAGCATAGTTTAAATGGCTACAACTTTTGTTTAAGATTCATTACATGCGCAATGGTCAATAACCCTCGTAGAAGTTAAAATGACTTTTCTATCCATAATAGTTTTGAAGATATTCAAGTTTTAAAATTCCCAATGCTGCTAATTAGCATAATTTAAATTGCTACAATTTTTGTTTTAAATTCATTTGATACACAATGGTCAATAACTCCCAAGTAGAAGTTGGAGTGACATCTCTATCTTTTATACTTTTGAAGATATTCAAGATTTAAAATTTCAAATGCCCCTAATTTGCATAATTTTAAACATCTACATTCCACTGTATAAAACGGTAAAACTTCTTGTATGGAGGTACAATCATGCCAAGTTTGGAGTTTCTATGTATGATAGTGTCCGAGAAAAGTGTCGGGCAAATTTGCTGGTAAAGAAGAAAGAAGAAAGAAAGAATTTCAGGAAAAGCAGAAAACACACACACTTTGAAAAATAGGACTCCACGGTGTGACATGCTTGTAGTCAACACACCGTGAGGCTCGAAAACTTATTGATATTTAAAAATGTATCCTAAAAGAGCTATCAAGACACTACAAACTATGAAACCAGGTTTCGTTTCAAGGATCTCTATTTCTTGAGATTCTGTGACAAAACGGATCCCTGAGCTTGGCATGTCACGGGTATTAACAGTTTCGTTGTCTTGCCCAATCACATTGATAGCTGTGCACGTGTAGTTTCCATGCTTTGTCACCGTCATTGTACTTTGGGTCTTGAAAATATCCCTCCGCGATGGCGGTAGGGCTGAAGACAATGATTCATTTGATGATGACGACCAAGTGACAGTTGGCGCCGGATCTCCTTCTGCTGTACAAACGAGACTCATTCCGTCAGTGTCAAAGGTTGCATTGAGAATAGTTGGTTCTCTGCATTGGAATTCATACGCCGCCATCTGCGTGATATTCTTCAATACTGGGGTTTCACACAAGATGGAATCTTCTTCTTGCAAAATTTCCTTGTGGGCCTCAACCCACTTGAGTAACCAAAGTAGTTCGCAGTTACAATGCCAAGGATTTCTGTGCAGCGTTAGATTGTCAAGGCTGGATAGCCATTTCTGCAATTGCTGCGGAACAGACTGCAGTTTGTTTCCGTCCAGAAAAAGCGATCTCAAGCTTGGTATATCCTTGGTGAAATTACCCTTCAGCATACTTAGGCAGTTATTGGATAGGTGCAAAGTTTGCAGCTTGCTCATGTGACCGAATGTAGATGAGTCAATCTCACTTATGTCATTCTCCGTGAGAATTAGCTCCTGTAAGTTTACTAGACTGGCCAAGGATGACTTTGATAAAGTTTTAACGTCAGTGTCGATCAAGGACAGGCGCTCAGTGCTTGACAGACTTTCGTAGGTTCCAATTTCAATTGTCTCAAGGGGATTTTCATCGAGACAGATATCACGTGCCACCAACCCACGTAGGAATACAGTTGTGTTGAGACCATCGTCTTCTAAGCTTAACTTTTCCAGTTTAAGACCTTTGAAAATGTCTTCAGGTAACACCAATGGTTGTAAATTATTAGTTATATACAACTCCTCTATACTACCAGCAATATAAGTGAATGTTTCGCTCCTGATATTGCTAAGATTACACCTATTGATGACAATTGTCTTGACAATGGCACCAGCAAATGTTTTGGAACTGATTTCAACAAGTGCTGGATTGTTAGCAAAAACCAATTGTTCTATGCGTATATTCCTGAACAGGAAGTCTCCTAGAGTATGTATGGGGTTGTTTGACAGATCAAGATATTCTACATTGGTGAGGCCTCTGAAAGTCTCCTCTTTAATGACCTGGATTCTGTTGAAACGCACGTCCAGTTTTCTCAGAGTAGGAAGATCGCTAAAGGTATCACCCTCAATCTGCTCGATTCCACATTTTATAAGCTTCAAATCGTGCAGCTGGCGATACCGTGAAAAATTTGCTTTAGTTAGCACCGTGAAATAATTTTCTGTTTTATCCAGTTTTGTACCGATATGCAATGTAAGGGTGGCTTCGGACAAGTCAGATGGCACGCTACGCAGTCCTTTAGCTTTACAGGTGGCTTTCCGATACACATGTTCAAATGAGCAGACACCACGGGATCCTCGTCCCCTGATAGCTAGAGTTATGATCATAAGTATGACGATGAGAGCCGTAATTCCCGGTATAAATTTTCCTGGATCTTTCTTGTTCTCTGTCCTGCTGGATGGACGTCCCCCATCGCGGGATCGAATGGACTGTTCTCTCTTCGGGATTTTCTTTGGAGAGATCGTTGGGGAACTTTGAGATCGCTTTATATTCTGTAGAGAAGAAAATTTATTGTTACAAGCTGTCATAATACATTTTTTATTTATCGTGTTGGTATATCTGCACATTGTCATAACAATTGTTTATGTTCTGACATTGGCTTCCTTTCAACAGTTGTTGCCTGTATACAGCAAGCTTATTGAAAAATTCATACAATTCGTCTCGTCTGTTTGTATTGCAATTGTACGCATTACGTTCAAAGCTGTAGAAATGCACACAATTGACGTACCAAAGTAACCGTGTGCATACATGATTTTGAGACCAACGTCAATTTAAAATGGCTACATAATTGATTTTGCAGGGATTAACATACGAGCGGTGTACCAAATTTCACAGAGTTACTATTATTGATTCGAACAGCCTGTGCAAGAGATCGTGTGATACAGTGCACAATTTCATGCTAGCAACAAATGGAAACCTTACGCATTTGCATTACCAACAGCAGGGATGCTATGAATTTTCCCAGAACCAGGCCATGATCAAAGTTAATAATAACTGAAAGAATACGACAGTATCGCGTGCATTGGTCTGATTTCCCGGTCTTAGAAAATAGGAAATATTGGGGTATTTAACTGCCGCGAAATTAGCCTCATCACATTACCTGTCAGCTTAATATCCCTTATGGGACGCTGCTGGTTATTTTGCAAGACTGTCTTTACATACCGTGCCGGACTGTTCTTCGTCCTCCATTGTCTCACCTACAGTTGCCTAGTAACAGAATATTGGCTTTCTATCAGCACCAGTATTGTAAAAAGCTCTGCATCCAGTACTTCAGGGTATGATCCTTGTCATAGAAAGCAGACTGAAAATCATGCCATCTGTCTCATTCTCGGAGCAATTCTCTGAAGATCTCTTTATGCTGATGAACATATCATTTATATTATACCGAGCAGAAATATTTTCCATGAGCCACCAATGAATGCTGGGATTCTGTTGCTTTGAATCTGACATCAGGTGACAGACATGCTCGCCGATAATCTCCAGGGTCGATCTAAATACTGTACAGATCACAATGTAATCAATGAATCTGCTGCGTGGTGCGAAAATTCTCTCTGGTGAGAAGCTGTTAATGTGAAGGACCTTGCGAATTCCGAGAACCCCCCAGTTCGTTCTATTCAGGTGTCTGCCGGTCTGTGATTGGCTGAGGTCCAGCCAGAAGCGTGCGTGTAACGATCGATATCCTATCATTCTGTTGCATGGCACACAGGCATATTTTTACATCAGTCAGTCTATTAAAGATATGAAATAAACAGAAAGCTGCAAGAAATAAACCTTCCTGCTCTTAATTTTTTGAATGTACACTGCATGCTGAAAAATCCTTAAATGTTTAATACAATTTGATACCTGGTGCGAGTTTTAAAAAGTAATTTGTACCCCATCTGTACAACCTTCAAAATGATATTTTATTACCTTGCAATATATATGGACCTCCAGATTAAAAATTTTGTACCCACGTTTAAAAAAATAATTAAAGAGAATGCATGCCATATTTATGTTGATTGTATTTACATTATGTATGGGCATATTAGCTTCGACAAAACTATAATTAATACCGTCACTTGACTCAGTCGTTGGACTATAGGGATAACCAGTTTATGTCAACGTTTTACACATTTTAAATGGGATGTACTCGCATTTTACTCTGTCAATTGTAGTCATAGTAGTTGCCCTGTTTATTCCACGGGTCCTTTGGTTTTGAAAGGCCACTCCAAAGGTCCACCAATAACTTCCTCCCCCACCTCCTGTCACTGTTCTATTTTCTCTATCTTGTAAAGATGCATTTTTACTCAAAGGAGTGGAAAGACGTGCACATGTCTGAGTGTGCACATGTCTGAGTGTCCTAGAATTTTTTTTAAAGATATTTAACATGTGTACACCCATGCCGGTTGCCTCTTTTTCTCCTCAACATTTTAAAATTGAAAACGATTCTGTTTTTAAAATAAATATTTATGTACTTAAACTGTTAATACGAGGCATGTGTATTAACTTCCGCCACAACTGCATGCCGAGTTGTCATAATAACCATAGTCTCGCATGACAAGATACGGGCAGCTGCCTGTGCGAGCAAGCGGGATATTACTAATATTTTGGAAATCAAGAATACTTAGTACAGGCAGATGGAAATTTGTTCTTGTAACCAATTTAGGAAGCACAGAAAGGAGTATGACTTTGGCATTTATAAACTTAAATTTCGCTAAAAGAGACCTATTTTGTGAGAACGAGGTATCTAGCCCTGTTTGTGAGTGATATGCCTGTGTGTCCTCCGTGATAGGGTGAACCTTGTGCTTGTGGCGGGAAATTTGTATGCATGCCTCTTATTCAGTTATTGCCTTTTATATATGTTATGTCATTAATGAAAAATATATTTTTATGAACATATTGGGATTTTTGCGATTTTTAATCAATGATTGCATTAAGTTCTCCAAAAGTTCTCCTTTGTTGAGTGTTAAACTTGCCCATTCAGTGGTCAGGTTCTTAAACGTTGAATCACATGTAAGTTTGCTGTAGTGTCATTTTCAAGTTTTGACAGCATGGTGAATGTCTCTAACTGCCCGAAAAGCGTCCTACAGGCCACATCTGGGCTTCCTGGGACACCCACAATGTCTGCTAGGTCTACATGAAGGCTAGAGAGTAATGCATGTGTACCCAGGAAAACATCTGCTACTTTAGTACTTCACTTTCACGGGAAATAAGTTCGCTGTGCCAAAATGAAACAAGCAAAGAAACGAATGGCTAAAATTAAGATTAAAAATGGCAGTGTCATTACTACGCCTCCAACTGCCCAATCAAGCCCCACCAAGTAAGACCCACCCAAGTACGTCCAAGGTGTTGCACTGAGACTGCAGGAACAATTGTGCTATAGTTGCATTATCAGTCTAGCTCCAGCCTAAGCAACATGTTCCCCTGCTTTATCATAACCGTCGAGAAACAGATGTCACTGGTGTCCCAGAAGTCCAGGTGTTGGTCATCTATATCCAAACAACAACTAAGCTGGCCAGCACTCTCCAAGGACAGCATGATAAGACAGACACTGACTGTAGGACGTTATGATAACATTCATCCATGGATTTATACCCTCGATGCCTATGTCACATAAAGAGGATATTAAGAAATTACTTGGCCCTGAATTAGAATGAAGGCATTGGGGGAAGAACACGTTATGTCTTTTTTTATTGTCCACCTTATGCTGGTCTGCACCAAAGACAATTTTCGTTGATTCTACATGCCCAATTGACATGCACACAACTTCAATTCTAGCAATCAAAAGGCTTGTGCATGCCACATAAGAACAGTGAAAAACTACAACTTGAGAATTCACCTCTGCTGGAAGCACACTGCCTTGTATCTTATGCACTGAGAGACCCCACAGCAGGCCAAGTACCACAGTCAGCTGAACGTGTGGCTCAAGTTTGTGCTTTTACCATGCCCACTGGGAGCTAGCCATATATCCAGTGCATGATTGTGAGGTTCATAACACCTTTAAAGGCTGGCATATTAAAACTACAAAAAAAAACCATACCTGAATTTACATCTCAGTGGCGTGTGTTTAATTTATATGACCAGGTGGTGGGTGGGCTCAGAATTTGCTTTTTTTAACAGGAGGTTGAGAGGATTCATTCTTGGTCACTGTCATAGGACTTCAGCTGAGTGAACTTTGCAAACTCGCTACTGAGTAATTCTTTTACACATACATTCACCATCTAGTGATGCAGTTTTGAAAGGTGGGTGAAGTGCAGTTGAACACACACACACACTCACACACACACACACACACACACATACATACATACATACATACATACATACATATATATATATATATATATATATATATATATATATATATATATATATATATATATATATATATATATATATATATATATTAGTTTCCCACATTGTGTATTATCTTGAACTCAGACTTTCAAAAAGCCCCTTTTGAAACCATTAACATCCACATCATCAGGTTTAGGCTCAAACTGGTGTTTCAAACTTTGCACAAAGGGTATTATTAATCCAGAATACGATAACCTGTTTGTGTGGGAATCCTCTAGAGTAGCTCATGCAAGAGGCCGTAGAATGTCTTTAAGAGTAGTGCACCATTGGCACTCAAAGCCACCAAGATTTATGTCTTGATTATCAATTGCATTAAGGGCAAGTGAATTGGGGTCTATTGTTTTCCAGCCATTTGAGCATATATTACGAGGTCTACTGATTGCACAGGCATAGTCTCATCTTTGTAAAGATTTCATTGGTTGGAATGTAAGACCTACATATGGGACCGGGATTTGTGGAATTGGCCAACGATTCTTTTTTTTTTTTTTTTTTTTTTAAATTTTGACAACAAATTGATCACTCTTTTCTGTTTGAAAATAACGTTACTCGCAACTGATAGTACAGTATGTAACAGAGAGGGCTTCTCAGGTTCTGGTCTTAGATTACATGTTTTTGCATGTTAGCTGCATTGTCTCTAACAATTGCCACAACTGTATCACCCATATTATCTAATAATCAAGACCACTTGTCACAAATAGCTTCCCAGTGTGTGACTCATTGAAACATTAAATATCAAGGACAATAGACCGATGTTATCATTGTCTGAAAAATGCAGGCTCCAGTCTCAATGCTGCATGTATTACCATGACCCCCTTGTAGTTTATGTCTAAGTGCTATACCTCTGCCCAGTCTATTTCCTAGACAATCACGTCCATATACTAAAATTCAACCCTTATCACATGCATCAATAGAAATTATATCAATGGGGATCTAATCCAGCATGAGTGATGTCAGATTAAATAGTTCCAAAAACACCCTGTATTCCTAAATTTCAACACAACAATGACAGCAAAGTTAAATGCAGCAAATGACACAGCTTCAAGAATTACCGAAACATCAACATTCATCATCTAATACCAATGTGAAGAAATAAATTTCACTCCTGACTTGAGACCAGCAGTCATCATAAAAGGCAAGTGATGGTTTATACAAATTTACCACTTGCCTCAAGGATAGAAAGAGATGTGACAGGCCTGGCACTTTGTGGTTGCCTGGACTTGTCAGTCAACTGAGTTGACAGCAAAAGAGGAAAGTGGGTCCTTATTGTTTGCATCACATTTACGAATCTAGAACATTATTAAAATGCTCTACTTCCATTAAGAGCAGACAGAAATTTTTACCACCGCTGCATAGTATATATCTGCCTGGGCACACCTTTGTACCTGTATTTTTGTGGTTACCCGCCCATAACCTGTTTTAAGCATCCATACACCTGAAATAAATGCATTCACTTCAGACAATTATGCCATCTGTATTAAGGTGACCAGTGAGCTGTTTGAGTTGATGTTTGCTGGTTGTGGACTTAGTAACAAACTGCTGCAAGCCTCTGTTGCTGTGTATACACTGTTTTCTCAACAGTGTTCATTGCAATACCTAAAAACGTTATACACTGGGCCAAACAAACTACTCTATTATAATTGATCAGGAAGCCTGGCTTAATCAACAGAGCCAAGAAGGTATTCAAATATTACCCATATTCATAAATTCCAACCCTACAATGACAGCATAGTTAAATGCAGCAAAAGGCAGAGATTCAAAAATTACCAGAACATCAATATTCATCTTCCAATGGCAATGTGGAGAAGCAAATTTTGCTTCTGACTTTATGCAGGCAGTCATCCATAAAAGGCAAATGGTGGTTTTAAACCGGTCCTCTCAACCTTTGAGATACTCATCATTAACTACAAACTTTAGTTTTTTCCAAAACTTTGGGACATGAGCAGGTCTGCAGTGAATGTGGTTAAATATGACTACCTCCAATTGAATGGTCTGTCGTTCATATGTCGAGATCTTTCAATGCCCCATTTGCTGGTTGTCAGTCATGCAATTTTCCATTCATTTTAAACTTTTCCGCTCAAACCAGCCAAATAGAGGCCAATTGATCAGATGCCATTTGTCACAACGTTTTTCCTAAAGTTATAAATGCTGATTAAAAACTGCAGACGAGATCTATCAGTTTAGCATTCCCTAGGTCTAGATTTCCATGCCATTGGCAGGGCACCAAGACCACTCTCTTTAAAGCCAGTACGTAACTCACCAAACAAATAGGAGTTATGGAATCGGAAGTCCAACAAAATGGCACGAAAGCCAATTATAATTATTTGAATTGAAAGACGATTGAGTCTTTCGCAGAAAGAGGTCATATGACAACCTAGCTCTCACAAGCCCACTTGGAGGCATACCCAGAATTGCAGACAACCAAGGCAATAGGCTGCCTTATATTATATTGATATGAATGGATCAATAAAATACAGCAATACAGTCTGGTTGCCCACAACCTGGGTATGTTCCCTTTGATATAGTGGTGCTGATAAATTTTGTGGAACAGAACGACATAACCATCCATGCCACAAGAGACCAGACACTGAAAACATTTACACGATCATTATAAAAATATAATTAGACGAAAACCTAAGCATTCCTAGATTATAGGAAAGGGTGCACATCCTTGATTGATACAACATCAACACGATAATTAAAAACAATGGTGAATGTTGTCATCCATTTCCAGCTCAACAACGGGAGAAGTTGCCCACCATGAGGAGGAATATGTAATAATCTTCATGTCAAACAAGTTCTGGATATGCTTCTCCTCCTTGTCTAAGAAACTAAGAGTAATCCACCACAACTGTTGCTTGATTGGCTTGTCATTAGGGTATCAATACCATGCTGTATTGTCATGAAGCAGTGTAAATCAGAATTTCCTTTAGACATAACATCAGCATACTCAACTGGAACATGTTGCAGCTGTGGAGATTCCCCATCATCCACACAAGTACACAACCTCTCTCAAAAAGATGTCTTAGGTGACATTGAGTCTCTTCTGACTGACAACCTGGAGGACATGGTTCACCCAGCAGTACCAACAAGATAGCCTGCTTTCAGATGCAGGAACATATCTTTAGTTTATATGAGGGAGTGCACACACACATCTTGCCCCTGCACCAACATAGATGGAATAAGTAACCCCTAATGATGTCCTATTGGAGTATTCTTGTCCTGGCTCTAAACTGGATCAATAATTGCAAAGTGAGCCATGTTCAGAGAAATCATTTTTTTTAATTTAAGACAAGATGCACAACTTTGTAGTCTTCATCTTTTTCTTCATCTCAGCATCAAATAGTTTCCACTTAACATGTGCCATGTAATGATCAGAATCAATTTTAAACTTCTGCCTTATCAGAAAATCGGGCCCTAGGATGAGCTGAGGAGAAAAATATATTCACCCAAAAGGGCCTAGCTTTGAAACTAAAGGCAAGTCATGGAATAATTTGGCTTTCATATTTCCCTGTTTTGCTGCTCCTTGGAGTTAAACTTGGTCTAAAACTTTCAGATTACAGCCTATCTCTGTATAAAAATCTGAACTGATGATGAAAACCCGAGAAGCTATATCTACTGTAGCATCTATATTAGTGCTTCCACACAACACAGCTCAGAATTAATGGATTTACCTGACTATTCCTTCTTGTAGAAGACCAGGTTGGGACTGACAATTTGCATTTGAATTTAATGCAATGTTTAAATCACTTGTATCATAATCAATTTTGGAAAGACCAGAAACATCACCCTCTCTGAATCTGAAAAAGAACCTTTTAATAGTTCAGTCTCCATTGCACATTACTCTGAACCCCCCACCAAAAGGCCCAAAACATGAACTTGACTCCAATTGTGACCACCATTTTCGACGCTATTTATTTTGATGACTGACCAGGTGATGCTGCTTCAGACCGACTCCACACTTGAATCTATTTTTAAAGAAGATAAATATTTCATCCTAACTTGTATGTATCAAGTATTGTTGGTGTGAAACACAAAGGAAATGTCACCTGATGAAAAAACAGCTTCACAAATTGGTTAAATGTCACATGTTAATGATAACACTTTTGCCACAAATTACCCAAATTGTCTTCACTGGCTCATGCAACATGTATTTCATTACCCCCCCCCCCCCCAAAAAAATGACAACTGAATATGAGCTCAAGATAAATGTAATCTTGGAGTCCTTAATAAAGTGATTTATTTTGTCATATTGAGTGCTTTCCTCGTGGCACTTTGCACGTACTGCATGCAAAGTGCCACGAGGAAAGCTGCAAACTAAGACCACTTTTTCCTTTAGACAAGGCTTACTGGTATTTGAATGAAAGGTATCTTCATGAGGAACTTGAATCTTTTAACCATTACACGTTTGACGGTAATGAGAAAACAACTATAGCAGTGATTAGCACTTTAAGGGTTAAGTCGAAATTTCCATACACGATCATGTTCGACTGTAATTCATTCCTTAACACGACATAGGTATATGTATGTATATATATATATATATATATATATATATATATATATATATATATATATATATATATATATATATATATATATCCATATATCCATATATCCATATATCCCATAATGAGGCCCTTGCGAGGATAATAAAGGTATGTATAGTGGCTATCACGTTTGTTTTCCGTACCACATAGTATCGCATTACATTTCTAGGAAAATAGACCAATTCATCGGCCTATGGCAGTGTTGGGTGGTTATATTTTTCTGCCAATTATTGGCCTCTTTCTTGCTTGATAAAAACAATCGTTTTCTGTCTACTTAAAGAGAGTACTCCAAAGAAATATTATGGGATAAATACTGAGGAAATGGCCAAAACCTTTAATGATTTCTTTGCCTGCATCAGCAACACACTTGCCAACAACTTCCCCTCCAAAAATGTACTAAACATTACCAACCAAATTGACTCCAAGTTCCACTTTACACCTATTTCCAGTGATTTGTCCTATATCAACTAGAACGCCTGTTAATTGGTAAAGCAACCGGTTTTGATAACCTCAGTGCCCGTCTCCTGAAGGCTGGAGCAACCTATTTTTCAAAGCCATTGACACACAAATTCAATCACTTCCTTAGCACTGGTGTAGTCCCAAAAAAGTTGAAGGTGGCCAAAGTTACCCCGATATACAAGGATGGACAGCACAGCAATGTAAACAACTATAGACGAATATCTGTTCTCCTGTCACTTTAAAGATTCTTGGACGGGCTGTGCATGACCAACTTTTTGCCTTCCTTACCTCTCACAACCTGCTACGTGAAAACCAATTTAGATTCAGGAGGGACAATCCACGGCAACGGCACTGGCTCATTTTGTGAACTCCCTACAGAAGGATATTGACAATGGCTGTGCTGTGGAGTTCTCTTCCTGGATCTCAAAAAAGCGTTTGACACAGTGAATCATCCAATACTTCTCCAAAAACTACAAAACTATGGTATCCGTGACTGCGAACACACATGGTTCAACTTATATCTCTCAGAACGGACCCAAAACACTGTAGTAAACGGCAAATTCTCCAAACCTAAATTCGGTACCTGCGGCGTAACCGAAGGATCGATCCTGGGACCGCTGCTATTTGTTTTGTATATAATTGACCTTCCTTCAGTAGTAAACAATTGTAAAATTTCCCCCTACGCTGATGACACAGCTTTATACCTCTCAGCCACCAACCACTTAGAAATTGAGAGAATTTAAATATTGAACTCTCCAATCTCTCAAGGTGGTTCTAAGCAAATAAATTGACTCTCAATGCCAACAAAAAACAAACAAACAAACAAACAAGCAAACAAACAAACAAAAAAAACCAAACGAAGTTCATAATTTTCGGTACTCCGCAGTAACTGGAACGCATTACACCTTTTGAAATTCCATTAAATAATGAAAGAATAGACCAAGTAGAAAATTTCAAATACCTAGGTGTCATCCTGGATGGTTCCCTTTCCTTCACTCAACACATTGACTACAAAGCTGGCATGGTAAATTGTAGAATTGCTCTCCTAAGTAGGTCCAGCAAATTTCTGACTAAACATCTACGTATTGTACTCTACATATCCCTCGTTATTCCTCAGTTTGACTCTTGCGATACTATCTGGGGGTCATGCACCCAGCAACTGTCAAACAAGCTCCAAATTCTCCAGAACAAGGCCCTACGCATCATTAATAATTAGATAAACGCACCCCTATCCAGAAACTCGACAACCTCTGTAACATGCCCACTGTAGAACACAGGCGCCACACCCATCTATAAACATTCATATACAAAGTCACCCATAGCCTTGTACCCCCGGCTATTTCCTGTAGATTTATACGTATTCTCCAACGCAGTCCACAGTCACATCACCCGTTCAGCATCCAATCACTCCTGCTACATCCCATCAATAAATTCCAACTACGGCAAGAAACAGAATTATATACAGAAGTCCCACCATCAGAGTTACTTTCCCATTGAATTAAGGTATCTCCCCCCCCCCGCCTCAATCAAACATGGTCTGTGCTAACTTAACAATTAAGTCACTGTCACTGATATGTGCAAATTACCACTTACAGCCCCTCATGATACCACCATAGTCAACTTATCCACATTTTAATGATTTACCTCTTTTGTTTTTACAAATTTTTATTTGTTGCCAATAATGATATCTTGATAGTCGATATACATCTTAGTTAATTTATTTTGCCAAGTGTTCTCATTAATATATACTCCTGATTTATGTGCACTTTCAGTTTGGGTATTTCACCTATATTTATTATGATCTTTGTATCATTTGTATTGTTAATTGATTTGAATTGTTCTCTTATGCTGTCATTTTGTGCAACCACATTTTATCATCCAGGGCCTGGCGGGAGACCAGTGTTACCCTACACTAAGCCAGTAAGCCTGGTAAAAGAATAAACCATCAATCAATCATGCAAACAATCATTCGCGTGTGTTTCTGCTTGAGACTCAATCAGTCTGAGCAAGGAACCCACTGGCCGCTTCGAGGCTCTTGGTTTCTTGCCCAGAATCATTTCGTCCCAATCAGAAACACAGCTCATGACAGTTTGTACAAATATATATCCTCAGCATTACGTGAAAGGTGAGACACGTTTGGTTTAATTGTGGAAACTGGGTCCCGTGTTTCCAACCAGGCAGTCCTTTTGTATATGCCATGTCATGCAATACGGATCCCGGGTCCAAATCATAGTAACTAAGCTGAAAGGTACCAAATTTAACGCGTAGTGCAATAACGTACCAATACTATTTTCAGGTAAAAGTTAGTTTTAACTCACAATCCGGAAGGGTTCAATTAATGTACACAAAATTGCAACCACCAGTATAAAATATACTCACTATGGTCAAAGCGTATCAAATTTAACATTTACAGCACTAATATGCCAAAATTAATGTACGACCATAATCAAGGTTCAATACAGATTAAAACGTGATGTTCACTTTTACTTTCTTTTATATAAATTTGGAAATTTTCAGTTGCAGCATCTGCATTTACCTAGCAATAGTATTACCACTTCTAAAATTTGGTACAATGTCTTGTTTGTAGCATTAGAATGAAAAAAAAAATAAGGGTTTCACCAGAAAATGCAGTGAAATCCACTAATACCAAATAGCTTTGTACATTTCGTACCTGTTTCCATAATAATAATCTGCTGCATATATCATAAAGAGAGAAGGAGAGAGAGAGAGAGAGAGAGAGAGAGAGAGAGAGAGAGAGAGAGAGAGAGAGAGAGAGAGAGAGAGAGAGAGAGAGAGAGAGAGAGAGAGAGAGATGGTGATTGCTCAAAACAGTAATGGCACTGTAGTTCTTGAAACATGCTATTTCATACACAAAGACTTTTATGAGCAGTAGCATTCAAAACCAACATAAACACATTTTTGTATAAAGTTCACTTGGTATGTTTTTCGATCCAACTACATACTTTCACCGTGGCCAAGAATAAATTCGCACGTTCTTCCACATATCTTTTCAACTTGTCGAGAGATTGAATTGCTGTTTCGGGGTGGGAAATCCTACAAAACATATAAAGTCAAAGAGTTGAATACCGGGTACTTAATCATGCAGAGTGCTTAAACGTTGCACACAGAGCAAATGGTCAGTTCACGGAGTGACAAATATGGATAGATTATTTCTAAAATTTTATGCGCAATTTACCCATGTGCGCTATCAGACTCATCATGCGTATATGGGTGGCCAAAGTAAACTGAAAATGGGGCCTAAAATTTTGAATCCGCGTGATTTATTTATTTTATAGTTGAACATAGTATTTTTTTTAGGATACATGTGTTGCATTTGATTCCTACTGTATGAAATGGGCTAAGAAAAAAATTGGAATTTCAGAAATTTGAACGATAGTTGTCAAACTTAAAAAGAGTTGTTAGAAATAGAATTTATCGTTACAAATCCCACATTAAGAATTTCAATACGGTTTATCTAAAACATAATAAAGTTTCAAAAGCAGTCAAAGAACTACAATAAAGATTTGATGTTTTGAAAAATGAACTTAGTATAAACAATATTTCAGACATAAGAGGAAATGACGTATATAAATTACACAAACAATCCATTGATAATTTGATAGATACACATAAAGATAAGATGGGAAGGAATTTTAATGTCAAAATTTCTGAAGAGGACTCCTGTATTCCACTTTTGTTCTGGATACCCAAATTACATAAAATCCCTTTTAAATCTGGATTCATAGCTGGTGTTTCAAAACGTACTACAAAACAATTATCAAAAGAAGGAACATTGCGTTTGACTGCAATTAGGAATCATTTTCGTAAATACTGCAATGTAATTTTTAGAAAGGGTGAAATAAATTGTTTTGGGAGTATTAGCAATTCTTCCGAGTTTGTATCTAAAATCAAAGAAGTAAAAGCAAAAAAATATCAAATGTTTTGATTTTTCTACACTGTACACAAATCTACCCATAGATGAAGTCAAAAGTTCACTTTCAAAATTAATTAGCAAAATGTTTAAATATAATGGTAAACCATACATAAATATTAATTCATGTACAAAGAAAGCATATTGGTCACACAATAAATATTCAAACAGTAACGTTTAATCTTACACTGTTGAAACTTTGACAGATGCTATAAAATTTCTTTGGGATTATTCTTTTGTCCAACGCGGACCATTGGTTTTTCAACAAATGAAAGGCATTCCAATGGGTCGCAACTGCTCCCCTTTATTGGCAGATTTATGTTTAACCTGGCTTGAATTTAAGTATATGGATTAATTGATGAAAAAGGACTTTCAAATGGCTGCAAAATTATCAAAAATCGCAAGATATATTGATGACATTGCTTGTGTAAATGTACAAAATTTCAGTGAAATTGATGAATTTACCCAAAAGATATCCCTTTGGAGGGTAACAATTCAGATGGTTTCAGAGATGTGTTTCTGGACTTGGATATTCAGGTCACTAATGAAAGGTTTTGTATTAAAGTCTATCATAAAATAGATGAGTTTAACTTTGAACTAGTTAATTATCCTTTCCCGGACAGTAATATTTCGGAAACTATTGGATATAATACGTTTTTGTCACAGATTTTGAGATTTGCTCAAAGTTAAAAAATTACTCAAAATTGACAGTATTTTCTCAAATGTCACAAACCTGACACATTACGTTAAGACATTGACTCAGGGTTGGTAGGGAAATAGAGCTTAATTGTTTGTAGACTTTCAAAGTGAGGAGTAGGTGTCATCATGGAGTTTGTTTTACATTTCTGGTGCAGGATGTCCATTGTTGCAGTCCTGGTTAGGATTTCCTTTAGTTTGTACAGGTGGTCTAGCTGCAACTGTTTATTTTACAATCACTGGGACTGAATATAATGCCCCAGTTTGTTTCCACTTCAGTCACACACTGGCGGGTGGTTTAACTAGGATAAGCTATCCAGCTAGAAAGGGTACATATTTGTTCAGGGGTAAGTCAAATGGTCCTTATCTGAACCTGTACTATGCAAATTTAGTAATTATGGTTTGTTTGACAGGTAATCTTCTTTGATAATAAGCTCTGCATTTATAAGCAAAACTCCAAGTATTTAGCTAATTTATCATTTGCCACATTCATATTTATTCATTATTATGTGGGTTGTCTTTGCTGAATATTTAGCTTAGACAAGGAGCTGCTACTCAGAGAGACATGTAAGGGTGATAGGATCCGAAACATGTTCTGAGTAGTTACCCGCTGAAGATCCTTTAATTGATTTGGGCTAATGCAGCCTATGTCAAAATTTTACAGAGGAACCTGTGCAATATGGACAATAGTACTTCCATATGTATATAGGTTAGACAGGGACAGGTTAGCTTATGGAGAGTAAAGAGTTCGGACTGCGGAATAGGGTAATGACTACTAGGGAGTGGTTCTGGACAAAAAGACACAAATACAATAAATTATTTATTATTGTACCTGTTAGTGACACTAAACTGTACGGTACGGAAAAGGAAAACTGGGTTTTAAAGAAAGTTGCAGAAGATTCAGTCGAGACTGGAATTAAAATGAGGTTAATACCAGAGAAAAGGTGCCCCTCCCCCCCCCAAAAAAAAAACAAAAACAAACACAAAAAACAAACAAAACAAAAACTATGACAGACACTCACACACACACACACACACGCACACACACACACACACACACACACATACATACATACATACATACATACATACATACATACATATATATATATATATATATATATATATATATATATATATATATATATATATATATATATATATATATATATATATACGACTCTGACCAGAACCAAGAGGAATGACTACATTCCTTTTTTTTAATAATCTTATAATCTTTACTCATCTGTTTTACAGTAGCTGGTTGTTCATTTGTCCATACATCCCCCAAAATAGTATAATACGAAGGATCACAGAGTCCTGGGGCTGTTTTCAAAATGTGTCCAGTTTCTATCAGACCAATGCATTTTATTATTTTTCATCATGATTATTTTCAACACTTCGATCTTTCTTTTTAATACCTTTAACAAAGCAGTAAAGGTGCAGAGATATATGAGCCAATCCACCTTGCTTCGGATTTTTCTAAGTTCACTTTTAGACCAGAAACTTGTGCAAAATCTTGCAGGACGTCGAGCTCCTTGTGTGCAGAACTTTCATCGACGTGGATTAAAGATGTGTCGTCTGCGAATTGACAAATTTTAATTTTTGCCTGGGATCTAAGCATAACTCCTCTATATATTCCTCCTGATTACTGCCCTACTACTTCCAACTTCATAATGCTCCAACCTTGGTTACCCTAACACATCTCTTCAATTACTTATTAGGCAGGCACCATCCCCCCCCCCCCCCCCCATGTTGCACAAAATGTGCCATAACCATAAAACAATTTTTGGCACCTCAAAAATGAATATACAAGCTTTATGCTATTTGAAATTAGTTTCCCTTGCAGAATTATGCACACTCGATTAATATATGATATTCAGGATTGTTATACGCTCCCTTAGATCAATAGATGTTTTCGAGTTATGTGTTTTTTAGAACCTATAGATCTATTTCTTTTCATGTCTGTATTATTTCGTGGTAGACCACCTCCCCGGAGCAAGTTGATGCATCCTACCCATCGTAAGGATAACTTGCACTTGAACATGTGAAAGTTTTTTTGGCCAAACAACTAAAATCCATGTTTGCGTTAAACGGGTGAAAATGGTCAGGTGCTTAAAAAGTGTCACTTTATCTGTTAATTTTTCAATTGAAATTGTCACAACCAAACTTTGATAGCAAGGCAGTTTATATTACAAACGCCAAATACAGTTCAGAAAAACGTCACACATATTCATAAATTTCAATTCAACAATGGTAGCCTAGCTAAATACAGCAAAAGGCAGAGATTTGAGAATTGTTAAAACATCAACATGCGTCTTCCATTAGCAATGTGAAGAAACAAATTTCACTCCTGACTTAAGACAGGCAGTCACCCATAAACTGGTGGTTTTAACTGATCTTCTCAACCTTTGAAATATTCTTCATTAACTACCGACTTTTTTTTCCAAAACATATAGGCCTAACCACTTAAAACCCAAAATGTATGACTCCTGCCGAAGATAAAAAGAAAAGAGGTAGGCCTTCCACGTTTTGGTTTTCCTGACTTGTCCGTCAGTTGAGTCAACAACAAAAGAGGGAAATAGGCTTACATCATTTTTGTCACATTTATGAACCTGGAACATTATAATAAAACGATATGTTTCACGACTGCAATTTTGACGGGTTATACCCACTTGAAATCGGTAGAGCAGTATACTGCACAATGTCAGAATACAAACACAACAGGGGTATATGAAGGATTAGTGGAAGACTGATCTTTCAACGAAAAATGTACACCTCAAAAAAGTGTCCTCAATTTGCAGTAGATGTCACCTATTGCTTGAGTATATAACTATATGACCAAAAGTATAATCATATGAACGGCCATTGTTTTGCGCAATTTTCAACAAGAATATAAAAAGAAAACATATAGGGCCTAGTTGCTGACGTTGAGTGAAGAACAGAGGACATCAGAGACAGGGAAATGACAACAGATTAGCAGTCGCTTTTTGACCCTTCTGCAGCAAAGTGTTTTAAGGGCAACGGGTTGGTCTGAATGCCGTCTTCTTCGCCTTCCCCCACCCCCACCCCCGTGTGCTTTCTCGAATATTTTTTTGTTTGTTTGTTTTTTGTTTTTGGTTTTTTTATCTTGTTTTTGTTTGTTTGTTTGTTTTTTTAGTTTTGTTTCTGTTTTTGTTTTGTTGTTGTTTTTTTGTTTTTTGTTTTTGTTTTTGTTTTTCTTTTTAAATGGCAAACAAAACTTATCAGGATGGCATGCTTCTAATTTATAAGCTTAGTTCCAGCGCTAAAAACACAAAAAGACGGAAATGTTTGTCACTGCGCTTGCATTCGTTTGATACGCTGATATCCTTTCTCTTTCTTCATCCAAAAGTGATGTTTATTCACTTTTCGCCGCTCCCTTGCCTACACAGTATAGTTCTTGGTGTATCAGTGAAGACGCCGATAAAGTTATAGATACATTTATGTGTACAGAGCATGCATGCCTTAAGGACAAAACAGATAGAAAAGTAGGGAAATAGAGAAACTCACACACTCACTCAACCAGATATATCAACAGCTATACTCACCTAGCAAAACCAACAGAATGATGAAGAATGAGACTGTACTGATTACTAGGATTATTACTGTGTTGGAATTCTCTCAGGAATACAAGCAGTACCACCAAGCCCTCAGTCCCTGCGCTGTCCGAGGAGTTTTCAGACAACCCGAGGTCTCATGAGATAATCATGTGATAATGACAGCATCCTTTTTTAGGCCGCCCAAATATCGTGGGTTTTTTTTGTTTTTATTTTTTTATTTTTTTTATTCTTTTATTTTTTTTTATTTTTATTTTTAGACAGGTAAAGCCACTCAGAAGAACAGCCTTATTTATTACTAAGTAGACCGACACATCCAAACTTCACCAAATACAGCAACCGTAATCTATTCTGGGGTTTTTTCTGTTTTTTTTGTTTGTTTTGTTTTTGTTTTTGTTTTTTTTTTGTAAATGTTTGTTTGTTTGTTTGTTTGTTTTTCACAGTTACAGCAACGTTTTGGGATGTTATAATAATGTATTATTATGTTTATTTTGATTTGGAAAAATTGATTTTGTTAACACTTTTTCAGAGATCGTGCAGGCCATTGTTCATAGCCTGTGAAAGCGACTGGCATTTTCAATTTATAATTATACAATGTGAAGTTTGGAATTCGGCTATTATCCAAGTTTCTAGTGTTAACGTTAAGCATCTGTTCTTCCTTGTTAAACACAAGGGGGAAGTCTCATTGTTTCACTTTTCTGCTTTCTCCGATTGCATTTACGAGAGGATTTTTTTCAGTGCCTGATGCCAATTACTAGTACATGAACGCATGAATCCTGTATTGGACCATGTTATTTTGACAATTTTAGAACTAAGAAAGAAATTACCAGCAGGTTCTGTATGTCGTATACTCTCCCTTGTGAATGCACATGTCAGTAGCCAGACGTTCCCAGAAGTGCAGCTGAGAAAACAATTCGAAACTTGAAATATATACATGTATAATCAACAGCCTATAAATTTCGTTGCATTTGTGGTTACAATTAGGGTAAAGTTAACTACATCATTAACGTGACGAGAAAAATACAGCCTGGTCACTCACCTTTAATGACAGAAAAAATGCAACCGTGAGTGACGGTGACTCAACACATAACTATCGACAGCAATGCTAACCCATGTATAGTCTACATTGATATTATGGTGTAAAGCACTTCTTTTGATGCACAATGCGGCCGGTCTAACTGTATACACTTTTTGCATTGTCTATCTGAAACTTTAAAAGCGATATGTCGGTGTTTTAGTAACGTGTATGACCGTCCGCACTAATGACTTCAGGAAGGATTTATTGGAACATGTGATTTATTATCTCCAGGAAAACTAGCTTCGTTAAGTGCGTGACACCTGATATATTTCCTATCATGTCATACCCATTGGGATAACGAGGGACGTATATCTGATCGTTATAAAATGATACACATACGTGGACTGTGTTTCATTGCAATTTTCAAGGCTAACAGTCATCATGAAACAAATACATATACGAGTATATGTATGTAATGATTTACACCTATCTGAGTGTGCGAACTAGTTTGAAATATTTTGCTTCAAAACAAATTGTTCAAACAGGATACTTCCTGTCCTCTTCGATAATTTGAAGTGATGTTGTGATCACAAAACTTCCATTGTCATGCGCTTTGGTTAGCAAAATTGACGAATCTGATGCCCCGTTAAAAGCTTTTCTCAAGAGAAATCCAGACAAGTGATATTGCTCACGAAGAGACATAACAGACATAAAAATCAGTAACATAATTTATACAACAAACATACATACATATATACATACATACATACATACATACATACATACATTCATACATTATTTTGTGCTCCTTTGAAACGTTAGATACCCTTCCACAGCAGCCAATATTACCAGGAATGGAAAGTTTATTTGTTGGTGATATATGTCTATTTATTATCAAACAATCTGTGAAGACAATATTCGGTGGGTTTGGGGTTTGGGGTTTGGGGTTTAGTTTTTTTTTTTTTTTTTTCGTTTTTGTTTTGTTTTGTTTTTGTTTGTTTTTTGTTTTGTCTTTGCTTGTTTCTTGTTTTTTTGTTTTGATTTCTTTTTGTTTTTTTTTGTTTTGTCTATCATTTTTGTTTTTTTGTTTTTTTGTTTTGTCTATCAATTGGCAGGAATTAAATCTTTTATTTAAATGTTTGGTTGCATCTAATTTTACATGTCTGATATCCTTAGCAGCTGGGAACCAACACCACTTGAGCACATAGGTAGTTTATACTGCACATCATGTGCATATATATATATATAAGAGAATGTACGTATGTTTGTTGTATAAATAATGTTATTGATTTTTATGACTCTTCATGAACAATGTCACTTGTCTGGTTTTCTCTTGATAAAAGCTTTTAACGTCACATAAGATTCGCCAGTTGTGTCACTTAAATATTTATATGATGAGGACCCGTTACTTATGGAAGCTGACGTGTTCATGATAGGACCGTAGTATTGACTCATAACAGTTCCTCATAGCGGATGTCATCCGATGTGAGGAACAGTTATGAGTAAATACGACGGTCCTGATCGGTCCCATGTACATTCCACACGATGCCCATAAGCTTAACACCAATGTGGACACGTCATAAAAGTTTTAGCTTGATTTGTCCATATATTTATGTACTTAGAGTAATTGCAAATTGTGCACTATATATTAGAGAATATTTTGCCCACGGTTTCCCATGCAGGAGTCAAGATAAGTATATGATATTTTAGTAAATAAACAAATGAAATAAAACCCGGCAACTTTTTCAGAAATAAAATGTTCTGTATTGTTCTAAATTATTACCCTACCATGCCTTAGTAGTATTTCAAGTGTTATATTCCTGCAAAGAACTGAGATAAGGGAACTCAGGTAATAATAAAGCTGTCTGTTTATGATTTTGCAGTTAAATAAGCTGGGAATGACAAGCAGAGTTTTAAAATTAAGATAGATAAACAGACAGACAAGCAAACAAACATAAATAAATAAATAAATAAATAAATAAATAAATAAATAAATAAATAAATAAATAAACAAATAAGATTCCCCGTCACTGTTATAGATATATACATTCAGTGCTTTTGTATCATAAATTGCTGGGTAGTAGTTTCTAAAAAATACGATGAAGTGTCACAGTCCACACTACTTAACATCTTTATCTTACCTGCAAGCAGAAGGTTGCTTTGAATTATACAAGACGTCTTTCTATATTTCTGTAATTTTAACAGCTTCATTTTTGATAAAGTCGACCTAAAATTCACTCCAGGTCCTGCAAAGTGTGTATGCGTGCACAATGTTGCGACTAAGGCTAGCTTGGACGTATTTTCATTACATTCTGCAATCTGACGTTTTCATGTTCGTCACAATAATATATCAATGGTATACATGTATCGTATTCTGTCATTTAAAATACGAAGTTTTAATTCCAGCTGAGCAAATTGATGTTACACGTATACATTGTATAACGATTTACATATGACGATTTATACATGACACATTGTTTGTGATGGCTAGAGAAAAAAATAATATCCATGTTTCGGGTAAAGTGACGTACCCTGACTACAATGGGAAGATCATAATTATACTGCTGGGGAAAAAAATGCCACCCACCCCCTGTTCAACATTATGCACATGTTTTGAGGATGTGTGTGGGTACTTTTTTATACCATCGCTTTTCACATCTCTTTCGGGAGGAAATTGTGATCCTTAAAAGGACCTTTTGGGTGTTGTTGTTGTTGTTGGGAGGCTGCTTGCATCAATAGTGGGTGTGACCATCACACTTCTGTAAGCAAGCTTGGCTCCACCTTAGCATGCTGCTTGTCAGCTTGGTGATCTCAGCCTGGGGAATTTGATTCCACTGGTCTGTGAGCCTCTGTGTCACTTGGTCCAGGGTGCCTGAGGGTTCTTCATACTCATAATATCCCTGATTCGACGGCCCAGCACATCCCAAAATCTGGGGCAACCAGACACCCCTTAATTTCGACCCCTGCATGCGACACCCATATTTTCCATATAAAGGCATATTTAAAGCGTCCCATGTTAAACCAATAGGGGTGGCATCTCCCCCCTTACCCTCCCCCCCTCCCAGCAGTATATCGTACCTGGCTACAATGGGAAGGTCATAAATAGTTCGCCATTCAACACGGTATTTTATTGCCATTGTTTTCGATAATATCTTTTCAATGCTGCTTGCTTGCCAACATTTTTTGCTTTCACATAAATAAGTCCCAAAGCACAAGGGCTGCTTACATTAAAGCATGACACTCGCCCATAATCTTTTTAGAGAGGTTGCCGATTCGAAAGCAATGCTCGAATACTCCATTAGTCCCGAAAATGTACTTCTTGTATTACATGGTAAACTGAGTCTTCGTTTTTATGAATTTACAGACGCGCCTCTGATCGTTTATTGCAGTATGAAGTTGGAAAGGATGCTACTAGAATATCATCAATGTATATCCACATCATATTATTTTCTGGGTAGAGAATGCATTTTCAATACCACCTTTCACAAGAAACCATACGTGGATTTTACATACCATGCAGCATTGCTCAAATATTCTCAATACTTTTATGCTTGCTTACAATTCGAAGATTTGCGTCTTTTCTCTTTAAAACTTGGCAGCGTGCAATATGTGAAAATGTGTCGACTGAATACTGGTCGTCAAAACCCAAACATGAACTTTTGCCTTGCCATCTGTTCAACCTCCAGAACTGTGACAGCACAGGTTTCCAGGAAAATAAGAAGACGTCTCGTGGCGAGCGTTTGTGGACACGAGTGCCCCATGGCCATACATATACATTTAGCCTGCTTAGACAGCATCATAATAGAGATAGGCTACTCATCGAACGAAATTATCTGTATTTGCCATCAGGAATGTTAACGTCGTCCTATCCTGGAATAAAAAATCCATACACGCAGGCAGCAATTTGAAAAAACTTACATTTACAGTTTTACCTCATGGGGAAGAAAAGCTACTCTGCCGCTGTTACATAATAGAAGTATTTTGTTTTCTACAGATGTTTATTTGTGTTACTTGAATTCACTAAAAAAACATCATTTGAACGGTTAAGGTCGACAATTCCTAGCTGTGAAGTGCAGTGTAAAGAAGTTATTACCTGCGCAAAGGTATGGTACATACAATCATTGAAATATGAATGGTTATGTTTAACTGTTGTGAACAAAAGTAAACATTGAATGTGAATGTGTGATCTACTGTTTTTATCAATACGTATTAGTAACATTTAATGTCAATATTTATATCACATATGACAGGTTTCGGTATAATACGAATTTAAATGTATAAACAAAAAAATGAATGTATCACTTGAAAAAATGTATTTACTATACAAGAATACCTCAGCGGGTACTTACATTTTGTGAACTGACAGACATTCCAGTGTCACTCGTGCAGTTTCATCGTTGTCAGTGAGTTCGTATTCCAATGAAAGCAAATGAAGAAAGGAAGGAAGACAGGAAGGAAGTTGTGGATGGTACTAAATTTATTTGCTACAGTGTCGTCTTTGCAGCAATTTGTTTCCCTTTAGCGTATATTCATTTGCAGCAGTAATGTACATACAGAACCCTGAGCAGGATTTCTAGCGGAGGTGGGGATGTAGATGTTACAGCACAATTCATGGGAGGACGGGAGTGAAGCGATCGGTGATGGAGGTTGCTGGGACGGAGCGAGGCCCCGTCTTTAAAAACTTTTTGGGAAAAAAAAACTCCAAAAAGTGCTCTTTGATGGATTTCGTAGCAAAAATGATAACTGTTCAACCACCTGGATAAATTTCACTGCAGAACAAAATGGAATTCAACACCCCTCACTGTCCCCATTCTGTTCGTACATGTGCCTTCTCCTTTCTGATGATCCGTCTGATTTATTTTGCATGGAAACATTCACGTTCTGCGCATATATTTACCATTTAGAACCACTAGACCTCTTACCGTTCACGTACACATCATTTTAATTACAGATACTTATCATTTTTATACTCAAAACGATTTTATAAGTCTGTGAACTGTGTGAACAAGTTGTGAACTGATACATGTCTTCTCATATAAATTTTAGCTTTGTAAAATGTTTAACTCATTCCACCCTGATGACGCTTTTTCCCGCTAATATCTAAATGTCGTCTGCTAATTGTATTTTACTAATTTAGGGATTATTTTTCAATATTTTGGATGAAACTTGCATGGAAGATCATTCCAAATTATATGCCCATGGTCAACAGCTTTCCTTGGCGCGCTTTGGGCGCATTGCGCCCAGAGCGCGCCAAGGAAAGCTGTTGACTCAGTCTTCTATCAGGGTGGAATGAGTTAACAGTGCCGCAAGATAATTTAATGTGAGTCCTAATGCAATGAATATCTTCTCAGCTGTTTAAATACATATTTTTAGCTATATGCAAGGGGTTATTAATCACCGTCATTTAGAAAATATGACTGTAGTTTTAACTTGGCTTTTAATGGAAAATTATGCAAACGTCGTATCTGCTGCTGGTCTGTGTTGTGTTTTAACTACGCCTGTGTTGTTTGTTTGTTTACTTATTTATTTATTTATTTATTTATTTATTTGGGGGATGTAACCGCCATGAATCTACACGTTTGGAACTGTTTGGACCTTCAAATTATATGCATATAAGCATACTTTGTAAGTGGGACTACACAACTTTATCACGAAAAGGTACCATTGAGAGTGACAACTTTCTAAAAGAAATCTCAGCATGTCTACAAAACACTTGATATAAAAGAGCAAACATGCTGTTGAACAAAAATTCTCACAGTGCTGTCCAACGATTTTTTTTGTGATGCAAAGTAAATACATACATAAGATTTATTTTACGATGGTTTGAAAAGTTTAGGTTTTTCGAATGACTCTTCAGCGTAAAAACATGAAAAATGAATAGACTAAATATACAATACAGTGTATATGAAGAAAACTGGGGAAAAAGCACCCGTGGTAAACATTAAAGTTGATGCCATGTAGAACAGGGACAGATTAGACATTTGTTTCCTGTAGGCTGTCCGAAAAAAAAGGTGGGAGGTGAGGAAAAAAGGAAGCAAAAAGCGATTACTATCCTAAAATTCACAAGCAGGACAGAGTTCCAATTTGCACATTTGCCGGCAATGGGTTCTGTGCTGCTCTGCTGAATTGATTTGCCACATATGCACGCTCTGTCCTGACGGTTTGGAATAACACATTCACGTATGTGTTTTGCGGTCTTTGTCCTGAAGGGTCAAATGGAAATCAAAATCAATCAGTGTGGACAAAAAGTGTAAAAAGATATACTATTAAAGGTTGCTTTCCGAGAATTTTGGTAAAATTAAGGAAACAAGTCTGGCATATTTCCTTCCGTATTATTTATTTAAAAACAATTTACGACAGAGAATTCAGTGAACGTGGAAAAATGACATGTTACAACAAAGTAGTGGTGAAAGCTAATCAAAACTTCCGTCTTGTACAAGAAACAACTGGAATTTGAACTTTCTTTAAATGTAGAGAATTTTCATCTTCGCATATCATTGCCCATAATAGGAAGTATTCATATTAACTGGGTTCCTGTGCTGCTACCTCGGCTGCAGCAAGGAACGTGACAGGAAGAAGGGCACATCGATTCATGTATTAAGCAAGGCCAGACGAGCTTCTATGATAAAAATATCAACCTGAAAAAAGCAAAAAGCTTAAGACAAGTCATTCGCTAAGTTTAAAACATACAAGATGCTAAAAACATTTAGAAAATTCCATTGGTTTGTTTAAAAATGTTATTTCTGAATGGTTAAGTATAACGTAACTAGGAAATGTGCTTTCATCATAGTGGCAGCATAGTTCAGTTGCCTAGTCAAGTGAAAGGACCAGAGCAGGTCTGTTGTTAGTTTATGAACACCTCCTTCTTGCACATGGAAACAGGTGGACACAAGCGCCTACTCCTCCATCCCCTCACCCTCACCCTCACCCCCACCCCATCCCACCCAAAAATAATGCCAGAAAATCACAGAACCTGTAATACTTGTCACTGCATTGAAAATGAGATGCTTTTTGGAGGGGTAATTTTTAAAATAATTTAGTACCCCAAAATATTATGTCGAAAGAAATATAAGGAATAATCATGGGTGTGATACAATACGAAAAAATATTTCATTTCACCATGGAACTTCGTGATTTTGAATTCATCAAAAGTGTGGAAAAATACAAAACAAACTGTTCAGTCGTAAGAGGGAAATTATTATAGAAACCAGTAGTGCATATAAAGCTGAGGTGTACATGGTGCTTCCTCCTCCTCTTCCTCCTCCTCCTTCTCGCATTGTGGATTATCCGGTTTTTAATTTTGATGTTTTAGACTGTTTTTACACATGTGATGAATACTGTTTGTACACATGTTCATCACACATGAAAAAATACTAGACTGTTTGTGTGTTTCATGTAGTGCAGTCAATAAAGTTTTATTTCACGGATAAGTAATTTACATGTTTCTGTCTGTTGCCTTTTGAAACTCAATTTACACGTGTAAAATGGACATGGATGAGTGATGAGATATGAACAGAAAGCCTCTGGCTGTTTCGACAGTAGTTTTGCATCAGGAATAAAAATACCTGAAAGTGGAGTGATTCAGGAGCTTTGACATGGATGACTCGGACCAAATATTATTAGGCTTTGTTACATGAATCAAGATACTTTGCCTGTTAAGACAGACTAAGGTACGCTATCGTTACTGTGTGGGCGCTCCATGGAGCGCAGTCAGACATGCGGAACAATAGTCTGTTTAGCAGGCAACAAGATACTGCATAACATTCATAAATAACCTCTTTAAGATCCGACTTACCTTTTGAACCTACCTTTAAATACCCTGAGCAGTCTTTCATAGTAAAGTACATTGATAGTTCAGATTTAAAAATAAAAATCTTGTAACTTGGATTTAATGTGCATTAGCCGAAAATGGCTGTGATGTGTAGGCGTCCACACAATAAAATGTCCAAATACTGTAGTTCTAGAAATTTTTGCGCGTGTTTAATTTCGCGCAAACTCATTTTTTCTGAAATTACAGAATTTTCGCGCAATCCAATGCCAAACAATGTAGTGAAATACAATGCAACTTATTTTCGCGCATTTTAATTTCGCGCTTTAGGTGGTAGCGCGAAAAGTGCGAAATTAAATCGAGCGCAAAAATTTCTAGAACTACAGTACGAGTCTTAACTTTGTTGAAATCTAATATTCAAACATGCATACTGTGCTGTTTGAATCTTATTTTGTCCATCATAATTTAAACAATTATGTATGATAGTATAATATTCGGCAAATGTATTTAAGTGTTTTCTTAAACCAATGATGGCGATGTATTCCTTCGTTTGCACCCAACTTCCACGTCATGGCATAAATATTGGGTTGAGTTTTGTCTTTTGTAATCAGATAGAATCAAGAAATGTAATACATGGAGAGAAAAAGGATAGACCAAGAAGTAATCAATAGCAAGCCAACGAAATCCATTCCGTGGCCTCCTGGCGGTTGGCGTGACGATCTCGCCCATGACCCGCGATCACATTTTCGCCGTTACACCTGTTGGTTGGTAGGCCACACATGTCCTTCTTACGCGGGACTATGAAAAGTACCCTTGCTGTACTTTGACAAGCTACATGTACCATAATGCCCAGTCCAGAATGTGTCCTACTTACCGCCAAGTACCGCGAAATCATGCTGAGCGATCCTGGTGATGGAAACAGGTATTGGACATTTGACAATTGATGTAGGTCTATTATTTGTCCGTTTTCTTGTTAATTTTACAAATCTCAAATATCAGCTTGCACGTGCTGTTACACATAGTAAAACTAAATCATTTATATCATAACATTCTGCAAATTTGTATACCTTTATGCAAAATGGACGCTTTCATCTTCTTTTTAGTATCACAAATTTAATGATGGTTATAGTTCATAATAAACTTTAAACAGGAGCAGTTTAACACGTTGAACAACTTTGACGACGATTAACTCAAATGCAATTTATATTGTGCATGAACAAGAATACAGCAGGACAATTCCGTTGATTCAAGTCACCAGACTGGCAAAGTTAGGTGTTCACGGGCGACATGCAACAACCAACAGAGAAGAAAAAGGCCTGCGACAAACTTTTTGGGTGGTTATTTGAAACCCAACTCCTCAGGCACAGAGATGTTTGGGGAAGCTCAGCAGCTGCGGCTAAGTTGCCCTGACTAAACTGGACTTCGCGGCAACTTTCAGGCAAAGCTGTTAAAAACCCCGAGACTTATTAAACAGCTTACCATTAAATATTTCCACTTAGTGGCTGCGTAACAATAAGAACTCACACCCAAGATACATAGCAGAAAGGGGTGGTGATGGTTGGTATGTTGGACAATACTTACAAGGTATATACTTGGGGTCTCCTTAGTCTTGTTCAGATTCTTGGGTTACAGGTAGAGTAATTATGTCTGTGTGCCGACACAGACATATTCTTTCTTTCTTTCTTTCTCTCTCTCTCTCTCTCTCTCTCTCTCTCTCTCTCTCTCTCTCTTTCTTTCTTCATTTATTTCTTTCTTTACAGGCAAATTTGTCCGACATTTCATTTGAGAACTATGATACGCAGAAACTCCAAACTTGTACGATTATACTTCCATACATGAAGTCCTGAGTTTTTGTAAAGAGGTTTATTTTTTTTTAATTATGCAAATTAGGGCCATTGGAAAATTTAAATCTTGAATATTTCCAAAACTATTGAAGATACCGGTAACCAATCCAACTTCGATTAATATGTTTGTAACACTGTACATTTTTGTAATTAACATGTGACCTCTAAATGTCAAAGGTCCAAGTCATTTTGGCATTTGATTTTTTCATCTCGCCATAACTCATTCTATTTTTTTTTTATCTAATTTTGATCATGTAGCTATTGTAACACTGCATATTTTTGTAATTTACATGTGACTTCTAAACGTTAAAGGTCAAGGTCATTTGGACCTTTGAAATTTTCAATTAGCCATTGCTTGGTCAATTTTTATGCAATTTTGACCACGTTGGACCCGAAATGTAGGTATTGCAACACTGCATATTTTTGTATTTACTTGTAACTTCTAAAGGTCAAGGGTCAACGGTCAAGGTCATTTGGACCTTCGAAATTTTCATTTAGCCATAACTCAGTCAATTTTATCCAACTTTGATCATGTTAGGCTCAAACTGTAGCTATTGTAACAATGCACATTTTTGTAATTTACATGTGACCTCTAAACATCAAAGGTCAAGGTCATTTGGACCTTTAATATTTTCATAAAGCCATAATTCGGTCAATTTCCATCCAATTTTAATCATGGTAAACTAACTAAAATTCTAGGTATTGCAACATTGCACATTTTTGTGATTTACATGTGACCTCTAAAGAGGTCGAAGGTCAATGTCATATCGCCATTTAAATTTTCTTCTAGCTTGGTCACTTTTTATCCGATTTTGATCATGTTGGGCTTAAATTGTTGATATTGTAACATTACATATTTTTATCATTTACATGTGACCTCTAAAGGTCAAAAGTCAAGGTTATTCGGCCCTTTGAAAGTTTCGTGTAGCCATAACTCGATTAATGTTCATCTGATTTGCTCATGTTGGGTTTAAATTGTAGGTATTGTAACACTGTACATTTTTGTAATTTACATGTGACCTGTAAAGGTCAAAGGTCAAGATCATTTGGACTTTGAAATTTTCATCCAACCATAAGCTTAATAGAGTGACGTTTTCCACAAAGATACTACGATTTTGTCATAAGGTTTCCACAAAATAGCCTCATATATAGCAAGTAAATACCTGTCTGCAAAGCTGCCAAAACATTGTCACAAAGTTGCCACAAATCATTTGCTGATCCAGTCAGATGGCTTGTTAATGCAAGTTTCTGGCAAAGTTATTTGTATGGTGAACAGTTTGAGAAGCTGTTATCATATTTGGCAAATTTCCCACAAACCTGGCACAAAGTGGTAGCACCAGTTATGGGCATGGCGTTTTGTACAGGAAACTACGATGGAGGCAGATTTCAGATAGGCCAATATAAAACTGCGATAAAAGCATGCACCACGAGAAGAGCTGGCTGCCAGAATGACAACCGCAGCCTGGATCTTCGAATGACCCATTATTTACTAAGGTGATCTGGATGTAGTGGCGCAAGTTAAAACTTTAAAAGCTGTCATTTGGGGACAGAAGACAACGTACATATAGACAGGGCAGGTTAGGCATTAGATAAATGTTATAAACTACATGATCTCTAGTTTATTGCAATTAGTATGAAGACATGATCCTGCAGCATGTACAGCACATTAAATTGTCGGAATGGCGAGCAATCAAACCACAAGAAATGCTTCATGTGACCATGATGGATTCAGTGGTTAAAACGATCAGATCAGATCAGCGCAACTACTTCATGTGACCATGAATGATTTAGTGGTTAAAGCCATCTGATCACTACAATGCGTTATGGGATTGATTCAGTGGAAAAAGGAATGAGATAACAAGAACTGCTTTATGCGACCATGATTGATTCAGTGGCTTAAGTGTAGATTCATATGACAACACTTGGCAGCTGAAATGTCATGGGCTGCACTGCCAGGATAGCACGAGGGTCGAGTCGCGGGGAAAAAAAGTCGCCATACATCGTGCCATTTGATGAGATATCATGGTAGACGTGCTTGCCTATGGAGATAGACTGTGGCCGCCCTGCAATCTGCTAACTCCCGCCACATAGCATCTGTTGGCTGCGAGGAAAGACCTACGATCGCCTGTATTTGATATGAGCGATATTATCGTACGGCTCTATAGAGCCGTACGATAAAATCAGCCGCACGATAAAATCGCTCATATGAGAGACATAGACGTGCCAGATCAAGTAAAATACAATGATTAAATGGGAGTCAACCAGTCACCATGTATTAGCTCTGAATAAAATAGGTTGATGTTATTGTTTCTAGTGAACAAACTTAATGATGACTTCAGTGTTGACAAATATAATAATTTTTAAAAATCTTCTCATTTGGAAAATCACAGTTATCATAACATGACATAGACCCACTTTTTATGGGTCTTGTCATGGAACGGTTAGGTTTTCCAACATCCTGGGCCCTGAACAATCGGACTGTGTTTAAATATCTATGATGAGGCTCCCCAAAAGGTGCATCACTCCTTCCAGATGGCAGTTTTTTTTAAGCCTCCGATCAAAATAACTGAACTGATTATGCCAAATAGGAAAGGATGGCACAATATCACTAGTGATCATTTCATTACCGCCAATGCAGGTTCGCCTTTTGAATTCAAACATACAAAATAGCTGCCAATATAAAACTAAAAAAAACATTAGACGTGAGTTGAGATTCCTGTGTGTTCAGCTCCATGAACTTCTTTGTCCCCAGGCTTTTGGATTGTCTTTGAACTGGCACAAGACTAAACGTGAATTTAATTTTCTTTGGAGAGACGACACATTTTGCTTCCATCAGGTATTGACCGGAATCACCAAAACATACACGTGACCCAAATTGTACTTCTGCATATCCACTGTGTTTTCTTGCATTTCATCATATTAGTTGCACATACTTCTTGTTTGGGTCATTCACAACGCAAGGAAATATGACAGACAGTCATAGCTTAAAAAAAAAATAAGGAAAGACAACTTAGTTGCTTGCCTGCTAAAAAAAATACTCATCCCCGTGTTAGGCCCCATGGGGAAAAAACATCTCGTTTATCATCACCTTTTTGTTTCAAAATTAAAGGAAGGGAGGAGGATTTTATTTTTTATTTTTTATCCATGATTTATTCAAATATAAACAGGAATATGCTATCGATATGGTGTTATTTTTCTAATTTCAAAAGTTTGTAACATCTAAATGTTAAAAATAATGTCTTTCTTTCCTTTGCAGCTATGCAACACCTTTGTTGAAGACATGGAAAAGAAGAGACTTACAATACAATTACAGCTCTTCAAGATATTAAAGTAATTTTAATCCAGTATTGCACTACTTGAGGGATTTTAAAGAAAACAAAATATAAAACTAGGAAAGATGATTTGCTGCATAGCAAATCAGTGTGTGTGTGTCTTCAAAGCATATTGGTATGGCAATGTACAACTGGTCCATAACACAGGAGTAGAAGTTGGAATGGCATCTCTATCCATAATAGCTTTGAAGTTATTTTCGATTGAAAATTTCTAATGGTGGTAGTTAGCATAGTTTAAATTGCTACAACTTTTGTTTTAGATTCATTACATGTGCAACGGTCAATAACCCCCTAGTACAAGTTGAAATGACGTCTCTATCTATAATAGTTTTGAAGATATTCAAGATTTAAAGTTTCAAATGCTGCTAATTAGCATAATTTAAATAGCTACTACTTTTTTTTAAATTCATTAGATGCGCAATGGTCAATAACCCTCTTGTAGAAATTGGAATGACATCTCTATCTATTATACTTTCGAAGGTATTGAAGATTTTAAATTTCAAATGTCCCTAATTTGCATAATTTTAAACATCTTAATTTCTTTGCATGAAAAGGTCCAACTCCTTTCTATGTATAATAGTGTCAGAGAGAAGTGTTGGACAAATTCGCTGGTAAAGAAGAAAGAAAGAATTTCAGGAAAAACAGAAAAGTGTGTGTTGACACACTGACTTTAATAAGAAGTAGGGACGGATGGTAATGATAAACAAGTACTTTTTCATGGGGTCTTTTCCTCCACTGGACTTTCAAGTGTAGTAGAGGTAATACGGAGCTTGATCTTTTTTTTCTTTATGTAACTTATTTGCATAATTTATTTATAGGTTACTTATCAGAAGAATCAAAGTGATGTGTACACTAGTTAACATAGACCATCACTTCCAGTAAACATGTGTTACATCTGTTGTCATCAACATCACATCTTTGATTTCTGCTGCTAAGGCAATCGAACTGGATCTCATACATCAAGGGGTTTAAACACGTGAATTTTTTAGCAATTTCGGTATTAGTGAGTATACTTACCTCTGAGTCTCGCCTACCATTTGCCAAGACCTGTGTGTCTAGGTCGAACGCCCAAGAAATTGAGTTGAGATCACTTACTTGATTCCTGAAAACATGACAGTCCTGTGATGCCATCTCTCTGTTCCTTTGGAATTGGTGGTTACTCCAGGTGGGCATGCTCCCAGTACCATCCTTCCTCTTTTGGAAAGTGGTCAGTTGACTTTAGCTATAAGAGGAAGCGGGGTGGTCGAGTGGGCTTGTTTGGTGGTTGAGAGGTAAGCATACTTACAAATAGCAAAATTACTAAAACTTTCACGTGTTAGCTATGTAGGGTTACCTCTCGACCATCATGTGCTAATATACAGACGCAAAGGCGGAGTGTGTAATGTTCGTGGTATACTGACCACCGATACTGGCAGCCTTGGGGGAACCATGGGTCCAAGTGAGGAGGTGATGTCTGAAGGGAAAACCTGAGAGGTACGTGGACTTGAGGCTGTGAACAGCAGAATTCAGCTGAAACCAGAAACCCCCGTTACCGACCAGCATGGGACCACACTGAACCCCCCAGAACTCACCCACCAACATGATAGCTGTCCCCTCTTGGCTGGACGCTGTCTGTTTCAGCTCCATCAAACCTGGAGACCTAATATGATATGGGTCGGAGATTAGGTCCATTTGGCACAATGTGAAAGGCTCCCTAAGAAGTGCGCCAACCTATGGGTTGTTTCAGATCTAACACGAGAGTGCTAAAGTGTTATTGCTGGCTGCTCTGATGGAATCTGGAAGTCTAATGACGAGTATCAGAACCTAAACAAAGGAGCATGTGATGCCTGCAAAGGCATTCATGCCCTCTTCTAGCACTATGATGTCACGCAAGTAGTGCTCGGTGAAAGTCATAGATGATCACCATTGGCAGACCCACAGAATGTTGATAACCCCAACATTACTCAGGGCATGCAAAAAGGTATTAAAGGCTTGCACCTCGTGAGCTCTGACTGAGAGAAGCTGCAAGGCACCAGGCCTTTCCAATGAGATCTCATAGGCCTTAAAGATCATGTGTTTAATCCACGAAGAAATCATGCTTTTGCAAACTTGCTCCTTATGAGATTACCTGGGGGTAGGAAGAGGGCGGACCTCTGTCCCCTGCATCCATCTGTGCCTGAAAAGTACCAGTGAAGAGGTCTAATGGGATGCAAGGCTCTTTCAACAAGGGGAGGAGCAGTATCCATGGCATGTAGTGTAAAACCCTTGAAGGCCTTAGGCGGATCTCAAGCCACATGGATCTTTGCAAGGAAGCCCAAGTGAGGCCTCAGGGTCACCTGGGAGTGGTCAGGTGACCATTGGGTCAGTCATGAACTGGAAGATGGATCTCACTTCTTCAAGCCCATGAAAAGAGTGTTAAAAGAAAACAAGTCTTCCACATCCTGCACTTGAGGTCCATCTGATGGGGGTCCTCTAAGCACTCAAAGGGTTAATTCTTCAACATGACTAAAACTAGCAGAAGATCCCACCAGGGTGGGACCTGCCTTGCTGCTGGTCTGTCCATATAGAAGGACGTGATGAGTGCCTACAGAAATGGATTGCTCCCAATGTGAACATCCAGGACATTCGGGAGGGTTGAGAAGATGGCTGATCGGAAACCCTCCACTGTTCTCCAGCTCTTGCCTAAGACTTCCCACTGATAGAGTAGGAAGTCTGTAATGCATGGAGACCAAGGGTGAATTCCATTACTGGCGCACCAGTCAGAAAACACATTCCAACAAGCTGAGTAAACAGAGAAGAAGGTGGAAGCCTGCCTCTGGCAATTCTGTCTGTGGCTAAAACCTAGAAACATCTGTTGTGGATGTACTCTGAAACAACTGCCAAGCAAGGAGGTTGAGCAATTGAGGGTTCCTGCGGAACACACTCAACCACAGCTGCACCAGAAGTTTTGGCCATGCTGGTAAATGTAGCAGGGGCCCAACGTTTAGTTCCAGTAGGTATAACGAACAGTTGGTCTGGGACCACCAGGGGCCAACAAGGATGAGATTGCAATAGCAGGACCGAACCTTATGCAGTACCCTCAGAAGGATCTGCAGAGGTAGAATGTGTACCTCTAAAGGTTGCTCCAGTCCATGGCTACAGCATCCACCACTAGGGCCTGGGGTTCCAGGACAGTGGAGATGTAAACCTGCAGTTTTGCATTCTTGCGAGTCGTAAACAAGTCCACATGTGGAGCCTATCTGGCCCACATGGCCTGAAAGACCCATGGGTGGAGTGACCTCTCCATACCTACTGGCCGACCTGTTCTCGAGTGTTGGTCAGCCAGCACATTAAGATGTCCTGGGACATGCTTTGCATGCATGCAGACATTGTGTTCGGAGCACCTTCCAGTGATGCTTACGGCTAACTCCAGCTTCTTAGATCACGTTCCACCTTGCCTGAGAACTGGCACCTAGGCCTGATAGCCCTGGTCCCTGGAACATCTGCCCCGCAGAGTGTGCTGCAAGGGGTGACAGTGAAGACAACTGAGTGGGACCTGGGAGCCCATGGAGGACAGGGAACCCAGCAGGGCCAGCCATTGTTGCGCCTTGCAAGTAAGAGAGGCTCTGAGCAAGAACTGAAGTCTCTTCATCTACCTTCCGAAGAGTGACAGATGTAGGCAACCAGCTCAAACTGGGTGCCAAAGAAGACAAAAGTCTGCTCCAGCCAAAGGCTGGACTTGCTTAGGTTCACTATCAGCCCAAGCATTGGCAAAGTGCCACAATGGTCTGTGTGATACTGTGAGTCCAGGTGCCAAAGTACTCTGAAAAGCCAATTGTCCAGACACATATGAATGGGAATGGCTTACAGGTGAAGCTAAGCAACAACTGATTGCATGAACCAGGTAAACAACAGCGGTCCGAGGCTAGACCGAACAGAAGCTCCCTGAACTGGTAAACTCAGCCCAAGAATGCGAAACGCAGAAACTTGTGTGAAGTATCTGCAACTGGCATGTGGAAGAAAGTGTCTTGGAGATCCAGGGACATCGTCCACCCCATGGACTGCAAGGCTGCTGCCACCAACTGGAGGGTCTCCATCCAAAAGGACAAGACTTTAAAGGATGGTGTTCAGCATCAATAGGGCTATGACTGGGTGCCATCCTCCATCCCACTTGGGGACCAGGAAAAGTAATTTGTAAAAGCGGAGAGAACCTTGATTCTCAACCAGCTCTATGGCGCACTTTCTCTGAAGCGTCTGAACCACCTCTAGGAATGCTGATGCTTTGGGTTCCATGGCAGGCGGTGCAAACAACAAGGGCTCGCAGCTTAATGTAGGCCTGTCTTTGCCGAAAGGCAGGGTGTAGCTGTGTCTCAGGATGTTGAGGACGAAAGAATTGTCCGTGAAAGACTCCCATCGCATGAAAGGCGGAGAGGCAGCTGCCAACCAGGCAGGGCAGGGAGTCTTATCACATGGCTGTAGGGGATCCTGTGCCTTGTCAAACAAGGAATTGTCCTCAGGTGATGCAGCAGCCACCTGTGACAGCAGGGGATCTGTCACCATGCCAGGTGTAAGGGTAGCAAGGACTTTCAGGGAAGACGTTTCGTTTCAAATGCTACCTCTGTCTGCTCGGCCCAAATGGGGCTTGAGAGCGGGCTTCCTGGAGACCGGTATCAGTGGATACAGCGGCCGCCGACAAGGGTGTTGTCTGCTGGGTCTCCAAGAGACTCGGTTACAGGACGGCAGCTGCTGCCAACTCAGAAACCTGCTGGCAGGAGGGGGGCCTGAAGGAGTTACAGGAGGCAGGATGCCCATCTTGAACAGAGCAGCCAGCAGGATTGCCAGCTGCTCCTTTTGGGATGGGGGCCCCCAAAAGTGCAGGAGGCAAAGCTGAGACTGCAGGTGGGAGAACTGAAGGTGGCACTTGGGTGATCAGAGGGGCCAGAACCAGGGGGGCCAAAGACCCACTAACAGCAGAAGGCACCACCACATACTTGGATGCATTCCTTCCATCTCCCACAAGCCCTGGCTTACAATTGCAGCTCTCGGAGCCGGGAGCTCAGGAAGTTTGCCGAGGCACTGGTGGTTTTCCGGACCTCCCAAACTTACAATCCAAGCCCTCAGACTGGCTGAGGTTCTGGAATACTGGGACAGGAACCCAAAGGTTTCCATTCTGGATGCACCAGTTAGCATGACTTCTGCTGCAAGCAATTGGACCCGGAGGACCGAATTTTCGACTGCTTCAGTCGACGCTTGGCTGACTTCATTGAAGGGGTCTTCGAAGAAGGAAAAGTGTGAGGCCGAGACAGGATGATCAGTGCACGCAACATATCAGCCTGCATCAGTGTACTCTTGGCCATAGACTCCAAGGCAAGGGCAACCCTCAGGTCAGTGACTATAGAGAAGCAGCGGAAGTCATTTAGGGTACAGAAGGGTGCTTGTGACCTCCTGAAGGCAAGCTGTTGCTGCAAAGCCCATTTTTTTTTTTTTGCTTTTATTATTTTTTTTCTGACATTTGTTATTATTTTTGAAAGATTCTATTAATTTCATATCAACTGTATTGCAAGAGGAGATTCACAACTTTGTCAAAACAGTCCATGCACCTGGCAGGTCGAGTGACACGAATTAGTGCTGATAACCCATGGTGGAAAACTACTCATGTATCTTTGGCATGAATTATTGCATTTGACACAAATAAAACTAATGTACTTAACCTTTTCACCTTGAATAAAGACAAGAGTCAACAGCTTAATTCCTTGGCTTGGGTTTGGCACAAAGCTCCAAACTCATGCCAAGGAAAGCTGCTGACCAATAGCATGCTATTTTGACAGGTCATATCTGCAGGTTTAAACAAAATTATTTTTCATTACTGTAGAAATTAGCCCAAACATTGAAGCAGACAACATTGGATCACCTACAGGTGTTGGCCTGTGGAAGGGATAAAGGGTAAAACTTCAAGATACAAAGCCATTGTTAAGTTTTTTATCAACAGATACAAACATTGTATGCAGTCACCAAAAGGTTAAGAGTTAACTTTCCTGAAACACAATGAAAAATGGGGCGAATTTGTAAATGGGTTCTTCAGTGGCAAGAAAATTTAGACAATTAAATCACTCGCTACAAAGTGTTGTACGTATTTTAAGATTAATCTCCATAGAATAAAGTACAGCAAACGAAGTTGAGATAACTGAACAGTTTTCATATTAACTGTATACATATATTGAAATTGTTTTGTTTTCACCATTACCCTGTTTCATTTTCATCTAATTTGATATATATTATTATTATTATATCTAATTTGATAAAAGTTTCAGGGTCACTCTTGTCATGATGTCTTACCTTCAATTTAGTGTTGGACATACATGTATATTTATCATGTTTATGTTGGCTGTTCCAGACATATATATATTTGGGTTGAACAGGGAAGGCCTGTTTTGCAAGTGCTGTCTTTCTGGTCCCTTTGGTCAACCAAACCTATTTTGTGCCATCCTGGTGCATGCACCTTTTGGTTCCTCTATAGTTCTGGTCTGGTTCAGGTTGCCACTGTGGCACAGACGTTCTATTATAGGGACCCAGATTAACCAGTTCTGTGTCTTCCTGTTAGGTTTGGTTCATGAGATCATTTTGCAATGTCAAATATACGCATAACCAGAAATTAACCAAGTAACTGAGAAACCAGAAGAAAACCAACAATTACAAAATAGGCCTAGTCTTTCAGTACATTTACACAAATAAATATATATTTTTTATTGTTTGTTTGTATATATTTTTTGTGGTGTCACAGGTTTAAGCATGCATGTGTACCTAATTGGAACAGGGCAAACTGAAACATGATGAATGCAGAATGCATCAGGAAAATACAACTCGACAACATTTTTTTTTTGTGCTTAGCAGAACACCAATATATATTGTTCCAGGCATTTTACAATATTACAGTTGCACATTGTCTCCATCTTTGGGCAGACAGTCTAGTTTCTGAAAACATATATGTGCCCCACTGAACACACCACTTGCAACATACTCATCATTTCATAGGCATGCTATGTCTGGCTTCCATGATAGAGTAGAAACTGTGATTTACAAGCTGTCTACAAAAAAATCGGTGATCATGAAAAAAATGTGTTCACCACAAATATCTCTTTTTTTTTTTTAAAGGTTAGCATTTGAACTTTATTCGTGAACTAATGTTTGACCTGTGCATAGGCCCCAACATATTCTGCTGAAAGAACTCCTTTCCAGTCAGGCAGGTTCACAATAGGCAACATACACAGATGATAAAAAGGTTGTAACTTATGTGAAGGGATTTTTTACAAGCATGCAGTTGGAAAATGTTTTCATCATAAAACTTGGAACCTGTGAATACGTTGACGTGGAGATTTACATCATCAATTCCATTAACCCAGCCTCTAAAATTCATCATTTGATATCACATTTCAATAATTCCACTTTGTTACACAGTAATTGAATCAGTTTGAGTCTTAAAACCACAAATTTTCACATATTCTAATTTTTTTTTTCTAGAAGTTTTTATGCCTCCCTGGATAGTCTATCCATCCCTGTCCCTCTATGGAATGATTGTTACCGCAGTATCTCAAAAATGCCTGTACTGGTTCTGCTAAAATGTGATACACAAGTACCTCATGTGACTAAGATGGACTGACTAGATTTCTGTGTCACTGTGATCAATTTATCTTCTCCTCTGACCTATTTTGTGATCCACTACATGTAGCATCAGGTTTCTGGAGTATTCAGCTGAAGTGCACTTGGCCCCTGAATGTGTCTTTGTGTATCCATGACCTACTTTTCAGTGGTTATGACACGCCTTAAAACTCATTTTTCTTTACAACTAGAGGAACACTTGGATCTAACATTTATGAAATGGTATTCAGCAGGTGGATACATTTTTTCTTATTAACACATTATCCCCAAAATGTTGTTAAGGTCATTTATTTTAAATTTGGGTCTATTAAGTCCTACTTATCTCAAAATGTGTTTTCCTCTTGACTCAATAAATGTTCATATGATTTTAATGAAATTCACTTCTAAGATAATTTGTGGGTAGAGACATAATTTCATTCCTTTGGGGAAGGTGCTATGTTTTCAGGTCAGCTAATTTGTAGGTAGGGACATCCTAGCTTTCATTCTCTTGGGTGGAGGTTGCTGGGTTTTTGGTTGGCTGTCAGTCAACCCACCCTTCCTTGCAATCTGTGTTTCCTAGACATCACAAAAATGGTTGGGACAGATTTTGCACAAACTTGGTACACAAGTAAGGTGGAATGACATAACATTTTTTTTCCTAATCAAATGTACACTTTATCCCTAAATTTTGACAGTCAACCTTGTGGGTTTTGACAAAAAGAAATGTTTTGTGATTTTTACTTGAGTTTATGAACTCTAAATCTTGCAAGCCACTTATCCCTCCAGGATGTCCTTACATCATACTTATGAACTCATACTGCAACTAAATACCTGATATTTTTTAATGACCTTGACTCAATTTTACCAGTGGTGACCTACTTACAGGGAAACGTTTTTCACTCATCAGAAGAAAATTTCTGGACCAATTTCAACAAAATTGAGCACTAAGCGAGGGATGGACTTACGAGCTCCGCTTGACCGTCATCTCAATTATTTTGAGCTACTTACTAACAACAAAACACATCATGATATACCTATCTTACAACCTTTTTTTATGATAGGAGGGGCTTCAGTCTCATTTTGTAGTCAGTAATTCGTAAGAAAGATGATGGGGGCAAACTTGTAACACCTGGGTTTGGGGAAGACATGTCCATCAATGCAAGCATTCAGTTTTTCTAGTTTCGATTGTGTGTGGTTATTTGTATGCTCAACATCTGCCTTCCATTTTTACATGAAATACAAGTTTGACTGAAGTGATATTCTTACCCGCTGATTTCAATAACCTTGTCAGCTACAAAACTACTTATTATTAGCAGTAAAATAAAGGACCCCAAGGAAAAAGGTCCTTTTAAATGTACATACATTATACTTCTCACTGTTTTGTCTTTATAGACAGCTTTCTGCATTTTCTGATGTGAATCCTTAACTCACTCTCCAAATATTTCCCATAAAACCAACTTTTTTTTTTTTGGCCACAAAAGCACTAACTTGTAGTAACCTTAAAATTTAGTACAATGTTGACTGAAAATCACCACAGTGCTGGACATGGCTCCACATGTTTTCTGAGGGACACCACTACCGTGACTTTCAAGATACAAACGGCAGATATGTTGTGCATTTGAGATCATTTGTTGCATGATATATACATATATGATGGCAAATTTGCAAAATTACATACCCACAAAACAAAAATCATATAATAACAACTTTCACAGAGTCGAGTATTCAAAAAATAGAATACTTGAGCAGGATCATCACGAGACACACTGGGTACTCCAGGGTACAATAGTTGACATACAATGAACACCACACAGTGATAATTCATATGAGATCACCTGGCTGGGGGGGGGGGGGGGGGGGCATTCATGAGATCTACCTTTGGTCTTTCCATCTTACTTTTATATTTGAACAAGAGTCACCCATTTGGGAAAGTACATAAGTTGATAGTCTGTTAAAATAAGGGCATCATTTTATAAATCATAAACCGACTAGAAAATTCCTTTTATCTGAATGCTTTCCCTTTAACCCTCTCCCCCTTAAACTGGCCAAAACTGGCTGGTGGCCAAATGTCGTCTGCTCTGGTGTTTTCAACTAATTTCAACAGTAATGAAAAACAGTTTGACTAAGAATTATAGATGCAACCTGTCAAGATCACACAACCCATGCCAAGGAAAGCTGTTGACTCAGTCTTAATTCAATGGTGAAATGGTTAAAAAACTAGCAACACACGCCTAGATGACATTAATCTCATCTGCTTCGTGCTTTTTTTTTTTTTTTTCTACTTTTGTTTTGCCTCTGAAAAGAAAACATTTTGGCCGAAATGTGTGGATGCAAATGGGATGACTAACTTGTCTAGTTATAGTCATGCACTTCCTGGTTATTCGAATAATAATCCTTGGCATGGGACATTTTATTGTGACAGGTCCCCCCCTGCCATTCTTATTGAAAATGTTGTTTATCAGCACATAATTTACAAAAAAATAAAAAATGTTGCAGTAGGTGACATTTCACATCCAGGCACTTTTGGGCTGTTTTGGGTACGCTAACTTAATCCTTTGTAAAGGAATACTCTTGACCCAGTTTTAATCTGACAAGAAAAAAGAAATAACCATCATTGCAACTCATTTGCTGAGAAGACTCTATTCAATTATCATTTACACCCAAACAGACTTCATCATTTTCTATTTTATAAGCATACACATGCAGATATACATCACATTAAGTCGTATTTTGATACATAATTTTGACTACGGTACTATCATTCTTAAGCTCAGAGTCACGCATAGTGCAACACTTATTCGGTCTTAACTGCAGTAGTCCCTGTCTTGAGAGAGCACTCCAATCAGAGATCACCAGTCTTGAACAAGGATATACTTCACTTGATAATTTTCGTCTGATCTATACCTCCCGTGAAAGACCTTGAGAAACCACGATCTGGTCAACCCTAAGGGCAGTCTGTCAAGACAGATTTCACTGTACAAACCTCCTTTTGCATTATACAGGTATTCAATCCAAATAACTATAGAGATGAAATATGAACAAATTAAAAAAAAAAAAAAAAAAACTGCTATAAACACCACCTCCTGTGGCAGGCCACTACTCTAACAAAAACTCTCTTGCAGATATTTTATCTCATTTCTTTAATTGATCTGAAATTGGAGACAACTGTCTGCACGCCTGCAGCGCCATCTGTCTTCAATAGCAGTTACGACTGTGTCAATCTGAATAGGTAATGTTGTGATGAGTAGAATGACATGGGTTACTTGTTCATATGCCATAATACGGTGAAACGTCACTGTACTAGTACCACCTGTTTCAGGCAAAATGTGTCGGATATTTGAATATATCAGAAAAAAATGAGTCCAATGGCAATGGAGTTTGACTATAAATTCCTCAAAGAATGTGTTGTTAGGTGTCTTTGTTATAATGAGGTTTGACTCTATCTTCATAATGCTAACAGTATTTCCTTTTTTTCTGTGAAGACTACTGTCTTTGACAAATGACACATTGGAGTGACTGCATCCTGTTTCGTTTCATCTGCCTACATGTATAAATGTACTCCCATTGCACTTTTTTTTTTTACATTTGAAGACACAACTTTGACCTGCTTATTGGCTCCAAGTCAGATACATGCTGCACTTTACCATTCATACTTAACAAGAAATACAGTATCCTCTCTCCAAAATATTTACAAAATGATAACAGATGCATAAATAATCATCAAACATAGATTGTCCATACGCAGACTGGATGTTACATGTGTGTTTGTGTGTCTCCTGGTATTTTGAAGTGTCAGATAATATACTGATCGAATTGACAGCATTATCCGTAGTGTGGCCATAAAATACAAAGCGGTTTAAAATTAGTACAAAGGGCATATTACCGGGAAGTTACCAATATCAGCAGCTGCATTCTTCACAAATATGTCGATCTGGTTTCTTGTCTTTCAGAGCATCGTCTCTGCTGGGCATAGTTGCCAACATTTACCCTACTGATGTTGCTCCACAAATAAAAAGTCACTTTAACTTGAAATCATCGATGCACTTTTTGTGTGAATAATAACTAGATGAACAATATTTCAAGTTGTTCATGATGATGATGATGATGATGGTGTTGATTAAAATGCAATCAGAGATTGCTGGATCCATGCCCCCCCTTGCCTAATCCCAGAATGCAGCTGCACAGACAGATGGATTGAATGGACAGACAGACAGACAAACAGAACCTGTGCAATATGAAATCTTTGAACTTAAACTAGCCCTTACAGGGGACTACACTCCTTTGCAATATGAAAGCCATAGCTCAAAACTGATCAAGTTACCATGTGGAAACCTAATTCACTAATGCGGCTCTGTGACCTTGGGAACTGGGTCAAGATCATCCATCTTCAAACTTGACCTAGCCCTTATACAGAACTACAATCCTGTGCAATTGGAAGACCCTATCTCAAAAAGTTTTCAAGCTATCATGTGGAAACCAAACTCATTAATGTGGCTCTGTGACCTTGGGAATTGGGTCAAGGTCACCCAACTTTGAACTCAACCTATAAACCATTAGGGGAGACCAGGGCACCATGGGCACAGGAGCACATTGTGTATTACTTATTTCAGGCACTTGTTACCTTCCTTATATGGAGGTGACCCAATCAGGCAGTAGCTCTGTCACACACAGTTGGCAGAAAAGCCTGACAACAGGTATGTACATGTACACCTCTAAAAGTTGCAGCTAAAACACTGTTTCTGACCCATGACAGTAAATGTTGCGATTGTAGCATTTTAACTGACATTTCAAAGAATCTATACAATTAATCGACGGAACTGCATTTGGGATGGAGCATAGTTAACTAGTCAGCACAACTATAGGTAACAACATGAGCCTGTAGCAAGTTCAAGGTCACAGAGCAAGTTCTGGAAAATGTCACCTTGGGGCACCATGGGCAGGGTACAATGGCCATATATATATACATATATATATATATATATATATATATATATATATATATATATATATATATATATATATATATATATATATATATATATATATATATATATTTTGGAGCTTGAAATACTTTAGTGTTTAACTCAGTTTTAGATACATGAGTAGTGTGTAAGGTTTTTGATAAAAAAAAAAAAGAAAGAATTGGGGGGGGGGGGCAACTTGAAATTGTACCAAAGAAATAGTTCAAATGTGTTGGTTTTTTAATATACCGAAATGACGAGATTTTGATTCAATACTTGAAGTCTGGTCAATGTGGTTTGCTGCGGGAAGTGTGAAATATTGCAGAGGGTGACAAGAGAAATTTACTTCTTATGCACAGATGACTGTTGTGAAACAAATGTTTTTTTTTGTTTATTAATGTCCATGTTACCCCAGCAGTGTGCCCATAAAACCCCAGGGGAAGGGGCACCATTGGGAATTTGGGAAAACTTTAAATGCTGATTTGTAACACTATAATGGAGATGTCCTGTCTGCATATAATGTAGGGGATATCAGGAGTAAACCTATGCCACCCCAAAAGAAATTGTTATCCCTGGCATTTTCAAATTATGGACCAAAGAAAAAACTATGCCTATGGTCTCCCCTACAGAGGACTATGATCAGAAAAAAAGGATGCAGGTTGCCCATCTCCGAACTTGATCTGGCCCTTAAAGAGAGCTAGAATACTATGAAATATGAAAAGATCTATCAAAAATTTCTCAAGTTGAAGTCATAGTGCAGAAAAGTTGTGGACAGATGAATGGATGCAGGTCACTAATCTTCGACCTAGCCCTTATAGAGAGCTATATAATACTGTGAAATATGAAAAGACCTAGCTAAAAAAAAAATTCTCAAGTGATCACACAGAAACTAAATTCTTTAATGTGGCTCTGTGGCTTTGGGAATTGAGCCCAGAGGACACCATCTTAAACATGACTTAGCCCCTATAGAGGGCTATAATCGTGTACAATATGAAAGCCTGAGGTCAAAAAGTGTAGAAGTTATGGTGTGAAAACATTGTGGATGGACAGACAGACAGACAAAGTGATTGCTATATGCCTCCTCTTCCTATGGAAGTGGGGGGGGGGGGATCATAATATTAAAATTATGCTTTATTTCTTTCCAGAGGATTGAGAAAATAGATGATGTAGGCCTACTCAAATAAACTTTGGTATACACTTTTCTAGTTTTTGTTCACATGCACCATACATGTACTTGTACGTACTTCGATGCTGTTAGTAGCTTCAAACAAATGACAATAAATGCCAACAAAGTAGGAAATTCTTATTTATGTCATGTCGGTATGTGGTGAAAACATCATGATATTCCACGCAAAATTACCAATGCCCATTTACAGGATCACTCCCAAAGGGAAACCCACAATGCAATTGTATAAAAACCATGGGCAGGTAACACAGAGCAAACGTCTTTTCATGTATACACAAGCACCAATCGATAATCAAATAAACCCAAACTATATACATATAGAAATACCTTTCAAATAACTTTGTGCTGTATATGTATTTTGTAATGACTACTCAGCAGTCCATCAACAATTATTACATCAGACGCTTGTATTCTTACAGTTCAGTATTCACCCCATGTTTAGTGGATCTTCAGAGAGCAGAATACTGTGATACTTGAAGACAGCACTTTGCACAAAGTTTCTCAAGACAAAGACTACAACTGTTTTAACCTTGTTCCAGCAACACTGGCTCTACAGGACTCTGTGCCATAACAACACTTTTACCGTCGACACAAAAATGTTGACTTCAGGATTTTCATCAGGGCACGTTGTCCTCCAAGGGTACCAGAAACAAATGCATGCCTCAGTTTGTTTATGGCAGGCAACAGAAGTTATCATGCAGGGCTGGCACTAGCCATAAGCCAATTAGCCACAGGCTAATGATTGTGGAATTTTGCTCAAAGAATTTACAACCTTTTACCCAAATTGGCTAAGGAAATTTTTGTTGCTCAGTAGCTTCAAAATCTGTTTTACTATTTTATCATTGAACTGCCGCCCATGAGATGTAAAATGTTTGAAGATGTGAGGTGACTTTAAATTTAAAGTTTGGCTACAAGATTTAAGTGATTTTTGCCAAGTTGGCTAACAAAATAAAATCCCAAGTGCAAGCCCAGTCATGTGTTAACACTCTCCCGTCCTACCTATCTGCAGCAACCACTGATTTCAAGGATTGTCTCCTTCGTCTGTTTTATTTACCCATTTACAGCCCAAATTGCCCAAAAGTGCCCGGATGTAAACTGCCGTCTGCCTTAACATTTTTAGTTAAGTTTCTTGTTATTAAAAAACATCTTTGCTGAGATTTATATGTGAGACCATTCATGAAGGCAGGCCCTAGGTCACTAGCTTTTCTTGGCATGGGCTGTGTGCAATCAGCCCAACCCACGCCAAGGAAAGCTATTGACTCGGTCATACTCCGACTAGGAATGGGTTAAAAGTTGTCCCTTCTTGCCCTATTTCCATCAATGACTTACCAGGACAACATACCTGTACTCAACAGCTTTCTTTGGCAAACCCTGGGCTCTAAGCATCCAAGATGCACTGAGGAAAGCTGTTGACTCAATCCAACGATATGACCTTTTGAAGCTAAAACTATAAAAAAAAGATGAAGAGTAAAAGTAAGTGGCTCTAATTCTCCATCCTGCATTTTTCAAAATTTGCAATCCACTACACTGCACCCATACTCAGTTCGAAAAAAGGAATGTTTAACTCTTTCAGTGTCAATCATATCTAAAGTTGATCTACTTAAGTCAAATTAGTCTGAATTATCATCAGGATCCCAGATGATTCCTATTCCTCGTAAAAAGACCTTTCATTCAAGTACCAGCATGCCTGTAGTTTCGGAGAAAATGCCACAAATCAAAAGCTTTTCTCGGCACGCGTTGGGCGCATTGCGCCCAATGTGTGCGGAGAAAAGCTGTTGACTCAGTCCAAAATTTGGCACTACAAACAGCTAATTTGGGTTTTCATTTCATGTTTGCTGATCTAGATTGGTCTTGGTGTTCACAAATCAAGGAAGCTCAGGGGTTCACATAGCACTATGTACCACGAGACACAAGACAATATGGTCTCCAGGTCACACTGTCCGCCATCCATAGAAAATTAAAAAACACAGCTAAAATATTCAGCAAAACTCTGTAGAAGGTGATGCTGTTTTGTTACACAAGTGCATCACAGGTTAAAGAGGTTAGTGTTATCAATGGTGACGGGGCCGTGTTTTGCAGCTGACACTCCTACAGACTTTGTGGCCATCCTTAATGTGTGCTACAAGATTCTACGGCATGTGATGGCAAGTTTTGGGAACATTCAGGCAATAAATTAGCTTTCTACTCCGGTCAACACATCCATGGACCATGCATGGCAAGCAGTGCGCACACCCAATTCAACACGTACAATATTCAACCCTCCACTGACACCAAGAAAATCTCTTGACTCATCCCCTGTGTCATTCTTGATGAAAAAAAAAAAAGAAAGAAGAAACGCCCAAACAGACAACATTTAATGACAATGGACCATTTCTGGTAGTTTTTAATGGGAAAAAGTTGCATCCCAATACACTGGTGCTAGGTCCCTCAGGGTTAAAAATGGGAGAGTGGCTAATTAAAGCCTCCGTTTGAACATGTTTCAACTTCCATTATGGGGTCAATATTTTCGTAAATCCTACTTGCAGTAAAACAATTTGAGCTGTTAGCTTCTCTGCGCATGCATTCCAACAACAGCCAGTGTATACATACATCAAAGAAATCGGTAACGTTGAAAGACATCCTCTGTTTTGTCATGCGCATATCACAATTACTGACAACAGGAGAAACTACACTAGCAAAACTCCACAACGGCAAAGCATTCGAGTTGCACTCTTTGTGCAGTTAGTGCAGGGCACGAATGTACACTACAAAACAGCCACGTACCGCATCCATATCTATTGTTGTAATAGTCCATTGTCCACCGACACATACCAAGTTTCCTGTCTTTCCAAATATGGGAAATACAATTTTAACATGACTGAGCAAATTTATTGGGTTCATCGCTCAGAAGGAGTACCATAATTTTTGTATTAATCAATACTGGGTTGCTAAAGCTGAAATCAACCTCTTTCTTGGATCAGGAAATCAGACAGCTCTCTTTACTTTTCCTAACATTATTTTTTCTTTTACATTTTTTCACAGTGTTTACCTAAAAGTCTGAAACACAGTTGTATATATGACATCTTTTCACATTGTTCAGATAAAAGTCTCTAATATATGTACATGTAGCATCACTTCACAGTGTTCAGCTAAGTCTCAAATACATGTACATGGACATGCATAAATATATATATCATTGGAAAATATATTTTCACTTGTCCTACCGGGGGACAAAAATAATGTCTGTAATATCACTTCCTTTCTTCTTCTAACCTTGACATGTGAAGTATACGGTTTACCTGGCATTTCATCCATGGAGGAAGAATTGGACAAGGGATGCTTAAAACTCAAGTCTGAAAGACACCAACTGGAAGCCACACTTGGCTGTTTTTGCACTCAGTTAACACTGAAGTTTGATAAGCAAGCAAAGCATACATTAACAGAGAAAAAAATATTTTGCAACTATGAATATGACTTTACCAACAATAATCATAATATTTCAGTTTGTTGACACCCGTACACACTGCTTTGAGCCGAAGAACTCTACAAAAATACCACAAAAGCAGTTCACTTAAAGATGAACTGTTGCAATCTATCACAGTTTGGGAAATTGTCAATGGTTGGCTAATTTTCAAGAAGCAAATCCTCCATAGATTGTAAAATGAAGCTGGCAGATGCCACACAATAGGTGGTCACTCATATTGATTTAAGATCAGATGGTATAATAAAATGTTTATTATCATGTGAACATTACAAAGCAGGTCAGCGTTGTTGCACAGACATGCAAATCATTGTACAAATAGATATGTACCAAAAATATATAGAGCCATATAAAACAATATAGTCATAAAATCTGACTCAAATAAGGCGAGCAAGTTTATTGCCCGCATAATTTAAAACTTTACATAGCATTTTTTTCCCCAAAAAATTGTTACACATTACGGATCAAATGACAAGGTACCAAGTGTGTGTAATTTTTTTTAAAATTTGATTTTATGTTTCAAATTATTTGAGTTTATGTGACAAAATTTTGTTCAACAAGTGCACATCAATCTTCTGTGTAGCCACCACACAAACTCGCACTTTGGTTTCCACAGAAATCTGAAGAGGGGTCACAGTTGTACATGCACCCTCTGACTTGCTACATAGCCTCAAACCCGGAGTTTGTACAAACTTTTTTTTTTTTTCCAGGAAACAAAGATACCATTGGCAGAGTATACATTGAAGAGGCAGTGCTTGATCATAGTCAAGAGCAGTTCATAATATTCCCATGACAGCACGCCACTTGCTTTCAGAGTGCTAATTTTGTTTTACTTCCAAAACTAGTGATTTCCATTTTTTTTTTCTTGACATTTGTGCAACTTTTGATGTCAAAGCTGCAACTATATTCTTCCGTCAAAGTTACTGAAGTAAACTGACACTTTCTACAAAAAGAAAAGTGTCCTTTGGTGATTAATACAGGTGCTAAAATTTCCAACACTAAGATTTTACGGCAATAACGTACATTTATAAAATGAATAACGCTACGCTCAATCCACGGAGGATGTAGTCGATCCAAATCAGACCAGATTTTCAATTTACAAATTGGATCAGGGTTTGCCAGTTTCCCGCACAAAATTAAGAAATGAAAGTCAATTTCACCAGTCCCCAGATACGTACGTACATCGTCCCTCTTGTAAATGGCTCAGAACACAAAGGATTAGGCACAGCAGACAGTAACGCCACCAACCAGCACTTGGTTATATTCCTGAAGCAGATCGTGGCACACGGCTGTGACACTGTAGGCACAGTCAAGTTAAGTTGCAACAATTAACGTCTACAGTTTTGTTCAACCTGTCCACACCGAAGTACCATTGGATAAAATCTGTTTGGTATTTGGAAATTTTAAAGCAAACACTTTGCAACAAAAAAATGATTATAGCAATAATAATAAAAGCTTCATATTTACTTTAAAAATGATTAAACATTATTTTTCAATTTTGATTTTGGATCTGAAAGGTGTCAAATTATACATTTTGCATAATGGATTATATACAAAACACTGAACAAAAAGTGTACCAAAAACAACGAAAACAAAATTATGAAAAGTGTGGCAAATAATATTATATATATTTTTGTTTCATTTTGAGTCAACATCTCACTTCAAAACTTGTCTTTTGACAAAACAGATCCAGTGGATCTGCCAATCCACTGACCTGGTGTCACTGAGCATGCCCAGTTACAACCCACTTTCACACTTTATCATTTTTGCAATTAATTTGCAGCACTGTAGATGGCTTGGAGGTTCCACTGTGCTCACAGGGGTTAATAACGTCCATCATGTGTCATTTTCCCAGATCTTGTATATTAAATTCTGTTTGACTTCATATACTTTGGCAATAAGCAATTCAAAATTAAACACCTCGGAGACAGATTTTTGTCACTGGTACTTTGGTGCACACTTACCTCATAAATTACTTTTTACTTTTCATCATTCGTGGTACTTGAGGACTTTACATTCGGATTCCACGACATCTTTGAATAGATCCTCTGCCTCACCTAGTCTGGATCCATCAAAATCTTTCAAGAAACATTCCATATCTTCCAAGCACCTCGTTTCCATGTCTCTAAGTAAATCCAGTAGTTCTGGATCAGTTTCCGTCCCAGGTAATGGCTTCATGGTTTCGTGCACTTTGTATAACGGGTGGCGACGATCCACCCGCTGTTGAAATCGAGGCTTGACCTTGACAGGATCATTATCACCAAAGTCTGGGGAGACTGTAAAGTTTCCTATCACAGCATGAGGACTGAAGACAAATGGCTTGAACACAGAACGTTTTGGGTTTGGCGTTGCAGTTGACCAGTGACAGCTGGGCTTGCCGGAGGATGAGGGGTACAGAACAGATACCTGACTGCTTGTGGTGGCCATGGCGCCCCGCCCCACACGGCAGATACATCCCTCCTCATTTCGTAAAATACTGAACATTGAGCTGATTGAGAAAGCATCTGAAAGTAAGGAACACTGAAGATGTCAGCCTGGTCAATGCCACATTTAACCTTTTGACCCTATGAGCAAATACTTGCAGTTGAAACACAGATATAATAAGTTACAAAATGTTCCAAGTCCAGAGAGGTTACCTTTAGATAAAATAGGATATACATATGTGTGTATCCTAAATATAGGACTAAAACTGCCCTCATACTTCAATTTTTAGTCCTGTAGCATACATTGTCTTTCAAGGACATACTGACACCAAAACAAGGGAGGATACTGAAACTGTCCAATAAGAACACATGGATAATATTACACTAGCAACAGCTGGTATCTTCCCAAGGAAATGACAATCTCTCCATTAAAATAACACTGAAGGCCCGTACATCCTTCATGTTCTATATTTGCATAAACAGCGACTCTTATGACGTTGTGTACATTTTGGCTACTGATTTGATATGTAGCATTTCACATAATCCCAGGAAAAGCTGCATTTGCCTTTTGCGTGTAATTATGGTAGATACATTTAGGATACAAAGATCGTTCCATGGCTAAATCAGTTTCCCACCCTGTACAGTTCCCCCTCGAGCTGTAGCCTCCCTCAACCCTTCAGGTTTCGAGAGTATACAGGCTCTCCGGGGAACTGTACTGGGTAGGATACTTATTTAGCCATGGGACAAGTGTTTGTATTAACCAATGTTAACTGCAGACCTGCTCTGCCAGCCTGGGTTGCCAGGCAACACAACTATGCATACACCACAATGAGGGCACACAAGTAGGGAATGCTACCTGTCCTACCATGAATCACCACCACACAGAGTGGAAGACATGTTTTGGAAGAGAATATTTGTATCCAGGTCAGCCATTCATAGGTTGTTTCCAAAATGGGTTACAGAAAGGTCATATATATTTATCTTTCAGTGCAAAAAAATCAACACAAATTAACCTGCATAAACACACACCTTTGAATGTCATTGAGTACACTGTATATTAACATTTAGGTGAAATTGATACTCCTTGTCCAATAGGTAGTTAACAACTGCATATACAGTACACATGTCGTTGGGGAAGAGTATTTTGTTACATGTTAGGGGATAGCAGTACTTACTTCCATCTGCTAACTTTCCTATATGTTCCTTGCCATTTGCAAAGCGCGACTCTGGCTCCTCACCCGCTGGGTAAGTATAACCTGCATGTGTACAGATATCATGTTTGTTAAAGTTTGCGGTTTTATAATATTGTTAAACGTAGGAATTTGTGCAGACTGGATATTATTTTAAACTGTACAGATTACGGAACCACAGACATGTGGTTTTCGGAGGGGCAAAAGATTGAGCATGCAAGGAGTGGGAGGGTAAAGAGACTGTTGGCACCCTCGGAAAGGGCCGACAGTCTCTTCGCCCTCCGACTTCCTGTACGCTCAACCTGCTGCCCCTGGGAAATGCCACATACCTGTGGCTACAGATTATTCAATTAAGTTTGTAAAAATCATAATACAATCAACCATTATATTAGAGGTTTTGACTATATCTTCCGTACATTTGGATTTGAAATCTGACATGTAAAATACCATTGTATTTGATTTAAAAAAAAAAAAAACACTTAAAGTAATGAGTGAGCCCCTTAACGCAGCATTCAGTAATCAACTTCATTCAAGGTAACATTAACCCTTTGCCCCTTCAATTAAGACTGAGTCAACAGCTTTCCTTGGCATGGATTGGACAAAAGTGCCCAACCCATGCCAAGGAAAGCTGTTGACCTGGGGCATGTGATCTCGATAGGTCTCATCCACAATTCTGTGTCAAATTGTTTTTCAGTACTTTTGAAATTACTTGAAAACACTGAAGCAGACAACATTTGACCACAAGCCAGTTTTGACCAGTTTTAAGGGGCGGAAGGGTTAAACAATGGTGTGCCAAGTGACCAAAGTTACCTTTGGACACACTGTCGAATTGGCTTTTATTGGAACAACCTGGAATATTCACAGTACCTTCTACAGGCTTGGCGTAAGCTTTTGCAAAGTCAAAGTCTCCAGCATCAGTGGACCAGTAGCCCTTCTCCGCGGCATTCTCCTTCAGGCCTGCAGACATCATGTCAATGTTGCTTCCGATAGACAGCAGGTTGGAAATGTTGCGTACGCCACCTATGTACAAGGAAAAGAATTACAGGGCTGCCACAGTAAATAGGGTGATTGTGAATTTGAGTATTTTCTCATGTTCACCGCTGAATTGTCCAAAATTGGATGACCAGTTTGGTTCACTGTGAACTGCTTTCTCCAAGTGCATCATATGCAAAAGGACTACTCCGTGAAACTTGAAACAAGTTGGCTACATTTAAAAAATCTCTGAGTTAACAAAACATTTTTTTTTTTTCACTATTGCAAACAGTAACATGTACACATTGTGTTCCTAACATGATAAGTGCACATTAAAACTTCTAAAAAAAAAAATTCTCACTTTTTAGTACTTACTGGTCACTTTCTCTACTGCCCAGTGTTTGCCTGCTGTTTCTAGCACATATGCCTCGTTCCCATCAGCTATGATGTAACTATTATGGTAGATCACCTCACTAAAAGACGGCTCCTCAAAGCAGCGACCACCCTGACCATACTTCTCTAGCAAGCTTGTGATGGTATCCACGCCTTCCTTGGCACTTGTGCTTCTTTCTAGGGCCAACCTATGGACATTTATACACAGGCGGTGAGCATTTTGTATTTGTGTGGTCAAAATTATTTATAACTGCGTAAATAATATCATATTTCTGAAAGAACATGCTTATGGTATCATACATGTATATCGAGCATTTGCTGTATTCCCTCACCAGAGGTCACCTTCTCACACAGCAAGTGTGGCCTTGCATTAAGTTCTCCCCTCTAGACAGGCAACCCAATGCTGGTTGTACAGTAAACTTTTTCTTGCAAGTATTTAAGACTGCTGTGAAGAATCATCACTGCTGTAAGAAATCAGGCATTTAAATATGTAGATTGAAAATACGAGCAAAGGTATGGCTTCACTTTCGTGCCGTTCGACCGGTTTCGCCAGTAGTGTGGCTCATCAGGAACTGAAGATTTCGACAGCTGCAGCGTGGTACTGTTAATCACGTAACGTAATGTTCGTTTGTTACGTGATAATACCGTACGTTGACAACAATAGATGTTGCTAACCAAGAAATAGGCTCAACGTCTTGGATGAGCTTGGTGTTTGCTCAGGCTATTTAAATATGTAGGTTGCACAGCTGCTTTATATAGCAACCATCCAAGATCATTGATATTACATAATGACAATCAGTTGGTCTTGTCCCTGTGCCCGTTACCTTCAGTATATGTTTCCATGCATCTTGCGCCTTCCTGTGTTTCTCATCCTTTTCCTTGCGAGAGAAATTTATACAGGGCTATGCCCTCTTTTCCAATAGCCATACACCAACTACTGCGCAATGCTTTGTATACTTTAGGTTTCTGAATAATATATGTTTATACAGAGGCACCCCTCTCATAAGGCGACCCTGACTGCATTTGGCTTGGCCTTATAACCACAAGAGGGCACCACTGTGTATGTGTTTTTCTTTCAATTTGTGCTGCCACAGCAACCAAGAGAGACGTTTCGAGTTGCCTTGAGTTCGCATCAAAAACCGTGCAATGGACACCAATCGTGGAATCAGTGTGCCAAGCCATTTGAGAGTCTATTAGTATTCCTGATGACATGAGCATAGCTCTTTTTTGTCTTTTATGAAGTTTGCCCAAATGAAAACAATAAAAACTAGATCAAGTACCGAATATCAATAAATAGTCCCTGACCTGTGAAGTGTCCACACACAAAATTTGGAAAGCTATAGGTGTTATTGTCTGGGAAATACAGCCCGGAGAAGCTAAAATTTTATGGGAGGTTAAAGCTCAAAGGCTTGACCTTTGACATCCCACAAGAGAGAGCAGACATGAGAGCCAGGCAGTGCTGAACCCTCACATTCAACGTCTGGCCTTTTAGCATAATGGTTCCGGGTTTGATATCTGGCTGAACGACAACAGGTGTCATAACATACTCTTGTATGCAAAGACATACAAGAGTCTTTTTATTTCCCCCACAACCTCCACCAAAGCCAACATCGGAATTATCTTTTTGCACTATGTTTAAAAGTGCACCCAGCAGTGCCTCTGGCCACATTATTTGAGCCAGCCTTTTGATTGGCTATTCATGGATCTATTAGCATCTGGCAACCAATGGAAAGCCATAAAAAATCTATATCTTTCTATCAATTACAGGTAGTTGATTGGAAACAAATATAAGAAGTCTCATATTGGTTGGTGCCTTTGGAAATGTTGTCTCCGAAAGCAAACCAAGTTCCATGTTACACAGTGTGGGTTTGCTTTGGATACCATTGGAAACATGAGAAAACTGAATCTTCAGGAGCACTAATCATCAGAGGCAAAAATCTAATGATTGGAAGAAAAAGGTTTACAGAAGGTCATTATCATATTGCACATGTGTGTGCACTAAAAAAGGTATGGATTGCAAGACAGTCAAATAATATTTTTTCTTGGTTTAATTTCTGCGATTTACAACACCTAAATCAAAGAATTCAGAGTCTTATTTGGAAAAAATTTAGAGTGGGGCAAGCCTGGAATGCCTGGCCTCAATCACGCTCACCTCAGCAGATCCATGCCAAGAAGCTTCTCCTCCGAGTCTCCAGGTCCCATCTCTTTGGTGAAGACGGCCACATTGCCGATACAGACGCCATGTTCATTGGCTCCCATCTCCGCCCCCCACATCCAGGCTGGCTTGTTCAGCATCACTGCATGGGTGTGAGGTACCTGGTCTACCTCTATGTAAGTACACTGTAAAGGTTTAAGGCAATAAAGCTCTGTTAGTCACACGCTAACACGTAGCTCCATCTTAGCTTGTATCATATCTGTTCCACATCTCTGTCAAGATATCGTATCATATTCACTCTTTGAGTGCCCCATTTTGGACTGAGGCAACAGCTTTCCTTGGCATGCTTTGGGTGTAATGTGCCCAAGGTGCACCCAAGAAGGCTCTTGACCTAAACTCCTTAATATTCTATGTAGCTACAGGCATGTTGGTACCTGAATGAAAGGTCTTTTAGCTAGGAAAATGAATCCAGCACCCTTAACATTAATTCAGAGCAGTTTCTTTTTGTTTTAAGTAGTTTGACTTCAACTGCAGTTGTCAGTGAAAGAGTTAACACAACCATTCCTTAACATCTGTGTGATTATCCATGCCCCCCCCCCCCCAACAAAATGTCCACTCCACCTACAAATGCATCTATCTTATTTATAGCGAATTAAAATGCAATCAGAGATTGCTGGATACATGCCCCCCTCCCTGCACACCTCTTTGATAACCTTACAGCCCAGACATGAAAAGCTGACTGACAGACACAAGGACGTATAATACTTGACCTAGTGACCTACTTTTGTTACATGACAAACTTTAAGGTCAAACAAATATAATAAGTCTCATATTCAGCGTGTATGAGGTTCAGTGTGAATAAAGTTTCATTAAACTAACTTAATGAGTAAAGGAATTAGTCCTGACACAATTTGACCAGAACATACCAGTGACCCAGATATTTGACTTAATGACCTAGTTTTACTTCATGACACACCTTTGGGTCAAGATATATGCATGTGTGAAGTTTCATGAAACTAAGTTACAGATTGAAGGAATTGGACCCCGGACATGAATTTACGAGGATATGTCACTGTGACCCAGATACTCGACCTAGTGACCTACTTTTATGCATGACACACCCTTGTGTCCAGATACACAGGTGTATAAAGTTTCATGATTCTAAGTCAAAGAACAACAGAATTACATGAATTGTAATGTAGTTTTACACGATTGTATCACCATGACTCAGATACTTGTCCTAGTGACCTACTTTTATGCATGACACACCCTTGTGTCCAGATACACAGGTGTGTAAAGTTTCATGATTCTAAGTTAAGGAACAACAGAATTACATGAATTGTAATATAGTTTTACATAATTGTATCACCATGACCCAGATACTTGACCTAGTGACCTACATTTGCTTCATACCTTTAGGTTAAGATATATGTGTGTGAAGTTCCATGAAACTGAGTTAAACTGTAAAGGAATTATAGCCTGGACACGATTTAACAAGGATATGTCACTGTGATCCAGATACTTGACCTAGTGAGCTACTTTTGGTACATGACACACCCTAATGTGAAGATGCACCTATGTGTAAAGTTTCATTAATCTAAGTTGAAGAACAACAGAATTACAGCCCAGACATGAAGCATAATGTAGTTTTACATGATTGTATCACCTTGACCCAGATACTTGACATAGTGACCCACTTTTGTTTCATGACACATCTTTAGGTTAAGATATATATGAATGTGAAGTTGCATAAAACTACATGTAAGTTGAATAGTAAAAGAATTACAGCCTGGACACAATTTTACAAGGATATGTCACTGTGATCCAGATACTTGACCTAGTGACCTATTTTTGGTACATGACACATACTCATGTCCAGATGCACCTGTGTGTAAAGTTTCATGAATCTAAGTTGAAGGACAAGTGAATTATAGCGTGGACAACAATTGCGGACAGAAGGATGCACAAACAGAAAAACTGATTACAAAAATCTCAAAACCTTGAAAGCATAAGCACAAGTGGTACAAAAACACTTCTTTTTTTTCCCCAATAATTATATCACATTTTCATAAACATGATGATTTCAGCATGCTTAAAGTTTACAATTCTTACCATGAGTAGCTGAAAGGTCAACTAGGGTGTAGATAATATCTTTGTTCTAATCCCTTGTGTTTACTTATGCTATTTATTCTGATAAGGACAGTCATTTTCCCAGCTGGGGGCCTCCTGGTTGCTGCAGCACATCTGGTGCACAGTTCATATACATGTACACTGTTCATTCTGATCATTTTATGCTTCAAGAGTGTCTGTTTACCAGTAATAAGAGGGTGAAGAAGGGAATCAAATACATGTACAGCGGTACCTGCTGTATGCAACCACTGCTGTGAGCAGCCACATTGGCTTGTGTGGCCACTATCCTTGGACATAGGAGTCAGTTTCTTTGTAAATGTACCTGCAAAGACAGGTCACATACTGTATGTGGCCACTTTTTCTTGGCTGAAGGTGTGGCCAGATATATGTACAGCAGGTACCACTGTATTGTTTATAAATGCACAGATCTTGTTATGAATTCAAAAGGAATGTCCCGGGCTGTCACTTTTTACCCCCATTGTGAAAAAAGACACAATGCAAGCTTTCCTGTCTTATGAAGGAGTTTGAAGGAGAACACACAGAGAAAGAATATCTTTACTTGCAGCTGTAACTCAGGCCATCCAATGTCAAATCCACCACAAGTCCACACATAAAACAGTGTGCATTCAGGTAAGACTAGATGTGTTTATCAAAGTCAAAGAATTCCTTCCACCACACAAAGAAAATACATCTTTTTTTCTCATTCCTAATACACACACACACACACACACACACACACACACGCTGCTTTTTCTTTCTTTTTTTTCTTTTTGTATCTGTGAACGTGGCAGCAGGATAAGCATGACTAGCAGGTTTAATGACTCTGAAGATGTAGCTAACAGGCACTTTTTTTCAACATGTATAGCTGCTATCACGCAGGTGTGGTCTAAATCCAAGTAGTTACATAGCAGACAATACAAAGAAACAAATCATTTCATGGGTAAATTTTACATACTGCTTATACAATGAGACCACAAAGCTATTGGCTGCTCAGATTGTATTCATGTCTGCAAACAATGGGCTTACCTGTGCTCACCCTACCTTAGCTTTTGTGTACATCCAACAATATATCTCGGTTTGTGCTGGGATTTCTAAATTAACAGCAAAAATTCCCCTTTTTTCCCCGGAAAGACGTACACAGACTTTGAATTTGTTAAATTTCTGCATCAAAACAAAAAACATTTGGAAACTTCAGTGGCCATTTACTACTTTTAGTAGCCATTTTGAGGTTTTAGTAGCATTTTGCTAGTCCTAGCCTAACCTAGTATCTACATGGTTTACATTTACAGACTTTTGGTTTTTGCTACATATTGTGTAAAATAGAAATCTGAATGCTTGATAAGTACAAAACTAGCTCACACATCTTGAATGCCACAGAGAAACACTGCACAGAAATTTTCTCAGCTGTGCATGCAATTGAGTCACATAATATTTAAGAATTTAAGGACTGGAGATAAACCTTAAACACTCTTTTCTAACAAGTATCTTCGGAAGCCCACAGATGAAAAGTACTATTGCAAACATATTGAAAGTATATGTTAATTTAAAAGAGCATTTTTTAAAGATTTCAAATCTGGATAAAATTTTAACACTGTAGGCTCACAGCTAAATAAACAGATATCTGTGATAAAAATGTGAAATTGTATATACAGTGTAACTACATACATGTTGAAATTACTTTATACAGATGTTGTTCAAATTATAAACTTATTTTAATTGAGTGATTGTAGACCTGTGGGACATATCAGGGATTTTCTCCATCTGTGTTTGTTTTGCAGTTATGGCCAGTTGAAAATTAAGTTCTCACCATTTGGGGTACCTTAAAATTTGAGTCTCTATTTGAAAAACTATCCTACATACAAAATAAAATCCCTGACATATTTTTGAAGTCCTATAGGTCTATATTAATTCTGGGGAAAAAATTAGAATTTTATTTTAAATGTAACTAGACATACTTCAACGCAAGCGTTGACTGAAGAGTCCGCCATTTTCTCAAATTAAGTCATGGTGACACCAAAATCTAATCAGTACATCTTGGCATGCTAGATAAGCAAACTGCCAAATTTGAGCAAAATACATTGGAACATTCTTGAGATATTGTGATAATGAGCCCTAACGAGCATGTAATTAGGCTGCCATTTGCTCAAATGTCATGGTGACACCAAAATCTAATCAGTTAATCTTGCCAATGCAAGTAAGGTAAGCATATTGCCAAATTTGAGCAAAATCATGGAGGCATTCTGTAGATATTGCGGTAACGAGAATGTGCACATCCAGATGGACAGACGGACGGACTGACAGCCCCAAAACAGAAAGGGTCCCCCATATGGGGCGGACCCTTAAAAAGTGATTTCAACATTTGAGAGTGTCACATGGCATAAGACTCTGCTTACCACCACCTTGGCAATGTCAAAGCTTTGCCGCAAGCTGTGCAGCCTCGCTGGTGCATGGCTTGCCATGAGGCCTTGATGTTGTGAAGATGTCACATTGGGTTACTCTAAATACAGGCAATACTAAAATCTGTGCACTTGAAAAAAAAGCCATTAAGCAGGGAGATATCCTTCCCATAATGCCTGAGGGAATTATTTGTATCTCATACAGAAGCATTTCACAGATCCAACACTCCCCATTTCTATCAAACATCCCAAGCACAGACGAAAACACTGTGGAAAATCCCTGGCTATCAAGTGTCAATACAATTTGTGTAATATGGCTGGTTTGGCACTGTTTATCCCTTTCCCCCTTAAACTGGTCAAAACCGGCTGGTGGCCAAATGTCGTCTGCTTTAGTGTTTTCAACTAATTTCAACTGGCATGAAAAACAATTTGAGCGAGAATCGTGTATGAGACCTATCAAGATCACATGTCCCCAGGTCAACAGCTTTCCTGAGCATGCCCAACCCATGCCAAAGAAAGCTGTTGACTCAGTCTTCATTCAAAGGGGGAAAGGGTTCATATGTTGTCTCAAACAAATTTTTTATTGTAAATGTATTCTGTAGTTTACATGAATCACACATGTCCCTTGTTTTCTTTCACAAGGAGATGACAATTTTAAAGAAAAGGGCTTTTTGCTTAGTAGTGTTTCTGCCTAGTTTTAGCATCTCTCCTATGCAGACACCATATCAGTGGTTCTCTAGATCTGGTATATTCTCTCTGATGTCTGGATATGAACCAATGTGAAGGCTGAACACTTCCCTTGTGCCATGTGTATATATATGCTGGTTGTCAAGTTATTTCTTTAAACTGTAATATCCAGATTGAGGGAGGTGGCTGTATGGTTTTGATACAAGTAGAGCCTAAGGTAGAAACCAACAAAATGAGGAACAGAGTCACAAGTGGTATTAAAAATGAGGAGCCTCCCTCGACGCATTTCGACCAACCTTGGTCTTCATCAGGGGTGATAGGAGGCTTGTTTGAGGTACTTTATTTTCCATGTATATCAAAAATGAGGTTCACCTTTTGTGCGCTTTTTCATGTTGTTAGTTATAACATCACCGAAACTTGCTATTATGTATTGTTACGTAGGGTGACTACAGTACAGCTCTAGCATCATGGACAACCTAAACTCGCACAGTTTTATGCATGCTTGAGCACTAGGCCACGCATCTCGCATGCCGCCAGTGAGATATGCTTGCGACCAGCACGCTAAAATGTGCCCACATGCCTTTTTAAGCATGCGTTTTAGTGCTCATTTTTTCTCGCATCTGGCGACTGGCGTGTGACAAAATGCGTTGAACCTATCACACGATACTCAATGCTTGTCTGGCGAGGTTGAATCAACTTTCCAAACCGTGCACACAATGCTGGCATTGCCTGTCAGTCATTCTCGTTATGAGTAGTACCCGTATGACACGTGGTTGCTTTGAACCAATCATAATTGACATGTTGACCTCAACCTACAAAAAATATCATGGAGGAACACAAGGGAACCGGTGGTGTCAGGGCCTCAACACACAACGGTTTCTATTCCTCCCCAGCTCCAGCCAAAGCCTTGTCTTAACCTTTTTATGTGCGATATGGACAGCAACAAACCAATCAAATCTTGTAAAAGTTTTTGTATGTCACGAGCTGTTCTCTCCTGATTAAAAGTCACAAGAACATCTATCAATTTCAGATGCTGATCTGTTACTTTCTGTTGCACCCAAGATGTTCCACTGGTAGGAATTCTTCCTGTTTCTTGGTGATATTTCACCACCCTTTTTAATGTAGTTAGTGCAAAAGTAAAATGGTGCTGTTGAATCAGTATCTTTCTGATTTGATTGAAACTGTGTCTATCCTGCTTTTTCCGAACAATTTTGAATTTCATGTTCTCACTGACACGCACCATCTTGCCTTGGCGGTAAACAAGACGACATGCCTTAAACCTTGGAAATCTTTTGCCATTAAAATTAAATGATGACACTCACACCTTTTTCAGCACGTGCAAGACATGTAGACTTAAGTAAACATAAATTTATACACATTAAAGAACTGAACTTAAGATATGTTAAGTGTTTTTCTAGTTCTGAGTGGGATAAATTTCGTTGTATGCCTTTTATGACTTTGCAATGCCAAGATTTTATCTTTATCGTTTATGCAAATTTAAAATGCAAGCCCTGAAGGACAACCCACTTTGTCAAATGTGCAAGGTGACTGCAAGTTTAAAGAACCTGGCATGCCGCACGATGCGGTCGCCACTCGCACGATGTTCGTTTGTAATGTGCATGATGCTCGTTCATTGGCACGTAGCCAGAGGCATTGCTAACCAAATGCAAAGAGGGACAAGCATGCATTTGCATGGTGCAAGCATCTTATTTGAGCACGCTACACAAGGCTAGCTCTTTTTCTGTCTGCGTGCCAGCATGCTCATCAGGCTAGCAATTTGGTCCATTTGGCGAGAGCTGTACTGTATGTGCGGGCTCATAGGCCTACGTTGTATACAGAATGTAATAAAATGTAATACAAGTGATAAACTGTCATTGTGTTGCGCTCGTTTCTAGCTGTGTCAGGAAAGAAAATTCAAAATTTGGTGTTAATACAAGTAAATAACTACAATATGAATTAAACTGTTTCTCAGTCAGAATCAATGTCACTAGAAAGGAACAAGTCCTCTTCGAAAATTTCTCTCTGTTTGCATTTAGGGAGAATGGCCAAGATCTTCTGCAATACTTGATCAATTTTGAAATTGACTTCTGCCAGTTTAATATTAGTGTCCCTGAGTTCATCCTGACATGGAGTAGACAGTCTTGATGGGATCGGGATGTCAGCGGCACAGTCTGGGATGTTCTCCCTGGAACTGCTTGTTGGGAGACTGGTTCCGCCCCCCTTTCATCTCCATCTCCTCATTCTTGTCTGAGCTGGAGTCCCAAAGGTTCTGTTGTTTTACCTTTAGTTGGAGGTTGCTCCTGGACTTTTGTGTTATTTTTGCTTTGTTGATGCTGGCTCATATTCTAAAAGTTGCTGTTTCCGTGGTCTTTGTAAAGATGGGTCTTTTAGGCCTACGTTTGTTGATGGCTTCCCACGGCTACATCCACGTATCCGGCTTATTGGCTACCAGTCTGGGGTTGAACCTGATGGGTTCAACCGTTTTACCTGGATGTTTGGCTTTGCAGTGGCGCTGGAAGTTGTCCATTCTGCCATAATGACACATGCAGATGGGACATATTAGCCGGCATCTTTCCTGGTATGGGTTGTCAGATGTCTGCGCAAAGATTGGGTGGAGGCATACGTTTTGCCGCAGTCATTTTATTTGTCATGTTATTTGTTCATGGCACGTTCCTTGAGTATATCTTTCCAGTTATTTTCCAGGTGTTTGTGATTGTTCAATGAAGCCATATCATCAGTGATTCTACTTATTTATCCCGTCCTAAGAAACAAAGTAGCATGATTTTTCCTTGAGTGGTGTGAAGCACGTTCCAGGTTCATATATCTACATCTTGATCCATATCTGCAGCTGCAAGGCATCTTCACCAGGTGACGTATATATGCACTCAGCCACCCAACTGTGACATTGTTGTGGTTCAGCCGGGTATCAAACCCCGCGCCTCTTGCACCCCGAGCCAGCGTTTTTGCCATTACGCTAAAAGTCCGGACGTTGAGCGTGCGGGATCAACACTGCCTGGCTCTCACTACACTCCTTCCCCTTTTCTCCCAAGGACCAAGGTAACGCCCAGTGATAGCACCGAACTGACCCCACAGGTTGCCTCCCTGAACTCCAGCCACAAGGAGCACAACCCCACCAGCCATTGTCCGTCCAGCTCCCAGCCGGCCGAGCCCAACGATGAACCACCATCAGCCACCATGGCCTGTTGGTGTGCGTTCGTGTTCACCCTGACACCAACGTTGTGGTTCAGCCGGGTATTGAACCTGGAACCTCTCGCACCCCAAGCCAGTGTTTTTGCCATTACGCTAAACATCAGGACGTTGAGTGCGAGGGCTCAACACTGCCTGGCTCTCACTACACTATCATGACATGGCCAAAACTGTGCGTGTGTGCACACTGAGTGTTAATTATTCAGCTACAACTGAAATCTGGCTTATGATATTTGAAAGTGTTCATGAGATGGTGATGTCATCCACCAGTGTATATTTTCTGCTCCTTTGCAGAGTAGCTGCGAGTGTACTCATAATATCTGCTATCTATGCTACAGTCTGCCATTGTCAATTCTGTCATTCCACTTGAATGCATGGTAAACTGCAAGGACAACATTGTCCACCAAGCACAGGGACCGCTCGTGCCAGTATGTTTATAACCCTTTGGGTTTGCCTTCAGTACATCCCTAGCGTGGCAATGGTCACAACCGTCTCACAACAAGGCGAAAGATGTATATTGTTGCTTGGCTTGAACTTTGGAGTAATATAGAATCATGATTGTTAATTTTGTGGCACTTTACAACATTAGCTATCCAAAACAACTTTTTTGGTCCTTCTCCACTTTCTAGATGGTCCATTTCTCCACAGCTTGATTCTTTCAGCCAAAGTTTCTGCCACATTCATTTTCCATGAGTGCAGTTCTGTCTATTTGTTCCCTTTACCTTATTTATTAACATATTCATCAAGTCCCTCTTTTATAGCTCTTATGCCTCTTAAATAGTTGTTCCATTGTCCACAATTAGGTTTTGGCCAAAGAAAAATCTCAGATCTTTGTGCACTGCACTGCACTACATTGTTGTATTTTCATAACTTTGTACCTGCATGCATTCACACACACACACACAACTTGTGACATTTCTCCGGGTAATCTTTAGTGTAACACTCACAGTGAAGTTCTTCAGATTTCCAGGTGTCCAAATCTGTCTCTTCTATCTTTATGTTTATAAGTAAAGATTGTATTTCTGACCCTTTTTGTATATCTTAAGCCACTGCAATTTCCTCAAAATCAAATTTTCAATGGCATTCTTTTCCTTTTAATCTTTTGCAGTACATCGTATCTTGCACTTTCATATGCCCAACCACTGCATTTTGGTACACCATCAATGGCTTGATCTGTCTTATCTTGTGTTTGCTGCTATTTCTGTGACCTAGTGCATCAATTTTGCATTAATCACATCTTTAATGCTGTTTATGTCTTGGTCATCTGGAGATACAGAGGCTCCAACTCTCCCATACCTAGCTTTAGTATTTCTTTCTCGTTCATCAGGGGGTAAAGTCTGACATATTTTTGGATTTAGTGCAATGGAAACATGCATTTCTCATTTTCAGCACAGTGGTTCGTGCCAAAGGTTGCTGGTTTGGGACCCAGCAGTTATGTGGTAAAAAAAAACCCAGGTAATTTCTTTCCTTCTGTTTTTTTAATACATTGAAGTACATTGTGGTCAGTTAGAGAGTACTTTAGCACCTTTTGCCTGCTTCTATGTTTCTTTTTCTTCCTTTTATCTTTGTTTATTACCTCACATATTTCATCACAAGGATTTCTCTAATCTCTGTTCATGTTTATTTAGTCCATGTGGGTTTCCTGGTCTAAATTCTATCATCCAAAAGATTACCTGTTTTTGACAGAAGCTAGCAGTTTCTTTATTCATTAGGACACCTCATACGGTTCCACAGTGAAATGAATGACTAGAATAGCTGCTTTTTGCCAAACAGTTTTTGTTGTTAATTCTGCCTTCCCTATCATTTGACCCTCTGTTTTGTTTGTCCCACACATCGCAGTGAGCGTCTTTGAAATATGAGGCAAACGAAGATTGTCTGTATTTCCCATAAGCCTACTGTCTGTTACAAGACACAGTCCTATCAGCTGCAGGGTTGCTCTTGCCATAATAGCTCTACAAGGAAGTACAGTGGTCCCTGTCTTGGGAGACCACTCCAATGAGAGGCCACCTGGCTTGAAAGACCACATTTTCACAGGTCCCTGTTGCTATCTTTTCCATGTTATTCTACCTCTAATGAGAGGCCACCTGTCTTGAGAGACCATATCTGGGCCTGCCCTTGGGGTGGCCTCTCGAGACAGGGACCACTGTACCTGTATCTAATGTACAAACAGGACAAGATGCGTTCCTCTTGCAAAAATGAGTCATTACTCAATATACATATATTTCAGAAAAGTGACATAGAAAAGTCACAGTCATATTTTCTATATACTCAATCACTATTAAAATTGAAATCATCAGTGTGCCCATATTCTACCAAATGCTCATCACAAGCAATTTTGGTATAAAATTTATATGCATGCATCTTATTTATAGTTCCTATGAGTAACAGTTAAAACGCTTGTCGCATAAAAATCTGTACAGACTCTGCAGTTACATGCAGCCCTGATACAAAATTTTGACTTGTTGAACCTTTGTTTCTGCAGATTTTCCAGAGTTCCCTCTGAAAATCTTGCATGGATTCAGACATGAAACAGATCACACCTCTTCAGCTTAGCTTAAATTGTCTGCCTGTATATATACAGGCATGTATGGCACACCTTCTTTAAGAGGCAGTAGTGTCAATAAGTCAATTGTCAAGTTTTTCCCATTCTCCCTGAAAAATCTGAAAGTATCTTTTTTTTTTCTCCATACAGCGTCAAGTTAGTGCAGTGCCAATTCTGAGCCCACCTTGACCCTTACCCCTTCAAGTAAGACTGAGTCAACAGCTTTTCATGGCATGCTCAAGTTATGCCAAGGAAAGCTGTTTTGATAGGTCCTATCTACAATTCACAATGTTTTTCATTACTGTTGAAATTAGCTGAAAACACTTGAAAAATACGACTTTTGCCCACCAGCCAGTTTTTGCCAGTTTAAGGGGGGAAAGGGTTCCAAATGAGTTTTGGTGCTCCTACCTGGACTTTCTGCCCATCAGCATGGTCTTCGGCTGGCACATGAATGACCTCCTGAACCTCGTCCTTGGGCCTGTCGGAATTCTTGCCAAAGATGACACCGCCGTTCGCCGTCACTGGTGGCAATGCCACAAATACATCACAGGAATTGGGACCAAGTTCAGACATCTCCCGCTGGAAGCTGCAGAGTCCTGCTGTTCAAATCTTGTGTTTATAGCTACAATCACACGAACAATCATATAAGCCCTATTTGTGACACAGTCACTAAATAATAGTCTCCAACCATGAGGCAAAAAGTTTGCTTCCACCAACTGCTTACCTCGTATCGTTTGACAGTGAAATGCAGCATTTTCTTATAAATCATCGTTGTTGTCATCATCGTCGTCGTCATCATCAAAATCGTCATCATCGTCATCATCATCATCATCATCATCATCATCATCATCACGTTTCCTTCAGTGCCTTTCAGAAAAAAAAAACATCATACAAGAGACCCAAAAAGGTCATATGCTCTGCTGGCAGGCAGTTAGCGCATTACAAGAGACCCACACAAGACCCACTTCGTAGATAGCTTCCAGCATCACCCGTATTAATTCAATTTACCTGTCCTAAACAAATTATTTGAGTTCACAGTCACAGTCACTCAGATGCACCAAGTTGTGATGTACATAAGCATTTTACTCCTTAAAGTCTGGAATCGGAGATCATTAATTCTTTTGTTGCTAAAAGCTGCTGATTGGTGCACAGTTTTGAAATGCTGGTGATGTTCCTTTAAAACTAAGAGAGAAAGCTGTAGGCCACCATTCAATTCCTTGTTGGACCCTTAAATCAATGATAAAAAATGATGTGTAGAATGAAAAGTCCTACATAACAAGGCACTTAATGGTTTACCAGACACGTCACAGCAAATGTAAAGCTCCCAGCTGGCAAACTGACTCACCTTATCAGATTTATACATAGTGAGCTAACAGGAAAAGGTAACAGATTTTGTCTTGACCTTAGTTGGCCTTACAAGTACTCTGGACTTGTACAGTGTTGAACACATTTAAGTCTACTGGAGCCAGCATGACCAGTATTGAGCAAAAGGTTTGGTTGGTATGGACTAATTGTGTGGTATACACTTTTGCCAGATCCAAAAGGTGTTCTAAATTGACAGCAAAAATGTGTACAAGCTTCTAATTCCTTTCATGACTAATATAGTAGTACTATTACACCTTAATTCTTAAACCTTTTGGACCAACAATCATGATACAGTGAGAACTCATTATAATGACACCATCTGTTACCTTAGAAATGTGTCGGATAACTAAATATGTCAGATAAATGAATCAAACAACAAAGAAAATGAACTTTTGCCATTCAAAAGTTGTGTCATTATAATGAATATGTCGGGTATCTGAGTGTCGTTATAATGAGGTTTCACTGTACATGCTTTGGTTAACTCATGCCATACTATGGTCACAGGTCTTGGTTCTGGCACTGCCTGGCAAGTCGTGCTGCTGCTGCCGCAAGGGCAGCTGCAGCATGACTTGCCAGGCAGTGCCAGAACCACTGACTTAAGACAATAGGCATGTTGGTACTTGAATGAAAGTGCTTTTCATGAAGAATTTAGATATGCAATTATCATCTTAATTAAATCTAGGTAAATATACGGAATAATCAGGGGCTGGTATAGAATGAGTTAAGCAAACGATATAAATGTACATGGTACAGACTTCAGTGAGTGAAGTATTCATATGGATTGATTTATTGATGAATCAATGGCACCCCATCTCCAGACTACAGGAATGAAGCTGGTGACTTTTCATGACAAACTCTTGTCATTCATAAGCTTTCCTACATGCAGTCATATCACATTGGCTGAGTTAACTTTGGCCAAAACATTTCCAGCCAAAATAAAAGGAAAAAAATACAACATGTGTACAATTTGCATTATTCAGCTTTAGTATCAACTGTGATCAAATCCAGTTTTCAAATATGATTCGCACCTTTTTTTTTTTTTTTTTTTTTTTTGGGGGGGGGGGGGGGGAGGTTGGAGAGTGTAGGTGTATAATGCCTCCTTTACTTGCAAAACCAAAAATCACATTTCTTGACATCATTACGTCTATGAATACACTTGACCATATCCTCACGAAAAATACTTTAAAAAAAAAAAAAAATTTTCACAATCAGAAAATAATTTAGCTGAAATCTTCCTTCCTTGTTTTCTCCACTAGGAGAATCCTTCTGCAGGCTTGGTCTGTCTGCATATTATAGTGACAGTTAATTTGTTTGATCTTTTATTTTACTTGTTACCTGTTTCATTCATTCATTATTCCTTTATTATTTTTTTCTTTTCAGGTTGTGCATGATAGCTTTAGTACAGTGTATTCTGTTAATTAATTGTGCTCAAGCATGTTTACTTTTACGCAGACCTTGCTGTGTAATATGCGTACAGCCCAGTATCAAAGACTGCAATTTTATAAAGCAGAGAGCTGGTCTCACAAAAGGTGACGACCCTAGTTCTGGGCCATCTGCCAGCTCCCCTGATTTACTGCTCATCAGATTCCCAGTCCTGCATCATCTTATATAACTACCATAATCACTGCAACTGCATAATCTAATCCACAAACTGCTTTCACAGTTGCCACTAAAACCAACAAATAATCCTTCACAATTTAACCTCAAAGTGCCAGTCACAGCTATAGTTATTTTCTTATCACTGTTAAACATATAATGGTTAAACAAATTTAAATTCGTCAAGAAGACACCTTTCATTCAAATACCAGCAAGCCTAGTCTAAAGCAAAAAGTAGTCTTAGTCAACAGCTTTCCTCTGGAGAATTTGTGTGCATTGCCTGCAAAGTGTCCTGAGGAAAGCAGTTGACTTGGTCTTAAATCAGCGCTTTACGAGCTAACATCTTCCCTATCCCAACAGTTCATGCTGAGCAGTGACTAGTGCTATACACATATATGTACAATAAATTTTCAAAAGATCAGGTTTTCTCAGATCAACAACTGTACACCGATGGTATCCAACTGGCCAAGAGGACAAAATCTAATACAGAGTTTCCAAAGGATGCCGTCAATACTGTAATGAATCACAACCACTTTATATATTCCTGTCTGACCTCCTTGGCTGGGTCTCTACCCAGTGCATACAATACAACAAGCGCACATATCAATTTCTTATCAAAATTGCCTGTCTGGTTGCCAGGCAACACCAGCAAGCACCTACCGTGATGCAGTCACACTGATGGATGCTCCGGCAGGGGCACTAACACATTGAGAAATAGCAAAAAACTAATTTTAAGCCTGATAATTATTTTAAAGCTCAGTAGGTTTTGGAGAATATGACTCTTTTTGTTTCTGAAAAAAAAATGTCCAAGAGCCAGAGCAACACAATTTTTTTTTTTTTTCCGATACTGGTATTTGCCAACACATACATCCTCATTGAGTGATATGGCCTACGACAGTCCTGTAACTGATATGAATGTAACACACGGGTCAAACTTGAGTGATATACTTTGGATTTTAACAGATTTTAAAAATCAACACTTTGTTGGAAAACCCAAGTAAAATATCACAAAAACATACACACAAACAACATAAACACTAAAATAAATCACTTTGTCACCCATCGAACAAAGTAAGGTCAAGAATAACCCTAAAGTCTTCATTTATACAATTTCCAAGCAACTAGCAAAGTGGTTTCTGAGATTTTTGAAGCCTTTTCCATGAAATTGTACAAAAAAAATTAATAAAAATAAAAACATTCTGAAGTGTGGCCATCTGAATACACAGAGAACCTAAAACCCCATCAAAACACATCTCTACCAAGTGTGCAGCGGATGTGGTCAATGGTTTTGGATAAAACCACATGCATGCATGTACACCAGAATCTCTACAGGAACTCTGTGGTTAGGTATACACTTACAAATCATTCTGCATACAGCCTGGCAAAAAAAAATAAAAATGACTTTCCTTTGGACAAGACTTGCATAGCTTTTGCAGTTCTAGACCAAATTGGGATTCTTGGGTTTTTGAGGGAATCCATTTGCATTCCAAAACAGGATTCCTTTTAGAGGAGTTAGCAATGGCACATTGATATTACTTTGGACTCCTTTGCATTCTTCTTGTAATTTAAATCCTTTATGGTGAATTGCACTATTTAGACTCCTTTGCATTCTTCTAGTCACTGAGATGTGTATGGGCAAGTCCATGTTGGCATTTAAACATCATGATACATTCATTAACATTCTGGCAATTGTCACGAGTGAGCCAGCCAATTGACTCAAACAGGTCTTTTCTGTGAGTCTGTGGCCCAGAGCCAGCTAATATTCTTGCTGCAAAGTTTTGCAAATTTTGCTGTCTGTGTTTGCCAGTGGCAGGGTAGTGGTCATAGATTATGTGGCCGTAGTCAAAGTAGGGGAGCAAAAATTGTGTTACAAAAGGGTTTGCAATCATTTGGCACAGTATGTTTAAGTTTTCTTAGAATACCAATCTTTGAAGAAATTTGTTCACCGCGAAATCTACATGATTTGTCCACCATAAACTTTCATTGATGTGTATGCCAAGATATTTTGCACATTGTACTTTTTGATTATAGATTTTATGTTCACATCCCTGAATTTTCTCAAAGTTTATGGCATACCAACGAACATACTTTCACACTTATCCATGTTCAAGCTAAGCTTGTTCCTGCTGAAGAACTCGGATGTGAGCAGGAGATACGACTGTTTCTTTTATATTCAAGAACTTCAGGTGTCATCAATGTTTGCAAAATCAAGGTCTTCACTCACACAGTTCTGCAGTTATCAGTTTTGAAATGAAGAGAGAGGATCCACCATTATCAAGGTTTAGGTCAATAAATCAGTGTGACCTTTCAAAATTACTCATGGCGTGTCCAGAAGTGTCCTTAAGCAACTTCAGAGCAATCAGCCAAACACTTTCTGATTTTTTTTAACATTTTGCAAAAAAATACAGGGGAAAAAAGAGAAAGGAAGGACAGGAAGGAAAGAAAGAAAGAAAGAAAGAAAGAAAGAAAGAAAGAAAGAAAGAAAGAAAGAAAGAAAGAAAGAAAGAAAGAAAGAAAGAAAGAAAGAAAGAAAGAAAGAAAGAAAGAAAGAAAAACAATAACTACCCCCAAAAATAACTCAGCATGACCATTTGGAGAAGCCCAGTAGAGACCCAACCAGTGTACATGTATATCAATTCCCACTAAGTTTGAAGTTTATTTGGTTAAAGTTTTTGGAGAAGGTGAAAATGTGCATTAAAGTGACAATCCTATTGGCTTACATATTCATCAACAGCAACGTATGCATTTACTGATGGTAACTTCTGAATTGAAAAATTGATTAAAAACCGGGGATCACACAATGAACAACTATGTTTGACCCTTCCACAAGATATGTTTTCATCAATTCCAGGATAACATGTGTGACAGTTTGGAAAAGAAGACAAAAATAGTGAAAACTGAGAAAATATAGCAAACAAACTAAAAAAAAATTGCACAACAGACAATGACAACGGATGGAGACACATATTATAAGTTCAGCTGACTGACAGGTCAGCTGAGCTAAAAGCTGCCATAATCTTGACTGAATAACAAGTGACACAACAAACAGTTCCAGTGCAATATTATTCATGTTCACACAGGCATACATAGACCAGCACAGTTACTGCAGAACCTGGTTATAAAGACAACCTGTTGACTGACCACCTGACTCTGTGGCCACACTGAAAAAAAACCCCCAGACCTTTTCATGTACTCATATTACTTGACACATATGCCAACTTTGGCTGAGATGGTCCGAAATGGGCCCGGCATGATTACACAACAGGGCCATACAGCTATCCCAGAACCCCTACTGGAACATTCTTGTCTATTCCAGATTAACAACACCGAGCGCTTTTCGATAGCTGCCGATTGTTATATGCATGTAGCCACTTTAATTGCCTTTGGACACACCACAAGAAAATTACTTCATTTAAATGAACACAGGTATCCTGTGCCCAGTGTTCATTTGTGACAACGTATTGTAAGAATTACGCGGCACAAATGGATTAACAATCTGCACGTTGTACTTACGGTAGCAGCTTCTCAACGGCTTGCCGGTCCTGTATGATATTGAAAGTACACAGACACAACAGATGCATGCATGTCTGCCTATAATAATCAAGACCGGGAGTGCTTGCACAAATGCAAACCATGCCAGGAATGTGACTAACCTGTATTTTGATTGACTGGAAATGCCTTTAAATTGACTGTGTGCTGTCCGATGATGACTATGCACTCTGCAAGAACTGCAGACAACTGCTCAGAACGTGGTCCCGGTGTCTACATACATTAATTTGACAAGAATGTCACCATATTGAAAATTTCCCAGAATCCCTACAGCTGAATTCTCTCGCTGCAGTAGAAGACGCCAAGTGGATGTCCCACAGAATAAGTGAACCCATACCCACAATGTGTTGACAGAGATCAATGCAACTTGGCCTGAATGCTTATTGCAACACACGTACTCATTCAAATTTGTCATCTTCTTGAAAACAGAAAGAGAGAAAAAAAAAACAAAAAAACAATAGCAACTGATAGATAAAAAGACACAAAAATTATGTCCTAAATTTATAATATGTACATACCTCAAGATGATGATGATCAAAAAATGACGTTGATATTGAGATTTGTTCCCAAGCCAAATGGGCCCGAGTACTACATGTATCATGTCATCGGTGGTCATATGTTAATTATACTCTCCCACATTATTGACTTGCTTTCTCAGCAGCCTATAACCTGGGAGATGGCAAGATGCCCGAGACAAACGAACTGTCTGTCTGGTTGCTATGGCAACAAGGCCCCAAGCCTCCTGGGTTATGTGAATGGATAAAGGACATGTGGATGGAACACAAACTGTTCACGACCCAGCGATCCATGTGCAAGTGATTGTTTGCATGCAATGAGAACAAGTATACATGTACATACATAAATAGAGCATATTCCCATCAGCAATATATCTTTAGTTTTCATCAGTCTCCTCAAATATAAAATTACTCGGGTAAATTATTGTTAACCCTTTCATGCTCAGAGTGCCCCCCAGATGTCAAATTGTCCTCTGCCTTTAAGTTTTTACTTCAACATGTTCAATTTTTTCGTTACTAGAAAACATTTCCCCTGATGTATGAAAGACCATTCATGATGACATGGCCCCAGGGCAATTGATTTCCTTGGAACAGGTTGGGTGCAATACGCCCACTCCGCACCTAGGAAAGCTATTGACTCAGTCACACTCTGACCAGGAATGAGTTATGGTCTCTGGAATTCATCAATATTTTGGTAATGGCACAGATCCTTAAAACTTTCTTGCACATAATCTACAAGCATACATCAAATTTTGGACATTCAAGCTTCAACTACATCTGTGGCACATAATGTGGCTGAATTCAATGTTCAGATGTACATAAGTGAACAGCTCCCTTCACATAGTTTCTAATTAGCTATACAACTGTCATGTCTATAAATTTTATGGGCCATTACTTTCATAGCGGAGTATGTGCACACACAGAAGTACCCTTACCTGATTTATAAACTTAATTGTTTTGAGTTGTCACTTCTTTAAATTGCTTTAAGTCTGCATTTTTCACTCTTAAATAAATAAATCTTAAAATACAGACAAATTCTGGAACTAAGTTCTGGGGTTTCTTTTATGTATTTATCATAAAAAGTCATTTTTTTGCCTAAAAGTAAATATGCATTCTAATTACTGCACCGTGCAGAAGACAATATTCCATAAACTCCAAATTTTCGTTTAAAAATTACAAACTCTAGCTTTTCAAATTTCTCAACTTTTGAAAAATGTAAAATTTATCCCTTCAAAAAATGAAGCAATTTTGATTCGCAGTTTTAAGAATATAGTTTGGAACCAGATTTTTGTCCTCAAGTTTGACATTATATAATCCAAAATGGAGTTTGGACACATTATCTACTAGTAGTAGGCAGAACTGGGATCCACTGTTCACAAATACAAGATATTTGGAGTAATATCAATTTTACTAAGTACACTAACCTCTTCACCACCATTTGCCCAAACCTCTTTGTCTGGGTTGAATTCCCATGAATCGAGCTGAATTTTGACTCACTTGATTTTGAAAACCTGATGGTCCTATAGCACTCTTGTAGAACAGATGCTGACTGTCTGTGTGTATGCTCTCCATCTCATCCTTCCTCTTTTGGAGATTGGTCAGTTGACATCAGCTGTAGGAGGAAACAGGGCTGGTCGGGTGGGCTTCTCTGGTGGTTGAGAGGTAAGTGTACTTACTAATACTGATATTACTCCAAATATCTCGTATTATTACATAACATTACCTCTTGACCAACATTTGCCTATATACAATCGTAAAGGGGGTGGGTGTATTAAACATCATTGGCACACTGACCTCATTTGACTGCCAGGAATGACAGCTTGGGGATAACCATCAGTCCGTGTGAGGAGGTGACATCTGAAGGGAAAACCTCAGAGCTACATGGAGTTGAGTCCACTGACAGCAGAATTTAGCCGAAACCGGAAACCCTCCTTACCGACCAGCATAGATCGTACTAGACCACCACCACCCCCGCCAAAATGACAACTGTCTGCCTCGCAACCACTCCATTCCTACTGGCTGACCCCTTCTCCAGAGTTGGTCCGCCAGGACATTCTGATGTCCCGGGAGGTGCCTCACATGTGTGCGGACATCATGGTAGTAGCACCATCTGGTGATGCACCCAGCCAACTCTGTCAGCTTATTGGACTGGGTGCCGCCCTGCCGATTGAGAAGAGTCCATGTAAATGGTGAGCTGGGTCTGAAAAGGTTGCAGCGTTTGTCCCCTCATGACATTCTCCCACCACTGAAGGTGCAGGTGATCCTCATTGAGAATGAGCACCAGGGCTTGATAGCCCTGGTCTCTCTTCCATCTTCCCCACAGAGTGTGCTGCAACAGGCAAGGGTGGAGACAACCGAGTGGGACCTGGGAGTCCACCGAAGACAGGGAGCCCAAGAGTGAAAGCCACTGTTGCGCCGAGCGGACCTTGTCAGTTAGAAAGGCTCTGAGCAGGGACAGAAGTCTCTCCCACCTGTCTTCAGAAGGGTGACAAATGTAGGCAAAAAGAGTCGAACTGGATGCCAAGAAAGACAAAAGTCTGCTCCAGCCGGAGACTGGACCTGGGTCGGTTCACTATCAGGCCCAATCGTTGGAAGAGTTCCTGAACGGTGTGTGTGTGATGCTGCAAATCCAGTCGTTGAAGCACTCAGATAAGCCAACTAAGAAAAGAACTCCAGCATTTCAAGGCACAGGAACGGAATAAAAACTGTAGGGGCTGTTGAGGTCATTTACTGCATGACCCACAACAGTGGCTCATGCAGACGGCCTCAACAGCCTCTTCAGTCATTTCATCTGGGAGAATGGAAATGTGGTCATTCAATACTTATATTTACATTTATCTGAATAAATATCAGTTTCAAATCTGCCAGAAAATTGTTAAAATCAGACTTAATTCGCTCACAACAACTTTCATAGACAGAACAACAATAACAAATGATGACGTCTAACGGTAATCAAAGACAATAACACACAATATATAGTTCTTGAGAGAAACATTTCATTTATTTATTCAATTGATTCTTTGTTTCTTGATTTAAATAAGTATAGAATGAGAAACTTTTTGTAAACAATTAACATTAAAGGATTAAAAGGTCATCGTTACAAGCAAAGTAGAAAAATTTATGTCACTATCCTGGCGGGTGTGCCAAGAATTAATGACAGCCGTGATGCAGCTCCAGATTCCATTTAAACAGTCAGTGGTTACTGGTGACAATGTTAAACGTGCAACTGTGGGAAGGTGGAATCACAAATTGTGCTGGCTGACATCATCTGATTTGATACAGACAATGTGTTTATTGATTTCAAGGTAGCATGAGGCACGACTTCAGTAGAGGATGAAAGCAACCAAGATATTGGCAGGGCCAGAGCCACCAGTTGAAAGTCAATGGGTTCAGGGCACACATTACCGGCAACATGGTACTTGGGTCATGTCAAGTTGAAGAGTAGTGCCACATCAATGGATATATCAGTGTGCGATATGATTTGTCGTCGCAGTTCATGACCTTGTGTTCATGAAGGAATGACATACAGGAAAAAATCCTATCTCCCTAATGTTAAACTTTGGGCCGAATGAAAATATTCATCCAGATACACATGAATGAGAACGACCCGGTGGTGAAGGAAACAGCAACTGTCTGCCCAAACCTGGTAAATACCAGCAGTGCCGTGGCAAGGCCGAACAGAAACAGCCATAACTGGTACACCTGGCCTGCAAATGCAAACCGCAGATACTTCTCTGAAGTCTCCATGATTGGCAGGTGGAAGAATGTGTCCTTGATATCCAGGGATGTCATCCACTCCATGGGCATCACGGACTGGGGGGAGGCCTCCATCAGAAAGGAAGGGACTTCCAGGAAGGTGTTCAGTGTTGACAGGTCTTTGACCGAGTGCCATCCTCTGTCCCTCTTGGGGACCAAGAAAAGTAATTTGTAAAAGCCAGAAAAACCTTGATTCTCTGCCGGCTCTATGGCGCACTTGTTCTGAAGCATCTGACCCGCCTCCAGGAATGCCAATGCTTTGGGTTCTGAGGTGGGTAAGGTGAAACACCGTGGTTCTCGGCTTGATGAAGGCTTGTCTTTGCCAAAAGGCAGCGTGTAGCCGTGTCTCAGGATATTGAGGACGAAGGAATCGTCCATGATGGACTCCCATTGCATGTGATATGCGGTGAGGCAGCTGCTGACCAGGTGCTGTGGGGAGTCTGAGAGTGTGGTAATTGGCAATCCTTAGACTTTGCATTCCGGGATACAGGAGTCAGGAACGCCGAGGCTTTCCCAACTTCTTGCCTCTACCAGAAGGCTAGCTCTTCCTGGATCACTGTCTGCCTTTCCCAGGTTGTCAGGTCCCAGAAGGAGCATGAGCCAAAGGTCGGGTGGACGCGGTCTGAGAATTACAGTGCTTCAGAGCTGAGGCAGCCAAGGATGACAATGACCAAGCTGAGTTAGTCAGCGCTTCGAGGCGTGCCTGGTTGACCCAGCAGGCTCAAAGGTGCTTCGCCTGGCCGACCACTTCTGCCATCTCTCCTCTAAACAGAGTTCCTGAGAAGAGCAGCCCCATGTGGGCTCTATGAATGATTGGGTCAGGCAGCTTCTGACCTGGAGGTAGGTGTCCCTCCACAACAAACGAAGGTTTACCTCCAGCGTGCAAGCAGTCCCCACCTGGTGATCTAAAGCTCGTGACAATGAAGTTGTGGGAAGTGTCGCCTGGTCTAACCAGTCTCTCACTACCTCCATGATCTGAACATAGCCCTTGAGGTCATCCAGGAGAGACCGCAAGACAGCCAATGACATGTCGGAGCATCAAACTCCTCCCAGTTTAAGTCCACCGGCAGTGGACCCGATGGAAAGATCTGCTCAGGCCAAGAGCACCACTTCCCCTGGACATCTAGCTTAGGGAGGAGTTGTCCCTGCCTCAGGTAGCCAGGTGTCAGCGGCTCCATGGAAATTTAAGCTGTGTGCCACACGTCTTGGCTGTGAGCTGATCATCGAACTCAACTATAAAGGGCAAAAACTGTATTGGTGTGGGTTGCCCCATGTTCTCCAGAGACAAGCCCTCTCTGCGCCTGTCACAGTGTGAATGGTGGAAAGCCGGCGATCTAGGTCGAGATCTGCTGATGGACGAATCCTGCCACAAAAGCTCATCCTCCAACTCAGTATCCAGGTCTGAAGACTCCAGACTCGCAAGGGTGGGGTAATGCCCAAGGCCTCATTGAGCAACCCATTGTCCAAGTGTGATGGAATGGCCACCTGTGACAGCAGGGGATCTGTCACAACACCTGGTGTAGGGGTGGCGAGAACCTCCACAGAAGCAGTCATTGCCACAGACACCACCTCAACCTGATCATCCCATGTGGGGACAGATAGAAGAGCCAAGGGAGGCTCATACGCCAAGACTGAGAAGTCTGCCTGCCAGAGGGATCTGGCTGAGTCTCCAAGAGGCAGCTATATATCCTGAACCTTGGCTGCTGCTGACTGAGAAGTTTGCAGGCAGGAGGGGTCAAGAGGGAGTTCAGAGAACTCCTGGGCCTCATGTCCAAGTGAATCCTCATTGCAGAAGCAGCGAGCTGCTCCGCTGACAGAGTCTGCTCAGACTTGGCAACAGCAGTGGTAGCCAATGATTAAGACAGAGCATCTTCACGCAACCGCTGATCCTCGTGGAGCTCAATTTCCATCAGCTGCTCAAGATAGTGAGGCAGGGTACCCGCCTCAAACACGGGAACCAGGGGGACTGTCAACTGCTCTCTCTGCTGCAAAGCCGACTGAGGTGCAGAAGGGACTGCCGGTACTGTTGTTGGGGGAAAAGAATTAGGTTCCGCCTGGACTGTAGGTGCCGACACCCCTGGGGTCAAAGTCCCACTGACAGTAGAAGATGCCCCCACAGGTCTGGGTGTCTTCCTCCTACTACCCCTTTGCTTATGTTTATGATCCAAGCTCTCGGACCCAGGAGCTCGGGAAATATGCATTGGCACTGACTGCTTTAGCTGGCACTCCAGACTTACGATTTGAATGCTCAGACTGGCCAGAGTGCTGCCTTTCCGTACTTTTCAGACTTACGGTCTGAGTGTTCAGACTGGCCGAGGTTCTGGAATACCGGGGTGGGAACCCGCAGGTTTCCACTCCGGATGCACTGGTTTGTGTGATTACTGCTTGTCCAAGCGCTTGGAAAGGTGAATTTATATCACACACTTCAGATTAGTTTGGGGGCAGCCTGGAAGACTGACATCTAGACAGCTGCAATCTACACTTGGCTGACTTCTTTGGCACTGAGTCTGAAGAAGAAACAGTCTGTTGAGAGGGGGCAAGCAATGCACGGAGCATCTCAGCCTACATCTTCGTGTTCTGTGACATAGATTTTAAAGCAAGGGCAACCCTTGGATCAGTGCCAAGAGCAGAAGCAGCAGTCGTTTGGGACAAAGTTGGTCGCCCAAGATCCCCATGTGGTGATCTCTTGCTTCCAGACTTGCGATTCCGTAGTCTCTTCACCTCCCAAGGGGTATCAGGTGTAGAAACATCCGTCATCTGGGACTGCAGACACACCAAAGTAAGTCTATGCTCTTCCCCATCAACCACATGTGACTGCAGACAAACCGAAGTAAGTCTACGCTTTTTCTCGTGGGGGGTATGTGGTGAAGACTCAGTGGAGTCAGTCATCTCAGCTCAGAGTTTGGCAGCTGCAACCTGCTACCTATGCCTAGCACAATCAGACTTTCTCCATGCCTGCTCACAGAGTAGCCATTTGTCTTCTCCCTAATCCTGACAGTATCTGGAAGTTCGTTCACGAGAGCAAACTTGATGCAAATACATGTGACAACCATAGCAGTGTGGATGATCATCCCAAGCTGCCATGCAGTGGTTCCTTGAATCCAGCTTTTGTCTGCGATCCAACAAAGATGAGGATGCAGACAAAGTGGTCATTGGATCAACACACATGAATTGCCTCTGAAAAGAGGCAATAGCCTGGTGTGCACTACTTTCCCTCTCTGTGATCTGTTTGCCAAGATGCCATCTTAAAAATCTAAGTACTAAGCCAAACGACCAGCTTTGCATTTACTATTTCAGTGGTATCCGAACTCAGAAATCAGCTTTCTAGGTCACGGAAGATCCCTGGACCACTGAGAAAAGATTTTCCACAGATTAGCATGTGCATAAAGAACTATAGCAGTGAGTGTGAACAAAAGTTCACGAAGCTTCAACTCGAAAAAGCAAGCCAAATAATGGCGCCCAAAGAGGAAGGACCTTATGGGGAGCATGCACACTGGGAGTCACCATCAGTTTCACAAGAACCAATAGATAGTGCCATGGGATCTCCAGGTTTTCAAAATTAAACGAGTCAAAACTCGACTCAATTCATGGGCGTTCGATCCAGACACAGAGGTCTTGGCAAATGGTGGTTGAGGGGTAATGTTACATAATGAATAGATGTACTATATGAACACAAGCAAAAGTGTTACATCTTCCATGTTGTTCTGAACCCCCCCCCCCCATACATATCACAATCCAGTCTCTCAATTGTCCATAGCAGATCCAGTCAATGTCAATTCTAAGCCTTTAAATCCATTTTATCACATTGTATTCAAAGTTTAAAAATTCTAGGCTTCAGCAGCCGAATAAATTTATAAATGGGTCACCAGCGAGAAACCACCAAGCACGTTTTGCAGCCTTAAATTCCTGGACATGCTTTTTTGTGATGGCTGTTGCTTGCCTTTACATTGTATTTGGTAAAGACAACCCACTTAAATTTAAAGGACGTATGAACATGAAATATCAGCAAATACATAAAACATATTTACTGTATAGAAGATGCCATATTTTTCTGACCATAAAAGTCCATTTCATTGTTAATTTACAAGACATCTACTGTATGTTGCAATTTAAAAAAAAAAATGTACCAAAAACAGTGGCCACATATGGCAGGTACCAGCACACTATCAACAGGTCTGTATGCATCCACTCTAACACACACAGCCTCAAAGAAATCTTAACAAAGGCAAATGATGCAAAACTGTGTGCATTTCTAAATCATTGTATATTATCATGCTCTTGTTGCACTGAAGTTTTTAGCTCACCTGACATTACGTTTTTGTTGTTGGTCTTTCAGTCCATCAAGCATCCACAATTGGCTTTTTTTTTCACTTCTGCAAAACCATTGGCCAGATTCACTTTAAACTTGGAGGGAATATACCTTGGGCAGGTGCTACCAAGTTTGTTCAAGTTGTCATGTTCTGTAAATTTTTTTTATTTTTATGATTTTTTCCCCATTTTGGGGGATAAAATTTTGTTCTCCTACAATGCTTGGTCAATTGCTTCAAAATTGCACAGGGACACTTCCAGGGACCCTTAAACTTATCTGTTTCTCAGGTGGTGCTGCATTTGAAAAAATATTTTTTGAAGAATTTTTGTGTTTTTGCTTCTTACAACATCCTCTCAAAGACCATCTCCCAGATTTTGCTGAAACTTTTGTGAAAATGTACCTTTTGGAAGGGTCAAACAAAAGTTTTCACTAAGTAGTGATACTGCAGATCCTTGATTTTGAATGAATTTATGAATTTGGGTACTTGCCAGTTGATGCATGCATTCTTATTGATTACCATGCAAGTCAAAGAGGATTGCAACGGTAATTCACATTTTGACTTCTTTACCTAAACCATAAGCCAGATCCACATCAAACTAGGTGAAAATGTATCTTCAGTGGGCCTATATCAAATTTGTTCAAATCGTCATGCTTCATTAATTTTTGGATTTTTTATTCAATTTTATTATTATCATTTATTTATTTTTTGGGGGGGAGGGAGGGGGGCGAAATCTTTAAAATATTCTTCTCCAAACCACTTGACCAGTTGTGATGAAATTGCATAGGAACCCTTCTGGGGACCCTACACCTTTTTGCTTTTGTGCCTGTTTGCTAATTTTGACTTCTAGCTGTCACTCAGATTATGCTGAACCTATGAAAGGATCAAACAAAATTGTTTACAAGGTGGTGACACTGTGGATCCCTGATTCCTAACAAAATTTTCACTTCAGGTACTTGTTGCTTGACATATTCATTCTTATTGATGATCACAATGTAAGTCAATGGGAATTACAAGGCATTTTTGGGGTTCTGTAAAAATATCAGATTCATTTCAAATGTGGTGCATACATATCTTGGGTGGGTCTATGAATGTGTTCAAATAGTCTTCTGCCAATGATTTTGGCGGGTTTATGATTTTTTTTTCATTGCTTTTGTTCTTTTCTTTATTTTTTTATTTTTCTGTTCGTAAAGTTATAAAAAATCTCTAAAACCACTTGGCCAATTGCTCCAAAATCGTATAGGGACAGTTCTTGGTACAGGGGTGGGCCTTTTTATGGGTTGAATGTCAAGGTCAGCCGAGGACAGCCCCCTTGTTATACATTTCACACCCCTTTGAATCATGTAAAAGTTATTGACTACAACTTCCCAATGAGGGAAATATGTGAACTCATTTCATGCATACATCATGTACACATATTTGCTTTAAACTATTTGTTTTTCAGGCCCACTTCATGTCTGAAATTGTTTTAATTTCTGAAAAAGAATAATCTGAATACGCTTTCCAAGTACATTGTTTGCATTTTATCTGACATCGCCAGTGTCCAACAAACTTATGAACAGCTGGTTGCACATGCACTGCCTCATGCTGGCTTTTTGTAACTGAAACTACGTGCATATGCATATAATATGACAATGTCACATCTGTATTAACTCTCTCTACCCTTAAGCCCCAGCGCCTGCTTAAGCATTTAAATGTGTATCAATGACCAACAAGCAATGCTATGCCAGGAACTTTAACAAGTACTAACAAGAAAATATGTACAGTGAAACCTCTCTATACCAAACCCCCTTGGGACCAGACAATAGTGTTCCTTATAGAGAGGTGTTCAGTATTGGGAGGTTTGCTTATAATGAAAATACACTGGTACCTGCTCTATGCAACCACTGCCGTGAGCAGCCACACTGCTTTTTGTGGTCACCTTGCTGGGACACTAGAATGTTTCTTTGTAAAGCTACCTGCAGTGACAGGTCACCTGCTGTATGTGGCCACTTTTTCTTGGCAGAAAGGGTGGCTACATACAGCAGGTACCACTGTATATAATTTTGCTGGAGAAAAAGTGTTCATTATGAGGATGTGTTCAGTATATGGAGGTGTTCGGTAAGGGAGGTTTCATTGTACACATGTTGACACAGTGCACAGTGACATTGCCTGCATTTACTACCCTACACTTTGTGGCTAAACAAGAGGGCTGTGCGACTAGCCCATGCTCATTCATCACACTAGTGGCACAGTGACCTTGAGAATGAGGTCAAGGTCATTCATGTACAGTACAAGTATGGCCTTAACAGCAGACCACCACCATGAACAACATCAAGGTCATAGCTCAAAAGGTTCTCAAGTTATCAGATGAACAATCAAATTCAGAAAAGTAACCCTGAGACCTTGGAAATAAAGGTCAAAGTCATTCATGGTTAATTCTGGCCCGCATACATGACCACAACCATGTGCAATATTAAAGTCATCGATTAAGTTATGACACAAACAGTAAAATTCATGTAAGTAGACCTGTGACCTTGAGAATGAGGTCAAGGTCACTGATGTACCATATAAGTCTTGCCTTTATAACCACTAGTGTCCCTGTGCAATTTCAAAGCAATCAACCAAGCAGTTTTGGAGATTTTTGAAGATTTTGCCATAAATGGAATATCAAATTCATTAAAAACAAGAGGGCTGTGTGAAGAGCACATGCTCAGCTGACCTAGAGATTCATCACACTTGTGGCTCTGTGAACTTGGGACAGGATCAAGGTCACCCGTGCACTGAGTAAGTCTGACCTTTATGGAAGAACACTAACATGTGCAACATCAAGGTCCCGGTCCAAGTTATTGTGAAGAGTAAAACTGATGTATGTTGCACTGTGACCCCAGAAATGAGGTCAAGGTTATTCATGTACTGTCTTAGCATGATTTTACAAGAGAAACATTAACATGTGCAACATCAAGGTCCTGACTCACAATAGATCTCAAGTTATCAACTGAACAGTAAATTTCATGTCAGTTATTCTGTGACCTTGGAATGAGGTCAAGGTCCAAAAATTATCAGAGCATGACCACTTGCACAAAATAAGCAGAAGCTTATCAAAGGTACATCCCTACCAAGTTTGACACATATCTGGCCAAAATTATTTAAGTTATAACCAATAAAAGAAATTCCCATGTTATACTTTCCTATTAAAACTTTTTGAAAGATTTTCCAGAACAAAATCATAATAAAAATTCCAAAATACCACTGGAGAGTGACCATTCAAACAAGCTTCGTAGAGACTGATCCAAAGTACATTGCCACCAAGTTTGAAGTCAGTCTGAAAAGACAGTTTCTTTCAAGAAGTCCAAAATATGAATTAGCATTAGAATGCCTATTGACTTGCATAGTAATCAATAGGAAAGGTGCACTTATCAAAAAGTACCCAAATTGAAAAAAGATAGTTAAAAATCAGGGATCCACAGCAGTGCCACTTTGTGAACAACTTTGTTTGTTCCTTCCACAAAGAAAATATCCACCAAGTTTCAGCTTAATCTGAGTAACGGTTCTGGAGAAGAATTCAAAAATAGTGAAAGCATACAAAAAAAATTATTAAAAAATTTAAAAAAAAAAAAAAAAAAATTGCAGTGCCATCTGGTGAACAAATAAGAACTAGGAATCTCTAGCAGTGTGCCTGTATGATATCAAAAGCAATTGGGTGAGAGGTTTTGAAGATTTTTTTTAAGATTTGCCCCAAAAAAGAACAAAAAAAAAATCATAAAAAAATCATAAAAAAATAAAAAAATCACTGGAGCGTGACCATTTGAACAACCTGCTAGAGACCCACCCAAGGCACATTGCCACCAAGTTTGAAGTCAATCTGGATGATGGTTTCAGAGAAGTTGAAAATGTGAATTAGCATTAGAATGCCCATGGACTTACATAGTAATAAATCAGAAAGTGGCATTTACCGACAAGTATCCAGATTGAAAAAATTGTTAAAAAATAGGAATCCATAGCAGTGCTACCTAGTGAACAACTTTGTTTGACCCTTTCACAAGGCACATATCAACCAAGTTTCAGCTTAATGTGTGTGACAGTTCTGGAGAATAAGTTAAAAATAGCAAAAGCACACACAAAAAAAAAAAATCATTAAATTTTTTTTTAAAAAATTGCAGCGCCACCTGGTGAACAAATTAAGAACTAGGTGTCGCAAGGAGAGTTCCTATGTGATATCAAAGCAGTTGGGTGAGTGGTTTCAGAGAAGATTTTTAAAGATTTGACCCAAAAAAAGAACAAACAAAAAAATTCATACAAGAGGATCATGATGATCCTGTGCTCTGCTAACTGGGATCTGCTTTTACAGTATTGGAACACATGGACTGCAGTCTAGATTTGTACAGCTATATACATGTATGTAGAGTGGTAGTAAAGTTTGTCCTTAAAATAAATTTTGCAGAAGGACGGAAGGACTGACGACGGATGCAAACGGATTCTATAAGCTCTGCTGATGGTAGTACATGTATTATCAATTGACATACCTTACTGTTTCAATGGCTGCCAGTGCACAGTGGCAGCACTCACTTACAGTCACAAAGTCTGATATCGCATAACTTTGTCAAAAATTAACATATCCACATTATTTTCGCAAACTTTCATTGTCTAATGTCCAACTATATTTTGATAAAATTTTAAGCAATTCCATCACGCTGTTCTGGAGAAGAAGTCGAAAATAGCCTTAACACACAAAAATTCATTTAAAAAAAAAAGGAAAAAAACTGCAGCGCCACCTGGTGGCCAAAATGAGAACTAGTTGACCCCAGGTGACCCTATGTGCAATATAAAAGCAATTGGCCGGGTAGTTCTTGAGATGAAGAATTCTTTTTTTTTTTTAAATAAATTAAAAAATTCATTAAAAATAGAAAAATTATTGCATCATCATCTCCTTCGCAAACTTGGTAGAGGTTCACCTGGGCAACATCCATGTGCAAAATTAAAACATGCCATACAGCGGTTTTTGAGAAGAATTCAAAAGGGTAAATACAATAGTGTAATATATGCACTGTATTGCCATATATATATGTATATATATATATATATATATATATATATATATATATATATATATATATATATATGTATATATGTATATATATATATGTATATATATATATATATATGTATATATATATATGTATATATATATATATATATATATATATATATATATATATACAGCTGCAGCACTTCCTCACAGTTGCGAAGTTTGATATCCCATAACTTTGCCTAAAATTAACATATCCACATCATTTTCGCAACTTTCATTGTCTAATGTCCAACTATATTCTGATAAAATTTTAAGCAATTCTGTTCAGCCGTTCTGGAGAAGAAGTCGAAAATAGCCTTAACAGGCAACAATCCATAAAAAAATAGGAAAAAATCACAGTGCCACCTGGTGGCCAAAATAAGAACTAGTTGACCCCAGATGATCCTATGTGCAATATAAAAGCAATTGGCTTCGCAGTTCTTAAGATGAAGAAATTTTTTTTTTTTCAAAAAATGAATTAAAAAATTCATAAAAAATAGAAAAATTATTGCATCATCATCTCCTTCGCAAACTTGGTAGAGGTCCACCTGGGGATCATACATGTGCAAAATCAAAACATTCTATGTAGCGGTTTTTGAGAAGAAGTCGAAAATATAAAAAGTCTAACGACAGACGGACAGATGGAAGCACGGACGGACCGACGGACAACGGACGCAAACGGATTCTATAAGCTCTGCTGACTGACAAGTCAGCAGAGCTAAAAAAATACAAAAATCCTTGGAGCATGACCACTTGAACAAACTTTGTACAGACCTACCCAAGGTACATTCCCACCAAGTTTGATGTGAATCTGGCGGACAGTTTTGGAGAAGTCGAAAATGCGAATTGTGGACAGATGGACGACGAGCAAAGGACCATTCTATAAGCTCAGCTGACTGACAAGTCAGCTGAGCTAACATCACCAGACCATGACCATTTGAACAAGTAGTTGCTGACGCCAACCATATAACCCACCCACAATAATCATGGCAGTAAATACACATGATGCACATTTGTATATTATAGTTTACAAGTAAAGTGTCCAAAATTTCTGTTGGTGCTACTATGGAAATAAAGACCACACAACCCCAGCAACACCCACTCCTGAAAAACACTAAGTGCAAACTTGAAAAAAAAAAATTGAGCAGGGGTTCCCGTAGACAAACCACTTTTCAGATTTTACCCCCCCCCCCCCCCCACACACACACACCTCAGTCCACCAACTGGCAGAACTGTTCTCAAACTAAACCAAACTATATATGATCAAAGAGTTTGTCAATATTAGCAGTTCCATGTTGATGATACAAGAAACAGACATTCATGTTGCCACTACAAGTTCCCACCGGATATCAGTCAACAATAATACTTTTGACAAGACCATGCACACAACCTCAGCGATCCCCACACCCTGAAAAAAAAAAAAAAAGTCCAAACTTGAAAAAAAAAATTTGAGCAGGGGTCCCCCTAGACAAACCACTTTTCAGATTTTACCCCCATTCCCCCAACACCTCAGTCCACCAACTGGCCTGACTGTTCCCAAACTAAACTAAATACATGCTCACAGGGTTTCCCAATATTTCTAACAGTTCCATGCTGGTGATGCAAGAAACAGACATCATTTTGTCAAGATTCAAGATGCATTTTATTTCAACAATATCTCATACATATCTCAAACATATGGAAAAAATACCATGTATCGTTTATACTAAAATATTGTTTAAGGAGACCTCCCATAAGGCCATTAAGCCGCTGTCTGGGTGGCCACCGAATTCTCAAGGGCAGTTCCATGGAGATAAAGATTGATTTTTCAGTCTAGTTTGAAAGTAAAGCTAAGTTCAATTTTAATAGCGAAATTTCGTGACAGAGTCATCAAAAGCTTCATTTGTTTTTGAATGAACATTTCAAAATAAAATGTACTAAAGTGGTATCAGGATGATATAAGCTATTGGCACTTAATAATTTGTGTATCATTTTGTTGTGCATGTCTGTTGCGTGTGTGTGTGTGTGTGTGTGTGTGTGTGTGTGTATGAGTGTGTAGATGAGAATTTACATCATAAAAGCCTATTTGAGTAAAATTCAACTGTATGTACACATACCTCTAAGTACATACTGAAAAGGAGTGAGAGACCTGAGGCGAGGCTGGGCTGGGAAAACCACTGCCCCACCCAATGTTTTTAGGTGGCGTGTTTTGGGGTACTTTGTGGCACCGAAGCTAAAGGTTACCCTGTGTTCTGCCACCACACAAGGTATACCACTACATCCACACCAAGTTTGAAGTGAATCTGGCTGATGGTTTTGGAGAAGTCGAAAATGTGAATTGTGGATGGATGACGGACCATCCTAAAACCTCAGCTGACTGACACGTCAGCAGAGCTAAAAAGGCCCATGCCACACAGGCAATCAGGTAACATGTCGAGTAGTCCCTGTCTTTGGAGGCTATTGCAATGAAAGTCCACATGACTTCAAAAACAACATTCTTTCAACATTATTTGCTTGCTCCACTTTTCTTGTCGTCTATACCTTCTATGAAAGACCACCTGTCTTGACGGACAACTTGGGTCACCCCTACAGGTGGTCTTTCAAGGCAGGTTTCACTGTACATGTTACGTCCAATGAATCTCTCATGATTCTGGTTGGCCCTGAAGCAATTGAACAATTCTAAATGTCTGCCTGAAGACTTCCTTATGTGCTCTACCTGGTAAATGTGATGAGAAGACCTATCTTATTACATAATATATGCTCTTGCAAAACATTCCTGATTCAGATCAATAAACAAAAGTTGAAATCAAATTAAACAAAAAAAAAAAAAAAAAAACTAACAAACAAACACACACACACACACACACACAAAGAGAAACAAAAAGTGCACTCCCCTTTTTTCACTGGTTTGTTTATCTTTCAAATATTAAAGGTTGTCTGGGCAACAGGTGTACAAATCATGTTGTTAAGGGCTCAGCAACAGATGACCGTCTTACTCGCATGAATGGTCAACAATATACATGCACATATTGTTGCTTCAGCATCACACAGTTGTCTCTGAACTTGAATAATTAAGCAGAAATGACAGTGAAATGCTGATGTGACTGTATGTCTGTTCTCCGATACACTGAATGAAATCAGTACGGTGGTCCCCATGTGACAAGGCCACCCCTAATGCATTACAAAAGTGACTACATTACAGGGGTGGCCTCTCTTGGTGGGAGCACTTAAACAGAAATGGGTACTTTTTTACAGCCTTACTACAGGGAGACCAAGGACATGCTACACTGACTTGTTCTCGATCAATTACGTATTCACACACACACAAAGTAACGTGAATAAATTAAACTGTAACATGGTATAAGTGCAACTTCCTTGTTTTAAACTGTGAATTCACTCCAATAAACCCATTACTTCATGCAGTACCATTTTGTTCACGTAACGTAAATCGATTTTTATGTATATATATATGTGTATATGTATGTAATTATATACACACTGTACATATATATATATATATATATATATATTATACCACTTTGTTCACATAATGTAAATCAATTTTTATGTATATATATATATATATATATATATATATATACACAATAAAAACAGTGTCCAAAAGGGCAAATTTTAAAGCTGATTTAAAGCTTCAGTAAAACATTCATTGATCTGTGAAAAGTGCATATTATTAGGCCAGGTCTTCAATGGAGAATTATAAATATACATGCCCATATCATGATTGTAATAATATCCAAAAATGACTGGAGCGTGACCATTTGAAAACACTCACTAGAGACCCAGCCCAGGAACATGGACACTCCTTCCAAGTTTGAAGTTAATCTTGCAGATGATTTTGCAGAAGCAAAAAATGTGAGTCTGAAATAAAATCATCTTATCTATAAAATGCACCTGGCAATTATCTTTAAACAGAACACTGATAAATTGATGCAACACATGTCACTCAATGGCATTAATACAGTAGAGAAATTTAACATTTATTTAGATTCCTCATCCACTATGCATGCTAGGTTATATGAACAGAAATTGTTGTTTAGAATGGAGCAAATGTGCAAGCCTGTTACTTCCAATAGTATTCAGTCAATCAGACAGAGCAGACGGCAACAAAGACTATTTATCAGAATGCAACCAATAATTGCGCTACAGGCAAGCTTTGAAATCTGCCAGGTAATAGAAATTGGGACTCTGAAATTTTCGGTGGGTTTGCTTGGCTTCAATCAACAGAATTCTGGACCCCAATGCAAATCCACAGTGAGAAAATATTCAACACATATTTATTGATATGGGCAGAAGAGTGTTGTTTATAACTGAAGCTCATCCACTGGCTAGGTTGTATGTGCATGTATTGTCGCTTTGACAGCAGAATGTCACATTTTAAAAGGTTTATTTCATGCTGAACACAGGGAGTTACAGACCATAAGAAACACTTACAAAATGGTCAACCATTCATTCAACAGATCAAGACAGTGACACGGCGGGGGGGGGGGGGGGGGACTTGGGTAGTGAAGTGAAAATTGGGCTCTTCAAATCCAGCTTGGTGGCCTCCTTCATACAGAATGGCCATACAGCAAGCCAATCACTTCGTGAACATTCAATTTAATTTACATGGCAGTGTCCTGTGTTAAAAGCTTAAATGCACAAATGCATTGCAATATGAATAATGGGACAGTTTTGAAAAAATACAGAACTGATGATGATGATGATGTTGTTGTTGTTAAAACCATACAAAATTAACAGTTAAAAAGCAGTGGAGTTATTTCATACTTATACACCACTTCGAAAACACAAGTACCTAGCTTTTTCCCTTACTTCAGTAGCTGACGAGCCAAGTCTTTCGCAAAACTGATCCCACTGTTCTGATTAAAACCCTTTTCATTCCATCCTGGCTGAATGCGGAATGTAACTAGCACTATTCTGTAAAAAAAAAAAAAAAAAGCCTTTCGGTGCATGTGAAGAGCCTACAAATATTACTCAAAAGGACTGTCCAACATTGGTGATACCCAATTCCAGGCAACAGCTGATGTCCGCAATGCCTAAAACTTCCCACCGATATAACAGGAAGTTGGCGATGTCCACAATGCACCAAGACCAAGAGTGGAATCCATTACTGGTGCACACCAGTTGGAAAACACGTTCCATCGACCTGAGTAAACAGTTAGAGAAGAAGATTTAAGCCATCATCTGGCAATTCTCTCTGAGACTGATTTCGAGAAGCCTCTGTTGTTGATGTGCTATGAGATAACTGCCAAACTTGGAGGCTTAGCACTTGAGAGTTCCTGTGGAACACACTTGACACTGGCTGCACCAAAAGCTTCGGCCAGGCTGGTAATAGTAGCAGAGGCTCGACGCTCAATTCCAACAGGTCTACATGTACCGAGCAATCACTCTGGGGCTGCAGAGGGATGACTAGGATCAGATTACAATCATGGGACCAAACCTGGCACAATACATTCGGAAGGCTCTGCCAAGGTGGAAAGGCGTACACTCATAGGTTGCTCCAGTCCATGGCAAGAGCGTCCACTGCTAGGGCCAGAGGGTCCAGGACAGGCGAAACATAAACAGGCAGTTTCCCATTCTCACAATTCATGAACAGGTCCACATGTGGAGTTCCCCATCTGGCCCACATGGCCTGAATGACCTTTGGGTGGAGCGACCACAATGTTCCTATCCGCTGACCTCTTCTCAAGAGTTGGTCAGTCAGGACATTTTGATGTCCCCGGACATGCCTCGCATGTGTGTGGATGTTGTGTTTACAGCACCATCTAGTGATGCGTCCGGCTAACTCTGTCAGCTTCTTGGACCACATCCTGCCCTGCCTGATGAGGAAGGCCACCAGTGTCCTGTTGTATCACATTACGAGGACATGTTTGTGCTCTATCAAGTTATAGAAGTGGAGGAGCACCAAGTGTATCATCTCCAGTTCCAACCAGTTTATGTGGCGAGATGTGAATGACGCCAGCCAAGGGATTGATGATATCCGGTTCTCCAGCTGAGCTCCCCACCTGGATCGCGAAAAGTCTGTATACATGTACATGGTGAGCTGGGCCTGAAAAGGCTCCACTGATCCAACAGGGTGAGGCATTGTTGTGTTGAACTGACCTTGCCAGTCAGAAATGCTCTGAGTAGGGACTAAAGTCTCTCCCAGCTGTCTTCCAAAGGGTGACACATGCAGGCAACCAGGTTGAACTGGATGCTAAGATAGATGAAAGTCTGCTCCGGCTGAAGACTGGACTTGGGACTATCAGGCCCAAGTGTTTGCAGAGTTCCAGAATGGTCTGTGTATGACACTGTGATATGGCCATGGGCCGCAAGGCTGCTGCCACCGACTGGGGGGGGGGGGGTCTCCATCTGAAAGGATGGGACTTCCAGGAAGCTGTTCAGCATTGACAGGTCTATGACAGGGCGCCATCCTCCCTCCCTCTTGGGGACCAGGAACAGTAGGTTGTAGAAGCGGGGAGAACCTTGATCCTCGACCAGCTCTATGGCACACTTGCTCTGAAGCATCTGAACCACCTCTAGGAACACTGTCTGACACTTTGGGTTCCGCTATGGGCGGTTCGAACCACATGGGTTCTTCGCTTAACAGAGGCCTGTCTTTTTCAAAAGGCAGTGTGTGTCCCCATCTCAGGATGTTGAGGGTAAAGGAATCATCCCTAACAGACTCAGTGCACATGATATGCGGTGAGGCAGCTGCCGGCTGGGCACTGCTCAGAGTCGAACTGTTTGGTGGTTGGCAATCCTGAGATGGTGCAATCCAGTACACAAGAGTCAGGCTTCCCTGTCTTTTTGCCTCAGCTGGAAGGCTTGTCCTGCCCCGAGCGCTGTCCGCTTTTCCCATGCTGCCATGTCCCATAAGGAGCATGAGCCGAGGGGTGAGTGGACAGAGTCTGGGAAATAACGCGCTGCCAGGTTGTGGTGGCCAAGGATGACAATGACCGAGCAGAGTCCGTTAGTGCCTTGGAGCGTGCCTGGTCAGCCAAGCTGGCCTCAAGGTCCTGTGCCCGGCGGACAAGCTCTGCCATCTCTCCTCCAAACAGTGTTCCAGAGAAGAGCGGCTTCATGTAGGCTCTGCAGTACAGAGGGTCTGGCAGCTTCTGACCCTACAGGTAGGCATCCCTCTGCAACAAACGCAGGTTTGCCTCCACTTTGCAAGCGGTCTGGACCTGGTGATCAACTGCATGTAACAAAGACGTCACGAGGAGCGTTGCTTGGTCTAACCAGTCTGGCATCACCTCTGTGATCTGCACAGAGCCCTTGAGGTCATCCAGGAGAGACCTCAAGGTGGCCAAGGAGATGTCAGAGTAGGATGCCATAAGGCTGGATCCTCTGGCATCGTCCTCCAATCATCTAAAGGCCTCAGCAGATGCCATATGGACTTTGGCTGCCAAGCATCAAACTCTTCCCAGTCCAAGTCCACTGGCAGTGAACCCGCTGGGATGATCTGCTCAGGCGCAGAATACCATCTCCCCTGGACATCTGGCTTGAGGAGGAGTCACCCTTGCCTCAGATACCCAACCATTGCTGGCTGTAAGGGAAGCCATGTGCCAGGACCCTTGGCCATGAGCTGGTCATAGAACTCGGTCACGAAAGGTGAAAAAGGGGTGGGGGTGCATTGCCACGTGTCCTCAAGAGACAAAACCCTGGCAGGACAACCCAACAGCCCCATGCCTATCCTCTTGTAGTGGGACCACAGCTTGGTCACCAACCAGGCTCTGAATCAGGGCCTTGACACTGCAAAGCCTGTCAAGGGAGCAGGTGCTGTGTCCATGGGAACAGAAGCCGAACTTTCCACCGGGGCCAAGATCTGCCATTGTCATGCAGGTCTGAGGACTCTGGATTCGCGAGGTGAGCAGTAATGTCACCATGCGTGCTGTTAGGGCAGCAAGGACTTCAGTGGAAGTCATCGCGGCCACAGATGATGCCTCCACCTGATCAGCCCTCAAGGGGCTGGAAAGAGGAGGCTCCCGGGATTCATGTACAGGGTTCTTGGCGGATGCTGACAAAAGTGTTTGCTCACTGGAGGGATCCTGCTGGGTCTCTGGGAGACTCGCATCTTGGACCACGGCTGCTGCTGACTCAGTAGTCTGTCTAGGAGGGGTCTGGAGGGAGTTCAGTGAACTCCCAAGCCTCAGTGCCAAGCGAGAGCTGACTCAAGGCAGAAGCAATGAGCTGCTCAGTCTTCAGAGTCTGCTATGACTCAGCAGCAATGACAGCCAATGCTGAAGAAGGCAGTCTCCTACCGCAACCTTGTTCCTCCCGGAGCTCAAGTTCTGCTTGCTGCTCGAGCGAGAGTGGCATTGTACCCAGCTCAAACATGGCGACCAGTGGAATCGTCAGCTGCTCACTCTGGGGCAAAGCCACCTAAGGTGCAGAGGGCACTGCCATCACTGCTGGTGGGGGAAAGGAAGGTGTCACCTGGACCACCATAGGTGCCAACACTGCCGGGGCCAAACACCCACTGACGGCAGAAGGCGCCCCTACAGATCTGGGTGTCTTCCTTCTATCACCCCTTTGCCTTGGCTTATGAACTGAGCTCTTGGACCCTAGAGCTCAGGAAGTATGCCCAGGGACCAATGGTTTTCCAGGTACTCCGGACTTAACATCCGAGCACTGAGACTCGCCAAGCTGCAACTGGCTTACTGTACTTACGATCCAAGGGCTTAGACTGGCCGAGGTTCCAGAATACCCAGACGGGAACTCAAAAGTTTCCATTTCGGACACACCAGTTTGCATGGCTGATGCTCCAAGCACTCAGACCCAGAGAACGAGATCTCAACAGCTGTAGCCGAGGCTTAGCTGATTTCTTCCAAGAAGTCTCCGTAGAAGCAGCCTGTGGCTGAGAGGGGGCCAGTAATGCACGTTTCATCTCAGTCTGCATCTGCATGCTCTTTGACATAAGTTCCAAAGCAAGGGCAAGCTTTGGGTCAGTGCAAAGACCAGCATCTCTGAGGGAAAAGTCTGATTTTCCTGATCCCCATGAGGTAATCTCGTTTCCCGACTTTTGACTCCAACGTCTCTTCACCTTACTCTCCCGAGGGATTTCTGGGGTCCAAACATCAGCCACATGAGACTGCAGATGAACCATGTAGGCAAGTCTATGCTTTTTCTCATGGGGAGTCGTTGCGGAGGACTCAACAGTCAGCCGTTTTAGCTTGGCATTTGGCAGCTATGGCCTGCCGCCTATGCCTCCCATGAGTCAACTTTCTCTGTCTGCTCTAAGAGCATTCATTTGTCCTCTTTCCAATCGTGGCAGTGTTTGCAAGTTTACTCACATGAACAAACTTGACCCAACTGCAGGCGACAACCATAGCAGTGTGGATGGTTGTCCCAAGCTGCCTTGTAGTGGTTCCAGGAGCCCAATTTCTGTCCACAACCCAACAAGGATGTAGACAAATTGGTCAGTGGATCAACACCCAAAGCTTGAGGCAATTCCTTGGTGTGCGCTGCTTTCCCTCTCACTACGATCTGTTTGTCGAGATGCCATCTTGAATAATCTGTTTCGCGCCAATCACCAGCTTTACTCCCAACTATTTCAGAGGTATCCGCACACATAAATCAGCTATCTCGGTTTCCGAAGATTCCCGGACCACTGAGAAAAGATTTTCCCCAGATTGGGGAGTGCATAAAGCACTAAAATAGTGAGTGTGAACAAAAGTTTACATAGCTTCAACTTGAAAGAGCAAGCCAGTAATGGCGCCCAAAACAGGAAGGATGATATGGGCAGCATGCGCACCGGGAGTGACCACCAGTTCAAAGGACCTGAGAGATGGCACCAGGGGACCGTCAGGTTTTCAGGAATAAAGTGAGTGGGCATTCAGCCCAGAACTGAGGTCTTGGCAAATGGTGGTCAAGAGGTAATGTTACATAAGTAATTTGTGATTTTATTTTGTTCCAGAATTTAAAACAGGAAGCTGCCATAATACTGTGGCAGGCCTTCAAGGCCACGGAGGAAGAAACATTTCTTCAGGCACTTCAAGTTCTACTGGCCTGCCTGCATCTTTGAATTTTTTTTTTTTTTTTGGATGAGAGACAAATTGTCAGTATACCTTGTGTCAGTTGTTTGGAGGGATGTTTTGGTTTTGGTTTTCTTGTGGGGTGGGAGTGGGGGTGGGGGTGGGGGTTGTTTCTTGTTGATACCAATCATTATTGACAGCACTAAAAGGCATACAGCATGATGCTCTGTTATAATTTCATTCACTCCTTCAACATGACCAGTTCAGGAAGTGTAACTTTGCAGGAATGTCAGGATGAGACTAAAAGCTTGCCACAGATGAATGGGCATAAACAATGTTGATAATTTTACCTAGCAGAAAAAGTGCTGTGTAGTTCCACCTTCTACTGTATGGTCATACCTGCTGTATTCGGCCACCCCTCCAAGAGAGAAAAGAAGGCCATAAACAACAGATAGCCTTTCACTCAAGGCAAATGGACAGAGTACAATGTAATCTCCCTGTTGAGACCACCTATAGGACTGAAAATGTGGTTGTATTTGAGGATATGCAGTATGGTAGTCCCTCCTTTGAGAGACCACCCTTAGTGCCATCCAGGAAGTGGTTACATAAAGCAGGTGGTCTCCCAAGGGAGGTTCAATTCTTGCACTACCTGCTTAACAACCAACCATTACCTAGAATTCCTGTGTACAATTTAGATTCAAACATGACTGATGTGCACTTATTACATCCCATGCCATCTTGCCATCATGTGTTCAGTCAAACATATATAAACATATTTTGCTTTGTAAATTGGTTTTGACAATTTATTTTACTCATCTTGTATAAAATTCCTGGGCTTTACTTGTCCGAAATGGGGAATTTTTGGATGGATACGTGTTTTTTTTGGGATCACTTTAGGTGGTCACTGATGAGGTTCTGTAGGTGGTCTCCCAAAACAGGTCAATTATCATAGAAGGTTCTTTTGCAAAGTGAGAATGGCCACATAAGGCAGGTGGTCTCCCAAAAAAGGGGTCTTTTGAAAGCCCCCTCTTTTGGGAGACCACATGCCTTCCATGATCCTTTTCATTGTGCAAAAGCACCTTCTATGGTAATTTATCTCTTTTGGGAGACCAGCTGCAGAACCTGACCAATTACCACCCAAATGGCCCCCAAAAGATCACTTATTCATCCAGAAATGCTCCATTTTAGACAAAAAAAAAACATCAATTTTGTGCAAAATTGGTAAAATGACTTGTCAAAACTAGTTTACAAATCCATGATATATTTATAAAACCAACAAATGAGTAAACACATGACGGCAAGATGGAATGCAGTCTAATAAGTGCACGCGAATCATGTCTGAACCTAAATTATGGATGGGAATTCCAAGTAACGATTAGTTACTGGATAGGTGGTGCAAGGGTCGAACCTCCTTTGGGAAACCACCTGCTTTATGTCACCACTTCTTGGATAACACTAGTTGTGGTCTCTCAATGGAGGGACTACAGTGGTACCTGCTGTATGTGGCCACCCCTTATACCAAGAAAAAGTGGCCACATACAGCAGGTGACCGGTCATAACAGATAGATTTTACAATTTACAAAGAAATTGACTCCCATGTCCGAGCCTAGTAACCACAAAAAGCAATGTGGCTGCTCACGGCAGTGGTTGCATACAGCAGGTACCACTGTACTGTAATTTAATTAAGGACAAAGAAAAATGGGACTCCAAATTGGTGGTCTTTAATATAGAAATGGCCTCTTTACAGAGGTGGTTTTACTTGAAAATTTTACTGCACTTAATTGACATGTGTCCACAGAAATGTAGCCATGGAGAGCATTTGGCCACTTACAGCATGCAGTGACCATATGCAGCAGGTACAACTGTTGGCGAAGAGACCATTGGAACATGCTTCTGTTTGTGTGCAAATATATGTACCAACAAAACCATGGGTAATGTGCTGTAAAAAAAAAAAAAGGACTATGGGGTAATCACTGAACTGACAATGAAACTTGTAATATCAACTGATGGACCCACGTGTAAAACTACATGGCAATGTTTTTCAAAGATCGAAATAAATTTCCAATGGTCGTTCTAAATATGTTTACTGAGAGATCAAAGAGTTCTTATTTCATTCATTAACTAATGCTGATAAGAATCACTGCAACATAAAATTATGTCCAAATAAGGGATGTGAATTTAAGCTGATCAGGTGGGGTTGAATTCTTTTTTGCACATACTCTTTACTGCAGCAAAAGTTGCAAAACTGGTAAAATGAAAGGGATATGGTATTATGTGCTAGTCCGTTCCAGTCTAGTTTTATTACAGGTAAACTCCAACATTCCTCATAAATGAACCAAGCCTCTGTACAGTTGGGTTCATGAACTTTGCAACAAAAACAGAAACTGCCCCTTTGTAATGAATGAGTAGACTTGTGAACTTTGCATGCCAGTGTATTATGAATCAAATACAGCACAGAAAATTTCCATTGTCCAACCTACATAAAAATCACTATTAGTATTTTACAAGGCATTTTAAAATGATCCCTAGTTAGCTATCTTCCTGTGGCATTATGGGCCTATTATATGGGCTTTGTGACAAGGTGTGATCTCTGAATTTTGCTTTAGAGCTACTGACATTGGTCTAACTTTAAAATTATGATAGCCCTTGAATTCAAAAATCAAATTATGTTTTAAGCATCCTTAGTAAAATATTGTAAACAATGGCGACACAACTTGCATATTGCAAATTACTGGCGCAGCACTGTTTGACATCTTTTTAAAGAAAAGGCAATCAAGTAAAGATTAAAAACCCATGGACGTACGATCTGTGCTAAATTCCTTAACTTGAAGTTCATGCATAGCAAAACAAGCCCATGCTTTAAAAAGTACTTCCAGTCTCTACATATCATGAAAAGATTCACCATGCAAAAAAGGATTTATTTGTCCACATTCCTAGTTGTGCCTGTGTCCATACCCAACTCTACATTCTGGGTGATGGGTTACAACAAGTGAGATCAAATTGATAATGCAATAGCAGGGACACGTAGAGACTTCAAATATCTGTTGTCAAAATTTGAAATACAGGCATACTTTGGAAACATTTGGTGTTGGTTGTTTGATAAATTATTTTTAAAATGCTTCTGCCATTTTTACATTTCTTTAGCCAAATGTAAGAAACATTAGCATTTGGCTATTTGGCCATTGGTCAGAGTAGTCTCTCAACAATATTAGAGTGGACAAAAGTAGACACAAATGCTACCAGTAGACCTCTGGTCTAGTTGGCTGTGCTTCATGGGAAGGGTTCAGCAAACAAACAAACAAACAAACAAACAAACAAACAAACAAAAATGAAAACACCTAAATGGGAAATTGCAATACACAGTCAGACATGTAGCTATTTAATCACTGAATGTTTTCCAACCTGGAACTGAAAAATTAAATAAATTAAACCATCAAACTATAAATTTACATATATTTCAGTTTAAGTCACACACACACACACACACACACAAAAAGCAGCCCAAGGGCCTAATGCCCTGCTGACTTATAACCTGATGACCATCACCAAAAAATAATTTCTCAAAAATAATTTCCTCAACGACCTTCAGCAATTAATCAAGGTCATCCATATTATCCAAAATATCAAGCTTCCACATGATACACATTTGTAGTATATTTGTCAACATTCACCTTATTCTTTATCAACATATTTAATTTAATGTCTTTTTCTAAAGTGATTAATGACCAAGAAAAATAAGTCATGTTCACAGAACATATTACAGAATTTGACCATTGGCCTGATACATATTTGGTGTAAATTTTCCAGTTCCATCTCAATTTATTAGCACAATAATGCATTTAATGTTTTGATACCTGTAGTGTTAGTTCCAGTAATTACCACCAGTGCTGCCCCCATGACTCCTTATATGTTTTGTAACCCTGGTGTGTCATAATCTTTTGTCTGTATAATGTTCCTGTAATGGTATATGGATGTACGAACACAAGTTGAGATGTAATGATCATCAAAAAATCATTTCATCAAATGATTGCCCCACATGACCTTCAAAAAGTATGTCAAAGGTCATTCATATTATGCAATACCAAAGTTTCATATATGATTAACATTTGGAGCATATTTGGAAATGTTAGCCTTATTCTTTCTCAATGTGTTGAATTTAGTGTCCTTTTCTACAGTGCTCCATGACGTTGAAAAATATGTCAATGTCACTCATAATTTTGCAAAATTTGACTATTGACCTAATGCATAACAGGTGTCAATTTTGGAGTCCTGTCTCAATTTGTTAACACAAAAATGAATTAAATGTGTTTGTATACATATGACAGTAGTTCCAATTAATACCACCCGTGGCACCACCATGACATCACATGAGATAACAATCTTGCCAGTAATTTGTTGCAGTAATGGTACATACATATATGTCCACTACTTCAGATGTAATGACCATCACAAGAAAAACCTTTTATTGAAATGCAAATGCATTCCATCCATAACTTTGAGACAGTAGGTCAAGGTCATCCAAATAAAGTAGCATCAACCATGTACATATGATACACATTTGTGGCATATTTCTTATCATTAACCTTATTCATTCTCAAAATACTGTATTCAGCGTCCTTTACTTAGTCCTTAATGACCCTAAAAATGGCTCCAGATCCCCAAAATTGAACAAAATTTGACCAATGAGCTAACAAATATTTGGTGTAAATTTTTGCAGTCCTGTCTTTATTTGTTAGCACAATAATTAATTTATTGTGTTTTGGATACAGATGTTAGTTCCAATAATTACTACCAGTGGCACCACCACTACATGACTCCACATCTTAAAGCCTTTTTGTCTGTATAATATTCTTGTACTGGTATATGGACGTGTGCCCACAAATCCAGATGCAATGTTCATCACAAAAAATCCATTTCCAGAAATGTTTTCCCTCTGTGACCTTGAGAAAGTAGGTAAAGGTCACCCATATCTGTAACATTCAACTTCGAAACAATACACATTTGTTGTGCATTTGGGGAAATTAGCTTTACAATTTCTCATGATAATGAATTTCATAAATTTTACCAAATAATGTTGTATATCCCATTTACCTACATGTGGCACCACTAGTTTTGTTCAGATTAAACAGAATTGCCTCAAAAACAATTCCACCAATCATATAAGGATCCATTGAAAATATAACACATTTGAGCATTTGCATTTTTTCTCCACTTTTTGGTCCCTCTACTACGTAATCCACAAGGTGGTGACACTAATAATGAAAAGAACCTAGGTTTTTATCAAAACAATATTTCAAAAAAAAATGTCAAGGTGCTGACTTAGAATTGTAGATCCTAACCTGTTACAAGCATATGTTTATGGACAGACTGAATGACGCATGGACAGGCGTGATCGCATAAGATCTGCAATCTATGGTCAGCAAAGGTAACAAAAGCAAATAAAAAAGGTTTGCTTCAAAGCAAATATGTCTGTGTACCTTCAAAGCCTTGCATAAATTAACATGCAACAATATTGACTTCATGTCCATAGGCTGTACCTGCATCAAAACATAAGAAAGCAAGAGAATCACTCTGGTGGTCTTTTAAATGTTGAAAGTATGCCCATAACCCAACTTTAAATAAAGAAATAATTCTGCATGGGAACTGAAATTGGACTGATACTTTATCTGCAATAATTTTAAAGATATTCAACATTTAAATTGATTATCATAACTTGAAATCCTACATTTTCTTCACCGTTCATTGGATACATTGGAATGGCTCCTATGTCTATTATAGTTTTGAAGATATTCAATACTTGAATTGTTCAAGCATTCTATATGGCATAAATTAAAATTCTTCAACTTTTGTTTGTAGCAATGTACACCAGGTAACCCAACAGTATGAACTAATGAATTGAAGTTGGCATGACACCTCTAATTATAATAGTTTAGATAATATTCAACATTTTTTAATTGTTTGAGTGTTCCTAGTTAGCATAAACCAAAATTCTGCAACTATTGTTTGTGGTTTATTAGATGTGCCTGCAGCATAAAACTGCAAATTGAACTTGGAATCGCACCTCTACCAGTGTTTCTATTAACCCCCAAATGGGGGTATATTACCCTTTCAAAACCTGAAATACCCTCTGAGAAAATTCTTAAGGGTCAGAAGTCTTGTTTATTTACATGGAAAATTGGTGAAAATCTAGTCTTCTCATCTGATTTTCTCTTCTCGTGACCTCCTGAAAATATTACCAACAGGAAACACTGCTCTTCCTATACTAGTTTTGAAGTAATTCAACATTTAAATGTTTCAAATGCCTCTAATTACCATAAATTAAAGTTCTACAACTTTTATTTGTAGTTCATATGATGCACCTACAATACAAACCTTACAATTGAAGCTGGAATGACACCGCTATCTAGAATAGTTTTGAAGATGCTCGACATTTTAATTCTTTGAGTGTCCCTAATAAGCATAAATTGAAACTCTCTAACTGTTGTCTGTGGTCCACAGGATGCACCTACAGCATAAATTGGAAGTTGGAAAGGCACCTCTACCTTTGATATGCTTTGAAGATATATAACATCTGCACTTTTCTTCCGAACACCCCTAATTAGCAAAAATGTATATTCTACCATTTTTCTTTGTGGTTCATTGGACCTCGCATCCCATGAATTCAAGTTGGAATGGCACCTCCAACAGTTTTGAAGACACTTAACATATATTAATTGTTGAAGTGTACCTGATTTGCATAAATTGAAACTAAAACTTTTTTTTCTTTCATGGTTCAAAGCTTGTGCCTACAGCAAATTTATAAAGTGAACTTAGACTTGCACCTCTAATGGTTTTAAAGATATTAACCATTTTAATTGTTCAAGTGTCCCTTACTAGCATAAATTACAAGTTATCAAGTGCACAATTAATTTCATGTCAGTTGTCCAGTGACCTTGGGAAGGAGGTCAAGGTCACTCATGTACTGTCTGATTGTGGCCCTCAAAGAGGATCATAACCATGTAAAACATCGAAGTCCAGGCTAAAATAGTTCTCAAGTTATCATCTGATGAGTAAATGCACTTCAGTTACCCTGTGACCCTGAGAATGAGGTCGAGGTCACCCACTTACTGTGTAACTCTGCCTGTCATACCCTGAAGTGTTCCTATGCAATATTGAATCAACTGGCACAGTGGTTTTGAGAAGAAGATTTTTTAAGATTTGGCAAAAAAATGCACACAAAAATTCATAAAAATGCAAAAATCACCCAAGCATAACTATTTGAACTCAGTAGAGGCTCACCTAAGGTACACCGCTCCAAGTTTGAAGTGAATCTGGTTAGTGGTTTTGGAGAATAAGTCAAAATTGTTAATTACCGTAACAATTCCTATTCACTTACATAGCAACTGTATGCATTAACCGATAAGTACCCGAACTGAAAAATTCATCAAAAATCCGACATTCACAGTAACGCCATCTCGCGAAAAACTTTGGTTGACCCTTCTACAATGAACATTTCCACCAACTTTCAGCATAATCAGAGTGACAGTTTTGCAGAAGAAGTAAAAAATAGCAAAAACACACTTTTTTGCAGAAAAAATATTTGAAAAATCACAGCACCACCTGGGGTCCCCAGAAGCCTCCCTAAGCAATTTTGAATCAATTAGCCAAAAAATGAACAAAACAAATCCAAAAATCACTAGAGCATGACCATTTGAACACACTTAGAAGAGACCCACCCATGGTCCATCCCCACCAAGTTTGAAATATCAATCAGGTCAGTGGTTTTGGAGAAGTCCAAAACTTGAATTACCATTACAATCCCCATTCACTTGAATAGTAATCAATACGACTCTATGCATTAACCATTAGGTCACGAGAGAAGTTAATATAGGTTTGCCTGCTCCCCAATCGTTTTTCTTTAAAGAAATAAAATAAGTTTAAACCAACCAATAAGTTCCCGAATTAAAGAATTTGTACTTTATAGCCACTCAGCTACCGTAAGTGTTGGCATTGCAGACTGCCAAGCTGCAGACAAGCGATGATTTTCTCATTTGTGGCCAAAAGCAACACCACCACCACCACCGGGAAAATCAGACTAACATTTGTTTCTAAAATTTTTCTCACCTCTCTTTGGACTTTGAGTTCGATGTCATGATGTGACCTTCGCCTTTCCTGGTACTTATTTATTCTTTGATAGAATCTGGATGACCCACACACACACGACTGTCTATACCCAATACCCATCAGATCTAGGACAAAAATCTAACACCACCACCCAAATTTTCTGGGGTCCCTTCACTCTATCTAGTACTGACTGTTCACATGTTAAGAGCTTCAAGCGGGAAGAGGGTCATTCCTGAAAAAATGCCTATTGTTTACATGTATGAGGCATATTTCAAGTGGCAGTACTTCAAAAAGCATTTTAGCCATATGTCCAAAATTTTCAGTACCGTAATGTTAAAACTTAGTTCGGTACCATCGGATTTAATCCTTTTGTCAATCTTATTTGAAGACCACTTAATAAAATATAACATTAATTTCCCACATATAATGATGTATCAGAATAAATCCTTAATTTGATGATCGCTTACTAAAATCTAAAATTTATTTCTAATGATGTAGGAAGTAATGAATTTTTGCTAGTTTTGGTAAGTGGCTGGCAGAGTTCAAGTTAAAGTAATTTGGGATGTAATAAAAAATGTTAGGAATTTTTGTTAGTTTTGGTAAGTAGCAGAGTTCAAGTAAAATAATTGTTAGGAAATATTTCAGCTTTTGGGTTGCACAGTTGAAGTGACAGAGAGTATGTTAAGGAATTGCGGAAAGTCAATGTTAGGAAATATTGTTAAATTTGCTACATGTTTGACTGTTTAAGTGAAAACACGTACAGAGAATGTAAATGTTAGGAAACAATGTTAGTTTTGTTCCGTATCACACAGCTGAAAGGAGTCAACTACTGCATTGAGGAAAGTACTGGTTAGGAAATATAGTTAAATTTGGTACATGTTTAGCTCTTGAAGTGATTAAGTAAAAACACAACGAACATAAATGTTAGGAAACCGTGTTACTTTTGGTTCTTTTCGCACAGTTGAAGTGAAACAACTGTTACATTGAGGAAGTAACTGGTACTCCTAGGAAACATTGTTAACTTTGGAACATGTCTGACAGTTTAAGTGATTTAAAGTAAAAACACTGAGAAGGTAAATGTTAGGAAACATTGTTAGTTTGGGTTCGTGTCACACAGTTTATGTAAAACAGCTCTGGCATTCAGGAAGGTAAAGACTGCAAGCAGGAAATTCCCTTTGGTTTGATAGCTGTCAAACAGAAAATAAACCAAGGAAGGTGTTTGCCTGCATGTATTTGGGGGTGTGCAGTCAAGGTGGAAAAAAAAAATGTTATTGTAATGGGTGTCTGAAACACACATGGTATATAAAAATTTCTCTCTCTGCACTGAATGTTGACAGGCATAGATTTTCTTATTTAGTTCTTCAAATCAAGCATGGTTCACGCATCATAAGCCCTGCATGGAGCTCAGAGTGGATGAGAGCAAGGCTCTTCATCAAACATTTGAATAAATCATGCATAAAAAATAAAAATAAAATCCTCCCTTACATCCCATAATTAAAAAAGAAAAAAGTGATGATCAAGATCTATTTTTTATGGGGCCTAATCACAGCAGCACCACCTAGTGAATGCACTTGGTCAGACCAAGTCAAGGTACATCCCCACCAACTTTGCACAGAATCCAGCATGCAGTTTTGGAGAAGTCAAAGACTGCACAAAACTTCAGTTTTTTTTTTAAAAAGATAAATAAAAAAGTGGAACCACATGTTGAACAAATTGCAGTCTAAGGGTTGCCTCCAAAGCAGACCCAAGCTGCGTATTTTGTCTACTCCGCTGGTGTAGTAACATGGAACTTGGTCTGCTTTGCAGGCAAGTCTTAGGGACACTATGCATGGGATTTTGAAGTTGACAATAGTGTTCGGTATACCGTAGAGTCTATAGAGAGGTGTTCAGTATTGGGAGGTAACATAAAATTGGGACCGAGAAAAAGTGTTCAATAAGGACTCTGAGGCGTTTGGTACATAGAGGTGTTCGGTAATGGGGGTTTCACTGTACAACTTACCAAGACAGTGTTATCTGCTTCCCTGCAAGACCACGGCATTTACCGAATGGCATAAATATTGTGTGCAGTCACGCGGAGAATCACATAAATATTGTGTGCAGTCAAGGTCAAGGAGCTGTCGACTTAAAGTCATGACGGCTCCCGTGAACTGACTGCCCGAGTCTGAAAAGAAGGTTGTAAGTCGCAACTAGACTGGGGACTACGCGCAAAGCGCTATTTTTCTGTCCAACACCAGTGGTCATAAATTATGATTGAACAAAATTAAATTCACGTTTAACAACAGTAGCACACAATGCGTTACGCCAGGGCACCAGACAGGTAACGCCCACTTCATATACGTGTTACAACAAGAGATAACGCATTACAACACAAATGTGACAACATCGAGTCTCTTGATACCCATGTGTTACCTTTCTCAGGTGGGAAGTTAGTCACAGAACGCATGCGTCGTGACCTGATACGAAAGACACGCATGCGCGATCCTCCGATTGTCCCCGGCACAATTCCCTGAGGGGATGAAACCACCATTATATTTACTGTATATTTTCATATTAGCATAAAGGCGTATAACTTTTGTTGCGTCACTTTTTAAAATAAAGTATGCAGTTGGTGATGTGCAGACACCTTTCATTGAAAACATTCAAAATAAAAAAGGCGAGTCTATAGATAGAATCAAAAGTTATGCCAGTGTTTACCTGTCATAGCCAGGAAACACGTGCTCCGAGCACGGCTTGCCAGCATTACGTCACTGCGTATGAATATGTGATTTGCCCTCTGTTTATAAAACTCTTCATGGAAAAAATATCTGTCAAACCATACAACACAAACAGGCTGATAAGCTCATGTAATAGTCTAGCTGAAACAGTGGGTTAATTACAGGTAAATGGCCCCCAAAGGTGTCAGCACATGACAACCAAGAACTATTTAGTGCGGTAACCTGCACCTGATTGGCCGCAATGGTGTATTCATACCTGAGCTTCAGCCAGCTGAGTAGGACGGTCGGTTGAACTTGTTTGGGTGACTTTGAAGACTAATAGCGGTCGAGGGGGAATAACACTTTATCATGGGACTTATGAAGATATTGGCCAACAGAGTGCTTTTCCAAGCAAAGGTGAGAAATGATTAAAAAGGCTTGAGAGCAACTCCTTTACATTCATTGCCACCGGCCATTTGGTTCACATGTCTTTGACATTGAACCCCAACTTGCATGCTTCATCGTTCACAGCAAGGAGTCGAGATAGGCTTGTTCACTGCATGTTCTGCTCGAAAATAAAAGCGGTTAGGATGGTACTGTTCATGTCAGTGAAGTGAAGAACTGTATAGTGTCATGTGGTACTTGTGTGTAATAATTCGCGAGAATAACACACAATCTGTCAAAGTTCTCAAACCGGCTGGCAATGCACGAATGCCTTACAATTCCATCACTCTGGCCTGCAGTGCATGTAATATGTATTTCGGACACAGGAGCACCCCAAGTGGAGTTGTGGCCTATGATGTACTACAAAGTACAAAACCACAGAAAAAACGAATGACAAGTTTATACTTAAAAGAAAAAACAGGAAAACCGGAATTGGTAGACTAAGCCTTCGCTGCCGCCTCAGGCCTAGCCTTTAGATCTGATGGAATTAATCTATAGTAATCAGAATCAGCAGATTCTTGGATTCACCATCCTGGCACTTGTCTTAAGGCACTCAGCGCATCAAAAGGCGTGAACAGCATGCATTGACAACAAGAAGTAGGGTCAAACAAGCCCGTAGCACCCTATATATTGTATGTAAAACATGCTGGACCCCAAGAGTCAAAAGTGCAGTTTCCAAACTTCAAATCTTTATTAAACCCCATGTACTAATAGAGTAGAGTATAGTTTAAAAGCATCAGTGATTTTCAACTCAAAACTTCTGTCCAGCTCTGAGTGATTTGCATCCAAAAAAGGCCTATTTAACATGGGAATACACACTTGTATCCACCTAGTAGAGATTTGTAGGTCAGTGCCTGTGATGTCATGGTGAAACCAAGAATGGCTCAAAGTGCCAACTATCTGACTTTCCTGAAAAGAAAAGAAAAAATGAGAATACAGCACACATACTTGTTCAAACCCATACCCATAATTTAATATTGCTTAACTTAAGGATCCAGAACCTGGTTCACTAAAACATGATGCACAGAATATGCCATCAATCAGTCAATAGATTTTAAAAAATTCTATTTTGTGATTTCGTTTTACTGTTTGTGCCCTAGAGGGTGCTAGGAGCCTAGGTATTGATGTACTTGGTCCCTTGTGAAGATTTTATGCATTTGCTTATTATATATTTTTTAAAGGTGTTTAAATCTGTGCTAAGTGTGGAAGAACTTGCATATGAAGACATATTTGATGCTGCTGCATTGTAATGTTCAGACCAACTGGGGTACATGCTGCTGTGTACATGAACCAGGTACACAACAAAAGGGTGCAGGGACTGCTGGTGCCTTTAGTCAAATGCTGGTGTTCAAATTCTGCAGCAATTACTGTTTTATTTCCCTATTTGGCTACAAATTTTGAAGGCCTAGACCTGTTCCTGATAGTGGACATGTAATTTTTGCAGGTGGGACTATAAGGTAGTATATGTAACTTATTTAACCACATCTCATCTGCTAAGAAAGGTCTCATGTTGCATGTGGTCTCAAAATACAGGTAAACTTAAGAAAAATTGATGAGCACTAGTGTCACGAATGGGCAGTCTGAAAAAGACATGGTCAGTCACAAAAGGTAGACTTTAGAACATGCACAGCTACATTGATGTGATTGAAGCAAATAGGCCCTTTGGACCGCTGGAGATTTCAAATCAGTTTTAATGAGAATAGTCGAAAGACCTACCATGATCATGAAATGTGAAAGTTTATTCAGGAAATCAACCTCACTGTCATTCCCTATTGTTACATCACAATTAAACAACCAACCAATGGTTGCCTTGCTTTGTTACTTTGTGTTACTTGTAGTTTGTATATATCATAGGTACATCCTGTACCTTCCTGTGTGGTGTGCCTACAACACAGTGATGATGGAATAAGTACTTGTGACCACATGTTGACATTGTTACTTGTGATCTCTTCACCAGGCTGTGTTTCATTCACTTGAATGGATTCCCTATTGACCTGCAGCAATATGGTAGGCCTAATGGCAGTAATAAAATTTTACTGTGATGATTGTCATGTTTGTGTGGGTAATTAATTGATTGATTAGTTTTTTAAACATTGTTGGTGTCCAGATTCTACTCTGTGTAAACAGCAGTCCCTCCTTTGAGAGACCGCCCCTAGTGCCACCCAAAAGGCGGTCACATAAAGCAGGTGGTCCCTCAAAAGAGGTATAAATAACATGAAAAGTACTACAGAAAGACCTGACAACTGGGGTCTCTCAAAGGAGTGGTCTTTCAAAGGAGGGACTACTGTATATCAGAATTAATTGTGGTGGTCCCTAGGGCCTTTAAGGGTGCACACCTTGGACAGGTTGAAAGATGGTCTCAATGGAGGTCAAATTACAGAACAGATAGGAAATGACCTTATGAATGTGTGGTCTTATAAGCCTCTTAAGGGAGGTGGCCTGTCAATAGAGAGGTGTCAAATTAGGGAAAATTGTATTTGATTTTAGTAGCTTCATCATTTCTCACATGCATGGACATATATTATGATAAATTGAAAAAGAAAATGGTAAGGAGTGAAAAGTCAATTGTCTGGTTAAATTTCACAGTGAGTGAACTATTTTCTGACTTGTTAACTTAAATTGCAATGCACTGACACTAGAGTCCCTATCTATTTCTGATGTAATGTTTTGTTGAAAAGACAATAACATTTGATCCACCCCCACCCCCACCCCCCAAAAAAACCATTGACATATTGAGAAGAAGAAAAAAACACTCAAGATCTGAGCCTGTCATTTTGCAATTGTGTGTGTGTGTGGTTTTTTTTTTGTTTTTGTTTTGTTTTTGAACTGTTTTTACTGCCTTGTATCAGTTGATACAAGGCAGTAACATTGGATTATTAAATTGCTCATGACCAGGTTCTTTGGTAAGGTTCTTGCCTAGGTAAAATTTTTGTAAGCATGGGAATGGTTGAGAAATGTTAAGTTGTTCATAGAGTTGCAAAGTGCCTCCACTTTTTAAAAACCTTATTCGGATTTTAAAGCAGAACTTCTGCTCAACTTCAACCAGCTGTGTGCATATAATACACACTGGACCAAGAATTAAAAACAAAAAAATAAAAAATTTTATAGATGTTAATTTACTTCTTATCAGACGTAGTGTACGTAGTATGTGCAGTGATTGGTACACATGATTCTTTCGTTTTTCAGAGCACTCTGCCGGCATTGTCAGCTGGGGTGAGACAGTTATCTGACAGCACGGTAAGTGACACCTCCATTTTTTGAAGTGTCAGCTTTGATAGGAATGGGGTCGATGCGGACAAGTTTGGTAAAATCCAATGATAAGTACTGTGATAATTGTATAAGTAATATTGATAAATGTTGACCACGATAATCCCCGAAACTAGATAAGGAATTACCTGACATTGTCCTTTAAATTGGGTCTCATTATGCCTTTCCATGAGAGGTGTCTATTGTGAAGAAGTGTTTCAATAAAACAGGGTATTCTCAACCAAGAAAATATTCGGAACCTAGAAAAATTTAATTTTCAGCATTTTAAAAATGTTTTATTTTAAGGTAGGCTTATTTTGAAGCATAGTGAAGACTTTTTCAAGATCTACCACAGGAACACCAAGTCCCAGACAAGGACAATTTGAAAGTTGACATCTTTTTATCATGTTTGGGTCAATTTTAGGACTATAACGGGCTTGTATTAGGCCTATGATACATAAAATGTATCATAGGCCTAAAAGCTACAGTGCTTCGATATGATGTATCGGTACTCTTCTGGTTTCATCGGTAATTGTGTTGATGAGGGGTAAAACTTTCTGTAAATGTCATTCTTATTTTTGCTTTGTGTATTGAAATGTACAAATCAACCCAAACATGAGATAAAAATTTTATAGCATGCTTTGTAGATGATATGAAGTAATCAACTCGCATTGGATACCATATAGCAGAACTCGTTGGCTTCACTCACTCATTCTGCTATATGGCATCCAGTGCTCGTTGATATACTTCATATTGTCAACAAAGCATGCTATAATCTATTTTTATATATCTATATATATATATATATATGGTTATGCAACATATGTTACCATGGCCAATCTGTTTGATTTTTCATCAGATGAGCTTGGGTGAAGGACAAAACAAGTCTGACGAATTCTTCTCATAAGTGGCACATTTGCCTTTTTTGTCACGCATCAGGTCAAATTTAGCTCAGCTGACTTATTAGCCAGCTGCACTCATAAGATAGTCAATCATCCATCATCTGTCCATGATTCATTCACTTTACAAATCCATGTACCAACATTGACCTACTTTCTCAAGGTAAGACGAATAGCTCTGGGCAATTCATTTCAGGAAATAATTTTCTTGTGATGGTCATTACATCTGAATTTACGGACACACAGTGCAGTAATATTATACGGACAAAAGTCTGTGAGATATGAAGTGATGGCGGTGCCACTGGTGGTAACTATTGGAACTAGTAACATAACATTATAGGTATCAGAAATACATTAAATTTATTTTAAATGCCTGACCATAGGTTGCAGAGATGTGATCACTCATGTCTGTCGGTCCATCAGTCAGTAAACTTTTGCTTGTGACTGTGATACATTCAACTGCTTTCAATTTAGTCCCATGTAACTTTCAGAACTTCAAAGGGTATAGAAGTCAGGATGGGTTTGATATAGATGTCGCCACTTGTAGTATTATGTAATATTTGTACCTTGGAAAATAGACGAATTTTGAGAATGTTTTTCCGTTCAGTTTTGCGTGTATCATCATGAAACTTTACGGGAATGCCGATCAGGCAAAAAGACAAAAATGTGCCAAAATATGGTGGTGCCACTGGTGATATTCAGTGAACCTAGCATCATAGGTATTAAAACTACATTTAATTCATGATTTTGATTATATAAATTCCAATGTAATAAATTTACATCAAATTTGTTTTAAGTCAAATGATCAAATTTTGGATGACCTTGACATGTATTTCTAGGATGTAGTAAAGGACACTAAATTTGGCCTGTTGATATACTAACCCTTTCCCCCTGAAACCGGCCAAAACAGGCTGGTGGTCATGTGTTTTCAAGATCACATGCCTCAGGGCAACAACTTTCCTTGGCATGAGTTGGGCACTGAGTGTCAATTCAAGGGGGAAAGGGTTAAAAGGCTAACAATACCTGATGTACCATGAATGTGTATCATGTATGGAAGTTTGATATGGTATATAATGTGGTGACCTTGACCTGCTTTCTCAAGGTCACAGAGGCAATGTATTTCAGGAAATGATTTTGTGGCCATGTCCATAGCATGCTAAACTGAAAAGGAACTGCAAAACTTAGACCAAACATGCATTAGGCCAAAGGTCAAATTTTGTGATCTGTTGTCTCTGTTTTTTCAAGGTCATTGAGAACTCAAGAAAAGGACACTACATTCAATACTTGATAAAGATTAAGGAGAATGATATCAAATATATCACAATTGTGTTTATGTGACAGTTTGATGTTGCGTAGTGTGGATGATTGACTGATTACTCAGGGTCATGGAGGGAATGCTTTTCAGGAAATTAATTTCGTGGTGATGGTGATCAGATTATATGTCAGCAGAGCATTAGGCCTATGGTCCTCATCTTCTGATTATCAATTGAGTTGAAGCTACAGAGTTCAATTGGACTATACATTAGGTCAGTAGTAAAATTTTTGCAAAATTATGAGTGACCTTGATCTATTTTTCAAGGCCTTTAAGGACTGCATGAAAGGACACTAAATTCAACTTGTTGAGAAAGAGGAAGACATTACCAAATATGCAGCAAAATGTTTATTATGTGGAGCTTGGATATTGCATAGTATGATAATGGAGAACTTGACATACTATCTCCAGCTTATGGAAGGCATGCATTTCACTGGATGATGATTTTGCAGTGTTGTCCCCAGCTTTTCAGGAGGGCAGGGCACCTCTCATCTAAAAGGGCACTTTTAAAGCACACAATGACAATCAAAAAGGGCATCCAAAAGTAGCAGTCCAAAAAAACAGTCTTTTTTGTTGTTTTTATGGAAATAGTTCTGAATTTGTATCTTATACTCCTGGTCAATAGATAAATTAATACATTGTTTTTCCAATTAGTTTAAATTGTATTGAAATTGTATGATAAAATGAATGTAATTGCCCAGAACATCAAAAAACACGAGAGAAAAGGGCAGGGAGCTAAAGAAAAAGGCAGGGCAAATCTCCCTTCTATTTTAAGCTACAGACAACACTGATTTTGTGTGTGTGATGGTTTTGACTCTGTTATGATGTCAATCACATAATGGCTCCCAGTCTACTAGGTGGTGGAGGTGAATTAAATTACTGTGCCAGTTGTCACAATGATGTGACATGTTTGTCTGGTCGACAGGCCATGTGTACTGGATATGGCCAAAGAAACATGTTTTTCCCAGTAACCCCTTGCAGAGAAGAGTCTTCCCATGCACTTAAATATTGGCCATGTCTGGATCATAAGTTCAATCTGTTTATGACCTACATTTAGTATATTATATGACACTGCTAAAAAAGAAAAAAAAAACTCTACCCCCTCCAAAAAAAAAAAGAAAGGTACCAACCATTTGAAACTATCCTGTTGACGAACAAACAGTTGTAAAAGAGTATAGCCTGTGGTCCTGAATTGCATGTAATTTTTTGAAAACTGACCAAGACAGTAGGCTTCTACAGAGCCGCAGAGGGGACATGAGAGAAAAAAATATTTTTTGCATTCCCTCGCACTAATTATTTTTTCTTTTACTTATATCCCTTGGGCTCAAACATGGAGCCCAAGAGGGGACATGAGGAAAAAAATACTTTATTGCATTCCCACACAAAACTTTTCTTCTATGAGGAACGCGAAACTTTGGCGAGGGAACGCAAAGCTTTTACGTGGGAACACAAAATATTTGTGAGGGAAAAAATAATTCTTTTCATGGAAGGACATAAATTTTAAAGCTTCAAAGCTATTATAAGTAAATGTGCCATTCCGACTTCCATTCATAGGTTTGTGTTGTAGGTGCATCCGGTGAACCATGAAGAAAAGTTCTGCAATTTTGATTTATACATGTACTTATTTGGGGGACTATGGAAATTTGAATTGTTATGGTCAAAACTATTTTGCATAGACGTGCCCTATTGTTTCACATCCAAAGTTTGGCCATCATCAGTTTTGTTCAGAGCTAAGCACTGAGGTCCCACCAAAGCTAGACTCTCTGCAACATGTATAGCCTTATCAGTGAAATTGAAATAATGCAAATTATGAGCTACAATAGCAGACTTGCATACAGCTATATACATTATACATGTACATATTTGTGATAGAGCAGACATGCAACAGCCATGATCTGTCATCTGTAGCCAGTTACACATGTGCAGGACTAGGATTTGTTGTTTAGACTCATGTCTGACAGAACACCTTTTTTGCCACCAAGTGGTTATCATTTTGTCATCAGTCTGTGCTGTAGTGTCGATAGTTGTCCATAAATGAATCAAAGTTGCAATAAAAAGTGCACAGTACTAGCATTAGCTAACGTTTCTTTCTACCTGACCAAACATTGTTTGTTTGCTGACAGTTGACGTTCTGTTTTATCCAGAATTCTTCATTCCATCTGGTATTTCTTTATTTTATTTTTTATTATTTTTTTTATATAATGCCGAGCTGTATTGTGCCACATTTTCCCCTGATGTTTCATATTTTTTGTCATGCAGCTTTTCCAATTTCAATTGGAGTGTACAAATCAACAGCCTCTATGCACACAGAGGGATTTACATGTACTTTGAAGTAAATCTTCTTTTCTAGTTAGCCCTGTCTTTGTTGAACACAGTTGTCACATGTCAGACCAATTCAAGTGGCTGGGGTCAGTAGGTCAGTGCTTCACTGGAAACCTGTGGAAATGAGGCCACATTTTTCTCTCTCCCCCCCTCCCCCTTTTTTAATTCTTCGATATACTTGATACTAGAACCATCATGTGGCCTGGTTGAGTGTCATATGATAGCCACAAGGTACTGATGTACTGTGGCATTTTCTTTGTTTGAATTAGCTCTTTAATAAATTTAAGAATTAAAGGTCATACCATATGAAGTGGGTGTCATCTGGGATGAAAACATTTTTTTTTTTTTTAATGTCATAACTATTAAATAGCAATGGATGTATGTATGATTTCAGCTTTACTAAGTGTTTAATGTGGTGGGTATTTTTCAAAGTTTCCATCAACCAGTTTTTGCTGTATGCGCCTGCAGGTTGTAGTTGTAAAACCTGCATATATACCATGGACCATCAATTGCTATTATCCAGGATCTGCTGGAGTAAACTATTTTCTGTGAATATATTTATTTTTAGAGTGTAAAAAAAAATTCATGGTTTTGAATTTCAGGCATTTAGTTCGAGCTTATCAGTGACTAAAGTTGAACTACTTTTTTAACAAACTGCTGAAAATTATAAGGTAATACATTCATGTTCTGTGTAAAAAAAAAGAAAAAAAACCCAAAAAACTGTTCATTTCAAGTACCAGCACACCTGTAGTTACACAGAATATCATAATCCAGGTCTACAGCTTTCTGCAGCACACTTTGGGCACAATAAAGTTGTTGACTCAGTCAAAAATGTAGCAATAAAAGAGTTAAGACTGTGTTGAAATGCACTTTAACATAGAGGATATAGGCAAAAATAATTATTTAGCAATAATTTGGTGAACTGACAGTCGATTGATCCCCATCTTGTAAAGCCCCCACAAAGGAGAACCCACCCCGCCCCGGAAGGCTGCTTTTCTATGGGACAAAGATGAAGTTTTCATTGTTTTTACCACCTCAAGAGAGGTCACCCCTCTTATAAGGCCACAATTCTGGTGCATTTGGGGTGGCCTTATAAGAGGGAGACCACCATATCCAATGAATTATGAAAATGGTTTGCTTGTGCAGCAGAGTATATCACAGTATAAATCATTTATGCATGAACTAACAGTGATGAGCAAATTCTTTTGTAATGTTCCTCTGTGAGCATTCATGTTAATGCAGGATACGTACAGTCGCCATAATTAAAATGATCAGCGTCAGTTTGCTGCAAAGCATGCTGGTCCCAGTGGTCATCACATCCGCTAAAAGCGATAGCATCAGTACAGGAAAACAAGGGTTAATGCAATCACGTCATCACTTGAAAGATGGATGCTATAATAATTCATCAAAATACAAATTGGCCCCTGTATAAGTTGCAATACATTGTACAAAATATTGCCAGTTAGATTTTTATGCAGGTTGTGCACAATCACATGCATGATTGAAGCAGTCAGTTCTTCATGAAAATGACATTTTTCACAAAAGTTATGATGTTCTGTAAATCCTGAAATATGCAAGCTGCAAAAACAAAAGTGCCCCTTTTGTATTGGCCATTAGTAGACATTTCCAACAACATATGATATGATATGTTTTTCTTTAAAACTTCTAGAAAACCACCAATATGCATAGCAAAGGAAATAGACAGTGCGCTACAAATGCGATAGGCGGTCGAAGGTGGCGTCCTGTCGTAAAGCATTCCAGTTTACCGTGTTATGTCGTTGAACATTTCACTTGATCAGAATTTTTGAATGCGTTGGTTAATTTCTTTCAAATAAAGAGCAAGTTAAAGCTTAACTTGCATACAATGCGAATATTGAGCTCAACCCAATGATTTAAATAATATGGGTGAGGTTTGTGCTGGTTGTGCACGATCTATGGTCAAATGCATGCACTACAAATGGCCGCTGTCCGGCAGCAGGCATTTTTGGCATCATGAACCTGATCTTGCAATGATAAGAACTTCCCTACAGTTTGGTACATTTTTTTCAAATAAACTTTATTTTGAGGTCAATGTAGCATAGTAAAAGTTCAACACAGTTTTAATAAGATAAAGAAGAGGTAAATACTGCATAGGTGATCTTATACAGATGATGTATAGGCCTAGCTTATTTAAATGATAGTGTCTTAATAATGATACGCCTACTTGTGAAGGAGCAGGTGCTGATTTTTAGCAAATGAAATATGTTTTTGTCAAGCAAACTGGGCTTAATGTTGTCTTTTCATCATTTTACTGGACGCAGTAAAATAGTTCCTGGTATCGAAGTTGGGTTCAAGTGTACTGAGTTTTGCATGTTGGCCATACTGCCTTCACTGTGACTAAACTACTGGGACCAGTATGCTTTGTGCGACTGACATTTAGTTGAGGTATACGCATTGGACTCTGCATATCCCGTATTGCATGAAATACTGGTACTAGTGGTGGTGTTTGTAAAACTAGGCTGTATCTTGTTTCTTGGGAACTCTCCAAGCAAAGCATCTTGTCAGGTCAGGTTCATAATTTGCATGAGAAGACATTGTCCAAAATCACATTGATGTATTTCACCAGTGTGGTACAACCATGAAGACAATCACTGGGTTCCCACAGGTCCTTGAAGTGCTTGAAAGTACTTGAATTTGCTACATTCATTTTCAAGGCCTTGAAAATCCAGAATTTTGGACAAAGGTCCTGGAAAAGTCCTTGAATTTTATTTTTAAGCATCACCCAATGAGGCAAGTTGCCAAGAAATATGAATATTTTTCACAAAATTTAGAATTTATGAACTTGAATCACATTAAGATGAACACACTCTGCTGTCATTTTCCTCTGAAGTGGCTGGCAAATTTCATTTGTCAAAATGTAACACTGCAAATTACAAAGTATCTTTTTGCTTTTAACCCCCTTTTAACCCATGTAGGTTTGACAGTTCTTATCAAAGCAGGCCTAACTAATTATGTGAGCCATATTTACATGTACAGCCTACATTCAGGGACAAATACACTGTATCAAACATACAGGTAACAAAGTACACCACCTTCCTAGAAAAGAAACTGGGGCATTCTTGTGAAAAATGTGCATGGGGATAGGTACATCTTCAGGTCTATAATTTTATTTATATGTAGTTGTGGCAATTTGATAGACTAGATAGAGTCAGTTTAAGGAATACAACCCATACTGGCTGTAGGCCTACATAAGTCACAGTAAACTCATAAAATAATCCATACGGAAATTATCTTTAAAAAGGACTTTTGGTAATATGATCCACATATAGGCTTCTGTGTAAGTTTGTGGAAAGTCTACTGCCTATTTCAAAAATTGAGTCTGATTCATGTATGGTTGGAATAGATAATAAATGTGGAATGAGATGCATTGGTCTTATTAGTAGAGGGTTGAAAAGTGATGATATGAACAATTTGTCTGTTGTGTTCTATTGCTGGATCTGGTCCTTGAAAACTTGATTTAAGTGCTTGAAAAAGTCCTTGAACTTACTTTTCATGAACCTGTATGAACCTTGCAATCAGTACAAATGTGAGCTGTGATGCACTGCAAAAGGCTCAATAAAATGTTTCATTGGTCTGTTGAGCACAGGTAGAGCTTATGACCTTGAAGCTGAGCTCACTGTTTTCTTTGCACCTGCCGGCATATTTTGTACATTATATGATATAGACTGCAATATTCTTTGCTCCTGGCCCAGTTAGGCTTGACCAGTGTTGACCACACGTGGTGCACTGGCAGTTACCAAGTACGTGGATGATGACCTCAGATGGCAGCCAGAGCTACCTGCTGACACTGTAAATAACATCTTTAGCCAAGTGTGGTTCAAAGGCTGAAGTACGGCTCATGTGCACTGGCAGATCGAGCAGTCAGAAATGGCTACTGTTTCAAAATATGTACGCTGTTGGTAGTTGTGCATCATGTCGATGCTACAGGAAAGGTGGAACACATGACTGTGGGGGTTAGATGGTGTCACAGAAATGGGCCATTGCGAAAAAATGGTAGGACTATTTATTCTTGTTTCAGGGAAAAAAAAAATCAATGAAATGAAACAAATTTGATGAAAGGATTTAGACATATACATTGAACTCCATTTTTTGATGTTCTTATAGAACCTTAAAGATGTCATGGCAGACTTGATTCCAAAGCACCAACAGCAGGTGAAGGAATTCCGAAAACAGCACGACAAAACTGTGGTGGGCGAGGTAACAGTTGAAATGGTAAGTAGTGGACACAGCTCTGAATGCATGCTGTACGTGTGAAGGAAGAATGTAAACCGATTTTGAGAAGGGGGAATATTATAAACAAATATAGTTCCTGCCTAATGTCACCTCCACTGACTGAGAGAGTCTGAGCTTGTTGCTGATTGATAGTAAGTGCGTAATGATATTTATAGACCTACACATGAAGGCAACACCTTTGGCCAAATTACATTCACCGGGCATAACTGTTTCTGCACATCTTCATGGCTCCAGTTATACTGACATCGGGTTCACATCGACCTTGAAGGGTCATCTTAGTTATATTCCAAATTTAGAGCCTTAGAGGCCTTGGATTAAAGATTGTGAAATTGCAAGTTGCAGACTTTAAATCTATGTGCTTCCACGCTGTGCGACAATAAGAGACCTTTGTTAACATGTTGAGAAGAGCAGGCCAGCTTGTGCCTATGACTGGTTTTTGCTGAGTGTAAATGCGAAGTGTCGAACAGGCAGATACTGGGCCTAGGACGATAAGGTGCACTCTAATGAACCACAATACCATGCATGGGGGGGGGGGGATGATCAGAGAGAAAGTGCTTTAAATTGATGTAGAAGTAAAACATTTTGTTTCAGTGCAATCGGGATTGTTTCCAGCTTCCACAGATGTTGCATTTATGGGTCAAAATACGGTCAGATGTCCTTGAATGGGGGGAATTTTGCCAGGAAAGTGCTTGACCAGTCCTCGAACTTCAAAGCTGCCACAGTGTATGACCCTGTTACACCACAAAATTACATTATCCAGATAGCTTACTGTTCCTTTTAGCCCTTTCAGTCCTCATTTGCCTGGGGTCAAGGAGGTTGAGCCATACTGGTAAAGTCAGGGATATGATCTGAGCCCTGACAAAAGTTCATGAAAAGTGCACTTGTAATGCATATTTTGGCATACAGGTAGCTGGTTTTTTTTGTTTTTGTTTTGTTTTTTTTGCGGCTTAGGTTGAATTATCTCGAAACATTTCAGTGGTTTTAGTTTTGGTGTTTTGGGAGAATGGTAATGTTAAGAGATAGACCAGGCCCTGCATTTAGCAAAGGAGGGTAGGTGTGCAATAGGAGGAACATCAAAACATTGATGTCGCAGACATTTTTGTCCACCCGTGTAAGCTATGACATAATTGACAGGTGGAATTGATACAGTGCAGGAAATGGGTCAAAGTCCTGGAAGTTGCACATGCATGTGAGGGGAAAACTGGTCAGGTGAATTGGCAGCATGGGGAAAGCAAAAAAAAACATAAATCAAAACTTGGCCCTACCAAAAGAGAGGACATGTTACTAGTTCATCAGTATCTGGTGCGCTGCAAAAAAAGAAGGAAAGAAAAAATGTGACAGGTTCCCTTGTACAAGGAGACTGCAGAAGCATTGAAAGTTTCAGTGAAGACAGTGAGGCGGGTTGTACTAGAGCAGAAGGGGTCACCACCCATTACATGTGAAGAGAAGTCCCACTGCAAGCTGGACAATTATGACAAAGAACTTATACGTAGAACTGTGTATGAGTTCTATAGTATAATAAAATTCTTCTTCTTCATCTTCTTCTTCTTCTTCTTCTTCTTCTTCTTCTTCTTCTTCTTCTTCTTATTCTTCTTATTCTTATTCTTCTTCTTCTTCTTATTATTATTATTATTATTATTATTATTATTATTATTATTATTATTATTATTATTATTATTATTATGAGAGATCTGCCCAGGTCCCGAACATTCTGGCCAGAATAAGAGACATCTTGGACATGTCTTCATTTTTATTACAAAGTGTTTTGAAAGAGCTTGGATTGACATGAACAAAGACAACAGAAAACAGAAAAAAGTTTTGTGCAGAGACCAGATATTGCAGCTGCCAGAGCACACTTCTTGAGGAGTATCAAACAATATCGCCATGATGGACAACAGATTGTGTATGGTGATGAAACATGGATCAACAAAAATCACTGTCGATCACATAGTTGGTATCCTGTTTTAGCTGAGGTAGGATTTGTAAAGCTTCTTAAACCTGAAGACATTGAACTGCCTAACATTCCATTTGGCAAAGGTGGTCGCCTAATAGTTCATAATAGAATAAACGAAAACCTGAGATGCAAGAGTGGCTGAAGGGGAAAAAAGTTCTTTTCGATGAAACACTGACAAAAAAATGATCTATACCTGCTAATAAACAGAAATAAGCCTGTAACTATGTATAAAACAGACTCTATTGCATGGGAGTATGGCCACCAAGTTTTACATACACCAATGAGACATTGTGAGCTCAATGCTATAGAGATCATCTGGGGATCTGTGAAACATTACATAGCTGACAAAAATGTAACTTTCAATTTGCATGACGTTAAGACCCTGGTCCATGATGCCTTCTCCCAAATAACAAGGGAGGACTTGCAAAAAATCACCAACTGTTAAAGTAGAGGATCTTTTCATGGAAGCTGACAGTATCATAGAAACATTTAGCCACCCTATCATAATCAACCTTGGCAGAAAGTTTTGGTGAATCTGATGACTCGGACCTGGATGAAGATTTCACTGACTAGCCTTCCAGGTGAAACATAGCAGAGCCAAGGTACTGGAAGTTAATCAATATTTGTTGTACTAACACATATAGATATAAAATCAAATGATGAAGAATGGGGTTCAGAAAAAAAGAAAATTAAGTGCCAGCACTGTAGTGGTCTGCACCTGCTGTATAAAACCCTGTCTCCTGTTAGATTAAGGTGGTCACATGTGGCAGGTACTCTTTAATTGCGGTAAATGGTCTATCATCCTGTGCCAAAAAATGTTAGTTACCATGGGAGTCATGTACATGCTGAAGTTATTCTCCTGCAAGGGTTCGTAGAACTGGCAGTTATAATAGTGACCCTCCCTGCATGTTCTGTGACAATGGCAGTGTCCCACTGCCATGTGCTACATGGAAGGGGACCAGGTCAATATCCAGGTGCATGTGGGCCACAGCAAATTTTGTCAGGCTGTTCCATTCACAAGTCAGTTCACCATCTATATCCAGGGTCTCAACTTCTTCTAATATCGCTACATAAATGTGCAGCTTTTCACAGAACTTATAAAATTATAGGGTTAAATCTAATAGATGTGGCAAAAAAAAAAAGCTACCTGTGAACCAAACTTTAGGCCAAAATATGCATTGCGAGTGCACTTTTTACAAACTTTTGTCAGGCCTCAAATCATATCCCTGACTTTACTGAGGGTTTTGAACTTTAGATTTTAAAAATAATAGAAAGAAATATTCACAAAGTTTAAGGTTGCACACCCGAATGATAATCCAGTATAAATGTTATGTCTCTGCTAACTGTGATAGAAAACAAAACATTTAACCCTTATATGGGCAAAAATAGCTGATGAATAAATATACCCTAGTTCAATGTTTTGGACTGATATCAACAGGAATGAAAAAGAATGTAAATGAAAATTGTTGAGGGGACCTATCTGATATATACCTTGATGGAGGTCAACAACTTACCTTAGTGTTGATTGGGCACTTGAGTATCCCACTGACATCAAGGAAAGCTGTTGACTTAGTGTTAATTGAAGGGGAAAAGGGTTAATATTGCAAATGTTGCCAATTAGTGAACAGGTTGATTTCACAGCTGTACTAGGTTGGAAAATGTTATACCTCAAAACACAATTTGGATTACATGTACGTGTACAGTGGTCCCTGTCTTCAGAGGCCACCCGAAAGGCAGGCCTAAAAGTGGCCTCTCATTAGAGGTACAATAACATGGAAAAGATAGCAGCAGTGACCTGTCAAAAGTGGTCTTTCAAGCCAGGTGGCCTCTCATCAGAGGGGCCTTTCAAGACAGGGACCATTGTAATGTATTTCATTGCAAGAAAGAAACATTTTAGGGTGTATGAATTGGGAAAGACAAGGTTAATATGGCAGTGGCAAAGTGAAAGACTGACAGTGTTTATTACAAGCTTTGGGGTGGTAATGTCTGAGCAGCTAAGAGTGCTGTCTTCATACACTTTACATGTTGAGATCTCTGCTTGTATGCCTTAGAAATGACCATGCAATAATAATGTCACATTTTCTCAAGTTACACAGAGACTAAACAGCCGTGTATAATCAATCTGTGTACATGATATAATAAGAGTCTCTGCTTTTTTCTTCATGCTGGCATCTACCTTTGAAATTTAAATAGTTTTTGTCTCTAATTCATCTGTGTTGTTCCCGGTCCAAGCTTGTTGTCCCATTTTTGAGGTTAAGGCCACACAGGAAATGATATAGGTGCCCCTGGCCACTTGCTGTTGCACTGGCGCATCTGTCATAAGCTCTTAATGTCCAGTACTTCCATCAATTGATCTTCCTTTGGAGTTGCTCAAGGAATCATCTGTCTGTGATACCAGTATATTGACTAACCAGTGTGCATGCTGCACACCCAGTTTTTCAAAAAGCACATCTAGATATAAACAAATTTATAATGAAGTAGATAGGAGATGCACACTCAGTTTTATGGGAAAAAGGGGGAATTGGCTAATATCCAGATTCCCAAATCCTGCCTGATGATCCACCAACCTTAGCGTAAATCATGTACATCATTTCATAAATTGGGATTTTGCATCCAAGTTTTTGCACCCGTATCTGTAGTTCCAGGCAGAGAAATGCTCACCTTGTGATTTGGTAGGCCGTATTCCTATAGCAGGTACCACTGTTTGTATCTATCTTGTCTCTCAGTGGACTGGGTCATATTTGTGACATGTTGTATGTGGAAAATTAAATAAACAGTGCGGGTCAGGGCATGACAAGTGTACGAAGAGATTGGTGGTCAACTTGTAAGGCTCCGATGGAATTTGCAAAAACAGTCAAGATCTGGTAATCAACATAGGTGTGTGCAAGCAACTATGATGTGAAGCCATCCTGGGATGCAGGGACATGGGCTTTCCCTCAACCCTTTCCCTCCTCCCCCCCCCCCCCTTTCCAAACAAAATTTGAAATTTAGAATACATTTGGTGCCATTTCAGGCCCATTTTCTCTGTGGGTTTTGTTTTTTTTTTTTTTTTGCACCATCACTTGGTCATTGTCATTCAGAAGTTAGGGTGCAGTTACTGGTGGAAAATTAGGTAGCCCACATGTTTAAAAAGGGTTAAAATCCATTGCGGACACCATTTTGTTATTCTAATTCATCAAGTTTCGATGAATGACAAGTTGCAGTGGACAGATCACATTTTTTTTTTTTCAAATGAAAGTTTCAACTGTGAATTAACTGCCATGGCAATGCTCCTGACAGCCTTGCCATCATTATTTTCTGTGAATGGTGCATTCTTCGGTAAGGTAATCAACTTGTATGTAGTCGGAGCTTGCAGGATCTAGCTCACTGTGGATTTAATTTGTTGACCTATGGAGTCTTTTCGAGGTCTCTGGGTAATGTGCCTTGGTTGCCTCCAGGGATTCGGGCATTGCAGACATTGAAGCTCTTTGTCCCATGGAAACAGTTGTGGGGATAACACTGGCAGCCCCACATCTTGTGTATGTGTACATCTGTGTGGCATGTGTGCTATGGGTCCGGTGAGTGACGCCCCACCTGATTTCTGTTCTGGGTGGGGGGAGAGTGATATGGTATGCCTTTCTTGTTCCACTTCTCTCCATTAGGCTAAACCCTAATTTCGTACCCTACACATTGCAGAGTTATCAGTGTCATGAATTTTTTTTTGTTCATTCTCTCTGACCCCATGCAATACTTTTCTTAAAGTACCACTCTAAGTTTCGTAGGGGTAAACCCCAAAAATGATAGTATAGAATTTTCCGTTTAAAAATAGAATGAAGGCCCAGTATCTGAGAAAAGTCTGACCAGTGTCATTCATATGCTAGACTCTTGTGTCTTTGCAATGCTCCAGTGAATCCAACCCATAACAAAATTCCCAATGTTGAACATGTGGAACAGAAATAATTGTTGCATTAATCAACAGGGTTCATGCAAGACTTGGAAAGGTAAGAACGTCAAAAAGGAGTCTTTTCAGGTCATTGAAAACTCTGTTATTATAAGGTTAAATACAGAGAAGGAAAAAGTCCTTGGAAAATTGAAGTTATTTCACAGGAAAGTAAAATTTAGGATCAAATGTTTGTGGTTCCACTGAAATTGTATATATATATATATATATATATATATATATATATATATATATATATATATATATATATATATATATACATATACATACATACACACTGGTACCTGCTGTATGCAACCGCTGCCTTGAGCAGCCACATTGCTTTTTTGTGGTCACTATGCTTGGGCATAGGAGTCAGTTTCTTTGTAAAATTTACCTGTGGTGTCAGGTCACCTGCTGTATGTGGCCACTTCTTGGCAGAAGGGGTGGCCACATACAGCAGGTACCACTGTATGTACTTATCATTGTGTCATTCTTTATTCTTCCTTTGAAAGGTATAAAGGCCATTTTAATGGACTCCAGACTCGGTATCATTCTATTGGAAAACTGAAATATGATGGCCACATCAGGGATAGTCTGTTATATAGTTAACCTGTTGTAGTTTTTTTTTGGTGATGTTCTGACCCAGCAACTTCTTGCATGTTTTCAAGGTTAGTGTTAGGATTTTAAAACTAATAGCTAAAATTCCAGTTTATCAAGACAAGACCTAAACAGACATGCAATTTGTTAAATTTCTGCACAAAAATGTAAAATTTGGGGGGAATTTTAATAGCTATTTGCTCTGTAGAAAGCTCTTTTGAAGTTATAGTAGCATTTAGCTACTCTTAACATATAGGTTTTGATGGCAGCAATCACTAGGGGCGGTATCAAAATATTTTCATGCCAATTATAAATAAGACCACTGATTGGGTACATGTTCAAATAAAATGCTAAAAGTATACAGTTGTACAGTCTTTATCTCCATAAACAATGCAGTGCAACAGCATGTATTTGACACACATTTTTCAGGCACAGTAGCTGTATCTCAAAGTTTTACCGACACCAAACATCTATACGTGAATTTAATCAGAACCAAAGGAGAGCCAAATGTTAAAATCAAGTAGATCCAGGCTAATTCTGCCTTGTCATTCTTTGTCAATTTATTTTCATTCCTCAAAGAAAAAGTGGCTTTATGTATGCCTTTGAGGGGGGGGGGGGGTGTGCTATGCATGCACCATTCACGTGGTTTATGGATGATAAAATGCTAGACCCCGGCCCCTCCTATGGGGCTGTCTGCATGTATGTGACAAGCTTCCTCACAACTTTACATAATATAAATGACTAGGATACTCGGGGGGAACTATTTACACGAAAAGCCAAGAATGGTATAGTGGGGTATCAATTTGTGCATGGCAATCCTTTCAGTCTCCTAGGCCATACATTTGTAGCGTAATTCACTTTATTTCCATTTAAATTATTGGATGGAATGGGTTAAAAATGTTTGCATTCTGTAAATTCCCCCCTACACTTGAATTTCATATCATGTGAAAAGTGACTTATGCCATATACATGATGCGTGTACATACACTGTACTACTTTGTCGTTACTCTTTTGACTTGCTGGACTCTGGGCTTTTGCAGCGTGTGCTTTGAACCGTACAGTCGTGTGTATGTGTATGTGACCTCTGTTTCACCTTTTTACCGACATGCATGGTGTGATTTCATGGCTATGTCAAGTAACTCTAAAAGAGGGAGGGTATCAAAGTAGATCCACAATTAACAGGGTATGTGTAAGGAATCTGGTACACGGGGGTGGGTGGGTGTCGGAGGTAGACCCACGACAACTAAATAATACAGTGTGAAACTGTTGATTGTATTGGTGGAGATGGATCAGAAATAGACCCAGATTTAATAGATTATATTGAATGAGCTTGGGGGGGGGGGGGGGCTGATGTATGTATGACAAGAAAATTCATGGATTGGTGTCAAACATGTTGCACTGCAGCATTTGTTACCTGCAGGCATGCCTTGTTCATGTTGCAAGACATTCAGCTTCTGTGTGTAGAGATGTGGATTCATGATAACATACAAATATACAGTAGAATATATTCAGCCTTCATAATCCCTGGCATAACTGTCAATGAGACAACTTGTCCTCGTATTATTGGTAAACTACATGTACATGTATGTAGATGTATTAGTTTTCAATGTCCTTGGCATCTTGTTTGCAAAGTACACCAAATTTAAAGGCCAGATTAATGTCTCCTCCATGGAATAAGATCAGTAAGCCACGGCTTCTCATTTTTCCTTGAGGTACAAAACATACAGCTGAAGTTAGGCTGTTCTTTCTGACTACCAACTTGTGGCAGTTTAAGGGTCAATGAACAACTGCAGACAGCCTTGTACAGTCATGTTTTGTGCCACACTGTGCGCATGACATGATTTCTGTGTCAACATTTTTTTTGGCAGACTTGCCTGGGTGCATTTGAAAACTGACCACATGGAGAAGCTAATTGTGATCTGGTTATTAAGAATTTGCATGATTTAGCAGGTTGGATGGGATAAGGAGCTACAGTGCGAGGCATTTAACTCTTTCAGGTACCATGGTGACTAAAGTCGATCTGCTTAGGTCAAACTAGTCTGAATTATCATAAAGATTCCGGATTCATATTCCTCGTAAAAAGACCTTTGATCCAAGTACCTGCATGGCTATAGTTCCAGGTCAACAGCTTTTCTCAGCATGCATGGGCACAATGCGCGCCAAGAAAAGCTGTTGATTCAGTCCAAAATTTGGCACCGAAAGAGTTAATAGGTAGCATTTAACTCTCTCCAGCTCCAATGAGACTGAATGAAGAACTTTTTTTGGCTCACTGGGCAGGAAAGCTGTTAACTTCCATGTGGGGCATGTGATTCTGTGGTACATTTGTTATAAACTTGCACTTCAAACAAAATTTTGATTTAAAACAAATATTTAAGAAAAAATAGATAAGCAGACATTTTCATGCATATTTGGGCATTTTGAGTGGGAACGGTTCAACCCTTACTCTTCAGCAACAGAATAAAATTCAGGTGTTGATAGAGATGGTGTCCATAGCTGTATAATGTACTTGGACTTCCAAGCTTCTGTCTACAATAAATCATGACATTAATGCCATACACATTTATGGAAGAGACGTGTTGAGTCAAGTGGACGTGACATCCCGGCCAGGACCAATTTGGGCTTTTTTTTTCACTTTATGTCTTTTGATAGTTGTGACAACCAAACACAGGAAAAGTTATCCTTTGGTTTTATAGAGGGTAATTCATGAAGAGTAAACGATGAGAATTTACAGTACACATACACACACTCACACACACCTCTCTGTGCGATACTCCAAATGTACAAGACATGTTGCATGTCAAAACATTGGCAGTGGCTTTCAATCGCCTGTGTGAGGTTACTGATATTAACGTTGCAATTTAATATAACTATGCATATGATTCTCAGAGTACACTAGCGGTCTAAAATAGCCAATGATAGTTTTGACTTTGATTGTTTGACTCAATCTTTTAGATGTATGGTGGCATGAGAGGAATCAAGGGGTTAGTCACAGAGACATCTGTCCTCGATCCAGACGAGGGTATCCGTTTCCGTGGTTACAGTATCCCAGAGTGCCAGAAGCTCTTGCCCCGAGTACCCGGGGGTGAGGAACCTCTGCCAGAGGGCCTGTTCTGGTTGCTGATCACAGGAGACGTCCCCAGCGATGCTCAAGTCAAGGCCATCTCTAAGGTAAGAAAGACAAAACAACAGAGCAGACCAGGCTTCATCTGAACCACTTATGTATATCATTACTATCGCCAAAATATTTCGGCCATTTACCGTTTCTTAAGCCAAAGTTTTTTTTAAAAAATCAGCGTTTGGCCAATTTTTTAAGTGATCACAGCAGTCCCTGTTGAATCTTGACAGCAAGTTGTTTTAAAAAATCAGCGTTTGGCCAATTTTTTAAGTGATCACAGCAGTCCCTGTTGAATCTTGACAGCAATAGACTGCACAGATCATATCAGACTATGTTTATACATGTGTTCACTTCAGGATTATGGTGGGTAAAATTCTTATATTGCCCCAAATCAAAATATTTGTGATCTTTTATAGCAATTGATGAATATTGCATTGTGTTGTTTTTTATTGTGGCCAAAAAGTTTTATTACAAAATGTATTACGTAATACTGTGTCCTCTCGTCGCTGCAGGAATGGGCAAACAGAGCAGACATACCATCCCATGTAGTGACCATGTTGAATAACTTCCCCAGCAATCTACATCCCATGGCTCAGTTTAGCGCTGCCATCACCGCGTGCAGCACAGAGAGCAAGTATAGCAAAGCGTATGCAGATGGCGTTCACAAGGCCACATACTGGGAGGTGAGGCATTTTCGAGTACACGTATATATATGTGATTTACATCTCTGGGCTTGACGTTAAGGATTTTTGTTACTTGTCCAACTGTAAAGTTTTATTTTTTGATTAAATTTCAAAGAAATAATGGATTAAATCCCCATTAAACATATGGATTTTACTTCTGATTTAAAGTTTAATCCTCCTACAGAAGGGGCTTGCATTGATGGCAAACCATGCATCTTGAACTCGATAAAAGTAAGATATTTTGGTCTTAACATGAAAGAAAATTTAAATAGATTGTGACTACAGTAATTTCGAATTGTAGAGTTTAAATAACTTTGTAAACAGAGACAAAGCCAACTTGGTGAAAGTCTAAAAATGATGTTAATTCCTGTAAAGCAAAGTTTATATTAAGAGTTTTATGAAGATAAGGATGCTTTTGTGTTCACTATGGAAAGTCTTGGTACTGTGAAACCTGTCTATTGTGGACACCTCTGGGACTGGCAAAAATCATCTACATTTGGCAGGTGTCCACAATAGACAGGTGTTTTTAACAAGAAAATTGACCTTTCACTCATGGACATAACTGTCCACATTATACAGGTATCCTCATTCTAGAGGTGTCCACAAGGACAGGTTTTACTGTGCTTGCAAGCCAAGACCCCATATTTTTGTGGATGTATGTAAAACTCCAGTGGGAAATGTAAACATAAATGGAGTGTTTCCTTTTAGGGAACTGATCCTTTTTTCTTTTTTGCTGAGAAAATTATTTCTTCTAGAGTAATATATATTTAATTTTTGTGCGTTTGTAGTGCACTTGCATAAGGTCCCTCATCCAACTAAATATTTTTATTTTCTGGTATGTTACTTGTTCTCAATGACAAAACATCTCTCAATCCAGGGAGTTTCCCCCCTAAATGCTCATTAGCTATGACATAATGTGACACAGTGGCCTGGTGACAAAGCACGTTTGACCATCAGTCAGAAAAGGTGTCACTTCTGTCGGAGCAACTGTAGTGGGTGACAGTTTACAAATCAGCACAGTGAAAACTGGCCCGAAAGACTGCCCCCAGAGATGACCACGTTGTGGTCTCTCAAGACAGGAGGTCTTTTATAGGAGGTGATAGTAAGATAAAAAGCACTGAGCAAAACATTGTGAATGTGGTCTTTCAGTAGGGGTGGTCTATCGAGACAGGTGCCACAGTTACAGAGTCCATATGTTGTCATGGTATGCTAATGCTATAGACTGGCCAGATAAGCAGACTGCAAACCAAGTACACAGTAAAGGTTCAACATGTACTCTCAACAGTGCATAACAGATTAGCCACATCAGACAGAGTGTCCAACAGAGACTTTGATTTACAACATTTTTTGTACTTATGCTTTATAGTATTTAAGCTGAACATGATTGGAGACCCAATATTAATCCCAACAGGACATGCAAGTTTACACAAAAACACACAGAAGAGACACTCTACAAGATCAGCACAGACACTGAAGCTAGTGTTAATGTGTGATATAACTAAAACATGCTGAAAATTCTTCAAAAATTGTAGATTTTTGGCAATTCTTACCCTCGTCCCTGAATTTCATCAATATTTCCTTCTACATTTCATATTGATGTATCAATCACCCTGACTTTTTTTGACAGTTTAGCAGATTTCCAACACTGTGGATTTAAGTCGCGATCCTTTTTCTTTCTTCGACATTTTCTATAGTACGTATATGAAGACTCCATGGACCTAATTGCCAAGCTGCCTACCATTGCGGCCATTATCTACAGAAATCTGTATAGAGATGGAACCAGTGTAGGAGCCATTGACCCAGACAAGGATTGGTCGGCTAACTTTGTATCCATGCTTGGGTTTGAGAACCCAGACCTTGCTGAAGTGATGCGCATGTACCTCACAATTCACAGGTTTGTAGTTTTTACATTGCACAAAAGTGTACATACATCCACTGGCCCAAGACACACATAAAGTCCACCCCATCTCAGCTTAATAAACATTTACTTTTATAAAACTTCACACACATGCATATCAGGTCCCCAGGATGTGTCATGTAACAAAAGTAGGTCATTGGGTCAATTATCTGGGTCACACTGCCAGGATGGGACATGCTTGGCTGAGGTGGTGAATTAGCTTATTGAAAGGTCAGTCTACAGAGAATATAAATCTTGTGTCGTTATGTCAATTCAGAGCAAGTCCACTGTTATTAACAGTAAATCATTTGATCAGTTTTGTGACTTCTGTGTCCTGGATGTGTCCAAGAATTGTTGTCCATCTTCCTGTGTTGGTCTGTTTGCAGCCACTAATTATCAACATTGTCAAAACGTTCGAGAAAAATTGAACATTTCAGGAATGACCAACTGAGGTGTACTTGTGTTTTTACAGTGATCACGAAGGAGGCAACGTGAGTGCGCACACATGTCACTTGGTAGGAAGTGCCCTGTCAGATCCTTACCTCAGTTTTGCTGCAGGTATGAATGGCTTGGCAGGACCTCTGCATGGACTGGCCAACCAGGAGGTGTTGGTGTGGTTACAGAAAGTGAAGGATGAACTGGGGGATGATCTGTCGGAAGCTCACCTCAAAGAATTCATCTGGAATACACTCAAATCTGGACAGGCAAGTTTTACTTGTTTGTTTGTTTTTTTTTGTTTTTTTCTTTTTTAGCTTTGCTGACCAGAGGTCACAGAGCTTGTATGATCACTGATGTCTGTCCATGCATCCGTAAACATTTTGCTTGTGGACGCAATATAGTCCACAACTTTCGAGTTGGCCCATATCACTTTTTTATCTCCTGCCTATGAAATGTTGGGGGATATGGTAATGTCAACCATCCATCCTTCCTTCTTGGCATCATTTCCAGGCCATTTCTCTATTACACTTAGCAATCTGAAATTTTATGGCTTGGTGTCCTTTCCTGCTAGATGTGCCTTTTGATGGTTTTGTGTGGCTAATTGTTCTTCTTCATTAGTTAATTAGTGATGTTCATTAAAGGTCTTAGAATGGTTTCCAGCATTTTCTCGAAAACTATTATACTTACCTATCTGAAATTTTTATGGCTTGTTGTCCTTTACCTGATAGAGGTGCCTTTGATGGCTTTGTGTGGCTAATTATTCTCTTTCATTGTTAATCAGTGATTTTTTCGGGATATTTCTCCAAAACTATGTCAAGTATGACCTTTTAAGCCTGGCAGAGTTCCTTGGAGTGCTCTCTCAAGGACAGAAACCATTCCATTATAGTTACCTGGGCAGGAGATATGGTTAGCGTCAGCGTCAGCGTCAGCTTGTTCGACTTATCAAGTGTATGAACATCTAGGTTGTGTTAGATGTTGGTGCTGCCACCTACAGCATTATGTGATTTATCCCATGTTTGCCTTTGCACTCCCTACAAGCACCAATGTAATACCGCTTTGTGATCTGCTTCCTCATATTACATAGTTTATATGCAAATTAGCCATGTGTTGTTAGGGTAACAATCGAGCCGTCGACATGAATAAAACACAGTTTGAAATCACTTTTTTGTGCATTTATTTCACTGTTAAACATGGGATAAATACAAACCATAGCTTCTTTGGGTATCTGGGCCCACAGAACAGACTTGTGTGTTCTTTGGAGCATGTACATTGCTCAGCCTCCAGCTTCGTGATGTACTACGCTCCAAAGAACACGCTTGTCTTTTCTGTGGGCCCAGATACCCACACTTGCTCTAGTTTGTCTATATATATGGTTAATATGAAAATCTTGTGACAACTGTAGCATCATTAATTTTTAACAGATCTTCATGAAATTTAGTGGAATTGTGGAGGTCAAAATCGCAGTTCCAATGATATTAGTGCTGTTACTTATACTTGATGGAAATTGTGTGCTGAAATGTGTCAAAAGATACAAAATTTCATATCTCAAAAGATAATTAAATTAGTAATGCCAAATTTGGAAGATATATTGACCATGTATAATGCTAATGTGCTATGTAATATTAGTGACCTTGATGTATTTTTGATAGGTCACCACACATGTAAAGTTGAAAGAGGTGATTTCGTAATGGCAGCATTTAGCTTGGACATCCATGGCAAAGAGAATTGAGCCTTCAGATCAGAATATCCCTTGCTTACATTGTACATAAAACTCTACTTGGTAATCTACTTTTAGGGATCAGTGTGACCCAATAATTATGAAGTTTGGCACTTGGCCAAGTGTATTACTCTTCTTCAATAACTCGAAAAGTCATTATCTGATTTGACCAAACAGAAGATGCATGGCTTGGTATATGCAGGGTGGACATGTTGAAGGGGAAGGTCACACTGTTGCATCACATGGATGACCTTCAACAGTTGACTAGTTTCTCAAGGGAACGTGCAATTTACATGCTTGTTTTGCGTCCCGAAGGTGCAGAATTGCTTTGCTGACGTGCCAACTGACTATGTTGCAGGTTGTACCAGGCTACGGACATGCGGTGCTGAGGAAGACGGATCCACGATATGTATGCCAGCGAGAGTTTGCCCTAAAGCATTTCCCCAATGACCCCATGTTCACTTTGGTATCAAATCTGTACAAGATTGTCCCCGATATCCTTCTGGAACAAGGCAAGGCCAAGAACCCGTGGCCCAATGTCGATGCTCATAGTGGTGTACTTCTTCAGGTGAGAACTTTTGAAGTTAACACCTCTCGTATATTCTCTCCCATGAAGATCTGTTTCACTGGTACAGCTTCAAACTGGCAGTGTGTTCAAAAGCTAGTTCAAATTAAAAGTTTAAGTGATGGGTACATGTTGTAGCAATGTAGGAGCTGTGGGGTTATATCTTCGTTAAATACAGTTTATGTGATAACCGTGGTGACCAACGAATAACAGGAATTCTATGGGTCGTTTTTTCTCCCCCCCCCATACCCTTCATATATATGAACAAGTTGCAATGTAACAAATACATTATACCAAAATTTTAAGAAAAAAAAAATCAGAAATTAAATTTTTCTTCATTTTGGCGGACGCATACAAAATTATGTTAGCCAAATCATGCTCTTTTAGCCAGTGGCTGTTTATACTGATGCCAGCCCAGAATTATCAACATTGCAGAGAGCCAGGTTTTCAATACTTTGCACTGCTTTTACATTTAAACCTGAAATAATTTTTGTGTGTTGAATTGCTGTATTTAAGAATGGCTGTTCATTCACCTGAAAAGTGATAATATTCTGAGTTTAAAATTTTCAAAATTTTCTTCAACACCTGAAACAATTGAGTCATGCAATAAATATAAATATGTTGTCCTATGTAAAATAAATAAATAAGTAAAGAATGATGTATTTTATGTATATATGCATACGTACATATATGTATACATACACGTGCATGTAAATGTTTTTATCTGTTGCAGTATTATGGCCTAAAGGAGATGAACTATTACACTGTGCTGTTTGGCGTATCCCGAGCCCTAGGATGTATGGCGTCTTTGGTGTGGGACCGTGCCCTGGGCCTGCCCATTGAACGACCCAAGTCCATGAGCACTGAGGGACTCATTAAGCTGGCACAATCCAAGTAGACAAGTGTCACCTTAGTACATGTGTTAAGACAACCAGCACTGTCCAAACGAATGGATTTGCAAAATCATGCAGTGAAGACAGACACTGTGAGTGCAATAGGATTTAATAAACGAAGCCACAGTATGTGTGAAGGGTGATCAAATCAAGCCAAGGTGATTCAGTTGACAAATTTACGGGACTTAAGTTGTGAATTTTCATCAGCCCACGCACACAGAAACCCCACGCGAAACCATCCATCCCGACGTACGTGTAAATAAACAGTACAAAGGTGCTTCTGGTGTGTATAGCTACATGTGCCTCCCATCAAAAACTTTGCTTCGGATGGAAACTTGAGCAGTGGCATTAACATCACAGACTTCATCCATTTGAACAGTGCTCTAATTGTCAGAAGTCAAAGTATGCAAACAAGTTTTTATCTCGATTTCGAGAGGACTATGTGATTTAGCCTATTTAAGAACCAGGTGTACAATAAATATCGTTACCACTCTTGTGGCCTTGGTTAATGTACTGTCTTCTGAGTGTGTTTCTTGGCAGGATTGTGTAATTTTATGTTTGAATCATACTTTTCAGGTAATATCCGTGATTTTGTATTCAAGTAAGTCATCCCTCCCACCCCCACCCTCAGCAAGGGAAATCATTTTTTTTTATGGGATTGATCAAAAGTATAACTATATGATACGCAACAAGACTAATATATCGTGTATGTGACAACATTTTCCAAATGCAGGAAGGATGTGGATTAAAAATTGAAAGGTGTTGCAAACTCTGGTAGTTCGAATAATAAGTAGATTTTTTTTTCTTTTTTTTTTAATTTGAATGGTGCAAAAACTACTCGCCTTCATTTGTGTTCTCCGTGGACACCTGTAACACTTCACGGTATGGTTCACCATCGGCATCCGTACAGTGGCCATTTCAGTTTTTGAACCTCCTTGTCATATCCAATGAACCTCGTTTTCATATTCAAACATGTTTTTGCTGTTACAATGCATACTGTTTACAGTTGCTTTAGTTGACGGTGAAACATGACATGTATGGATGTGTACCTAATAGCAAAATAATCTTATGTCCAGTGGTGCAACTGTAGAGTGACTTGTTTGTCTGCTCTTGTGGTTTATACATCCTCCCATGTAGTTTAGGTGTACAGTGAAACCTCATTACACGTATCACAACACTCGCGTATCCAACATCTTCACTTAATGACACAAGTTTTGAGGGACTTAAAGTATATTCCTTTACTTTTTGATTAATTTATGTCACATATTCACATATCGGACACATTTTGCAGAGAGCAGACGTCGTTATAACAAGGTTTCACTGTATGCACTTGAGCTGACCACACAAGGTGTATTTAAAGTCGGTCTGCACAAGCAAGGGAATTCTGGTGCAATTGAACTTCTCGGGATAACTTGTGACATTGGGTTGCTGAAGGTGATTCTTTTCGACTCGAAACTAATGGCGTCTGTGCTTCTGAAATATGTTCCCCCTCTTTGCTATTCAATTAAGGATATATGGCAAGTTGGTAGTGACTCGCAAATTTTATTAGTGAAGACAACTTTGGATTGAGATGTAAAGTATGGTAAAGTATACGTTTTCAGAAAGCTAACAAACTAAAGATGCTATTCATTTCAATTTCACTTTGTCAGTTGGCTCTAATATTTGTTTAATGATTACACAAGTGATCATTTTGCGAGAAGAGTTGATATAGGGCATAGCCCTTTTCTCTAATCGTGTAATAAAATATGTTTAAATCAAACCAAAGAAGTGATCATCATCATTTAGCACAAATATTGCTTCAACTTATTCAAGTCTGAACATATTGGCCTCAAATGTACAGCAAACTGAAGTTCATGTATTGAATCAAAAAAGTGTGTCAGATTTTCCAGTTGTTCTGCTATGTTACCAGAGTTGATCAAAGATGGCTTGCCTGTGATGTGTCATCTTTTCAACTTCAAACAGCTGTATATGAGGAACAACAACACAAGTTCAAAATTTGAGACCCTGTTTTTACTTTTATAGGGTATTCTATAGTTTACCACTAATTCGATATTAAAGTGCAGGAGTTGAAGCCATATTTGTATCAGAGTGATAGTGACTTCTGTACACTTTGATAATTGCTGTATAACATTGCAGCTCATGAATGCTACAACAGTGCTACCAAATTAATCTTTGTTGTTTTCTTTCCATAATGTATACTTTATGGACTTTTTGAGTAAATTTAGAGAGTTATCAAAAGAAAAATGTCCCTCATCACTAAAGCCAATGCTAACTTGCCGTATATCCTGGACTGACAAGCTCACACGGTGGTTCATCTTCCATCTATTGTCTATCACATTTGGACATCTCCCGGACAACCTTGGCTGGATTCTCTTTGTATTTCTTTTGGGATGTACCATGATTGGGTCTCTATTAGATTTAATAAGTAGGTCCTGGTTCTGATTTTTGGATATTTCATGCTTATTTATTTTTATTCAGTAAAATTTGTGAGGCTGAGCCTGTATGTCCTAGAATTGTAATTTCAGATCCCCTGAGCTTCAAAGTTAGCGTTGTAACAGCGCCTATGGTCACCCTTTCAACAAGTTTTATTTCCTTGGAATTTTATTTCCTAATTTTTGCACACCCCTAATTTATCTGGGACAGAACCCCTGACATGGATGATCTTTAAACTATTCCCAGGGTCACACAGTGAATTGTGTTTGATGGGATACACATATAGCTGATAGTGATAGTCCTGCAGAAGAGATATACTTGGATTGCAGTTGGCTTGCTGTGATGTGGATGTAAAAGTCGAAGGAAAATTTTATATTCTTAGACCCTTTTTCTTTTTTGGTGGATTATAAATTGAAAACCATTTCAGCATTGACTAAGCTTGGTGATCGTCCCGGGTAAGACTAATTGTGCTTCAAACACAATAAAGTGGTCCGTGGGCAGTGTTGACCTGTTAATCACAATAGCCAACAGAGGATATGTGACTAACTGTCAATGTGATGCATACATGGTGCCACATGAAGATGAGGAAAATTTATATCTCGCTGTTTAAAGTGAAGATACAGGGCCAAAATGAGAAGCAAGATTAAGTTAAGACACGTGCATCTTAAAATTGTTGATTATAAATATTTGTCACCATTTATTCATTTTTATACAATTTAACGCTTTCATGTCTTTTTTGAAAGAATATCGTCAAGATTTTCAAGATTTTGGTGGTTAAGAGGATGTTATGAGTATTGCGCGCGGGGGGGGGGGGGGGGGGGGCTCATGTGGCTTCCTTCCAGGGGAAAAAAAGGGGGGGTAAAAACAAGTCACTTTTGTGCCATTTACAGTACCCTAAGAGAAATAACATTTGTGCCATATTAAATGCAAGGAAAATATTTCAGAATTACAGTCATTACTGTATATTTCAAATGAATTCATATGATCACTTTTTCTTTTACTGAGAATTGAATTTTCTGAGCTCGTGGCTTCCTTCCAGGGACAGCATATGAAAAAGTGTATGGAAATCCAAACAGAGAGAGGATAAGCCAGAGGGATTTTGTATCCGGCGATACTTATCCCTGGCAGTTAGGATCACTATATCCGCTTCTATATGCAGGGGTAATGTTGTTACCTAACTTTAGAAAGACATCATGGTGGTCTATGTCACGACGCAGACTAAGACTACCAGTCTGATGTCTCGATGGACGAGTGGGAGTGACGTCTCTTAGGTGTGAGGCTGTCTTGAGAATAGGAACTACAGTATGGTTGCCCAGAGCAGAGTGGGATCTGCGGCAGAGGCTCAGTTGCCTAAGTAAGGAAAAGTATCTGTGAACAATAATCCAGTTATTAAACCCAGGAATATCTCCTAATACTTTTCTTTGTGGTTGGTTTTAATGCCAGCATTGCCCACCACTTTGTCTCCGCACGGATTGCCAACTGATCTTCACAGACATGTCTTGTACTGCAAAATCAAAGAGAGCCTTGCTATCAACAGTGGTCCATGCCAGACCATAGAGACATGATGGGTATGTCTAGACCATACAGACATGATCAGTACACCTTGTGTGGTTAAAAATACATCAAGTAGTGCATATGACATCTTTGTATCTGTTTCTCAACCTGAACTTGTTTGTCATGAGCTCACCGGCATTATTGCTAGTATTATATTTCACAGACAGAAATAATGGAGGCACCAGTCTTTCAATTTTCTGCCCCAAAAAACTAGCGAGAAGGAAACATTAAGAAATTTCGCTTGCTACCAATTGGTCAGTGTACCACCTCCACCAGTGAATTTGCATCTTACCATTCAGGGTGGTGGGAGAGGGTGCTCCATTACAGTTAAAGGAATAAAATGTGTCGTATTTGACGGTTTTTGATTGAACATAACAAAACAATATGGTTTGGGATAAAATTCTTGGATTAAGTTATAAATCAAGAAAGCAGTTTTTTTTTTTAAAAAAAATCTGGAAAGCAAGTTTTTGTTTTTGCTTGGTTTTGTTTGGTTACTCTTACAAACTTCCTGAGGGCCGTAAGTTGTAAAACTTTTTCCCCAAAAAACATTTTAATGGTGTTAATGGATTTTCTCTGTATTTCATGATTGGAGTTGGAAAGTAATTTGTATGGTAAACATGATAAAATTCGTGAACGCTTGGATTCAAATGCCGTATCATATCAAGTCTGGTTTTTACATAGCCCCTGCAGCAGAAAATATCTGTACTGTCAACAACCTTAAATTTAAACATTGGAGGAGTTGACGTGCAGATATTACAGTCAATATTTATTCAAATTCTAAAGACCAGATCAGTGGGACACGAGTTCTATGTATCACAAAGCAATACAACAATAACATGATTGTGAAGGGCGTTACACTTTTCACTGGTCCGACATCAATGATTAGCAGCCCAACACTGTCATCAAGAGAGGACTTCTGGGCTGCATCAGTGATGGAGGGCCAGTAAAAAAAAAAAAAGTCTTACACCCAACAAAATCATGTTACTGTTATTACTACTTGGCTGTTGAGAGTGAAGTGGAAGCTGGTTATGATATTCCTTCCATGTTCTGTAACTCCTTGCTGAGATTGCCTTTTTTTTTTTTTTTTTAATCGTAAAATGTCATTTTGTGCCATTTTTCGGCACTACATGTATGAACGGTGAACCGTCGCACGCTGCTCAGCAAAAAACTTGCCCTGAAAGTTTTCGTCTGCTAAAAAGGTCAAGGTCGAGGCTGTTAAGTCATGCTGAGTAACCAGCAAAAGTGTAAAGTTGTTTAGGCATGAAGATGATGGCACGTGCAGTGCATGGTGTTACAGGGTTGTACCCTCTATGCAAAATCAAACTAATTTACTAGAAAATGCCCAACTATTAAAGTAGTATTAAATCATGTACATGTGTTGATGATCAGGCTGTCCTAGTTGTCAGATTTTGTCTTGTGTCGCAGAGGTGATATGATGTAAAGTTGTGTTTGTGTATGCACAGGTAAGTTTCAAACAAATGTATAGGTTTAGCTGCAGGATGGCTCCTCTGTTACCATGGTGAACTATACATGTCCCTGATTAATAATGTTCAACAAATTTTGTACAAGTGGTTGCATATTGCTTGCGTGAGAAAATTGTTGGGTTTTTTTCTTTTTTTTTTTTTTTTTTTTGATTAACATGTCTACTTCTACAAAGATGAGGAGGTCATAGATTTATCTGCCCTTGGTACATTGTAAAATCTGAAAAGGTACAGATAAAGACCCTGATGTGTATCAAGATTTATGTAATCGTATTTACTAATGCCTGACCGAATCCGATATTTCTGATTCACAGGATTCAGGATCAGTTTGGATGAGCTTATGATGTTCAGATTCGGTATGCATCAGCCTCACACTGTGATTTATTTTCACAGCAGCAGCAAGGTGTGGCAGGTATCACGTGACCTCCTGCCGTGTTGTCCAAGCTGTGCTGACCTGCCCTGTATGCATAGTTTTCTGTGTTTGTCATAAGAAGTTTTTCAATACACATATCGAGCTGCGTTTGTATCTTGGCGTTTTTTTTTCCCCCTATAAACCGAATCCAAACGTTTCTGGGTATTGGACTCTGTAAATTCTGCCGACACCGATATAGGGAAAAAAAACAAGGATCGGTCAGGCTCTAGTATTTACATTGTTGGAGTTAATTTCTTTTATGATGGGCCTTCGTTATGTAATTTTAACACTGGTATAGGGAAATGTCAAATTCATAGATAACACAAAGGCACATATCGAAAATGCATTAAATACTGAGTTTGTAAACTACTTTTTCCCGATCCAAGTTTGTGATGTGTGGGCCCAGAAATCTTCCCATGATCGGTTTATCAATATGAAGATCAAATGTCATTTTTCCCAGTGCGTGTCCTTGGCTCCAAGAATTAAATCTGGTGCTTTGAATATACTTGACAAGGTGTGTGTCAGGACAGAAAATGAGTCCACATTGATAAAATCCAAATAATTTTAGGTTACAGGTTTTCATACAGTTATACTTTCAAAATGCTGGCTTAAGGCAAAGGCATTAATTTTCCATACTTGAATGCAGGTTAATATGTCAAATCTATAAAAAGAACATCAATGTGATTACAGTGGTCCCCGTATTTGTCAGCCTTTCGAAGCAGTATTCCAACTATCCACCCCTCAGGGACCCAGCCAACAAATTATTGTAGTTGGTATGTTGTGATCTTTGTATAAAATAACATGCAGAAATATCATACTTAGAGGAACGGAAAACTTGGGGAGTACCGAGTCCGTAAAACAAGGCGCTGTTGGAGTTGCAGATTGCTGTGAGACAGTAGGTAAACAATGTGGTCAATAAAGGATTGGAACCATTTTGTTTTGTATCATATTTGATACTGTGGTCATGCGGCGCTTTTCCACATTGCTCATTATCACGTTTTTGTATTCTGAAAATGACCCGCTGTATAATAACTCCTCCCCCCCCCCATTTATTAGCACAGAGTCATTTCCAGGTCAACAGCTTCCCTTGGCATGGGATGGGTGCTTAGCGTCCAACCCACACCAAGGAAAGCTTCTGACTTCGGTCATGCTATCTTGCTGGTTCTCCTCCACAATGCGTTTTCAAATCATTCTCCAGTTCTGTTGATAGGAGTCGGGAACATTGAAGCAAGCAACATTTGATTACCAATTTAACTCTTTAAGTGCCAAATTTGCGCTGAGAAAAGATGTTCACCAGGGATATCTTCTCTTGAACTCGAGGCATGCTGGTACTTGAATGAAAGTTTTTTTTGGTTTTTTTTGTGTGTTTTTTTTTTTTTACAAGGAATACGCATCTGAGATCCTAAAGATAATTCAGCCAAGTTTTTTACTTTAGTAGATTGACTTTAGACGTGATTGGCACTGAAAGAGTTAAAAGGGCATTTTGAATGGCCTATGGTCCGAGGGTAGTCTTCATGAATGCGGTGGTTGCTCCTGGCACATGAAGCTAGAAGGTGCCACGCAGAGTAAGCATGAAGCAGCCTTGTCATTCTTTAGGAACAATATCTAAACTGGGGCATTGACTTCTTAGGTAGCCTATATTTTAATTATAAGTGCAGAAAACATGATCAAACTTGCTTATTTCACATACAGTTATCCAGAATAAGCATTGGTTTCCAAACCTGTGCCACATTGCAAATATCATTTCAACTCTTTCAGTGCCAACTGTGACTTGAAGTCGAACTACTTCCAAGTTAACTGCTCTGAATTATTACAATGGTGCTAGATGCATGTTCCTTGTAAAAAGACCTTTCATTTGAATTCCAACATACCTGTAGTTACATAAAATATAATAGTCCAGGTCAACAGCTTTCCTCAGTGCACTCTGGGTGCATTGCACCCACAGAGCACCAAGGAAAGCTCTCGAATAAGTCCAAAATGTGGCAGTGAAAGAATTGATGAAATCCATGAAAATTACATGAATTTAAATTATGTTGAAACTAGAACAGTAATTGCGAAAATAATGGCTTCCCCCACGGCCCCATCCCCTACTTTGTACACACGTGGGTTCTGTGACCTTGAAAATGAGTTAAAGGCGAGCGAGTCAAGAAATTATGTGATGGTACAAGGTAGGTAAATTTGAATTTAATGTGCCCTGTGAATTGAGAGATACTTTGTTCACAAGGATTCTGCCATGGAGCGAGAGTCTGACAAGCTGGAGACTGTATACCCCCAAACTTTGTTTGCAGATGTAGAATAAAAACAGTCTACTCCCCCAAACTCTGTTTGTGGGGATGGATGTAACCTTGAAATAAAGCCAAGCTAGGTCACCCAAACATTGTCATTAAAGAACTCAACACTGAACATGCTATGACAATGTTAATGTCACCTTGAAATAAGGTCAAGGTCAAGGTCACCCATGCATTTCCATCCAAGAACATCAGGACAGGAACAAAATTTTGGTGGAATTTTTGCTTTATCCATTAAAAAAATTATCATGCTGATACTGAACTTGATAAATTTGATCGCCATGACCTTGAAACAGGGCCAATGCCCTCAATATGCAGTTAAATTTAAGCTCTCCATAGGATAGCTCAACAACATACCACAAAATGTGGTCGAGGCATCTCTTTTCATTCTTAAGGTGTGATTATATTTGGGGAATGGATGCCCTCATACCACATTTTGTAGAAGTAGCTCTGTCTATGCAAGCAGTTGAGCACCTGTCTGGACAAACAGGTGACATGACAAGAAGACCTCTCAAATCAGTTACGGCTGAGGACTAAAAAAAGTTATCAAGTGGAAACAAAAGACATAATCATTGCTTTTTAAGGTGTCAAAATTAAATATACTATAATTGCTTCATGACCTTGGGAAATCGCTCATGTTCATCTATCTTTGAACTTCTCTTAGACCTTATCAAGGAGTATGACTCGTATGGAAATGCTAGCTGTAAAACTTTTTGAGTCATCCTGCCAAAAAAAAAAAAAAAAAGGATTTGCAGACATATGGGTCCCATGACCTTGGAAAATGAGGCCACACTGATCAAAATGCAATGAGTTCAAGTTAACTCTTTAAGTGCCAGTCAAGTCTAAAGTCGGTCTACTTAAGTCGGACAAGTCTGAATTATCATAAGGATCCCAGACTCTTATTCCTCGTAAAAAGACCTTTTATTCAAGTACCAGTATGCCTATAGTTCCAGAGAGAATACCCCAGGCCGGCTGCTTTTTCTCGAGAAATTTTTTTTTTTAAATTGGCTTTGCTTTCCTAATAAAGGCGGTTTTGGCTGTCAGCTGGTGCTATTTTTTCAAAAAAGCTGTTGACTCAGTCCAAACTTTAGCACTGAAAGGGACCAGTTTGATGCAGCTTGTGAGCCGAGAGATTCTCATTGCGTGGACTTGCAGACATAAATTTGAGTTTGATGTGGCTTGTGAATCAAAGTACATTTTGCCTGCAAGTATTGTGCTATAAAGGATGGATAAGTCATAAACAGCATACCACCAAATGAAGTTGGGGGGGGGGGGGTTAATAGATACAGTGCTCCCTCTTTATAACGCTGGTATTGGGGTCTGCAGGGTATACCGTGTTATAGCAAAACCGCCTAATAACAGAGGGACTTTTAACATGGAAGTAATGGGAAAACTATTTCAGTGGGAGCCATGGTACCCACCGTGTTATATCAGAAACTGCCAGACCACCGTATAAATTAGATACAACTGTACAGTGGTCCCCCTCTTACAAGGCCCCTCTAAAGAGAGGTCACCCCCTCTACAAAGGCCACCTCTCCAGGCAGTAAGTATGGCATTTTCATTGTATTTTACCCCTCAAGAGAGGCCACCCCTCTTACAAGGCCACTTTTCTAGTGCATTTGGGGTGGCCTTATAAGAGGGGACCACTGTATTCAGAACATTTGTTTCAGAACCACATGGTGACCAGATTTGAGTTCCTACAGATCTATGTCCTTTCGCCAGTACAGCTATTGAAAGACACTTGAACCAACCATCATGTGTCGTGCTTCAGTGGCACACCAGGCATCTTCTGATGTGCCTCCTTGCAAAAGTGATAGTCCATACGTCAGGTCACCTCTGATGACAGCTACATGATTGTACTAATTGAGTTCTATCCCTGAAAATACTTGCTCACTTGTATTGATATAAAACAAACAAGAATTCCATACAATTTTTTTTTTTTTTCTAAAATTTATTACACTGTGTGCCAAATTAACGATATAACCATGGCCAACTTCTCGGTGTCCTGGCTGCCATGGAATTCCAAGTTTAATTCATATTTGTTGCAGACTGAAGAATTACAGCAAAAAAAAAAAAAAAGACTCCAGTTTTGTGTATTAGCTAAACAGACAACGGGGCATGTTGGGATGAACGAAGAGCCTGGTAGCCAGTCGTTCCAGATGAAGTCAGAAACCTGTTTCAAAGTCTCTTTCTCTATAACAAATGCAGGCAATTCATTCATTCACGTCCCGGCCTCCGAGTTTGAACACAGATCCTAATGTACAGGCACAAGAAGCTGTGAGCACTCTGGCTGCCAACAGATCACACTTCAATTTCACCTCTGTGTTCCCTGACTATAAGGCAACTCTGCTGTACGCCAGTGTACTCTTTGTATCTTGCTGTAAGCATTGAACTGCTGGGACATTAGCATGTTCTGCTGGAAATCTTTGGCCACAGCCTCAACAGTTAGAGAACACAGTTCTGACTTCTTGCCACTACGAGCCTGTAAGTGACAGGATGTTGGATAGGTACACGGAGCATACATTGCCAGTTTGGTGCTAGGCAATTCATCGGTGATTTTTTTTTTCTACAGAACAGGATTGTGACCACAAATAGCATTCTATGACCACACTTGTCTGGTCTTAACAGGTACTCCTGTCTTGGCTTTAAAACAATTCCTCATACAGTGGTGCCTGTTCAAGAGATCACCTCCATGATAAGACTGGATATATATATTTTTTTAAGACCACTCTCCACAGCACATTTTGTGTATTTACTTCTTAAATATACCTGCACTTTTAAAGCACTTGCTGTATGTGACCACTGTGATGGCCTTCAGAGCAGTCTTAAATAGCAGGTACTGCTGTAATTATTCTTTTCTGTTCTATTCTATTTTTTGTTGTTTTATTTTATTTATTTTTTTTCTTCTTTAAATCAGTCAATTCCATAATGCTACAGTGAACATTGAGTACACTGATCATCTAATTAGCATGAAGACACTTTTTTCCCAAACACCTATTAAGGTGTGAGTCGCTCTTTTACAGATGCCATCTACAAAATTCAAATATTAAAGTGTGAGGCCAAATTTCCTGACAAAAATACTGCAAAATCTCTGGTCAGTGGCACATAAAGACATCATAACACAATGGTCCCTGAAATGTTATTAAGCACGGAGGTACATGACGCCTTGGACAAGAATTATGTGAAGTCCCTTTAATTGTGATTCAATATGGTTCACTGTAATTCAACAGGCAACCCAATTACACTTACACTCGTATCTAAATATACAACTTTTCATCACATATACTGGCATTCTTCACAGTTTTAACATACCAGCAATGACCAATCTGATGTTGCAGCTGGAAGAAATTGAAGACCAAGTTATTTCATTGGGCAAGCTCTAAATTGATACAATGAGCACCAGTCTGCGTAACTTCTTAACATTCTCCGCTTGAAACAAGGCCATCTTGGTTGACAATGCATCCCTAAGTACTGCAAACTTGATTTGTCAGCTCATCGCGTGGTACATTGTGCAGTATCCAAACACCTGTGATTTATGAAACAACCATACAGCAAGCAAAGACCCAACTTATCTAGGCTCCTTGTTGCCTGAAAGCAGACCAACGCTGTTTTATCTGCACTGCACTCCTGTGGAGTGGTGAGAACATGAAGAATGGTCCATTTAGCAGGCAAAGTTCCTTGCATAAGCATCCAAATAGCCGTAATACATAATCTTCGGACATGACCACACATGTACCAATGAATTTGCCATCAGAAAACTTCAACGGCAGGTCAATGTAGAAGAGTGGTTTTGCATTCCTGTATCTTGAACACATGTACATATTAAAAATTCTAAGACACAAAAAAAAAACAAACAAACAAACAAACAAACCTCCTTTCACTTTTGATTTACAATGCACAAAGTACAATCACAAAACATTATTCACAATGAACCCTCTATTAGGTAAAGTAGGTCTTTTCATTGACCAATCTGAAAAAAAACATCAAAACGTTTTCTCACAAAAAATGAGGAAAACTAAGAACTTTTGAGACTCGGTCACATGGCGCATTTGTCTTCACAACTGAGCAGACACTTTACTAAATGGGTGGACATTTTCGCACAAAACAACAAGATTAGGGCGGCCCAGTATGCCATTCACACACACGCACATTTAAAATCAGGAGTACAGCTCAGGAGAAATAGGATACCTTGCCCGCTATTGGACACACAGTACAATCAATCCTTTTTTGCAACTGGAACTGTTCCTCCTACATGGCCGTATACGCTTCATACAAACCTTGCCAACTCTTTTATTTTTTACCCGATAAACATACATACATGTATAGTCGCACTATTCTGTCACAAGGGAGCATCGATTATTATTTTTACCTTGGGTGGCCAGGGCATATATAATATATCCCAAAGAGCCCAGGCCCTGGCTCTTTGTTTCTCATGAGATGTACTCCTTAGCACCATATTTAAACAGAATATGTGCAGCTGTGGTGTGACCACACTATCAATACTCAACTAACAAACCCAGAGTCGGTAGATAAAAATACTATACAAATATTAATATTATGGCTTGACCCATCATGATACAAAGGGGCTGTTTTATACCAAAAAAAATAAACAAAAAAAAAAGCACATGTAATCACATATTAATATTAGATCACCAGATTTCTCTAGGGGATTACACTTCAGATACTACAACACATCATGAAAATCTGATTTTCTTTTTTTTTTTAATCATATATATTATATATTTTGTCCCCTTTGTATGATAATATGCCAAACCTATCACTATGTACTCAAAATATAAAAATATCGATGAGACTGACTCCAGGTTCCCCACAAGTTTCTATCACAAAACTCCCATTTTTGCAAAGTTTGTATATCTGGTGCCACAAAGGCGGCATATTTGACCTACATTCTGGTCTGTGAAAGTCCACATCTGCCTCACCTGAATCTTATCCCCATGTAAAATTGCAATACAAACAGAATCGATGATCACTCGGTATGATGGCTTCTCATGCCCAATAGGTGCAACATTAAAAATCGGTCTACATATACATGTATATTTGTATAGTGTATGTTTTTTAAAGATTCCCTTTCACGACAGTTGAGTCTATTACCTGTTCAATTTACCCACCTGCAATAAGAGACCACCATTAGCTGGCAGTAGAGGGTGGTCTCAAATGGCAGGTTCCACTGTTCTCCTGTTACTTTGATTCCATTTCGCTACCACCAAATCTCACATAAGACTAGTCCTCCCGACTATATATGGTCTAAAGCCGCAAAATCTTTCATAGCAATTACTCTTACAATGGGGAGGGGTAATACAAGAACATGACCCTGACATTACAAGTGGTCTTTCTATATAAGGGTCTGACATTAAAGGCTTTACTGTCCTCTTCCAAGTGATCAATGACTCCTTCCTGGCCAAGACCCACATGTCTGTGGGCTTTTACAAACAAATTTGTAATGTAAACTTCCAAGAGCACAAGAAGAACCTGAGCCAGTTTTGTTCATACACTCTGGTGTGAGATCCTTGAGTCGGTCTCGATTTCATAAAAAATACTCAACGAAAATGACCATGCAGCAGTGTTGGTCGTCCCAAGGCAGTCAGCTTATAAATGTGCAGATCCAATTCAAACAGTAGAGCTCACTAACACGTAGTATACACACAACGAACTAGGGGCACACTCCACCGTGTTCCACTAACATCAAACTGGGACCAACTACCAATCTACCCAAAACTTAATAGGGGATGTTCAACTGACACGGATCCTCTGTGGTTTTCTTAGCACTAGCTTAGTTTACAGGAAATACTGTATATGTTCATACCACCATGGAAAATACTTTTAAGTACATAAACTGAAAAAAAAAAAAATGCTCATTAAAATTACATTTTTCAAGTGTTTATCTTGAATGCAATACAACTGCGCTGGTGACATGTTCTTAACACAAGAGAGGTTTATGCATAATACGTCACGATATAGTGCATTAAGAAATGTCACATTTTCTACACTTTACCCACAACTGAAATAATGTCAAACTATGACACAGATATATACCTGGTTTGTCCAATGGGATTCTGCTATACTATATAAACGAACCCACAAAGTTGTAATTGATTGAAACTTTGGGAGACCAACACTGCCACAGATGATATATGTATATATATATATAATATATGCAATATTCCTGAAAACTGTGTAAGACTATTGCCACATCTATCATCGTCGACCAGTCAGCCATCAGCGACCGAGCCCAGGAGACCTCAGCTGAGTCACTAATACTTGTCTGGCGAAGACACCCGCATCAGTTACAGTGTGTGATAAACCCAGAGCTATTTCACAGTGTAACTTTTGCCGGTCTGTCATAGATGCTCTGGAATCTTCATGCCTTCTTGGTCATAATTTTGAGATACTGAAGGGCGTTATGTGCTGACTGTGCATGGGCATCGTCTGCCTCAGGCCCGGACCCGTGGCACACCGCAACTGGCATGGTGGAGAGTTGGACCAGGCACTGCCGTAATCCTGCACAACACACAAGAGGACTTCATAAAACAGTTCACAATTTTATTTTTTTTAAATATTAAATGTTGGAAACTGATTTTCAGATGGCTGCGGTTCTAAATATCTGACGATGGACATAAAGAAATTTAGAAGTTGGTAAAAGCTGGGCAATTAGTTTTGATAGGGAATACAATTTCAGTGAAATTATTGATGATTTTTTTTTTTTTTTTACTTTGGGGAACTTTTTATAAAAAATTCTGCTTTGCCGCAAGACATTTTGCAGCGCCTGTGCATATGAGGCACTTTGCGCAATACATTCCCTTGACAGTGTTTGCTATAATGCTATAACATACAAGCAGGTATTCGGATTATTGAATCTCTTTTGCATTTCTCATCCAAATTTTTTTCATGTTAACTGGAAATTTTGTCAATATTGGCAATGGAAGCATATCACAAAACCAACAAACTATCAAGAGGTTTACAAAGGGAAAGGGAAATTGACAAAAATTTTACCCTGAAGACTTACCCGACTGACTGAGTTCCTGAATATCAACATAGGTGACTTCAAATCTCTGTTCCTCTGCTATTTCCTGCAACAGTTGACAGTAATTGGTGGCTGGCGCATTCAGTGCTCGATTCTGTAATGCATTAAGATGCTTGCCCGTTGCATTCTTAAGAGTCTGGTAAAACTGTGTGATCTTTTGGCTGGCCTGGGGTGTCAATGTTGGAATCCTTTTGTTTTCCCTTAGTGAACTGTATGCTGCCTTGGTGGGGTCCATAGCCTGTATTTACAAAAATAAATAAATAAATAAATGTTATTTCCAATACATTTATATTGCCTGTATTTCACAGTGATGCACATATACAAATCCTGTGATGAAAACCCACGCATAACATTTCAACTATGATGCAAACGGAAAGTATGTGATCAAACTGGTAAAATTTCCCAGTAAAGTCCTTGATGGGAGTTACTTGGGTTACCGTGGTAACAACAGCCACCTGTATATTCATACCTGTGTCAATAATATTTCCTACAAGTGAAATACTGTTTCATGTTATGTTTACATAAAACCAGGAGACTCTTGCCAAAATTTGGAGAGCTGATTCATTTGCAAGGATTTTCTTTGTTGGTGTCTGTGACCCTGAAGAAGAGGTCAAGGTCACCAAGGAGCGGACTCATCCAACATCCTCTTACAATGCTTCAGCTGTGAAGATTTCGTTGTATCTTATATCCATTTCTCTGTGGCATAAGACCTGCCTTGAGCTCTGACTCTTAGCATAGCTTCTAGTTTTCTTCTTGCCATTTCTATATTCTGATCTGCAGAGGACTGATGCTATCTTGTCCTGCTTTTTCGACAGGGTCTGCACTTTTTGTGTGCTTTTGTTTTCAAAGAGTCATAATAAAATCCATTTATTTTTGTTCAAAGAACCTGACAATTGTAAGAAGAAATAATAACAATTTTCAGGGTAAACAAGCCATTGGTTTATACATCACAGAAGATTTACCACACTCTGAAAAACCAGACTTTCATCTAGGAAATCTAATAAGTACAAATTAATTTACCAAATAGTAAACCACTCCTTGCTGGTGCTTTATACACAAGGACTGTTGAATTTTTCTTGCATTTTAAAGAATCACTAAACTTTATTAATGCAAGGGATTTAAAAGGCATTATTACAGGTTATTTCAATTTTAACTTTCTTGATGTGAGAAAACAAGGTTCCTCTGCAGAGAAGCTGGGACTTTCTGATTCAGAACAATGGGTTTGAACAAAAATACAATGTACATGTATATGTTGACCTACAAGATTTACAAAGCATTCTGAAACTCGATGTTCCTTAAAGAGTTCACACCAGAATGAAACTGGCGCCATCACACAAAAAAAAAGTATGTCCGCGGATTTGAGATCACAAAACATGCTGGACAGTTTCCCGCTGATGACCTATCCACAAATTTGTTTCGCTGTTGAAGCCTTGAATTTTGAAAATTTTGAATCCTATGTGATAATATTGATCAACTCAAGTTTAGGTTTAGACATACAATACACAGTGACTAGATTGGCTATGGAGCACAGAGAGATTGGATTTTGGTATTTATTTGGTTCAGAACTACATGGAAAATGTGGCACAGTTGCTTCTGTTTGTATAATAGGCTTTATGCTCCAGCAACTTGGACACTACATGTATTAGTGGTCTGGCAATGCTTGCTGTAGCCAATCACCCAATGAATTTCACAGGTGCACTGTTCTATCCGACATACCGATATGCAGTGAGCAAACAAACCTGTCCAGAAATTCTGCTTCTATCAATTAGCAAATCTGTAACTGAACCTAGAGTCAGTAATGTGTTTAAGTATTGACTTATGAAATGTCTGAGCCTTACCATCATGTTCTCTTCGTCATATTCCTCCACCTGTTCCTCTCCTTGGGCCATTGGGAAGCCTCCTCGGATTGTCTTCAGCATTGCATAAGCTGCATTACGCTTTGCCAGTTTCTTTGACTTGCCCACACCTGGAAGTTTTCATTGAACAGAAAACAATTCACTGGTGCAAGTGAACAGGCAACATGGATTATACATATATATTTATGGATCACACTGAACGTTCACAACTCATTTAACATTTGGTGCCATGTTTTCAGTAAGTCAACAGTTTTCCTTGGAGTGATTAATTTGCACTGTGTCCAAATTGTGCTCAGGAAAGTTTTTTACCTGACCTGCTCTCTGCAATTGTGAACATGCTGGTACTTTAATGAACGGTAGGTTTACAAGGAGTATGAATCTAGAACAGTGGTCCCGGTCTTGAGAGACCACTCCAATGAGAGAGCACCTGCCTTGGAAGATCACCATTTCAATATACTTTGCTTAGTACTTTTCTTGTTATTTGGACATCCTATGAGAGACCACAATTTGGTCATCCGTAGAGGTGGTCTTTCAAGACAAATTTCACTATTGTTATGCCAATTTTGAGCAATGTTGACTTTTGTTGAAATTGGCACTGATAGTGTTCAATGCTGATTCAAGATTAAATGGCGGACAAATGTAGAGATAATGACAAAAGTAAACGCATGGGATGATGGGGGTCATTGCAAATGCCATGTATGTCTTGTGCATTATACCACACTAGCCATAGATAATTATCTGGCATATCACGAAGCAAGGGGAATGCTGCTTGACGGCTGGTTACTAGACACACCTTCAACGCAAGCATTGACTGAAGGGTCCGCCATTTGCCCAAATTAGGTCATGGTGACACCAAAATCTAATCAGTTCATCTTGCCAGGTAAGGTACGTTTGTTGCTAAATTTGAGCAAAATACACGGAGGCATTCTGTAGATATGGTGACAATGAGAATGTGCATCTGGATGGACAAACCCAAAAACGGAAAGCCCCCCCCCCCATGGGGTGGACCGTTAAAAAAGAGAGATGTGCAAGTTGAGGGCGGCCTGACTTTGATGCAAAAGGCAGAAAACACTAGAATCCCTTGAACTTGGAAGACATTTACCATGAATTACATAAGTATCATACAAGTAACAAGTTACCCCGGCTGACAATATTCATAACTAGAATTGTGATATTTTGTTTGCTTGAGTGTCTGTGCATAGGGTTGGGGGTGTTTACATACCTGGTTCCAGCTTCTAATAAATACACTACAACAGTATCTGTTATTTAAGACCACCCTTACTGCCAGCACGAAGAGGCTTATACTACAGGTGGTTGTAAAATGAAGTATATTTAACAGAGAAATACAGCAAAGGGTCTTCAAATAACGGTGTTGAAAAGATGTGGTCTCATAATGGAGGTGGTCTCTTGAGCAGCCACCACTGCATTCACATTGCTTGCTATGATAGACAAAATTCAAAGGGACGAAGGTAAATATATTAATTCCATTACATGTTTTCTTTTCCAATAACTCTTTCTGTACACAGAATTTTTTAAAATCAATCAAAATTAGTTTAACTGGAATTATCAAAAGAACAATAATTTTGTACACCCCTGATGACCAACTTTGAAATGACAATAAAAATCACTGCACTTACCTTGATCAGTCAGTTTGAGAAGACGCACAGTACAAACAAACTCTCGAGCATGAGGAGGCCCCTGCTCACTTGTAAACTCATACACAGGGGGGCGCCACAGGTTTTTTTGTGCCAACTCTTGAAGCTCTCCCACTGGGTTACCTGCCATGGCATCATCAACCGCATTTGCATTCTGGGTCAGCTGAGTGCTGGAATAACAAAAACTGAAGGTAAAAGGTGATATCAATGGTGTCTATGGGCACACAATGTTTAAATTAAAGCAATACTGCCTTAATTCTGTTGAAGTACACATTCAAATGTCACACACAATATAGTATACATATATATGCAATATGTGTATGTGTAAATGAATGTTGGACATTCACAACAGTCCAAAACGCAGCAAGGGAAAAATACATCTCTGATTTATAAATGTAAACTTTGTATGATAATTGGCCAGCATAATTGCCACAAGAAACTAGAACCGAGTTTTTCGCATAAAAACATTATGCATCCCCCGAGCAGGTACCTCTTACCAGAGGCAGCTCCTCTAAGAGGGCCGCCATTCTTCTGCTGAAAGTTTGACCTTGACCTTTGGTTTCAAGGCCACCTCTTAGCAAATTTAAGGGAAGTCTCACCTGGGTAAATAATGACAAATTCTGATGGACTTGAATCCTATCCACTAGAAAATGTGGCAGGGAAGCCATTTTATTTTGCAAGACATTGTGACCTTGATCTTTGACCTGAAGGTCCTCCACAATCAATGAAAAAAATCCCCCAAATCCATGGAGTATCTGTATCAAACTATTCAAGTGAATCTAGCTTATGGTTTCGAAGAAGTCAAAATGTTAACTACCATTGCAGACCCCATTGACTCATATGGTAATCAATAGGAATGCAAAAATTAGCAAAACAAAACAAAAAATTTGAAAAATCCAAAAATCACTGAATCATGACCATTAGACTCAGTTGGTAGACATCTACCCGATGTACATCCCCACTAAGTTTGAAATGAATCGGGACAATTGTCTTGGAGAAGTTGAAAATGTGAAGTAGCATTGCAATTCCTATTGAATTACATAGTAACCAACAAGAATGTATGCATGACCTTTTATGGTCACTCATGTTTAAAATAAACCATAGAAATTGAAAGCCCATAGATACATTCCTAATAACCTTTAATAGTAACTGTGGACCCACTATGCACCATAAAGGAGGTTTCAGTCAATTTGTGACAATAGCTGAGTCAGCAGAAACATGCAACAAGGATTTGACCTTGACCTCAAGGTATATGTTATTATATGGGAACAATTTCCCAAAGCCTATACATTATTTGTACACTGTGCCAAATTTGGAAGCAATAGGTCAAGAGGGGACAAAAATATAAGGAAAATAAGATAATGCATTTTGTGGGTCCAATGCTCCCTACATCCATAAAATATAACCAACACATCAGAAAGTATTGTGCAAGTCTGAACAGTGTCTACTTGTCCTATCATGTGGTTCAATGTCTTGAGTGTCAATAGAGTTCTTGCAATACAGCTGTTTATGCAGCGTTGTATTTATTTATGATGACGCTGTGTTGTCTGAAACATTTCGACGAGACTAAATGCTATATGCATCCTCTCCTATGGGAGATGCATAATAATTATCTGTATCCCTGTCTTTAGAGACCCACACCACCCAGTTCTCAGATACAGCCTTATCAAGTCCCAACTTCTAATCTTCCCATATCACTGGACTCTGGATGTGCATCCACCTCATTCATTGGACCTGTAATGAAAGACCATCTGTTTGAGTGCCACCTGTCGGCAGCAACAAAAACAACTGTAGCACCTGTACTCAATATCTGAAAAATGAACAAGAAATAATAACACAAAAAACAGGTACTGAAATAAACAAGCATTAAAAAACATAAGATCAACGAACAACTTAAGCAGTAAAAAGCAAAGAAACTTGGGTTTTGTTGCAAACTGAGGCTTGCCGGTATATTCACAACAGAACTGACCCGAACAGTTTTGAGCTTTTATTTCCCCATGTTCCACGTATGTATCCTTGGGCCCTCCATACAGGCACAACACAACTGCCTGTTAAATGATGAAATAATCTTCTGAGTGCAATCTTGTATTTGTTAACATAAACATGTATCTGTTTTGGAAAAAAGCTCAAGACATCGCATCACGATGGCCCGGCAAGGTTGTGTATGTTTGACTGTGTTCTGCTTCGACAAAACTTCAGATCAACATCAAATATAACAGCTGAACAACATGAAGACCCCTTGGCCAGTCTCCTCTGGTAACACCCAGAAAGTGTTAGTTTGCTTTAATATGTGAAATATTAAATTTAGACTTTATTGAAAAATGCCATTATTTATTTATTTATTTTTTTTTACATAAGCATAGCAAACAGACCGCTTCTGTTGAAAGGACTGCATGTTAATATGCAAATTGAGTCTTTGAATGAGGTCAAATACATGGTTCTAGGTGAATATTGGTGTTCTCTGGTCCAAAGAATCTTGTTTTGACCAAATTCAGAGACTAGAATTGCTTTACTATATGATCTTGGCAACCAGTTTATTCCACACTTTAAAATGTGTGTGCCATGCGTGATTACACTGGTTATATTGTAACGTGATTGGATGTTGATCATTCTATCAATGCTTATGACTGATTACTCACAATTTTACTCCCTCCAGACTTTTTCACAATGTCTCAGTGAATTTTCACTTTGCTTTTTTTCCCCGTGCCCACAAAAATAATCTGATGTTATAATTCTGGCTTCCCTGGTCAGTGTCGCTGCCCCTACCCCACTTTTCTTGTGAACTGACTGTGCTTATATGGCTAACAGAACATGAAACAAGCATTTGAACAAGAAGACAGAAACAAACAGAACTCAAAAAAAAAAAACAAAAAACCCTCTTCACAGTGAAATACCTGTATTTCAAATTATCCAATACAAAACTGACTATTTTCCGTGTCCGTCGCCGAAGTAGGTGCGTTCTCAAGCTTTGGCCCCTTAATAAAAGATAATGAAAATACCACATTTATCAGTGAAAATATACCTGCAACAAAAAGATCAGCTTAATTCAAATGCAACATACATAATATCATTTTTGGGCCAGTTTGTAAGGGGTCAAGGGTTCTATTAAACACACAGGTTGTGGTAGGGTTTTACAACCGATACAGCAGTGCCTGATAACCCTCCCCCCCAATCAAATTAAGGAATCAATGAGTGAAAATACCTGTAGTCTTCTACTGTGATAGAGCCCTGTCCATTGGCTACTCCAAGCATCTGATTGAGCACAGATAATGCGGCATTGTGTTTGGCCTTCTTCTTGCTGGGTCCTGGATAAACAGACAGGATGTCACACATACACCATAAGTTGAAGATAAGTATGCTCATCTTTTCTTTTAAAAAGTAGATAGATACACAGGTAGGTGTGCAGCCAGGGGCATTATTGATCTTTCTTTAAAATGGCAATCCCCCCTTTTTTTTCAAAATTGTTGGTACATCATTTGCCTTCATTGGAGCCTCCTTGGATGCCATGTTTTGGGCTGAAGGTGCTGGACACAGAATAAAACCAACCCACATCTACAATAAAAGCAAATATTCTTTTTTTTTCTCCTAAATATATGCCACAATTCAGACTTTTCAAATTAATGAAACTGCAGCCAAAAACTTGCAAAAACATACCAGTATATTGTTGCAATAAAGAACACTGATTAAGACCCTTAGTTGATGTGCAAGTACTAAAACAGCAACCAGACATTCAAAATTTCATGCAAGCCAATGCTTATTCCTTTGTTTGTTTGTTTTTGTTTTTTTTTTTTGGGGGGGGGGGGGTTAGTAAGGGATAGAAGCCAACAGATTCCCTATTTCTTACCTTTGCCTGTTCCAACAATCTCCCCCACTGTAACTTTGAACACAAAAGTTGGTTCGTGTACAGCACCTTCATTGGCGATGAGATCATACTGAGGCGTGATGCCCCGCTTGGTGCACAGCTCCTGCAGGTAGCTGATCGGCGTCTTGCCCTGTAAAAAAGGAAAATGGCAAGTTTAGTAGAGCAGGGGCCATGTGCAGAAAGACATGCTAGATCCACTGTTCATCCAGACATATTAGTTTTCTCTACAAAATTTTAATGGCAGAAAAGTCAGTACAAGTTAAATTAACAGTGGACTAACACTATGTACACATCTCTCTGCATATATGGCCCCATGGAGACATTCGAGAGTTTATTACAGCACTCTGACAGCCACTAAATTCAGTCAGGTTTCAACCTCATCACACCTAACAACGTGTGACACTTGTCTTTGTATATTTTCTTTCATTCTTTTTAAGGGGAGGCAACAATTGTACTTTTATGCATTCCCTCATATGGCTTTAAAAAGATTTGTTCATTCTGTGACTTGAAACAGACAGAACCTTCATCACATTCCTGATTATGCACATGTTAACTTAAATGTTTCTTCACACTTTTTTTTGCATTTCTATACAGTCTCAAGCACAGGGGGACACCTCATGTTGGATTCCTGTTAGGAAACCAAGTTTTTTATCATCCATTTATACATAAGAACCTGGATCAAGAAACAGATAGTCTGTTCTGTCATAATTTTAGGTCATTAAATGTATGCTCTACTGCTGTGTACTAACGGATGGCATCTCCAATCCGGCAACTCGGTCTCCAGCCTCCTCCTTCATTGCTCTTTTTCAATCTTGCCCCTGGTGATATTGACCTGAAAATACATCAAGATTATACTTTCTTTAACTCAAGTATCAAATTGAAGCTGATCAAAATTTTAACAATTTTTTTTTTAAATAAAATTTTTTCATTTTATAAAAGCATATTACAAGGAATTGATATGGGCTGGCATTTCTTATTTTACATTCTCCTTAACTGTAACCCAGAAAAAGGTAAATATGGTAAAATAATACTGAACTTGCCTTACAGTAGGAATCTGATATGAATTGGCCTATATGGGCTTGGGTCCCCCCAAGTTTAATTAGGCCATGTTTAGTGTTCTTCAATCAGGGACCACTCTTACCATTAGCCAGTTGCTAGTGTTTCTTGAATTTGACTGATAAAATGTGTAAATGGCTAAATATTTCAAAATGAACTGTTACAGTGGGCACTCACAAACCGCTGTACATAAAGGTGAGTTTGCTACTGGGGGCCTTGCCTAGCAAATATTGCTTTTATGAATTATTAAGGGCCACAGCAAAATCATGACTATTTATGCTTATTTTGGTTTAAACATATTTATTGCAAAAACAATTGGCCAACAGGCGATGCCTATATGAAGGCCTCTTGTAATGCTTATTTTCAATTTGGGCTACAAATTGTTGAAGACTAGATCTGTCCCTGTTGAACGTTTTGTCATTTGAGCATTTTGGGCTATTTTGCTCATGGGGTTTTCAGGATTTTGTTGTACATGTAGTAGCAGGAACATTCTGCTATTCTCAGATCTGCCAATGCATCATAAGCCACTTATCAGTCGCCTGTTGTTGTTGTTATGCAAATGAGCCGGCCATATGAAAACATGCTGCACATCACATATATTCCTATGTAAAATTGGACATTTTTATCTTTAATTGTGTTGATGTTGTCGATCACAAATCAACAAATAACTCTGAAGTCTGCATCAATATGCCAAATTCTGCAACTGGCCAAAATAAAGAGAGATTTTGACGACCTTAGTTGGGGGTTTTAGTGTTGATTTTTGGCTAACGTTTAGCATACATTGAATGGGTATCCACATAAACTACCAGGTAAATTCACCAAGCAATGCCGCCGTGTAAACTAAGTCAGATTCCCGGATGTGCGGATTCGAGAATTCTGGTTTAAATGATATTATAGACCTGGTTCAGCATGTTTAACTGAGGTGTAGCTGTTACGGAGGTTTAACCCACCGAAAATATTTTTTTGTATTTTGCATGACTCAATAAGTTCAATGATATGGAAACATTTGGCTAATAACACTTCACTTTAATTAAATTATTCCTGCCGGCGTACATAATTTTCTGATATGAAAAGCTTACTGAATGACATTACAAGTATGGTTACATTTAATCTGAGCCCTTCCACTTGTCATTACTGGTCGTAGCCCGTGATCATGATCTAGAGAGATGTCAAGACTCAAGCCTCATGTGTCAAGACGCAAGCCTCCTGTCATGACTTGAAATGCCGACGGTGTATTGGTTATGGTAGATGAATCAACAATATTTCCAAAATCCGAGAATCTAATGCAGCAGCTGAGATGATAAGGAGTATCATTGCACGATACTGACAAACTAAAATGCACATGGACTAAGCAACTATTTCAGTAATCGGTTTTATACACCTTGGCGACCAAGTTTTTCCAAACAAAGGCAAAGCTAAAGCCAACAGTTCGCCATTCTGCGCGAGTTCACGGCCACGCCGGTGAACACCATCCGGCGTTTAACTTTGCAAGTGAGTGGTTTCAGTGAATGCAAGGCATCCGATTGAACGGCAAAATATATTTCTTCATTTACAAATCTATCCCGCTGAAGATGATTCAACAACACTGCAAATAATGCCACAAAGGATATTTCATTTTTACCTAGGACAACCAGCCGATCGTCTTTCCGTGCTCGATGCGAGTGTGCCAGCACCGGAAATGGTAGCCATGGAGCATGCGCAAAAAGATAACGAACCAAGTTTCCTGTGACACCACACTTTGAGGCTCACATTCAACATCGTGGATTTGTGGCTTCATAATGCTTGTCAAGGATGTCCTCTGAGTAACTGGAATTTTTTAACACACCTTCTCATAAATTTTATTGAAAGTATGTAAAATATTAAGTTAAGCAATGGGAGGAGGTAAAAAGAAGAAGAAAGAACAAGAAAAGGGTAAGAAAAGATTGGCATATCCATAAACAAAATAGTACGTCGTAATGCCTGATGGCAGGGACGTGCTCTTCAAAATATCACGTCCCTGACCTGAGTGGGTAGCTGGATCCACAAAAGCACCAAAAACATAGATCTTAAATATCTAGCTTGAATTTTATATCATTGGAAAGGATATTGTTTTGGGTTTTAAGCACTTATTTATTTAAGTTTCTGGCATTAATAGTTTTGAAGATACTACAATTTAAAAATGATCAAAACCATCAAAATCTTGAAAATTTTCTGATCAGGACTAGCAAAAGTGCGAGCTTCATTAGTGGGAACACTTGCCTCCGTACCCAAGGTGTGAAAAACTGGTCCCACTAGAGTGGACCATAGAGCTACCACAAGACTTGGTAGCTGTATGAGTGGACACAGGGAACAGTACTTTTTCCCCAAATATTAGTAATAATAATAATATTGCTGTGGCTCTCCGCTTATGGGCCGCTGACCTGTGTGACTCAGGTGGCCTAGGAAAAAGTAAAGGAAAAAAAAAAAGAAAATTAGATGAGATGGAGGAAACCATGGTTATCCTAATTAGCTCATGCTGCCATGTTTTCCAGGACCAGAGCCGAGGCAAAGGGTCCATCACACACTCTCTCACAGCTGTGGTGGGTCCCTGGCCTTGGATATATCGGATTGCCATGAATCGCATGATTTTCAGAAATTTTAGATGAAATATTACAGTAGAATCTGCAATTAAGACCACCTCCATAAAGAGACCATTTCTATAGTAAGACAACCACTTGACAGGTCCACTTTTGTTTTTCCTTAAAGAGACCATTTCTATAGTAGCAAGACCACCACTTGACATCCATTTTTGTTTATCCTTAGTTAGATTATAACTCCTTTATGACTACTCCTCTATTGAGACCACATTTTTTCAATCCCTTAGGTGGTCCCTTTTTCTACCTCATTTATACTATGCCATTCTAACATGGGGCTACCTATGCAACATATCATAGGACTGCAAAAGAAAGCCATTTGTCTTATTTCTTCTGTAAATTTTGATACCCAGCCAGAGCCTCTTTTGAAAAAATAAAACATACTGAAGATTCCAGATTAAATGTATCAAAAGCTCTGAATTTTTATTTTCGCTATTGTAAATGTGAACTCCCACTCCCAGGCTACTTAAAACCCATTTTCACTCATTCCTGTTACCCATGCATACCCCACCTGCTACCGTATGTTCCTCATTATGTCACCCCCTTACACTCTTCGGTTCAGAATAGAATTCGTTCTACCGACCAAAATTATAATGGAGCAAATCAATATCCATTCATGTTCTGGTTTCTCAAACTGTGTGAAACTTTATTTCATCAGTGCTCAAATGTTCCAAAAGATGCACTGTTGCAAAATGTTATCTATGTGGAAAGTCTCTTGTGTGGTTGTATTCCAAAACTTTATGTTGATACATGTTGTATATATGCCTGCTTCTTTATATACATAGCATATCACTAATTTGCCTTATTTATTATAGATAGCCTCAACGATAGCAGATTTTTACATCCTTAATTATTCACTTTCGATTTAACTTCGTTTCATGAAACCTGACACGCACATATAACATATATCTGGACCTAAAGATGTGTCATGAAGCAAAACTATGTCACTAGATCAAGTGTCTGTGTCTCTGCTATATGTGTCTGGGCTATAATTCCCATGTTCTTCAACTTAAATTTATGAAACTTTACACACAGGTGCATCTGGATTTAAAGCTGTGTCATGTATCAAAGGTATGTCACTAGGTCAAGTATCTGGGTCACAGTGACATATTCTTGTAAAATCATGTCTGTGCGGTATTTCCTTTTACTGTTTAACGCAGAGCTATAATTCGTTTGACCTTCAACTTAGATCAATGAAACTTTACACACAATTGCATCTAGACATAAGGGTGTGTTGTGAACCAAAAGTAGGTCACTATGACAAGTATCTGGGTCACAGTGACATATTCCCTTAAAATATAGTCCGCACTATGATTCCTTTACTATTCAACTTAGTTTCATGAAACTTCACACACACATATATGCTGACCGAAAGGTGTGTCATGAAACAAAAATATGACATTAGGTCAAGTATCTGGGTCATGGTGATACAATCATCTCAAACTACGTTACAGGTCTTGGACCAGTAACCCGTCAAGGTTGGGTCAACTGATCCACAACTTTTGATCGAGTACTGAACACTGTTGCTGAGTCTATTGGATGTTAATATCACATCATCATTTTGGATAGGAAAATACTTATCAACTGAGTTTTAGAAAGGCACTGCTACTCTAGAAATATTTTAAATCGTGTGATAACTTTGTGTATTTTTGGAGACATATTTGGCGCGGAATGGTCAATCATGGAGGTAAGGTACACAAATGCACCTGTAAAAAAAAAATCTAGTAACATGACCCCCCCCCCCCCCCCCCTTGGTTTTAACTTGCTGCTACCGGTATAAGCTTGAAGCAGAATGCAAAGGAAGTTGCAGTTTTACATTTCAAATAGGAGAAATAAGCCAGTGAATGTCGCTATTTTAACATGTAAATGCATTAGGCCTAGGTTACTGGTCCAAGACCTACACTTCATGTCTGGGCTATAATTCTGTTGTCCTTCAAGTTAGATTTATGAAACTTTACACACAGGTGCATCTAGACACAAGGGTGTGTCTTGAACAAAGAAAAGGTCTGTCTGTCAAGTATCTGAGTCACAGTGACATATTCTTGTAAAATCTTGTGTAGGCTATTATTCCTTCACTATTTAACTTAATTTCATGAAACTTGACACACACACATATCTTGATCTAAAGGTGTGTCTTGAAACAAAAGTAAGTCACCAGGTCAAGTATCTGGATCACCGTGATAGCCTATTTTAATGACTAGATTCATTTCAAAATGAGACCTGAGATTAGCAAGGTTATAAATGAGGCGAGGGGGGCATCGATTGTTTTTCACTATTTCCTGAAACTGCTCAGCTATGACAACCAATTGCTTTAAACTTGCAGCGAGACACTTATGGGGACCTGCAGATCTTAAATTTCTTCAACACGTGGAGCTACATTTTTTTCCCAATTTTTTCTTTTAAACAAATTTTTATGCATTTTTGCCATTTCGGACATTTCCAAAACTGTCACTCCGATTGTTGTGAAACTTGACAGAAATGTAGCTTTCACACATCTACATAGCTGTGCCGGTCTTTGTGGTTGCAGCACTGCTAATGTATTTTATAACCAACCTGTTTCTTAATTACTCACCAGGTGGTGCTGCTATAGAATCAGACCTGCACAGCATCAGCTCAGAAAGTAAAAATTCATGCAGTTTTGAATCTTTAGATAACATTGTTGCAGTGCACAAAACTTACTTTTATCCATTTTGTATAAAAGTTCAGTTATGTATCCTCAGAGTCAGAGTGTAGAAAACTTAGTTATACTGTTGATTCCAAGAGCTACTCAAAACAGTAGCATTCTTAACAAACATCACTGTAGATGTTTACACCCAAAAATCTCACAGTTAATGTCCAAAAATATATTTTTAAACTGGATGAAACTTTATTATATTGGTTAAAGAGTGCCAAATTCAAGGTAAATTATAAGATAAATCTATATTTTTTGTTTGTATGTGTTTGTAATGAACACCCTCCACATGCAGTGGTGTACTCACCTATTGTTTTATACACCTCATACTGTTTACATTGTGCCATTACCTGATTAAGTATAGTCTTGTTCATCACCCTGCACTGGCCTCAGACAGACAGGCCCAGTGAACCTTATGTTTATACGTAATGTTTCTTAGTGGCACCAACACCTGAATTATACCCCAACAGGGGCTCCTGAAGTTAGATATCCATGTTAATCTTATGTTTTATTTGTTAAATATGAACATCTTTTGTTTGTATGTAATTTACATATTACAAGCGGGTTGGATACCTACTGTATGTAATAAAAGAGAGTCTACCTGGACATTAACCAGTAAGCATCTAAAAGTATATCTCCAGGGTCTGTCTTCATTAGCCACAAGGCTAAGTTCTTCCAGTAAGGTCATTCTCCACAGCTAAGCGAATATTTCCCCACAACCGAACTACAACAATATACTTTGAGATAGATATATTCTATAGATATGTTGCCACATGTTTGCATTTATGATAATACTTTTGTATCTGTGGACTACTAAAGGTACAAGGGTGCCAAATAGCCTCTTATCTTTTTTACATATAACAATGATTACCGTAAAGGTGGTAAAAATAGTAGAGAACTGCTGACATAGATTAAGCTTATGAGACAAACCTGGTATTTGCTGCTTGGGGAATAAGACCTCATATGTCAATGACTGAGTATACGGATGGCAATAGTGAATCACAGATGGAACTTGTCCATTGTGTGGATTAACTGAAATACATGTGTGTGGAATGTATAAGCTTTCATGGCAAACACTGAATGATGAAAGAATAAATTTGTTTAAATATACTGACACAGTGAACCAAACTGAATGGACTGTTTAACGTTGGCATTGGAACTTGGAAGACAGGTTTTGATCATTGCAAGAAATTAAATTTTTCAAGACACAGTTATTTTCATTTAGTCTGTGATGTAGGTTGCATGTAAAATAACTTGAATATGCAATCATCAATGATTTATGCGACTGTTTCTCCTTCAATTCCAGAAGAGCGCAGTTCGAAAAGGTCAAAGAAGAATGCAGATGAAGACTGGAATGAAGATTCCCAAGATGTGGAGCCCAGTTAGTGTTGATTTGACATAATTACTAGTGGTCACTCACTGGGGAGGAGAAGTATTATTGTGGAAAAACACACACACACAAATCACACAGACAGTGAGGAGTTATTAATCAGCGTTTCACAGGGCCTGCAATGTTATTTTCGTCAAGAAGTTCTTCCAAGTTTTATATAGTTTTCTCTATGGAATTGACCTGTTCATGACCTAGAAAAAAAAATAGATTAATGGAAACATTGTTTATAACATATTATATGTGACTATTTGCTAAGAAGTGCCAGGGCTCACCAATTCATATATGTCTGCTGACCCAGGACAATGCCAATCCCAAGTAAAGGGAAAAATTTCAAAGGACCAGCTCTGGGGCATCCAGAAGTGTTTGTAAGTAATTTTAGAGGCAAGTTGTTTTCCCAGGGAACTATGAATTTAAATATGTCCCCTGATCCATGGATTTTTTTTTTTTTTTTGTTTTTTGTTTTTGTTTTTGTTCTTATTTTGTTTCATGTGGCCACATCAATCTATTACCTGTCTGCCTTTTTAATTGTCTGAGATGGGGGGGGGGGGAGAGAGAGCTCAACATTGTTGCTCCTACTTTGTGATTTTTGCATGCTTCAGCGTCAGTTCCTGAGTCGGCCAGCAGACACGTGGAAGAGGGAAGCCAGGAAGACGAGTTTGGAGCAAAAGACTACCGCACACTGATGAAGCTGAAGCCTGATCACCAGTCTCGTCCTTTGTGGGTGGTACGTTTATTTAACTCACTGGTGCCCAGAGACCTACCTCCCTGGCATGAATGAGGGGAAAAAAATGAAACAAAAATCCATTGAGCTTGGTAAGACAAACCATTTACAAAGAAAAAAGGGTAAAAAAAATAGCAGTTGAGAAGTTAATTAAAATGACATGCTACTCTGTATGTTCACAGTATTTTGTAATGCACATATATTTGCAGATTTCTTCCTTTAAATGTTTGGATCACAGGGCTCGACAATTTTTTTTAAAAATCACTTGTCGGCAGGGCAAGTAGATTTCAAAATACACTCACTCATATGCAAAATCCACTTGTCCAAATTATAACTTGTTACTATATACAATTTTTTTCATCAATCAATAAACAATCCTGAGACCCACTTCAGTGAGCCATGGGCTTTCAGACGTGAATTGTCGAGCCCTGGATCATCTTCAAGCATGGTGGGGGTGTGCCCTGGGTGGGTCTGTGTCAACTTTGATCAATGGGTTGTGGGTGCAGTGATTTTTGGGGGAGGGGGGGATCTGTTAAACTCACTCTCAATTTAGGATCTGATACTTTAGAATTTCAGTCATCCTAGTTTGTGTAAAATGTAAAAAAAATACCTTTTTCCTAATTAAGTGACACTGCATTTCCTCAAATTTGGAAGCCTTGTAACATTCAGAAAGATGCAATTTCACAAATGGACTTTAAAACATGTTTTTTTTCAGATCAGTACTTCAAGAACATCCTTCATTCATTCTGTCTCCTCTGTCTATCCACCCATCTTTTGCAGTCCATTCATCCATTTGTTCTTCCTTGCTTCCTTTTTCTATCCTTCTCTCCCTTTCTCCATCACCACAAAGAGGACTTATTGCAGTGTGCTTCCCCCCACCTGTAAGGTCACTCGAGCTCAGGACCGTAATATGCCTCATGTGTATGCAGCAAAAAATCATGCAAAACCCAAGCTACATTGTTCAAACTTTTAAAGAAATAAGCTAATATGACAAGGCAAGTAGCAGCAGATGTGCAATGTGTTTCGACCTTGGATAGGTCTCATCATGCACTGGCAGGCATTTGAAAATGCTACCATATTTATGATGAGGGGTAACAATTGCGTTGCAATGTTGTGCATGTCTATGCACATGCGCATTCTAGACTCAAAGCGTAGTTTCAATTTCATTACCACGTAACTCAGAATTTCAAACAAATGTTTGACCTGTTCATATTCTTAATAAGGAAAATGAACGTACTTGTTTGGGGTCATCCAGTGTGAAAATACAGAGCTGTTTACCAGGCGAACTGCGTACTTTTGAACCTGATGCCCTATAACAGGGACTAGCAGAAATATTATATTTGCTGCTGTGGTAAAAAAACTTTAAATCCCTGTAGTTATTATTTACACTGATGTGAGAATAAAGACACTAAGATACATGTTGGGATGAGCTTGATACAAAATTTTAGCACTTGACAGAGCGAGTGAGCTCATCTCCCCATGAAGCTGAGGTGTAAAGGCTGTATGGAATGCAATTGGTGAATCCAATGTCTCTCCCTTTCCAAGCGCAGAAGTTTAGTGCGCTCAAGGATGGGAGGTGTTTGGATGTATTCCAAAACCTGCACTTGTAGGCCAAGTCCAGCATGGTTTGGAAGGGCAAATTGTCTGCCCAGGGGGTTGTGAGTCCATTTTGTTCTCAATGTTATGAAAACGTTCTCTTAATCTTGCTCTGCGTTGGTGTTGTGTTGGCCGACATACTGTTTGTTGCACACATTGCAAGTGAGGAGGTAAACTAAGCTTGAACTCTCACAGCAAATTTGGTCAGGGACGACATAGGTCCTGCCAGTTTGTGTGCTTTTCATACGACCACTCTTTAGGTGTGTGCAGTATCTGCAGTTGTTGTGACAAAAATTATTCTGTTTAGCACCAGACACCCCGGATGTTGTGAAGAACTTTCCTGGTATCTGATCCTTGAATGCGTCAGTACATGTTTTAGATTTTGTGCGTGTTTGAAATCCATATATTTTATGGAAATAACTTTCCACACAGGTCTCTTTCTTCCTTGCATGAAATGCCACCTTACTACCAATAAAATGGATCAGATCAACACAAATTATAGTCCAGTTTCTCTCGTACGGTATACAGTTGTTGTTATTAGTATGCTTGATTTTGACTTATTTTGTAGGCACCAGATGGCCACATTTTCTTGGAGTCTTTCTCCCCAGTGTATAAACATGCTCATGACTTCCTCATTGCCATATCTGAGGTAACTATCAATTCATTGTTTGATAACATGTCTGATTTTAGATAACAGGCCATGTGATTAACAGCGTAGATGAGCTATTAACCTGTATATGTCCAGCGTGTACCCTAAATTATCTTACACATGTACATCCATGACATTGCTTGTGTTACTAACATCATTGGCTCTCAGATTAAAGAATATAAAGTTCGGGGTGCAACTACAGTTTTCCCAGTGGATATGGCTATTCATGATGACCATAGAATGCACTACTGGAAGGGCCAAATAACGAGAGAAGAGTTGGTTGTGCTGTGTAAGGGTACTTTATATGACTCAAAGACCACAAATACAAATGTGATTCACTGATAAAAAAAATACTTTCAACATGAAGAGTTTACAATGGGATGGAAGGAGAGGTATTCTTGCCAGGATTGATTGTGAATGGACCAGAAACTTGCACGATGTTTCCATTAAGCTGCATGTTAAACCCCTGATTTTGATGACACTAGACAAACTGAAAGGTGTCGTGCAGCTCCTGTCAGGGGTTTTCTCTGGATCAAAATACATGTCCTGTAAATTCACTGAATTTTGCTGTATTTTTATTGTGCTAAGTTTGATGAGGGCACAAAATCATGAAAATGAAAACACAGTGAAGTAGCATTTCAACATAGTTTAATGGGATCAATGTCTAAAATAGTAAAATTAAAACTGCCGTTTAATGCCTGAAATGTGGAAACCATAAAAATTTATATCTGCAAAAGTAAGTGCATTTACTGCACAAGAGATTGCAGCCTTCTAAGAAGTGTAAAGTCGGGTGTCTGCTGGTAGTGGAGGTGAATCTAGTGATCGGGAATTTGTAGCATAGAGGACTTGTTTCTGTTACATGTACAAGAGGTCTTTGTCTACTGTGGTTAAATATTGGTTTTGGTTGGGGGGGGGTGTTCCATGTTTTCTGACCTTTGGCCAGATGTAGCATGAAACACATTTAGTTTGAAGTTTGCTGAGCCCCCAGGTTTCATGTGGATATAATTTTAGACATGAATTTTTCAAATTTTCATGGGTTATAATTTACTTACAAATGTTTTCGGTGGTGGATAGGTAGGGAATAAAGTATTATTTGCTCTGTGTGTACTTTACAGCCAGTGTGCAGACCTGAGCATATTCATGAATATCGCCTGACAGCCTATTCACTGTATGCAGCCGTGTCTGTGGGTTTGCAGACAGCAGATATCATCGAGTACCTGAGTCGGCTAAGCAAGACAACCATACCTGATGGTATAGCGGAATTCATCAGGGTAAGCTTTACAACTGACACATATGTTTTAAAGCTGGAAAGGTGGGATATGAAATCACATGCTTTCATGTTTACAAATAGGATGCTTGTTTGAGTGTATTTCGGAGTGAGAAGCGCTCAGTACTTTCTATCAGATTTCCAGTGAAGTTAAATTAGAGACAATCTTTTTTTTTCGATATTAGAGTGTCATTAATCACTTATCCTACCTTGTTCTTAAAATCAGAAATCAGCTTTATTTCTCTTCAAAATTTTATTTTTTTCATCTATGTATTGTGTACTGTAAAATGCTTGTATCGCTGGTGTAATAAAATTCAAATTAGTAATAGTAAGTAGTGATTAAGTTCAAGCTTTATTTCACCAGGTTAAAAACCTATTCAAACTCAAAGATTGCTCGAGAAAGAGCCCTCCAAAAATAACAATAAAATGTATAAATTTTACATTTTCTTTTGATGTATGTGTGAGTGTAATGCCAGGCTTTGTATCTTTGTTACATATTTCATAACAAAATATGTCGTGTTAAAGTGACGCTGAAGCAAATAAAGTTAAAATTCATCACAAATCCCAAAAAGTAAAGCATATGAAAAGATCATACCAAAGTCCCAAGCCTTTGCATTATCCCAGCAGCTGCTGGGGGCTATTGTAAATGAAGCTTTCTGCGTTGCCTGATGTACCTTGGTATGGAGCTTTAGGAATTTTCTGTACACTTGAGAAAATGATAAGATAGTAAATTCAAATTAATAAATTCTTGTGACAGACATTTTTATTTCATATGACCACAATATGTATGAGGTTTTGAAAAGTCACATAAAAATGTGCATTCAAAATGGATTACTTGTTAGTGTATGCATTTAAAAAAAACCAAAAAAAACAAATTGGGAATCAGAATAATAAATCAGAGTTTAAAAGTTAGAAAAAGAAAATAAAATCAGACCATTGCAGTTAAAAAGAAGTTGTTATCACATTATTCCTAAACAAAATATAATAATTGTACTGCACACACCTATGAAGTCACTCAGTTTGATGTAAGTCATGTCAATTTTCTCTCATAATTTTTGGACCTTACGACTGAATTGTGGCCTATTTGGGGCAATGCCCCTGTGAAAATATGTTGATTTCTTTGTGATGTTATAAACTCCTGCTCCTCCCCCCAGTGGAAGCAAACAATCACCCAATTCTTGTGGGAGGAGGCTGCCATAAATGTTTATGCAGAGTTAAGCTTAAACAATACTAGTGGCTCCACTTGTAGCATGTTTTACATTAGGCATATTAAGAAAATAAAAACTGGGTCAAGCACAGCACAAATTGCTTAATATATATTGTTTATTAGCCATTCAGACAAATTTAGTTTCCTTTAACAGATATGTGAAGAACTGAAACGTGTAGCTTATATGAAGTGTATAAAGCAATTAAATGCTCAGAAATACAATAACCAGTACTGACATGGTAACATGCACATTGATTTTGAACTTTGCAGCTGTGTACTCTAAGTTATGGCAAGGTAAAGATGGTGCTGAAGCATAACAAATATTTTGTGGAGAGCCAGTTCCCGGTGAGTATATAGCTGACACATAGACATGTTCTGCCACTGGTGAATTCAGTTTGTACTGTTTTATTTGGAGCACAACAACTCATGGTCTGCATTGAAAGTCGATGATGTAATGGCTTCAAGTGTATATAGAGAATGTATAGAAAACTGTAATGGCCTGACTGCGCTTGTATGTTTCGTACAACTTCCAATGATCCCCCTGTTATAAAGCCATCCCAAATGCCCTAGAAATGTTGCCTTACAAAACGGACAACCTCTCTTGAAGGGAAAATGAAAGCATAGAGTTACTGCATGGAAATGTGGCCTCTGTAGAAAGGGGGGGGGGGGCTTTTACGGGAGAGATAGCTGCATACAGACTTGAAACACAGGAGAATATGAAAGAACATATTGACTGCAATTCTGAACAACTTGTTTGCCTGTAAGTGTCGTGAACACGTGCCAACCATTATTTTCATAGCATAATTTTATCATTATTAAGATGTGTGGGTGAACGAGTGTACATGTACTGAAGCTCCATTAAAAACCAGTAGAACCGTGACGATGTATGTTTGAACAAATGACAGGAGACTTCCTAGATGTATTTGTATGAGTGGTAGTCAGTTTGCTGTATGTTAACAGGAGGTGCTGCAGAAGCTGCTTAGAGATCCAGTCATCCAAGAATGTCGACTGCGGGCTGACGTAGAGCAGCCTGAGGAGGATCAACTGATCGCCGACAAGATGACTGCTAAGTCTGCCCTTCAGGTCAGTCCACTTACAGCAGGGTAGTGTCAAGAAATGGATCATTTGCATTGTAAAGGGCGTGAAAGTTGTCAGCAGTACACCAGAATCATGGTCAAACTTGACAACTTCGTGAGCAAAGTGTGTGAACAAAGTGATGAAGTGCAGTATGCTAGGCAGAGTATATTGTAACCTCGATGTTTGCATAGACGTAGCATTGGATTTGTTTTTGCGGTCATACCAGCATTTATAGTGTTGTTTTTGTTGAAAGTGGAATCGAATCCACAAGTGAGTTGTGGACATATTTGCTTATAAGCTGACTAGCACATTGTACAGAGTAAAACTTAAACAGTACTAGTGGCTCCACCTGTAGCATTTCAGTGGCTCAGCATTGCACGTGTGGAAAAAGCAAAATGCATTAAATTAGTTATTTTGAAACTAAATTGTGTTAGTAATTATAAATAAATGCCAAGTGTAAGTAGGGTCATGGGTCAATTTTGTTAAAAAGTGACTTACCGTAACCTGCTTTTCAAGGTCACAGGACATCACACACATATGTAACAGAACAAGTTTGAAGCGCAGAGATAATGGATTTAGGTTCAAGTGCAACAATTGTAAAGCATGACTGGAATTGAAATGCATAATATTGATTATCTTGACATATTTGATCAGCGCATGGGGTCACATTTTTTTTGTATGTCCATTCAGACTCAGTTTTACACATAATGCATGTAAGAGATTTTGTCTTGCTACTGCTTATGCCATCTATGGTATTTCCCAGAAAAAGCATCTTAGAGGTGGAAAATAAATATATTCCCTTGAGAACAAATTGAATTTGGTGTATCAAAATTTATACCCAATATGGGCCAGGTCAGGGGTCAAAATTAGTCAAGGGTGAATGACCATGATCTAATTTTCCCCAGACACCTTCCAGATTCTCCATTTTGACATGTATTATCTTCCAACAATTCCTTCATCCTGGCAAAAAATATTTTTTATAAAGAAATAAAGATTAAGGCTAAAGACTATGAAACTTTAGGTGCAAGAAATGACAACTGAGTAGCACATGCTTTCTGTCATGTAAAACAAGCCCCACCATAAGGCAATATGCCTTGTTTGTGTTATGGCGTAATGGCCGATCAGCAAACCAGCAACATTTGGCATCTATTACGAGCCAAAAATAGAAAGTTTGCATTTTAACAATCAAACGTTTCTACAATTTTAACTATACAGCTCAATAAGCCGCTTAATAAGGCGAGCAGCTCTGCCAATGGAAGTGGCTCCCAGGCAGGATCCTCACAAGACAGCACTGCAGACTCACAGCCCTCACAGGTGCCCGATGATATTTTTGACCTGTATGAAAAGATGGACCAAGAAGAGGAAGATGCCGAACTACAAACAGTGTCCTTTGAGATCAACCAGGATTACATTGAAACATTACAGAAAAGGTAAAGTAAAGTGATGCTGTGTTTTTAGCTTGATGCAAGAAAGAATGGTTTTGCACTGTGGGGACCATTACTGATACTTTCTCAAAATGATTTTAGATTTCTGATGCACATTTGTTCTTTGTGTGTTTTTTAAATATTGAATGCTTTTATAAAAATGATTTTAATTAATAATTTGATAATGTTTTCATCCCTCTGCATGAATGCACTGGTAACCAATGACACATGTATTTGGTATGTCTTAACAGGTGCATTGAGTTGGAGCATCCACTATTGGCAGAATATGACTTCAGGAATGACACCCACAACCCAGATATCAAGTGAGTGCTTTGAGGGACAGATATCAATTTTTATAAGAAGGTATGCTAATCTGTCTTTTGACAGAAGTCTTGTCAGTTGATGCAGCGAGTACAACATGGACAGGCTGCTGTTCAGGTGGAAGATTTGTAGCCAGCGCCTTTGGATAACCTCTAACCACTTTTTAATATTTTTGGATGGTTTGATACTTAAACTACGTGCTCCCAAAAACTCAGATGTGTAAAGATAAAATTTATATCAGAAAATTGAGCTCAAAACTTTTGTTAACACTGAAGAGTTTCAGTGGTGCTGACCACATGGGGTTTGTTTGCACAGTCATTAGTTCACGACTGCTGGAAACCAGGTGAGCCACCGACAAGGGTCACTCATAGGGAACAGGAAAGCATTAGCCATGGAGAGAAGAATGGGCCAGTTCAGACTAATCACCACCATTTTTCTGACTACTTGGAAACTCTCTATTGATGTAAAAACAAGTTAGGACAATCCACTTACTGGGCCCCAAATATGGAAAACTGCATGTGAATCCATACCCAAACAAGCCAAGTATGGTTACTTTTGATATTCTCAAGTTAAAAAAACTTGAGTTTTGAGCCACAAAATATACTGTTTTTGAATGACAACATCACACAGATAAAGCTACAAGTTTATTTCACACAATAATAAAAACACAGGACAGAAGAAGTGGGTATAGATTTGGTCAAGTGGATATGTGCGTTTCCCATTTCAGCTAGGCGACTGGTGCCAAAGGTTGTAGGTTCGAGTCCCGCTCGTTCCGAAAATAAAATATATTACAGCCATAAATGCGGAAGAATTGGCAACATTTTCTTGGAACTGTTTTTTGTTTAACTTATGCAATTTGTATCTGGCCTCACAAACAAACAAAAAAGTTACCCTATCGCATTAAACTCAACAGACATCAAAAGAAAAAGATCTTATCCAGGAGCAATTCCACGGAATTTTTGTTTTGACAACCCCTTCCTTGACTTTTGGAGCAATTTCTTAAAAGAAAATGAACAACCTATTTGGACGAAATTGAAAGTTTTAGAAATTTTTATTTATCCTATGTCAGGACTAGCCATTGGATTTGATCCTGGACATACATATATATATATCTATTTCAATTTGGGAGGGGGGGGGAGGGATATTGTGTGACTTTTGCCCCAAAAATGTGAAAATCCTACAAAGTCAGAAAGAATGCTATAAATTGTCAAAAATGTCCAATCCCACCAAAAAAAAATATCGATACAAATCTATGGATGTGTAGTAATCAGAAAATATATAGGTCTAGTGTACTCATGAAAAAATTAAATGGGTAATATTGATCCAAAGTTGCCAGTCTCACTTTGCACTGGCTACTGATCTTACACCTTAATGTAATGTTTAACAGGACCCTGTATAGGCACTGCTTCATCAATGTGCCAACTTGTAATTCAAATTAGTCCTGGCTATAATGATAATAATAAAACAACCTTAAAGATTTTTCAATAAACTTAATTTTTAGGAGAGTTAAACATACAAGATATGTCTGGGGTTAAAGGATATATCAAATCCAGGATCTCACTGTTGCAAAATTCTCATTTGTTTCAGCATGGACTTGAAACCTAGCACAATGCTTCGTCCATACCAAGAGAAGAGTCTCAGAAAGATGTTTGGTAATGGCAGAGCCAGGTCTGGAGTCATTGTGCTCCCTTGTGGTGAGTATCACATGCAGGACATTTGTATCTCCGTGTGTACTCGGTACAGTGGTGCCCTCTGTGAGAGGCTTTTGTTTCCACAGACAGTCCCTTTAAATCCACAGGGCACATTCCAACGTAAGTAACATCATATTTCCATGTCACAAGCCATTTTACTGTGGCAGAAGGTAGTCTTAAGAGGAGTTACCACTCTTAATAGAATATACACTGATGTAAGTGTGTTGCCCATGTCATAAGGGCCCTGTTTAAGCCATTTTACTGTGGTAGAAGCAGGTAGCCTTCAGAGAGTACCACACCTATAGTATACTCTGATGTAAATGTGATAACTGTGACTTGTTAGGTGAACAGCTTGTCTTTACAATTCAGTTAAAACAATAACATTAAGAAAAAATTATTCAGATATTGAGATAGATGTGTCTTGTACTTGCGCAGCTGGTCTACAAATTTAACACTCAACTTGACCAGGAACTAGTAATTTCAAATGTCATCATCTGTGTATAAATAAGATGTGGGCTAAACTTTACTGCAAAAAAAAAAAGCTAAATAAAACAAATGAATAAATACATTGACAGTAACCTGGAAGTTTGGTTGATGTGTATGGAGGTGGGATAATTTGAATACATGTCCCATCAGGTGCCGGCAAAACACTAGTGGGAGTGACTGCAGCATGCACAGTGAGGAAGAGATGCCTGGTGCTGTGTACCTCGGGTGTGGCCGTCGAACAGTGGAGGAGTCAGGTCGGTACCCAGACAAACAAACCCTGATCTTTTGGAAGGGTCAGAGCCTCGTGGCTTCGTGTGTCCAGGTTCTGTGTGGCCACTCCATGGTGGCTTTGACCCTTTGAAGACTGAGTCAACAGCTAGCCTTAGTGCACCCTGGGTATTATGCACTGAGGCTAGCTGTTGACTTAAAGCATATTGCTCCTAATGACAACAGTCAGATGACATTTTCAACATGGGTTGCCTGGTGATAACTTTAATGTGGAAAACTTCCACATGGATACATCAGTGTTAGGTCTGCCATGGTTACTGGAGAGTTAGTGACTGTATAAAGACACACTGTTATGGCTGAGTGAAATGGTTCACTATTCTATTTGATGCTTCATATGATGGGACTTGATAATATTTACACAGCTCTGTAAAACAAAGTGCATGTGAAAGGTACACTTTTTGATGGTAACCGTGTATTTACTGTGTATGTAGAGGTGACACAAATCAATCCATGCCCAGCTGTGAATCATTTCATACGCAATCTTCTCCCCGGAGATGTCAAATATTTATACAAACTGTCATGAGCGTTTTTTCTGGTTGGGATAAAATGATTCTGGGCAGGAACCTACAAGTTGCGATGTGGCAGGTGGTTTCTTTGCGCAGAATCATCGAGTTCCAACCAGAAACACACGCGAATGATGGATTGTATTTATGCCATGATATTTCTATGGAATATTGTGTCTGAGTACAATAGTTTTCAAGCAAAAAAAGATGCCAGAAATACATAGAAAAGCATAACCGCCCAACACTGCCATGCGCGGATGAATCAGTCTATTTTTCTAGAAATGTAATGCGGTACAATGTGTGGTACGAAAAAGCAGACATGGTAGCCGTAACATACCTTTATTACCCTCCCAAGGGCTCCATTATAGGAAAAATTAAGAGATCACACCAGAAGCTCAGCTGTTCAGTGCACTGATACAATACTGGTAAAAATCTATTGTAACTCCGTCCTTTCGCGTGGTTACAGTTCAAGATGTGGAGCACGGCTGACGACAGCATCATCTGTAGGTTCACCTCGGATGCCAAGGACAAGCCTATGGGGAGTTCCATCTGTATCAGCACATACTCCATGCTGGGACACACCACCAAGCGGTCCTGGGAGGCTGAGCGGGTCATGGAGTGGATGCAAAGCCAAGAGTGGGGACTGATGGTGTTAGACGGTACGGTGCTCACTTTTTCCCTCTATGGAGCGCCCTCATTATAACACCAATAATGAGGGTTCATGGAGTAGACCATTACATGAGATTTTTTTTGTGTGTGTTTTGTATGACGTCATAATGCTGCTGAATTGTAAATACAAACCCGTGTAAAACGTAACTACAACAGCACGCTACTTGGGTATCAACAATTTTTAAACGGTTCCTGACAAGATTTACACAGTATGGAAACTGGTCGAACCTGCATTTTGCCATTCAACAGCTACTTGTGTAACGTAGAAGTCATATTAAAGGTGCTTGAGTGGGAGCCAAGAGACCTGCCATGTTACATCATGATCTGTCTTGTTGGGAGGGCCCTTAATAAAGGAGCTCGGTTTCATAAATCAAAACTGTTTGAAAATCTTCTGTAGAAGTATCATTTTAGCAAGTCACTTTCTTCCAGTATTAAATGGCTGAGATGGAGTGCATATATTAAATTAAGGGATGGATATCCAAAAGAGAGAAAAAAGGATGCACACGTATTACATTTGCAATCACAATCTAATAGGTGAAAATCCACAACATACATGTTAACCCTCTCCCCCATAAACTGGCCAAAAGTGGCCAGAGTAAAATGTCGTCTGCTCCCATGATTATTTACTTATTCTCATTATTAATGAAAAACGTTGTGAATGAAAATTTAGATAAAATCTATCCAAATAATACGTCCCAGATCAACAAGTCTTAATCCAAGGGGGAAAGGGTTGAACTATTATGATGCTTTCTCTCCCATCTCCAGACATAAATTCAAGTGGAAAATGCCTTATCAACAAACTCTGAATATGCTATACCCATAATAGGTCTAAACATTTATGTACTTGGCTAAATTGACCTTATGTAGACAGAGTGCATAAAATTAAAACTAATGTGTGGCTGTTAGTGTTGAATATCTGCATAAACAAGCAGTTGAAATAGTAATTATGGAAAGCCAGTTAGATTTTTGCGTTGCATTAATTTAAACACATACCTATAAAATTGTCTTGAAACTCAATTATTCAAAGTGGAAAATTAAATGAGTGTGTGGTTTCCTTTATAGTTGTACATATTTTAACATTCAATATGTAGTATGCCGTTTTCATTTATCTAGAACAATATACACTGAAAACTCGTTATAATGACACCATCTGTTCGCTAAGGAATGGGGTCAGAGAACTGAATATGTCAGATAAATGAATCGAATAACAAAGAAAATAAACTTTTTTCCAACAAAATTTGTCATTATATTGAATATATCGGATATCTGAGTGTTGGTATAACGAGATTTCACTGTATTCATAACTTTGAGAGATTTCTCATATAAAAGTGTAGGGAGAGACTTTGTAGATCACAGTACCCATCCCCATTTTTTTCTCTGAGAATAAAGTAATTGTTCATATTTCAAATCTGTAGAAGTACACACAATACCTGCCAAGATGTTCCGGCGAGTTCTGACCATTGTCCAAGCACACTGCAAGCTGGGATTAACTGCAACGTTGGTAAGAGAAGATGACAAGATCACAGATCTCAACTTCTTGATCGGCCCCAAACTGTATGAGGCCAACTGGTTAGAGCTACAAAACAACGGGTACATTGCGAAAGTACAGTGTGCTGAGGTAAGTACAAATCAGTGGGTACATTGCTGAAGTGTGTTCTGCTGAGATGGGCTAAGAAATATACAAATACGTTACACAAGTAAAGTATATGAGGAAAACAACAGAATAAATGGCTGAAGTATTGTGTAAGAATAGAATTACAAAAAAAAAAAAAAAAAATAAATAAAAAAAAATAAAAAAAAATAAAAAAATAATAATAATAAAAGGAAGAGGGGGGGGGGGACACTTTACCAAAGACAGAGATTATTTACAGAAGAGTGAATACATTGCTGGCGTATATTGTCATGAGAAAAAAAAAAAAAACTAGAGAATTATATGAAATTGTAACAGTTGGACTGAATTACTGTGTATTTTGTAGCAACAAACCCGAACATATTATTTTACTGCATATATGCATGAGGGACACTCTAGACCTGTATTAGTACATATACCCAAGATTCCAATAGAAATACATGTACACTTGTCACATTTAGTACACATATTTTGTAAACTTTTGCTGCAAAAATGGTTCATAAACATACTTGGTAGTTCAGAACAGTGCAATAATGTACTCTGTAAATGAACCTATTGACAATACACAGCCTCCTACAATTTTATCAGGTCTGGTGCCCAATGGTGCCAGAATTTTACAGAGAATATCTACAAACCAGAACTATGAAGAGATTGGTAAGTTGTGATCGTATCACACCCTTTCTATACAATTTTAAGAGCATGGTGTAGTTCTTGTCTGTTGCCCGATCCTGCTGGGTGCTGTTGAGACCTGCTTCCTGTCGTGACATGGAAATAGTGATACAGATGAAAAAGTTTGAAAATGTAATCCTCATGTTGTCACTCAGCAGAATTGGCTCAGTATCATTTGTCCATTCAATTGTACAAAATATGAAAGACTGGATAATATATATGAAAAGACAGAAGTATTGATTGCTGGGTACAAAGGATGCTTGAAAAATTAGAGGCTCTTGTAACTCAACTTTCGTTCGGCAATTGCATGTACTGTGTTCCACAATTTTCACTAATTTGAAAATATCTTCAGATTTCGGTTTTTGTCTGTCTGATGTTTGGAATTGATGAGATCTAGTAGACAGCAAATGTTCCTTATATTTCCACAGTTACTGTATGTGATGAACCCAAACAAGTTCAGGGCGTGTCAGTTCTTGATTCGCTACCATGAGAGAAGAAGCGACAAGATCATCGTTTTCTCGGACAATGTATTTGCTCTTAAGAGCTATGCCATCAAGATGAACAAGTAAGTGTGGCACTGTCGCCATCCAATGTGATGCCATCCTTTTATATCACAGTCTTTGAGGTAACTTTATACTTCTGGTACAGATTCATGACCAACGTATTAATTTTTAAATTAGTTATACATTTTTGACCATTCATTCTTGACTCATCCTCTGTCTCTGAAATTTAAATGTATAATTCGTGCAAGTTCTTTCCACTTTTAGTTTGATACCAATTTATTAAGTTTGAATCTTCTTGTTGCAGTGATGCCAGATTTTTTATCAATGTATTTTAAGTAAATGAAAGTACCAGGCAAGGGCCTGGCAGCTAAGGGAAACAAAGTTTTGTAGATTCGTCTGACCGGTTTCGCCGCTGGTAGGGCATCATCAGGGACTGAACATGACTTGTGTGTGTCTCTTTACCACCGTGTAAACATATGACGTTGCTAGTGTTGTTAGGCCAACGTAGTTTGCAGGTTGTTGATTCTGCATGTTTGAAATTTTGTTGACCCGTCTGGTGACATGGTGTAGAAGCTTTTTGCCCAGTGGTACGTGCTCCTGATTATTGTGTCTGTGACATCATAGGCACAGGAATCCCTGGCACTGGGTTATCCCAGTGATTGGGAGTTTCCCATTGGAGCATGAAATAAATATTTGCATGAGATATGTTTTTTTTTTTAAATTAATTTTTCAAGTAAACACATGATTTTCGTCACTTTTGCAGGCCATACCTGTATGGTCCAACATCTCAGGGAGAAAGGTTACATATCCTTCAAAACTTCCAACACAATCCTAAAGTCAACACCATCTTTGTGTCAAAGGTAAGCCATTCATTGCAGCGTGAAGAGAGAAATTAATATTAGCCATCAGCTGTTTTTTTGTTTTTTGTTTTTGTTTTCAATCCTCTGAGAAATAATAAAGTTTATTATATAACAAATCATTTGCATATATATGTATACAATACATGTACATGTATACAGTCATGAGAGAGCATAGTCAAATAATTTGAAATGGTGGCCCATCAAAACATGTTTTTCACTGCAAATATGAAGAGCTGCTTTATTGGACTGGTCATAGGAAAGGACAAATCTGTTGTTGATTTCTCTGCAAGATGTGGTAGACCAAGTCATTAGCAGTGTGTAATACATGTAATAGCATTAGATGTTGGATGATACAACTTCTGAAACACAACTTGTAATATAATCACCGGTGTACATGGCTATTTTTCATTTTTCTACATATACTTTTACATGTTACAGGTGGCAGATAACTCATTTGACTTGCCGGAGGCTAATGTGTTGATCCAGATCTCATCACACGGTGGGTCCCGAAGACAGGAGGCTCAGCGACTGGGAAGGATCCTCAGAGCTAAGAAGGGTAGGGATTAAACATTGGTATCAATATATCACAGGTGCATGCTTCATAACACAGCATAAAGTGTGTAGAATATGTTATAAATCGGTATATGAATGAGTACAACAGACTTGTATGCACTACTGTGGGTAACTCTAATTCAAATTGTTTTTATGAAGATGGGTGTTTTACCAATGAAGGTTGATGAATTAAATTCTCAGTACATTATCAAGCAAAATATGCTTGGTACCAGTTAAGGTTACTCTATAACTATAGTTTTTGTGTGTACTCAAAACAGGCAGGCCTAAGCACTCACCTTTTTCTGCTTAAATCGCCCAAAAGTGCATGGATGTAAATTGTTGTCTACCTAAACCATGTTAACTCATTCCATACTATGGTGACAGGCCTTGGTTAGTGGTTCTGGCACTGACTTAAGACGATAGGCATGTTGGTACTTGAACGAAAGCTCTTTTCATGAAGAATTTAAATATACAATTGTCGTCTTAAATCTTGGTAAATATCAGGGACTGGTATGGAATGAGCTAACCTTTTTACTGAAAATTTTCATCATCAGAAAACATTTTTGCTTGGATCTTTATGCCAGACTTTGTATGATGGCTCTCCTTGGCCCTGGTTGGACGCAATGTGCCTATTGTTAAACCTGTGCCAAGGAAGCTATTGACGCTGTTGTACTTCCACCAGAAATATGGGTTAAACCAGTTGGAGGTCAAACGTTACCTGCATCAATGGTTGCAATTAATTTCAGTGGTAACGGAAAATGATTTGAATGAAATCGGAAGACAAGGCATATCAAGATAACCATGTCCCAGGTCAACAGCTTTCCACAGTGTGGGTTGGATGCTACAAGGAGGAAAGTTTTTTGCTCAGTTTTACATTTAATTCAATGGGCAGAGGGTCAAAATTGAATTAAAAGTTTTGATATATGGAGTAAAAGCCTGTCAGCAGTAGCTGCACAGGTTTGATGTTCGTGTGACAGCCGTGTTGCACCGACTGAACAACAGTCACAATATGATAGAGCTGCATGAGGTTGCCTGCTTCAGATTACTTCCTCTGTAAAGAGCCTCAGCTTTGTCCTGCCACCTGCTGCTTACAATCAGAAAAGCTGCTGATGTCACACGTATTATTGACACAGGTCTCATTTACAATTCTCATTGAAACTGTTTTTCAATTTGTCTTAAAATCAGTGCAGAGCTATGAAGCAGGGGATGTTTGAGCTGAAGCCAGTTTTCACCAGTTGAAGAGGAAAAAGGTTAATGGCTCGTGTGCTGCCGTATGCGTATTCATCCTATTAAACACCACTGCCTTACTAGGCACTCCTCCAAGTTGCTGGTCCTCTGAGGCACACTGTATCAGTGAATTCTTAGAACCTGTAGCTGTTTTTACACATTATTGCAATCAATATTAAATGTGTTTACCTCAAATATTTGCACTGATACACCGCCGATACAGATCAATTTTCCACATGCATGGGGCAATACTTAGGAGGAATATTGGTATACATATCTGCCGAAGCACTTTGAAGTAAATTTCGTCTTGCTACAGGGTCGGCAGCTGAGGAGTACAATGCCTTCTTCTACTCTCTGGTGTCCCAGGACACCATGGAAATGCATTATGCGATAAAAAGACAACGCTTCCTCATCAACCAAGGCTATAGCTTCAAGGTCATCACCAAATTGGCAGGGCTGGATGAGGTCAGTGGGAGCATTACATATCGGTTGTGTTACAGCAAAACCTCCTTTTCCTGATGTCATCAGTTCCCAGCAAAATGTGTTAGATAACTGAATCTGTCAGATGGGTCTGATAAGAAATGAATCTGACTTTGGGTCTTTAAAATGAGGTGAATGTGTCAGATACTTGACGGTCATTATAATGAGGTTTCATGGCACTTCCATCAGAACTAAAGCAATTTTTTTTTGCCTGTTTGCTCAATACAGTCCCTTAAGATTCACATTATTTACCTGCAGTGTTTCATAATTGATGGATAAAACCCAAGTTTATTTTGGTAAATATAATTTATATTTTTTTTATTATTTCATCCAGCTTGAATTCATATCAAATGCACCTATAAACATAATGACTGTATTTATGCTTTTCATGGAAAAAGTATGGTGGGATTTTGTTTGAGTGTGCATATCCTCTTTACTTTTGTCATTTGCACTTGTTCAGTAAAAAGTTTCCCAGTTTGTAGTGTCTCGTATCATTTGTATGCAAGGAGCGCATACTAGTGACTATTACCTTCCCTGGTTACTGTATAATCATTTTTATTCCCGAGCATAACATTTCCTGAATAAGCCTTAAAAGAGATTTTCGCGAGTTTGAATTTCCCCCGTTAACACCATCAAAAAAGACCTCCCCATTTTAGTGTGTGGAAGTTTCTTTACATTCTTATTAAAGTACTGTGTAAAAGATGTTTTTGTGTTGTGACTTCATCAGATTTTATGTGCCAAAATTTTCGTGAGTTTAATATTCCCAAATAGCATCTACTCGGGAAAATTTGGGAATATTTATCCCATGCAAAAATTTATGATTACACAGTATTTTTCCACGTGGGTGGCACATAAGAGTGGTGTAAATTGCTGATTTTAGTGGATTCGTATCATTTGTCTCCAGCTTTACACACTCATCATGTATGGATCACTGTACTCTCTATTTACTGCAGGAAGACCTGGCTTATACTACCAAGGACGAGCAGGTACAGCTCCTGCAGAAAGTGTTGGCAGCCAATGACACGGACGCAGAGGAGGAGAGACTCGCTGGAGAACTGGGAGGAAAGTTGGCGGTAGGTGGATCTAATGTAGACGCCCCTTTCACTGGTTCCTTTCAGGCTGCAAATTGCTATCATAATTTTTCAGGGCACGTGGAGGAAATTGGGGTCCATATTAAAAAAGGAAAGTAAAATGCTGACAACCCTTGAAAACAAAATTTCTGAATATGAACAGCAGGCACGTCGGATTCCTGTGAATCCAAAAGAAAAAGAAAAAAGAAATTGATGTGTGCACTTGGTCTATTTTATGACTTGTTATTGGTGTATGTTTTAACTATTGGTGTATGTGACATGTGTTGTGTTGTTTTCTCCCAAATTGTTCTTTTTAACACATTAGTTTTTTTTTTTTTAAATGCATAGTAACATTGACACAAAAACTATGAGTTTTCTGGAGTCCTTTTGAGGGCATTGGAACAGCCTTTTGTCTCTTTTGACCTGTATGATTCTGATTTGTACACTGGCTAACCAAGCTGGGTAAAAAAAAAAATGATGTGTTTACAAAATCTTACCTTTTAAAAAAAAATCATTTTTTGAAATGATGTGTTAAGACTGGTATTCACAGTGAGCTACTATGTAATCAATGATATGATTTTTGGCGAGCAATGCACATTAATGATTAGACAGCCACAAGTACAATAATAAGTAACACGGACCAGATGTGAGCAGTTTTTTTAAATCCTTGATGAGGTGGAGATATAGTGCAACCTATTGTCAAACCAAGCCTCCTACCTGTATGATTACCAAGCACATTTTTTTTTAGTGTATATATATTCATTTTAAATGTGAAGACAAACAATTTGAAAAGTGTGTGCTTTTTTGTGGAAGTGTCATCAAAATTGACAATACGATGGGCTGTTTTAGTGAGACTGTTTTTCTTCTTGGTACAAGGGGGCTTTATCAATGCCACCTTAAAGCAGAGACCTTAACAATCATACTCCATGTTTTGTGATATTATCAATATCGTCAAAGTCACAAACCTGTGTTGATTATCTGCAGAGGAACATCCAGTTTTCATCATGCAGAGAGCTGTGGTTTGACAAATTCTTGCTGTTTTCAGATGTCTCGTCGTGCTGGCAACATGAGCTCCATGTCTGGAGCAGACGATACCATCTACATGGAGTACCGCTCCGACAGAAACAGACAAAAGAAACACCACCCTTTGTTCAAACAGTTCAAGAAAGTATCTTGAGACAACCCGTTCATTGTTCTCTGATATTTTTTCCCAAGGAACATGAAAAGGCCCCAGACACAGTGTTGACAAATATGTGTATGACACTCTGCCGTTGCAGCATTGGCGATTGTGATGAAGCGACTCAAAAAAGTGACAAGTCAAGTCAGTGGGGTTTTTTGGGGAGGTCACAGTGTAATGGTGCAGTATGATGGCAGAGAGAGATCAGAGAAAGGCTGAACGGTCTGCAGAGTAGAAACTTCTCTGGAGCAAGACGAAGATCATGAAGGCGGCAGAATCAATAGGCTTAATACGAGGCTTGTCAATACAGTGGTGTATGCATGTGTTATTTAAGAGCGTCCTTATTGCCTGGCAAAAGTGGTCTCACTGACGGTGCTGCCTCTTGCCTTTGGTGCAGCGTGTGTTCTTGGGGGGGTTAACCATGTGCACGGGTATTTGACCCGTGGGTATTTAGCCCTTTTTCATTCCAAGTTGCTCAACAGCATCCAGATATATATTTATCTGCTTCAGGATTTTGTAGTTTAATTTTATTTTAATGGTGACATATTCTATTAAGAATGAAGGAAAGACCTATCATGGTGACACACACCCAGGTTCACTCTTTCAGCGCCAAATTTTGGGACTGAGTCAACAGCTTTTCTTGGGTGCAATGCGTGCCCAGAAAAGCTGTTGACCTGGGATATTCTCTCTGGAACTATAGGCCTACTGGTACTTGAATGAAAGGTTTTCTTCGTTGATCGACTTTAGTGGCGCTTGACACTGAAAGAGTTAAAAGCTTTCCTTGATGCAGGTGCAGCCCATGCTAAGGAAACCTGCTGACTCAGCTTTATCCTGACTGGGAAAGGGTTAATTGCGTGTGATGCGAGTTGCGGCATTTACTCTTCACCCAAGCATCAGTTTCTTGATAAAATTTTCTTCCGAGAAACAGGTGTTATTCCGCCCAGTTTGATTCAATGATGAAAAACTATCTGGATTGAGAGCTTGGTGAGTAGGTTTTGTCAGAAAAGTGACACTTGATAGTAGCAGACTGTGAAGTAGACTTCATTGTTCTTCATTTTAAGAGCCGTGGCATACCTTAAGATATGTAGGATATTACGTCAGCGCAAGTCCTTGAAGTACTATTTCCAGTGTTCAGGATAATCAGATGGACAGCACAAATTTCAGTTTTCAAAGATTCACAATATATCCTCTAGAGGGAGCTGTTGCAGCAAGCCTTGTGAACTTGTCATTGTAAAACACTGGAATGAGCTACCATTTGATTAAGATGATCACGACACTTTAATTCACAACAGAACTTTTTTTCACACGTGTGGATGCATGTGGAGAACTATGAAATTAAATATCCTGTTTTTTCATACAGATACAAAACGGCTGCATATACGTGTACACCTTTGTGAGAAAAACTGACAACGTTCAACAGAAAATAAATATTTATTGTACATGTCATCTAGATATTTGTCTCTGTGACTTTTTTTTCATCAAACTTATTTTATTTCAAAGAGTTTGGAGGTTTTTAAAGGGAACAAAAAAGTGTTCTGTGCCTGTATTATGTGCACACAGCTAGTGATTTTTTTCAAAAATATGAAAGCTGATGAACATATTAAAAACAGATTTAAGTAGGCACGCGTAAATGATATGATGCTTAAGGTTCACAGCTTAGGCCAAATTAGTGAGGAATATTACCCAGGAGGGCAAGACGACCTGCAATTTAGGAGCAGGTGCACTTGTTTGACATTTCCGCAGAGCTAATCATCTACATGTAATCAGCAACTGGCCTTGATAGGAGCATTTAGGACACCTTCCTTACGGAAAGTGATAACAAAATGTACAGTGTGATAACCAGGTCTTTGGAACTGTATCTTTCACATTGAGACTTTGTTGAACCATTACCAGCACCAGTACCTGCAGATTTTGGAGATTCTCTGCCTTGAGCCAAATTTACATTTTGAAATTATGCTCAATAAATCTAAATAATTAAATACTGTGAATATGCACATTAAATGTTAAATGTTGAATAATTGCATTATACTGTGAGATATCCTTAGCAAGTTTGGCTACTGCTTATAAAATGTTATTAGCCAAAAATATTTTTGATTAATATTGGCTCTTTTGCTGTTTGGTGGAGTGGGTCAAGATGCAGGTGGGATTGAATTAAAACCAGCCGCTTGAGTTGTCCAATGTGCCCATCACTTAATTTCATCGTTGTGTGCACAGCTATTGTCTCCATAGGTTTCAACCCACAAGTCGTTTTGATTGGGAGATCCTGGTAAAATGTGCATGGGAAAAAAGGTGCCATTTTCCCTCAAAATCACCACGTTTTAACAACTTTTAGGATCTCTTAAAATTGGGAGGTTCCTCCCAAAATTGGTCAGTTTAAGTCCCAGCCCTTAACGCAAGCTGGCAGTGTATGTATCTCAAAAAAAAAATATATATATATATATATATATATATAAAATGCAGAGGAGACCAACCTCAGCGTGTTTAATGTTTATTGTCAGTTTGTGAAAGTGACAGCAGCTCATCAGGTGTACTTGTGTAGAGAAATGATTTTGTTCAGGTCTTTGGCGGATTTGTTTGACTCAATTTATTAACACTTTCAGTGACAGGTTATAGCGTGGATGGGGATGATCTGACATTTTATAATTATTGTTATAATCCAATAGTGATAATTATGTAGTTTAAACCTGGGGTTCACAACACATGTTCAGGGAACTTCAACACAGCATTTACTTGACAAGTCATGCCAGGTACTTTTATTTATTCTTCCTCCTATATATTTTGTGCCACAGGAATAATCCGAAAGCTTCTTGGTTTGACTCATAGGACCTCACTGTATAACACTTTACCCTGAGGCTCATCTCTAAATCATTTTACTGACTTCCCACACTTTTTATGCCCCACCTTGTTGCCTTCAACATGCCACCCCAAATTTTCTTGCTAACAACTCTGTTGCCATGGCAGCATCAGCATAAACAAGTGAAGACATGGCCAGAAGTTGGATCCAAAATGTTCATGTCCTGTCAGTATAGGGTTAGTCCAAACCAAAATAAACCTAACGAAACTTCATACGTTACGAAGCCCTCCGAAAATGAGAATACATGTATTAGCAAGCACAAGCTCCCTCCTATGGCAACGTGCTTATCCTAGCTTCCTGATGGACACGGAAGCATATGGCGATCCTTTCAAATCTCTTGTTATCTCTGGAGTGAAAGAATACGATATTAGACATCATGGACGCAGCCATGCTGGATCATAATTTTGCCTTGTCAATGACTAATGGTAATTTTTTTCACAGTCCTGAAACTGAAGTGCAAATTCACTCACAAAAGTTTTTTTTTGTGTGTGTGTGTGTTGATGTTCTTTGTTCTAAACCTTTCAAATACCTAGGTACTGTAAATTGCTTTATTTTCGCGTGTATAATCACTGTTTTGGACACAATTCCCATTCAAACAATGTTAAAATACTATTTCAATGTGTTTTTATTTTCACATTTTTGTGCCATCAGCGAAATAAGCGAAAATAAGAATACAGCGAAATTAAAGCAATTTACAGTAGATAGAAGTAATTTATACACTATATATGTAAATTACAAGTTAGCCTTCATTAAATTTGCAGATTAAAGCTGAACTCACTGTTTACGGTGCTTGCCCTTCATATATTCTAATATAAACATGGTGCAAATGAGAGCAGTGGAATATAAGATATGATCAAATGAAGTATAATGTTCTTACACTTTTGCCTCGATACTGCAGTCCGTCATATTGACCACATATCAATCCTATAATGCAACCATGATGACTGTTCTCACCACCACAATGTCAATATTTCAATTGATTACTAAAACAATTACAATCTTTATTGTTTTATTTATTGTATGTTGTTTTGGTTGCTTACTGTTACCCTTGTGTTATGTGACTATTTTATTTTAAGTACAGTTCACAGAGGTTTATATGTCAAAATTAAAAAAAAACAGCCTTGAGAGGTTGCTGTGTCATCTCTGCTGCATTCTGGGATATTTTACGGCAAAGATGGCAGCCCCCACGCAGCAATATCTGTGACACTTGGAACTACAATAACTTTGTTCTGTTGATCTGATCCGCATAACGTTTATGTCATATTATTTCCATTTTTTACAAGTTTCATATAAGAAAATGTTTCAAGTCTTGTTTTTGCATTAAGATGGCTGGACTTATCACTCTTTGAAGAAGAATGGCTCTCAAAATCACCCCAAAATTATGTTAACCCTTAAATTGCTAATCACTGCTATAGTCGTTTTCTCATTACTGTTAAACATAATGGTTAAAAGATTCAGATTCCTCATGAAGATACCTTTCATTCAAATACCAGCGAGCCTAGTCCAAAGCAAAGTGCCCTGAAGAAAGCTGTTGACTCCGTTTTACGTCAGCACATTAAGGGTTAAGATTCCTAATTAGTGACAAAGTGATATATGCATCACACTACATAGTAAACAGAGAGTCTATCTCAGCCATTCAAGTCACACTGTGTGCATTGTGGTTGTATAAACATTAGAGATACTAGAAGGAACTTCCAAATGTACATTGATCATTATTTGTAGGAACTGGCTGGGACAATGAGGATGATTTTTGTGGTATTTTAATCTGTGTACGAAATAATACTACAAAAGTGCATCAGGGATTCTTTGTTTAGGGATTAGTACCCCCCCCCCCCATGGGTAAACAAAGCCATTGGAACGCCTAATGTCTTTTAAGTTTCTTCTAAGACCAAGTCTCTCAGTGCCAACTTTCAAATAATAGCATGGGGGGGGGGGGTAGAATAGAAAATGGCTAGGACACAGATGATTTATGTGGTATTTTAATCTGTGAGCTACATACAACAATAGATTATCAGTTGTTCTTTGTTTTGGGATTAGTTCTCCCACAACTGGTAAACAAAGTCATTAAAAGGCATTGTCTGTTAAGTTTTTTTTCAAAGACCCAGTCTCTCAGTGCCTTTGCTGTCCCATTGCAGAAAAAGGAATCCCGAAACAAAGAATCTCCTCCCCCCCCTACATCTGTATTTCTCACAAAGTTAATTAAATGGTCTATGAGGTGTGACAATTCCCCCATAATGTTTCAAAAAGGTAAGCATAGATTCTATTGCCTGAGAAATGGAGGCATTTTACTGAGTTATTTGCTTACAAGGAAATCATTTTTGAAAATATTGTGGAAGCATAACTATCAGTAACTGCAGTAAATTTCACCAATTCCCTCATGACAAAAGAAGTAAACAATTTGGTTTTTAATTTAACTTCCAAGTTCATCAGCTTACTAATACCATCTTTACATATGAAACATTGTTTTCATAAGTCAATGGCTCCCAAAGTTACCCCTCAATTGCAGACCACTGCTGTTACATGACAAGGGTTAAGATTCCTCATGAGTTGGGCACTAAGTGCCCAACTCATGCCAAGGAAAGTTGTTGACCTGGGGCATGTGATCATGTTAGGGCTCATCTATAATTCTCAGTCAAAATTGTTTTTCATTACTCTTGAAATTAGATGAAAATGGCAAGGTACAACTATTCCATAATGCAGGAGTAGAAGTTGGAATGGCATCTCTGTCAATTATAGCTTTAAAGTTATTCAAGATTTAAATTTCTAATGGTGCTATTTAGCATAATTTAAATTGCTAACACTTTTATTTTTAATTCATTAGGTGCACATAGGTCCACAACCCCGTAGTAAAAGTTGGAATAACATCTCTATCTATTATAGTGTTGAAGATATTCAAGATTGAACATGCGCAATGGTCAATAACCCCCTAGTAGAAGTTAAAATGACATCTCTATCTATAATAGGTTTGAAGATATTCAAGTTTTAAAATTTGTGATGCTGCTAATTAGCATAATTTAAATTGCAACAACTTTGTTTTAAATTCATTAGATGCACACTGGTCAATAACCCCCTAGTAGAAGTTGGAATGACATCTCTTATACTTTTGAAGATATTCAAGATTTAAAATTTCAAATGCCCCTAATTTGCATAATTTTAAACATCTTCATTCCTCAGTATAAAATGGTCAAACTCCTTGTATGGAGGTACAATCATGCCAAGTTTGGAGTTTCTATGTATAATAGTGTTCGAGAAAAGTGTCAGACAAATTTGCTTGGGGGGGGGGGGGAAGAGAGAGAGAGAGAGAGAGAGAGAGAGAGAGAGAGAGAGAGGGAGAGAGAGGAGAGAGAGAGAGATGAGAGAGAGAGAGAGAGAGAGAGAGAGAGGAGAGGAGAGAGAGAAGAGGAGAAGAGAGAGAGAGAGAGAGAGAGAGAGGAGAGAGAGGGGAGAGAGAGAGAGAGATGAGTGAGAGAGAGAGAGAGGAGAGAGGAGAGAGAGAGAGAGAGAGTTGACACACACTTTAATAAAGGATTTCAGGAAAAACAGAAAAGTGTGTGTTGACACACACACTCTTTAATTATAAGAAATATTTGGTTAGGAGACACTCAGTGAGACCAACAGATGGGTTCTTCCCCACCCCAAAAAAATAAAAATAAAAAGTACAAAGTATATATATATATATATATATACATATCTTGAATACATGTCCTGACATTATGCAAATTACAAAAGTTTTCGACACCGGTAAGTTGGTCAGAGGTATGCTTAAGGCAGTGCTTAACAGCAGAAGGCTCACCTATCAAATCTTTTTTACATGTATTAAGTTAAATATCTTGCAAATTCAGTATTGAGCATCTAGCTGGGTAGCTTTTGATTCTAGCATGATTGGAGTGAAGGAACTGATCAGATAACTAGAATCGCATCGACCAATTTGGGTATGTCACTGGAACACCACAAAAATGAACGTAAATTATTGTTGAATTCACCCTTGGCAGCTCTCCCATTTGGTTTTAGAGCTGGGCCTTTGTATTTACAGAGACTGCTTCACCACGAAGCAGCTGTGTTTCACCTTGTTTATGCCATAGGCCTATGAAGGTTTTAAAATATAATGATGTGTAGCTAAGATTGATTGCTGTCTTCAGAAAGTGAAAAACGTTTCTAATTTTAAACAGTTGTGACTGGCATACTGGGGAGAAATCTTATATGCCTTAACAGCCAAAGAAACAGTCAAACGTCAGAAACCACTCCCCAATGCTGCATGAGCAAAGGTACGACAAGGTCCACCCGACTGAAGCATGGACAAGTTGCTTGGCATCATTGAAGTGATTACGTTAGTTGATCACCTTCTGATGTTAAGCCTAGTTGCAGGGAAACAGCGGGAGAAGTAATCTTCTTGTGTTGTGAATCTCACCATAAATTGTCTAGTTTTTACAAAATAGTAGGCCCCTGCTTGAATTTTACTTTTCTATTTTCACAAACATGTTAGAATAAGCTTCTTCTCAGTGTGTGTGGTCGAATCTGAACATTGAAGAAGCACTTTAAAGCTATATTTAAAAAAAAGGGTCACAGCTGAATTATTAAAACAAAAGATTTGATGATTCACTGTAGATGTTTAGTGAATAGAACATTCAGATGTACAAAAATGTGCCCAGACAATCAGTTATATTAAAGGGTTCATCGCTCCTGATGTGTGTAAATGAAATATGATGTCACTGTGGTATTAGGATACTGATATTTTTAAAAAGCACATTTTGTCCCAAAGTGGATTCTGTTAATCAGTATTTCACACAATTTAAGCAAAAAGAAAAAAAAAGAAACAATTGATTTATTTGTACTGTAAATTGCTTTAATTTCGCTGTATTCTTATTTCGCTGATGGCACAAAACAGTGAAATTATAGTATTTTAACATTGTTTAAATGGGATTTACGTCCATACAGTGAAAGTAAAACTACAGTGAAATGTCAAAAATACAAAAACAAAAACACCTTGAAAATTTATACACACAAAAATAAAGCAGTTTACAGTATTTCACTAAATGTAAGCAGCAATAAGAGGTAAATCATGAGAAAAGCGTTTAACCCCCTGGAACCAGATATAAGCAGCTGGTGGTCATATGTCATCAGGTATTTTCCAGGCTTGGTAATTTCAACAGTGATGATAAACAATTTGACCAAGAATTGTAGATGAAACCAATCAAGATCACATGCCCCAGGTCAACAGCTTTCCTTGGCATGGGATTGGTCCAACACATGACTCAACTGTTCAGTCATAATTAATTCAAGAGGGAAAAGGCTAAAGTAAAACATAAAAGATAAAGAAAAAGAATAAATGGCCACTTCATTTGTTAACCTGGCTGTCCACAAAGATGTACTTCCGTACACTTTGAGTACATGTAATTAACATGTTGGATCAGCTTTTATATAGTTATACAGGCTAATGATCGGTGTTATACAATTGAACAATTTTTCAATTAAACTGGAGAAATAATTATAATATATCAACAAAAAAAACAACAACAAAAAACAGTTAATTTGTTTGGTATGAGGAGCTGCCTGCAGTGCTGCATACACATACTGTAAATGTTGAAACATGTTTATCTTGTATAGGCAAACTAATTTCTGAAAGGAAATAAATTTAAGAATTGGCCAGCCGGTTTCTTTCATTATTCTGGTATTGTGAAGTGCCATCAGCTGTGACACAGGCTGTATTTCACGCAGAGACCTATGTTTGCAATACAATAACAAGGGAACGCAAAATGAAACAGCTTTAACCTCTTTCTGCCAACTGAAAGAAAAACAAACAAAAAACCAATAATTTACAGGTGTATGTCTATACTTTTATGTCAATAGATGACATTTGTGAGGTGTGAAAGCTGAATGAAGGGACTTGTGAACGCAGTTGGTTGCAGTGTTCTGTGGGTTAACATCTGCAAGACGGCCATAACTGTTGATTGATTCAACGGGTTTCCTCGCCAGACTCGGGGAATGAAGCACAGGGAGTGTATCGACAGAAGCTGTTGACTTAAGGAAAATTGTTCTCGATGACAAAAAGAAAATTAAGTAGAAAAGAAAATGAGAGGCAGATGAGGTCAATGAAACAGTGACGATGTTGCATATACTGTCTTGTAATTACTAATCATGGGGAAAATGGTGCATGTCAACGAATTGTTGTCTACAATGCTTAGGTCTTTCAGGGTTAAAATGTGCTGGCTGATTTCTGTGTCTAAAATTGTATCGACAAAACATGAACACGCAACTATTATTTCCTTGTGTTTGCATTTTTTAAAATTTTTCTTTGCTGTTTGCATGGGTACTTGTAAAAACATTCATACTTAAGCCCAGGGGAATGCCACAGCCTGTGGCCAGACTTCATCAGCTCACAGCCGGCATGTGTCACCATTTATGCACATTGCCTTTTTTTCTTGTTCTGGCATACATACTACTACAGAGAGATTATACACTGGTTTACATTGCAAATAATGGCAGCATGATCAATAGAGGCCTGACAGATGAATGTATCTAAAGACAGGCATGTGGGCAGGTTGTATCATCTGGCAGGAGTACAATGCACATTTTGCCATCCTACGTAAACTGAACGAGCTGTGATATTTGTCTTTTTGATCTTTGAACATGGAGTCTGTATAGTAGTTAGGGCATTGACCAGGTACCCGGGTAATGCGGAAAAGTTGGGTACCTGGGTAGTACTGTTGGGTACCTGTAAAAAAAAAAAAAAAACAGCTGTGATTTTCTCAGTTAAAAAATGCTGGAAACACCCTGACAAGTAACAGGAGTTCCATGCAACCAGGAATGGAAGAAATGCTGATATTTCTCCATTTCAATGGGAAAAAAACAAAATAAGAAATAAATTTATAAAATAGTAAAAAAGACGCACACTTTTTCCAGCTCAAACTGCCCACTGTACAATAAAGTTAATGTTTTGACACGAGCTTGTATTGGGGTTAGTTGAATAGCTGATGGATGCATGTATCTGTGTGCATGTATGTTGGTTGGCTTGCTTGCTGTTATGGTTCGGGTTCCCGTCACGGTACCCGGGTAATAAATTACCCGACAGTCATGTACTGGGCAGTAAAAATCAAAACAAGTCAATGCCCTACTGTATAGTAGTTCCCCTCTTATAAGGACACCCCAATTGCAGTGGAGAAGTGGCCTTGTAAGAGGGGTAAAATATACATTATTTATATAATGCTCAGACAATGTGCAGTTAGAATTTGCAATTAAGACGACCTCTGTAAAGAGACCATCTCTATATATATTATGACCACCATTTTAGAGTCCCAATTTTGTTTATCCAAAATTAAATTATATCCCCTAGTGAGATCATGCTTTTGTTCTGTACCTTTGGTGGTCTGAATATGGAGACTCATTGTACTGTTAACCAATCAGAATCCTGTCTTTCAAAATTTTTTACTAAATACGGTCTTGTCCGTGAAATTTCTTGAATCCGAGAACTGTGATGTGAGAACGTGGGCCTAGTCATGTTAAGAATTTGGAAGCTGTCGATGTCTTACCAAGATGCACCAGTAGGGCATGACAATATAAAATACTTAATACCAAGATGCACCAGTAGGGCATGACAATATAAAATACTTAATACCAAGATGGACCAGTAGGGCATGACAATACAAAATACTTAATACCAAGATGCACCAGTAGGGCATGACAATATAAAATACTTAATACCAAGATGGACCAGTAGGGCATGACAATATAAAATACTTAATACCAAGATGGACCAGTAGGGCATGACAATACAAAATACTTAATACCAAGATGCACCAGTAGGGCATGACAATATAAAATACTTAATACCAAGATGCACCAGTAGGGCATAACAATATAAAATACTTAATACCAAGATGCACCAGTAGGGCATGACAATATAAAATACTTAATACCAAGATGCACCAGTAGGGCATGACAATATAAAATACTTAATATCAAGATGCACCAGTAGGGCATGACAATATAAAATACTTAATATCAAGATGCACCAGTAGGGCATGACAATACAAAATACTTAATACCAAGATGCACCAGTAGGGCATGACAATATAAAATACTTAATACCAAGATGCACCAGTAGGGCATGACCATATAAAATACTTAATATTTATTTGCTCGGAAAAACAAAAACAAAGAAAAAAAAAACGTTTGACTGAACCAAATTGATTTGTACACCTGTGGATTTAAGGTAGATATTGACAAGGTAGGGACGGGTAAGTTGATACTACATGTACACCTGAATAGAAGTACCACGTAGCATTAACAGTCACCCAATACTGAACAAAATTATATAAGATTTCCATAAGCATGTCTGCCTTGTTAAGATAAAGCATGTCCCATGTGTTTGGTTACACAAGCATGTTGACCAATCACACCAAGTAAAATTGCTTCGTATTTTGAAGTAGAGTCAAGTGAGTTAATTAACTCCTTTTTAACATGGCCTGAGTAAAGCTGTTTTGCCCTGAAATCATCAAATTTTGATTAGCATTGTATCAAAAACAAATGAACTTTTCTTCACAAAATTAAACGTGTTGTGGAACTTAAGGTCTAACTTTGGTTCAGTCTTCTACATTTTGCAATACATGAATATTATTTTTCTTGTGGTGTTTGATGCCCATAAAGATGAACTCTCCTCATGAGAGTCCCATGCAACCCTAAGCTGAATATTAAATGAAAATCTGTGCACAAATTAGATCCTCCTGCAAAAGAATGTTTTCTATGGCAAGCCGTTTTAACATTTAATCAGATTTATGGATATCCAAAATTGAATTCTGGATATCAAAAATTCAATTCTATATATCAGTAATTATTTACGGATATCCAACAAAAATTGGATATCAAGAATTCATTTATTGATATCCATAAACAATTTGATATCAAAAAGTCATTTATTGATAATCAAATTTATTTTTGGATATCCATAAATCTGATTAAATGTAAAAATGGCTTGCTGTTTCATTGGGAGCTAATAAATTTGGATATCCATAAATCTGATGAAATGTAAAAAATGGCTTGCTGTTTCATTGGGAGCAAATAACTCTATATCACTCCCAATGAAACAGCAAGCCATTTGAACATTTATTCAGATTTATGGATATCCAAAATTGAATTTTGGATATCCATAAATCAATTTTTGAGATAATAAATCCCCTTGTTTGATGCATGTTTAATCTGTAGGCCCATACTAACAAGAATATATAGCATTATGGGTCAGATATTAAAACTCAAGGTCGCAAGGACTCCTTGAAGCACTGGACTTTGCCTGGATGTTGTCTGTCACCGGCTCAATTTTTTTTCTTGCTTTATTAAAAAAAAAAAAAAAAGTGTACAAAGTTTGGGACAGTATACTGGGTAGTGTCATATGCCCCAGGTCAACAGCTTTCCCTTGGTCCATAAAGCAATCACCTGTGACTTTAAGCAAGATGGGCAGAATGATTGAGTAAGTTTCCCAAAACATATTGTATCAAGCATGCTTTGAGCACACACAATGTAGTATTGATGTACTACGTTTTGAAACATAGAGCAATTGTAATATGAGACCGCCTTACATTTTAAAAAATCTAATGGTAACTTGGTGTGGGGGTAAATAATTCTGGAGATTCAATTTCCATGTACCATGTCTCTCTTCAGGGACCTCGTGAAAACAGTGTTGTATTACTGAAGGGGTTGCAGGGTAAAGAGGGTTAAAGATGACTCAGACTCAGATCAAATTTATCTTGACAGCAACAGCTACAATTAAAACACAAATTTACTATAATAAAAAACAATGCACTGGATATGCAGAGATGTACACACAGAACAAGAATAAGATCAAATAAGATTAAGCTAGAAAAGAAGATTTGCTTCAGAAGCAAATCTGTGTTCAAAACTTAATTGGATGCTACTGCAGCACAAACTTAAGAATTTAAGGAATGACAGATACCCCATTTAATTTGTTTAAGTGTCTTTAATTAGCATGATTAAAATTCTACAGCTTTCATTCGTGGTCCAGTGGATGTGCCTATAACATAAACTTATAAATTGAAGTTGGAATTAAAATGCTATCTATAACAGTTTTTAAAAACTATTCAAGATTTGAATCTTGCATATTTGCCCAATTTAAAATACTACAACTTTGGTTCATGGTTTATTGGATGTGGGTATGCCACAAACCTATAACTTGAAATTAGACTGGCACCTCTATCTGTAATAATTTATAAACTACTCGTGTTTTAAATTTTGTATTTTCACCTAATTTGCATAAATTAAAATTGTACAACTTTGTTTCATGATGTGGATGGTGATCTTAAACTTGTAAAAAGAAGTTATAATGGCACCTCTAACTGTCATAGTTTTTGAGATATGAAGCTTTTAATTTTTTCAATGCGGCCAATTAGTATAGTTTAAAATTCTAGAACATTTGTTGACTGTCCATTAGATTGGCAGGTGTCACAAACTCATGTGTAAAACTTGGAATTTTGTGTCGATCTGTAATATTTTTTAAGCTTCAGAGATTTTAAAATTTGTATTGCCCCTAATTTGCATAATGATCAACATTGTGAGTGTTCCAAACCAGGTGCACAATTTCACCACAAGGCAATCACCCTGGCAAGTTTATTACTTTTTGGAAAAATAGTGTTTTAGAACTTGGGACATAACTGGCTGTAAAGAAGAAAGAAAGGGTTCCTGGAAAAATATGTCTAGGTTAGCACACAGACATAATAAATAAAGAATATTTTGAAAAACAGTATGTCTGTGTTAGTACACAAACATAGATAGATTGATTCATTTATATTTCTGAGCATTTAATTTCCCGTACACGGCAGTCTTTGGTCAGCCTCTGATGAGCCTGGAGTCAGACAAAAAGCACCCAAGATTTTTTTTTTTTCAGAGTGTCTTTTGACAGCACCACAGACAGGTGCTCTCAATGCCATGCCACTTGTGCTGTTTTTCTGTAATTTCCCAAAATGACCTAAAAACATATTTTCCAAAGTTTAGTTTTGTCCGCTGAGCTGGATCCAACTTTTTTCAAATGCACAAAAAATGTTCTGGAGTCAAAACGTTCCTAAATGGATCTCCTTGTAAAAAAAAACAAAAACAAAAACAAAAAACAAATGGAAATATTGATGCCTCAGGAAGATTTATAATTGTACAGTTGTCTATAATGAAACCTGTATAGTATCACATGTGTTCATCAAATACACAAAGATTTTCACAAGATAACAGACAGTATTTTAAATATCAAGGTATTCTAAATTTGTGCCTGTTGTAGTGAAAATGACTCCAGCTATGTTAGTCATCTCCTGCTCAAAATGTGTCCAGATTTTAACTGTTATCTACCTCCATGTTTTTAATTCAATTGTAAACTTCTCTTTGAAAGGAAACATTTTCGATGAAAACTCTAAATATGACCTGTCACGATTTAGACTGCTGTAGGTCAATAACTTTCCTGGGACCGGGTTGGGAAGCTTAGCTCTGAACCTGTACCAAGGTGACCGGGTGACCCAGGTCTTACACATAGCAGTGGTCTGATTGTACAGGTCACACTGTGACTGGGCATGAGCTTCATATGCTAAATAACTAAAACAACTGTGTCAAAATCTGACCTCCATTGTTTGTTAAATCAAATCATTGTCCTCAATAACTTTTGACTGTGAGATCACCGTCCATAATAATTACTGTAAGAGTCCTATGCCTGTAATTGAGGACCACATGTTTTAAGTGACTGCATATAGCTACTTAAAAACCACCCTGTTAGACATTAGACTATGTTTGTATTAGATTTAAGACATTGGACACAGTGTGTGCGTGTGTGTTTTTGTTTTTGTTTTTTTTTGTTTTCCTCCCATTTACTTAAGAGACCACCCCGTTAATTGATTATTCCAGTCAATGGCTGACAGCGGGATGGTGTCGAGTGACAGATATATGCCTTTTTCATGTTCTGTGCTATTTCTTCTGCCATTTATGGCTATACAGTGTACATGTATGGGTGAGAGAAAAAGGCATGCATGTTACTCGCAGGATAGGAAACCTGATTATTTATTTATCTATTTTGTTTTTAATCAATTACTCAATTAATTAATTCATTATTTATTTGACAAGAGTTCAAATCAATGCCCATGCTGATTATCAAACCGTGCAATATCTCGTTAAATTTGTTCTGTTTTCAGAATCAGAAGGCCCCGGGTCAAGCTTCATTATCTATGGAAGATAACAGACACACTTATCAATATTGTGACATATGTTGGGTTGTGACAGTATTTACAGTTATAATAATTGGCTTTCTACAAGGAAGAAATAAACGTTGGCATTCAGCATACACAAGAAATGAGGAGGAAAAAGTTATCGTAATTTTGGACACGACACAAAAAATCAGTAAGAATGGACTGAACGGGCCTCCTATAATAGGTACACAGACATTAAGTTGTACCGATCATGTTTATATAATGGTTGGGAAAAATCTGGGTGGGGTCTGAGAAGCATCAGATGGCGAAAAGAGACCAGTTGCGTGTGCCGAGATAAAGACCGCCAGAAATGTATGCAAACATGACCCAGATGGAAACAAGATGTGGTCAGACCGTCCCCGTGCTATGCAGTTCTGTATGGATTATCTGTATGCAAACTGAATTAAGGACTTCATCATGTTCATTGATTATTGAAATACATGCAGTAGCAGTCAGGTCTGTATGGTAGGACATGACTATGACTGGCGGGCCGAGGATTTGTCTTCCATTTCCATGTGGCTCACAAGTTATATTAAATGGATACTAGGTTTAGTGACACTACACTGATTGACTTATTATTGTTTGTTTTTTTTCCCCTCAACCATTTCCTGGTCAGCATAAGACTGAGTCAATAGCTTTTCTCTGTGCTGAGGAAAGCTGTTGACCTGGGTGTGCTATCTCTCCATGTATTCGCAATCCTTAGCAAAAAACAAAACAAAACAAACAAAACAAACAAACAAAAAATACAAAAACAAAATACAAAAAAAAATACAAAAAAAAACCCAAAACAAACAAATAAACAAACAAAACAAAACCAAAAAAACCCAGCATATATTAACATGAAACTTGTGTACAAAAAATAAAGCAGATGACAATTTTAATGTGGCCAGGCTTGGGTGACTTGAGCTGGAAAGGGTTATTATTGTTTGAGATCTTGCCTCCACATTAAATTGGTCAACATGGCTGGCAGATTAAACAATTAATTTGGCAGTGCATGGTGCCAAAGTATCTAGATTATCGAAGCAAAGGTACATGTACATTAAAAAAAAATAAAAAGAAGAAAAAAAAGGAAGAAGGAAAGGAAGACAGACTCAATCCAAAAAAAGAGAAAAGAACACTGTGACTGAGACACAAGAATCAATGGCATTCCAGGAATAGTCTGCAGCACTATGACTGAAGTTGTACCCATCCAATGAGCTCTTTCAGTGTTACCAGTAATCACAACAAAAATTTGGTTCATGAGATTCATAATGATGATTCTAAATCCCTTGTTTTGAGGAGGGAGAGGGAGAGGGAGAGGGAGAGGGAGAGGGAGAGGGAGAGAGAGAGAGGGAGGGAGGGAGGGAGGGAGGGAGAGAGAGAGAGAGAGAGAGAGAGAGAGAGAGAGAGAGAGAGAGAGAGAGAGAGAGAGAGAGAGAGAGAGAGAGAGAGAGAGAGAGAGAGAGAGAGAGAGAGAGAGAGAGAGAGAGAGAGAGAGAGAGAGAGAGAGAGAGAGAGAGAGAGAGAGAGAGAGAGAGAGAGAGAGAGAGAGAGAGCTTTCCTTGCCACACGTCACACTTGGTGGTGCATTGCCTCACAGCTTGCCAAGGAAAGCTATTGAGTCTCTGACCTAGCAGTGAAAGGGTCCAGATCATGCAGTGTTGTTGCCTGCTCAGCAGATCTAGGGCACGCTAGACAGTTGGACTGGGACCTTACACCAGCAGCCACATACCAAAATGATCAAAGAGTAAGCTAAGCAGGCAGGCAATCTTGCAGATCATCATGTTTTCATAAAGCTACAGAGGATGCCCCAGAGTTTCCATCCATGAATGCATAGGGCCACTTGTTTGTAATGAAGTTTACCATGGGGAATCAGCTAGTGGAAATTAGATGCTGTTTTTTTATCCATAGGACATAAACATTTTTGTTACTCAGATATAGAACTGTAGGATCCTAGAATGTATCTCAGCAACTATGATGTAAGACACCTGATGATACAGCATAGATGTAACGGTCCATAGCTTGGGGTTTTAAAGTTACAGCTTCTGATTGTATATAATTATACATAATTGTGCACCATTAACAGTTGGTAAAAAAAAAAAAAAAAAAAAAAAAAAAAGAATGTCTCATGCGGATTATAATTACAAATGATGATGTATCACAAAAATTGCCCATAGTTTCCCAGTCTCAGGTTTATAGATATCTTTTTCTTCTTGATATTACATTTCCAGGAAATGAGACAAATTCCACACACAATGGTGCAAGCAGTAAAGACATCCTTTGAGAGATCAGGTCTTTTGAGACTGTTCTTTGAAGATACCTGACTACATTGAATTTACATGCATTTTAAGTAAGATCACCTGTAATAACCGTTCTTCCTGGTAGTATACTTGAATACCAGGAAGCATTGTGTGATCTCTAAAGGGCTTTAACCCTTTCCCCCTTGGGTGACTGAAACTAACCGGTTGTCAACTGTCATCTGCTTCAGTGATTTTTTTCTGACTAACTTCAACAGTAATGAAAACAATTTGAATGAAAACTGAGATGAGACCTATCAAGATAATATAACACATGCCAAGGGAAGCTGTTGACTTTAAAGGGAAAGGGTTAATGTTGATTAATAATTATTTTCCTAGGTTGAAGTACTGGTGAAGCTTTCCTGAAAACAAGTTATGCTGTAAGCCCATGAATTTGGCAAACACGTCAGACTCTGCATAATACAAACTGATTAAAGTACACCAATATTTTGAGTCCTGCACAAAAACTAGACTGCAAAGCCAATTACAGTGTGAAAAGATTGGCAGCAAAACATATACATGTATGTAGGTATGTATGTATGTATGTGTATATATGTGTATATATATATATATATATATATATATATATATATATATATATATATATGTATGTATATGTATATATATATGTATATATATGTATATATATATATGTGTGTGTGTATATATATATATATATATATATATATATATATATATATATATATATATATATATATATATATATATATATATATATATATATATATATATATATATATATATATATATATATATATATATATATACTAGGTCACCTTTATGCAGTTCAAGTTTGTTAAGGACTGGAGTTGTGCCAAGAAAATAAAAATAAAAATAAAAACAAACTAAAAAAACACTTGATTCAACTGGCTACTTTGGGAACTGAAGGTCAGGACTATTTTCAGTGTGCAAGTCAGCCAGAATGCAAGAAGGTAACCTTGTCATTTCTGCATGAGTGATCCGTTATAATGTGCACAGAGGGTTTCATTTGCTTCACGGGACGATTGCTAAAAACCTTCCAAAATAAACGTTTACACTCTTGGCAAGAAAAAAAAAAGTTTAATTTAAACTTGAAGATATATTTTCAGTCTGGAAAAGATTGCTATACAGTGCCACCTGCTCTAAAGACCACCTCTTGTCAGAGACCACATCTTTTTAAGAGCCCCCACTCATGATGCTGTATCATTTCTATAAATTCACCTGTATTTTGAGACCACCTGTTGTGTGTAATTGGGGTGATATTAAATGGCCGCTTCATACTACAGTAAATTTAGAAAGCAATATACATGGTCAAGCAGGACTCTCCAATTTGTATATATCCTATTGTCCTGGACAAGTAAAATCCCAGTCATGGCAAGTAAAAATTTCATAGCACTTGTCCTGGGGGCAACCGATTTTCACCAAAATTCCTGCTTTTACAACCAGGATTTCATTGGGTGGACAAGTTATTTTGAGTGGTGGGTACTTAAAAGGTCAGGGGCACTTTCCCCGAGGACAAGTGGAGAGAAAAAGAATTGGTAAGGCCTGCAAAGTATCTGTTTGATCAGGATCAATGATGGTAGTAAGAGGTTTAAGTTTATCTGTTTTGCCAGTAACCCACGAACCAAGACACTAAATTTAAAACCAATTACAATGATATAACAAATACACGTATAAGTAATTTCACACTTTAAACATGATGTATGTGTTACATGTACAGTGAAAACAAAACTCTTGTGTTACAAAAATAGCAGTAATTTTATTTCTTCCCACATCAACATCACATATGTACATGGTAACAGCAGCCAATACAATTGTACTAGACCACAGACTCCAGTATGTACAATGTTAATTACAGCCATCATGAGAGATTAAACTTGTCACAATGGGTTGTGGATTATGCTTCATCAGTTGATGTAACCGTAGCCAAGTTAAAGACCATTTAACACTTGGGGATTAACCTGGAGATCTGGTGGTGCCATTAACTAAATTAAGGATCAGTGCCCATAGTCAACATATTGAAACTGGAAGACACAACAAGGAACAAGCAGAAAATAGGCTCTGTAACTTTCGTAGTGACTCTATGATGGAAGATGAATGTGCTTCTCTGCTCTCCCTACACCAATATAAAAAACAAATTACTTTCAACTCTATGGGCATGCGACCCCACCTTTAATCTACTAGATGATCATGATACTTTCATATATTTAGTGGCATGCAATTCTGGTGACTGTATAAATGCGGTCACCTATTATATTGACCAGGCCTTCAGTCTGACTGATGCTTCATGCATGTAAAGGATGGTTCCAACCATTGGGTATTCATTATGTTTGTGTAAACCATTCTGTCATTTGTTCATGTCTATGTATTTCTTTTCATCCTCTCTGTACCATACTGCATCCCACAGTTTATGTACAATAACGATATTATTGGTGTTGTTCAGGTCATTTAACTGGTACAATTTCTTGTAACAATGGCTGGTTGGCTGACTGGCTGGTAAATTGGTTATTTGAAAATGACTATTGTGCATGAAGAATTAAAAAAATATCATCATCATCATCATCATCATCATCATCATAATCATGACTGACTTTCCATCTTGTAGACTGAATTAGGACAAATTGTCTTTCAACTAAAATAACCACTTTCACCAGCTAACCGTTAAATAATTTCAGATATGCACAGGAAAAAAAGCTCCTTGAAAAGAGCACATTAATTAAACATTACATGTATTTACCATCCCTTTGGGAAATGTTACAAATGTGAAAGTCAAAACAGTATCAGTTCTTGGAGCAAAAAAAAAAAAGTGTTGACCTGGAGGAGAAAAGGGACATCTGAGTATTGGTCTGCACCACAGAGTCCTCGTACAATTTGACTGCAGGCTGTCGTCACTTGCACATCGTAATTACCAGTGAGTCCAGCCTCGTTGGTCCTACACAGCTTCTACTGCAAAGGTATCTGGTTATGTGAGACCCCAAAATTAAATACACATACCCTGCAGATTTAAAATACATTATTTATATTGGGAAAATTTAATTGTGACCCTGTTTGGAGTTCTCGTGTACAGTATCTCCAAGCCAACAGAATGACAATACATATACTTAAAACTTTTTTTTTTTTTCAAGCTATCATTGCAGCATAAATTGTTCCCTTTAGATACAAGCTGACATACTGGATACCTGTTGCCACCTGTTATCAGTGACCCTGCCATGTGATATGATCAGGGGCCGGCACTAAGATTATTATAGCAGGTCCATGATATGATCTGACAACTTTATCCCACTATCAGCGTTCTCATCCAGACCCTGACAGCTGCAAACCTTTTCAATGGCTGTTCAGAGCTTCTTGCATAGGATTAACAATATGAAATGCAGTACAGTGGTACCTGTTTTGAGAGACCCTTCCAATGAGAGACCGCATATCTTTTTAAGACTGCTCTCTCAGAACATTGTGCCATATTTGCCATGTTATTATACCTCTAATGAAAGACCACCTGTTTTGAGAGACCACTTTTTGACCTGCCCTAGGGGTGGTCTCTCAAGACAAAGGCCACTGTATCACCAGATTCTCACAAATTTGCATAAAATAAATAAACAAACAAATAAATAAATGAATAAAAAAAATTAATAAATGAATGAAAAAAATAAAATTAAAAAAATTAATCAAAAACAAAAACAAAAAAAAACACAAACAAACAAAAAAAACAAAAAAACAAACAAACAAACAATACAGAACAAGGCTTACAATCCAAAGCTTACTTCACTCAACAGCCAGAAGAATACAACAAACTACAGACATGATCAATCTGCAAGTCAATTTATGTCTGCTCTGAGACTATCATTCAAAACATGTATGAAAGTGTGGCAATCGGTCAATCCACACAAAACAACAAAATTTCAGTCCAGTTAATTGACTTGAGCACACAATTTTGCAACTTGAAGGCAGAGTGCCAAACTCTTAACAGAAGCAAAATGTTATCCTGGGAGTCTAAACTCGCCTGTGTGGACAGGCTCGGTTACGAGCTAATATTAGTGCACGACTTTCACCAGCTACCCATTAAATAATATGTGGGGGCACTCAAGTGTTGTGAGCTCAGACCTGCATCCCAGGATACAATACAGGCAATGAGTTTTTACAATAATGGCATAGAGTCTGTTTACCCAGGCAACAAGAACATAAATGAAAGGAAATCTACAGCATTAAAACCCCTGAATGTTTTATCTATCTATGTATGGGAAATATAAGACATGGAAAAAACAAGCACCTATCAGGCTGGTTCTGTACTTCAAATAAGCAATGGGATAAAATGTCTTGTGCATAAAAATGAATAACTAATAACATGAGCTCCAAGATGGTCCTTTGCTCTGCTGGCAGACAGACTGAGCATCGCAATGGACCTAAATAAAAGCAGCTTTCTGGAAAGTTCCGGCCTCAGCCTCATGTGTTTTAACTTATCAGCCCAAGACTAATTTAGTTCACAGTGACAATTAATCACTTGCACACATCATCTGTGATGCACATAAACATTCAAGTATCTAGATTCAGGGGTTAATTCTTTTGTTGACCAAGGCTGTTAATATTGGTGCATATGTTTTGACAGTTTTCCGTCCCAATATGCATAGTAACACCCCTTTCAGTGAAACAAAGAATATAGAGGGTAAACAGTCAAGTTAAATATTCCATTGCTGTTCTGTTCACACACACAATCTTGCCCTAAACCTAACTTGTGTACAAACTCCAGCTTGACCTTTTATTTTATTGTTCCCCATTGCGGTTGTTCACAATTTATTTTTGATTCTGCATAAAAGTTATGTACCTTTGCAATTAAGCATCTGCCCTATCCCAGTGAGTAACGCTTGCTACACAGGGAACAGCTCGATACAAACATTTTCAAAAGATGTAAGTTTTGTCAGACACACAACGGCTCAGCTACCACATCCATCCGCATGTCAAAAAAGGATGAAATCTGACACCGAGTTTCTAAATAATAAGATGAGGCGAGTTATTACATCACATACACTGATGCGCCTGCCTGTCAGCTCATGTACTGTATCAGCTTTCTTGACAAAACTACCAGTTTTACACACACACACACACACACACACAAGGTATAAAAAGACATCTCCATCCCGTAAATGCTCATGCCAACCCACTAACCCTTTCCCCCTCGAATTAACACTCGAGTCAACACCTTTCCTCGGTGTGCTTAGGTGCAATGCAGCCCATGCGAAGAAAAGCTGTTGACCTGGGTCATGTTATCTTGATAAGTCTCATCTACAGTACTCACATTGTTTTTCCTTGCTGTTGAAATTAGTCAAAAACAATAAAGCAGACATTTGACCACAGTCAGTGTACGGGGTCAAGTTTTAGCACCTCAATTGTTTCATTTTTGAAGAAGAAATTCTGAGTTCCCCCAACACACTGGCAACAGAAAAACCCTTCCTAAAAGCTGTGCTGACTTTGAAAAGCCACAGAAAAACCCTTCCTAAAGCTGTACTGACTCCGTAAAGCCAGCAGAGCAAACAAACCCTCAACTACTTATCCTAAAATGATCACGCAGTAACTGCCAATGAACTTCCCAAGATCAAGTCACTTGACCGCAATAGATCTATCATAAACTAAAACCACCTCAACGTCACTGCCTGATTATTCAGTGCTTAAAAACTTGCCAGCATTTTTCCTTGAAAAGCACATCATCATCAAAATGAACTGGTCAGTGCAGCTTTAATTTGGTCACACTGATTTCCCTTCAGTGTGCACGTGATTCAAAACATTCCATGTCACATCCAGTGTGGAAGATAAGTAAAAACGTTGCCTTTGAGATGACACAATGTCAGATGATCAGCCAATAGACTTTCTGCATGTTTTGGAAATTTGAGGCATTGTGTTTCGAAGACTTTAAGACTGTTCAGCAGCAATGCCGGAACTAGAATTATGTACTTGTGAAGAACACACAAAAGGTCACATAGCCATGCTGAGGTGGCCTGCAGGTTTGTAGAAATTTCCACAAGACATGTACCATTCATGTTGACCTGGCCACACCCTATTACTGGCCTGTCCACTCAATCACACCATTCAAATCAACTGTGTATCCATGACAACATTTCAACCTCTTCCTTGCAAGTTGTGTGCTTCAACCAGAACAAAACACTCCACCAGATCACGAGGCAGCAATAAATTATTTTCACAACATAGACATTCAATTCCTTTTCAATTTATTATCTATCTTTATAAAGCTGTTTTTATTTATGTCCATCCGAGTCTATACATCATCCGACTGGTCACTATGACTGGTAACATACTCTGTGTATTAGTTGATGTGACAGAGGGCAGAAGTACATTGTTTTTTTCATGACTTTTTTGTCATACTTTGTGTTACACAACACCACTGCAGATCCCTCCTCCTCATAATAAGAGAACAACAGACTGTCCTTCAACAGGGACACATCTAGGGACTACCAACATTTGCAGCCACATCGGAAATAAAACCGCTACCCCTGTCAAATTTGACAGGACTCTTATATAATTCATGTTAAAACAAATCAGCCATTTGAAAATTTCTTTAGCCAAATGAATGAAATATTAGCATTTGGCTAACTGGCTAACACCCCCCAGCGATCCCTGCAATAATGACCCACTGGGCTGCCATGACAGCAAGTAATCTGTGCACACACACAACATATCAACACCCACCCATTCGACGACCCGCAACGTAAAAACACAAAAGAGACTCAAAAAATATTGATCTACTGATCCAGAGACTGCAAGCTGACCCTTTGATACCAAACATACAAGGTCAAGTACACAACGGCTGGTACTTGGCTAACTTATATAATGTCAAATATTATTCTCAGTATTACTTAACGTCTTACCATTTCACTTGTAATAGGCACAGACACGAACAGAACTTTTCCTTTTCAATGGCAGGCAGATTGAACCCTTTGGTGACCCCTCCCCCCCTTTATATTTCAGGATATTGAGTGAACAATCCCAAGGAAGTTTCCATTGCCCTGTGGACAGAGACTTTTTGTTTATATTGACAGCATACACTCTGTACTACAATTGTGTCTGTGGTTAGCTTTTATACATGATGCGGGTCGAGTTACAACTGATGTCACCGATGCCAGACGTGTTGCAACGGTGCCTTTTTCTTTCCAGGCTTCATTTACTTTTACATAAATGTCCGAAGACCATGTGGCAAATTTGCCTTCAATGTGGGCCATACCTGTACAGATCATAAGATGGGGGATTGCCTGGGGTGCAGTCCATCCAGCGTGCTTCTCGATGGGAAATTTTGTTTTACAACTATCTCACTGGGCTGACAACTACAAATTTGAAGCACACACGTCATGGTTCACAGTGTTGCCTGGGTTGCTGCACCATTTGTTGCTTTCACCCTCCACAGGCTGATGTAACTACACAATCTCAATCTAGACGGCACACTGGAAAAGAACGGCAGCTAAATGTCAGGGTTTATGGGAAGCACTTTGAGCAACATTCATCTGCAATTTATGAACTTTTTTTCTTGCAAATCTAGCTAGAAATCAACTGAAGTAGCTATCAGGCAAATATTCATGATCTGTACAGGTTTTTCGTGTCATCACTTACAACTAGTATTTTACAGCCATCATGACTATGGAATGTTTAACATACACAACTATTACATGGGCTTTTGGGGGATGGGGGTGGAGGGTGGAGGTCAATTTAAGGGAAAACATGTTAAATTATGCTACAGGTGGAGTGTTGTTATGGACGTTCCAGTCTGCTTCAAGTGCATGTACACAAAAACTGCCACAGGCTAGGCTACATTCCAGGGTGTGATCCTTAAAATGAACGTCAAATGCTTCCTTATTTATTACATCATCATTATATATCATATCACTAATGTACACATAAACCCATGAATTGTGCCAGGATTGTTCGAGTTTCATCACATGAGGTCATATAGGTAGCGAGACGTACTTCAAACAATTCTCTCCTCATCCGGACAACCTTGGTATCCTGATGATCATATTCATCAGTGCTACCAACACCACTACCATGTCACAATAGTGACCGCACTACCCAAGTGAGATGCATTCAACTTTCAATTACACTGTTTCCCAAGATTCTGCCTTGTCTTCATAATCTCGAAGCACTCTGCATGTCCTGTCAAAAATGGTAGTGCAATGCATCAAGAGAACATGAATGCACCAAAGTGCCGCCATGAGCTGTATGAAGTATTAAATGTGCTCAGGAGTCTACAATTTTATATGAAACCTGAAGCACGCACACACGCGCACGCACGCACGCACACACACACACACACACACACACACACACACTGTGTTGGTCTGGCTCTTGAACCATATAATATATCAAGATACAAGGTACCTTTAATAGTCATTAACTCAGTCAAAATATGCACACTTTTAGCCACATGACATGCACCTTTTTAAGGTATTTTAGCCAAGCTCTGGGAGATTCAGTCAGCCATGTTTTTGCCTCATGAAATAATAAAAAAAAAAAAAAAGTATCAACATGTATGCCATGATCACCACCTTTTTTGTATATTTTTTACATTTTTTGTTGAAAGTGGCATGATCTATTGATTCTGAATAACTGAAACGGTAAAAATTTGATCAGTAATTTAATGGCAGCGTGTGCACACAGGTATCAAGATCACTTTTAACTGGGTAAACAAAATTCCATAATCCCAATACTCTCTGGCAGACCCACCCGCAGGAAACAGGTTCCGTTAACATTAATACATGATGGACCCCGTAAATTTTTTTTTCTCTCTCATTTTTGGAAGCACTGTAAAGAACTTCAAGGTTTTGTGTACCCATGAATTCACAAGCGAATTTCTGAAAAGTACTGATCACTACTAAATACAGCAATTAGATCACAATTTTGCAGTTAATATATCCACATTCTGTAAATCATGCCGTTTGCAAAATAGATATTTTGTAGAGTTTCATTTCAATACTCATATTTCAATGTGGCAAAAATTTCATGGCAGACTCTGGCAGCATGAGCATAGATTATACTTTAACGCTGTGCATGTACCACTTCCCAGTCTGGGGAAAAAAATAATAACCTGGGGTCACCAGAAAATATGGACAAAACTAAAAAATCGTCCCTCTCTTATTGGTCTCTTATTAGCCTCAACACATACACTTATTTCAATACACTATATACCTGTCCATGTGTCACGGTATGTATGTATGTATGTATGTATGTATGTATGTATGTATGTATGTATGTATGTATGTATGTGTATATATGTGTATATATATATATATATATATATATATATATATATATATATATATAGATACACACACACACATATATATATATATATATATATATATATATATATACATATATATATACTGTAGTTCTAGAAATGTTCACGTGAGTTTAATTTCGTGCAATCTCAATTTTTCTTAAAATACAGAATTTCCGTGCCTTTTAATTTCACACAATCCAATGCCATACAATGTTGTGAAATACAATGCAACTTAAATTTTGCATATTTTAATTTCTCACTTTGGGTGGTAGTGAGAAAAGCACAAAATTAAATCAAGCACGAAAATTTCTAGAACTACAGTATATATACACAGTGAAGCCTCACTATAATGACACATCTATTCCCAGAAAATGTGTCAGATAACTGAGTACACTGTATGTCAGATAACTGAGTACACTGTATGTCAGATAACTGAGTACACTGTATGTCAGATAAATGAATCACATAACATAGAAAATGTACTTTTTTTCCCTGGAAAAGATGTGTCGTTAAGTAAATTTGTCGGATATCCTGGGGTCGTTATGATGAGTTTTTACTTTATATATGCACACACATACATATGGTACATTCACGTGTTAACTGGCTGTAAATTTGCATTTTGTACACATCCTAAAAAGTTTGGCCCCTGGAACAATTGTATAACAATGAAATGAAACCAAACATGGAACAATATATTCATAAATATATAACAGTGTATATATGCTCTGGTACACATGAGTGTGACATACCACCAAGTACGTACATCTGTTACTGTAGTCTGGGCGCTACACATTAGCAAGCCTAGCCAGTTCTGCAGTGACAGTTTCCCTCGTCTTGACTTGCTTGTTTTTTTTTACGATGCGTTAACTTCACATATATAATAATACTGTATTTAGCATTGTCTACGTTCATGTGAATGATTCAGGTTGGAACATACCAGTTGTTTGCCTGCAAAGCAGACCCAAGCTGCGTATTTTGTCTACTCCGCTGAGCAGTAACGTGGAACTCGGTCTGCTTTGCAGGCAAACCAGTTTGTCAAATTTTATAACATGATGAAAGTTAAAAGAAACACATTCATGGAATTGTAAAATAAAGTGTAAAGTACAAGTTATCAATCACGGAATTGTAAAACATGACACACAAGATACACGATAATAGTGATGGACTCGTACTAAACATGATGTAAGTTAAGATACCCGTCATGGAATGGTAAAGGTTTAAGTTACTTAATACCAGTCATAAAACCACAATGAAAGCCACAGAATTATACATGATATAATCCAAGTTTCAATCATGCACTTTCAAGTGCTGATGGAAGGATAGATGACCTGTCCACATGATTAGTCCATTCAACAACCAAACAAACCCTTGCTGCAATTTACACGGGATTCATTTTTAATCTGACTGGTTGAGCTCCTTCATAGAACTGCATCAGATTACCTAACCCCCTGGACCCTAAGCACTTTTGTGACTCTATGTATTTAGAGCCAACATATATGAGCTCTTAGGGTCCAGAGATGTTCAGAAATTAACCCATCTTGGTCCCCTCAAAGACAAGAGTAACAATGCGCCTTCTACTTTTAACAGGTTAAATCTCAGCGTTTGCCATGTGCACAATGCTATCGAAGTCATGAACATGTATCACAAAAAAAAAAAAAAAAAAAAAACGAAAAAAACAAAAACAACAAAAAAAAAAAAACATGGTGTAAAATAGTCAGTTTCTACATTTTGACTTTATCAGTGGCATTCATCACTTGGTCAATACTTAAATGCTGATGTCTGTACTGCGAGCTATTAGCCATTTGTGCATTAAGTAAGTTCACCTGTGTATGTACATCATACACTCGTACATTGTCACCTCTAAATATTGGTCCCCTCATAAAATGATCAAAATTGTACACAAAATAGACCTATGTATGTATATAAAGGGCCTGTATACACGCACCCCTTGTTTTCACAGTATACCTTGAACATGTACACTTAATTTCACTCCATATAGATATACATGCATCTTCAACTTGCTTTAATGTTCAGCAAGCATTTCTTTCCCATGTTTTACAAACAAGAACACATACACTATCTCACCAGTACAGTTCATAAATTAACTGCACTTATCTTATCCAGAAGACAAATTTATGTCTTGATCTGCATCCTTTTTTCTCCTGCCCTTAACTTAGGGTAAACTGAATGACCAACAACCTTTTAACATACTTAATGCCTCCCAAAATGGGGCAAAGTGTCTCAAAAATCCCCTTTTCTCAGGTTAATAGAAAACTGGAAAGCAAACACTGATATGTTAGCAACCATAACAGCAATAGAATAAGTAAAGAAGCTTTGCTTCACTAGAGGGCCCCACTGAGTGATCATCTGATATCCCATGACCAATCAGATAAGGTGGGAAGTGTAAGCAGATCCTTCATGACCAGTGGTGCCCTCTAGTGATGATGTTTTCCAGGTTTACTCCATTGTAAGTTGTGCATTATAAGGCAGTTGTGTTGTAGCTCATGATAGCTACCTGGAACACACAGCTGTTCCATCTCTTCTGCATGTTCCACGGACTCCGTCTTTTTCACCCCCTGGCCCCCTGACCCTGACAGTGACGGTGACAGTTGGATGATACTCTTTCACATACAGGTACACCCTGAAGGCTGTATAGGTGGCCAGGAAAGTTGAAACCCAGTACACCAGGATGTGCTCAAGGTTGCTGGCTCCATGGCAGCCGAAACTCTGGTTTGACGCATTGATAGGATTGTAGTAAGCCCCCGTCAGACCAAGAGCTAGACACACAACAATAGAAACAATAAAATGTATTAGTAGACAGTGTAGACAGTCAAGACATATCAAAAAAAAAAACAAACAAACAAACAAACAAACAAACAAAAAACAACAACAAAAAAACCACTGCATTTTAACTAATTTAATACAGCCCTGAACATGTTGATGTAATTAGAGTGTTACAAATTTTGTAGGTTGAGGTTGGTCCACCTTCTTTGCACCTGAAGTAAATAGCTGCAGACATGTGACCTTTCTGAGCGCGCCAATGGTCTCTTCACTCTCCGACTTTTTGTGACCTCAACCTCCACCCCCTTGGAAAGGCCATATGTCTGTAGTTTCAAAGTACGTAGCTGATTAACTGTTCTTCTTTTAATCTTGGCATGTAGTTCAACACTTGACCCACCCATGATTGAAGCGTTCTGTCCAATGGTACCACACAATGAAACATTCAACCAGTCCACCCATTATTACAATCGGAATTTAACACTGCTTATGCCCATGCTGGGCCCATGAAACAAAAGGCTGTTTGCTTTATGAATTCTCAGATATTACCATGATTATCCACATAGTCATGACACATGTATATATATTATTTTCAAACCAATTATGCACTCCTGATAACAGTGTTCAAAGCATTTATAAATTAATTGCCTCATTTACACCATACATTGATACTCGTACAGAACTTTCTTGTGGGCTTAATTTAAATCCACCATTTGAAAGTTCAGTGCAATTCTGGGACTGATGTCTTTATCAACATCTCCTAACGTGTGCCATATGCAATAACCAGTATGTGGGACAAACAAAACGTCTTTTATGCGACAGACTCGGGGAACATTTCCATCACATTAGTAACCAAAACACAGACCAACCACCAGGCAGACACTTTACCCAAGCAGACCACGATGGACTTGACATCAAAGTCCACATTCTAAAATACATCTATATCACTCCCCATCTAAATCGAAGTAAGGTACTTTGACTAGAAAGACAGAAACATTGGATGCACCAGCTTCATTCCATTGAGCTATTCGGCCTCAATATCATGGGTAAATGAGCACTTGTTCTGTCTAAGGCCCAAATTTTTATTGTCGCAGCTCATTTGCCTATGTATTGACAACAGCTCTAGCCACTGGCACATTCGTGTACATGGCACCAGGTTAATGGCAAATAAATAATTACCTAGAAAAAACACCAGTTGATTTCTAACTGCCCCTATCCAGGGCACCCAGTGGACATGAGTCCAACTGGATTTTTAAGCCCAATATTATACAATTCTGCATCAAACTATCCAGTTGATGCACTACCTGATCTCTCCTTATTTGGAGGGTCCCTGTCTTTCCAGACATTTGTTTGAAAATCACAGGCAGCGGTAACTACACCGTAGCCAAGGCACGTCCTGGCTTCACGTCACACAATACACGCGTATGACGTGATGACGGAAAGTCCTGGCTTCACGTCACACAATACACGCGTACGACGTGATGACGAAAAGTCAAGCATGTCTATAACGGGCACCCAGCCGTTAACTTTTCAGTTCCTGACGAGTACATCAGTACCAAACCGGCTGAACTAAAGACCTCTCCGTTGCGGCCACTAGCCATTGTCATCAGCTCATTAATTCTGAATAGTGATGCATACACATCAACATGGCAGGGTCTGTTTGTCAAAACATGTTTTTGTGAGATTATAATTTTTTTGTGTTAAAGTTGCAACGTTAGGATTTTGTAAGTGACAGTTATACATGTACTTGTTATAATGAAACAATTTATAGTGAGTTAAAATATAACAAAACAACTGACATGATAAGAAGAAAAAATAACATGCAAAGTACAGATAGTTACCTGGAGCTACAAGCAAAGTTCCACAGAAGACTTTGGCCGTCCGACCCACGTCATCAAAGGCAAGTGCGCTGAAACCCAGGAGCATATCAATGAGCACTCCTGAGAATTCTATCAGGAAAGCTACGGGCAGCGGGCAGTTGATGTCAGTTCGACAGCTTGTGGCGGCAAGCCTCTTGGCATAGCCCCCCGTGACTTCCAGGTACCAGAAGGTTTTAGCATATTGATAGCTGAGAAGACCACCAAGGATCTGCAAAATGATCTTGATCACAGTCTTTTTTCCACCAGATTTCCCCTGTACATAGTTGGAAAAGTTCCCACACGGATTGCCACTGGAGGAACCAAACGTCAGGGTGAACCACATGCCAGCACAGAAGCAGCCAAAGAGATATGCATATATCCCGTAGTGTTTACGGATCATGTAGTTCTCCAAGCTGCACGCACAGACTTCGAACGCGGAGATACAATCGTTGACGTACTCGTGTAGTTTCTGCGGCAGGCAGTGGCTGACGAGCAGGCGAAGCGTTCTGGCCACCAACAGTGTGGCACAGAGGTAGAGCAGGGTTGCCATGATGGGAAGCTCATTCTGGATTCTGCTACTGGTCTGGCCCGTCAGCAGGTCCCATATATGCTGCATGTATGTCTGAAAAGAAACCGACATTCTCAATACCTGAGCCATGCTGCTGGTCGGAGTTGGGTGTGAATAAGAATCTTCACAAATGTGCAATGTCTGACGAAATGTTATGCTGTCTGGTGTCCAGAGTGTGACGCACCTGTTGTCGCATCGGTGGTGCATGTACTGTCAATATTCAGCATGCAAATAAATGTGTCTGAATAAAGATGAGGCTGATACATGCGTAATGCTTTGAAGAGCTACAGGCAGCATTGGTGAAGTACAATTGCATCTGACACAATTTTTTTTCAAACACATTAATTGTCCATGTGCACGGACAGCACTTGTGATTGTCATGGTTACCTTACAACTGACCTCTCGCCCACCCCCTTTCGGCAGCACCTTTGTATTTGACTATCAAACAGAAGTTGTGCTGTAAAGCCATTGATAACTTATTGTGTGCATGGTTCACAACAGGCTGACATTACTTACTCTTTCATTGATAAAAAAAAACAGGATTGCTCTTTATAACAAGAGGGCTGTGTGAATGGTCCATGCTCTGCTAACACAGACATACCAATCCCAACATATGTCCCATACTTACACACTATTCTTGATATATAAGAAGTTGTCAAAGTTTGGAATATGTATATTTTATTAAAAAAAAATTTAGTGACACCTTTGGTTTTTCCATCAGAATGCCTATGTAATGGTTGCTGGTTTTTACCATTGCTTAGCCACAGGTTCAGAAATTTTGGCAGCGAAATGATCAAATATGCAAGTCCAGTATTGCTACTTGTGACATTTTGTTAATATTATCACTAATTATGTTTGTGTTCAACTAAACACATCTCCAAATCAAAAAAAAAAAAAAAAGGTGACATGGATATATTTATTCCCATTTGAGGCACGGCATTACGTTTTTCAATAATTGTATGAAAGCAGCTTGTGTCATTACATGGCACAACTTGTACGTTAACTGTACATATTGATATTGCTCCAAATTTGTTCTTGCCACGGCTAAAAATTTAGCTGTCTCAGGCAATTGGGCTTGCCTTAACCCTTGCCCTAATCCTCGAATTATCACTGAGTCAACAGCTTTCCTTGGTATCGTGCATGTGACCTTGCAGGGTTTCATCTACACTTCTCAGTCAAACTCCTTTTCATTACTGTTGAAATTAGTAGAAAACACTGAAGCAGATGACATTTGACAGCCAGCAGGATTTTACCAGTTTAAAGGAGGAAAGGGGTTAATCAGAGTCAGTACTGTACAAATTTGCAAAGATCAACTTGTCCACCTGACAAGTAAATTTCAAGAACTACTTATCCCCCCCCCCCCAAAAAAAAAAATTATGTTTTTGTTTTTTAAAAGATAAAGGTAAATAATTAATGGCATCTAAAATAAATGGTCCTTCAACAGCAGAAAATCCCCCATCCCTTCAAAAATAATTGATTGGATCGTTACTGATATTAAATGTGTATGATTATTGTGTTAGAATTGTATGCTGTTGGACAAGTTGGCAAAGGTTTGTCACTATCTTAAAACTTACATTATGACCTAGTAATTGTTCAGTAATTGACCTTCCTTTTTCTCAATAAATTATCCTGCTTACCTACCTATTTCTCTGACAAAATTTAATTAACAAGGGCAGGCTGATAAATATAACAATTATATCTCACACATACCATGTGGTTATCACATTAAAATGTTTCCCTAATAAAATGATTTCAAATAAATTTATTTACTGATACAAATTAAAATTTGATGTGTTACAGTTGCACACATTAACAAATTAAATTTCTATCTATAAAATTGCAATTCAAGCTTCCCATTTTAACTCTTCTGGAAAAAGTGACTGCTGGTACAGACATGAAGGGAGCCAATGATCTATTTTTTGACGTTTCTGGCAGGCCTTTCAAAATTTTATTTTCCTGTTTTGGTCATTTACTGCTTGATTCCTGGATGCATATACACAAACCGTATGTGTAGCCTCCTTGGTATTATGTTTGAATTTTGAAGGCCTGTTGAGTAGGTTTCAGTGATAGGTTTCCTACAGGTGAGTATTACAACCCCAGGTAATGAGGTGTGACACTGTCGTAGCAATGTTTGTGCCAAGCTTCTATCTTAAACATGCCAGTGCGAACTGAAAGAAGTTCATGAAACTTTGGGCATTTTTAATACATTACATTTCCTTTGTTCCATAACTCCAACAAAAACATTGGTTTTTTTTTGTTTTTGCAATGGCTCATTGGATCCTTGGGTATCAACAGGCAGTCTTGTTCCCAGGTTGTTTGCCTACGCAAGCTGCTGCAACTGAACAATATACTGCACGCCAGCACCCATACTTCAAACATTGTTATTTAAATGGATTATCCACACTTTTACGTTACCATGGTATTGTCCCCAAGCCCCATGTGACTATGTCTAGCAAACAAGCACTGCTTGTAACTGAGTGACAGAAGTGCTGTTTCATATAAAAAAAATGGGAGTTCATCATGATAAAATTGTTTATCCAACAGAACAAGCATGTTTTAATTTTAATACGTCCAAAAAACAAAATTGGCTTGCCCTGGACAATGGGACATGCAAGTTGTTGAGCCCCAATAGTTGACGTGAAGCCCTGCCATTGGATGGTATGTTTACTTTCACCATTTGATCAGCTGTTAAAATGTATACATGTTTAAACTGTGAACTCAATATTTACCAGCAGAACTTTAACAGCAGTTTTCAAGTTATTAAACTATACCTTACAAAGGCAAGTAATATCAATTCATATATTGATAAAATTACCAGGTACATGTACACCTAAAATCTAACACCTGATGAAAAGTGTGCTCAATTTAAGTGCAACAACCCATTTTCCAAGACAACATCTGATTATATACCAGGCAGACATATATATATATATATATGGAGAACAACACACAAAAACAAACAAACAAACAAACAAACCAGAACACAGATATAAAATCTTGTATTTGAAGTATCCAGTGATACGAGGATATGTGATTAAATAATCATCTGGGTTTTTTTTTAATTGTCATTTCACTGCATTACTCAAAGTTTGTTATATCAGGTATTCTCTCACCCCCATGTGTGCTGTTTGTGCACTTGTCAGTGTGAAAATGATGAACCATCCCAAAAGCAACTTGCTAAAAATTTGCCACTGGGATGACTACTGATTGTGAGGAAATTTGGGTTTACCCCAGCTACAGGTGATCGTAACGTTTAAGGTCGACATTTTATTATACATGTATTTGGAGATTCTGGGATAACCCTAATATTCACCCTCCATGCCAAGCAAAAGGTATGATCAATTTTCCTGCTGCAGACAAAACTTGGCAAACACTGCAACATCTTCTGTATATTTACATAACCCTACGCGAAAACGCTTCTCAAAGTCCTGATTTCTCACAAAACTTGACTTCTTAACAAAATTTGCCATTCTAGTACACATCTGATCTTTCCTTATTCAATAACTGAAATCCAATGTTTTAGGATATAAAGTTTCATAATTCACAACCAAAATTTGACACTCATCAAGTGCATCATTAAGTTGTAAATTGCCACTTGAATTTGAAAAAAGAAAAGTTTCAACAGGTGTCATTGTGTGGACAAGGGGTGTTTTCATCAAGGCTTAGGTCAGTCTCAGCTTTGACGTCACAGTTTTTCCGACGTGTGTCAAAGGAGCTTCATGGTCTCACTCTTAACAGTTGACTATGTTCTACAAAACAATGCCTCCTGGTGGCAAACTGAATAGTCTATGTTCCAGATGGACAGTGATCATGTGCCGTTAATTTGGGAGTTGATCTAAAAATATAATTAAAAGATTATCAGGTCCCAAGTCACACTTTGGCGGAGTCACTCGACTCTGGGATCCTGGCTGCTGGCTGCACTATTGTGCACTCGTGATCAGATGACCAACCAACATTCCCATGGTTGTGGGTTCACTCGTTTGACCAGTTTACGATAGGCATGCAAAAAGTCGGGAAAGCAGGATTTATTTCTCTGCACAAACAAGACACAGTGTAGATGTAGTAGTTACTGAAAATTGTATTTTCTATGATAAATTTTACTTTGGTGTACACTGTACTTGCATGGCCATGGAGAAAAATAACGTGACAAATGACAAAGAAAAAAAAACAAAAGACAAACAAAACCGTTTTTCGTCACCCTATCGAGAATAAGAACATCAAAACAGAGAAGCCTTGTGCTGGACGAACGACCACATTCACTTTCCATGTTTCTGTGTTTGACGGAGGTGGTTACAGGTCTTTTATTTTTTTTAACTCCAATGTTGCATTACAATTTACAACCGTCAACATACCCCCGTCTAACTCTCAACAATCACAGTACCAAAGGAATCTCGATGCATTACTACCATACTGGTCGCCAAACTCCCAACGACAAACAGCACGGCCAAAGGCACTTGCCACTATGTCCATGATCTTGATCTTACCGTTTGCCCCATCCTGCACTCAGGATCAGTTCCCCACAAGGCCCAATGCAAGCCGAGGCCACACTTTCAAGTTTCTTCACAGTGGTCGATGATCTGCCAGTATCTGTCTTGATTTACCATGTTGTTATTGTAGCCTGCCGAGAAATGGTGCAGGTTGGTCGGGTGAACTCAATGCAGTGCTCACTGCTTCTTCGCATTGGATGGACTGCAACCTGTTTTCATTCAACCTATCACCCGTGATCTCATGCTTTGAATTGTTATCACTGCGATTGCCAATGTGTGTTGTCACCTAACGGTAAGAAATTGAACTAAATTTGAAAGAACAGTTTGATGGCCGGTCAACAGAGGGCAGTTTGGTAGTACAATAAAGAGCGAAAGGCACGCCTTCCCAAAAGTTTCTGGTTCATTTAGCAAAGTGAAAGCTCAATTCCTGACTGCAGGTGTATGTATTGATGTTTCGTGATAAAATAAATTCAACAAACCAAATACCACCAAGTGAACAGCAGTTGAACAAATATTTGCTTTACAGCAAACTTTGTGCCTGAAAATTGTACACATTTTAATAGTAATAAGCGTTTTATCAGCGCAAATAGACGAAACATCTATTTATGATAGTTTTGTAGATATTCAACATGATGAATATCTACATGAAAATGGGGTTTTAAAGTGCTGAAAATGATGAATGTGGGGTGTTTTTTTGTATTTTTTGCATCAAATTCCCTTTTTCTTCACTCTTAATCCAAAGTTTATAGGTAAGTCTTATTTTTTCCACGAAGATTGACCATGAAAACATCCCAAATGACAGATAAAATTTAAAAAGTAGTAATTATCATATTATTGCACCATAACTAGACACCATTTCTAGAACATTGCAGCACCCACAAACATTATATGCACAGTTACCTCTTTTTTGCACTCCAATAACATATATCGGGCCCATGTATGATGCAGCAAACAAACAAATCCTCATAGAACTTTAGACTTTTTAGAAGTGCAAGAATTGGGCAAGTGTATATGCATGTTTTAAGTACAACGGACTGATTTTGTATTTCGAGATAAGATAAGTTTGCACTAACTCAGTTATTTTGAGGGAAATAATATGTTGTGCTAAAAAAATATGTTAGGTATAAAGGACATGGTATTGCACACTTTTGTCTTGATGGGTATATTGAGTTAACATGAGCTTGCACTGAAAATTATCTATAATTTTACTCAGAAACCTCCAAGATTTACATAGCAGGAAGATCCTGCCATGCACAAGGCAATGCGCCTAATTTCAGGCAAAGATCTGTAACTCGAGTTATCAGGTCTTTGCACCAAACCCTTCAATTTGTATATTTGCATAAATTAGCATAGATTGTCATTTCACAATTTTCAAGTACTAATTTGCACATTTTAAAATCATTTTTACTATTATGAACGATATGCCACACTTCACTGTATAGGTGCTATAACCATGTAAAATTTAAACTTGTCTGGCTCATGCGGTGTGTCAGTTCAAATGACACCAAAACTCAGTGGAAAGAAACGGAGGAATGAAGGAGGAAAGGAATTGTATTTGCAAAAACAAACTGTATTTATGCACAAAAATTAATGCATACCATATATTAGGAACACGCAAAACGAACACGAGATAATCTTGCACCATTGGCATTGATTTTTTGTGATTTTTCGTCTCGATTTAATATGGCGCTATTCGCGCACTTCTTCTGGCGCTAAAACATTCATATAGAAGTGAGAAAACAGGAACTCAACGCACAGTCTTTGCAGATACCAATAAATAAATTCGAAAAATAGGAACATGCGGGTCATACTGTGTTGCTTTTTCATAGCATGAAAACAGGAAAACAAGTTTTGGCAAAAAAATTACAGGAGCCCTAAAATGATAAACTATCCGTTCAAAATAATGTGCACAAAACCTTTTTGGACACGACAAAGGTGAGAACACATATAACATGGAAGGGAAAGGGTGGGGTGAGGGTCAGGGTAGGCTTCAAAATGGTTACAATTTGGCTCTTTGATTCGAAAATATGCATCTTTCTGGGGTCCCGTTTATATATACACCACACATCACATCGCATTCTTTACATTATACCAGGATCTCTCTGCTCACATGCATGTAAACTTCCAACTGTGGTGCAGAAACAGTCCAATCGTAGCAGGATCTAGTGCAAACAACGTATAATTGGATTACTGTCACTCAGTTATTTTGTTCAGATCGTAGTCTGAAAGGCCATGTTATTAGTAGAAGTAGCTGGACAGAGATCTAGTCTTTCATCCAAAGTGTCGAAGGTGAATTGATTTCGACATTTTGGTATGGAATGACTTCTGTAATAATGGCGATTAAATTATCTATTAAAAGTGTAACTCGTATGTTCACTTGGTTTAGTTAGTCCATGGCACTTGTGGTTTCTCCCACTTTACTACTACTACTACTACTACTACTACTACTACTACTACTACTACTACTACTACTACTACTACTACTACTACTACTACTACTACTACTACTACTACACGGTCGACACTGTAATAACGAACAAAGTGAGCTCCAAAGACAATTACCGAATAAGTAAAAATAAGATTTGGTCGAGAGCTAATCTCTCGGAGTGCATTGAAAATAAGCAATGTTTAATGTGTGACAGCTTTTGTCCAATGATAAGCAAATTTGTGTTCCTTGAACACTATCATTTGAATTCAAATTTTGCTGGCCTTTTCCATCTATTATCTTGTTTTGAAATGTTCAAGCATTTGTGTGCCAAATGAAAATAAACTAAAATTCCACAACTTTCATTTTCTTTATTTTGGATGCGTCTGTATTGCAAACCTATTAATTAAAGGTTGACACCTATATCCAGTATACCTTTGATGATATTCGATTTTTAAAATTCGGAAGTATGCCTACTTAGCATAATTTAGAAACTTACAACTTTCGTTAAACTAAATTCTACAACTTTCATTTTCTTTTCGTTGCATGCGTCTATATTACAAACCTATGAATTGAAGTGGGATTGAAAGCTGTATATTATGAATATCTTTGAAGATATTCGATATTTAAAGTTAGAAAATATGCCTAACAAGCATAATTTAGAAATTTACAACTTTCCTTTTCATTTCATAGCGTGCGCTTATAACACAAACGTATCTATAAATTTGAGTTGGATAGAAGTTTCTCTTCACAACACTCGCGAAGGTCTAAAACATTTATTTTTCATTTGTACCTAATTGACACGAGCTAAATTTTAAGTTTCATTCATTTGATCTATATAACACAAACCTATAAATTGAAGTTGGATAGACACATATATCCATAATACTTTTGAAGACGAATTGAATATTTAAATTTTCCAAGTGGTCCTTTTTAGCAACTAAGTTTCTATAACTTTCATTTTCATGTCACTAGATGCGCCTATAGCACAAACCTGTTGGGTTGACACGATTTCTTTCTGTAGTACTTGTGAAATATTCAGCATTTAAATTTGCATATATGCCTGATTGGCATAAGTTAAACATTTACATTTTCATTTCATTAGATGCGCCTGCAGCACAAACTTTTAATTTGAGTTGGATTGACACTTCAGTCTACAATACATTTAACTTTGAAAGGATGGGACATTTAAAATTAATTTAAATTGTCTGTAAACTTTGCTTTGTTTTCAACATATTAATAATTTAAATTGCATGTATTTTATTTTGTTTTATTAGTTGTTACAAATCAGAGGATAAACTTCAATTAGAGGACCATGGCCATGCGAAATTCTCGATTTTTAGCTGCAGCGGTTTCTAAAAAAAAAAAAAAAAAAAAAAAAAAAAAGTTAATGCTCTTTGCTTTATCACACTAGGCCTTATATTTGGTTCTTCAGTCACAAAGATGGGGGGGGGGGGGGGGAGGGGGGGAGGAGGTTCTTCCAAAGTAAAAATTTTTGTCAGTCTTCGTCAGAGAACCTTAATCGATAGGCCTATCAGACACCGTGGCTGCTGATTAACTCCCTGTATATTCTGCGCGTTAACAGCATTTCCTCAATACACGCTAAACGTATTTAAGATTGGTAGTCAGTCCGCGCTTAGCTGTCATATTTGCACAGTGAACAACGATAATAAAGTCACGTGTTCATGTGAATGTTTAGTTGAGGAAACAGATTATTTTTTCTTGATTTGTCCACAGTATAGTGGACCACGTTGTCTGCGAAGCAGGCCTTCTACCTCCAGTACAAACATCAGAACATCAAAGGCAACGAATAATGTAGAACTGTTATGAAAATTGTTATTTAAATTATGGCGCCTGGACTCCGCTCATCCCTTCTCGTTTGGGTGGATCAGGGACCTGCAATTTACAGGGAGGATCGAAGATACAGTACAGTAGAATCTCTCGATGCAGATCATGTAAAGAACCGAAGAGATGTAGTCTTAATCATGTAGGGAGTAGGCTTATAGTAGTGGACAAAATTGATAAATAGATTCGGCACTGCAAATTGGTGGTCTTTTTCAATATAAAATGGCATCTTGAAGCAGGTGGTCTTTATATGATAGTCTACTGCATAATGCTTCGAGTAAGTTATGAATTCGACATTGAAATTACGGTAACCAATATTTACCGCTACACAGAATTATTTCACAAAGTACATATAGACGATCAGCGTTCAATTCCGATCGAATTTTTGTCATGCGTACACAAAGTATTGCAACTTTATTTCCCATCATCCTAAATGTAGTATTGCTATATCCTGTTTTGTCCCATGTGATTATAGACCCCATTATAACATGTTCACTGTATTGGACCCCCCATTATAACATGTTCGTTGTGTATATGTCTGCAGAGTGTCCAGCTCACTTTTGTAAACAAAGGGTGTCCAAAGAATCACCAGGGACAAATGAGTTATAATGAATCAAAACGGATTCATTCATTCATTCATTCATTCATTCATTCATTCATTCATTCATTCATTCATTCATTCATTCTGAAGGGAAACCAGAAAACCTTCCCCCTGTATGGATGCACTAGTGACCAGTTTCTTTCTTTCTTTCTTTCTTTCTTTCTTTCTTTCTTTCTTTCTTTCTTTCTTTCTTTCTTTCTTTCCTATTTATTACATGCCGAAATGAAGTAAAGTAAGAAACAGTTACCTTTCAATTTTTTTTCGTTGATTTTCTCTGCTCTTCTCTTCGCTTCTCTTTTCTCATCTCCTCCACTCTCCCTTCTTCTCTCTTTCCGGTATCAACATGAAGAAATTGTTGAGTCAATTATAAATGGTGAGTGTGAGTTATTTAAGCTTCAAGACTCTGATGACAATGAAAGATAATCTCAGTTTTGATTAATAGTTATGCATGCGTCGATTTAAGAGCGTGAAAAGGAAGTGATACCAAACACATGTATACAGCTGCTACAACGGTCGAAAAGTTGTTTGTCTGAAGAGCTTATCCAAGAGTTAGAAAACATGGACGAACTTCGTTTATGTTCGTACTGACACGAGGTTGGTTATTTTCTTTATTTTGTGTCTGCCCTGGCTGCGCTCAGAGGGTCTGCCTAGTCATAAACCGAATGCAGAGGTGGATTGTTGAAAAAATATAACTATAAATGAGCAGCTTTGCGGAGAGAATAACGTAATTTAGCCAGACGATGAATACCAGACTAGTAGTTGTTTACTTGAGTGTGAATAATTGTACAAGAAGTGAAACCAAGATACATAACGGGTAACTTAAAGCGAGAAAAGTGTGTATATAATGGATCTCTACTGATAATAAGTAGGTCTATAATATAATTGTGTAACATCAGTAAAATGGACACATTTTCTATGGAAATAATCGCAAAGTTGCTGGAGACCACATTATAACCTCTGCACTTTTCTTTAAGTATGATTTGTACCATGGTACCATAGACCCTGAGAACAAAAATTGTTATTATGACTCGGTTGACAAACTACAAAGGTCTATGTCGTCATTGGCACGTTTTACCGTACCCCTGGTGAAGGTTAAATGGACCAGGGACGTGTTACACGTCCCTGAATGGACAAAGAAGTAGTCATTAGCAGTACAAAACTTGAAATAATATCGATTGTCAGGGGATTCTGCCTTGTTGTAGTTGACCGAAGTATGGTGATATTGAGATAAGAACCGTTTACTGTCATCTTATGGTTGCGTTTAGAAATTTTAGTTATTCGATAACTTTACACATATCACTTTTTTTCTAAAATATCGCCACAAAACATGCGCTGATTCACATCTCATTCGCTGTGTCTTTTCGACACGGGAGGGTAGACCATTTTTTATGAACTGGCATTTTTTTCAAATTTCTTGTGAACTGTGAAACTTAAAAAAAAAAAAAAAAAAGAAAAAAAAAACTGTGAACATGTGAAAGGCCTTTTATTCGTTAAAACTGATTTAGCATTTCAACACGTCACGAATTGTTAATTGACATTTAGTGTCATGTCAATGAAATTATGAACTGTGAAATAAAAATTTTGTCTGTGAATTGCGAAGATCGGTGAAACACCTGGTCACCTTGAACTGAGGAAGCACGTTTCGTTTTTTATTTTGTTTTTGTTTTTTCAGTCTCCGTGAGCAATCGAATGGTTTGGTGCAAAGACCTGATAACTCGAGTTACAGATCTTTGCCTGAAATTAGGCGCATTGCCTTGTGCATGGCAGGATCTTCCTGCTATGTAAATCTTGGAGGTTTCTGAGTAAAATTATAGATAATTTTCAGTGCAAGCTCATGTTAACTCAATATACCCATCAAGACAAAAGTGTGCAATACCATGTCGTTTATACCTAACATATTTAAGCACAACATATTATTCCCTCAAAATAACTGAGTTAGTGCAAACTTATCTTATCTTGAAATACAAAATCAGTCCGTTGTACTTAAAACATGCATATACACTTGCCCAATTCTTGCACTTCTAAAAAGTCTAAAGTTCTATGAGGATTTGTTTGTTTGCTGCATCATACATGGGCCCGATATATGTTATCGGAGTGCAAAAAAGAGGTAACTGTACATATAATGTTTGTGGGTGCTGCAATGTTCTAGAAATGGCGTCTAGTTATGGTGCAATAATATGATAATTACTACTTTTTACATTTTATCTGTCATTTGGGATGTTTTCATGGTCAATCTTCGTGGAAAACTTAAGACTTACCTATAAACTTTGGATTAAGAGTGAAGAAAAAGGGAATTTGATGCAAAAAATACAAAACAAAAAACCAAAAACACAGTCATCATTTTTTGCACTTTAAAATCCCTTTTTTTTCTCGATTTCACAAAGGTGGGACTTAACAGGTCTTTGCACCAAGCCCTTCAATTAATTCATGGACGAGACTCCCTTCTGCGGTATTCCCTGTCCCGCTGTGTGTGAAATGGCTGGCTTACTTCACGCACTGTTATGACTGCAGTTTGGTGCGATGGTAAACTGAACAGGCCCAAGCTTACAGACTGGACAGTTAGTTTTACATCGTACATGTCATTAAAAATGGAGTGAAGCACATGATACAGGCGTACATTTCTCTAACACTTCTTACCATTAAAACTTACTATCATGACCGTGCTCTTAATACTGACACTCCATGTGGATCCTGGAAATTACAGCTGTGACCTTCTCCACTTCTAAATTAGATTCTATACCACCTTCATGTTTTGTTTAGTTTAGTTTAGTTTTGCTTTGTTTTTAAATAAAACTATTTCCTTCACTTCAATTTTGATAAGAAAATGTTTACTTCACTTTAAGAAAGCGGATCTACTTATACCAGTTATGCATATTCCTGCTGCATGTGATAATTTTTGGCTGGCAAGAGGGTCGGTCATAAACATACATACATACATACATACATACATACATACATACATACATACATACATACATACATACATACATACATACATACATACATACATACATACACTGCCCTGGAGCAGGGAGGTGGATACAGATGTACAGTTTACTTACCTCCCTGACTGAAGCGAAGTAAAGTGAGACGTGCAACCGATACTGTAGCTAGCCAATACACAAAATGAAAATAAAATAACATTGTCTTGGTCTTTATCCAAACACAATTCCAACAGCTAATAATAAGTCATAAATACCTATGCAACGTAAAGCTTGTACCCGTGAACTAGGCTGCTTCAGCACCTAATAGACTAACGTTGCGTCAGAGTGCTTCAGTACTGCAGTGTAAGATCCGTACCAAAATGTTACCATAGTGTACAATGGGTACTTCAGTGTATGGTCGGTACGGCAATGTAACGGCAGTGTACAATGGGTACTTCAGTACTGTCACTACAGTGTTAACAGATACAACCAGTTAGCACAATCAACTGATTTTCAGCAGCAATGTTGAAAAGCCACACTTGACACAAAAGTAGCCTCAGTGTAACAAGCTCCAAGTCTTACTTCAATGCACCCAACTTATCTCTTGGATGATGGGAAATACTTATTCAAATTGCCTCAAAGTACTCTAACTCAACTGAAGTTCAATTTTACAACATAAACTTCTGTGTAATCCCAGCCGTAGGTCTAACACAGCTCAGTCAGCCAGGCTTGTGTGCAAGCCTTTCTGGTGTATGTGATGTTGGCAAAACCTGCCAGTGTGCATACAGAAGTAATGCAACTTTAACGCACACTAATTAGCAACATCTAAAAATAGAGCTGTGTCACAGCTGAGGTACCTTGTGAGGAGGGAGATGGAGGGGTAGCCACACCTGACTATTTACCAGTGGTTATGCACATGTAAATGAAGCTCCTTCTTGGCTTTCACTTGTTACTATTCCTTCCAGTAAAAGACAACATATTGCTCAAAGCCACAGTACATCTTCCACCATACCCCTTCCCTATGGTTCCACTTTCACCAACATGCCCGGTCTGTTGCTAGGCAACTAGCTTTGCCCCAATCTGAGACTAGGAATTCCTAGTCTCAGCCCCAATTCACATCCAATGCATGTATACATACACCCAGAAACTGAATTTGCTTCATTTAACTTCATTTAACTGAATCAATCAGCTACACAGTCATAGAAGATGTAAATAGAAGTTAATGGTAGGTCTAACTATCATATTTTTGATGACAGAGTTAACCTTCAGACTCTTTTGTATTCTTAATTTCTCTTACCAGGTGTTACCACCTGTCAGAGAGCTGACCAAATCTGTCTGTGTGCATACATTTGAAGATATTCAAGCTTTGAAATTTCAAATGCCCTTAATTTGCAAAATTTTTATTTGTGCAGCATTCGTTACCAATTGTTCATATGCATACTAGTCCATAACATAGGAGTAGAAGTTGAAATGGCACCTCTATCTATTATAGCTTTGAAGTTATTCAAGATATAAAATTTCCAATGGTGCTACTTAGCATAATTTAAATTGCTCTAACTTTTATTTTCAAGTCATAACGTGCGCAATGGTCCAACCTCCTAGCATTAATACTAGTAGAAGCTGGATTAACATATTTATCTATTATAGTCATTATAGTTTTGAAGATATTCAAGATTGAAAATTTCGAATGCTGCTTATTATTAGCATAGGCCTGATTTAAATTGCTCCAAGTTTTGTTTAGATTTATTATATGTGCAATGGCCAATAGCCCCCGAGTAGAAGTTGAAATGGCATCTCCATCTATAATAGTTTTGAAGATATTCAAGATTTAAATTTCCAAATGCCCCTGATTTGCATAATTTTAAACATCTTCATTCTTCTGCATAAAATGGCAAAAAACTAAACTCCTTTCGCGGAGGTACAATAGAAAGAAAGAAAGAAAGAAAGAAAGAAAGAAAGAAAGAAAGAAAGAAAGAAAGAAAGAAAGAAAGAAAGAAAGAAAGAAAGAAAGAAAGTGTGTGTTGACACACACAAAACTCAAAAGTGGAAACCTCCCGCTCAGCTAAAATCTTTTGTCAAATCGAGGCTGACAAATTTGACGTCACAGCAATGGCTTCCCACCCTGCCAAACGAACACAACTAAGCGTGGAAATCTAATCAATTAACGACCACCATGGAAGATGAAGAACGAAAAAGAAAACTCTTGGCTGGGAAAGAGAAGGTAAAGAAATACGTGATCTATTTTATATGCATATTTGTTGTGAAGAGAAGGGATACTTGTCGCTCAAGGTGCATGACCAAAGCAGCATGTTTCCGCAGCCGACATCACACAGTATGGAACGGCAGGGAAAAGCGCCAACGTGTCATTGAGTTTCCAACTAAACTTTTCGTCACTCTAAAAACTACGTATCAGTGGGCATGGAAGCTGTATACGGTTAAACGCAAAAAAGTCATGATTTGATTATTGTGGCAAGCACTGTTGGTGTTTGCAAACACGAGTCCCTGGTAGATTTGTGCAACACAATCAACAGGATTTGACCTGTTGACCAATGCCGACAACTGCCAGTTGTGCCCCCGGGGAGCATCTGCGATTATGTTGATGTCATTGGGCGGCTTGACTGCCTTTAGGCGAGCTGAGGCCAAAATGCAGAGTTTCTGATGTCTGTGTTTTTCGTAAGGTACTAAAGACATCTTGAATATTTTACAGATTTAATATTGCAGTAAATGTCGGTGCCCCATGATCCCAGTAAGCCATAGCTGCAGAGTGTCCTGACTCTTGGCAATTTACAGAGCACCGAGTCTGAACAACAGCCCATGTCTCGCCTGTCACCTTGCACAGTCTGCAGACAAGGATCTGGACTCAGAATATAATGATTAGGAAGGAGGGGGTCAGACCGTTTTGTGCATGATAATTTGTTTATTTAGCCGGTTGGCTGTTGCCAGCCCAGTGACCAGCATCATTGTCTGTATGTCTTTGATTTCTGCAGTGAGAAATCTGGAGATAAAACTACTGACAATGTAATTTAGTTTACTATGATGAATTGAAGATATAATCTTTGTTTACAGAAGAAAATTTTCTGCTGCTGTCAGCGTGCAGAAAGCGTTTATTCCTGTCATCACAATCACAAAAATGTTAGACTGAAGGGTTGAGAGAGCAGTACCAAGAACACAACTGTCAAATATGTCTCAAACATATGAGTGAATGCTCACAACAGGCTAAGTGCTAATATAATTTAGGTGTATATATATGATGTTTTTGTCATGATTCGTGAAATGTGAACTAATTGACAGAGCTGAAAGGGATTGACTGTTTGATATTTTGTACATAATAATAACTTAATAGTTTGTAAATTTTAGCCCAAAAATGTATTGGCCTCTGGCTCCAAAGTGGTTATGTTTTAAACATGTCAGACTATTAAAATGATGCTACTGGTATAAAAACTTGGAACTGATAACTTCACAGTGTATATCCAATGGCAAAGACATAATTATGGTATGAATGAGAATGTACAAACTTGTATATTTACACAATACCCCTCACAATTATATTCAGTCTGTATGTATCCCCTTGACCACAAGAACCTTAATGGTGAGCAAAATGGTACATTCAAATTCCAAAATTGAGATTTGCATGTCACTTTAAACTGCAAAATATAGTTTTTGGTCAAAAGTGAAACAAAATAACACCACAATCTAGTATATCACAGGAAAATGTAATTTTTGACCACATTGTCCAAGTTATAGTGGCTTATCAGAAAGAATGTTGACATTTCAAAATCCAAAATGGTTCTACTGGATTATCAAGGAACAGCTTTTGGTATTTACATATATTTAACATGTTTGATTACCCTGTCACCTTGAAAACTGAAGTGAATCAGAAACTGTTGGCCAGATCCTCTTCAGATGTAGTGGTGGTGGGGGAGACATACATTGAATGAGTTTAAGATGGAATCAATAGCTTTTCTTGGCATGGGCCAAACCCAGTGCCATCTAGAGGAAAGATGCCAACTCCCTGTTCTTTAAAAAAAAAAATCTTTCTTAGTTCAACGGAAGAAAGGTTAAGGTGGTAGGAAACCCAAAGATATGGGGTTTCTTGGATAATTTTTGGGTTTTTGTGGCATTAGCTAACTTGCTATACCATCTGTCCTGTGTTAAAGTTAGGAACTGCAACCTAATTTGTAAAGTAATAAAAAAGAAAATGTGAGTGGGAGTTACAAATTGTACAGGCAGCGTGTGTTTGTTTACAAATGGTGCTCAGTGAACTGAAACAGTCTGTTTAAAGACTTTGTCTAATTTGGTAACCCTGCATTAATTACAGTTTAGTGGGTACCTGTTGGGATCAGTGTCACTTTTGATGATAAATAGGAAACAAGGCAGAACAGTATTTTGAAAACTCATCTCTGTAGTGTTATTGTAGAAATTAGACCCCTGGATAGTGAATCAACCATATTTTGTTGCGTGTCTGACTGTATTTGTTATTGTGACTGTCGACTGTTTAAAAGATCTCAGAGATCAAACCATTGGTCAGTGATATAGCATCTGGCCCTACTGTTTGTGGGACCAGATTCCCTGAGCAGTGGTTTCAATGCCCTCACTAATGCTGTACATGACAATATATTTTCCCAATATTGTATGGCCAGGGATGTGGGAAGATCCCTGGTATGGCAGACATTTAAAGGTGAAATAAAACAAAGTGATGCAACAACCAATCCTAGATTTACAAAGTAATATGGCCAACCAGTGTCTGCACACTACTGAGTTCAGTCTGTGGATATCACTATGACCCACAACAGCAGTGGAGTAGAAAAAGCATTGTTCCAAGTTTGTCTTGAAAGTTACATGTACAAATCTGAACAGGTACTGACAGCAACTATAGACCTACTCAGTTTCAAAAATCTGTCGTAGGCATTCATGAAATAAAACCAATAACATAACTACTAAAATCAGCACCATCCAGTGCTTTAAATATAGTTAGCTGTGAAACAGGATGGGAAATCCCGTTACTGTAATATTACTGTTGCATACATGGTCAAATTAAAGACCTTATAGTGCAGATTTGATAGTTTTTAGAGCACAGGGCTTTATGCATTCTTGGGGCATTGATGCCTAAATGAAAGAAAGGAAAAACTAGCCAGAGACAGTCTGCTCCTAGAGATAGTTCGCAATCTGAACAGGGTTATTATGTGGCAGGATTGTGCACCCAAATGGAGCACAGGTCGTGATTGCTTGTGGGTGACCTCGACTTAATTCTCAAGGTTTCCCGCTCACCCCATCAAATATGGTAGGGGTATGTAGAGAAAATCTAGACATGCTAGATTGGGAATGTGGTTGAACAACTGTGTCCTAATTCTCAAGGTTGCATATATGTACCACCCAACAAAACAGACAGAAATATATTCGTATACATACTTGTAGCATTTGTCCACTTCAGAGACAAAATGATCCACCAGGGGATGCAAACTCAATAAATACTTGCAAATTCTAGTTTTTTGATGGGTTGAGCTCTGTTTTACAATAAATGCTTTTCTACTTATGCAAAACTTAACACTATTTGTTTTGACTGACATTTTATGTGTGTAATTAAGATCTCTGTATCAGTGAATGTTATTCCATGATGACATATGTATGTAATTACATGGATGTGGTATAAGACTGCATGTATTTCTTTCATGTACAGTAACCACTTTTATACTTTTAGCCAGACACTGAAGCATTTAGTTCTGCCATATATGTATATTGTAAGATGTTTTTCTCTAATGATTGATTGTGTACTTTCTAGGAAAGTCCCTTAATGAAAAATTAGATGCCTAAATTTTGCATTTTCTCAGGTTGCTTTAAGATACAAACTAATAGAAATATACAGCTCCAGCCCTCCAAAAGTTTGTGTATTCTGGTGTGTATTGGGGCAAATGCACACCTTAGAGCTAATTCTGACCTTTCCTATTTCAACATTAACTTTTTTTTTCTCACCTGTTCTACAGGGCATGCTGGGTGCAAGTTTCACCTGTCCAACTATGCTTTTACCTGTCCCCCTCAAAAGTGTGCAGGTTGTAAAGTAGAGACTAACAGCTGCACATGTTTGACTGAGTGTCACTCGGTTAAATACCACACAAAACATGTGACTTTTATGTCTCAGTTGAAAATAGATTGAATCTTTACTTTATTCACAAGGATCAATACTCACATAGTAGTTTGAGGAAGAAATTGTCATTTTCCCCACAGTTTTTGCTGGAAAAACGCCTGCCTGGTAAGGCAGGGATGGATAACAATTAGGCTGTCTGAACAGGACATTTTGATTTATTTCCCTACCCCAGAAAGGCACACATGTCAAGCCCTGCTGGCAGCCCAGAATGTTTACCAAAAAATCCTGGCAGTGAACATGGGAGAGAAACGTCATTCTTTAAAGTGCAAAAAAAAGGTATCTTTCAGCATACTCTCAAGTGCAAAGATGTATTGCTTGTCCTGGGTGTATTATGAAATCCGAGCATTTTGTAAAATAAAAAAAAAAAAAGTTTAGGTTATTGCACATGTAAATTTAAAATGCTTGAAATTGGGAGAGGTTATTGTAATATACAATATGTACATCAGGGTCGTTCCGTGTCAACTCAGGCTATGGCCCCAGCTCACCCATCTCAGATTTTCTTCAAACTACACACAAGTGTAAACTAACTATTATAAAGAAGATCTGCAAAATATTAGGCCTTTCTGACCACTGGTTCATGATTTAGGGCATCTTGGGATGGGGAGGGGTCATAAAAAAGAAAAACGCCTAATTTTGTGCCATTTGTAAAGCTCCATTGTAGTAAAAGTATTAAAGCCAGATCCATTAATTTTTCTGGAATTATTTTCCTATATATAGAGAGTTAAAAAATGTAGTATAGGGTATGGTAGGAGACAGATTTCAGTATTTATGCTGGTCTAAATATTGCAAAAACACCCAAAAAACAATCGCCATTGAGAATTTTCAGTTTTTAGTCACCAATCTCGCCCATTTATGCACTTGCTACAATGCTGAAAAGTTGTATTTATATAATATTGGACTAGGATACTTGTATTTCAAACAAAGAAATTACTTAATGAATATTCAGATGTGAAAATATTTGGTTCCAAAGTTGCATTTTTTGGTTAACAAGGGTCCCCTGCCCCCTTTTCCAGGGTGTACCTCAAGTCCTGATACACTGCACCACTATCAAACTTTGGAATATTGTAGAACAGACATAGTTACATAACATAACCAAAAATTGTGTTGGTGCCTTTTTTTCCTTCAAATAAAATTACAGCGGTGAATTTGAGTAAATCTTAGCCATTTCTTGCAGTCATTTTACTCTACCATATACTCCCCACCCCTCGTATTTCACTTGTTCACCTGAAAAATGGTTACAAAACACCATAATTAAAGAATGGATAAATGAAAACACAACAGTGCAATACAAATTTCAATTTAATTTTACCATGTTAGAAAAAAAAAGTGCTTGTCAGAAATTCACTATGGACAAGTACAGTTGAGTAAATTATGTTTCTGTATTATAAATTATCTTAGCTGAAACCTGTTACAGATGTCAGGTTGTGGTAATTTGTCACTTTAAATGTTAAGTATCAGTAAAATGTCTCTAACAAAATGCACATTTTCCTTCAAAACATTGATAAAATTTTGGAAGGAGGAAACAAGACACCATCATGATTTTTGGATATATTGTGTATTTATGACCTTGCTCTATACTACTATATAGCAAAGTTTGATGCTGATGTTGTTTGTCAGGACTTCGTTTTACCCTGGTAAAAGGGTTCCCCGTTAACAAAAAGTACGACTTTAGGGCCAAATATTTTTATGCTTACTCATTCAATCATTTATTTCTTTTTCCTACACACAAGTACCCAACATAAGTATTCAATATACAACTAATTAGCATTGTAGCAAGTCAATAAATGGGTTAAATTAGTAGCTGAAAATCGAAATTTGTCACTTGCGATGGTGTCTTTTGCCATTTTTGTACCACCATAAGTATTGGAAATCATCTTATTTCTTGTCTTATTGTGTGCTTTCTTACTCTCTGAGTATAGAAGATTACTTCAGAAAAAATTATAGATGTGGCTTGAATACATTAGCTGTAATAGAGCTTTGAAAATAGCAAAAAAATACACTTCTTTTTTAAAGATAACCCCTCCCCCACCCCAGGGGCCATGAAATTTGAACCAGTGGCCACAAGGGCCTAATATTTTGTAAAACATCCTCAGAATGGTTTGTTCTACAGATAAGTAAAATTTGAGGAAAATCCAAGATGGGTCGAGCTGGGGCTCCATCAGAATTTGCTGGATTTGACATGGAATGACCCATCATGTTGTGAGAACATATGGATCATTCAGGTATTGTCAGGACAAAAGTATGTTGGTGTTTTGGCTTGTGCCGCTGACTACTTGGTAAAACTATTTTAATCTGCTATTAAACCTTGGTGTGGCAGTGCCCGCCTACATATTTTAATGGGCAGCTGCAGGGAACATTGTTAGAAATGTCATTTTGGTTTCAGGGCATTGGTTAGTTGGAAAAGACTTTAGTAATCAATAATAAATTAAGTAATTGGTGCTTCTTTTACCATTTTTTTTTTGGACAAGAATATAGTTTCAAAACTTCCACTCCCACCCCACCCCACCCCCCCACCCCCAAAAAAACAAAAACAAAAACCCAGCATTTTGCCAGTGGACAAGCTAATGAGCCATGAAGATTTATTTTGCCTGTGCAAGTTGATTGGTTTCCTCAGGTCAGGTACAGGTAATAATGCCAGGTGCTCGTGATTCTTTAAAATACAACATCCCTGGTTGTAAAATAACAATTGAAACAGTCATTTCAGACTGTAACTCATTTGTTTCACAGAATGTGCACAAGTTGAAAATACCCCTGGAAAAGAGTAAATTATGAGCAAACATAAACTGAAAGTTATTTCATGTGCAATTCGAATACAAAGCGAGTGCATTGGAAAAGGCTTGGATTGCCCATGTGCGTTCTAACACTTTTAGGCCAGACCAGTTCTGTCTTCAACAAGACTCATCAGGCTAATGGATAAGGTTGAGCCCTCAGGTATAACCGATCTAAGTAATGAAAGTAACATTGGAAGCTTGGATGCTGAAGGTGTATAGCCACATCAGGATGACTGATGATCAAAATCGGCATGTCTGAGTGCATGTGAGAAGATCTATATGTTTCCGATTTGAATTCTTGGTTGCCAGGGGATTAGCTTGCCTGCAAGGGGAGTAGTTGGTTCCCTGTGTATTGCCTATGGGGAAGGAGGTTCTGTTTGGAAGGTGTAGCACATATATTTGATTACAGTCTTGTCCATGGATTGTTTTAATTGAAATGTTCAAATGTTGGTGTGAAGGTCTCTGTGGGATACTTTGACTAGAAAAAATGAGAAATGAAATGAGGTTTTTATTTCATAACTAAACAGAATGTTTCTGTTCTTAATGTGTACCAACAATGCCAAGAAAGATGGGAAAAAATATTTAAACTACTGATCTTTTTCAAGAAGTTACATGTACAGCATCATACTATCAGGTAGGCCAGAAAATGTTTGCTAAACATCTGTTCCATGCAGCTGTAAATATATGATATAGCAAGTGATGAATGCACTTACCAGCTGTCAATGATTAGTATAATACTTGTGCAAAGGTTGTGGGAAAATGTACTAAATGAGCCTTGTGCAACAATATTTTCCAAGGAATGAAGGAGCAGGATTCTGGAGTCATTGGCTCATCACAATGGTGAGATCGTTACTTAAAATCAGTTTTGGGGTAAATTTAACCCTTTCCCCCTTGAATTGACACTTGAGGCAACAACTGTTTGAAATGTTCAAGTTGTGCTCATGCCAAGGAAAGTTGTTGACCGGGGGCATGTGATCTTGATACGGGCTCATCTATTATCAGTCAAAATTGTTTTCCTTTAATGTTGAAATCAGTTGAAAACACTGAAGGAGACGGCATTTGACCACCGGCCAGTTTTGGCCAGTTTAAGGGGGGAAAGGGTTTATGCATGGCTGATCAATCATTGTTTCTCAAAAAAGTAAACTGCGAGGGAATACTGAGAATGTAATTTGTCTGTTGACTCGCACAGTGGGGTGAAATCTTCTGAGAAAAAGAAGATGATCACTTTTATCAAAATATGCCAGCATCTTGGCATGACGGCCTCAGGAATTTGTTTCTTCTTAATAGCACGGTGTCTAGACTGTTATAGTTCAAACTTTGATAATGTTCTCTCAGCTTTTATTGCTCTCGATACAGTTGAAGAAGATGAATTTTGTTGCATGTTATTTAACATTAACTCCTGGTGGCTTGCAACTCCAGAAACAATATATATGTACAGCAGAGGGTGTATGCCATTAGAGGCTTCAAATTTGGACCCCAAATTTTTCAATGGTTGCTGCTAAGATTCTGGAAGGACCTCTATAATTCAAAGTCACTGCCAGAGATGTGTGATTGAATGGAAATTTTTTATTGTAAAGTAACCGAGATATTTTCTCTGGAACTGTAGGCATGCTGGTACTTGAATGAAAGGTCTTTTTACAGAGGAATAAGAATCTGAGATCCTAATGATAATTCAGACTAGTTTGAGTGCAGTTCTCGACTTTAGACGTGATTGGCACTGAAAGAGTTAGCATGAATGTTTTAATTTGTAAATTTGTCATTGCAGACATTTTCCTTGAGATACATGTACAGTAATTATTCATAACAGTATATAATGGTCCCTGTCTTAGGAGACAACCACAAGTGCAGGTCCAAAAGTGGTCTCTTGAGACAGGTGGTCTTACAGTAGAGCTATAACATGAAAAACATAGCAAAAGAGACCTTGCGAAAGTGTTTTTTTCAAGACATCCTCATCATGTTAGTCAGCTGGATGTCCTATGTTACAACCATGTCTGTTGAATAAATTTTACTGTAAACTAAAATAGATGATTTTGCAAATGCACTCCATTGCATCTTGTCATTGTGATCGTAGATGGTTCTCATTTCAAGTGTGTGTGCAGAAAACTGTCAATACATGTACAGGACACACAATCCAGGAACTACAAAGTCAGATTCTAATACAATTTACGATGTGTGTTTTTTAAATACAGAATGAACAGTGCTTTATGTTCCTTGTGAGAATAGAAGAGTTATTAATGTGTTGTATCCTTGTTGAGTGTGAATTTTTATGTTTCTGCCAAACAGTAACGAGAGTAAAAAACAACAACAAAACATACAGTGTATGTTTAAAAGTGTGGGAGGACAGTTCCCCCACCCTGGAAAACACCCAATGGTCTGGTTGTGTTGTAAGTAAAAAATATGCCATTTTTCCCATTGTCTGAATTTTTATGACTTTTTTTCCAGCTGGCAGCATTTCAGAAGAAAAAGGGCAAAAGGAGAAAAAGGAAGCAGGTCGCAGAGAGTGGAGATGACTTCAGTGAAACCTCCTCAGTGGCAGACCTGAGTGACTTGTCTGACTCACTCTCAGTCACCTATGATGTAAGTAGCTTTGGCTCCGTAAGTTAAAAATGTTGTGGGGCTACATAGTTTCATGTACAGGTATAATCCAAAATTGTCGTTGGTTAAATTAAAGAAAAAAACATGCTCAAACTGGAATTTCTTTTTGTAGCAGTGATAATAATAAACGGTTTTGTTTTCAAAGGTTTACACCATTTATTAGATGTAACAAGACCAATACAAAAAATGAGATACTCCCAAGGGAAAGGGTTTTTCTCTCCTGCCATGTAATGTTTCTACTAGTAAGGAGCAATTGTATCATTCATCACTAGACTATTCAGCTTGGTAAATTTAGGCTGAGTCAACTGGCAACGAACACTGAAGTACAAATGAAGGTGTGTTCAATGACATCAAATGTTGATACAGTGTCAAAACAGAAAATAAAATAAGATAACAAAAAGAAAAAGAACAAAAAACACACAATTTTCATGATTAGACATTGTATACATACATGTATGTATGTATATTTGTACATATGTGTATATATATATATCAGTAAATGTGTGTGTGTGTTAATTTCCCATGCCACTGCATGCAGACCATTCATAATTGACAGAATTTAGTGTTTATTAGGTTTTAAGTTGTCTGCTATGTATGAATGAACATTTATGATGAGTTTCCACAGCAGGACATCCCGTGTTTTAGAGTTTATAAATGGGCCTCCTTGTCCCAGACAAAGCACAAACTCTCACATGGCAGTGTTCGGCATTGCGTAAGCGGGACTGCATACATTTGGGTATGTCATTAACTGACACTGTTGTCTTCAAAGTGGTGCAAGCGGAACATTACGGACATGATTTCTTAGACACGCTCAACAGGTTCGAGAGAAGCTACAGGGTATCCCAGTGTACTATCACAGAATGGAGCCTATACTCAACAGTAATCATTGCTATTGTCATTTTCAGAGTGATCAAGGCTCCACAGTGGGACTTAGTGACATGTCTGGGGAGGTAAGTGTGGGTTTTCTTTATCTGATTAGACGTGACTGACAGAAATCAAGTGTTGCATAACACAGTTAACATGATTGGGATAAGTACAGGCTTTTAGGATTATCTGGTGTTTGTTTTGAAGTGTAATTCACAGTTAAAGCTGAATGACACCACAAGGACAAAAGAATGAGAATAGCAAAAACAAGAGTGCAAATTTTTGCACGTATCGCTTTTTACTCATACCATAAATATCATTCAATTAATACTAAAACAGGATGAGGCCTTTTTAACAAAGGATTTTTATAACAAAGGAATGTTTCATTATCAATTGAAAAGCTTTATGTGTGTGTTAATAACCTTCATAATTTTGTTTTGTCATTATTACAGTTTTTTTGCGTGTATAATCATTTAGCATGTAGGCCCCTACAAAAATGTACCTGGGCAGATAATCGTAAAAGTTGATCAACCTCCAAAAAACTGATAGCCAGAGTAAGGCCGTAGGAGCTGTAATAAAAGGTGTTTATAACTTTTTTATGCAGTTAAGGTCACAGCATGGTTAAGTAATGGAACATTAATGTCCTACTTACATAACGTCAAAGGTTTGATCGCAACAGAACAATTTCGTCCACAAAAGATATGTTTAGAAATCATTAATTTTATAGAATACAAGAACCATACAAACCTCTGAGCAAAACACATGGTCTAATAAGGTTGTCCCCTTCTTCATGATACATGATTCCTTTCCTTATGGGTGAACTTCAGCCAGGCTCGCAGAGCTTGAAATATTTATTGTGATGAATGCTGGCGTCCTGTGAAGGGCAGCGTTGCCCCACTTATAAAAGAATTCATTAAACATTAATGGCTGTTTAACTATTTGTATTTTTTTGTCTGTGTTTTCAATGTGTCCAGGTGAACACAATGTCAGATAATCAAGTTTTGATACTCACATTGCTGTTGACCCTTTCAAATTAAAACTGAGTCAACAGCTTTCCTTGGCATGTGATCCTCATAGGGCTCATCTCCAATTCTCAGTCAAAATTGTTTTTCATCACTGTTGAAATTAGTTGAAAACGCTGAAGCAGACGACATTTGACCACCAGCTGGTTTTGGCCGGTTTAAGGGGGAAAGGGTTAATTCACTTTGCTTGTACTGTTCATACCTACTGAAAATCATAGCTGTGATTTCTGTTGAACTTTCGTGCACTACTAGAACACTGAAGCCATCATCAGAGACAGTTGCCCCCAATTCTTCCATTTGTGTAGATCCCTCGAGGCAATAATGCCTCATAGTCTGTAGTTTCAGTGTACTATGGACCGGCATGATGGCAATTGTTCATTTGTGGACGCAAGAACATATTAATCAGGGAGACAATAAAATTTTCATGTCCATCAAACCAGTTTTGACGTAAATACATGCATTTAAATTTGAGTACACCTTTGTTCAGTTGAAAATTACAGCGGAATTCAAGCACAGGTTGTGCCAGTGAATGAACTTCATTATAAAGCGTGTATTGTGAGTGTCCTATGAACCACTGTGCAAAGCATGTGGTGTATGTCACAGGTTTTTCACTGCTGACTTACAGCATAAATTATTCATGTGGGTTGTAGGAAACTTGTTGTTATTACTTAAGAATTAAATTGTCTCCATGGGGACTTAAACACAGGAGTCGTAAACTAAGAAATGTTTTGACTGGATGTGCAAGAGTACGCATAGTGATGCTGCAAAGTCTGTGGCTATAGTACAAAATGAAGTTCTAACTCTCTCTCTCTCTTGACTAGTTACAACTTAACAGGTGATGGTCTGGAACATTAACTAAGAAGAGTTAAGGTACAATGATCTGTTTGGCAATGTACAATATTAAGATTAATATTAAGATGTATCATCAGGTTAAAAAAAAAAAGAAGTAAAATGACCTAAATGTATCATGACAGTAGTATGAGAACATCTCCAGTTCAAGCAGGAAGTCAAAACTACTTCTGGAGAATAGTGCTTAAAGGGAATGTTAGCAGTAAAGTGTGCCCCAAGGTTCCCCTGATGAAGGCAGCCAGGCCAAAACTTACTAGGATAGGGCCAAGCAGGCTATTTTTATTTTTATTTGTTGGAGGGTGGTGGTGGTGAGATAAGGTGTTGATCTGTTGGGAGACCCAGTTCTTTTGTCAGTGCACTGAAATGGGAAGCTGCTTGTACCTAGTTCTTGTCCAGATCAAAGTCAATACCTTTGGGGCTGAAGTTGGATATTTTTGACAAATTCTATACCGCAAGCTTTTATATGGATCACAACTGGTGGCTTTTTATACACCTGACTTGTGAGTTTACAGGATAGATGGCATCTGTCATCTGTTAGTTTACAATTACATGTACATTTCAAACTTTCAAAACCATTTGCCAAATCCTCTTCAAACTTACTAGGCGTGTCAATGTACCCTGCTTTGGGTGGGTCTCTTTAATGCCTGTTGAAGAGGTCACACTTCAGTAATTTTGCCTTATTTTAATGTTAGGGGGCAGTCATTATTTAACAGGGGGGGGGGGGTGTCACAAAAAATTTCTCTACCCAATAATGGGGGGAGGGGGCACAAAATAAATTACACATGCTCCTAATAGGGTGGTTATAAAATTTTTTCAAACGATAAAGGTCCTCTAGCAGGGCTATGGTGAGCATACATGTGTAGGGCCAATGATTTTCCGTTTTTTTTTTCCAAAACCAAAGTGGAATTGTCCCTTTTTTCATCCTTGAATTGGAATTTAATGTTTTTTTCTTACATGAATTATATGTAAATAAATAGCTGTGAAACGGAATTTGAAACATTTTTGCTGATGAAGCGAAATTCCTCTTTTTTTGAAACTGAAAATCATTGGCCCTACATGTGGGTTTCCTTCACCTCAATTCACAAAGCCACAGGATGACTTTGCTGAATTTAGGTGCTGGATGATAACTTCCAAAATTATTTGAACTGACCAGCAGGGGCTGGTAGAGTGACAGTACACATGAATGACCTTGACACAATTCCCCAAGTCACAAGCATACTTTAACTTATCAGTATTTGGGAAACAGTTCGAGCTGGGACTCGGATAACCTACAAGGTGATGGTGTTCTATTAGATTTATGTTGAGAATGCTGCAGGTGGTTAACCCAAACTTTATAGGTCTTTTGTGGTAAATTATTTTTGATTGGGTGAAAACTCTCAAACTAAAGGAGCATGAGACTGTGAATATTACACAAGATGATGGTCCTTTGTAAGGCGTGTGATGAGACTGCTTGTAAGTGACCTTGACAGAATTCTCAAACTGCCAAGGTTACTTTACTTGGTAAATTTCAGTTCTTACGAGATGACTGTAGAAGTGTTAGAGCAAGGACTTTATTAATGCAAGTGATGATCCCTGACGTTCATGGCTCGCAGGTGTGTTTACATTTGAGGTGATCTTTTGCAGGAGAGTGAGACTGAGGCCACAAGTATTCCAGTACAGCGTGCCCAAAAACGGTTGCTCAAGGCCAATGAGCGCATTACGGAGCTAGAGGAAGCTGTGATGGGGAAACAAGCAGCCTTGGACAACCTAATCAAAGAGAATGAACTGCTGAGGGAGAAAGCAGCACCACCCAACCATGCTGAATCAGTGAGTGGAGACGGGCAATCAGTAGATTCAGATGGTTGAAATTTACCAAAACTTGTGAAGATTTTGATTTAACATTTTGGTTTTGTGGAGCACTTTTTTCTGGGAAACTAAAAAGAACAGAAATTTAAGATTATGGACAGTGCTATAGATTTAAAATTTCAGGAGGAAGGTGCCACATTTTGACAAGCCAATTGCAGTGCTGTACTGGCTATTTGGAACCCTGCATTCAAACAGTGACTTTCTGTCAGTTTTGTTTTAATACCATGAGTGTTAAATTTGTGCAATTAAGGAATCACAAACAGAATTGACCATATAAAGTTGAGATGCCTGTTTCCCCAAAATGGTATTTTGGAATGGGCAAGATTTGACTGACACAAAACAAAGATCATACACTTAAAATTATCAAATAAGTCTGATACACATAAAAACAGTACAGGGCCTTTTGTTTGTCCTAAGATGAAATAACACTTGATTTACAAATTAAGCTGGTCAAGCTTTACTGACCTATTTTTACTCACTGTACAGTGGTACCTGTCTTGTGAGACCCTCGAATGAGAGACCGCATATTTTTTAAGACCACTCTCTCAGAACACTGTGCTATCTTTTCCATGTTATTATACCTTTAATGAAAGACCACCTGTTTTCAGAGACCACATTTTGAGGTGCCATAGGGGCGGTCTCTCATGACACTGTACTTTGAAAAATCAGCATGATGAGCGGTTATAGGGGAATTTCACATACATGTGTCTCTGGGGCATTCACAAAGTTCCAGCACAACTCGTGTTTTTTTCTTTCTTTTTTTTTGGGGGGGTGGGGGGAGTGAATTAATATAGATTATATAATCCTTGTTTAAAAGTGCTCATACTGAAGGTGGTAATTTATTTAAATGGATACTGAGCACAAGAAAGGAGTGGTACTGATGAACACATGTCATGTGATTAGTGTAATGTCTCTCTCATGCTATCTGCCACCAGATATGTCTGTTAATCAAATACTTCATTTCTTGGTAACTTAATATTTATAGGAATATTCGTACAACGTTTATTGGAAAAATTAAAATAAAGAAAAGCCCTGTGATAATATTTTTGAGACTCTAAATGTAAATCTGAATAATGTTATATGCATATGTATGTATATCCTAAAAACAATAATTCATGTCAACTTCTAAAGCTTAACGATAGTGCACCTATGTTATATAAATCAAAACACTAAAAATTTAACAGTATTGCAGTCATTTGGCATCAAAAGAGTGAAATGTGTGGTAAAAATGAAGAAAAATGATTCTGTTAATCTGAAGAACCGAAAATGAAATAAACGATGGAAACCAACATGCCAACACTTGCTGTAAGGCATTGATGCTGTGGATGGGTGTTTTATAACTTGCTCAGTATGCACCAGTTCCTTCTGTGTATCGTTTTATTCTGCACTGTGGAAAAAAACAGATGTTATCATGTTGATTGAAATGGAGAAATATGAAAATTGTGCAGTATGTATGTAAACAGTACTAATCTGCACACATATATCATACAACTGAAAGCCTTTTAAAACAAAAACAAAAACAAAAAAAGGCACTTTGTATGTTTCATTAAGGGGCTTTAGTACCTTTGGCTCAATCCTCTTGTAGAATTTATGTGATTGTTGATGTGTATGCATTTCAGGGTACAGAAACACCAAAAGAGACTCCCAATGATAGTACCACAGACAAAGAAGCAGAATACTTAATCACCTTGGATGAGTGCTCAAAAAAGGTAAAATGTGTGCACTGTCTGTGATTTAAGATAAAATTGTCACATGCATATGTATAAGGAAGGATCAAGTCTTGAGCCACGACATTTTTATTTTTGTGGCATTTTACAACACTCTCTCTGAATATTGGCTGTAACTCGTGTTTAGTAATTTTTCGAGGGCATGTTTCCGCACACAACTTGTTTTTCCTTAGTATGTTTACACCAAATGTTTATGATATTGTAGTATTTGTTAACCTGTATTGTGGCAAGCAACAGCCACCTCAGATGGCCACAAACTTCAAAGTAAATGTTCAGGCCTCAGGGTGCATAAGCCAGGCGTATAAAACTAAAAAAGCTTAAAGCTTCTTTTTCAATATAAGAATTTTATGGGATGACGTCCGCACTATAAGCATTGCTCTGATGAATGTATTTTATTTATTTTTTATTTATTTATTTATTTTTTTCAGATTCAGGAGTACCAAGCTGCGCTGTCACAGCGTGACGATGTCATCAAACAGCTCTCGACCAACTTGCAGGCAGTCACGGAGAACCGCGATGCACTGCAGACTGAGTACACGCAGCAGGCTCAGCAGCTGGCTCAGGAGGTGCAGTCATTGCAGCAGCAACTACATCAGGTGAGTGAGATGACCTGCATACAGAGAATTAAATGTAACTTGACACAACCCAGAGAAGTGAGAGAAAAAAAAAATCTTAAGAATAATTGAATTTCCTGGTTATCCACATGTGTTGGAGCATTTTAGTGATGTTATCAGGGTTTCTGCTAGAGGTTGAAAAGGGTGATAAACTATACCTATGAAAATCTTTAGAGCACTTTTGCTTACCCGAAAAAAAATGTAAAATTAAATGTTTCTTTAACCTACTACACCCAAAAATGTACCTGCAGTCCCAGCTTTCTTCAGCAGAATAAATGCTCAAAAATCTGTGGACAAAAATTGATTATTCCGTTGTCATTGGGTTCAGTTATGCGCAATCACACAACCTGAAAGGTCCTGGTGATTACAACCTGGTTCATTTGCATATATGGGAAATAAATATGTTGTTCCAGCCATATCCATTACCGTTTTACACTTCTGGTATCAAAATAGTATCCATATTCCTCTTTAAAGTTGCTAATTTGAAATGTGCACATCGTGAGTTGTTGTTCTTTTCCGACACCTCCAGTGCTGACCTCACAAACACAACACAATGCAGTGAGCACATAGGAAGCATGGCGAGCCCAGAGTACCACCTGTCAAAGTGTCACATTTTTACCCTTCGGCCTTATGAGGCAGACGGGTATTATACCCGGCGCCGTCTGTCCGTCCGTCCCATGGTTTTACCACCATAACTTCAGAAATTTTTGACACAGGACTTTCAAATTGCACATGATATTACACTCATATATGGCCTACTTTGTGTGCAAGCATAATTGACCAGGACTTAATTCTCAAGGTCACACAGTGGTCACGTGCTAAGCAACGTTGCCGCTCTGACTGTTAAAAGCCTGCATCTAGCAATCTAAGGCTTACACACAAGAAGCTTCATAGAGTGATCTAGAAGCCTATTGAAAATCAAGGTCATAGCTCTATATTTGACATACTTTTTGAGGTCAAAGGTCAAGTGCACAATGGTGGTATTGGTATAAGTAAGGAAGTTTTTAAGTCAGTTACATGAAATTTTACACACACATGTATCACAACCAAAGAATGTGTCATGAATCAAAAGTAGGTCACTAGGTCAAGTATCTGGGTCACAGTGACCTATTCATTGAAATTTTGTTTACCTCTATAACATCAGAATTTTTTAGACAGGACTTTCAAATTGCACATGATGGTACACTCCTATATGGCCTACTTTGTGTGCAAGCATAATTGACCTTGACCTAATTTTCAAGGTCACACAATGGTCACATGTGCTGAGCGACGATACCACTCCAACTATTGAAAGCCTGCATCTAGCAATCTAAAGCTTACACACAAGAGGCTTCATAGAGTGATCTAGAAGCCTAGTGAAAATCAAGGTCATAGCTCTATATTTGACGAACTTTTTGAGGTCAAAGGTCAAGTGCACAATGGTGGTATTGGTATAAGGAAGTATTTAAGTCAGTTACATGAAATTTTATACACATTTGTATCATAACCAAAAAAATGTGTCATGAATCAAAAGTAGGTCACTAGGTCAAGTATCTGGGTCACAGTGACCTATTCATTGAAATTTTGTTTACCACTACAGCTTCAGAAGCTTTTGAGACAGGACTTTCAAATTGCATATGATCGTACACCACTATAAGTCTTGCTTTGTGTGCAAGCATAATTGACCTTGACCTAATTTTCAAGGTCACACAATGGTCACATGTGCTGAGCGACGATACCACTCCAACTATTGAAAGCCTGCATCTAGCAATCTAAAGCTTACACACAAGAGGCTTCATAGAGTGATCTAGAAGCCTAGTGAAAATCAAGGTCATAGCTCTATATTTGACGAACTTTTTGAGGTCAAAGGTCAAGTGCACAATGGTGGTATTGGTATAAGGAAGTATTTAAGTCAGTTACATGAAATTTTATACACATTTGTATCATAACCAAAAAAATGTGTCATGAATCAAAAGTAGGTCACTAGGTCAAGTATCTGGGTCACAGTGACCTATTCATTGAAATTTTGTTTACCACTACAGCTTCAGAAGCTTTTGAGACAGGACTTTCAAATTGCATATGATCGTACACCACTATAAGTCTTGCTTTGTGTGCAAGCATAATTGACCTTGACCTAATTTTCAAGGTCACACACGGGTCACAAGTTTGCTGAAAGACATTGTGCATCTAGAAATCTTAATCTTAAAACAAAAGAAGCAAGATAGGGTGAAGTAGAAGGCTATTGAAAGTCAAGGTTATACCTGTATATTTGACCTAATGTTTTTGAGGTCAAAGGTCAAGTGTACAAAAGTAGTATTTATTGAATTTATGACGAGATCTTCATTTGGGAAATTATTTGATGAGTGGCAAAATGGCCATGATCTCTTACACTACAGGCTACTAGCAGCTTTCTGATCATACACTATACCTGATACTATGGGAATCTATTCCTATTCACTTACAGCAAAAGAGATTGAAGGCGGCCAAAGGGTACTGCGTTCTTTGAACGGAACTTTTGTCCCTAACAAGAGTAGAAATGGGCACAGAAATGTGCATTTTCATCTTGGTATCAGTGGAGGATGTGTCGTACATGTTTGATCTCAGTTGATTGTTGATGTAACACCAGTAGCTTGCTGCCTGACGAGCCCATGCTGGCTGTGCGATATGGGTCAGGGGCACAAATAATCAACTGGAGTTTTACAGTCAGGAAAACAGAAAACATAGCAGGATTCTGAGAGGCTTCTTAAGCTCCAAATTAAAAGATAAGATGGTCTGACCAAACATTTTACCGGCTCTTTTTGCTAGCAATAAGAGTGACGCCAAACCAAAGTGAAGTAAAAAGATGGGCCAATTTTAATTGCAATGAATGCAACTGTTTGATATTTATTAACAAAGTTCATTTTACCAACCTGAGGAAAGAAATTGGGGGTGATTTGGGTTGTCTGATTCCCTGATCTGTTCTTCGTTGCCGCTATCACGTTGGCCTTGTATGGGTACATGAACTGCTACTAGTTCCTGTTGGCATGGCTTCACTGTCTGTCTTTTCTGGTGTAATTGCCCTCTCTATAAAATCTTGTTCAACTTCCTTAGAAAAAGTGCAGGATAAATTGAGAATGCCATTGTCATCATGCTCATTGTCACTGCTGAAGTTCTCCCGTCTTGCCATGTCTAGTGCTTGCACTAAAGCAGTTCTGTAGGCTATCAGACACTAGCTGGGAGAAAGGTTGCGTTTGTGATGTCAGCAACAATTTTGCGCCAGTGAACACTATCTGGCAGAAAGCCCGCGCTGATGGCTTGCCAAGGAGGCATCAAAATCATAATTTGAAATTAAGATATTTATGAAAAATCTACTGATATTAATTCTAAGACATAGGAATCCAAACTTTATGGAAAGTTAGACCCCATCAATCAATATGTAGGATCTTTAAGGGGCAATTTTAGGGACAGTACCTAATCAGATACGCTACAAACCCTTTGAAACTGAGAACCTAAGATGGAGTTTGAGTCCATGTTACAAGTGTTAAATCTGTGTTGGACTGTATGTTAACATTTTCAGTACAAAAGAGATTTTTTTTCAAGTTTATTGATTGGAAATACATGTACTTTTTGTTGAGGTCAAAGTGATTTTGAGGTCAGACAAGTGCATGTTAAGGTGAGGCTACCTTATATTCAGATGCACTTTTCTGTTTATGTAATGAAAATGAAATCTGTAGTTACATGTGTTGTCCTGTCAGTAACTGTCGTATAGACTTCCTGTGCTACACCCAGATGTAAATTGTCCCCAGTAAGAATCCTGTTCCCAAAACAGAAACCCAGGAGTTCTTTTCCTGACACTAATACATTTATATAGGAAATTTATTGTAACATTATTACATTTAGCCCAATACTTACTTAGTAAACCATTTCACATAGAAGGTAGCTGGTTCCAGACTGGGCTGTTCCATGGTCACAAAACATAACATATTTTCAGTGCTCCTTTGATGGTGGTGGACTTACAGGTGTACAGTCCCTGATCTGGGACAACTCCCAATACAGTACTTGTACTGGATTAATCATGTTAATAACAATGAACTGGACCGTGTTGATTATGGCATTCACGCATACCAACCTCCATTGAACTGATTGAACCATTCTTTGTAAGAATGGGGATTTGGTGCAGTTGGTATGTGCGTTAGCCAGTCTCGGTGATTTGTGCCCCAGGTTGCAGGTTTGAGACTTGGCCGTTTTGTGGTCACAAAACATAATACACATGTATAGTTTTAGCTTTTGTGTATTAAGAAACTTGATTTTTTCACCTTACATTATCAGCCTCGATATCGAAAGACCAAGGAAACATTGCCTTCAAAGCAGACTAAGCTCTGTGTTTCATGGAGAGGATATGGAACTCTTGTCTGTAGGCTGAAAAACAAGCACTCTCACACAAAAATAGGAAACAAGGTTCCCAGGTAGCATACCCAAACATGCCAAACTGTTTAAACAGAAAGTAAAATATTCACTGCACCATAGTCTAGGGCTTGGATAGAAGCAGAGACTCAGACAGGCTTTACACTATTTTATGCATTGTCTTGTGAAGTAGAGATACTTAGATTTTGTCAAACTCATGCAGTAGTGTGCTTAGTGTACGTGTGTGGTGTCTTAGGAGTCAAATTATGTAACTAGTGACTGGCAGTCTGTCTGTTAATTTTGGCTAAAAGATAAAAGAGTTTTTATTTGACACTGTGTACATTGTTTCTGTGGCTCAATTTGGTTTGTCAGCTTCTGTCTTTCTTGTTTTCACATATGTACAAAAACCCCTCGGATCTTCAGTACAGTGGTCCCCGTCTTTTGAGGCCACCCAAATGCACCAGAAATGTGGCGTTATAAGAGGGGTGGCTTCTCATGAGGGGGGAATATAGTGCAATGTTTTACACTTGTTGCTATAAAGTGGCCTCTCCTCAGGGAGGCCTTTCAAGAGGGGGACCACTGTATATGGTTTTAACTCGTGGACTTTTGTTTTTGTGCGGGCATTTTTGTTTTTGCTGCTTTGCAATTTTCAAGTCAAGTCCTAGCTAGCGTCTCCGGCAATAATTTTGAATTTTTCTTCCAAGAAGATAGTTAATGTTTGGAATGGGAACAAGAACCTACATGTATGCACAGTTTAGGCAAAGGTGATTTTTCATTTCAATATTTGATTGTCGACAAATTACTAACATTTTCTTGCATGTTTTTGTTGTTTTTTTATTTTGTTTGATATATTCTAAAATGAATTTCAAATTTGTTTGTTTGTTGTCCACTTTGCATGCCATAACCCTCGCCCGCAAAGAATGTGAGATGTTCACTACAAAAGTGGTGTTGGGAGTTTTGGTTTTGGTTTTGGAATTGTGCAACGCTCTGAACTTGATAGCCTCCATTTTTCGATTCTTGCAAAATATTGGGATTTCTCTTTCCCATCTGGTGAAGATTGTAAGATCAAGCTGCACTGCACAATAGTATTAACTATCTACTTAGGAATAAAAAAGGAAACAAAACAAAGTAACATAGGTTGTAGCTAACATTTTATTGCTCTGTACATCTATACAGGTCAGCAAAAAAATAAAAACTGTCAGAACAGGTGTTGCGTCATGCATGACGGAGATCGGCAGAATACTGATATGGCCATGTGCTGTTTGATAAATGCCATAAGCAGTGTAAACTAGATCATGCTTTTGTTCTACGAAGACAGATGGGAAACTTTTGAGAGTTGATATTATTTGTGGACTTCATTCGAAAGGTGTACACGATATATGCAGTTTGGGATTCAGTCATTCGTGGCGACCCCAAGTAAATTGACTCGCCACAGACAAGCTCATTTCAACTGCTGAATATTATATTTTTGAGGTTGGTTTTCATGGTAGGGTTAGGGAATGGCTTAGCATTTGTTGCAGTGATCCCAATAACAGCATGATAAATCAAAACAGCTGCTGAACTTTCATGTAGTAGACTGTAGATCCCCAAGCAATGAATGTTGCATGAACGGACCAAGTCCAGACATTACATCCAACTAACCTGGCTTGAGGTACAGTAATGGGATTTAAACAGGCTTGTGAATCTAAATTCTGTTCAAAGCCATTGACTTTGCAAATCTAAAAAAAGAAAAAAAAAATCGTATTGTAGGTGACATTTGGCTTACTTCCTAAACATACCTTTGCAAATATTTATAAATGTCATACATATAGCAGACCCTGAATAAAAGTTTTAACAATTTATATATGGTCATTTTCAAGAGTGCTAGAGTAGTATTTCCAGTCAAGACTAACCCATTTTATCTTGATAACATATTTTCATGTGCATGTACATATGTAGTATTCTGGAAACAAGAATGGCATGCAAGCTTCTGGTAAAAGGACTTTTTTTTCAATTACAAGCATCAAAATGCCCGGCCTAATAGTCTTGAAGGTTCATGGATTTGCATTGTCAGGCAAGTTATGCTGCAGCATGTAATGCAAAGATGGTAAAAAGTCATTTATGAAAATCTGAATTGTTAAAAGCAACTTCAAAGATGCCTCCGCTAGTTCTTAAGCTGTGAAATAGACTCGGATAATAATTTTAAGGGAAATATATGGTCGTGATCTGTTATTTGCGAGAAAATGTGACCAAACATGAACTTCTTTAGATTTGACCATGAAAACAATGGGTCAGTTGTTGCTTTCTATGCCATGGAATAAATCAATTAACATTAATTTTCATTTAAACTTTCTGGTCATATTTTTTTTGGTTCATTTATTGAATTAAATATGTTTTGAAACATATTTTTTCTTTCTAATTGGGGTAAGATGGAATCATGCTGGAGACTAATAATTTACACTCATAATGTACATCCTGACTGAGGATTTCTTTCTTTCTTGCCAAAACAGTATGCATCTGAGCAGGAAATGGTGCAGTGATGTAGACAGTAACTGAGGGGTAGGGCAGGGATTTTTAAGGCACAGAGACACAAATTTTAGACAAAACTGTTGCTGATGCGTAGCAAGTTACACATGCTGCTAGATGTAAACCAGCTTTGCTCTAGCATCACTCATGTTGTTATTGACCAGTACTAGTGTGTTAGGTCATCAAGCAAAGTAAACAGACACAGCAAGACAAGATAGTTCACATTTGAAACACCACTTAGAAGAACCAGTCTTATTTTTTCGTCCTTTCTTTTTGAACTGATACATTATGCAAGTTTTTTGGGGGTGGGTGGGTGGCTGGGATAACTTTAAATGTAGTGTCACAGGGCTTATCTGCTTGTCCGACTAAATGAAACTTGTGAGGGACAAGTAAAGTTCCCAATGCACTTGTCCAAAATTTACATATAATTCAATTAGAATAAGACTCCACTTGGTTGGAAGTGGAATTTTTCCTTATTTCTGGCATTGCTGTCATGATTGTAAATCAGTAATGCATTGGGAAGGCAATCTGTCCAGTCAGATGATCACCCTCAACAGTGTATCAAATGAGACCTCATGTATCTACATTTTTGTCTGTCCATGAAATCTGTTGATGCAGCATAACTGCAGACCTGCCAACGTGTAAGATTTAACTCTTTTAGTGCCAAATTTTGGACTGAGTCAACAGCTTTTCTCGGCACGCATTGTGCCTGTGTGTGCCAAGAAAAGCTGTTGACCTGGGGAATTCTCTCTGGAACTATAGACATGCTGGTACTTGAATGAAAGGTCTATTTACGAGGAATATGAATCTGGGATCTTAATGATTATTCAGACTTGTCCAGATGACTTAAATAGATCAACTGTAGACGTGATTGATACTGAAAGTTTTAATCATAGAATGTACACTTTTCAGCTTTATTGTTCACCCGTAAGTTTTAGTGGATTTTTTTCTTCTCTGCAACATTTTATATGCTTCAATCACAAAATGTAGGTATAGTCCAATAAAGTAAACAAATTATAGTGAAATGCTGACCAATAATACAGTGTTGTGACACCTATAGAAATGCACAATGGAGTTTCTTGCAATACAGCTTCCATTTTGATTTATACATAAAGCAAAAAAATCCTACGGATACATTTTAAACATTTTTCAACAGATGTAATGCAGGACACATAAAAATGGGCAAGAAAAGCTTATCTTCAGTTCGGAATAATTGTCATAAAGCATAAAATGAATTTTGCACACATTTCTCAGCCGATTGTATGCTTTTTGGGGTTATATTTGACACTTTTTGGTTTTGAAGGTTGGCAGGTCTGCAACCGGATATTTTAAGTAGCATGATTCATGAAATCGAAAAGGCCCCCTCCCCCAAATAACGATGTTTTTTGTACAAAAATAGAGTTGTTTTTTATTGTTCTTTCATGTTCACTGTTGGTCTTTTTCCAGGCTGGTGAGTGGTTGCGTAATCAGTCCGGGGGCCAAGCGCTGTCCACACAGGCCTTGCAGGAGGCAAAGGCAGAACTGCTGGCGCGACAGGAAGTCATCAGACAGAAGGAGGAGCAGTTGGTCGTGCTTCAGAGCCAGATACAAGAGAAAGATGCCACAATTGCCAGCAATCAGCAGCAGTTGTTGGAGCTCTCTCCATTGAAAGAGCAAGTCGAACGCTTCAAGAAGAGGGAAAAAGAAAACGGGGAAGTGGTTCGGCAGCTCATGGAAGACATTGAGAATTTACGGAAAGGAAGCCAGAGTCCTAGCCCACCAAGTTCCCCAAGTGGCGCCCTGCATCAACAGGCACTGGAAGCAGAGCGGGCCGAGCTGGATGAAATGTACGGCCAACAAATTGTGCAAATGAAAACACAGCTCCGTGAGCAACATGAGATAGAGTTGCAGGAGCTGAGGAATACTTTGGCGAGAACCAATGATGAAAATCAGCAGCTCCGTAAAGTGATTGAAGATCTGAAGAACCAGTCTGAAGACTCTAGCCAGGGCACAACCACCCCAGGGTCACCTGATGTGGATCAATTAAAAACAGAAAATGCCACGTATATACATCAGATCAACCAACTACATGCAACCCTTCAGGTCACCATGCATGAGCGCAATACTCTTATTACTCAAATAGAAGCTGTCCGTGCGACACTCTTGGAAATAGAAGACTTAAGATCAGAAAATAAAATGCACAAAGAGCAGATTAATGAAATCAACCAAACTTTAAAACTTGCCAGTGAACAGGAAGCCAAGCTAAAGAGTGAAGTTGAATCACTTCAGAAAACTTTAGGTGAAGTGAAAGCAGAAAAAGACAGCTTTGTGTCTGAACTTGAAACTTCCAGAAATGACATTGAGAGTGTCAAAAAATCTCACCAAGAGGAACTTGTGCTTCTTGGGGAGCAATATGACAGAAGGGTGCAAATGGAAGTTCAGGACCTAAACAGCCAGCTCGAAGCAGCTAGGACTGAAATTTCAAAGCTGAAGCCCGGGGAAGGTGCTATTTCAGACACACCAGGGCAAAAAGTAGAAGATATGGCAAGGGAGCATGAGAGGATAATGAATCAAATTCAGCAAGAACACGCACAATCCCTTGAGCAGCTCCGTACGGAGCTTAATAAAGAATACACTGGTAAAGTTGAACGGCTTCAGAGTGAGCATGCACAACAGATTGACTTGCTCAGATCTGAACATGGTAAAGTGATGGAGAAAATACAGGAAAACGTAGTCACAGAAACAAAGTCTGAACAACATTCCTTTGCTGATTTTGATGACTTGAACCCCAAACTGTACCAAACAAAGCAGGATGACCATGAACTAGTCATACAAAGTGAAAGCTACCAGGAACAGTGGGGCAGTGTGAGTTCTGTCACTATGTCACACGTCAGTGAGGAAAAAGTAATGGTACAGAGGTCTTCCAAAACTTCAAGTGACATTTATGCTAAAGAACTCAACATGGTGAAATTACGCTTGCAGGAGTTGTTGCATGAAAAGAGTGTGTCAAGTGAAAAGTATGAACAAGAAATAACTCAACTCAGAGCAGAGCTCAAAAACACAAATGAAGGTTTTAGTTTGGAGAAAGAAAGTTTGATCACGATGTACACTCAGCAACTGGCATCAGTGAGTGAGAGACACAATGCACTTGTCCTCCAGCTGAATAATAAAATCGATGAAATGAATCAAAATGTAGCCCAGAGTTCTGAAGAGAAAAGAGGGGCTGTTGGTAAGATTGACCACACTGCACAGGATGCCAAAATTGAGGAACTAGAGAAGGAGATTGCCGAGCTTGTGAAACAGAATGAAACGTTGCTGGCTGGGCATGCACAGGAAGTGGAGATCCTGAAATCGGAACATCTGGATAATATCAGTGAACTTAAGATACAGCGAGATAAATTAATGAGTGAAAAGGATTGTGAGAGCAACAAAGTTGTTGAGCTTGAAAAGCAAGTGCAGACTTTATCCGGAGAGAAAGAGTCGCTGGAAGCACTAGTATCCAGTCAGAGGGAAGAACATAGTAACACTTTGACTGAGCTCAATGCTAAAATAGACCAGTTATGCCAGGAGAAAAAGGAATTAGTTTCTCATGAAGAGGAATTAACATCTTTGAACAAGGAACACGTTGAGAAGGTAAATGAACTAACATTGAAAACAGAAGTTGTTGTGAGGGAGAAGAAGGATTTACAAGCTAAGTATGAAGTAGAGTTAAGGGATTTGAAGGAACAACATGAGTCCATTCAGAAAGATCTAACCATAAAGGTGACGCAGTTACTGCAGGAAAAGGAGGAGAATAAATTATCATTTGAAACCACAATAGCAAGCCTCAAAGAGGAACTGAACCTCCTGTCAGGTGTCAAAGATGTTGCTCAGAGTGAATATGCTCAGACATTAGGTGATCTGCGGCAACAGCTGGAAAACTCTATGGCAGATAAAGAAAACGCCAACAAAGAACACAGTGGCGTAGTTACTGACTTAAAGTCGCAGATACAGCAGTTGTCGGACAAAGTTGTGAGCACTGACTCAGCCTATTCTCAGAAGGTTGAAAGTTTGGAAAAAGAACTTGAAGTGTTGAGAGAGCACCACACTGAGCAACTTAGGGAGCATAGTGAGGAAGTGGCAGATCTGAGGCAACAGCTAGACATTAAGGAAGCAAAGTATGGAGAAATGAGAAGTGAATTTGAGCAGAGGTTGGCAGGCAGTGTCCGGGACTTGGAAGACTTCAAACATCATCAAGAAATAAGTATACAAGACTGGGAAGAAACTAAGAGTAAATATGAGGAAAGCCTGGCAAGTAAAGCCGAGGAAATATCTGAATTGAGGTGTCAGTTGGACCAGCATGTGATAGCCCGGGAAAGCATGAATGAAAACTTTGTCACCACTGAGAACAGGGTGGTACAGGAGGGGGAAAGTGCCCCGGACGATGCTGAATCAGATCTGAGAAAGTTGCAACAGCAGTTAGGCATAAGTTGTGAAGAAAGAGACATGTGGAAAGTTAAGTATGAACAGGATGTAGCCAGTCTTACCACACAGCTGGAGAGTGTCAACAAGGAAAAGGTCACGGTGACCCAGGAACTTCAGCGACACATTGACTCCTTGCAAAAGCAAGTAGAACTCTTACAGAAAGATTTCCCTGACGGTGAGGGTGGTACACAGCTGACAGTGGCGACAGAGATTGAGGCAGAAGTAGCCATGCGTCAGTCGGATGCTCAGTCCAAAGCTGAGGTTGAATCAATAACCTCTGGTGCTACTTTGGAGGAGCAGTCTCCTCAAACTTCAGAGCTGAAATCAGACTCGGGTGTGTCCACCCAAGATCTTGAGGACTATGAAAACAGAATACAAGAACTTCAGAAACAACATCAGCTTGAACTGCAAAAAGAACTGGAAAAACATGAAGCAGAGGTGGAGAAAGAGCTTGACAAGCAAGAAGCTGATTTGCAAGCATCCTTTGACATTGACATAGCACGCTTGAGGCAAGAAATGAGGTATGATTATGAAAAAGAGTTGGACAAGATAAAAGAGGACATGAACATGCAGTTTGAGACAAAGTTGAAGGTTGAGAGGAATGAAAATCAACGGAAATTCATAGAAGAGTTGCAAAAAGCTCGAAAGGAACTAGCAGCCATGCAGTTAAAAGAACAGGACCCGCTGCATATACTGACCATCGAGAAGAAGGAGGAACTTGAGGAACTGGTGCAGAAGTTGCAGAAAGAGAATAAGGTATGTGTGCTGAAGCATTGCATAAGTTGGGGGAAGGGGGTGTGTGGAATGGTGCAATCAGCTTATGCTTTTGCAGCTTTGAAGCCTTTTCCTGTTTTGTGATATATTGTGCTTCTAAGCATTATGAGCTAAAATGGCAACAACCAGTGATCACAGGTGAAGGAAGCTTATAATATTGGATAAGTTTCGATGGCATCTGCTCTTCATCAGAAAATGGAAAAAAAAAAGTTAATACCTAGTATATATTCTCATTGGTAGCTGCTGAATATTTCTATGTAAAACGTGATTTTGTTTACATATGGAAGTCACAGTTGTATGTGACATTTTTGATATCGTGGGTGTTGGAAACTCTGGCTATCTGATAGGATTAGGATTTTCCAAAATATGCAAATTTCTCATTTCTGCCCTGCTGGGTTATGCGATGCATAAAGTTGGCTGTGAATTCATCAGATCAGCTGAAGGGCTCTTCAAATGCCCTGAACAGGGGCTTAAGAAGAGTAGGGCTTTTATGAAAAATATTAGTGTACATTTTTTTTTGGGGGGGGGAGTGGAGGGTTAACATCAGTGTGTTAAAAATGAACAGCATATAACACCGAGAAGTGAACTAAAACAGTAATACTTTAGTATTTAGTATAAGGCTGGACAAGAGTGCTCATCTCCCCTTTATCTTGAGGCCGAAAGAATCCATGGAGTGAAGTTTCCGTGTCAGTGTTATATCCCAGCTGGTTGTAGTTGTCTGCTGTATACTAATCAGGAGCTGGGGGTGGGCTACTGGGTAGACTCGAAGCAATATATGTCAGAATATGTGTGCTTGGTACAAAAGCACGTGCTTTGTGCTCCATGTCTGACGTATTATGCTGCTAAACATTATGTGCTCAGTAATTTGGGAGAATAGGAAACTTGAGGTAGACTCTTTCTGTATGAACATGATGTACCAGTGAAGAGAAACTAATTGAGTTCAGTCGGGCAAAGTCTTCTTTTTGGGCATGGTTCTAAATATTCAGATGTATTTACAAATATCTGTCTTCAAGTAACAATACAACTATTTTCCATAAAAACGTCCAAAAACGTGACAGATTGTCATTTATATTGTACATACAATAATCTGCAGGAAATAATCAGTGTACTTTGTTAGGTGGCTTTTAGGAAAAAGCATGTATAAATTTATATCTAGGCACATCTGTGAACAAATTTTCTAAACAATAACTGGAGCACTGTATGAAAAATACAGTGATAGGCCAGTTTAACAGTGTTGCACTGCTAATTTGTATTATTTATGTGATGCATAATTTCCTGTTTTGATTGTTTTATGACTTCAATTTTTGAGAGATGTAAAAGTTACAGTGTAATATTTGCAATGAAATTTGATGTGCAACTTTAATCCTTTCCCCTTGAATTTAGACCAAGTCAACCACTTTCCTTGGCATGTTTGGGTGCTAAGTGTCTAACCCACATGTGCCAAAGAAAGCTGTTGACCTGGGGCATTTGATCTTGATAGGTTGTATCTTGGATTCTGAATCAAATTGTTTTTCACTATTATTGAAACTAGTTGAAAACACTGAAGCAGACATCATTTGACCACCAGCTGCTTTTGGCTGGTTTAATGGGGAAAGGATTAATCCCAGTGAACTTCCTAAAAGTGTGCAGTGAAGAGAGGGCATGCAGCCCTGGGAGCAAACATGTTGACATTTTAAAGTTTAAAAAGTCCAAATTCAGTCTTTAAATTGATATAAAAGTTCTTTGTTTTATCATGATTGTATATTAGTAATGATTCATTTCTGTATTAGATACATATGTTGACAGTTGATGGTTTAATTTTATATTAACATTCAAGTTGAATCTTTGTGTTTCTAGGGATTAGCCATGATGATGCTTATGCTCCTAGTGTTTGCTTTTCCCATTCTGCTTGTTCGCTTTGCTGTGTCTCGTGATCCTGCGTAACAGCCCTCATTAGCATGTTATTTATGGCATGTGCATGTGTTTGTTTGTCTCAGGAGCTGGAAGAAGCCCGGGATGCTCTCTTGTCACAGATTAACCACCAGGCGTCACTACAAGACCAGCTGTCGTCTGAGGAACAGGAGGAAGATGCTGTTTTTGAGGAAGCTCTGTCCCAGCTGCCACAGGAAAGCCAGGATATAGCAGAGACCTCTACTGACCAACAGGAGAAGATATTTGCATCAGTGGAAGCCCCAGAACCCTTGGTTCACACTGTTGACATGGTAAAACCACTGGATTACTCTTTCAGTGCCGATGTTGATGAAGTTTGTGAGAAAGATGATGATGAATGGCGGGTGAAATATGACCAGCTGGTTAGAGAGAATACGGTACTAAGAAACAAACTGGAAAAACATCTGTTAGTGGCTCATGATAGCCTGGAGGAAAACGATAGTCTGGATGATATGTGTAACAGAAACGCTGAGCTCGAAGGAGAAGTAAAGCATCTGAGAACACAACTGGAACAACAAACCTTAGCAAGTAACAACATTATGGAAGAGTACAATGTATTGAAAGCGAAGTCTGAGTCATATTTTCCACACTTTAGACACAGTACCCCACCCAGAAACCGGATAGGTTCAGATGATGGGTCCATGCAGCATGACAGTTTGGAGGAAGGATTTATTCCCGGTAATTCTCAGCCCGGGTCTCTGAGGTCCGAATCCATTGGCAGAGACAGTTTGGAGGCATCGCCAATGCCCTCTCCTGTTAAATGGACCATGGAGGTCCTTGAGAGACAGCCGGTTTCTTTTGTGGCAGACGGCCATTCGGTGGATAAAGGAGGTGAGCCAGAGGATCTGAGGTTAACATTTGAAGCTATCATGAAGGAAAATATTGCTCTGAAAGCCAAATTGAATGGAGGAGGCCCTGCACCACCAGTGCTGGAAAGTTTCCAGAACTGGAAACCTCAGTATGATATCATCGCTGAAGAAAATGAAGTCCTAAGAGCAAAGCTAGGTAGCTATGGTCTGCCGACAGAGGGCACACCAGAAGATGATTATGTTGACTTGAAAGTGAGGTATGGATCCATTGTAGAGGAGAATGAAAACTTGAAGTCAAAACTGGGAAAGTATGAAACCAAAGACTCCAGTGCAGGGATAGTTGAGGAAGACTGGAAAGCCAAGTATGACTCTATTGCAAAAGAGTACCATGAACTTCGTACTCAATTAGATAGCTCTATTATGTCAGCGGGTGATGTGAGTTTTGAGGCTGAGAGGGAATACAGCCATAAATATGAACATGTGGTTGAACAGAATGAGAGCCTTTTGGTGGAGATGGATTTTCTGAGGAAAGGAAGTGATAAGGAGCTGTCTGAATGGAAAGGCAAATACACCTCCCTGTCTGAAGATTATGACAATTTACAGGAAGAAATGGACAAATTCCAGCAAAGTAGCAGTGCCAGTCTTGAAGACCTACAGGAGCGATATGATCAACTGCATGAGCAAAATGAGATATTGAGGGCTGAACTGAAGGACAAAGAGAATTCGTGGACAGAAACACTGGCTAAGGTACAAGAAGACCTGAAGAAAACCATTGCAGAAAATGAAAGCCTAAAACTGGAGGTTGATAATGTTGAAGAAAGCAGCAGAAGGAAGCTGGATGAAGTGAATTCACGATTAGAAGAGATCAGTAAAGAGAACCAGCAGCTCAAATCTGAAAATCTGTCAACCGATGAAGCTGCGGAGAAAGAACTGTCTGAAATGCAAGTGAAGATGGAAAAAGTGCGACAAGAGAAAGGCAATGTTGAGAAAGAGTTTGATGAATACAGGGAATGTGCACAAAATACTTTAGATGGCCTGCAGGACAAGTGTGCATCTGTCGCACTTGAGAATGAAGAACTCAAAGCTGAGCTTGAAAGAACACGTGAAGCCATGGGCAGAGACTTTGCCAGTCTGAAGGCAGACTTTGATGAATTACAGAGAGGAAAAGATGAACTCAAAGCAGAATTTGACCTCTTCAAGCAACACATGGAAATTGATATGGAGGACTGTAAAGCTCAGCAAGATGAGCTCTTCAAGGAAAAGGAAGCCTTGAGGGCAGAATTAGACGTGCAATTGAGAGAGAACAAGGATTTGCGGGTGCAGCTGGATACAGATAAAGACATAGTAGATCAGAACATTGGCCAGTACATTGAACAGTGCAATCAGCTTAGAACTGCCAGTGAGAATCTAAATGAGGAATTTGCCATTTACAAGTCCAGAATGGAAAGTGACAACAATTCTTTACAAAATGCAGTCAGTGTCTTACAAAATGAAAACACTGATTTGAAGTCACAGCTAGAGGTGATTGAAGAGTCCACGAGGAAGGAACTGACAGAAGTTGAAGACCAGTTGAAAACTGTTGAACACGACAAAAACATACAGGTAGAGGAATTCAGTCTTTACAAGGAAGAACAAATCAAAGTACTGAAAGCAGTCACTGCAGAGAAGGATGCACTGAAATGTGAAGTGGAAGACCTCAGAACTGCCTTGCAGATTGTGAAAGAAAATACTGAAAGGGACATTGGGGAATTGCAAAAGCAGCTGGAAGAGCTCACCATCGAGAAAGACAATGCTGTGGAGGAGACTAAGGCTGTAAAAGCAAAAGCAGATGCAGAGTTGGAGGAAATGAAAAATAACCTTGGAGCTTTACAAGTAGAATTGGATGATGCAAGAAGCCAGGCAGAAAGTAAAGAATCAGCGTTTGAAAGTCAGTTGTCAGAAAGGGAGAGGACCATAGAAGATCTTAAAAATGACAGAGAGATACTTCAGTCAGAGTATTTTAAATTCAGAGAAGATACAGAATCAAGACTCGTGAAGCTACAAGAAAAACACGATGCCCTTCAATCTGAACACAAAGATGATATAGAAAGAATTGGAGAGCTTCAGAAGATGTGTGACTCTGCAGAATGTAATGTAGACCTGCTTAAAGCAGAGATGGGTAGGATAAAAGACAAGTCTCAAGAGGAACTGGATTCTGCAAATGCCAAAGTGTATGACCTGTCAAGGGAAAAAGAATCATTGCAAATAGAATTTGATTCACTGAAGGCGACATCAGGGGAGAAAGTCTTGGAGATGGCAGCCAATCTAGAGACAAAGGATTGCTTGATTGTAGAACTACAGGCCAGCTTAGCAACATTGCAAGTGGAAAATACGGAACATGAATCTAGATTGGAGGCAACAAAAACACAACTGGTTGAACTAGAAACCAAATACCAGGATGTGGAAAAGGCTCTGGTGGAGGCAAAGGCAAAATTGGAATCATCAGAGGAGTTACAACATGATTTAGAATCCAGGTTGGAGGCAGCAGAGAAAGACCAGATGGAGCAACAGGCAAGACTGCAAGCTGCTGAAGGAAATCAAGCAGAAATGCAGGCCAAGTTAGAAAGTGCAGAAAAGCAGGAGTCAAAGCTGCAGGCATCACTAGAGGCTGCGGAAAAAATTCACATGGAGCTACAAAGTAACATTGAAAGTATAAATAAGGAGAAGAGTGATTTGCAGGCGGAATTGGAAACTTTGGGGAAAAGCACGATAGATTTACAGACTAAACATGAACATCTTGTAGAAGAACAAGTTCAGCTTGAGTCCAGTCTTAGGAGTGCTGAACAGGAAAAGACTGATCTCATGGCTATCCTGGAGAAGGCCAAAGAAGACTTTGAAGCAGAACGGAAATCTCAGCATGAAACTGCGGAGAAAACCCAAGCTGAGTTACAGACCAAATTAGAAACCAGCGAGAAAGAAATGCACAATCTGCAGAGTACATGTGAAGCAGCAAATAGAGACTTTGAATCCGCCAAGGCAGAATTGTCCAGTGTTTGTGAAAGAAGTGAAAAAGATACTGCAGACTTGAAGGCAAAATGCCAAAAGATACAGGAAGAGGCTGAGGTGGACAAGCAGAACGTACACAGACAGTTGGCTGACTTGAAAGCTGAGCTTGGACATGTTCAAGAGAGAGCCAAGAATGATTTGGAAGAGATGAGATCCAAACACAAAGAAGCTGAGAATGAAAATATTAGTCTCAAAGCAGAGCTGGGTGCATTTAGAGACGGTATGGAGAAAGACATTGGACAGTTGCAGATCACATATGCTGATACTGTAAAGGAAAAAGAAAGCTTACAAAGACAGTTTGAAGGTCTGCAACATCAGAGTCAGCAGGACCTAGAACAATTACTGCAGAAGGTGCAAGACCTTGTCCATGAAAAAGAGGCATTGCAGACAGAAATATCCAAAAGAGAAACTGATCTTGCAACGTCAAAAACGCAAAATGAAGACTCGGAAGCAAAGATAACAGAGTTGACGCAAGGACATAACAGCTTGGCTGCTGAAAAGGCAGAAATGCAGCAAAAGTTAGCAAGCTTACAAGAAGATTGTGACAACACAAAGCACAGAAAGGACTCCCTTCAAGCAAGCCTGGAAGAGGCTCAAGCAAAAATCGTAGAATTGACCAGTAAGAATGAAGAACTTGAGGAACGGTTTTCAGATTTAAAGCAGAGTTATGAGACGGATGTTGCTGGTGTGCAGGCAAAAGCTGAGGATCTTATGCACCAGTACAATGAAGAATTTGAAAATTTGAAAAATAGACTGGCAAGTGAGAGAGATACTGCCTTACAGCAATGCCAGGACTTAGAGTTGAAATATGCTGACCTGGAAAAAGCTCACAGAAATGCTGAACACCAACTTACAGAGTTTCAAAACCAGTCTAAAACTGATTTGGGGGCATTAGAGAGAAGGATTCAAGCTTTATCAAATGAAAACCAAATGCTGCAAAAGAAGTTGGAAAGTGAGACTCAAATTCTCCAAAGGCATCAGATGGAGGTCCAACGAAAACAAGAGACCCCGGGAGTAGAAAGAGCTGGTTTAGACAGAACAGTGAGAGAACTAAGAGAAGAAATAAATGAATTTCAGTGCAGAATTGAAGAGATTACACTTGAAAAGGAAACCCTGGCACAACAATTGAAGCAGGAGGGAGGAGAAAAAGCTGAATATATAGAATCTTTGCAGGAAATGACTGCTCAGTGGAAATCCTTGTTGCAAGAAAACAAAGCGCTGGAACATGATCTTGCTCTGGCTCGGGAAGGCATATTTGAAGACAAAAGTGATGTGCAGAATCCTGGGAGGTCATTAGCTGATGAAATAGAAGAAGGGGATTTAGAGTCTGAGGAATCACTGCCAATGGAAGATGCCTATGACTTTGTGGATGTGGAAAACCAGGAATCACAGGAAGCCCAAGAACAGTTAGAAAGAGCAGAAATGGTTAAATTGACCAGAGTAACTGAACTTGGGTCTGATGACGAGCAAAAACCACAAACCAAAAATGAAGGCAAAGTTGACCAGGACCAAAAAGAGGCTGGTGAAAGGCAATGCTCAGTGGAGTCCAGTAGTAGCATTTCTCAACATACCGTAGAGACCTTTTCTGCAGCTATGAAACAGGTCATGTCAGAATCCGCAACAAGAGAAATTTGGTCACAGTATGAAGCAGTGAAAAAAGAAAACGAAATATTACAGGCTCAGCTGGAGAGATTCATAGAAAAGGAAGATGATGAGAATGGATTTGTAGATTTACAGATCAGATATGCTGCCTTGTTGGAAGAGTATACAGAGATGCGCAACAACCAAAATGCACACAGGAATCAAATTTCTTCAAATGAAGAATTGTCTGAGCTTCAAGTGAAGTACAGCATTTTAGAAAAGGAATACAACTGCTTGAAAACAAGAGTGTGTGAACTTCAGGGCAGTGATAGCACAGACATTAAAGCAAAAGATCGATCACAGCTACCAGCAACTGAGCATGTAGAAGAACTCATTTCAGTAAACACCGAAACTTTCCACGTGCCAAAAGGCAATTTAAGTAATCAACCAGATAGTCTTCCGACACTGACGCCTGTGACGGAGCTTGGTTCAGTGGTCTGTGATACGTCCACAGCTGATGACTCCAGTGTTGTTCTGACACACTCCCTACATGGTGCTCATGAAGAAAGGGTGACATCAAAAGATACTCCAGACCAAGGAAGTGCAAGTACATCAGTTGATAAGTCCATCAGTGATGGAAAAGACTCAATAGAGTCTGTCACTTCGGCAGCTGGTGACAAACATGTGCCATCCTATGCTCAAGTGGTTGCTCAGGGGCAAGCAAGTGCAGGCGCAGCCAGTCTGGAGGAACTGCAGAAAAAGTATGATTCAGTTGTTGCCAAGTATGAAGCATTAAAAGATGAGGCCGATGAAGATTCAAAAGAGGAAAAGCTGTTAAAAGAAAGATACAAGGCTGTTGTGGAAGAAAAAGAAAATCTCATCGTTGAACTGAAAATACAGAAAAAGTCAATACATGAATTGGCCAAGAAATATGAAGTACAGTTGCAGGATGTGACAAAAGAGAATGACGAGTTGGTAAAGGAAAGAAAAGAATTGGAGCTGAAGGTGCAAGAATATTTGGGTGCACAGAAGGAGCTCGAGACTGTTGAAATACAGTCAGCAGCACTGAAGGAAGAGCACAAAACATTAGAAGAGCTGTTATCACAGGAGAGGGTGGCCTTTGAAGTTCAGGTGCAAAGCTGTGAACTCAAGATTGCAGAATTAGAGCAAACATGTGAGATTGTCACTAAGACTAAAACCACAGTAGAGCAAGAACTTCACTCCCTGCGTGAAGATTACGAAACTCAGTCAATAAAGTTAAGATCTGAAACTGTTGAAAAGACTGATGAAAGCAGTGAAGAGACAGATTTACTCATCAAACAGTTTGAGGATGTGGTGAAGGAGAAAAATATGCTTAAAGACCAGTATAGGAAAGAACACGAGGAAAAGGAAATACTAAATGTCAAGGTGGAACATCTGACAAAAGAGTGTGCTCTGTATGAAAGACATGTCAAGGATCTGGAGGAAGAGGTACAAGTGCAACGGACGCAGATAGAGGAATCTCTGGGAGACCAGAAAGAAACGCTGAAAGACTTGTCTCAAACACGGCATGATATGGAAGTCATACAGGAGCAGCGTCGGACTGATGTCAGTAAGCTCCAGGCAGAGATTCGCCAACTGGAGTCACAGATGCGCATGGAGACCATGCGGCGGTCACAGACGCCCGTGTTTAGTGATGCTGACGGGGCAGAAAGCATGAGAAGTGGCTCAAAACTGGACGACCAAAAACATTCTCAACTCGTTGAAGAACTAGGGTTCATTCGTCAAGAACTTCAGGAAACCAAACAGATCTACAGCAAGGAGAACAAACTGTTGAAGGAAGCTTTACAACTTGAGAGCAAACAACACGAAAGAATCCAGTTGCAGGCAGATGAAGCAACTGCTGCTGCTATCAATTATGAGTTCCCATCAGAAATGCTTTCCATGAAGGAGAAACTAATTATCCTTGCAGACAGCAATCGCCAGCTTTCTGAGGAAAAAACGAGATTGCAATGCCAACTGGCAGACCAAGAGGAGTTGGTTAAACAACTCCAGCAGTATATCAAGTCTTCAGATGTACCTTCTGACCAGGTGCAGGAAACATTTGGGCGTCAGATTTCCTTGCTGCAGAGTCAGCGAGATGAGCTACTGAAAAAATTAGATGATTACCGAAACACAGAAGAAAAACTTGCAGATATTATGGGGGAAAAGAGCGTTCTTGAAGAAAACCTCAGGAGAGAAAAAGAACTGTTGACACAGAAATTGCATGAAAAAGAACTTTTAGAAATTGAATTGTTGCGTGAGCGAAATGTTTTAGAAAGACATGTAAGAGAACAGTGTAGATTGGAGGAGAAATTGCTCCAGAAAGACACCCTGCAGCAAGAAATGTCAAGACAAAAACAGCTTCTGGAGCAAGAACTGAATGAGATTGAAGCTGTGCTGAAAGAAAGGGACGACATTTTGCAGTCTGAAAAGGCTGAGCTTTTGAATGAACTGAAACAAAAAGATTCAAGTCTTCACAAGCTAGAAATTGGATACAAGGAGCAACAAGCGGAGTGGCGGCGCAAGGAACTGTCCTTGAAACAGGAGTTTAGAACACAGCTGTCTTCCACAAAGTCAGAACTGAAGCATTGTAGTATCAGCCGACTTGAGACACTGAGGCTGGAGATGGACCGCAAGCACCAGGAGGCTGTGCAGCGCCTGAAGTGGGAGCTCGATACAGAGTTCCAGGTACGGGAGGCTCAACTGCAGGAGATGCACTCTGCCAATGTGGCTGCTCTACACGCCAAGCAGAAGGAACAGGTGCCTTGTCTTTCTGATTCATGACCTTAAGTAGTTAATGAAGACTTTGGAATGGCAGGCTTCCTTTTCATTAAGTCAGGAAGTTGGTGTATTCCGCACCATGTGTTTTTTCGTTCCAACCAAATTTTTCCGGAACAAAATAATGCCAGCCACTTCAAGGTGAAATTCCACCATGCCAAATTGATTTTTACAGATTTGAGAATTTAATTGTGGTTTCACAGTATTCCCGGTGTAAGACTCGAATCATGGTGGCAGTACAGAGTGACCCAAAAGAAAAGACAAATCTGAAAAAGTCAAACTTACGTTGACAAAATGAGTACACTTAATTTTGGGTCAGCCTGACTCGAAAATTGTGTTAATAGAGCACCATATTGCTTTGAGTTGAAAATCTTAAAACTGGCACCACTTTTGACAGTTTTAGTGTGGGCACTGCAAAAAAGAAAAAACTTTTGTCTAGTGCTGAAGATATTTTTTTATTTGTCTCCAATAAATTTACAAATAGTTAACTGATAAAATAAAAATGGTGTCTGGTGTGGAAATTCGTCACCAGAATACTTTTGAATTGGTATGTTTACCAACGAAAAGGGGAAATTTACAACAGTGTCCACAAGAAATTATGATTATTCTGCTTTGATATGAATGTGCCAGTACATGTGTTTGAGGTGAACAAAAAAAAAAAGGCAGCATGGTGCTTTGATTAAACAGCTTCGATCAAACTTCAGAAATTGACCTTGTTGTCAGGTTCTGAAATCCAAATTTGTACTGATTGTAGACACAGTTGCATGCATTTAGGCATCAGCAGATAGAGTAGATTTTTAGAAGGATGGAATATATTTTGCTGACTAGATTAATGTGTGTTTAACACTAAGAGGCCTGCAACTAGCAGGCCCCACGTTTGCGATACACCAAGGAAAATGTGATAACAAGTGACTAAATCTCAAGCCCACCGAGCAACATGTACATACATTTATATTAATCATGATGGCTTGTTGAACAGACTCAGTACCATGTACTCTTCACTGAAACGTGGAACATAGTCAGCTGAGAAAGCTTTAATCATGTGAAAAAAATACGATGACTGGCATGATAAGTTTAACCTTTTATTAATCAAATGATGTGACATATTTCTACTTTTATACCATGGATAGAACAGAGACAAATGTACACATGAACAAAACTGGGTACACATTTTACCAAGTGAATCCCACACATTCCATGAAATGAACATTGTGTAAGAAGCAAATGCTGTTAGCAGAAAAAAAGGACGCTTTACTTTGGGGCAAAGGGAATTAACCTTGCTGCAGCCCACCTAAAGTATCCTAGTTTGCATATGTATCGTAACACTATAGTTTAGTATAAAGCCCATGCATTGTCATAGCAAAAACTAGGACCCAGAAAATCAAGAAATAGCTGGCAGTGCAGGATTTTTGACCCATCGAGATTTTCCCCAGTGTAACAAAAGTGGGGATTTTTACATTTTTTTTTTTTTAGGTTACATGCTAGAAACCATTAAGCATAAACATATGTACAATTAACATTGTAAATATAGACAGGTGTACATTGATAGCTGGAGATGTTGCATCAAACTGATGCTTCTTGTTTGGAAATATGTAAATTAAGGATAGCCTGTCGAGCCATAATATTTATATTCAGTTCTGTGATATATATGTATATGTAAAAATTAGGATGCAGTCAATAACAGTAGCACACAGACTATTAGAATAATATTTATCATGTTAATATATAAATTTGTGAATATGTACATTGTCATTTCAAAGACTTAAGAAGCATTCTGGCATAATAGATAACTTGTACAGAAATTCACTCTGGAATAGATGGTTTTGTATGAACTTACTTGCTTTGGTACTTTGTTTCTCTGAATATTTTTTATTACATGCATAATTATAAATGGAAACTCTGACTTGCTGTCTTTTTCTTCTTGGTAGCATGTGTGCTTTGGAGAGTACCTTCGTTAGCCTAACCTTTGTTTGGTGGGAGCTGAAAGAACTTGTTATTGAGAGCTCAAAATTTTATCTTGTTTTTCAGTTTGACAATGGTCACCGCATTTCATGGATTTCCATGATAGTTTTAAAAAGAAATCCATATGTGATGCACTGCAGGAAAGCTTGCTGTGAAGGTTTTTGCTAAATTAACTTGTTTGGCTTGCTAAAGAAATGTTCACTGTTTATGATATTTTTTTGCCGGCTCTTAGAAAAGCAAACATACAAAGTTGTCGTAAAAACTGTTTTGAGATGCAACCAAAACTTTCAGGTCGTCTCCCTACATCTCCTATTTTTGTTAAATTTTAATCTGTTAATTGGCCTGTCAACACAATGAACAAAAATGTTACGTGCAAAGATGTTGAAATTTATTCTTTGTTAAATGTCAAATTCATATATTCCTCTTCTGAATACAAAAAAAAAAAAAAAGAAGAGATATATATTACACTAAAGCAAAACTTTTTGTGCTACAAGCTGTTGAAAAGTCATTATTTTTAGGAAAAAGTCGAAAGGGTTTATGAAGACTGGGGTGCTTTATTGGAGTGGTTTGTCAAAACAGCTTTTACTGTCCATAGTTTCACAGGCTTGAATAGTCTGGTGATAAGAGAGAATTCTACAAGTAGGAGAGATGTCTTTCAACAGAGACAGGTTCAGTTTGCCTGCAAAGCAGACCAAGCTCTGTATTATCTCTGCCAGAAGTGGAGTGGAGAAAACAGGGGTGGTGGTTTGTTTTAACAGGCAATGGTTCAGTGAGCACCGGCTGAAATAAAAAGAGGCAGCGTTACCAGTTTCACAATGTAGTGCTTTCGCAAAGAAGTGTTTACATTGATATATTTTTAATGCATGTACATCATTTCAAGCCAGCCATAGGATCAAAACGATTGTGTGCATAATGCTTAAAAGTTGTGCTAATATGTATACATGAGTTGTAGGAGTGTTAACTATGAAGTAAAGTGCCTACAAGAAAGAAGACTTAAACATCACCAAAATCAGGAGTTCCTGATTAGCTGCCTTACTAATCATTTCTTCATCATTTTATATAACAGCAAAATACTCAAAAGATTTGTCGTACATGTTAGTTACTTTTGGGAAAAAAGTTGGTCAGTGCAGTGTATCTTTCAGTTTGGCTGAAAAATTACTTAAATAACTTGATGTCTTGTAAATGATTTATTATATGAAGGAAAAATTGTGTGATTTCAACATTCTAAAAGAAATGTGAACAGCTCTTATTTCATTTGAAGTTCAAGAAAGATTAATGATTGATATTAAATTAAATATGAATGTATTTGTAATTAACGTACTAGGAAGAAAATGCTCACCATGTTTGAAAGTCGTTCAAGCACATTTGCGTGAAGTATGTAAGCATGAGATGGATTATTGGGAGAGATTGGAACACAGACTTCTGGGTAGCAGGGTTTGCCTTACGTGCCCTCTGCATAGTCGTGTCACCACAAATGGCGTGTATCTTACTAGCTGCATGGACATGGTGGAGGCAGGATGGTGGTGGGTAGTTTGTCCTGTAACCATAGTACATGTACTTGCCAATCCATAAAATCTACATTTTATAATCTTTTTGTGGTACTAAAGATGCACCGTGGACAAAGCGTCCCGTCATTCGCAAGACACCCACATGGAGTGAGATTAATATGATGAGCCCACCACAATAACAACAGACACTGTGAAAAGTTCTCGCAGAAACTGGGTTTAAAATTGGGAACAGAGTCAACAGCTTTCCTTGGTGCATTCTGGGGGTGCATTTTGCTCCGGGTATGCTGAGGAAAGCTGTTGACTCGTACTGTAGTATTCTTGATCAGAAAAAGAAGCAGAGGACATTTATGATAGCGGATGACCTTGAGGTATATACTTCCTCGTTGAAAAAAAAAAAATACACCTTGATACGTGGTGTTGGGTCTTGGCAGAGTTTCTAAAAATGATGTGTCACCCTTTGTGATAAGTGGGGATACTGGAGCACTCAAATTCCTTTGTAACAGCTACATGTATTAACATAAAAAGAAAAGCCCTTGTTACTTTTTATTCTGGTTGAGTAGATGAGTGATGAGGCTGACCTTACCTTACCTTACCTTTCAATCTCCTCTTCACCCATAGGCAAGGCAGAGATTTTGTTGGTGCTTTGTTTTCATTTTGCGTCAAGAATGTATCATGCTCAGAAGATAGTTGTAGCTCATCTCCTCAATGTGTTTCACTTTATTTTCTGAAAGACTGAGTACACGTATTTGTATGTGTTCGCTGTTGAACCACCGCATTGTTTTTTTTGTTTTTTTTGTCGTTGTTGATTTATTAGTTCGTGACAGGGATATTTGAAGGTGAAGATACTGCATGGATACCTCAGTGTTTGATGGGTCAATTCAAATATGTCCCAAGACAACACTGCACAGATATGTGGTGCAAAGTTTGTCAGATTACTCAGTATGCAGAACAGAAGGTTTGCGGGGGAAAAAAAGATGGTGGGTTCAGAAGTGACACACAGGATAAGGCCCAATTTTATGTACAGATGGGAAAGGTGATCAGCAATGTTACTGACCTAATCATTTTATATAAATTTTGTGGAGCGGTCAAGAAAATCAAGTTTCCCAGATTGTGGGGTTTGAAAAAAAAAATCAGGACACTATCCTGATTTTCAAAATTTTGTCTATCCAATAGACAGAATGATTATGGTAGGTTTTCTTCAAAAAAAAAAAAAAAAAAAAAAAAGAGAGAGAGAAAAGTCATTCATATGATTTGGGACAAAGCTTAATCAGATGTGGATCTCTGATATAAAGATGGAAAAATTGCAAATAACGGCGAGCAACTAAAATTATTGAGGAGTATAGTCAATGGCTATCAAGACAGTCCAGACCATTTAGTGGATAAAGACCTTGGTCTGGTATTTGCTTTGTCCGGCAAGTGAAGCCATAGCGTTGACCTTCCAAGAACAGTACATGTCCAACCAGGAGTGTTGGCACATGGACTAAACGTTCATTTTATGTGAAATTTGAAAACCCATTGTCTGCTAAACTGACAAAGTTGAGTAGGACCAACACAGAACTTGGTTTAGTAGGCTAGAAAATTAAATGCACATTTGATTGCAGCGAAGTTGATACGAGAAAAGGCTGTCAATAGTCTGAACCAAGGCAATTTTATCAACAGAAGAGCTAGGGATGGATTCATGTATTATGGTTAATTGTCCATATTATGTGTTAGGAAAAAGTTCAGAATGGGGTTTCATTACACACCATAGCCAGCTGTTGTTTGTACTTGAAATAGCACTGTCACTGCTTTGTGATGCGTGTCTGTGATGTTCACACACAACACAAGTACTTGTGTTCACAACTTATGTTTAATAGTTCTGATTTTGCACACCAGATGTCACTGCACACTTCTGGAGAGCATGTCTGCTGGACACTAAATGATTTTAACTTTTCATGGAGCTGTCCATATTCAACCTGAACTTGGCACTTGTCTGACTGGTTTCCTTCACAGTTTGTTTGTCTTCAGTGTTAGATTATTGTCTGATTTGTGTGGGCTACAATGTGAGATTACTGTCTTATTTTGTATGCTTTGGGTTTTTTTTTGTTTTTTTGACTTGTCGGGAGTGAGAGTACCTCTGTAGGCCAAACAGTGACAGCACTGCATGACGTCATCCTGCCTTTAATCAAGTTTCCAGTCAATCAAGTTGTGTATCTTTGCTAGACGTCCGCCATTCGAGGTGCGATTATTAAGTCCTCCATTTGAGGTGCGATTATTAAGTCCTCCATTTGAGGTGCGATTATCAAGTCCTCCATTTGAGGTGCGGTAATCAAGATGAATGTTCTGGGGATCCATCGTTAGAAAGCTGCACCACTAACGTTGTTACCGTGTACATGTGCTGTCCCTGCTCTCTGTCAACCTGTATACTTACGACACTAGCTCTTGGTAATCCCCGCTAAGATTTTTGTCTTCAGCTTGAAGTATAACTCTGACACTGGACACAGCATTCTGGCAGAGGAACTAGCCACATTTTGACTGATACAACCATGTGCACATATTTATGCTACTCTATGGAACAGATTTCTTTCTACATGTATATGTATATAAAATTCTTTACTTGACCTTGAAACTTACATATTCAAACTGGGGGCTTTTCTTTGGAGTGGATTTTAGTTGTAGAGCCAAGTTTCAGTTGGAAATAACGTGTATCTTGTGGTTTCCATAAGCTATCCACCATCCTGAATGCTTGCATCATTTCTCGTTTCAGGTTCGAAGATTATTACGGCTTTGTTTCTATGGCTGCGTTGTAGCTGTTCCCATCATGTTTGCAATGAGCTGACGTACAGCCAATCCTGTAGCACATAACATCAGGTCTTTTCTCACTGCAGCCAGTCATGTGACACATTACATGACAGCCATATTTTACCACAGCCAATCGTGGCAAATTGCATGGTATCGGCGATTTACCGTCAGAACTGACTTCTTTCTTCCCATTAGCTGGCCAATGAAGAGGCAGCTTGCATTTGTCAGATTTATGTTAAGCAAAGTGCATTTAACTTTGTCTTTAAATTTTCATTCAAGTGAAATTTATCTACTTAGATGGTCATTTGTCAGAGGAACACTTATCTCGCCAAAGGCAATATGCCTGGATATATATTTAAAAAGTTAAGCAAGGTCTGGGTCATACTGGGCGTTCGGTACATCATCATAAGTGCATTTTCATTAAAAGAAAACAAAAAAACAGATCATGTATTCCATTTTCATACCACAGGGTAAATAGACTAGGTTATAATGGTGCCCTTCATCTCAATCTAACTCATCAGTTGTGCATGTGATAATATGTGCTAATCAGATACCAGCGGCTGATTCTGCTGGGTCGTTGCATGCAGGTTAGGTAGTTTTAATGCTGGCAAGGTGAGCATGTGGCAATATGTGCATGGCTTGTGACTTTGCATGACAAAGTCTGTATGATTAATAATAAATGCTTCTAGTATTAATTAATACCCGCAAGTTATGTCATGTATCTTAGGTTTGTGTCATACACGTGTGTTATATTTCTCCAGGTTAAGAATAATCAAACCTTGCAGCCAGTATAATTTAAGTTGATGAAATTTGAAAGTATCTAAGATGATGAATGTTAAGTATGTTAAGTTTGAAAAAAGTCTATTATGACTAATTTGCCAGGTAGATTGCAAAATGTACTCTGCTATGGTCATCAGAATTGTCTGATGTGTCCGTATATCTGTGATAAAATGTGCACCCTGTTGAAAATTGAAATCGGGAATATGGAATTGACTGGGTAAGTCAGGTACCAAAAAAGAAGAAAAAAAATCAAAAAAGGAAAAAAACCTCACTGTTCATTCAGGGCAACATGTATAATGTAGAGTGAAGTGCGGGTAGATGGTTATGGATAGGTAGCCCAGTCATATTGCCTGGAAGCAAAGGAAAAGGAATGCATGAATGCTGCAATTGATATGACTGGCATAGCAGTATTATGTATTATAAATGCATGCATGTGCTTCAATGTCCCAGACCCAGTCTATGACCAACCAGTCACATTTACTGTTCCAAAAGTGTACGGCAGACCCGAAGGCAATTAAAGCTGAATGGTATCCAAAACAAACCTAGCCTTTTGTTGTCATTATTATCATAATGCATGCCCCTTTGACCCAGACCTTTCATTGAGGAGAGTGCATGTCTCCCATTTTGCAAGAAGGCATTTGATTGGCTGTCTTTTGACCAATACTGTTCCTTGTCTCTGCAGTTGCTGGGGGGTGTGTGGAGTGGTAGAAAGCTGATTGGTTTTGTCCATGCTGTAGTGGGTCACTTTCTCATGGGCTGCTTGGCAGGCTTCCATTCATTAGTGTTCTGACTGAGTGTAGTAGATGGTTGGGGATGTTTGCTTTGTGTGAGAGATCAATGCATAGCGTTGGTTTGCTTTACTGGCATTGTACAGGTTGTTTACACCCCAGTGGTCAAAAGTGATGTGTGATAAGAAACTTTTGATAAGGGGCCCAAGCAGATCAGACACATTTTTGGCAACAGTAGATTTTGTATACTGCTGGTTTGTTCAACTGCAAGTATCTTGAAGGATGCGGACAAAAATAAAGACTTGTTTTTTGTTTTGTTAACAGGTGCCAAGGTCAAACTTGCTGATCATTTTTCAAGGGGTACTTTCACAATCTGAAATTTCAACCACGTCCCTTCCTCCTAGAAAATGGGGGCCTAGTAGCAGTGTCACAGAGAATATATAAGAAAAAAACTTTCTTCTTTTTCTGTTGTTTAAACATGCCTACTGGCCCATTTAACCAGGTCCCTCTTTTTGTGCTCGAGTAACTCATTCTGTTAACTGGCATCCAGTATGCCTGAAAAATTTTAGTGTAAGGGATCTGAATTTTTTACCTACATGTGGAACATTGTAAGCATATACAATGAAAAAAAAAAAGACCTAAATATAGAATATTTAACCTGATTTTCTAGTTTTCTGATCACAGCAAAGGGGGATTCTAATTGGAGCATGGACTGTCTTTGGGAGGAATATGTTACTTCCAAATAAATATTCAGAAATTATGAAAATATTGACCCATCCCTTATATCATTTCAGGTAAAATATTTGCAATGCATATTGTGAATCTATTTAATTTCACTGTTTTTATTTTTACTTAGTTTGCTGATGCTTCAAAACTAGCAAATTAAGAGCCCGTTGAGGAAGATTTTAACATGGCATGGATATGAAGTATAACGAAAACAGTTAATTTAAGATTTTAATGAAAGATCCAAAAGGCAAAACCCGCCAAAATTAGAACCCGTGAAAAAAAAATGTATTTACAACACCAGCTGACAATCATTAATGGTGTTGACCCAAGAGCAAGTTCCATTACCTCTGTATATATGCAGGCCCACTTGATTTAACAAATCCTCCAGTTCAAAAGACCCGATTGACATGAGAGGTTCAGTGGTCAATGTTTATTGATTGTGCCTGCATGGCTAAGCCTTTTGTGGTGGTCATAACTTGGACCACTGCACCTGAGGGATGACCCGGTTGTAACTATTTTGTATTTGGGGAATCTCTATCGTAAACATGGTTACTTTCCCACAAGTTAATTCCTGCACTTGTAAATTAAATTTTCATGCTATGATTCTAGGACTTTTTACTGCTAAACATTAAATAACAGTAGCCTTCTGGGCTGTAAAAGAGTGGTTGTGGAGTTTAAAATGTATTTTTAGGTGGTTGTATTCTGTTGGGGAAAAATTTAAATTTCTGATTGATTTAATTAAACTGCTATAATAGGTCATTGATCTGTTGTTTGCAGCAAAAGTATGGCAAAGTGCCTGTATTTTTCGCTCATCAGCGGAATAATAGACTGCCAAGGCGCCAAAAAGTCACTGTTGGGGTAATCGTGTAGAAACATGTACAGAGCCGGCAGAGTAATTTGTTGTGACCAGGCACTGCTGCCATCTGGTTAGAAATGTCAGAAGATTGTCCACGCGAAACTGAACTGCAACTTACTCTGCATGAAGTTATATCGAAATCACGTTGCAGTCTTCATTCCAGAAAAAAAGTTCTTCAGATTTTACAACCAGTTTTCAGAATACCCAATGTCAGGATTTCTCTGAACTTAGTGAAAACGGCTTCTTTAAATTTGCCCATAGGCAATCAAATAAAGCCAAATTCATAACCGTCTCCCAAAATTGTCAAGCAGGCAAACCAGTTGCACAAGGGTGGTGTGTTGTGGAGCTTGGTCATCTTTGACGGCTGTGACTGCAAGGGCAGGGAGTTTGTGGACAAGAGGAAATACCATGCGGCAGAAGACAGAATTGGTAGATAATCGAAGAGGCTTCTGATAAAATGTCAAAGAGAGCCATTTGAAAACTTGGACCCCGCTTGGGCAACAGGGGAAAGCGTGAAGCTGGTTTTGAAGGTACCAAAAAAAAAAAAAACCCCAGGGCTACACAATTTCATGACCAGGCTGTAATGTGTGTACAACAGGTGCATAACCCTTTCCCCTCGAGTTATTAGGCTTGCATTTCACGCTTAGCCTAGTCAACACTTTTCTATGCAGAATTATGTCAGATTGACAAGTTTCTTGCACACTTCACATTCAAATTATTTTCATTACTGTTGCAATTAGGCAAAAACATTGGAAGAGTCGATGTGACCACCAGGCACTTGCATCTGGTTTAACCCTTTCCCTCTCAAATGGCCAAAAGTGCCTGGATGCGAAAGTGTCGTCCGTCTGAACATTTTTATTTGAATTTCTTGTTGCAAGAAAACCTTTTTGCTAAGATTTGTGTGTAATAGCACATCCTAGGTCAATAGCTTTCTTTGGTTTGTTCATTGTGCCCAACCCGTGCCAAGGAAAACTATTGACTTGGTGGCACTCAGACTAGGAATTAGCTTGGAGGGAAAGGGTTCAAGGTCTGCCAGTATACTTTGTCTCCACGATCATTGGTAAAATGAGGTAATGGCACATGTGTATCAGTTTTGATCAGAGTTAATGGGAAACCACCTCTTGGAGTTGACGAAGCTTAACTTTACGGGACCATGCATGAAAGGACAGGCTAAAATCGTGCTCATTCAGTGGAGTACGTATTGTATTTTGTATGTACAGTACACGAATTAATGTCTTGATGACATTCGAGGCTCATGTTACATAGGCATTTATGTGCAATATGGACAAGCTACTGTGTCACTTACCCGTGTCAAATTAATTTCAATGGTCTTTTCTTTTTGATTGAGAAACAAAGTGCAGTGATCCATAACGTGTAATGCACTTGCTGAAGTACAATTTATTGCCATATTTTTTTTGATCATATGTTATCTCACCCAACTTGTAGAAAACAAAAACAGTAACCTTGCCTGCTGATCAGACAAAGTTCCATGTATTATCCAACCTTTCTGCTCCAAGGCCAGGGAAGAAAATAGGCAATGTGGTCTGCTTGGGAGACAAAATATTTTCAAAATAATGTCGGTTCTTTCCAGGTTTAAATAAGTTAATTTGTGTTTTTGACCTGAGAAGATGAAGTAATACTTTCTCCATGCATCTGTGTGTTCCCTGCCATTTTTCTGTTAAAGTGCCCCACCTGGAGAAAGCTCTCCTTGATTTTGTGAACTTGGGCGAAAAAGATTTGCAAGAGCAAGCTGAACTAACTTCAATCTCCATAAACTGGTGACCCAATGAAAAAAATGATACACCTAGGAGGCATTTGCGTGACCCCTGGACATTGAAGCTTCAGCTGGATCCAAGTTCTTCGCTAGTTTCGCATAATTTTTTTTCCTCATGTTTTATTAGAATAGAATAGAAAGGACATAATTTTGAATTAATGAAAGGGGCTGACTTCTGAGAATTCTTTCAGTGACCAGTCCCAATGTAATTGCACCACCCCAGGTTAATTGGCCCGTCCTATTTCCCCAGTGGGGTGAAGCATGATGCTATGTACATTATGATGCCCAATAATTACTCCACTAGCACAAGTAATTTTCACCTGCACGTGCATGTGCGTGCAGAACAGGTAGCATGTGTCGTGCAGGCCTGCATGGGGACTTTGCATGCATTATTTATGTTTGGATGTAATTCTATGTATAAAAACAAGATTGAAAGCATATGTTGGCGTCAAGGACTGAAAGGATGAGTTTACATGCTGGGACGGGAGGGCAGGCAGGCAGAACTGTGAATCGCAGACCATTAATTGGCACCTTGGGGAGGCAATAATCAAACAGAAAGATTGACCCTTGACCTTAAAAATTGTAAAATGTATGTACTTTTTTAATCTATCCCCATATAACTTCATTCGTACAAGATATTTGTGTACATTAACTCACTACGGTGGGTAATTTCTCTTGTTATTGATAGCCGTGAGCTCAGTAAAATTAGTCTTTGAGGGTTTGTTTTGGTCTGCAGGTTCCCAAAATAGCTTGCGCTTGTAAAAAACAAACTCTATTGATTTCCCAGGCTCCGTTCAATTGATTTATTTTTGTGTAGATGTGTACTTGCTGCTTCTTGTATTGATTGGCAGGTGTTAAGTTCTTGCACGGTAAATAAAAAATTAGGAAAGTGAATAAGAGGAAAAAATCCACAGAGAAAGTGAAAACTAGATATCTGCAAGTGCAGGGGAAACCTCCCCAGTGCCCATGCTCAAATTCTTCCAACAACCTTGACTAATTACATTCAACTACATATCTCTGAGATGTGTCTGTTTTGTTGTAACAAGGAACAATAAAAAAGAAATGAGCTGAAAAGTTGAGTTTCTATTTGTAATGGCTACGTGAGCCAAGTCTGTTTTTAGACTGTCAGGCAATGCGTATAGCTCATCATCATGAAAATTGGTTGAAAAGTTATTGCATTGTAGGATAAGACTTCTATGCAGTTCATGACACAAATGTAGGTCAAGGTCACAATTTGATCATCCCAAAATTTCCAGTGTAGAATATTCTCAAGAAAATTATTAACAAGTCGCTTGTAGATATTGGGCAAAAAATGATGTGTGTCTGTTATAACAGTGAGTGCTTACAAAGGAAAAGAGCTGCAAAAGAAATACAAATCATTTTTTTTTTAATTCGGAAAAAACATATGACCTTTTCAGCTTCTATTTTTCAGCATACAATGTAAATTAGGAAAAGATGTATGTAGCTTGGAATAGGCTATTCATAGCACTCCACATCTTGCAAGTTGGTTGACAACGTTTTGAGTCACTGGTAAAAATGAGCTAAGTCAGCAAAATTTCCAACCAAGTTAATAAAAAGTATTGGTGAATAGAATTCTGAAACATTCCATCTGACAGAGAAGCCTTTTTTTCAGGATTTTACATGAATTCAGGTAATTTGCCTTTTCTTGCACTAAAAAAAAAATCACCTCAATATTGTCAGAATAGCTCAAATTTGATGAAGAAGAGAGGGGGTACATAGGTTTCAGGTAATTTTGATCACATTTCAGGTAAAATCTGTGCAAGTGAGTGGCATCTCTAATCTGGTGATATATCATTGATCAGATGGAATGAGCTCAGTGTAGGCTGCAAGTTTTGTAACTTACAGCCTACACTGAGCTTTACTGTGAGGACTTGTCATCTTGGTCTATTTTCATTATTTGTCCACTTTTTACAATACTGGCTCATGCTATTCAGTCCTTGATGTTGGGTTGTATTGATTTGTCATGCACTGTTATTATTTCGAAATTATAAATGTAGAAATCGCATGCTGTGAGACAATGCAATCGGTGTGCGATATTCTATTTAACCATTCCCTTGCTAGAATAAGACTGAATCAACAGCCTTCTTGAGCATGGGTTGTCGTGAAGGGAGCTTTTGACTTGCAGCATGTTATCCTGGGGGATCTCATTGGTAATTAGTTCCTCCACTGGGGGACAATAGGTTTGCGCCATCTCCTTCCTTCCGTCCGTCAGGCAAAGCTTGTCTGGACCATATTTTTTATACCCTATCACTTACACCTACCAAATTTGGAGTGGATACTGCATGGGGTAGGGGTGCGTTGTGCACCAAAATTGGGCCTCTGCGACCTTGACCTTTGACCCCCATCAAGATTTAGCTTGTCTGGGCCATATTCCCAATACCATAACACCCACAGCTACCAAATTTGGTGTGTGGACACTTCATAGGATAGGTAGGGGTGTCTTGTGCACCGAAATGGGGTCACACATAAACAAATTTCATACTGGTACAGTCAACCTCGCTATCTATCATCTGATTGGGGACTATGCATTGCTATGCAACACTTGATCTTGTTCTGACTTTGAATATTTTGTGTTACAGATAAATTCAAGTGAAAGCATTGAGGCAGATTATATTTTCTGTATGGGTGCTCTTGGGGAAATTTGAGCAGGAAAGTGTTAATAAAAACTACATTGTTTATCAAAGATTACATTCTGTCAGCGCACTGTGCATACTTGCAGTGACGTTTTTCTCTCTCGAGTAACTTGTTCTTTGTCACAAGACTGGTCAGTTGCACAGTGTATGGTTTTGTGGTTGATGAAACCTGTTACTTTCAAATTCATAATAAACAGCCGAAACATCAAAGATAAGGGAGTAAGAAATGGCAGGAGAAAAAACATGTTTAAGAGTGTGACAGAATGATACTCCCTCCCCCTTTCTCCTCCCCCCCCCCCCACATCACAGGTGTTCATGTACAGTACCTGTAGACTGTTGTTAAACTTAAGATTATATTAACCACTTTGCACCCAACAACAGCAAGAAGTGCACAGACGTTTCTGTCTGCTTAATATTTCATGTAGGTGTCCAATATTTTTTGTTTTTGTTTTTGTTTTAGTCAGAATTGTCGGCTCTTGTTAATCAGGATTATGTACATAAAGATGATTTGCTGTGTGCCAAGCAGACAAAAAGGCTACGAATCCTGCCATCAGAACTTCAGTTTTTCACAGGACTGGAATTACGTTAACTCAGTCATGTCACTGCCATCAAATAACATGTTAAAAGCTAATTTAGTAGGGGCAAAAAATATCTTTAAGTTTGTAGATGTGTTAAAGGAGAAGGCTCCAACAGGCATGTTGGGTGTTTGGTAAAAGTGTATAATGGTCCACTGGAGCCTGTGGAGCAGTATGGTCAGTCGTGAGAGGTTGATAATTTGATGCTTTATTATTAGCTTTGTAATCACTGAGGGTTATATAATTGTTGTGCCATCACTCATACAACTGGCATAGATTCCACAGTGCAGTAAATTATAGCTATGAAGCAAATGCAATTTAGATCCGTTAGGGTATTGAGTCCCTGGTGCACAAGTTTGGTTTTGATCCTGTTAGGATGTCTCTTTCTTTTCTTATTGTCGTAGGTGTTGCCCTTTCATTCTTTACTTTCATTGAAAAAAAAAGTTAGTGGTCTTTTTGAACTTTAGATTAATGCCCATCATCGGCAGGAGGGTTCAAATGCATAGAACTCTGCTTTACATGCAAGAAATACATGTATATGATTCGTATCATATCATTGATTATTTATTTTGACCCTGGAGAGGCGTGGGTTGGGATTTAGCTCTTGTTGAGATGCCTGGTAGGATCCCCTTTTGGCCTCGTGCGAAGTAGCAATCTCGGGTGAATTTTGCGTGTGAAAAAGGAACAATCACCTCAATAAATACTATGCGTCATGTTGACGGCGAGGACGAAAGAGGGAACAATATTGTGGGGGTGGTACCCCACTGGGTAGTACCTGGATGGGACTGCAGTGTGAAGGGTCAGCAACATGATCGTGGATCAGGGAGTACAGAAATGGAGCTCCATTGATGTATTGAAGCGTATCGTGTTGATTCGAGAAAAGGCAAGGGTGCATTGACTCGTAGCAGTAGTTTACATGCATGCTGGGCAAACATTTATGTAACCGCCGTGATGTTGGCTGCTGACATACCAAACATTGGGGTGTCTAAGGGGACAATAGATATATATTCAACCTTCCGGTAGCATTTCAGACATGTGTCATGGTGAAGAAATAAGGGAGGGTGAAAACTGATATTTTGTACACATCATTTATACATGTAACTCGGGTGTCCTATATTTACCAGCAAAATACAGAACCACAACAGAGTCACTTGAAAAATCAACAATATTGCTGTGTACCCAAAACTCTTTAAGTGATGCTGTTCTTTCAACATTGGAACATGTAAAAGATAATGCCGCTTCAGCCAAATTCTGAACAAGGGTCCCATAGATTTTACTATATCCAGGGGAAGGCTGTTTATTTATTTATGATTAATTATCCAGAAGACAATAGTTTTATGTAACCGTGATGGCATGTTAATAATTGAACCTCACATACATGCACAGTGCTGCGGTTCGGTTTCGTACAAGGCCCTCCTTATATGAGGTCACTGCCTCCATAGATCATTCTCCATGCAGCAAAGTTGATATATCCATTCTATTTCCCCCTCAAGAGAGACCACCCTCTTATAAGGCCACATTTCAGGTGCATTTGGATGGCTATATGAAGCAAGGACCACTATACTGGCACAGACAAGTCTATTATGGTGTGGTGGAAAGTTGGCTCGGAATGGGATAACAGTGTTCGATTCTTGACAGTTCAGTAGGGTAACGAATGGACAGAATTATACAGATTTTTCCTAGATGAAGAGGAAGGGAGAGAAGAATTGGAATGGATTCAGGCATTATCTGCCAACATGGATTGATAGGGTATTGGTGTGCTCTTTCTTCACTGGATAAATATACATCAGTGCTCTATTTAGTTAATAGAGCATTGATGTCTATTTTGTGCCATGTGGAACAGACAAACTTTTCCACTTTTCTCAGTCAAACTCGATCAAGCGGTCAAAAATACAGCTATACTGCAGGCATGATAGTTGAGTTTAAATACCCCTCACTGACATCATTTTGAAATTTGATATGACAGCGCATTTGCATGTGACCTGTGTTGGCAGTATGTTTTATTAGGATACACCTTCATTGTGGTCACAAGCCTTGTCATAAACTATTAAGGATCCAGTTTGTAAAAGGGACTTGCATAGTAGTACAAATAGACAACAGAACGAAATTTTAAGGTACAGGCGTGTACTTTTATGATGTTAGAGACCACAGAGAAAACAGATATTCTGTGCTCAATGCAGGACCAGAATTTCGCAAAATTTTGCGAGAATGTATTTGGAATTTTTGTCAATTAGCTTTCTTTTTAAAGAAAGAAAAGTTTAGGAGAATCTTTATGGGAATGGATTCTCGGATTCTCACCAAAATTCTGGTCCTGCTCAATGTCAGTCATGACTTCAGGTGTCTTTTGTGTGTTTTCTGTATTTTTTCTTTCCAAGCTATTAGCTCTAGCATACTTTCAATGAAACCAACAGCCTCAGATTAATTCTGGATGCGATTGGAGTACAATTATTTGGCTCATTTTTCGGACATTAATGCTGGATGCATTTTGCAGGGAGCAGATATTGTCTTTATAATGAGGTTTCCCTGTGTTTCCTATATGTATTGTCGTCTGGGTATCATTCTATCATATGTGCTTTTGATTTCCAAGTACAAATATCAGAGTCTAGAGCTGCAGTGCCGTCATGTTGATGTTACTCGGTAATCTTGACCAGGCCCTTAGATAAAGTGAAAGCAATGGTGATGTCCCAATTAGTGCACAAAGTCACATTAAGAAATACAAGCTGTTGTAGTGTCTGCTGATTCATTTTACTACCAGGCAGAAGTGGTTTGATGTGGTAGGTGTTTTTTAATTTATTTATTTATTTTTATTTTTAACCAAGTAAGATAACGACAAGAAAAAGACCATCTTTCCACGCTGCCCTCCCCCTCCCCCCCCCCCCCCCAGTAATGGGTCTTGTGCTTTGGGAAAAAACTCCTGAAAGCCAGTGGTTGCCTACAAGATAAGTACAGTGTCAATAGGCAAACCTACCACTCTTTCCTGGAAGGTAAATGGTCAGGTGTTATACACAGTGGGTTTTTTTTTCTTTTTCTTTTTTTTTTTTTTTGAGAGTATGTGTACTTTAAAATGCTCCTTGACTGAAAAAAAAAAGCTTTGAATGACTGTCTGTGCTGTGAACACTGAGAACACATTACTGAAATGAGAGACAACAATGTGCAGACCTATATAAAATTTACATCATGAGAGTCTGATGCGTGAAGGCTTGGTTGTTGACATCGTTGCCATGGGGACAGCGGATGCTGACCTGCATCTATTGAGTATCTAGAGAAGACTTCACACATGTGGCATAAAGGCTGGATATATGTTGGCAGGTACATAGGTACATTTCAAAGGGAACTATATACCCCACAGGCAGATCAATCAAAGTGACGCTTTGATGGCCCCTCACATAAACAAAGGACTTTCTTGCATGTGACCCAGCAGCATTTTAATTCTTTATTGTGCGTTTTTCTCGCACATTACTGCAGTAATAATTTTTGTTGAGTGTTTATAGGAATGAGCTCGTTCCGTTGTACAGTTGTTCATCGTGTTGATGCCTCCGTCTTAGCCATGTTAACTCTTGGTGTGTCGTATGTTGAGTTAACCCTTCTAGGCCAAGTTCAGTATAGGTTAATTACCGAGGAGCACATCATTTGTAGAATATAGTGATGCACAGGCTGTCGGGTGAGGCTCATTATTTTCAGTGAATAAGGTGGTGCAGAGGTGATTAACTGACTTTGATAAAAATGTGGTACGTCCACTTCAACTTGTCATTCGTGCAAAGTAATGATGACTTGAAGCAGTACTGTGATGTCACCAGTGGATTAAGTATGGTAAAATGCTCAGGAGTGCTTGGTTCTTCAGTTCTTGCTGTAATACGAAGAAAAAAATCCAAAATGCTAAAATGTGAACAAGTGTTTTGTCTGCTGAATGCCATGCTGATCTTACAGATAGTGAGCTATAACTTTGTTAAAGTCTGCTGAATGCCATGCTGATCTTTCTGGTAGTGAACTGTAACTTTGTTAAGGTTCACTAATTCTACCATACTGGGACTAATATGATTTTCCCTTATTGAAAAGTGACTTTCTCCATACTGATCTGATCATTTTGTTTGTAAACAGAAACTTAACTTTCCGTGTTCAAAGGTAGTGCATGCTGTGATACTTAGAGTGTATGCCTTATGTTCCGTGTAATTACTGGGAGGTAAAGCTCTCTTATCATAATGTTAGGTAAAATAGTCTTAACTTACTGGGAGTTTATTTTTTGTTTGAAAACCCGCACAGTTGATGATGTAAAAAGTGCATATTAATTTCACTGCCCTGTGTGTATGCATGGATTGGGTATCTTTCAAGAAACCTGTAAGAAACGAACAGCTGTATTAGTATATGTTGGAAAGTTGGCATGTTCTGTCAAGTTGTTGGGTGGGTGAGAGACTTTCTGAATCACGTTACCGGGATATATTCTGAAAGCCTGCATTATAAATCCCGACCGCGTAGCAGGAGGGACTTATAATACAGGGTTTCAGGTTACAGACTACAGTTGTGATTGGCTGGTTGCACATCCCAACGGAGATAGTCCGTAATTGTGAAAATACTGTGTTTTCAGCATGCTGTAGCTTCTGTTTAAATAAAGTTAGCTAAGTCAGGTTTGCTGCATCGCAGAGTTGCTTCATTGGTGGTCATATAGGTGCACTGTCTTCCAGGCCAGGTGGGAACTTTATGGTGGGGAAGGACAATGATGTGACCCTGGTAAGAGCACAGTTCATACACCTGTATAAAGCTGACATCCAGGTGTTGTTTCGTATTTCAATTATCACAAATTAACGAGCTGGGAATTGTATGATAAAAATCCGTCCATATTTTTCTGACATTTTTATCTGTTAAATGCCGTTCACGGAATTCAAAATACCAAAATGCTGATTTTTTAGACTGAAAAATGCTAATATGAAAAATAGAAGGATTTATAACTGTGGTCTGTGGCCTTCAGAATACATCCCAATAACAAATGGTATCTCCTATTTTATACCATGCCTCTTTTGTGAAACCACAATTTTATAGTTGGAGACCATTTTCACCACCTTAATTCAAGAAATGTATAGAACTTATTTTTTACCTGCCTGTGCACCCACGTGCCAGGTCTTCCTTGGCACGATCCACTGAGCACTATATGAGATACAGAACGTGCCTCAATGACCAGGTCACACTGGATGGTGTTGTCGCCTCAACGTGTTGAAATCAGTGCGGGTTCAAATCCTCCTGGTACCTTACTGATACATTTTTTATTTATTTTTTTTTTGAAAAAGGGCAGAGAGAACACTTGTTCTCCATGGCAAAATACTGAGTCCAGCATTCTGGTCACCGATACTAGTTCTCGTACAAGAGACATCCACAGGGATTAAACTGGAAAAACTGCAGAAGAAATCCCTGGCAATGACAGAGACTACCCTGTCTCTCGAGACTGATGTACAGATTCCCAAGTGCTATACTTCCCATGTTAACCCTCCCCCCCCCCCTTGAATTAAGACTGAGTCAACAGCTTTCCATGGCATGTGATCTTAATAGTTCTCATCAACAATTCTCGGTCATTTTTTTTCATTAGTGTTGAAATAAGCTAAAAACCCGGAAGCAGACGACATTTGACCACCAGCCACTTTTGGCCGGTTTAGAGGGGAAAGATTTAGTATGCCTGTCATAAAGGGCCACCTGTCTCTTAAGGGATGGTCCTTGGTGACAGGGACAACTGCGCATGTATACGTAGAACTGCTGAGCAAGAAACAGGTTCGAAACATTGAACAACACAAATCCTCTATTGTGGCACTTCTATATTTTTGTCAGTGATAAATAGAAACATCAGTCTTTTCTGCAGCCATATGACATCTACATCTCACTGTGATGCTGAAATAATTGTACAATGAATTCTTCCATCTGTCCATCACAAAGATGGTAAAAGTGGACATCATTGAATGGGCCAGTTCATTCGGCTGTCATACATCAGTTATAGCGTGAAGTGACAAGTAACAATCCGTGTATATATACACTGTGGTGGGCTATATACACACATGTGAATATCCGTTAATCATCTTAATTGTTGGTAATTCTAGGGTGTGTCAACTGCTCTCGAGACCTGTACACATATGTACAAAAGATCTGTCGAGGCCTTTGGCAAGGTCATGGTACTCAAGTGGAAGAGATTAGCAAGTAATGGCATGTTTCCCTCTCATTCTGTGTGGCCCCGTTCACCCGTAGCCAAGAGTTCATACTCATCTCAATTGGATAAGATCGTTTTCTCTGATAAGTTATGAGGAAGACATTATCTGAGGCACGGATTTGATGTTTTGTCTGTCACTGGTATGGGACTGGATCAGTGAAATGACTTCTCTTCACTAATCGCAAAAAAAGTTTCAAACGTATGGAAGCATAAGCAAAAGAGCTGCACCCAAATAGCCCTGAGAATTTCAAGTAAAATTTGTGGGTGTTGTTACCAGCAGAAAAGTTTGTGCCTGGGTGAATTATGGTCATATGACCAGTTCAATACATGTCTTCCAACTTTGTCAGATAGTGTTAATGGCAGCTTTCAACAATTTTCAACAGGTTAGAATGCTAATGGAACTAGCAGTTAACATGTATGGAGACAGTTTGTCAGTGTATTCGTTGGTTGGGAGAATGCACTTACCAGTTTGATGTGTGTCATAATAGATTAACTCTTACAGAGCCAATTTAGAGACTGAGTCAACAGCTTTCCTTGGGGCACTTTCCGCGCTTTGCGCGGAAAGTGCCCCAAGGTAAGCTGTTGACCTGGACCAAATTTTTCACTGGGAACATAGGCATGCTGGTACTTGAATGAAAGGTCTTTTAATGAGCAATATGAATCTGGAATCATTACAGTAATCCAGCTTCATCAGCACAGCTTAAGCCGTGACTGGCACTCAAAGGGTTAATAAAGTGCTCACATAGTAATATGTAAATATTGTGGCATATTGATATGGAGCTCATGATATATTAATACAGAGCTCATGATAACGTCATGATAGTGATGCAGACATTGAGATGCAATACATGTATCGTAATGTGTTCATTACATGGTGTATCAATAAGTGTATCTTGATTTGTTTATATTATTGTTTATATTACCTGGTGTATCAGTTGTGTAAGGTGCCTGGGTATTCCTGGTCGGAGCCATCATTTGTCATGCTCTTTTGTCATACTCCTTCGTCACAGTCCTTCTGATCAATATAATTTTCTCTTGCCCAGGAAGTGCATGCACCATGAAATGCTGTTGTACAGGTCTCTGTCTTTAGGCAATCGGGAGTGATATATTTGCATATTGTGGGTAGACAATCAACAGGTGGACGATCATTCAGTTTCGGGAGCAATCAGACAGAGATTGCTGAAGTTGGCAGATGCCCGCGTGTCATCAATTTACATATGTTCTTCAGCTGATTAACCTTTCAGCAAATATGTATCAGATTTCTTTCTCATATTCAGGAACGCTTGACCTAAAATGCTCACTGGGACGTTGACTTTTGTGACAGGCACAGGTTGCTGAGAGAGGGAGCATGGGACAGATTGTTTTAGAGCTAAGCTACCAAGTCATTCCATTTGTGATTATTGAAATGTTCTATGCACTGACAAGTGGAAGGAAAATAGATTGCAATCTTAAATTTGATTTTTTGTGGCATCAACAATACATCAGTTCCCTTCTGCTGTGGTAAATATGCATACCATCCACAAGAGGCGTACATAAGAGACTGAAGGAGTAGGAAAAGGTTAAAGGTCAATCTGGAAGGGGGGTAAGGGGGGGTTTCAGTTCGCTGGTACAGGTAATTATTTTTCTAGAGTAAGTATTATGGAAATTAAAAATCTTTCAAAATTTTGGATAGTATGAAGTACGTAAAATAAGAGGGCTTCCAGTGCGCAGTATGGTAAATAAAAAGCCCCAGTATGCCAGTACGGGAAACCCCTTACCCACCCTCAATCTGTTCAGTGAAATACAGTGGATAGGTGCTTTTCTCTTTGTAACTGTCAGGTATTGGGTCCATGGCTGTTGGTCAATTCCAGGCCTCTGTGTGATGCTATACAGTACATGCCTAAACATCACAGGCATTGATTTTATACTTTGTGGTTTGTTGCTCAGACATATGTTTGTGCAATGCACTGGTGAGACCTCGGGTAACCAGCATTACGCGGGGAAGCGAGAAGTGGCAGCATGAATGCATACTCAGGTTGTCTTCGAATTTCTCAAGACCAAACGGTGGAATGCGAGATGTACGACACTGTTGTGTCTTTATGCAGAAGATGGTCCGTGTGGTCTAGCAGAACGGGGTGGTCGACTGTGATACCACTGCCAAGTCTATGATAATGGAGGAACAAGTGAGTGATAATATGTGTAAAGTCACCGCAGATAGTTGCGTCCCTTCCTCCCATTGTGCAAATGTTTGGTAGTAACAGTTGCTGAGGATATTTTTGTACAGTCTGGCGCTACCAAGGAAGATGCACTGATTGATCATATACATGTAATTTGTATGAAGTACATGTACAGTGTCTAATTGAAAATGTATGGATGGATTCGTATATCCAGCTGGACTTATGCCAGAATTGGGGCGGGGGGTGGGTGGGTGGGTGGGTGGTTGAACACACACTCATCAAGTCTGACTCCTGTATATGGCAGGTGACCTTCTCCAGTTTTTCTTGAATTGAAACATTTTCAGTGAGGTAACAGGTTTGTTTTATGCAGTGCCGCTCACTAAAATTCAATAATTCTTAAATTTTTTTTAATTGAACAGGGTTTTCCCCAGTTTTGGAGAGCAGAAAGGTGGTGAACCTGATGGCAACCTAGAATTTCTTGTTCCAGGACAGATATTGATCAAATGTTGCATAAATATTACTAAAATATCATACTTTTTAATGAAAAAGGAGAAAGATGGTGAAGAAAAGATGAAAGGTGGGCTACCTTTGAGCTTTTAATGTGGGAAAGACACTGATTGAAGAAAAAGGAAGTCCTTATTGACAATATGTTACGTTGGCCAAGGTGTCAGTTCAGTCTTAGTGATTGTACATATCATATTCATTCCAGTTATAGCACACACCCTAATAGAAGCACACCCCTACTTTTTAATCTTGGGGGCTTTATTAAAAAATCAGTAAGTTTAAAAATTAACTGTTTCTGATGAAAGAAGTGGGTTCATTGTTGTTATTTCATGCTATATGGATTCTATAATATGTGTAATTGATTGTGGTATTGTAAATTAAGACACATCATTGTCACAAAACTCCACGGAAACCAGGTCTGAGACAATGCATTCTTTAAATGTGTCAAACCCAGAGCCTTGTAGTACCTCACAAATTGAAAAAATAACAAAAAAAACAACAACACATTACTGTCAGGCGATGTGGGTGTAACGGGACGCCCATGTGGGCTTATTGCTTAGCTACAGAAGGGAGGTACCTGTTATTTTACACTACCTTGTTCACCAAGGATATGTGATCTTAAGTAACAGGTAGTTACAATGTAACAAGCATGTTGTCCTTCACAGACTGTCAAATGTTCCAATGTAGATTGTTGGGGGTCCATACCATTGTGCCTAGTGGAAAAGTGTTTGTTATCTGTGTGTCTTCTTCCTTAAACCCCAGTACAAAATTGAATCAACTAGTTGCTGGTGATGTTCATGCATGTAACAAAAACTAAGACATCATTAAAGTGTCGGTGTCAACACACACTTTTCTGTTTCCCTTCCTTCCTTCCTTCCTTCCTTCCTTCCTTCCTTCCTTCCTTCCTTCCTTCCTTCCTTCCTTCCTTCCTTCCTTCCTTCCTTCCTTCCTTCCTTCCTTCCTTCCTTCCTTCCTTCCTTCCTTCCTTCCTTCCTTCCTTCCTTCCTTCCTTCCTTTACCAGCATATTTGTCCGACACTTTTCTCGGACACTATTATACATAGAAACTCCAAACTTGGCATGATTGTACCTCCATACAAGGAGTTTGACCATTTTATACAGAGGAATGAAGATGTTTGAAATAATGCAAATTAGGGGCATTTGAAGTTTTAAATCTTGAATATCTTCAAAAGTGTAATAGATGGAGATGTCATTCCAACTTCTACTAGGGAGCTATTGACCATTGTGCATGTAATGAATCTAAAGCAAAAGTTGTAGCAATTTAAATTATGCTAATTAGCAGCATTTGAAATTTTAAAACTTGGATATCTTCAACACTATAATACTGGTAGATAGAGATGTTATTTCAACTTCTACTAGGGGGTTGCTGACCATTGCGCATGTAATGAATCTAAAACAAGCAATTTAAATTATGCTAATTAGCAGTATTGGAAATAGTCAATCGTGAATATCTTCAACACTATTATAGATAGAGATGTCATTTTAACTTCAATTAGGGGGTTGTTGACCATTGCGCACCTCATGAATAAAAGTAAAAGTTGTAGCAATATAAATTATGCTAAATAGCACCATTAGAAATTTTAAATCTTGGATAACGTCAAAGCTATAATAGATAGAGATGCCATTCCAACTTTTACTCCTGTGTTATGGAATAGTTGTACATTATCATACCAATATGCTTTGAAGACACACACACTGATTTGCTATGCAGCAAATCATCTTTCCCAGTCTTATTAGCTTTCTTATGTAAGCATATATCCCATTAGTATTCTGACAATCCAGTTATTTTGCATCCCTCTCTCTTCTCCACATTGAATGTATTTTTATCCCCTGCCCACAAAGTGGGGGCGGGGGATTGCTAATGAGCCCCGTCCTTCCCTCCCTCTTTCCGAAGCAATTTTGTCCAGCCCATATCTCAAAAAATATGAGCCAGCTCTTTCTAATTTTCAGGGTAGGTGCAGATTATATAGTAGGTGTGTATAGGCCAATTTTTTTTATGCCTAATTATCCTCCATCATTAATTAATTAACACAGCGTGTTAAGCAGCCAAACAATTTTCCCCATAATTTTTTGCCCATATCTCGAAAAAATATAAGAGCCATCTCTTTCAAATTTTCAAGGTAGGTGCAGCTTGTACAGTAGGTGTGCATAGGCATATTGTTTTTGGTTTATGGTGGTTCTAAAAGGCAAGTGGTGTATGTATCATTGAGGTTGTCTTAAAAGTCATGTGTGTCACTGGGTGGTCTTAAAAGGCAGGTGGTGTGTCATTGGGGTGGTCTTAAAAGTCATGTGGTGTGTCATTGGGGTGGTCTTAAAAGTCATGTGGTGTGTCATTGGGAAGGTCTTAAGAGGCAGGTGGTAATTGTCCTCCTTCATTCATTAATTAAAGTTCGTTAAGCAGCCTCAAGATCTTGCCCACAATTTTGCCCAGCCCATATCTCTCAAAATATAACAGCTGGCCCTTTTCAAATTTTCAGGGCAGGTACATCTTATGTTGTAAGTGTACATAAGCACATTTTTGTGCCTAATTATCATCCTTCATTAATTTATTAACAAAGTTTGTTAAGCAGCCTCAAAATTTTCCCCATGATTTTAATTGCCCATGTCTTGAAAAATATAAAAGCTAGCCTTTTGTAGTTTCCAGGGTGGGAAGATGTCATATACTAGGTGTGCATAGGCATAGTTTGACATGACTACCTTAGTTATGTCTTTCATTAAATAATTAACAAAGATCATTAAGCTCCCTCCATTTTTACCACATATCTCAGAAACTAGAACAGGTAGCCTTTTGAAATTTCCAGGGTGGGTAGATCTCATACAGTAGGTGTGCATTAGCATGGTTTTATGTGGCTACTGGTCAGCTGATTTCTGGTAATTGCATGTTAATGTACCAATGAAAAGAAATTGTGGGCAGGATATTAGCTAGCATCAGTGGCAACTTGTATATGCTTATTTGATGCATCAAGCTGTGCAAAATGTTTGCAGATGTACAGTGAAACCTGTGCTAAAAGACCCCCCCCCGATAAATAAATTGTGGTCTCCGAACATACCATCTTTACAAAAATATAGACATGTCAGGTGAGGTCAGGACCGTCACAGTCCTCTTGTTCTTTTTTATTGTCCACATTGTAGACCAGGTTCACTTCAAACTAGGTGGTTGTGTACCTTGGTGCAGATGTTTATGAAATGCATTGTGTAGGTCATGTACCAATAATATTACTGTTGTTTTATGTTTTTATTTTTATTTGGTCAAGGAAACTTTTAAAAGTCTTCTCTAAAATCACTCTCATATGTATATATACACATGCATATATGATATATAAATATATATATATGTATATAGTATATATATTTTCATGTTAAAAAAATCATGGTTATTAAAAAAAAAATCTTTGAAAGTGTTATGGGACTTGCATATTAATTTCCTGCCAAAATCACTTACCTTGTTGCCAGCCAATGGCGTTTATAAGCCACTATGACACAGGCATACTGATGGAAAACCAGGGCTATCACTATGACACTGCCATACTGATGGAAAACCAGAGCTGTCACTATGACACTGGCATACTGATGGAAAACCAGAGCTGTCACTATGACACTGGCATACTGACAGAAAACCAGGGCTGTCGCTAACTTTTGTGGGAATAAAGAATATTTATTCCAAGCATAAGATGACTTCATATTTCTTTTTCAGCTGAGCATGGGCTGTTTACAGAGTCCTCTTGTATTAATTTTTATGAATTTTTAAAACTGTTTGGATGTATGCAACTCGTATGTTAGTTAAAATCAATTAACTATGATAGATGGCCTATTTATATTAATAAAGTGAAAATATGATTCAAACTATTTGGAATATATATTTTAATAATAAAGGAATATGACACATACTTGTCTGTTGATAACCCTGAGGCAGTGCTAGCAGGATTCGTTCAAAACAATTGATATTATACTGCCGGAGATGAAACATCACATGGCCATAACCTATAGTTATATCACCATCCTAATACCCAGTGATGGGACAGACGTGGAACATTCCCACTGCAGACAATAATATACAGGATCGTAATTTTGAGGCTTTAGCTGTGTTAAAAGCTGTCAAAGATACTTTGGGAAGCAGCTGAGAAGGAACATGTTTGGGGGAAACAGAAAACGTTGTGTGTGACCCAAGTTTGGCAAACATGTGCAGGATCCATGCACACACCTGACCACACGTACACCTGCTCCCTGGAGTGGCCATGTGCTGCCTGAGCTGTGGAAACTGGTCCACAGGTGACTGGCATGAATAACACAGGCCTGGCCTGTTGAACATTTGATATTGTAGTTGTTCTCACCACAGAAACTTATGAGGTTAACCCTTAGTATGCAATAAAGAGATGAGATGGCTGAAGCTTTGGACTACTTTTTTGGTCTCATCTTGTCACCAAAATGCAGTGAGTGTTGGACGGCATATTGCAAATGAGAAAAACTTGACTCTTTCAGTGCCAAATTTTGGACTGAGTCACACACATTTTCTCGGCATGCATTGGGCATATTGAGCCCAAAGCATGCTGAGAAAAGCTGTTCACCTGGTATATTCTCTGTGGAACTATAGGCATGTTGGTACTTGAATGAAAGTTTTTTTTTATTACAAGGAATACGAACCTGGAATCCTTATGATAATTCAGACTAGTTGGGACTTAAGTAGATCGATTTTAGTCACACCTGGCACTGGAAGAGTTAATTGCATATGGAAAGAGTTAACTTGTGAGGGACCTTTTTCAAATCCTTCCTCCTCCCTCCCCCCCCCCCTTCCCAAACAAGGAACAGCTTTTGGTGTTGTGGGTTGGGCATCTGGTGTCAGTCCAGCTGTTCCCAGGAAAGCTGATGCCTGTGGGGCCTGGTGCTGGGATGAACCTCATTCACAATTCTCCTTCAAAATACTCTCTGCTGATGAACACCTAAAGTAAAAGAGTCACACAGACAGCATTTTGCATATGGATGGTGAAAGAGGGAAGGTCTGTATATTCATGACCAAAACACATGAAAGAGGTCATGTATTTCTGTACAGAGGTAGGCTGCAGCTTTAAACCTGTGAAACTGTACGTATAGTTATTGTTTAGCCCAAAACACGGTCCGCTCACCCTTGCAAACCAGAGCTTCTGGCTTTTTTGCTCTTTGGCAAAATGATTGGGAAATGATTGTATGGGGCGTTAAGGTTGAAGGACAGAGCAGAAGTTGAGCTGTAGCCAAACAAAATTTTAGACCTATATCTGATTAATAAGCCATATACAGGCACTAACTTTTGTGTTGGAACCACATTTTATGATGTCGTTAACCTTTGCTGTAGGCCAGTGCATTACATGAGGTTTATGGCCCCATGTGTGTGTGTGTAAAAAAAAAAAAAGTACATATGTATTTTCATAATGGTTAGGAGAGAATGTGTACATTTAAATTGTTACATGCACCATTTATCACAATATTGAGAAGTGTGCGTATTGAGTAAGGGCGTATGTTATGTGACAGTTTGGGATGCCCTATGGGAGCCCAGTTTTGTCTGGTCTGCGGCCAGGCGTGTTACTCTATCTCCGGTCCTTGTCTTTGACACTGTTCACACCACGGCGTTTAAGCCGATAAGCATTTTTCTAGGTGTACATAATATTTTAATGTTATTTTCACAAGGCAAGCCTGAATAGTGGTCTTAATTGACTTTAAATGCTTGGCTGGAATCGTCTGCACCAGCGACCTGCTATATATCCACATATTGACTCAAGCTGCACATGTCAAAGCATGTTGGCAGAGTTTTTCTATTTGAGAGGGCCTGTGGGTGTCTTGGCGAGAGCTCACTAATACCACCAACAGCTGAGAGCACGTGTTGGGATATATAGAGGCAGCGAATGCAGGCGAGGAGTGGGGGCTGGGCCTGGTATAGACAGCATGGTAGCTCAGGTGAGAGAAATGTTTCATAAATACAGGTAGGCTCTGGTCCTCTGTTTATAGCAGGGCGGGCGAAGGAGCTTGTAAACCATTTATGCAGCATGTATAAAGTAGGATTTGAAAACATGTTGCGACGTGTTTGGGGCTCCATTCAATGACAAATACCCGTGTATGGATTTTTGCAGGCAGTGGATTTTTCTGTTGACAAAATACTGCTTAACGACATAAACTAACACAAACATAGTGCATGGACATTTTTGTGTGTGTGTGTGCTCAACAGATAAGAGTACACGTACCTACTTTTGGCACCATTTTATTTTAAATAACAGTTGAAAGGACTGATACAATCACAACGTGGCTTACTTGATCTGCTTTGTGACAAGTGACGCTTCATGAAGTCTTGGTTGTTTCTTGCTGTGCAATTGTCCAGTTACTATTTTTGCAGTTGGTGGCCAGTTTTAGGAGACAGCATGATTGAAAGAATTTTCAAGATAAGCCTATGATCCTTAATGGTACATGCTGGTTAGGCTTTTTGTCAACAAATCTTCAATTGAATTTTTGCTTTTTTTTTTTAAAGGACCAGTTGCTTGTCCTCAGTCTGATATTGATGAAAAATTGGGGCAACTAACTTGCATTTATCATCACGTGATAGATAAAAACTGATTTTTAAAACTGTATACACGTATTTGAAGCAAATGTATCACGTTTTAGATTGTGAGTATTACCGTTGATATCTGGGCAATGGCTGTATAGATTCGCATGGCAAGCTGCAATCAGCAGGGTTAATGCACATGGGGGCCCACACAATATTCCACAGGTGTGTGCATGTGGCCGGCTAGGAGTGTAGCTAGGTAATCCCCGTGAACTAGGCATGCATATATCCTCGCAGTTGTCAATACATTTATATTTCATTATCTGTAAGTGGTCATTCTGCGGCTTTTATGCAAACACATTGCCTTGTTATATGCACTTGAATGACAAGCAGATTAAAGTAGAACAAGGTATTTACATATTTAGTGTGGCCATATAGGAAATATGGGGGCATTGATGGCCGATACATGATGGTATAGCAGTAGTAAGGACTGGGGATGTCTTCTGGGGTTCTTGTTGGCAGGTGCCCACAGTACAGTGAAACCTGTCTTAAAAGGCCACCTCTAGGAGTAACCACATTGTGGTCTCAAGAGGTGGTCTTTTGTCGAAGGTACAAATAAGATTAAGAGGACCATGCAAAGTATCCTGAAAAGGCGGTCTTTCAAAACAGGTGGTCTCCTTGGAGCGATCTTGCAAAGGCGGGGGCCATTGTAGATGCGTAAACAGAAGGTCTGTAAACTTGGTTAAAGAGGTTTACTAAACAGCTGGCCACGGGGCTATTGTGTAGTCCTGCTGTATTTACAAGTCATTTTCTCAGATGGTCATGCCTTTAATACATGTGCATGGTGAAAGAGAAGTCATGTATCAGGAATTACAACATGTAGGAGGAACAATAACACCTGAGGAATAACAGCAAAACATGTGTCAGAATATTGTACTGTATTGTATCCACACTTATTGCAAGGGGCTGGCCCGGTGGCATACAATTGTGCCACTATACAGGTTCTCCACAGGGAGTAACGGGTGAATAAAGTATGTAGCATGACAGTTATCATATACATATGACGTACTTTTGTGGTAATGTCCACAATTTCCAAGAATTGGAAGAATGGTTCATTTCGCAGATTTGAATGGGGAGCTTCTGGCAATAAAATCTGCACCGCCAAAGTGTGGTTTAATTGGTTGATGATTAGCAGAGTGATCAATTGTAATGTGATGAGCTGTTTTTGTAATCTCGCTGACTGTTTGCAGAAACTTGTTTGAGACTGGTGACCATGGTCATCAGCCTGCAGACATGTACAGTTAAACCTGTCTTGAAAGACCACCCCTACGAATGACCAAACTAGGATCCCTCAAGACAGATGGTCTTTTATAAGAGGTTTAAACAAGATTAAGAATACCAAGCAAAGTCTCCAGAAGAAGTGGTCTTTCAAGAGAGGTGGTCTCATTAGAGTGGTCTCTGAAGACAGGGACCACTGTAGCTTATTCTCAGGCTTGATATTATATTATTGACTGCTGGTCTGTTGAAGGCCGCACTCACTAGTCAGTCAAAGGCCTGAAAGTATGTTAAGCAGGCAACACAGCCACAAACTGGGTCATAGTCTCTCCCTTACATGGGGGTGGGGTGGGGTGGGGGGTGGGAGGTGGAGGAGGGAGTGGTAACACTGGAAGTCCAATCAAGATGTCCTTGAGCCTGACCGTGACATTGTTATTGAAGTGAATGTGGTATTTTTGGTTAGTGACCTGGACCGAGTTTTTCATAATCGGGACCCTATTTGAAAAAAAAAAAAAAAAATAGTCATAACTGAAATAGTGATAAATTAATTTGACCTGTTGTATAGCTTGACTGAAGGCACACCCCTGCCTAATACTACTCATGAAAAGTTAGAAGGTCAAAGTCATATGACAAACTGAAAAAAGAAGGCTTCAAAATTTTTTTAAGGATGAAACCACAGAAGCTGGCAAAGCCGACTGGTTCCTGTGCTGTCATCATTACACTAGCGTGCTGGAGTTGTACCTCAGATACATTGTTAGTAATCTGTAGACGATATTTTTATGGTCAGATCCGTTTTCTTTAAATCAATATTTGTTACTTGATGGGTCATAACTGAGATGCCAATGACTTTATGGCCAATATTATTCAATATGATTGCCCTCCCTGTACGCTTTGCAATTTCTTCATCAAATAGTGACCGTGAGCTAAATTTAAGGGTATCATGATCTTACAAGAAAAGATACTGCCCATTTATCAAAAAGGTATCAACTGATTTACAGGATGTCGAGCCTTTTGGAAAGCAGCTTCATTCAAAATACAAGTTTTCCTAAGTGACACTCAAAACCATTTGAAACTCAAGGTGTCATGGCCATTAAAAGAAAGGAATGTTCTTTATGAATCAGCATCTGTCTGCAGGACACTTTTAAGGGCGCAGAATCTCCGGAGGTGGTCCAATATTCCAAGACATCATGATATCAGAGTGGTGCACATACACTGTTGACAATGATGCAAGGTCAACCGAATAAACAATGTGGACCTATATGTATCTCCAGTAAGGAACTATGTTGTACTTACTGTTTTAGCAGAACTTGAAATTTTAAGCTGTTTGGAAAGCCTGGTTTGAGGTGTAATTTCTCCAAATTGACATGTAACCTAAACATTAGTGAAAGTCATATGGCCATTTAAAAAACACAAAAACTAAAAAAGCCATTTTCTTTCACTTCATTTTTGTTTGGTTACTGCTTATTGTTATGTCACATTATTGACTGTATGTGACATTTTACCAAAAGGAACAACTTGTATGGGATTGCAGACAGGGTGAGGCTTCTGCGGATTGCTTTGTGATCAGAGATACCTAGTCGACCAGTTGTGTTGTCATAAAACCTTTTTCCCAGTGCCAGATCTGTTGTCCACAGTTAATAGTTATTATCTTGGGTCAACAGGCTCATTAAAATAGAGTCAATACCTGGAGTTTTTGAACAGACATTATCATTGACAGACAGACATCAGTGACGGGGTTGATATATAAAGGCTCTGAATGGCGGCCATGGCTGTTATAGTACAGGTGGTTTTGGTGAAGAGACTTTAAAGGTATTCTTTTTCAGACAAAGAAGTCTAACCAACCAAACTTCATCAACAAACATTATTGATGTGCATTATTTCCGGCTGAAAATCCACTTCTGCGCCATCCACTGAAAAACTTTGGCATATGTTATTTTTTATGATGAACAAATGGCACTCATTTAGGAAATTCTGAATAGAAAAGGCAAAATTAGTTTCTGCAGATAGTGAGGTTGTGCATTCAAAGGGAACCAGTTAGGACTCGCGTTGGTGCCAAATTTGTGGACAATTATTACATGCAAGCAACCTAAGCAGACCATTGTAATAGAAATTTGTGATTGTCACAAACGAATCATTTAATAACAAAAGTTCTATACAAATGCATGTACAGCCTAAAATCATATCACTGTGAAAAAGTATACTGTACAGAATATGTAATGAATTTATAAAAATACATCAGGTGGTACCTCCATGTGACCAGAACGTGTCTGGTTGTGGCTCAAAGTCACAGACTCAGGCAGCACTGCAGTGAAACTGGAATGGCAGGGTGAACATTGCGTCAACACGCAGCAGCCCCATCAGCTAGTGTGACTAGTACTGTCTTGAAAGTGGGAGAATAGTACGTTTGAATGACTTTCTATGTCCAAAAAGCAATATAATTGTAGCCCGGGTCTTGAAACCTCTTCCAATTTTTGTTGACGTTTTGACAGGGGTTTATCTTGGCATGTTTCATGCCCACTTAGTGTCTGTAAGAACTTGCGTAATTTCCCGGAACCTCTGGTGCTCTTCTTGCAGTCTGTCTTGGTGAGATATCTTAATAGTTGGGGTCAGTCAAATGAAGGAGTCCCTTAGAATTTTGAAAACTATTGTTGTTCTCGGATCTGACATGATGCGAGAGTCTGTTGTGGATTACCGATGCGGCCGTGATTCTGTTTGCGAGTCTGTGATTGTCTTTGTGAGGCAGTCATTCATGTTCGAGTGTGTAGGTATAGAGCACTGGCTGTGAGATGCGACATCACTTGGTGCTAAAATTGGGCAAGAAATATTGTACCCTGTTCTCAGTTTGGCATAAAGAAAATGGTAATGAATTGTGCAGAGCTTTTGTTCTCTCTCTTCATAAGCTATTTTAAATTCAAAAGTCTTTTTCTTTTTTTCTTCTTTTTTCTTATTCCAACATGGTAAAGAATTCAAATCTAAAGGTCTGGTTGCTCAGTTTTTAAACAGAAGCTGCAAAATATTTTGATTTTTTTTGGGTGCTTCTATAAATTGTGATCATGCTTGAAGCATAATCACACTTTATAGAAGCCCCTCAAAATGTTAAAAGCTCGCTGCATCATTGTGCTGAAATGCAAGGAGTCCAGGTATGAAAGCCACAGTACTTGACTCATGGAAATATCTGCTGTTTTGTGATTGTCGATCAATTTTCGAGGCACCACTTTTACATGGTCTCCACCCCGATTGAATAGACCACAGGTCTGTCATTGTCATGCTGTAAATACAGTCTTGGGACACAGCCAGAACTGTCTCTGTCTTGGGTCTCCTCGAACATGCACAGTCCAGGCAGGTAGAACATAAACATTACAAAGTGTGAGGTCTGATACTCATCAATGCAGGGTCTATAGAAGTGAGCAGAATCAAGTTCTTGGGTATTGAAAGGATCCATTCAACTTTCACCTGATCAGCAGAGATGAAAAATAGCTTTTGAAGGCATACGTGTAACTCTTAACACAAGATTGTGTATATATCTGTAAGACCGCCATGATAATTGATACATGCATTAATCCAATCTGCATGTTGGACAAATGCCTGACAAAATAAAAATAGAGGGAAGTGCCACTGCGGTGCAGATATCTTGAATTTAACCCTACGCTGCACCCTGTGAACGGATATCATTGTCACTAAGTGGACACGAAAAGCCACCAAAGTCAAAAATACCATCAACAAACCCATGGTTCACACCCCCTTCACCCCCGGTATCAAAACTTTGCCCTGAGCACACAATCAAAGTAGAAATCAACACAGTGCTAATGGTCATTCAACATCAGGTAGCTCCCTGTATACTGGTCCCCCAGATTATGACTGGAGGAGTTGAGCAGCTTATAGCGAGCCAGTATATACTTTGTGCATTATAGGTAAATCTTGAGACATTTGGCACACTGGGGTGAGGGCTCTGGCTGCGTGCTACACTGGATTAGCAATGTCCGTGGAAAGAGGAGAGTTTACGCACTTCAAACTGAAGTGCTGTCCGCAAGAAGTTTCATGTTTTTCGTAAATTTCGCCATGCATGCGTTATGTGTGTGTGTTCGATGAAAACGGATAAGGAGTTAAAGATGTGGCATATAGCCTTGAGACTGCGGTAAACATGTATAGTGGAAACTGCACGTACACATGTATTTTCAACGAATTTCTAAGACACCCTTCTGCATGGATATGCTCAAGAAAATTTCAGATCAGGTGAGGTTTTAACATTCTGTCATGTTGGTGTGAAAGAAGGAACTTCAGTTTTTCTTTTCTATTGCGTCTTCGGCTTCATGTGAATAGCTGTGTATATAAATGAGACTCAAGATATATACATGTTGTCAACTCGTTTGCAGAATGAACTAGGATCACTTAACTCCTGGTTAAAGTGCTTTTTCAGTCATGCTTGTCATTGCCAATTTGTGTCTCTGCAAAGGTAGTTGTCTCAAATTGCACGGTGATAGAAGTGTATTGCCGCCCTCTAACGTACTACTAACGCAACAAGAGCGTGAAGACCTGCACCAGGTTGTCACTGAGTTCTTGCTGCATCAAAGCAGTTGCCGCTGCTGCGCCCATGCAGTTGCTAGTAAGTGTTTGTTAAGTCAGGGCTCGTAAAACCAATGCAGTCACTGTGGTCTGGCTCTTAACAGCCCCCCCCCCCCCCCCCAAATGCAGCCCCAGAGTGTCCCTGTAAGCAGGCTGGCCTCTGCAGAGGGAGAGTGTATAATGGGAATGTCACATTTGGTGCATAAGAATGTTAGTCTTCTAAGATAGGGGGACCTTCTTTAACTCATTCCATCCTAGGGTCACAGGCTTAAGACTATAGGCATGTTGGTACTTGAATGAAAGCTCTTTTTATGAAGAATTTAAATATGCAATTGTCGTCTGAAATCTAGGTAAATATACAGAAATACCAGGGACTGGTATGGAATGAGCTAAGAGGGGTGGCCTCTGGTGAGAGAGGCCCCACAAGAGGGTGACCACAGTACAAGCTATAGCCATTGCAGTGTGGGACTGGGAGACTTAGGAGAAGGAGGGAGAAAAATGAATGTTGACAGTCACTGGGTGGGCCAGGTGAGGGAGGAAACCTGCTGGGACAACTCAAGAGTTGGCGTCAAACAAACCCTGTCATTGACAGGCTCTGCAGATCTCTCCTCTTTTATGATGTAGGTTTTGTGAGGGGGAAAAAAGTACTGATATGCTGCAGATATTTGTCACTCTCAGTGGGGAAAACGGTACGTGTACCGTGTACTGTGTGTACAAACCAGTCGCAGATGTCCTCGTGAACTCGGAATACTTGTACTTGCTGCAGGCATCAGTAATCTATTTCCATTGCATTATGATGTGTCACTCTGGACACTCAAGGGTCCTTTTCTGATTGGCTTGTGTGGCCAGAGAGATGTCCACATAAGATCCTTGTAAGGTGGGGATTGTGAAGTGCAGCTTTCGAGGCAGTATGATGCTGGAAAGGCTTATGACGAGAATGGCTATATATTGAGCTCAGACACTAAATAACATGTGAAATCCACTAATTAACTTGGAGGTCAGCTTTCTCAAGGTGAAACTCGGAATTTGAGATAAATACATGCGCTATTTTATGGTTGTGTCCTTCACTGCTGATAAAATGTAATTTTACCTGAAAATTTGATATCCATGTAATTTCATCTTTTGTACGTGTACAGGTATTGCAATACTTGCATATATGTACTGTGAAATTAACAAATTAAATGCTGTAAGATTTACTCACTTGCCAAGTGATAAATTGTATATAAATTACAGGTTGATCACGCATATGTGTTTTATTACTTTCACTTTGCACTTAACATTACAGTTGATGGCATAACTGTTGAGAACATGTATATTTATTTACATATACTCTGGTTTCTCTCTATTGAACTTGCTACCAAGTTGCAATAACAACCGTTGTTGTAGGCCATACCTCTTCAAGTTCAAAATGCCACAGTACACTACACAGTGAATCTAGCAAGTGCTAGTGCTGCCATGGGGTCGTTCTTTTGTGCACTTATAAATGTCTTTTCTTTGTTATTAGTGCTTTAAAAACACGAAAAAGGGGGGGGGGGAATATAATCAAGTGATAATGAAAAACTGTCTTTCTGTCATCTGATCCATGTGGAGATGGAAATAAGGGTACAGGAATCACATACATGATCTGATATCCTGAAAGATAAAACGCCCAATATATAGTCATCCTGTCATTGCATAATTTCATTTGATCAGGCCGGCATACTTGCTGTGATTTTATATTCAGATGTTACCTTCCTAGCTGCCAGCATGTCAACAGTGAATAGGAACCTTAAATATGTGTTTGTACAGGGGCATGTTTGCAAATTTATCACGACATGATAAATAGATCATAATATCACTTTAATGCACACAATACATAATGGTGACACTCATTGAAAATTTTTAGCTGTGGTGACTTGTCAGTCAGCAGAGCTTATGAAACCATTTGTATCTAATTGTCTGTGTGTCCATTAGACTTTTTACATTTTCAACTTCATATAAAAATCGTTACATGGAATGTTTTGATTTTGCACATGGATGTTCCCCAATGGTGATATTTTACTAAGTTTGTGAAGGAGATGGTGATGCAATATTTCTGTGTTTTTTTTATGAATTTTTAATTTATTTTCTGAAAAAATGGAAAATTTCTTGTGAAGAACTACTTTACTAATTGTTTTGGTATTTTATATAGGGTCACCTGGCGTCATATACTTCATATTTTGGCCACCAAGTGGTACTGCATTATTTTCCTATTTTTCAAAATAATTTTTGTTTTTTTAAGGCTATTTCTGACGTCTCCAAGAATGGCTGAAGGGAACGACATGAAATTTTATCAGAATATAATCTGACTAAAGGTAATGAAATTTTACAAAAAGGATGAGGATATGTTAATTTTTGATCAGTTTTGGAATACATGTATCAAACTTTGCAACTATGTGTGGGTAAGTTGCACTGTACTTGCAGGTGGAATACAGTGCATGTATTGCAATAGTGTCAAATAGGTTTTATGGAATGCTTTGATTCTATTGACAGATGTTTCCCAGGTGGATATCTGCTGGATGTATGAAGATGATGATCAATGTAATAATTTGTATATATTTTTTTTGTTTATGTTGTTGTTATTTATTTACTTTGAAAAAAAAAATCCAAATTTCTTCTCAGGAACTACTTGACCTTTTGCTTTGATATTGCATAGAGGGTTGCATGGGGGTCACGTAGTTCACATTTTGGCCAGGAGGTGGCACTGCATTTTTTTTTTTTTTTTCAATTTTTGCAATATAAGTTCACGTGCTAAGGCTATTTTTTTGACTGCTGCTCCAGACTGGTTGAACAAAATTGCATGAAATTTTGTCAGAATGTAATGTAACTAAAGATGATGCAAGTTTGTGAAAAAGGTGGGATTTCGTAAAGTTTTGACAAAATTATGGGTTATATCGAACTTTGGGACTACATGTCAGCAAGTGCTACAGCTGTATAAATAGGCATATAGCAACAGTTCAGCGAGTGTATTGCAGTACATGTGTAGTCAAAACTGTTTCATGGAATACTTTGATTTTAAACGTAAATGTTGCCTATTGGTGCACCTTCACCAAAACTGTAAAGGAGGTTATGATACAATTATTATGTATTCTCTCACAGGGGATGCCTGAATGGTGTACAATAAAATTCAAGTTTTTAGCTGACTCAGCATTTCTGACATACTGGCTTTTATCTTTGTAATGGTGGGTTCTAGGCACATGGTTATTTGAAACATAAATAGGAAAGTAGTTATGGGGTTTCTTTTGGCATAGTTAATTTTTACTTCTTGTGACCTTGAAACTTATAGTGACTTATTGGTAAGTGGAAATACAGTACGTGTAATAGTTCAGTCAAGTCTGCACATGCAGAAACAGCAGATTCCAGTCAGCAGAGTGCAGGGCCATCATGATCCTCTTGTTTGTTATCAGTGTTTGTTGGTTATTTTGTTTCATGATAATGTAACGTGAATAAATGTTGTAGAGTAATGCTGTGCTGGTAAATTCTATATGTGTTCATCTCACAGTCATAGTACATTATTGTGGACTGACTACTCCCACTAATAGACAAGCTGACCAGTTCTGTTCTCCTTGCAGTATCAACAAAGGAAAGAGGGAGAGTTTTCTACAATAAGTTTGCTCATGAGTTATACGATATCATTTTCGTGATCTTTCTTATTTATTGACAAGTATGTATTCCAATTTGATGAGGTCATATACTGGATGTATTTAACTCGAAGAGGAAAATCATCTGCGGAACCATAAATCCACGAACTGCTTTTTATTTACATCTAAGCCAAGTTTTCAGACCTGACTCTTCACATCTGAAAAATGTGAGCGTGTGCGGTAGGGATCGTGTGGTCATATGTGCGTCGGGGAGGATGCTTGACCTGAGCTACATGAACTTCCGGGTCAAGCATCAAGCGTTCATAAAAGCATTATCGTTAGGATCCTCGTTACCTTGCAGTACGAGCAGGGGTGGCATGCCCTATCTCTAGCAGGTAAAGCTGGCCAGACATTTTGAACTTCAACACCAGACTTTTAGCTGAAAGATTCAGTTTCAGTTTCAGTTTTGGGCAATATTGTTTTCAGGTACTTTTCAGGTAGTATGTTTTATTTTTTTCTGCTAGTTACTTTTCCTTAGTGATCGAAGTCCTTACAGAAATACTTGATGTATTCTGCACAAGTATTATTAGTCGATACAGTAGTCCATCCTTTGGGAGAGTGCCCGAGCGAGAGCCCACCTGCCTTTTAAAACCACATTGATCGGGTCCCTGGTGTTATTCTTCCCTTGTTATTCAACCTCCATGGAGAGACCCCCTTCCTTTTCAAAGCACACTTATCAGGTCCATAGTGCCTTCACGTGTTAGCTTTGGGAGACCACTTTTACGCCTGCCCCATGAATGATCTCTCAAAGGAGGGACCACGCTGATTTGTTCACATGTTGTCAGGCTGCACAGAAGCTCAGCAGAGCCCAGGACCAATTAAATTGCTTTCGACTCAACTACAGAGCAGGTTGGGTTTCTGAGTGTCTTTTGCGATACATGTAGTCGATTGCAAATAGAGACAGTACCAGATTGTCAGAGGGTGATCATTCAGCTTAGTTACTGTATAAATACAGGGAAATCCTACGTTATTGATCCAGTGTTTGAGTGGGTATATCAAAATTCAAATGTTTTGACTCCATTCTGAAGGATGAATGGTTTTGTGTGGAAATTAACTGAACAGGTGTCTGTGTCAATACCTACTTTTGATAATTAATATATACTTCAAATTAAATTTACGTAATAAAGGTGTACATAGGCCACCGTACTCAGTTAGCTGGGTTCAAAGACAAAAGAATCCCTGTAATCATGCAGTAATGCTCTAATTATATTCGTGGTCATTTTATATTGGGAGCTAATCAAGATCAGTGACTCAGAGCGACAGGGAGTTAATTCATGGCAATGTCTAATTGATTTTTAAAATCTATTACTCTGGCACGTGGATGTAGTGTGACTGTCGTGTTGGGCCCCAGGACTGCAGCTGGGAGTGAGTTCCACTGCAGGTATTGCATGGGGATCTATGAATTATGAATTGGGGAATATTTTATAGGAGTCTTTTCAATAGGACCCCATATGTCGGGGTAATTCGGTGATCATATGGGCACATCCAATAGATGCTGGCAGACCTTATTGACCGTTGGACAGGGCACCATCAACAGTACTTGAGCGGGCTCGAGTTGATTTTGAAAATTTAGTTTGCATACGAGGGAAGCCATCCTGAATCCACTTTGGCTTCAGTTGCTACGTGCCTGAGGGGATGTTTACCATTGCAAATGGTTACCACTGATGGATGATAAGTTTGCCATAAAATAGTGGGAACAGGCCGACGTGGATTTGTGCGGAACCAGGACTGGATTTTTGATGTTACCTTCTGCTGACTGCTCTTTTGTCTCAAGGCAGTGATGTGTGCCAAAACAAAGCCTACGGTGCCTTACCCGATATAATATTCTATGCCTCCTTGAGGATTTATACACGGAAGTGGATTATACTAAGAACTTATTGCAAAAAAATTATACTGGCGTATCTTTGATATGCACTCATAGTATGCAAAGAATACTGAGATGAAGAGATACACTTTGGACCTGGAATCAGTTTAATTTCTGGTATCTCAAGTGAACGGAAACAAATGTGTACTTGTGCATGTGTTGTGCGAAAATTAACATGTAACGCAGGTACAAAGCCCAGCATTATTGATACCAGTAGTGTTGTAACTGGGCATCAACTTACCAGAAGATGATGAAAGAAATACGGGTATTGTAAAGGCAGTGATCTATTGTTTTCTGTCTTCTGGATGATTAATGCTAATACATGTACATGTGTTCTGCTGGATAAGAAACGTGTAGTGTCATTGTGTGTCATTAACGGAAACTTCAGTTCAGTTGACAGGATGTCGGAATAGCCCACTTTATTTAGACATTTACATCATTAATATACCTAGAAAATAATAAGTGGTTTTTACATTTGTTCCTAGCAGCTGCCACAAGGTATGTAGAGAGAGAAATTGGATCTCATTAAAACTGTGATACTATGGCAACAGTGACAGAAGCTTCAGCTTTCTCTCGTCCTCATCTTTCACAAACTGGTGACAATTTGAGGCTGAGCAGACCTACAGATGTACTTTTACAGTTTCAAGCATGTACAACTGTAGACCATCCCACATTGCACTCGAGCAGTAACCAGTTGAAGCAAACCCAGGGATGACAGAGTGATAAATATGACACAGACAGGCGCTTTTGAAATGAACTTTAACATTTCCGTAAAAAGAAAGGCTCTGAATTTCCTATGGGAGCAATGGACATCAAACAAGCCTGAATCTACATTGTGAAAGTACTTGGCTAGCCTGGCAAGGAAAGTTGAGTCTGTGGTTTCAGATCAAGGAGAGACAGGAGAAATGTACTTACTTGCTTACAGCGTATCCTGTACTGCTCCCTGCCAATGAAATATTTACACACCATATTGACAATCAATTTCCACCTTTCAATTGCACTTCTTAAGTTTATTCTGACAATAAAATAAACAACAAAATGATAACCCTTGGATCATTTAAGTTATGAAGGCAGTTGTATCTTTACCCAGTCTCGTATGGGTGACAAGACATCTGCAGATGCAAGACCGAATGCAAAACACGGCAGCGACTACAGAGTGGAAATTAGGAGCACGCATTGTTAGGTGTATGTATGTAACAGTGCAAACAAAATGAATAATATATGAGCCAGCTTTTAAAAATACGAAGATGATGAAGTGTGTACAAGGAAGCTTGTCTACTTAATAACCTTCTGTTGTCACCAGACGTGGAGAAATATATGTAAGGATGAAATCAGAGGGGTGGCTTCCACCTGATATTCAGTTTTGAAGGATACCAGCTGTGAAACGAAACATTATATACTGCAGCCAAAGAGCAACAGTTAGTGGATTATGACTGTAACAGAGATGACTGAATTCTGCTTACTGCATGTTGTAACAAGAATGTATTGTGGCATGAACAGTGTGAGACAGACTGTATAATTAATACCATCACTGAGTGGGTCCTTGGAACCGAGATTGGCCCAGAGGTGGTTATTGGCTTGAGCTTTCGAAAGCGTGGATCGCCCGAGGATACCGGTAATTGTTATGATAAAAGTTGGAATCGGTTAGGCACCAGGAAAGGATCATGTTCAAGATAAACTCGATGCAGTTCATGGGGGTGGAGAGGGATGAGGGTTTGGTGGTCAGTTGGCTCCCTGATGGCATCCTTCTGGAAATGTCCAAGGCAAAAGTATGTAGCCAGCTTACTAAGTCTGGCATGCTGCATGCACTGTTAGTGACACGCTCCGAACACCTCACCTATAACAAATGTTTCACTTGACCCTTTCCCTCTTGATTTAACACCGAGTCAACAGCTTTCCTTGGCATCGTTTGGGCACTTAGTGCCCACAACCGATGCCGGGGAAAGCTACTGACCTGGAGCATGAGATCCTGTTAGATCTCATCTACGGTTTCTCAGTCAAATCGTTTTTCACTGCTGTTGATATCAGTTGCAAAAACACTGAAGCAGACGACATTTGATCGCCATCCGGTTTTGGCCGTTTTTAAGGGGAAAGGGTTAAATCTGTGGTGTTTAGAACGAAAGAATAGCAGCTGTCTTTGGTGTGGGGCAGATAGCCCACTGTAGGCACCCAACTATAGGGCTGATGGGACATCCATATCAGATATCGGATATCGGGCAGATTGTGCCCTGACTGCTATGTTGGGTGTCAGGTTGACAGGTCCTCTTATAACCAATGAATGGTTTATGTACATGTTGTTATTTTGTCGAAACTCTTAAGAGACCTGCCAACTTGTAAGATATAGTCTTACAATGTACACTTTTCAGTTCTATTGTACACCTGTAAGTTTTATTGGAAGATATGGAAGTTTTCTTCTTCTTCTTCTCAGTAATATATGCTTTCAAGCACTAAATATAGGTACAGTACAACAAAATGAACAAATTATGGTGAAATGCTAACCAATAATACAGTGTTGTAACACCTATGGAAAGTCAAAATGGAGTTTCTTGCAATGCCATTTCCAGTTTGATTCATTCGTAAAGCTAAAATCCTGTGGACATATTTCAAGGCATTTTTCAACAAATATAATGTAGGACACATGAAAAATGTCCAAGGAAAACTCCATCATCTCCACTTGCAAATAACTGTCATCAAGCATAAAATGAATATTGTACACTTTCTCAGCCAATTGTTCACTTTTTTGGGGGTCATATTTGACACTTTTTTGGCTTTCAAGGTTGGCAGGACTCCATTAAAGAGATTAGATTCACTTTATCCATCTTTAGTGTATCATACTCAACGTTTGATCTAAATACTTTAGCTATTTTATATAATCTGCTGTTCTATGGAAGCCACTGAACCATGAATTTAGCTTACAATTTTTGTCCCCTGTTTACGGGGTGCATTTTATTTTTTGATATAGCATTCATAGTTTAAAAATGTTATCTTGTTGTACTTCTGATATCAGATATTCATATCAAGTATTGGGGTATTCTAATTGGTTATCAGATAGTACTGGATTAAATTTCACATTGCACCATCTGTGCACCCAACCTGACAAAAACAGAGTTGCCGACCCAGGACATTCTATCCTTGTAGGTTTGACCTAGGATTTTTATTCAAAAAGTTGGGGGGGGGGGTGGTAAAGGGGGTATAGGGATCCCTGTGCTCTTGTACAGGTAATACTTTTGCCATAGTGCAAAGGTATGAAATATAAGAAAATTTAAAAAATAATGGGAACAAAGTACAGAAAGTAAATATTGAAGTAGATTAGATGAAAATATCCATATGGAAAACCCCTTTAGCCAGGTCATTTTACCATAATGCACTGCACAGTGTCGGTACAATGTGTTTGAGTGGTGTAATTTTTCTCCCATCTATTGACTGATAATGAAGGCACTTTTTCAGTGGTGTTGCACACATGTGTTTCATAATGCACACTAGCTGTTATTGACATGCATGATGTTCACAAACGAGCCAAACAGCTCTTGGGTTCAATACGAAACACACTCGAGGATTTGTCCTGAAAGTTTGTTCTCTGCCTTGTCAAAAGATTGCATGCAGCCTTATTTGAAGCGTGTTGATTGATAACTCCTTACATAAACATCAACAACGTCCTGCTGCGTGTGGACACTGTGCTGGTATTTGGGGCTTGAACCAAAAATAAATAAATAAAGCAAAACTAGATAAATAGCTAGCCAGCATGCACAGATGAGAGATCTTTCCATTATAGAATAATGTATATCACCGCAGCAGTGGCATTGTTCTCGATGTATCAGTGCACAATAATTACCACCTCCTGGCAGTCATTTATAATGCATTATCACGACACCGTGGTATAATCTTGTAAGAGGACTGTCAAGGTTCCTGAGTTATCAACAGTTGCAAGCTGAAATCTGTGGTGACATATCCGGATAACCAAATGGGTGGCTCAGCAGGGACCGAAGCCAGCCCGTTATAATCCCAGGTCTCATTATCACACCGGCCCATGCTCTCTGTACTTTGTTGGAAGCCGTTAAATTAGTACCACACATACACATACATGTACATTAGCTTTTAATGGATGACTATCTGTTGACATTGTTTCAGCACACATCTCATGTTGGGGTGGTGGGACTGAGATCCTGGTGGCCGGCCCTTCAACGAAAACCAACAGTGATCGAACATTGTGTACGGGAGGGCATTTGATTTGTGTCTCCTCTCATCCACAACATTTTGTTGTGGCAATGTTTGCCCTAAACAGGAAAGAAAGGAGCAAAAAAACATAAGCTATGTTTATGGCAGAACTGTGTCTTTATGGAGATATTCTGCCTTAATTGTGTAGAAAAATGGACTTTTTCGGAGGCCGCCGAAGGCGAGTCCCCTATAGTGATCATGGGTTCACTGGGTCCGTGCATCTGTCTGGAGTGTTTCTGCATGATAACTCAAGAAGTTTTTGAGCCAGAGCTTTTATATTGCACCGGATATTAGTCCTCTATAAGGGCTAGGATAAGTTCAAAGATGGGTAACCTTTACCCAATTCCCAAGGTCACAGAGCCACATTAGTGAATTTTGTGTCTGCATGATAACTTGAGAAGCTTCTGAGGTATTGCTTTGATATTCCACAAGGTTATAGCCCCATGTAAGGGCTAAGTCAAGTTCGAAGATGGGTGACTTTGACCCAATTCTGAAGGGCACAGAGCCACATCAGTGAATATGGTGTTGGCGTGACTTCCTCATAATAACTTGAGAAGTTTTTTGAGCTAGGGTTTTCATATTGCGCATCATTATAGTTTTCTGTCGGACCAAAGTGAAGTTTAAACATGATTGACCCCGTGCATCCGTCCGTTAGTTTCATATCCTGATATCACTGGAAACATTCCAGAGAACCTAGCCTATGGTGTGGTCATTGGACAGGTTTTACGTATTAGCAGAAAAACATCACATATAAGTGAATTTGTAAGGAGAATAAGACTATTGATGAAAAAACTATGCCACAAAACCTGTGACACCAAAAAGCTATATAAAACTCTATTGAAGTGTTTCCATAGATATGGAACAATACTGACAAAATACAACACTCATTCCAAGATACTAATAGATTATATTAATCTTTAGATTTAGGTAGGGCTAACATAGAAGTGGTGGTAGGGCGATAGTTGGTATGTCGTCAAGTTAACTTAAACCCACCTAGAGATTTTTTCTTGTCTGTCTACAGTCAGAAAGCATCATTCATGTTTTCCTCCTTCTATTTCATCACTAGGGTGTAGAGGTGACTATAGTCAATTACCTTAAACACCTGCTTCACGATCATTGTTAGTACATAAGTGTAACAAACTAGAGACGTCCATCCATTCGGATAGTTTCCACATGATAACTTGAGATGTTTTTGAGCTAGGGCTTTCATATTGCACAGGATTTTAGTCCTCTATAAGAACTAGGATAATTTCAAAGATGGGTGACCTTGACCCAATTCCCAAGGTCACAGAGCCACATTAGTGAATTTGGTGTCCGCATAATAACTCAAGTTTTTGAGCTAGGGCTTTCATATTGCACAGGATTATTATCCTCTTGAAGGACTAGGTCAAGTTCAAGGTTGGGTGACCTTGACCCAGTTTCATAGGTCACAGAGCCACATTAATGAATTTAGTGTCTGCATGATAACTTGAGAAGCTTGTGAGGTAGGGCTTTGATATAGCACAAGATTATAGCCCCGTTGGAGCTAAGTCAAGTTCGAAGATGGGTGACCTTGACAATAGTTGCTGCTCTAAACCATACCATGTTTGTATACGGTGGTGCAAGCACCACTATTACATCTAGTTTCCAATTACCGGGGTACAATAAAAATAAGTATCTTTTTGTTCAGTTTCATGTTTTTATTAATTTAGGAGGTCTTTATCATTTGTATGAAAATTAAGAAATTGTTAAATGTCTTGCAAATTTTAAAGACATACATACATACACACACACACATATATATGCAAATTTACAAACATATGTTTGCATCTGTAAAATTTGCATAACGTTTAACATGTCTTTAATATATAGGTATTCAACTTAAGTTTGTAATCTGTGATATGTATGTTTTTTTACTTGAACCGTTTGAAGATTGATAAAAGGTGGTCATTCTGGTAATAGATGTATTGCTGTTTAGGTGGGAGCGGAAGATGTTTTTATAAACAGTTTTGCATGAGGGCACCGTTGATTTGAGCAGCACTGCCCAAACTGAACACACCGGTTCAGCCCCACTTGCATAGGATTTGTGTCTGATGACTTAAACTCCTCATTTGAGGTCAGCTCCATGACCAGTTGGCTTGCCCTGGAGGGGGTTTCAATGGACTCTTTCTCACCTCGTTTTGTTTTAGAGCTTCTAACCGGCATCACATATCTAACTTTGGCACTCGTGTTGTTTGCTTGCAGCTTGAGAGTCTCAAGGCAGACTATGAGCGCCAGCTCACTCACCTGAGGGAGGAGCTGGACCGGGAGAAGCAGGTGCACCATGGGGCAGCCGAGGCCACGCGGCAGCAGGAGCTGTCACAGCTTCACAGGCAGCACCAGCAGGTCAGTCAAACATACATTATGTTAAGGGAGGGATCAAGCTCCCATCTATAAACAGAATCCCAGTTGTGTACAAATTTAACCCCCCCCCACACACACACACGAGCTTCCCCTTCCCCTGAGGACAAGTTTAACTTTTTCGGTACCAAATTTTGGACTGAGTCGAGATGGACTGAGTCGAGAGCTTTTCCTGGCATGCAATGGGGGCATTGCGCCCAATGCACGCCGAGAAAAGCTGTTGACCTGGCATATTCTGTCTGGAACTATAGGCGTGCTGGTACTTGAATGTTTATTATAAGGTCTTTTCACGAGGAATACAAATCTGGGATCCGTACGATAATTCAGACCAGTTTGACTTAAGTACATGTAGATGGACTTAAGTCATGCTCAGCTCTGAAAGAGTTAACAGGGTGTGTGGACAAGGATGTTTGTGATACTCCTGAATATACTCAGGTCCTACCTACGTACACTAGTTATCAGATTGCTGCTTACCAGACAGCATGCGGTGCTGGAAAAAATGAGGTTTCAATGTGAATTTCTTGATTTCAGAAAATATATGCTTTCTTCTGGCTTCAAAAAATTGCTGGTAGTGTTGAGTTTTGGCATGTATTGACACCTGGAGCCACATGCTGTGAATTCATTTAATTTCGTTGTTTTTTGTTTTGTTTTTGCGTATTGTGCTGATGGTCCACAACTGCCAAAATAAGAACGCAGTGAAAGTTCTCATGGCGTGGATAGGGATTATAACAAAAATACTGCATTCAGAGCTTCAGTGAAAGGTACAACATGCAAAAACCACCAAAATTAGAATGCGTGAAAATAAACATATTGACAGTAGTGTTGAATGAGGGTAGCAAGTCAGTCGTCTCCGCTGCTCCATTGATTGAAGACGAGGGCAGCTGCAGCTGGTAGGACTAGACAGATGAGAGGCAGGCTGGTAGAGGTAGACGGAGGGGGATCAGGAACACAGTGGAGGTACAACTACACGTTTGAATCCAGGCTTGTGCTGAAGCTGTATAAACAACAACAGAATTAAATGTTTGGGGAGCCACAGGTAGCCGACCTTTTTAGACCGGTGGGAAACTGTCGGGGTACCTGCATGGCCGGTCCAAAAAACTGTTCTGGGGGGATGTGTGTGGTGATACTGGTTTAACCCTTAAAGTGCTATAGTCATGGCTATAGCCGCTTTCTCATCTCCGTGAAACATATAATAGCTAAAGGATTCAAATTCCTCATGAAGCAACCTTTCATTCAAATACCAGCAAGCCTAGTCTAAAGCAAAAAGCCATCTTAGTCAACAGCTTTCCTTGGGACACTTTGCGTGTAATGCATCCCGAGGAAAGCTGTTGACTCAGTGTTAAGTCAGCATTTTAAGGGGTAACATACAAAGTTGAAAGGCCTTTCAGCTGTTGCTGACGTATGCAGCCTTCGCCAATCAAAACTACAGTGTACTACATGTGTATTGAAATGTATAGATGAAGTTTCCAGTGCTGTGCTGCAGCTGATCAGCAGGAACAACGCAACAACAACATGTCATGGCCCCTGTGCCTGGCACACCAAGTGTTTTTCCTTATAACCAGATGAGTGATCATAGGCGGTTTATTGAAAAGAGCGTGTGGTCTCGTTTATTTTTGTATTTTTGTATTTTTTTTTTGGTGGGGGGGGGGGGGACATGGAAGGGATATGGCAGGTTCTGATTACCCTATATCTATATATATATATATCTATATATATATATATATATATATATATATATATATATATATATATATATATATATATATATATATATATATATATATATATATATAGATATAGGGTATAGCTGCATATATATATATATATATATATATATGCAGCTCAAAAGTTCTGTGGACATGGAGCCCTGAAAATTGACATTTACAGAACCAAGACACAAGGCCTACGAATCGACACCCATTTTGGATAACTGTATGAACATAAGTTTGATATCCCCCCATCCCCCCCAAGTTTGAGTGTTAACATTTAAATGTATGGTAAACCCCAAAACTCTCTTTAATCCACATGGGCCACAAGCCAGAAATCCACAGGTTAGAATTATTGAGTGCTGCCATCTGTTGTGAATAATAGGAACTTTTGTGCATTAACTAATAACTGTGTTTAGTTATTGTGTATGTTCAGTAATCATGCATGTCATTGCCTGTCAGTATCTTAATTGTATTTCTCAGATTGATTATATAGTTTGCACATTACCACCGAGCATTAGTAGTAGAGTCTAAATAGTAAATGTGGGATCCTAACCCTGTGGGCCTTGAGAGGTGATGTATTTGCTCTTAGTCGATCACAAGGGGTCACCAAAATATCAGGGCCAGCACTGCTACAAGTGACTTTCTAAGCATTGTGCAGTAAAATTATAAATCTGCATGTGGAGTGCTACAAAGTTCATGTGTACATTGTTCAGCAAACTGAGAAACTGGAGAATGATGTTGAGTTTACAGCACTTGTTGTAATGTATATAGGCTGCTTTGTTCACACAACTACAGGGTTCCCTGCTTATAACAGCCCTCATCACAGGGACAGGGTGGACTCTGTGGATGCCTGGCTCCCACTGATTCACCTTTGCCATTTACTGTGTGTGTTTAACCCTTTCCTGCTCAAAACACCCAAAAGTGCCTGGATGTAACTTGCCGTCTCGCTTAACGTTTTTACTGAAATTTCTCATCACTAGAAACATTTTTGCTAAGATTTGTATGTAAGACCACTCATGAAAGCTCACCCAAGGTCAGTAGTTTTCCTTGGCACGGGTTGGGCGCATTGTGCCCAACCCATGCAGAGGAAAGCTATTGACTCATTTGTACCCTGACCAGGAATTGAGTGTGCTTTGAATTGACATGTAACGATACCAGATTCATATTTGTAAACTGACCTTTTCATTTAAGTACAAAGCATAAAGGCAGTAAGGATGACGCAGGTCAACATCTATCCTCATTTGCTGTGCCTGGCATGCCCAGGGAAGCTGTTGACTCAGGCTACATCTGGCAATCAAAGAGTTAAAGTCCCTGTATGAAAAGTTGGTTTTTATTACAGTAGGGTTTACTATATAACCCCTACAACCAGCATAATGAAGAGGCTAAACTGTGTATGTATAGCACCAGTGATCATGGTTTATTGCAGATTTTGTTTCAAAGTTATTCATTTTTCAACAAGGTGACATCAAATATAGAACAGTCAACTCAAACTGTTGTGCTGGGTCCCGTGTTTACTCCCCATAATGGGCAAAATAGCCAGCTGATGTATGTACCTAAGTTAATGGGTGTTTTCCAGGAGCTGGATCACATCCGGGGTGACCTGGACTCTGTACAACAACAGGTCTACGATGACCTGAAAGCACAGCTGGAACGCAGACATCAGGATGAGATGGACCACCTCAGGAAGAGCCATGAGGTAGGATCTTACATTCATCCCCTTACAAGCACACTCTGTTTGATTTGGATGCTTGGATTTTTAATGCGTAATTTTCCAAAGTAGATTGATGGACAAAATTACACGCTAGCTTGATTTGCATAATGTGAATTCAAAATTTAAAAAGCGAACATGTTTTACATTTGCTGACACATTTTGAATGTGATCCTTTTTTTTTTTGTTTGCAGGAGACATATAGTATGATGTAAGTGTACTGAAACATTGAAAATACAAATTCAATTCCATTCAGTAGCAGCCTAATGAAATCTTAGTTCTCCCTTTTGTCACCTTATCATGACTATCGTGTGCATGACTGAATTCATAGTTACTGTGGTCAGCTGTTACCAAGTGGGACACACTATGGACACGCTATTGTGACCACAGCGGATGCTTAACTGTGAAACTGTGGAACATAACCCTACACTTCCATGGATATTTGTCAAGATTCGACAATTTGTGCCTATTAGCGCTGCCTGGTACCTTGCAATTGTACACAGGCATATTTCAGGCACAGTACAGCTTTTACTTGATAAAAATCACTCTTTTAAACTCGCCCCCCCCCCCCCCTTTCTTCACGTCTACATGTATACACTTTAATATGGCTGTCAGTGAACTGCTGATAGTGGTGTCCGACTTCCTGCGAAATACCATTTAATCTCGTCGCACGATCCTGGTGGTCAAAATTGGAAAACTAAATTTCATTAGGTTGGTATTGTGTAAGGATTGTTAACATCAATGCTTGATCATATGTATGGCCCACTTGAAATTTGATCTATTTACATATAAAAATTTGACATTCTGATTGGTGAAAGGGCCCTTCAAAGAACAGAATACGTATTGATCCATTGGATAAGGATATCCTGAAAATTTCCTTATCTTGAAACTTTAAAGTCCATCATAAGATAATAATTGGTGCTGCATGATGTTCTGAAGTGTCACTGGTTCTCTGATTTACCACCAGACGGAGCTGGCGCTACAGCTGGAGGCCATGAAGTTAACCCTGACCCAGGTCCACACGACTCAGATTGAGCTCATTCAAGCCGAGGCCAATCATGAACGTCTCCAAGCACTGGCAGAACTGAGAGAGACCATGACCAAAGAGCACAAAGAAGAGGTCAATCGAATTGAGTCTGAGCTGCAGGCACAGCTAAGTGAAGTTAGAAGCAAAATCGACACAGCTGGGGCCGAGGATGCCGGTGAGTTGCGTATGTTACTGGTGTTCAGGAACTGTACTCAGATCTTAACCAGAGAAAGTACAACACGAGGCGTTTACATACTTCCAAGTTTTGCAGCGCCATTTGATCACCATTCTGCTGAATAAGAAGAGGAAGAGTAAGAATGTAAAACTGAAAGGAGATATCTTCTCATATTTATCATCCTGAGTAATTCTCTTTTAATGTAGCCTTACATGTGGGAATCAGAAACATATAGAGTGAAAATTCTGACTGAGGTGTGAACAAAATTTTTGCCATTATTAATTTATTTCACATTAAATTATGTTCTTAAATGCACCTCCATGTACCCGAAAAAAAACAGAACTAAAGTATCTGTTTCCTGGTGACATGTTTTGAAATTTGTTGCAGGTGAGAGCACGGAACAGCTGATGGAGAGGCTGAAGAGGAGACTGAGCGAAGAACATGTCCAGGTCATAGAGGTAAGCAGCATGTCTAGATCATGTAGATACCAAGAGGTTATGCGTGTTCCATGCCCAGTTCAGCATCCTTGCTTCCACAGATCTCCCGAGAGTGCTGGGTCCTCCTAGAAACCTGGAAGGCGGAGGGAAGCTAGAGCTCAGGGGGGATCTACTGAGGCAAGGATGAAATGGAGCTTGTCGCCTGTAGGGAAGCTGCAAGTGTGGTTTAAAAGTAATATTGGGAACAAAACTCAGAAAACTGAATTACATGAAAGCTGGTTGTGTTGAATTTCAAATGTAAGGATTCTATTCCGACAGTTCACAAATTTCGGTATTCTTCATGCACTATACTCTCTCCCAGAAATGTGTCGGGGAAAACCCCATAACCTAGAAAATTGAAAATAAAAAAAAAGGTCTGTAAGCCTTTAAATTGTGATGATGTATAAAACTGACACAATCACAAGGGGATTTCTGATAATGTGTCGCAGGCAAAATAAAACGCTGGATGATGCTGATATTGGTAATTTTCATAGTGCTTTAAGGTCTCAGGCACTTTTATGGGATAAATTGCAGAGAACCGAAACCTAAATCATGTCGTGATAATCTGTGATCAGCTGTATATACTTACGTGTTGCAATACACCATTGTTTGAAAGCATACTCGTATTAAATGTGATTTTATATGAAATGTAATTGTTACAGATGCTGTCCAAAGATGTAGATGAGAAATATTTAGAGCAAGTCGAATTGCTTCGCAAAGATGCTGAAAAAGAGCATAAGAGGGAGTTGGAGCATAGAATGGAAGAGCCACTTGGAGAGGAGGAACTTCTGAAACAGCGCCAACATCTTCAGGAACAAAACGAAGGTAGATCACTACACTGGGATGCGTTTAGAATCCTGTCATCCCTTGTATAGTCATGGATTGAATCCAAAAGAGTTGTTTTGCTGAATGACTACATGTAGAGTCGCCCTCCCCCCCCCCCCCCCAAAAAAAAAAAAAAGGAAGAAGAAATATGGTACAACACAAGGTGACGGTCATTGATTAATATTGATACACCAGTTGAGTGAAACTTGATGTGAATTTGTGTATACTTGTACTATATAAGACCCAGGATGATAACCAAAGGTCCATTTATTCAGTGTCTTTGATATGCTATCAGATAAGAAATAAATCTTTTTATGTTGACCACTGCTCAAATGATCGTTTCTTAACAGTCATTTGAAAAATTGTGTACCTAGTTATTAGAAGAGTGTGGTAAAGTCACATATTTATCACATTCAAAAAAAAAAAAAGAACAATGGTATAAAACATTTAGGTCTAATCACAGGTCAGAGTTTGATTTCTGTATGTAAAATGGCAAGTATGACAAGCTAAGGGAGTAGATGAGTTGCCAGTTATGTGGCATAGAAATTCTCCACAGAAGATGCAAATTTATTAATGGTAGGATCCCTCCCTGCTGCAAATTTATTAATGGTAGGATCCCTCCCTGTTGCAAATTTATTAATGGTAGGATCCCTTCCTGATGCAAATTTATTAATGGTAGGATCCCTTCCTGCTGCAAATTTATTAATGGTAGGATCCCTCCCTGCTCTCCTGCCCCCACCATAAAAATCCTCCACCAGAGTTGTGTGGTTTTCTGTTGCAGCACTTCGCCAGGAGCTTGACAGGCAGAGCACGGTACTGATGGAACTGAGGTCACAGATGCTGGCGGAGTACGACCAGCTGATGCAGATCAGGGCGACAGTGCAGGCAGGTCCACCAGAGGCCGAGGCCTTGCAGGAGGAGTTGGACCAGCTTAAGAGTGACTACGATGGCCTACGGGAGACGTACCGCTTGGAAGTGACACAGCTGCGCTCCATGTTGGAAGCCGAGCAAGAGGGCAAACTGGCACCGGGTGAGCTTCAGTCGGGGAAAAATACAGAATTTCATGGGCACTTCTTATGTGGGGGACTACATGTAAAAGCAAAGAAGCTCCAAAACTGTTGTTTACTTTTAAAGTGATGAAACTGATTGTGGGAAAGTTGCTTAGTGGTACTTTATTTGAACAGTTTTTGGCATCCCTTCGTGGGGGAGAAAGTGACTTTTCAAAATTAAACTGGTCATGGTGAAATAATGTGCTGGTAGTCACATGACTTTGGCAGTTCATGACTGTAACCCCTATCGTGAGGCAGAAATTAGATCTCCAATGCTCTTCAGTAAAAAAGTGAAATTGACACTGACTATGCATGTACGATGCAGAATGAAAGTGACAGTGACCAGCCTTGGGTTTGTTTCAAACATTGTACACTATAGTCACCCATGTTTCTTTGTGCCCAGAGATGCATGTGATATCAGAAATATGTCTCTCAAGATTTCCTTGTGACTTGATTGAATTGTTGATAGACACTGCATGTCTGAATTGTCGATTGTGGAACCTTTTTGAACTTAAACATTTGTTCTGCAGTGGCTCATGTTGGTTTTTCGAGATGATGCATGGTTTCAGTATTTCCCATGTCTCACCAACCATTTAACATTTCTGTACAAGCATTTTGGGTTGGGTTTACAAGTACATGTACTTGACATTCATGAGTTACAAAAAAAAAATTGGCAACAGAATGGAACAAGCAGCTATTTTGGAAAATCTTTCTTCTTCACTTGTTTGTTTGCAGGAAACTGAGTATCCATTAATTTTTCCTGAATGAAATAGGTAGGATTTCAGTAATTTGATGTAAATTAATACATTTATAAATTGAAGGCACCAATCCTGGTGTGTGTTCTGTTCCTGGAGAGAACACAAAAGCAAATAACGGACTTCCACGCCCTGAAAGAGGGTAAAAAGAACAAGCTTCATATGTGATTTTCTCCCATTTTCTACTGTACTAGTCCCCGAGTTTGAAGAGGAACTGCTGGCCAGGATGCAGGCAGAGCATGCGCAAGAGCTGGACGACTTGCGGACGTATTATGAGAGGAAGCTTCAGGAAACAGACAAAGAAAAAACAGAGCAGTTAGTCACCATGAAGATGGGTTATGATGAGGACATAACAAAACTGAAGTTGTCTCCTAGACCGCTGTCGGCGAGAGAGGAAACTATAGAGTCCCCAGAAAGGTCGCTGGAGTATGAGGACAGTGAGGATGAATCTGTGAGTGAGCAAATGAAAGTGCCTTCAGATGATGCTGCCATAATGCCAGAAGTGTCTTCCTCCTCGGAGGACTCGCCTCCTGGGGAGCTGCCCGAGGATATGGAACCCCCAGCAGAAGCAGAGACAGAATCTGCAGAAGAAATGGAGACAGCTGAGGAAGTGCCCACCTCCCCTGAACACGCACCGAAGGAGCCAGGTCCTGGTACGAGCACAGACTCTGCACGTATCACGGAGCTGCAGGAGAAAGTTCAGTTTTATGAACAGCAGTTGGAAAGGCTGCAAGAGGAGCTGGAACTGAGACATATTGCTGAAAGAGAAACCCTGGAATCGGAATTGACAGCAAAGGCCAATAAAGACGTGGAGAACGTTCACTCTCAGCTGGCAGCAAAACACGCCAGGGAGTTGGAAGAGCTGAGAGTGGAGCACGCCAAAGAGTTGGAGAAATACAGCTCTTTGTTGACCAGACACGCAGCTGAACTGGAATCGCTCAGGGCGGAACTGGAGTCAAAGGCTGACAAAGACCTGGCCAATTTGCAAGTGAAACTTGAGGGTCGTCATGCGAGTGAATTGAAAGAACTGAAAAAGCAACATGACAGAGAATTGTCTGACCTGAGGGAGAGACTAGACAGTGAACACCAAGGTGAAGTAGAAATTATCAGGGCAGAGCTGCAGGCAGAACATCAGCGCAGCTTGGAGACCAGCAGGCAAGAACTAGAAGGTAAGCACTTTTCGGTGATAGAACAATTAAGGACGAAGCAGGAAAAAGAAATTGAAGAATTGAAAACCAGACTCAAAGACACAGAAGTGCCTGAGAAGGAAGCCGTGCCAGATACATCGGAGGTAGACTCAGCTGTGAAGGTACCAGAAGGAGAGGAGGATGCTAGTCGACTGAGGGAAGCCTTGGAGCAACATTACAAAGAGGCACTTCAGGAACTGCAGCAGGAGCTGGAGCGTAAACATGAAGAAGAAATGCGGACGATGCAGTCTCAGTTTAGAGAACAACAGGAAATTGTCCTTGCCCGAGTTATCGCAGAATTTAGTGTGCAGCAAGCGGAAGAAACAGAGACGCTTATAGAAGACATGTTAACAAAGCATCGAGAAGATCTGAATAACTTGAAAAATGAACTTCTTGGTGGGCAAGAGGTAGAAAACATCAGAGGACAGTATGAGGAGATGTTACGGGTGAAGGACGTTGAAATGGAGCAGCTGAGACTGCAGATACAAGTGGAAATGTCTGCTGAAGATGTACAACAGCAGTACGAGGATCGGCTCAATGAACAGTCACGTGAACTGGAAGAGATGTTTGACAAAGAAAGGATGGAACTCTCCAAGAAACACCAATTGGAGCTTGAAAAATTGAGGTCAGAGCTTGAGGAAGCTCACGAAGAGAATCTGCAAGAACTGACTCTTAAAATTGAGTCCAGGGACTGGGAACAGGAAAACCTGGAAGAGAGACACCAGGAAGAACTGGATGCTCTGAGACAAGAGTACGAGGACAAAATGTACGAGATGACTCAGGAAACGGAAGAAAAAAGAGACGGAGAGAGAGAAGACATGATGGGTAAACACAAGCAAGAAGTGGCAGTGCTCGAGGAGCAACTGGAGGCCGTATCAGAGGAGTTAGAAAGACTTCAGAGAAGTGAGTATGGCGTTACAGCTGTCTGCACAGTCACTCACGTTTGCTGACTCCGTCTGACACCACTGCTTTGTGAGAGTTGTTGACGTCAATGTTTCCTGCTTGCCGCTTTAGGTGTTGTGGTTATGGCTTCATATTTGCGTGTTGTGGTTCTCATTTTTTTTATTGATGCGTGGTATTATTATTTATTTTTTTGTTTCACTGTTTTTCAGGTCAGAAGTATTGTGTGTTTATGTTGATTGTATATATTGTTTCCTTGTAGGCAGTTTTTTTTGTTTCCATTTAGTTCAATTTTATGGAGTGTGCATGACACAATTCAGCATGTACATAGTTTGAAGTACCAATCACTGGATGTAAATTGCATGTGTTTTGCTTCCTACATACATTTCAACTAACAAGTGTGACATGATTTTATCATCAACCACTTCAGTAGAAAACATCAGACTTCCCAAGTAGAACTAGAAAATCTTATATACACATTCATGATTATCAAAAGGCATGCTTCTCTTGCATATGCACTTGACCTTCACTTGTTAATATATCTGATTCATGCCTCAAGGTGTCTCTTCCATTAGTTATGAACTTCTGTTAACAATGCCTCATTCATGCCGCTCAAATCTCCGTCAGTTACATAGTTGTCCATATTTCAATGTAAAAAGATATGTACTTGCCTTCCAAGCAAGCACCACAAGAATTCTTTCAATGGTTTGTCTGCCAGGCAAGATTGGCCTTATCAGAAAACATTAAAGTCTCAAGGGTTTCTCTTGAACAAACAAAATGTGTCATCTAAATCACATGGACATATTGTTTTCATTTGAATTCGTACTTGTAGAAGTGTTTTCTCTCGCCTCTGTGTCGATAGTTTCATTTTAGAGACTTGTAGTTATGGATTTAGGTTGATAGCTTGAATTCTGAAAATGAATATCCAGTTGGTGGATGTCCGTCTAATGTGTGCTGATGGGACTCCCGTACAATTCCTGTATTACTTTTCTGTGAAAACCCTTTAACAGCTTCAAGTGTCTTAGGCTTCATGTTCTTTTCAAGTTTTGCATGCACACGAAACCTGTTATCATGATAATAAGTTGAAAAACAATTTGATTGACACAACACGTGTGAGCAAAATGTGCAGATTGCACCAAGATAGGCTTCTGACCAAACTTGTGACTCGACTGGTGAACAGTTACAAAAATTTCCCAGGCAACTGTGTTCATGAAATGAGCTAAATAACATGTTGACAATTTCTGTGCACTAAGAGATGTAAACGCTTAGAAATTGGATTTGCAGCGGTTTGTGGTTGCCAATGGAAACTGATGGAAAACTTTGCACTAGATGGTCTTGAGTTTTCAAAGGAAGTTGTGAATTTTTTTGTGTTTAAATTAAAAAAAAAAACCACCCACAATAATCACAGTCAAAATATAGTGATATCCTTTAAGAGTTTTAATTTACTTGAATTACAAAAGTACATTTTATATTGCAAATGTTTGTTACATGTTTATTTTGAATTACTATATTGATCATCAGTCCATCTTAGTTTGAATGACAGATTATTCTCGATGATAGCCTGGTGAACAGGTTCCACCTCGTGCAGTCTTGAAGTGCTGGGTCATCAGTTAACTTGACAGATTCGCTACATGGACTAAATTACATTATACATGCATATTTACGACAGTTTTGCCATTTTTTTAAAAAATGTTTTGGTTACATGTGCTCACAAAAAACATGCAAAAGAAATTAAATTTAAGGTCTTTTTTTTATATTTTTTTTATTGTAATTTATCAATAAAATGGTAAAATAAGATGGGATGTACGTTTGAATGCAGGCTTGGCGGCGGGAGAAGCTCCCCAACTCAAGGAAGTACAGGAGAAAGCAAGGAAGGAGTTTGAGGCAGAGAGGGCCTCTTTGGATGCAGAACTGGAGCAGAGCAAGCAAGTCTTCCAGGAACAGTGCAGAAATCAGTTTGAAGAAGAAAAGGTGGGTGAATCATTGCACAAAAACTTGCTTGAGCTTGTGTGGGAAAGTTGAACTGGGCAGTGCTGCCATCTGTGGAAAAGTTGTGAAACTTAATGTAGATTGTGTCAAGTTGGAGGCCTGAAACCTGTACATGTATATAATTTTCTGTGTTGGAAAAAAGGAGCTCCAAATATGTTAAAATTTGTTGTTTATGTAATTATTGTGAAAGATAATAAATAAAAAAAAATATAGAAATGTTACAAATATAGAGGGTTTGGTAGTCCACCATGAAAACACAGGAGAAAAAATAACTTAAACTACATCCTGCTATGTGTGTTTCTGTTTAGAAATATTTCAGGGTAAAATGTATTCCAGGAAATAAAAGTAGAGCTTGTTGTTGGAAAGAAGGTATAGGGATCAATACATGATGGTGGTGTAGTTTTCGATACCCCTGAAGTGAGGAGAGTATGTCATATTGGGCAGTGGCTGTGGGCTGGTCAGGAACAAGTTAATCAGAGTTGGTTCTCATGATCGTGGACTCCACCACCCAAAGCTGTTATAGCAGATATAGCAGGCAAGCAACAGCACTGCTGTGTGAGCAAGGATGTTCATGATCCTCAGTGGCAACTTGTTACGAAACTTCGTGGATAGCTCTGCATGTTTGGTTCTTTCTTGCGATGATTCAAGTGCAGTAGCTTCCATTGTCTGTAACTGCAAAAAAATAAAATAATAATGATACCGGTAATGAAAAAGACATGGGGTAAAAAGGTTAATTTGCTTCAAGCAGAAGTGGAACCTCTGTTTTAAACGTTTCTTGTTTTAGATAATGTTGCAGGTGGACTTTTCGACAATAAAAAAAAGGCTTGCAAAAGGATGAAAAACTTCAGTCAAAGAAATTTTCACAAAACTTTTGTTAAATTGAAGCATGATAAAAATGTGGATCCATAAGTGAAATCAGTTATGTGCATTTAAAATGTCAAATTGTCTCTCATCTTGCCAAAGATACATGGACAAAAGCGACAGCTAGGATGTAATAAGTTTGTGGAAGTTTATATTGATATTTTTTATAACGAAACCCTGATTTGCATACTAAAGTACCAGGGAGTCTTGTTGACCAACTTTCTGTACTAAATGCAGCGAATTAAAAAAAAAAAATTGCTGCATAAATTAAAATATGTTTTAGGTCTTGGAAATGCTGTATCATCAATATTGCATTGGGCATTGGGCGTATGGGTTTGATATTTGACCGATCTGAGATGGCTGGCACACGTCATAAATATACACTTCTGGTACCATAGTCTGTGAAGTCAAACTTTAAAAAAAAAAAGTGTTCTGCTGGTCTGATTTGCACCAACATGATCCTACAAACAAATTGTTGTTCAGATTTTTTTTTTCACTCCAGAGTTTATTTTAGCTTCAAATAACAGATGCAGTAAAGATTATATACCTTATCAATTCCTGCGGTTCTGCTTAATCTGGATGCCAGCGTCATTATGCGTGAAGGTGTCTAGGTGCATTTGTTGTCCCCTGGGACTGGTAGGCGCTGATTGGTTTTCTATGAAGGAGGATATCTAATATCGCTTCGTCTGATTAGAGGTCATGACCCCATCACAGTTACCTGCCTGGCGTCGTGGTTGATTTATTCTGTGTATGATCTGGAGTAAACAGTGGCTTGCATTACGGCATTGAAGGACATGTAAGGGAACGCTAAGCTGGATTTGATGTTGTGTGGGGATAGTGGGCACTGGTGGGTATAAACCTGTTCTACTGAGCGTTAAGTGTATCCGTCAAACACACTTTTTATCAGACAAGTGGAAAAAGTCGAAGGATGCGGCAGACTTATTTGGGAATTTAAAACTGGATTCATGGATAGCTGGCAGGCATAGTGCGATGGATGGCCTGACCGTTTATTATAAATATTTGATAATTGAAAAGTGTGGTGTGTACACGTGTAAGTAGGTGGTATGGTAAAGGCAATTTTAGAGTCGACTGTTGCTAAGTATGTGGTATTTTTTGACATTTGTGTAGCTGGTCAGCACTGTATTCATCTGTGATTATCTGACTATCACCCAATATTATCAGCAAAGTGATAACCAGAATGCTGTGATGTGTTGATGTTTTGTAATCAGTGTCATAGTGCACGAAAGTCGGGAATTACATGCAGACCTGCAAGATGGGGGGGGGGGGGGGTTAATGCTTTAACCCCCTGGGGACCAAGTCTGAGTCAGCAGGTTTTTCAAGGGCATTCAGAATGCATCAACAAATAGGAAACCTGGCGACTAATTGGCTATATCTTTCTTAATTAAAAAATAAGTGACCAGCATTTATGGCATCAGACCATTTCTGGTAGGTTTGTTTTTAATGGCAAAAAGGTGCATGCCAGTATATTGGCACAAAGTCCCTGAGGGTTGAAGGTTTCATTTGTGCGGGTAATGACTGATGCAGAAGTAAAGGTTAAAAAATGAGACCACGACATGTGTGCTATATAGAGATTATGATGTAGCAGGGTACCCTGGACCAGCATTGAGTCCCAGACAGGGCTAAAATTAAAAAAGTTATAAAAGCCACAATTGATAGAGCGGGGATCAGTTGACCTTTGTGGGGATGGAGGGATAACTCAACCTGGTTCAGAGTCCGGTGACTGTTCGATCAGGCTGTAATACATATACTGGTTGAAAATGTGAAGTATGAGTTACAATTTCGCAAATCTAGGAACAGAGAACTGGTTTAATTAAAAAAAAAAAAAAAATGGGAAAGAAAAAATTTCCATTGCATACATGTAATTCTCAAAGGTATGCTTCTATATTATGAAGAGATCTATCAGACTTTGCTGAGCCGTAGGATTTTGAAGCAATACTAGCCCTCTTTACCACCACCACCGTCAAAAAAAAAAAATAAAAAATACTGAAAGCGTACATACCATGCTTGTAGATAGATGGATATGTAATTGTAGCTTATACTGTGTGGAGGTACTGTCTTGCAATTTCTTGGCAAAATATATCGTGTGACAGAGTGGGCCAGCCAGAGTAGGTGTTTGACATTTTCAGATTGAACCCAATTGGAACAAAATATCTTTTTCATGATACACAAGCTTCGTCATTACCATTTTATCAGATATCACTTGTGTGTAAATTTGTCTGAAGATAGAATATCAAGGGACACCAGAATTAGTGATGTTATAGCACTAGATCTGAGTGGTTCAAGTCAGTCTCATTGTACAGGAAGGTATAAATGCATGCATGTATACTAGTCAGTTAAGTCAATAGGCCTGTCCACACAAACTAAATCCAGAAGAATCCAGTGGTACTCGCTTGTTTCTTTACTGGCAATCAGAAGCCAGTTCGTGGGGCAGTACAAGGCAAATGGTCTGGTGCCTGCCAGGTGAGGCGTCCACTTAAATAAGCAACAGGATGCTGAAGAATGTTGTCATACCCGGGAACAACTGATTAATGTTACATGTTTCATTCTTATATTTGGTTTTAGATCGGCCAGTTTTGTGTAGCAAGACTTTGTGAAGATAGCACAAAATTTAAAAGGTACCAGTGCCTCTGGCTGTGGCCAGGTAACAAATTAAACTGACGTCAAAGGAGGTAATGTGTAAAAGGGGGAAATGACATCCATTGTAAACATGTTTGAACAAATGTCCAAGTTGCCTGATGCCTAAGAACAATATATGTGTGGTTCCGGTAGCTCGTACAACCCTACTGAAATGGCCCAACCCTGAATAGATTTTACGAAACATTAAAAAAAAAAAAAAGAGTTTCGAGTCACCCTAATAAAAGTTGACCAACCCTGGCTGAAATATTTATTGAGAAAGTGGTGGGCATGTGCTGTTATTTTGCAGTAAAGTCAACTCAAACACCGCATTTTATTTCAAATTATGTGGAGGGTTTACTTGGTCCTGGAAAACAGCATAGCGGCATATCCATGATTGCTTGGTTACTTTAAATTGCTTTATTTTCGCATGTATAAATTTTCACGTTTTTTTTGTATTTTTGACATTTCACTAAGTTTTAATTTCACTGTTTCCAACATAATTCCCATTCAAACAATGTGAAAATACTATTTCACTGTGTTTTTACTCTCATGGTTTTGTGCCTTTCACGGTTTTGTGCCATCAGCGAAATAAGCGAAAATAAGAACATAGCGAAATTAAAGCAATTTACAATAAACAGCATAACCTTGGTTGTTCGATGATTGTTATCGTGATAGTTCTCCAAGTTCCAGGTGTCTGTTCTGCGAGTTACCAGGCCAAACAGAGGTTAAAGTACTTTTAAAACACGACTAACAAGCTCAACTTTAATCTGCCTGCTCAGTTGTGTCTGAAGCAGTTATCATCGTTAGTTACAAATCCAAATGCGACATGATACATGTACCCATGTTGGAACCATTTGCCAAGAGCACCATTTTGAACATGGTGCAATGCATCATGGGACAGTCGCACAAGAATACATTTGATTTGGATATCAAAGTGAATTGACGCCACAGCATATATCATACCATTATTGATGCTCTAAAATATTTGTAAAATATGCACTTTTGGTTTCATATATTATAACCCCCCAAGATCGTCCCATTAACTATCCTGATTTACAGACCATTGGGTGTGGAATCCACAATTTTCAAAATGGCAGCCAAGCCTGTGTGTTAGTCCCAATTGGATATTTTGAAGAGGTGGTATCCAAAACATATGTACGATTAGTGTTAACGGGAAGTTAATTTGTCAAATGAATGTAATATACAATATATAATGGGACTTTTCCAGTATAAGCATTTCCTATAAATGCAAATACAACATCTAAATGTTAAGCAGTTGTTGGCGACAGGGGGCCCCAGAATGAGGATTTTGTATCAGACACCGGAGTTGTTCCCAGCCTATCAATTAAGTATCACCACTGGGCACAGCAGTCAAGAGCCCTGCTGAGGCAAAGATGGAGCTTAGTAGAGAAGGCTGCCCTGATAATGGATACAGGTCCGAAAGTACTGGAGGGTTTTTAAGTAAGTGGTAACAAGTCCAGAGTGTGGAGACGTATAGTTGAACAGTGTATGCTTGCTCCACCCCAAATTTTAGAGTGTAATATAAGTGTCCTATATCAAATGGCAGTGGTGGGTAAAAGTGCATCGTGCATGTTCAGTATATGTGTTTGTTTCATTCATTGAATGCCCAACCAGAAAGCCAGTGTAGAGTCCTTAATCCAGCTTAGAATTGAGGTCACGATGATCTTAACGCTGATGATATAATGACTGCTTATAGTTTGTCATCAGACCTAGTATAGGCATCATCTTGTGTAAGGCTCGTAAAGTTAGTGGATGCCAAATCATGTGGTGATTTCGCTGCCTGCAGTTAACTCGCATCTGAAGCCGGGCTCAGCAAACATAACACTGGTGTCACTCGATCAGCTGGAACTTTACTCAGTCATCTGGTGATGGCATCCATTTGTAGTACCAAGCAGTTGCTCCTAGTACGTTAGTATGGAGACACCCTTTACCCTCTTAGAGATCCTGGAGGTTGAGAATCTTACCTCCATCTCCAAAAATACCCCATGAGTATCAAATAGAATATTATCAAATAGAATATTTGTGAGGTCCTCCGTATTGATGATGGCGACACAGGCAACCCCAGTGATGCTGATACCCAACCAAGATAGGAGGAAACAGCTTGGTCTGTTTATCAGGCAATAGAACACTGAAGCAACACACCTGAAACGGAAACAAGATGATATGGGGGGGGGGGGGAAGAGGGTGCTGAGGCATTATATTGTTTGCTGTTGTAGAGAAATCCCCAGGAACAAGAGGTTGATGAGGTCGCTAGGTGGAGGTTAATTGATTTATCGTGGTAATGATACTACATTAATCTGGGCATCCAATCAAGCCTCCTGGTCTCCATGTGCCTCCCTGTGTTGATGTTTTCCTGCCATATTATTATATTATTACAGTGAAACCACATTTAAGATCACTGTTTTGCCACATAAATGTACTCTTGACAGGGCGGCGTTTTTGTCAAAGTTGGTAACAGTAGAAATATCGTTCCGACTTGAAAATGTGTCCCGGCGCCTGGTGCTGTCACCTGCACTGGTGTTTGTAGGCCAGAGGTTGGCCTGTACGTGTAATAAGATTACACCATCTCGGTGGGGGTCCATTGTTTTCTACCGTGCCACTACATGTATTTAAGTGGATAAACCAGGTGGAGTCCATCCACTGTGGACAGCAGCGTGCAGTCACTCTGCTGCTGAGACCTGCAGACACTACCTGCTGTACTCAGCAGTCAGAGCACTCTCTTAGGATGTGGCAAATTCGAGCACTCGACTGATGGAAATACCATGATGATATTGTGAAAAACTGAATTTTATGAAGTTTCCTAGTGGACCCAGCATCGCCTACTTTGTGTTGTGTGGCCGGCAGGGGGGATGCATATATTGAAAACAACTACGTGCCTGTATACCAGTACTCTTGCCTGCGTGTTGCATGAAGCGGGATGCAGACCCCGTGGACGTTGGAAAGTTTAAGGGTGTATGCAACAGCTTTAATACAGTTGATACAAGCTGAGAAAGTGACCTGTGGAGAAGTTGAAAACTTTGCCCCGATGTACACGGATACTGGAGAACACACGGATACTTTAAAGAGCGGACCGTTTAGTGGACCATACCAGCCTGCCAGAGTCGCATGCTCTATACCCAGTACAACATGGGGTAAACTTCAGCTGATTGGTGTTCCTGACTTGGCCTCATGAACGTGCTCCTCTTTCTGGCATGAATCATGTGTCATTCAAAGAGAAGATTACCACGCTTATATTATTAAAAGCAACGTGGACTGTTGTTTATCACAGTGAAAACAATAAACTTGACGATGTGGTTACCAGAACACTGAAACAGTCGTGGAAGGTCTTTCCACTGAGGTGTTTCCAAGAAACAACCAGAGACGTCATCACGTTTGTAAATTTCTGTGAAGCAATCATTGTAACATTGACACTTGGCCCAACATCAGCCTTTGCCTTGGTAACCTGTATGTTTCAGTGCTCTCCACGGCCACTCGCACGTCATCGTAGAAAACTTTAGACACCAAACATTTTAACATGAGTACCCACAGAAAGGGTGACCACACGTGAGCAGTTGGAGTACGAGATAATCGTGTTGTTGCGCGGTGTTGCTGGATCCTGGTTGTCCATGCAGCGTGGATCTCTAGGAACCGAATGCCATGTTTCATATTCTTCACCTGTTGCAGGTAGCCAAGGTAACTAGCTGTGTGTGACGGCACTTGTAAAGGGTCATGCACGTACCTCAGTATATGTTAACAACAGGGCCACACTGAAGGCTTGGTGTCACGGCTAGACATACAATGTACATGTATGTACATGTATTATCAAGTGGATTATTAGAACTATTACATGAAGTGGTGTGGAATGATGTGATCATGCATGGCAGTTTGTCGAAAACCGATTCAATCCCCACAATTACATCTGCTGCTAATTTTGCCTAGTGACCTACTTGGTCTGGTGCTCATTTAGCCCAAGTACTTGTATAGTCAAATACACTTTCAGCAACAAGTCAGAGTATCAAAAAATTAATTAGTTAACAATGCATTCTTTCCTACTTAATTGTCCTCCGCCACCAAAGGTGGTGTAGGGGGACATAGAAATGGGTATGTGGTGGTCAGTTCATCCGTTTATCCGTCCATTACATCCATTTGACTGTATTTTTTTATTACCTCTGCTGACCTACAGTCACAGAGCTTATATCATCACTCATGTCCATACTTCCATCATTGTGTCCGTCTGTCTGTAAACTTTTGGGTTGTGAGCGTGATAACTTCAAAAAGTGTTGATGTTAGCCCATTATAACTTTCAGGACTTACAGGGGATCTGAAAATCAAGGCCCCTTTCGATATTGGTGGCCCCACCTACAATATTAAGTGATATAGAGGTCAAAATGTGAAAATCTTGTGAACACTTTAGCATCTTTGATTTTTGGTGGATCTTCACCACATTTGGTGAGATTGTGCAGGAGGTCAAAGTCTAAATTACTGATACCAGTGCCGCCATCTATAATTTGACGGAAATTATAAGCCAAATTGTGTTTTAAGATATAAAATTCCATATTTGGAAAAGTAATTAGATTAGACTTGCCAAATGTATAGGATAGATAGACCATGTCCAATACTAGAATGTTATATAATAGAGTGACCTTGACATATTTTTGTGAGGTTACCATGCCTGTAAGTTGAAAAAAGTGATTTTGTGATGGCAGGGTGTAGCTTGGACATCAATGGCGAAGAGAATTGAGCCTCCAGATCAAAATTACACTTGGTTACATTATACATAAAACTGTTCTTGGTGACCTACTTTTTGAGTCACCGTGACCCAGTTATTATGGAGTTTGGCGCTTTTCCAAATTTATTGTTTTTCTTCAATAACTTGGAAGTTATTACCTGATTTGAACATACATGGAGAGCTGGATGTAGGACGCATCTTTTGAACATAACAATTTTTTAATCCGGGTTGAAGGTCAAGGGCAAATGGCCCGTTTAAATATGGGGTTCATCTCATGAATGCTCTGAACCCCACAATTTTTTAGATAGGCCGATATTACGTTTATAAGTTATAAAGCGTTTGAAAATTTTCATCAACCTCAGTGTTGGTGGTGCCACCTATAGTATTATGCCATATATAGGTCAAAATGGGAAAATCTTGTAACCGAGATACTGCCCATAGATTTAAGTCAGCCCAGAATAACTTTTAGGACCTACAGGGTGTATGAAAATCTAGATTCCTCGCAATATTGGTGGTGCCACCTACAATATTATGCAATATTGGGGTCAAAATGTGAAAATCTTGTGAACACTCTAGCATCTTTAATTTTTGGCAGATCTTCACCAAATTTATTGGGATTTGGGGGAAGTCAAAGTGTAACTTGCTAATGATACTAGTGGCGCCACCTATAATTTGACAAAAATTATGAGCCAAAATGTGATTTGAGATATAAAATTCCATATTTGGAAAAATAGTTGGATTAGACTTGCCAAATTTATATGATAGGTAGACCATATCCAATGCTAGAATGTCATGTAATATCAGTGACCTTTACCTATTTTTGTGAGGGCACCATGCCTGTAAAGTTAAAAGAGGTGATTTTATAATGTCAGGGGGTCGCTGGGACATCAATGGCAATGTCAGGACAGCACCAGGCCCATGTATTACATAATCTGGGTGACCTTGATCGTCTGTCCCAAGGTCGCTGAGGACATAAAATGAAGAACTCACTGATTGTTGTCTTGGCACATGCAAACAGTATCCATCACAGGAATTGGACAAATAGTGCATCCTATGATGGGCATGGGAGTGTGTTGTTTCATGTTGACCTTGACCTCTTTTCAATGTCACAGAGCTGCCAAACCGGACTTTGAGGCAAATGCCATCTGTACCTTATCATACATGCTTTGTATTAAAGGCATGCGCAGCATTGCTTGTGTGCTGACCAGAACTTTCATGTGTGGCATGGCTTGTATGTCAACCTTGACCTGTTTTCAACATCACGGATATCTCCGTCAGCCGTAAACTTATGCAACATTGACATCGATGGCATGTGCCATATGCCTTCATGTCACCAAACTGTAGGCATGTGGTGCTTTCATGTTACTTTGGCATGTGCAGCATGGCTCAATTTTTGACTTTTATACCATAGACTATCATTAAACAACTATTTTCCACTGAATTGGTGACCCACGGATGAAGTGTTGTAGTCTTAATGAAATACAGAGTGGTGGGGGACATAGATCCTTTGGATCGTCGTTCTATTTTTTCTTCTATTTTCCCTCTGGTTCTTGTTTTATTTTGCCAACATCTGTAGACATGAAATTTTGCCCTGGTCTTGAACTGGACAGTAAGGTTGCATAGCCCAAGGGTTTGTTTACTTCGAGCCCATGTTTGATGAAACCTACAATAAATTGATGAAAAGGGACTTTCAAATGGCTACAAAATTATCAAACAATGCAAGATATATTGATGACATTGCTTGTGTAAATGCACAAAATTTCAGTGAAATTGCTAAAGAAATTTACCCAAAAAATATCCCTTTGGAGGGTAACAATTAAGGTGGTTTCAGAGATGTGTTTTTGGACTTGGATATTCAGGTCACTAATGACAGGTTTTGTATTAAAGTCTATCACAAAATAGATGAGTTTAACTCAGAAGTAGTTAACTATCCTTTCCCGGGCAGTAATATTTCGGAAACTATTGGATACATTACGTGTTTGTGACAAATTTTGAGATTTGGTCGTATTTGTTCTAAACTTGAGGACTTTGCATCTAGAACCAAATTTATTTACAATAAACTTGAGTCAAGAGGATTCAAAGATGTACTTTTTATCAAATATTTCTACAAATTTTGCTGTAAATATCCAGAGATGGTTAGAAAGTTTCGCTTCAATAATTTCAGAGATTTTAGACTTAGCTGTTTTGCTACTTTATTTTATCTTTTGGCATCATTCTGTTTTAATATTCACTTTCAGACATTTTAAGCTTACAAGTTTTCTGTCAGGTTAAACCCTCGTGAGGCTATCGGTAGCAAGTGGCGGCCTACGACAGTTACAAGTTTGCCTAATTGTACTTAAAATCATGTTAAGAAAAATTATTTTCTGATAACATGTTTTTGACATAAATGCTGATGACTTTCATTCCTTCCTGACATGCCCAAATGTGCATTTACTCAATATTAAAAAAAAAGTTACTCAAAATTGACAGTATTTTCTCAGATGTCACAAACCTGATACATTGCGTTGAAACATTGACTCAGGGTTGGCAGTGAAATAGAGCTTAATTGTTTTGAGACTTTCAAAGTGAGGAGTAGGTGTCATCATGGAGTTCGTTTTTCATTTCTGGTGCTGGATGTCCATTGTTGCAGTACTTGTTAGGATTTCCCTTGTTTTGTGCAGGCGGTCTAGCTGCAACTGTTTATTTTACAGTCACTGGGACTGAATATAAAGCCCCAGTTTGTTTCTACTTCAGTTATACACTGGCAGGTAGTTTAAGTAGGATGAGCTATCCAGCTAGAAAGGGTACATACTGGTTCAGGGGTAAGTCAAATTGTTCGTATCTGAACCTGTACTATACTAATTTAGTAATTATGTTTTGTTTGACAGGTATTCTTCTTTCATAATGAAGCTCTGCATTTACAAGCAGAACTTCACGTATTTAGCTCATCCATCATTTGCCACGTGCATTTTTATTCATTATTGTGTGTTTTATGTGCATTACTAGTGCTTTGCTGAAGTTGGGCTGTATGTCACCTGACATAGGGCTGTTACAGAAAAATGGCGGTTCGACTTCCAAGTGTACTGGTGACTTGACATGCAAACATAAAAACAAAGTATAGACCCATATCTTTTGCATGGATTGCAAAGCAGGCCAAGCCTATATTAATCACTCTCCATGGCACAGATTGTGGCGTATACTTCCTACCTACATGTTTGGTGGAGGAAACCAAAGAACTTGGGGAAAACCACCGTGCACAGTCCGAGTGGTAGGAACACTTTCCACTTGCTTTCCCGGCCGTGAATCTAACCCGGGCTGCAGAGGTGAAAAGCGAGCATGTTGCAGCTTCGCCAACCATGCACCCCAGATTCAGTCACAAACATAAAAGGATGCAGGGCTGGAAGGCCCATTTTTCAGATTTTTATCATGATTTAAAGATCTATGTGAAACATACAAATTTAAGCATTAGTGTGTGAAGATAATTAAAGTTTTCAGTCGTTGGTAGTTAGACTCTCAAGATCACCACCGAAGTACAGTATGGCTAGAATTGTGACCATATCATAAACACGTGTTTGCCAAGGTATGGTCTGATACTACAGGTTGTTCCCAGTGTGATAGCATTCAGTATTCTGTGTTCAATGTACCAATTATGTTGGACCAAAGAACAGTTAATCCAGGGCTTAACGCCATTATCCTCTTACCTTGTCTGGGGGCCAAGCGTTGAGGTGAGTCAGGCCACAGGACTCGGATTTGTGCTTGGTTTCAAAAGTAGGGCTCCTTTATCCTGAACTTCAGTGTTGACTGCAACTAAGATTGAGCATACATGTATATGTACAGTGAAACCTTTCTATAATGAATGCCCGTGGGACTGGACAATAGTGCTCGGTATAGACAGGTGCTCAGTATTGGCAGGTTTGCTTATAATGAAAATATACCATTGGGACTGACAAAAAGTGTTCAGTATAAGGAGGTGTTCGGTTTATAGAGGTGTTGGGTAAGGGAGGTTTCATTGTACCTAAAATGAACTATTCTGAATTGTAATAAGGGTGCTGGATTCATGTTCCTTGTGACAAGACCTTTCATTCAAGTACCAGCGTGCCTGTAGTTTCAGAGAATACAAAAGTCCAGATCAGCAGCTCTCCTGGGCAAGCTTTGGGTGCAGTGTACCCCAAGCAGTCCAAGTGCCAAAATGTGGCACTGAGAGAGGTAACATGAAGTAAGCAAAACTCTCAGTTATGCATCTGCATATGTTTGAATGCAATAGTTCCACCTGTGTAAAGCCACCCATTTTGCCAGGTAAAAATATTACCATGTAGGATGTTTTGTTTTTTGCATGTGAACTACAGTTGTGTTTTAGTGGGGGGAGAAAATTGGAACAGGTATTCAGTGTAGAAACCAATTTTGTTGTTCTGGGGTTGGTCTGTTTTGGAGATGAAATCACCAGTTGCTTAATTAGCTTTGATATGACACATGCATATTAAATTCCCACCAAGACAGCTTGATCTGTCACCAGGCAACAGGGATAAGCATCTGCAGGTGGACTGATGGTTACACCAGCGGTGCACTAATGAACACTGATTGCAAATATGATCAATTAATGGTTTCAAACTGAGTGGGTATCTAGAGAAAATGATGTCTAAAAAAAAAAAGAAAAAATATTAGAAATGCAAGAGCAAAACTGTTGTTCTGTTTGATCCAGGAATCTGCCAGCAAATACACATACTTCTTTTTTTAACTATGCAGGCTATATTATGAGCCCCGCAGCTAATATGAATGTGTCATATTAAAGGTAGCAGAGGGGGGTAAAGGGGTTTTCCATACTTGTGTACTTGGCATTTTTATTTACCTTACTTGCATACTGGAAACCCCGTTTGTTTTCTGTACTTGATACCAGCCATTGTTTGTAAATTTTCTCATTTTCTGTACCTTGCCCCATGGGAACAATTATTTTTACTTGCATCACGTACTTGGACCTCCCTCCCACCCCCTTCCCTCTTTTATAGTTCTACTTGCCACAGATAAATAGCTCTGTTACTGTATATTTATTGAAAAAAAAAATGAATGAAAATCATTTTTCTTCTAAGCTTGGTCAAGCCTCTCATTTCTCTTTAGTGTCTTAAGTCCAATTTGCCAGCATTGGTGCAAGTGCTGGTGACCGCCAATAAACATTTGTGTAGTATTGATTATTGCTGGATCAAGGAGGCGTGTGGGTACCAGCTATCATATATGTGTTCATCTACCGGTGCCTGGGTTCACTTGATCAGGGCAGGTTGGCTGATAGAGCTGAATATATATTTTTTTTTTCACAGGAAACTAAATTAGTGGAAAACACTGTCCAGATTAAACACATTGTACAATTGTACAGTTTTTCTGTAGTTTGTTTTCTATTTCATTTCCCCACTTCCTTCCCAACACACCTCCAAGGCTCATGCTTGCCCAAGCATGCATGACAACTAGCACACAGGGTGTTTACTAATTACCATGACAAAACCGCCGAGTCCATAACCAGCGTATTCAAAGCCAGTGATCAATTTGGCGGGATTATATGAATTGTCAGGCAGGCACAGATGTGTACAGCCAGCGATGTGTCAATAGGTTGGTCGTGGAACCTCGTTACACGTACTTTTACCACTGACTGGAGCGGACTGAACCTCACAGAATGTCATTTAAGACGACAATTAGCTGGGAGTATTAAAGCTTTTACACGGCACTTCATGTTGAATAAGAGGGCAATCAAGTTACAATTTGGAGCACAGGTCATGAAGGTACAGAACACGAGGAGCCGCACATTACGACATGAGTACCACGCTGCCAATGACACTTGTAATAATGAAGTGACTGCCACCAACCCTCCTGTGGGATGCATGGGATAGTCAAAGGTCCAGGACACCGGGCAATCATAATAGTCGACACCTCCACTTGTTGATCCAGGGGTGAGTTGTCATCACGTGTAGCTGATAAGGACAACACCATGTTTAGTTGTCACCATGATGACAGTGGGTCATTCAGGTAGCAGTTAATCTGTTTCCATGGTAACAGCAAGATGGAGTACAGTACACTGCATTGGGAGTGGAGAGAATATGTATTCGTTATATTAGTTCTACTTGAGTAGTTTACCCTGCAGGTGGGTCACCTTGATTTAATAGCTATAATTACCATCAAATATTGGGTGGTAGTCAGTGTATGCCAGTATTTATGAAGTACAGGAGGGGCCCTGCAGGCTTTAAATCATAAAAGGTGAGAGCTGACAGCGATAGATATTGTTTTTATTTTTTATTTTTTATTTTTTTAATGTGTCTCATTGTTTTTCTGTGTTTGATGTTACTGCAGAATACACTTGCTCTTATTTATGTTTTGTCAAACATACAGATAGTCAGTTGTGTGCAAATTCTGTGGGTTATGTTGATCTAACAGCACCAGGTTGGAACAACCACTGGCAAGTGATCCTTTTGAGTATTGTTAGGGGAATAACCCCCATCAGATACCTCAGGAGATGCTCGTCATGTATTTAATTGTGTCTCAGGCAGGGGCAACCGACAAAGGGGATGCATTGACAGATATTTTGTCCAGCAGTTCAAACAAACGCTAATAGTTGCCTGTGATGGGTGGATTACGTTGTGTTAAGTGTCGGTGCAACATTGTACCAAAAGTGTGAGGATCAGAGGGAAGCCTGTTATTGTGTGTCATCCCCAGGAGGGTGTGGTAGGCACAATAAGCAAGGTGCTTGATGAGGCTGGTTTACTGTGCACCGTTATGTGCATGTGCTTACTTCACACTCTTTGAACAGTGCAGCCGGTCTCTGGCTGTTGATTTGTGGAGAGTCTGTTTTTCACATCTGTGTTGTGCGTCTAGTACAGAGGTGGGCTGGCTGGTGAAAGCTGCGTAAATGGGTGGCGTGAACAACTGTCATCATAACATACAAAATGTTGCCAACCTTAGAACCTCAGACAATCGAGATTTTAATTTAGCTTTACTTTTCTTTTGCATTTTAACATATTATCCCCCACAAATAAAGTAGGGGGGAGGATATATAAAAAAAGTATAGACCCATATATTCTACATGGATTGCGAAGCAGGCCAATTACAAGCCTATATTAATCACTCTCCGTGGTAGAGATGTTGGCGTATACTTTCCTACCCAATTATTTGGGTAGGAAAGTATGCACCAGTATATGGGGGGAGGCATACTGTTTTCAGCTTGTCTGACAGTCTGTCCTTAGGAAAATGCTTGCAAGGAGAATATCTCGTGATTCACAGGCCACATCATATACATAGGGTACGGGGTTGGTAGAGGGGTAACACGCTACCCTTTACCCTCGGTGGCCCGGGTTAGATTCATGGCCTGCTGAAGCAAGTGCAAGGAGTTCCTACCACCTGACTGTGCACAATGGCTTTCTCCAAGCCCTTCAGTTTCCTCCACCAAACAGTCAGGCAGGAATCAGGAATGTATATGCCAACATCTGTGCCATGGACAGTGATTTATACAGGCTCAGGCTTGGCCTACTTTGCAATCCATGTCAAAGATACGGGTCCATATCATACACACATCGTACTCACATGTACGTCAGTTTTACCTTGATGCTACATATATTTCTTGACCTGATGACACTTTGGTGACCTTGCTGTCATCTTCAAGGTCACAGGACCCATATGTGTGTGTAAAGTGGGGGATATCCACTCTGTTGGTGACAACTGTTCAGGTTGAACCAAATTTCCAAAATGCTTTTTCTTCAAATGAAGGAACCTCCAAGTGGGAGATGAGGAAATTTGTATCTGACACAGTGGGAAAAGACTAAGCTTAGTTTGTCTAGGTGACTGTTTATACCTGACTTAGCAGGTAAAGAATGAGGGTAAGTACCAAGGTGATCGTGTATATCTGACTTAGCAGCAAAAGACTGAGTCCTGTGTGTGCCTAGGCAATTGCTTATACCTGACTTAGCAGGAAAAGACTGAGTCCCAAGTTTGCCTAGGTGATTGTCAGTGTTGCCAACCCTCCCGAATTACCCGGGAGACTCCCGGAATTTTATGCCCAAAATTCTTGAGAAAGTGTGGATTTTTGACAATTTTGAGTCACCTCCCGGAAATTCATCAATATTTCCATTCTATATTTCATATTAATTTATCAATCTCCCTTAATTTTACTTTCTATCTCCCGGATTTTAAGTTTGGCAGGTTGGCAACACTGGATTGTGCATATCTAACTTAGCAGGAAAAGACTGAGTCCTAAGTTTTCCTAGTTGATTGTTTATACCTGACTGAGCAGGAAAAGACTGAGGCCAGTTTGCCTGGGTGATTGTTCTTATCTGACATGGTTCTCCGCTCTTTGATCTGCATATTTCAAAAGAAATTTTGACATGCCAAACTGTCCAGCCACATTTTCCATAAGGAATCAAAACAGTTATCTTGACACTTTGTTGTTTTGAATTTAGCCGCTTCCCAGCTATCACACAACCAGGTGATTGGTGTAGCCTACTTGGCCACCTGGAGTCACCAAGGGCTGTACACGTTTTATCATTATGATAGTAGGTGTCATCACAAACATTGTGTGACGGTACTTTGGGGATAAGATAATTTGGGGAGAAAAGATTAATGTGGTCAACCATTTACTGCCGATGTGTAGACTTTCTATTTTTGTTGTGCAGTCTATTTTGGTTGGATTTCGATCAGGAACATCTGTTTGAACTACGGAAAATGATATATTAGTTTTATTGTACGTACATGTGATGCATAGGTGAACACCTATGTGTGCGTCCACAAATCACAGCTGCCATTGTTTGAAATAATCAAACCTGTGTGCCATTTCTGATTTCAGGCCAGACTAACTGAGAAGCATAAAAAGACGATGGACCAACTAATAGAAGAACAGGCAAAGGAAACTGAAGAAACGAACAAGAAACATTCACAAGAACTCAATGACCTCAAAGCCTCTATGCAGAATGAAAGTGAAAGTACAATTCAGGAACTAAAAACAAATCATTCCAAAGAACTAGAAAGGTTAAACAATGACTTGGATGCTCTCAGGACTAAGAAAGAAGCTGAACTTGTACATATTAGTAGTGAAAGTGAAGAGGAGCGCCCCCTTGAGGAGGAAAGGCAAAGTGACGTGGCCAAGCTGCAGGAAGACCAAGGATCACGGCTGGCTCAGCAGCAAGAGGAGCTGGAGAAGATGAGGACAGAGCAACTGGAACAGGTGGAAAACCTGCGGATACAAATACAGGTAGGTCACTTAAAGTTGTGCGCCTCGTGGAATTTGTGTTTCCATTTCATGTTTCTTGTTTACAGTGTTGTCTGCAAAATTTTTCAAGATTGCAGGGCAGCTTTGATCTAAAAGGGCGCTTTTAAGCGTCACAATGACAATCAAAAGTGCACCCAAATGTAGCAGTCCAAAAAAACCCCAGGCGTTATTTTTGTCGCTCGTATGGAAATAGTTCTGAATTTGTATTTTACTTATACTCATGGTCAGTAGGTAGATTGATCAGTTATTTTCTCAAATAGTCTGAATTATATCGAATTTTTATGGCAAAAAAGTCATTCTGTATAGGTCCAAAATATGGGCAAATATAGGAGAAAAGTAAAGGGAGCCAAATAAAAAGGCAGTGAGCAGAGAAAAAGGGCAGGGTGTAAAACAAAAGGGTAGGGTAAATCTGCCATCTGTTTTAAACTACTGACAACACTGGTTTAACTAATCTCGTACTTCTATTTGGGTTTCTAACATGCGTACGGGGATTTGACTCAAAGACTGCGTATTCAGATTATTCTTACAGTGCATGGCAATGTCATGCTGCAGGGGCAGCTGTGGCATGATTTACCAGACCAAAGGTATCCCCCCAAAAGAAAAAAAAAAGAAATTGAAAAAAAAAAAGATTTTGGGCCCTTATCAGCATACATGTGCTGTGAGATAAGGCGGGAAGTGACTTGTCTGCGTTTATCCTAAAGCTGAAATTTTACAAAAAGGAAGTGCTGGATTGAAAATTTCTGAATGCTCTTAGCCAGCAGAATCCCAATCAGTGGCCATGGAATCAAGTCGAGGACTTGATTCCATACCATTCAATTGTGATTCTGGCTCTGTTTATGATGTTCCAGATAGTCCCTGAAGCTCCAGGATAGAGATGGTTTGCCACTATGTATCATTAAAGATATAGTGTATCCTGTCTTGTAAGACAACCCAAACGTATGGATGACCACATTATGGTCTCTCAAGACTGATGGTCTTGTAGAAGATAAAAATAACATGTAAAGTACTGAGTTAAGACCTTGAAAGGCATGTGGTCTCTTAGTGGAGCGATCTCTCAAGACCACTGTATATGAACTTTTCATGTACGTGGAAATCTGTATTGTACCAAATTGGCAGCTGGTATATGGGTTGTATCTCCAGAGGTTAGCGAGGAACGCATCACTCGTATCAGATGGTGGGGAGTTACATCAGGGCAAAGTTGTCTCATGTAGAGTGAAACTTCATCACAACGAAACATGGGCATCTGACATGTTCACATAACAACAAAAGTTTTAGGGGACCTGAAGTCAAATGTCTTTGTCATTTGACTCATTTGTCCGAGATCATAATTCGGACACCTTTTGCATGGATCACATGGTGTCATTATAAGAAGGTTTCACTGTATGATGTGGTCATAAGGGAATTGGCCAGCCTTGACCTTTGGTAGAAAATACTGATACGTTACAGCAACACATTGATTCCCTGATAGGAAATTTGTCTTTTGTACATTTGAAATGTGGATAGTTGTTTGCAGTAATCTGATGCAGGGGAAATATACCTTTCAACTGATCTCTGGGATTAAAATTTAAAAAAAAAAAAAAAATCCCCCCCCCCAGCAGTATGAGAAAGTGAGAAAGTCCAATGGATCTGTTTTGTAAGCAGAAATTGCTCCATTTTTATGTTGCATAATGAAATGAGACGCATCTTGTGTCTTTGCACACATCATGTTGTACAAGGCTGTTTCTATTGCATAACACCAGGAGGAGCTGCTGGCAGAGAATGTGAAGAGATTTGACAGTTTTACATCAGAGCTGGGCAGAACACATGAACTGGAAATGGAGCAACTCAGGGAGAATCTCACCAAGACATATGCAGGTAAGTTCATGTGGCGTGTGGGGGTGGAGGGAGGTGGGGCGACTTGGACATCCCATAAAAACTTGAAAACTTCAACTACGGGTCCTCTTAATAAGATGGTGGATCAAGAAATAAATCACACACACACACACACACACACACAAAAAGGGAGACATTACTTTTGTACTTTGATTGCAAAGAGGGAATTTAAAAGATTGCATTGGCAAAAATTGCCAAAGGAGTGTATATTTGACCAGGTGACATATACACATATCATTGAAGAGACTGATATGGCAATATATATACATCTCCAACCCCACCTTTATCATCTTTTGTTCAAATCACCTTAAAGCATCCAAATATAGCCTGCTGCAATGTTTCCACTGAAATTTCTTCCCAGAAGAAAACTACACAGACAAATGAGCCTCTTTGCGATAACATGTAAGAAGTCAACAGCTTACTTTGGCATGGAATACGTCCGGCCTATTCACACGAGGTAAAATGTTCAATCAGGGGAGGGGCAGGAGGAGAGAAACATGGGGCATGTACAGATAAGATATTTGTATGAAAATGAGTCCCGTCATTTTACACTTATTCAGTTACCAGTGGCATTGTTTTCTCTGTGTGAGGGTCAAGTCTTGTCTACAAAGCAGACCCTCAGCTGCCCAGTCCGGTGCTCTCCCCTGGCTGGAGTCCAATGTAAATTGCAATGTGCCTCTTCAGATTCCTCATCAAGGCAACCTTCCATTGAAGTACAATGTGCCTAGCTTAAGTATGCCTTTTGTGTCGTGTGGCTGGTCGTCTCCAACTGCGGCACGAGTGGCTGTATATTACATAAGATAATGGGCACTGTGATAGGTACTAGAGTAACAAGACAGTTGAAAATAACTGCGTGCTCTTAAAGGCTGGTGGCTCATGAAAAGATGATCAAATAGGTGGCAAATATAAGAACTGGTTATGTTAGTGCCTCAAACAGTATTCAGATATCTTGTTAGTGTCTACATAAATATGTATTTTACAGTATTTTTTGGGTCCACCCGGGGGTGGGGACAGCCCCTAATGTTTTTGTTTTATCTGTCTGTCTGTCTGTCCACCATTTCTTTGTGAACATGATATCCCAAAACCTTAGTAGCAATAAAAATCAAATTTGCCTCATTTGCACCCTGACATGGTTCTATTTTGGTGACCTTGACCTCATTCTCAAGGTAACTGGACCCATGTGTGTGCAAAGGTGAACCCATCAGTCACTGCTTTGTATTGAAGTGCTTCTAGTTTATAAATGAAATATGATTGTCAAGAATGCCAACAAAGTAGTGTGATAAACATGACGTGAAAAACGTGATTTCTATTACACATACAAATAAGAATATATTCAAAAAATATTTCAAGTTATCTGTTACAAAGGAGATATAAATAAGAAAAGTAGACCAAAGTGTCCTGTAAACATGGTAACTGCATGGTCTCTGAAGAACGTGGGCTACTAAAACCTGCAATAGTATGAAGTGGAAAGACAGATTTATAATTCAGCGTCAATACTGATCTCATACTGAATCTAGTGGTACAGAACTCAAGACCTTCGAAGACCTCCTGGGTGGGTAACTTGCCATATTCTTGTGGCTGCTTCAATAACCACCAATGCAGAGGGTACTTTTTATGCAATTACTGACTTGCTCACCCTGAACAGTGCCAAGGCACTTAATCGTTTCAATGGATGATTTCAATCTGGCCCATTGGAAATTGCACATTGGGCCATATACCCTTCAAAATGTGCAGCAAGAGGACAAAATGTAGTGCATCTTTTTATAAAATGTTGGCTTTAGAGGAAGAAAATTACGATCTAAGTCAGAAGATTACAGATCATGCAGACACTAAGATTTGAGAAGTGTGCTTGGTCCAGAGGTGGACTTGTCAGAGACCATGGGGGATTCATTCAACAGTGGAGGATCGTTGATTTCCTCAGCATTCCTAAAAGGACTATGTCTGCATTATACAGGTACATACATGTCTGCTGCCACTGTGTGAATTGTTTGCTATGGTTGTGGGACTTGTATGTGTTTTATTGGCCAAATTTGTATATAAGGTTGTGTAGTCATGCTAGTTTATGGTAATTATAAACTGAGTTTCAGATTCCAAGTCAGAAATTCAGTGATGTGTTAGGTAAAATTAATATAATGTATGCGTTAGGTGATTGTTGTTTAGTTCCATATGTGTCACTGTTTTGAAGCTGAAGTTCACTGAGAAAGCTGTTTTGCAAGGCAAATGTATAAAGTAAATAACCTCGAGGTTGTGTAATTTCTAAATTCTTGTTAGAAGTGCATTTAAATTCTTATCAGTGCAGTTGATACACATTTATAGAGTTGAAAAACCAATGAAAATAGTGCATGCTTCTAGCTTGAAAGGAGATAGTGTTGCTTTATTGACAAGAGAAGGATAGCTAAATACTGGCACATGTATGCAACAACGACAGTCACTGCCAATCCAGTTTGTCAGAGTGTACAAACTGTACATCATTTTGTATAAAATAACTGAAATAAATAAATTTTAAAATCAAACAAAAAAACAAACAAAACAAAAATATACAGAGTCTGTCAACTCTACACGTTGAATTTTGTTTGCAGAGCAAATCTCAAAATTAGAAGAACTCAAGGCCAAAACAAACAAAACAAAAATATACAGAGTCTGTCAACTCTACACATTGAATTTTGTTTGCAGAGCAAATCTCAAAATTAGAAGAGGAACTCAAGGCCAAAGACGAAGAAGTGCAGAGCAGCCTGAATGACCTGCAGGAGAAGCATGAGGCAGAAGTGGCCCAGCTGAGGACAGAGGCCACAGCCCGGCTGCAGGCAGAGACCGCCAGGGTCCACACAGGTGGGCGCATGTTTTGTAACAGGTCTTTGAGAGTCTGTTGATTTCAGTTTGGGCTTTCTGAGGCTGTTGTATTTTGTGTCTTTCATTCTGAAAATTCTGAACTCCAAACCACTACAATGGTAATTGCTTTCTTTATCTGCCTCCCACCCTCACGCCACCCCCCTTTTTGCGTTTGGGTGGGGGTTGGAGGGTGGGATAGGAGGGGCAGCCTGGGATGTTACTGCCCTCTTTAGCTGTCTGGCTAATTCAGTGGGCTCTTTTTTGCTGGTTCTTTGATGCTGGTCTGTAATCATCATGGTCATTGCCCTTCAAACATATTGCCATATGAATATGTAGCTTAAGAGGCAAATCTAGTTCATAAGGATGTGTGGATATTACTGTGTTCACATAAAATAGTCCTTCGTGTGCATCTCTTAATATAGTGGTGTCAGATGAGGTAAATGCTCATCTAATTAATAAATACAGTGATCCCCCTCTTGTAAGCCCCCTCCCCGCCCCCCAAAAAAGGCCACCCCTTTCTATTAAGGCAACTTCACCATGCATCAAGTATGGTATTTTCATTGTATTCTGCCCCTGACAAGAGGCCACCTCTGTAATAAGGGTTTAATTTGTTGAGAAAGAGAGGTCAATTTTCTTGCATCTTGTTTGTGGTAACTTTTTTTATGAGTGAATCTGTAGTTTATGTGGTCTTAGTGGCAGACCCAGTATATTGCAAAAGATCAAAGGATATTTTACTTTGTAACTTTTTAATAAGCTCAGTGGTAACACAGGCTCTTGGAAATAGCCCTCGTCTCCAACAAAACGTAGTGGCACATAAAAAATTGTGACTAAGTTCCTTATAGAGAATTAATACAATGTGATTTATAGATATGAAGTTTGATGAGACAATACAAATTTACATTTGCATGTACTTTGGTCATTATATGAATAAGAACACAGTGTGACAATGAGAAAAGTCACTCACATACGTAGTGTTAGTTTGTTAGTTCAAGCGTCTGTTGAAGTTTTACTTGAAGCAAACAAATATATATGTATAACATGTATATAGACAGATGATGAAATGAAAGACACTCATACGTCTTTGTATGGTAAAATCTTGTGGAGACATCAGCACTTGGCTGTTGTCTGTTGGTACAGGTGGCCGGTCACACTAGCCTGGTGGTTACACTTGTATGGTATGTGTTACAGAGGTGTCCTCCAGTCAGGAAGATGCCTTGCAGGCAGCAGCCATGGACACGGACCGTGTCAAGTCGGAGCTGGATGAGGCACACAGGCAGGAGCTGCAGGACTTGGAGGAGCGACTTCTCCAGCAGCACAACCAGCACCTGGACAAACTACGCAAGCAGATGGACAACGAAGCCCTGCAGAGCTTGGAGGCGCTGCGAGCTGAGCTGATGCAGGACCATCAGGTAGAGCTACGTTTTGTGCTTAGTCCCATTCCTCAGCACCCAGTTCTGTCATCAGAAAATTTAGTTAAGATGATGATGAAGTTTAGTTGCCCTGGAGGCATGCTGTAGTGATGGTGGATACTCGTGTCTGCTATCTATGTATACCAGATCGAAATATTTTGATTACTGGTCAGGACCTGGCACCCTGCACACAAGTCGTAACCCTGACTTGACCTGTTGCTGCAGGGTGTTTTTGGTGACTTGAAGGAAAAGTCTGACTTCTGTGCACTAAAGTCTGAGACTCCTTGGACTGTTGGCCTATTGCTGTAAATGCACATGTTTTTTTATTTGAAAATTTGTCCTTTTTTAGCTCTGCTGACCACAGGTCACAGAGCTTATGTGACCACTCATGTCTGTCCGTCAGTCCCTAAACTTTTGCTTGTTAGCACAATACCGTCCACAGTTTACACCTACAGTATTATGTAATATAGAGGTCAAAATGTGAAAATCTTGTGAACGCTCTAGCATCTTTAATTTTTGGCAGATTTTCACCAAATGTGGTAGGATTGTGGGGACGTCAAAGTCAAAGGTGCTAATGATACTAGTGGCGCCACCTATAATTTGAGTGAAATTATAAGCCAAAATGTGTTTTAAGATGTAAAATTCCATATTTGGAAAAGGAGTCAGATTAGAGTTGCCAAATTTATAGAATATATAGACCATAGCCAAAGGTAGAATGTTATATAATATCAGTGACCTTGACTTATTTTTGTGAGGTCACCATGCCTGTAAAGTTGAAAAGGTGATTTTGTAATGGTAGGGTGAAGCTTGGACATCAATGGCAAAGGGGATTGAGCCTCCAGATCAAAATTGCACTTGATTACATAATACATAAAACTGTACTTGGTGACCTGCTTTTTGGGTCACTGTGACCCAGTTATTATGGAGTTTGGCGTTTGTCTAAGTTTATTGCTTTTTTTGTCAATAACTCGAAAAGTTATTACCCCATTTGAACAAACAGACTACATATGGAAAGCTGGATGTTGGGTGCATATTTTGAAGGGTAACAATTTTTTTATCCGAGTTGAAGGTCAAGGTCAAATGGCCAGTTTGAATATAGGGGTCATCTCGTGAATGCTTTGTACCCCAAAATTTTTGAGATAGGCCCATATAACGTTTATAAGTTACGAAGTGCATAAAAGTTTTTGTCAACATTAATGTTGGTGGTGCCACCTATAGTATTATGTAATATACGGGTCAAATCGTGAAAATCATGTAACTGCAATACAGTCCACAGTTTTCAAGTTCCCCTAATATAACTTTCAGGAGCTATAGGGTGTATTAAAATCTAGGTTAATTTCGATATTGGTGGCGTCATATACAGTACATGTATTAGGCGATATAGGGGTCAAAATATGAAAATCTTGTGAACACTCTAGCATCTTAAATTTTTGGCAGATCTTTACCAAATATGGTGGGATTGTAGGGGAGGTCAAAGTCTAAGTTGCTAATGATGCTAGTAGCGCCACCTATAATTTGACAAAAATTATGAGCCAAGATGTGTTGTAAGATATAGAATTCCATATTTGGAAAAATAATTGGATTAGACTTGCCAGATTTATAGGATATATATAGACTGTGTCAAATGCTAGAATTTTATATGATATCAGTGACCTTGGCATATTTTTGTGAGGTCACCATGCCTGTAAAGTTAAAAGAGGTGATTTTGTAATGGCAGGGTGTAGCTTGGACATCAAAGGCAATGTCAGCACAGCACCAGTCCTATGGGCCTCTTGTATTACATAATCTGGGTGACCATGATCTTGTGCCCCAAGGTCACTGAGGACATAAAGTTAAGGACTAAGTCATTGTTGTCTTGGTAGTGAAAAAATGAACAAAACAACATGTCAGGTTAGACCATTTATTGAGAAACACCCGTCTGGAAGAACTATTCATGATGTCGGGAAACACTGTACTCTTTCAATGCCGTGTTTTTGGAGGTAATAGCTTTCCCCGGCATGCTTTGGGTTCATTGCACCCAGAGCAGGCCGAGGAAAGCTGTTGACCAGTAACCTGGACTGTTATATAGTATATAACTTTTGGCATGTTGGTACTAATTGCTTTGCTTGCTGTCCTTTGTGAACAAAACCAGAAAAAGCTATTGACTTGGACCGATCAGTTTTGCTAAAACTACCTTCGTTAAACCTGATATGTAAGTGTTTGTCTGAAACCTCTTTTCACGAGGCATTTCAATCTGGAACCAGCAAAATCATTTATGTAAGGAGGAATATACTCATGCTCCATAGGGAAAGTTTTAACCCTTTCACTGTCAAATTTTGGACCGAGTCAACAGCTTTTCTCGGGACACATTGGGCCCAATGCGCACAGAGAAAAGCTGTTGACTTAGGATATTGTCTGGAACTAGAAGCATGCTGGGACTTGAATGAAAGGTGTGTTTACGAGGAATATGAATCTGAGATCCCAATGACAATTCAGACTAGTTTGACTTTAGTAGATTGACTTCAGACGTGATTGGCATTGAAAGCGTTAAGATCTCAGTGTGACCCCTGGCTGGCTGGTGTGGTATGGTTGAACTTGACTGTGTGCCTGTTGCTGGTTTGGTGGCATGGCATAACACAGTCACTTGGTCACAGTCTGTAACATGTTCGCCTGTTGTTTGTTTCTTATTTCTAATTTGAATAATGTCAGACTTCAAGAAAAAAAAAAAAGCGACTCTTCATGCAAAACAGTATACGTTTATTCTCAAACTGTTTTCCTCAACCCTTTATCCCTTTAATTGGTGTCTTAGCTCTCAGTCACATGAGTAGTCACACTTGGCTGAATTATTAAAGCTATTCTACGTTCAAATGCAAAGACCTTGCATTCAAGTGCAAGCGTGCCTCGACTAACTCCACTGGTTCCACATAAAGCTGTTTACTAGTCTCTAAAATTGCATCTCAAAGGGTTAAGAGGAACAGTGTAACGTGCAGATGACAACGTTGTTTCAGAATTTGTTAAGTGTGCATATATTTTCTCAAACAGTAACGCTCGGTGAATCATGAAGGAGCTGCTCATTAGGACTTAACCCATTCCCCCTTAAACCGGCCAAAACTGGCTGGTCATCAAATGTCGTCTGCTTCAGTGTTTTCAACTAATTTCAAAAGTAATGAAAACAATTTGAGAATTTTAGACGAGTCCTGTCAAGACCACATGCAGAGGAAAGCTGTTGAGTCAGTCTTGATTCAAGGGGGAAAGGGGTAATTTCACATGGGCCCCAGATGATCACAGAGTCCAGGAACCAGGGAAAAGCAGTTGACTTACCAGGAGTGAAGGTCATTATGTGGCACTGACACCCTCTCCCCCCCCCCCCCCCCCCCCCCGTGCCAATTGAAAATAAAATAATTGTAGCCTGATATAGAAGTAGTTGCACGTTAAATTTGAAATAAGTGATGGGTGGCACCATTTCCATGCCTTTTTATCAATATGCAGGAAAGCCTGGGAATGACTATATATGTATTTGAACATTAGTACAGAGATTCCAGTAATCAGGTTGCAAGAAGACACTCGGTATGCATAAAGTATGATCCATTAGTTCTAATGGTAGCATGCACAGGAAGTTTGCTTTGTTTTGAAGTTTCAAGTTCAAATGACAAATTAAGAGGTGGATGCAAGTATTATTTTTCTGCTGGTCAGGGGTAATGTGGATATATGAGAACATGCAATGCCTGATACCTTGTGTTTAAAGCCATGCAAGATATCAACCACAGATTAAGCTTCATATATTTGCAGTTGCTAAACCCATGTATGTCTGAAACATCAATCATTATTGAAACCATTTTTCTGGTCAGAATAAGGTTTAGTCCACAGCTTTCATTGGCGCAGGTTGGGTCCCAGTCTAGAGGAGGGAAAGTTGGTGTCCTGTTGTGATTGGTTCTTGTATGATTCTCATTCAGACTGGTGTGAACTACAGAACATTTTAGGGATGGTTCAACAATATCATCATTTTTGAATTAGTACTTAGGGTACTAAATTTCATGACCCCCTCCCTCCCCCCAAATTAGTACTTTAAAAATGATGATTAAAAAAAAAAGTCATAGCAAAATTGCACAAAACAGGGCAAAAATTGACCATCATTTTCCATATTCTGTGAAAGTGTACAGACCCATCTAACCCCCTCCCCCCTTGCGTACTGTAAGTACTAATTCAAAAATGATGAAAATGTTGAACCATCCCTTAGCAAAGGATGTGGTTCATCATTTTTGCAAGACTACAGACAGTGTGGTGGTGGTTCGGGGGGTGGGGTGGGTGGGGGAGTGGGGGTTGGCATGGTGCTGTATACTGTTAACTGCTGTTAACAATATAACAGAATGATAAAGCAGTTACAAAATATGGATTTCCTGATGAAAACTGGAAAAAAAAATGGAAACGAGAAGAACCAAAAATAAGCCAGGTTTTTCAGGACTTTGCTCCTTTCATTGTGAGCTGAATTAGGAGGTCATTTTTAATTTGCAGCATGTACCATACTCTTTCTGGTGTAGGGAGGGGTTCAAGACAAAGAGACAGCCCAGCCCTTGGAAATGATGAAAATATTGAACTTTCCCTGAAACATTGCAAACAGGATTTTACATGTGGATAATTTCGGATGTGTAGGTCACCTAAGCGTTACATGTATAATATCTGGCTTTTAAAGTGCCTTTGAATTCCTTCGGTGATTGAAAAATATACTTTTTTCAAACAGTTTTGTTAATTTTTTGAAAGGAAAAGAAAGGTGCTACTGATCATACATTTTGTTTGATAGATATACTTGCTGGTCAGTTTGTGTAAATTTGCAGCTGTGTCCAATCTTAAGGCCTATATCACTCACAGATGTGTTCAGGCAGTCACAGACTGTGAAGGTATTAAGCATTCCGTACTTTTTGCAAAGCACCGGGTTTTGCTAGATTTTTTTAATCTTATTACCATCATGTGGACAGTCCTGTACTTGATGTAGCCATATGCTGTCTGCATGGGTGCCCAATACGCACAGCTCACTAAAGAGTACACGCATTTATAAACTGATCCCTGTCACCCATCATTGGTTCTTGCATTGTTCATTTTTAACGGGCACATTGTGGCCCCAGAACATGGATAACTATCCCAGCTGCTCATTTGTCAAGTGAGGCAATAAATTGATGACCCGTTAATCGTGGGAGGGTTGACCTAGTTTTGTCCCATGCTCGATTGTGTACGTTGGAGACAGTGAAATATCGAGGCCTCTTCATGTTGTATATATGGCGGAAGGGCTACAGATTGCAGACCTCTTGTCACATGAGGAATGGTTTAGGTGAAATAAGCCACGATGCATGCATACAGCATCACATAGTTCAGTAAGTGTACTGTGCCGTCAAAACAATAACAGCTCAGTTTGAAATAGTGTGGACGTTGTGGACAGTTGGTCCTGGCTATTGTATCAAAAACCACCACTGTGTTTTGATGGCAGCAAGATGAACTGCCTCACACAACATTCTTCTGTGTTGATCTCATGAGGACAGAGTTACCCTGTCTTTGCACATCGTTTTGTAGTGGGCATTGTGTCAATATTGAATGGAGCTTATGCAATAACAGCTCGACTCGGTGGCATGGGCAGACGGCCAGTGACAGGTTGGAGGTATGTGTTTTGCCGGCAGCTGGGCCCTGTGTCAACAGTACAAGCCCGTACAGGACAGGCGGCCGGCTCTCTGATCCCTTTCAATGTCACACAACACCTATCACCTCCTGGGTTACTAAGCTGCACAGTTGTACATGAAGTCACATTTTTCAAAATGTACTGGGTTGCGACTCAATGTAAAACAACTGTGCCAGTGTTTTTCTTTCAGGATCAATCAGTTAACTGAAAGTGTCAAGGTTGGACCACAACATATTGTATTTTCTCCCCTGATATGGGGTCCAGTGGTTAAAGTAACTTTCCCATAACCTGATAATATCCTCTGATAGTGTGCTTTTATTTGTTTCATGAAACAAGGGGGGCGGGGGGGTGGTAAGGGTTCTGACTTATCAGTGATGTGACTATGTCAGGTCAGGATTTGTGTTTATATTTGGTCTCAGGTTTTTCCATGAATAGATCTGTGAAGTACATGACCTTGTTGTGCCTTGGGCAACCTGTTGTGTCCAGACATACTTTGTTTTGTAGAAGGTTAACTGGTGCTTAAGCTGCAACACCATTGATAGGTGTAAAAAGTCCTATTTTGGATACTCCCACAGTCACATTGGCCATAAAGTCGTCTCGTTGTGTACGTTATATGGATCCTCTAGTTGAGTACCGGTACATCAAATTTTTACTGTGTAATAAAGTTGAAAATTTATCTCGTGTATATTAACTCTGTTTGGAAAAGTTATGTGCTCATATTATTTGGAAATATTGCTGAAAAATTCTAAAGTTTCCAATTAAAACAGCACGGGTTTGTACCTGAAAGTAGGGTTCATACTTTCGGTCTTTTCACTATGTGTTATATTATTCAGTTTTTGCAAGTACACATTGCATGCTTGATTTAAGCCAGGTCAAAGGCAACCACAATTCTTTGTGTAGTTTTTAACTCATTCCACCCTCATGACGCTTTTTCCCGCTCATATCTAAATGTCGTCTGCTAATTGTATTTTATTCAATTAGGGATTATTTTTCAAAATTTTGGATGAAACTTGCATGGAAGGTCATTCTAAATTATATGCCCATGGTCAACAGCTTTCCTTGGCGCGCTGTGGGCGCATTGCGCCCAGAGTGTGCCAAGGAAAGCTTTTGACTCTGTCTTCTATCAGGGTGGAATGAGTTAAATGAGACCAGCAACAAAAGATTCAGGATGCTTCACAACCCCCTATGCAAACTTGTGTTTCATTCTGTGGTACTTTGCTTGGGGAATTTGTCATTTACATATTTTAAACGTTCAACCCCAACATGTCAGAGTACAATTGACACAGAAGGGTCAAAGAGCTTTTCCAGGATGTGTTCATTTTGGGCAGTATGTAATGGCTATGTGTGAACCCTTTCCCTCCCCCTTTAACTGGCCAAAACCGGCTGGTGGCAAAATGTTGTCTACTTCAGTGTTTTCCACTAATTTCAACAATAATGAAAGACAATATGACTGAGAATTGTAGATGACACTTATCAAGATCACATGCCCCAGGTCAACAGCTTTCCTTGGCATGGGTTGGGCACTAAGTGCCCAACCCATGCCAAGGAAAGCTGTTGACTCAGTCTTAATTCAAAGGGGGAAAGGGTTAAAGGCTTGTTTGATTAGGGAAAAGGATCAGAGAAAAGATCAGGAACCGGAATCTCAATGTAGACAGCCACTGGGCTTGTTTTGATCTTTACTGTCCTTGTTCTGTTACAGTATCTTACTGTGTAAAATAATAATAATAAAAAAAAAAGATGACTGAAGTTGTAAAAAAGAGGAGTACATTTAATCTTATGTCATCAACGAAACTATGCTTTTATCTGTTAACAAAATGTCAAAATGTCCCTGCTCTAGTTGGCTGTTATCAGACGGCATAATGAGTTTGTCTCACAATAAGAGACAAACTGATACCCAAGAGATGCTTTCAACAACTGTGTACAAGTGTTGGGAATCATGATGAATGAATATGCAGCCATTATAAGCCGATCACTGTGATGTCACACAGAGCTGTTGATCCACTCTGATCGTTGAACAGGATTTCCTTCCTACTCTGTGGAAAAAAAAAAAGTTGTTTGTTTTGTTTTGTCCACGTATGTTTTAGAAAGGTCGCCATGGCTTTACTTAACTCATTCCATACCAAAACCACTGACTGAAGACTATTGGTACTTGAATGAAAGCTCTTTCCATGAAGAATTTAAACATACAATTGTCCTCTTAAAATCTACGTAAATATACGGAAAAATCAGGGACTCGTATGGAATGATATAACAGTCTTGTAGAGTGGAGCTTTACATTATTATCATTGAGTTCTTGACTTCTGTGACAGGACTGGGAATGGGCTAATAAGTCACCCCATGGATCTTTAACTTTTTCTTTCTTTTTTTTTTTTTTTTCATAAATTTTAATCTAATGAAAATAATTTGAATTAGTAGATGGAACCTACAGAATAATATTACTCGGGTTACTGGGTTTCTGTGGTACGGGTTGATTGTTTGGTACCCAAACCCAACCTGACCCAAAGAAAAGATGGTGACACAGTTCTACTCTGTCTGGGAAAGGGTTAAGAGAAGTGAGATTGTCCCATGGTAAATAAAAAATGTCTGGTGCAGCCAAGCCAGCATCGTGTTTCTTACAGACATCCTGGATAATATCTGTCTGCAAAATTTTGCTTTCTCAAATCACTTACAGTAATCCCTGTTCAGAGAGACCACTGCATAGAAGGGTGCACTGCCTACCTTTAAAGGTGATCTTTTCCCAGATGCTTTGCTGAGTACTTTTCATGTTATTTATACCTGGCTATGAGAGACTCGAGTCCCACGAGACCACATGATTGTCATTGGGCGTGGTCTTTTTGAGACAGGTTTCATTGTACCATCATGATCAAATGGTGTGATGTAAGGGACCTATAAAGTATGTGCAGCGATTACGTCGGTTATTGATTTGTCCGGTCCAGGGTAATAGGATTCCAAATGTGCATAGGTCTCTTGAATCAAGGGCTGTCATCTGCAGTCAGCACGAGAATACGCTATCGAGATGTATTTGTCAGGAACAATCTTGTTTTTACGCTAGGTGTGTGGCAAATGGCATGTGATCACCACAGCACCAGGATGATATATATATTTTTGGACACAAAGACACAAATACAATATATATATATATATATATATATATATATATATATATATATATATATATATATATATATACTGATGACACTTAGTCACCAGTCTCCATGTCATCTTCCAGTCAAGCTAATATATATACAGTGAAACCTTCCTCTACCGAACACCCTTGGGACCAGAAAAAAGTGTTCAGTATAGTGAGGTGTTTGGTATAGGGAGGTCTTGTAGCATTGAAAGTATATATTTGGGACAGATAAATCGTGTTCAGTATATGGAGGTGTTTGGTTAGAGAGGTTTTACTGTATATATATATATTTATATATATATATATATATATTTATATATATATATATATATATTTATATATGTGTGTGTGTGTGTGTGTGTGTGTGTGTGTGTGTGTGTGTGTGTGTGTGTGTGTGTGTGTGTGTGTGTGTGTGTGTGTGTGTGTGTGTGTGTGTGTGTGTGTGTGTGTGTGTGTGTGTGTGTGTGTGTGTGTGTGTGTGTGTGTGTGTGTGTGTGTGTGTGTGTGTGTGTGTGTGTGTGTGTGTGTGTATACATGTACATGTATATATATACTGATGACACTTAGTCACCAGTCTCCATGTCATCTTCCAGTCAAGCTAACATTTTCCTGCTCAAATGACCCAAAGTGCCTGGATGTTTTACCTAATTTTCTTGCTAATTAATGCTTTAAGTGCCAAATTTTGGACTGAGTCAACAGCTTTTCTCAGCGCGCACTGCCATGTGCCTAATGCGTGCCATGAAAAGCTGTTGACTTGGGATACTTTTTTGTGGAACTTTAAGCATGCTGGTACATTGTACCTGAATGAAAGGTCTTTTTTACGAGGAATAAGAAATCTGAGATCCTCATGATAATTCAGACTAGTTTGACTTTGGTAGATCGACTTCAGACGTGATTGGCACTGAAAGAGTTAATATACAATATTTTGACAAAGGAATGTGGAGACCTGTCATGATGGCAGGCCTCAGGTAAACAACTTTCCCCCCGACTGGGGCTGGGCACAAGGTAAACAGCCCATGTTTGAGGGAGCTGTTGCCCAGGAGAGATGTTGACCCAGTGTTACTGTAACAAGGACATACTTCAGTTGACCACCTGCCAGTAGGTCTTTCTTATTGTCAACGTCAACTCTCAATTTCAAGATTGAAGTTGAAATTGGAATTTGGAAATGTATGTGCCAATTGAATTCAGCTAAATGCTTTTGACAATTACCGGATCAAAATACATTTTACTTATATTCCAAAAGGTAATTAAAAAAAAATAGAGAAAAAAGAGTTTGCCTGCACAGTTTAAAATGTTAAACTGTGAAAAAAGAAAAGAAAAGAAAAGAAAAAAAACAGACACTTATATTATACATACATGTACTGGTATTTCATCTGTCTGGTTATGTCTTTAAATTTGTCTGCTGTGGAAGTTCAGTGCATGGATATAATCATTAGGGGTACATACTTGACAGGGTGACTCAACAGGAAATTTCAGAGGATGCAGCTTATATTCTTAGATTTTTAGTGTGAAAATCATGACTTGCTGCCAGCTTGATAGTTATCATACCTTTAGATAAATGCATGTGTGAAGCCTGCATTCATTGAAAAAGGAAGTGTAAAATTATAATATTTTAGTACTTAGTAATGTATTAGGAATGTGACCCAGTGCAGTCACACTGCTGTCATCGAATGTGTGACAGATAGTTTCATGAAATGCACCAACCAAAAAAAAAAAAAAAAAAAAAAAAAAAAAAAAAACCTGCTTGAGTCAGTTTACTGGAGGAGATATGACCAGGATTACCATTTTTAGTTTTTTTTTTTTTGTTTGTTTGTTATTTTTTTTTGGGGGGGGGATAAAACTTATGAATGATCAGTTAAAGGTGTCAATAAAATTGTACATGTAGGTATAATTATTTCTTAAGTTGTTGCCTTCAGCATCCTTAAATGCATTTAATTCAATTAAATAAGAGGCATTGCATGTGGACTTTTAGGGGATAATTTGTTATTCAACAGTCTATCTAGTTTAAGTAAGTTTTCCAATGGTTTGGTTTAAACATGTTTCATTCACAAAGAATACAATTTGGAAGGAGGGCACAGCTCTATAGCAATCCTTCTGGCTACAATATGTTACAGGTGTAGCTTTTGTTGGTTATTTCTCAAGAAAAGTATTTCTGTACTTTTTACGTGATGCTTTTAAAGTATGAAGTATAGCAAGTCAATTTTATATCGCTTGGCAGTGAGGCACAGGCAGGATGTGGGTCAGAGGTCGTTGGAGACAGGAAGTGACCTTTCCCCATTCACTAAGTTTCCTAGGTAACGGGTACAGGTGTACTAAACTTTCCTTTTGCAGTAAATTTGTGGATCATTTTCATGAAAATAAAAGTACATAATCTTCAACACACAAATAACAAATGCAAGGTAAAATCTTTCCCAAATCAGTGCAAAACATGTTTCTTTGTGTTTTTTGATTGGACCATTGTTATTTTCTGTGGCAAGTCATCAGAGTTTATGCCCAGTGACCTGTGACCTGATTGGGGGTCAAACTGTGACCGAGCATGCTCAGTTGAGATGGTGGGTTAGCGTATTGTTATTAGATATTAAGGTGTACTGGCATATCTTGTTCGTTTACCCTGTGAAGTGTCAAAAAAAAAAAAAAAAAAAAAAAAAAAATGGCATGGATCACAGATATTCCATGCTATATCATGTATGATTAATTTTATTGTCAACTAATGAAAAACAGTTTGGATGAGAATTTTAGCAGAGTCCTGTCAGAATTAAGAGCAGGCCCCAGGTCAACAGCTTTCCTTGGCACTGGCTGGGCACTGAGCAGGTTGGATGCTCGGATGTAGACATGAAGTCCCCAACCTGTGCCAAAGAGAGCCCTCAACTGAAGTATCAGCTCAGTGGGGGAAAGGGTTAACAAGGGAATGTGGGCAAATGGTGGTACGTGTATTGTGGCTGAGATCAAGACTTTACACAGTTATCAACTCTTGTCATGTAAATGTGACGTTACGTTGTCGGTAACTGTCTGCTTTGGTGTTGTCAGGCTGAGCTGAAGGAGCTGCGGCAGCGACTGGAGGAGCCGATGGCGGTTCAGAGTGACCCCAGCGTGGGGGGTGAGGCCGTGCTGGAACAGCTTCGACAGCAGCATGCAGCCGAGCTGGAGGAGAAACAGAAGGAGGTGGACAGCCTGACTCAACGGCTTGAGGAAGGGCAGAAAGTCGTCAGCCAGGTGTGTAGTCTGTTGGTTCTTGTGATTGTGCTAAATGTGATGTTGATGGTCATAATTAACTTACTATTATACAAACAAGAGCAACATTGCCACATCTTCTGTGCAATTCTGAATGAAAAAGGAAAAAAAAATACAAAAAAGGGGCACAACCCAATCTCTCCATGCTCCATAGCCAGTCTAATATATGGATAAACTAGACTCATGGTTCAAGAACAGTGGGGGAAAAACTGGAAGTCGCCTGTCTAGGGGAATGCAGAAGCTGTCTGGCTTTCTGACACAATGGTTTATGGCAATGTTGATAAATTCCAAAAGAAAAACATTGGAAAATGAAATGGGGAAAAATGTTGTAAAAATACCTTTACCCTGTTGCTGTAGCTTAGAGGACTGAGGCAACAGCTTTCCATGGCTGCAGATGTGATTTTAGTTCAACCCAAGGCAAAAAAGTGTTGCTCTGGAGCATCCAGCCCTGATAGATCCCATCTACATTTCCCATTCAAAATGTTTTCCGTTAATTAGAAAGTAAAAACAGTAAAGCAGACAACATTTGATTTTGTGGTGTTTTTTTTTGAGTGGCAAAAGGTTGAGTGGTGGTACATGTAACTGTATTTTTTTTTCTGGTTACAGCTGCGGGATCAGATATCAAGTCTGGAGACCAGGCTTGTGGAACAGAGGGAGGAGTTCGACCAGATCCTGTCACGGCGCGAGCGGGAGCATGACGAGGGAAACAACCTGGTGTCCATGCTGCGAACTGACCTGGACAGACTGACTGCAGAAAGGTTTGTTTACCTGTCACCTTGTAAACGGGCAGTATGTGTCCATGTATCTGGGTACACAGTGACACCATGGTGTTGATACAGCAAACTCAAAATGCAAGACATGCATATTAATTTCCCTCCAAATTTTCTGACCCCTGGTGACAACTCTCGGCCATGATACAGGTGTATTCATGGATGCACCAGGATGTGGCTGACATTGGTAGAGATGATAAAGAATACTTATTGCCAACAGATGGTTATTACCCCATCAGCCTTGTCAGCAAAGGGATTATTGTCATCATGTGTGTGTGTCCGTCCATCTGTCCGTTACCCTTGCTGATGTAATAACTTTTGAATAAATGTAGTTACTATTTTGAAACTTGTACTGTAGAAGCATCTCATTTGAAACCCGTAAAATGCTGATTTAAGATTGGGTCAACAGCTTTCCTCGTGGCACTTTGCGCGCATTGTGTTCAAAGTGCCACGAGGAAAGCTGTTGACTAAGGCTACTTTTTGCTTTAGACCAGGCTTGCTGGTATTTGAATGAAAGGTATCTTCATGAGGAATTTGAATCTTTTAACCATTATATGTTATACGGTAAATAAAAATGACTATACCAGTGATTAGCACTTTAAGGGTTTCAACTGGCCACCTCTCATGCCTGATACGTATGACACAGTGTGTTTTCTGAATACCTGACACAGCATGACTTACCTACAAGTGCTGTATGCTTGCAGGGACAGCACTCAGCAGACCAATGAGAGACTACTGCAAGTCTTGTCTGACACGGTTAAGACCAACCTGGGCACAGAGGAGAACATCAACAAAAGGCTGGCAGTGCTGGTGTCCGAGGGCATCAAGTCGTCCACCCCCACCCCACGCAGTCCCCCAGTGCTGCCGGACAGACCAGGAGTAGGTGAGTGACTGGCATTCAATTAATCCCCTTGAGTGCCAAACTTTGGACTGAGTCAACAGTTTTTCTCGGCATGCATTGGGCGCATTGCGCCCAATGCATGCCGAGAAACGCTGTTGACCTGGGATATTCTCTCTGGGAACCAGAGGCATGCTGGTGCTTGAATGAAAGGTCTATTTGCGAGGAATAAGAATCTGGGATCCTAGTGATGATTCAGACTTGGCTGACTTAAGTAGATTGACTTAAGACGTGATTGCACTGAAAGTGTTAATCGTCCCTGGTCAGTGTGAGATGGAGGCAACAAAATTCCTCGACACAGGGTACGCACTAAGTGCTCACCCAGCCAAACAATGGGTCTCATTTACAATTCTTTTTGCAAAGTGTTTTCTATCAATGAGAAATTTAAATAAAAACCTTGTTAAAAACAGATCAATGTTTGAAATCCAAATGTTCTCGTCAGCGTATTAGCTGGAAGGGGTTAAAAGTTCAGGAGAAATAGGATGATCCAACAAAGCGCAAGATTAACCCTTTCCCCTCTAAATTGGCCAAAAGAGGCTGGTACTCAAATGCCTGCTTCTATGTCTTTGATTTATTTAATCAGAAATGAAAAACAATTTGAATGCCAATTGTGGGTGAGACCTATCAAGATAACATTCCCTTGGTTAACAGCTTTCCTTGACACAACAAACAAAGCTGTTGACTCAGTCTTAAATCAAGGGGGAATGGTTAATGGGGGGGGGGATGTCAGTATTTGTGGAGGTACATTTGTTTGATTTGTCAAGGGGTGCAGGGTCAGAATAACAAGATTAATGTCCAAGGGAACAGCCAGATGACGCGAGTTTTTACACGATGCATCCTTGAATCATGTAAGATTCATTTCTGGTGCCATTATTATGTTATTTACCCTCACCCCGCCCCCACTGGAATGTTGGCAATGTTAATTTTATCTGCAGTGCATTCATTGTTAGATGGTCAACAACACCCTCTGGGTAGCGTGGGATCCACGGGTCAGGTTACGAGGTTACCAGGTTACTGAAAAGTACAACCAATCAGATGGCGTCCCTAATTTTTATATTATCATTCACTAGCAAATTTCTGTTATAACCTCATCATGAGGAACATAAGATGTCAGAAAATAACCTCATTTCTTCAGGTGTCCTTAAATAAGATATAAGACATCAATATTTGTGAAATATTTTGCAGTCTAGTCTGTCAATCCACACTTTACTGAACATACTCTACATGTTAGATACCAGGTTTTTAACTGCTGTCGTGGATACGTCTGGGTACGTCTTTTACATGTTATTATCACCAGTTTATCTACTTTTTCATTTTGACTTCCCCAGATGTGGCCCCTGCCAGGCCCGATGAAGGCCCCCATGAAACAAGCATCCAGTCTCTGGTTTCTGATGAAGGACTGGACTTATCACAGCGCATCAGTGAGAGTCTCTTTGCTGGACCTGACCTGGACGAGGACAGCGAAGAGATTATCCTGGGTAAGTTTGCCAGTGACATAGAGAAGCTGGCGCAAGATACGGGGTGACAGGAAGCAGAATTTTGAGGCTAGGTGTGGGGCTTGTTAAACTGATGTAGTGGAACAAAGCTAGTTTTGGTCAGGAGGTTCACTGAACAAAAACAAAGTATATAAAAGTATGTGAAGCCACATGGAAAGAACATTTGGTGCTGATATCATTTTTGGCTCGTAACTGGCATAGGGAATCTTTCGGAAAAATCTGTATGGTGCATTAAACTGTGAAAGAGTTCCATTCCAATGAATAGAAAAGAAACAATTCACCAGTATACCATCATACACTTCAGCTATCATACTACATTGTTGTATGTGTGCAATTGCATGCATCGGGAGAGGAAAAAAATGGTACATGTACAAGGTGCATCTGTTTTTGTTTGATTGTAACAGACGATTTCAGTCAACTTTCTCGAAATGAGAAATCTGTCATAAACTCGCTGGTTGTGAAGTGGTCCATATGTGCTGCATGTGCTGGGTTTGCAACAAAGAAAAGTTCAGAACTCCATTTGACCACTTCTCATGGCAGAGCAAAACTGCATATGGCCCACAGTTTCTTGTGTCGGCTTTCAGAGTTGATCTAACAATAACCACAGCATGAATGGGAATTGGGAAATTGAAAATATTAATGTATCGTGAGCTTTGCATCCAGATACATACCAACTCTTGACAAAGTATATCAGGGCAACTCTGCCAATGAAGAGTGCCACATTTTATAAACCTGGGCTTCTGCTGGCAACAAGTACTCTGCGCATGAGGGAATAAAGTGTGGGCTTATAGCGCTTTATTCCATTGCGCAACTGCCCTTGGCGCCATCGTGCTCGCATAAGTGGGTTTCGCCATTTACAGAATTGAGAGCAGATCCTCTTTTTTGAAGTTTGGCGTCGATCACAGTTGGCATTGAAAGAGTTAATACATCTTCATGTGTTTGACATAAAAACACAGATACAGTTTTCGACATGTAAACACAGATACAGTTGTCAACTCCATGAACACACGCATAAAGTAAATTCAGGTTTGAAGAGAGCTATATGTTTGCTGTGTTTTTCTTGAAATCTTTAACCGGTATGGACACAGAGGATAACGTTGAAGATATGCTTTAAAAATACGTGATTTGAGAATATGAAGCAAAGGCCCGGCAGCAAAAATAGTGTAAATAAGGAGAATTCATCCGACCAGTTTCAGCACTTGAGCATTGAAAAATGTGTGGTTGTGATGTTATCCCTATTCAGTGGCCAGTTTAGTGTACAAATTGAAAGTACGGTAGCACCTGTTGGTTTGACTGCATGCCACTGTGTTGGTTTCAGAGGACCAGACCTTGCATGACGGCCTGGGTATGAACATTGTGCAGTTTTTTCTTGATTTCACTTAATGGCACTAATGTTTTCAGTAATAACCCTTGACTGTTTGTACTTAGTCACTAGAGTGGCTCTGTTTGAACACAGAATGCAGTACAATTTGTGTGGTGGTCAAAGTGTCACAGTAGCAAGAGTACTATTTTAGAAACTATTCTGTCGGAATATATAGGTCTTCCAACATTTTAATGTGCATGTAACTCCGAACTACCAGCCACAGGTTTTGAAAGTGCCATACAAAACAATTACGGTACTGACACAAAATTTCTGTAGAATTCCTGAAACTAACTAATTGAAAGATTTGATCTTGTGTTTGGTAATAGAGACTTATGCAATGCCTGTAATTTAAGCCTTTCCCACTCAAATCGCCCCAAAACGCCTGGATGTAAATTGTCATCTCCATTAATGTTTTAACTTAATTTTCTTATTACAAGAAAACATTTTTGATGAGATTTGTATGTAAGACCATTCACGGTGGCACGCCACAGATCAAGAGCTTTCCTTAAGGCAGATTGGGCACATTGCAACCCACCCACGCCAAGGACAGCTGTTGAGTCGGCTGTAGTCTGACCAGGAATGGGTTAACTCACTGGGTACTGAGTCAACAACTTTCCTTGGCACATGGTGGGTCAGTGTACCGAAGAAAGCTGTTTCCTCAGCGTGTATCAATCTGAATGACAAAAAAAGGAACATGACAATATTTGTGACACTGGACACTTTCTGGTCCTCAGGGTTGAAACTGTAAGTTTCCTTGCGACTTTGAGACAGCCTTTACATGTAAAGCATTGGGAGCATATTTAACAGTTTATCAGTCATAGATTTTTGCAAAATTTTAGCGAAAGTTTTTGGCAACATTTTATTATACGGAAAGAACAAAACATGGCAAAATGTGTGCAGGGCGTATGTAGATTTGATGTAAAATTTCCTACAGCAACAGCTCTTGAAGGATCACCGATTTTCCTGGCATTCGTTCACTTTCATGCACCTGCAGGTATTGTTTAGAAAATGTGGAATCTCTTCTGTCCTGTTAATACATCTGTTTAACAAACACAAAATTAAATAAGCAGTTTCAGATTAGCGTGTATCCTGGCAAATTTAGATAGGCATGCCACAGTGTGAGTAGTGTGGAGTAGTTGAACTGATGTGTTTTTCCTTTGCTGAATATATCTCCAGTTAAGCAACAAAAGAAACTGCTGGAAACCCAAGCCACAGGTGAAACTTTGTAATGGGGTTTAAGTCTGTCTTATGGGTTAAGTTTCATGTAGGTGGAAGTTAAGTTACCCTGTTTTTTCCCCTGCTAAAGACCTGTATTTGCAATAAACCAAAATTTTAAATGCATGTCACTGGTGTGTCTCTTTGCTCTTACAGTTTGTGTTGTGTGGATTCTATGGTGTGAAAGTGTGTGTCTGCTAGATTTCTGTAGAAATAGACAACTAAAGTTTTTATCCCAGTGGGCCACTGTTTTTTTTTTTTTGCTTCAGGTATATTCTAGCAGCCCACTCTGGTGGTGTGTTTTGTGTTACGACACAGATCTGGTTAATGTGTTGGGCACCAGCTTAAATGTCTGTCATCTACTCTCTGGACCCCGGCTTGTCTCCATTGATACAGCTTTTCCCCTGTTCATGTCATTGTCTAATCACATGACATGTAAACTGCTATTTTCCTTCTGTTTTATTTATTTTTTTTTTATTGGCGAAGACACCACATAAGGTACAGTCCATTCAGAGCACATGTGTGCTGTGCACTGTTATAAGCTTTCCGGAAGAAAGTTCAGATGATGTCTGAGAAAAATTGACTTGTTTCATTTTCATTGTACAGTCCAAAATAATAAGTAGTCTTGGAACGTCATACATAGACGAGGCGAGCCATAAGTTTAGACTCTTTTTTTTTTTTTTTTTTGTGTCAAAAAAGAATAATGAACTCGACCTGTCTATTTCATATCATTGTGTTTGAAAATGCAAGACCTTGTCACAAGTCCAGTCAGTTCTGGTAAGCAGTTTTACGTCCTCAACAGATGCTGGGAACAGATTGCAGACTGCAGTGGAAAAATTACTGGACATGATCACTGACACAACACGACAACTACAGGAGGCGCAAGGCACGCAGCGGGAGATTCTAGCGGAGCTGTCTCAGAGGCGAGATGAGTCGCAGTCATCGGCACAAAAAGTCAAGGAGTTGGAACAGCAAGTGCACGATGAAAGTGAATCTCGGCAGTACCTGGCACTGGAACTGAACAAAGCCGAAGGTTTGTGGCTTTTCTTCTGCATGTTCCCTATAAAATTTAAAAAAAACCCTAGAATTTGCTTATTTTGAATTTTCTGATTTGGGGAAATACGTGTTCAAGATCTGTGTACCCCAAGACTGAGGTTGTAAAGTGGCATGATTGTGTCGTTCGTAATGCAGGGCTGGTGGAGGGCTACGCCAGTGAGAAACAACAGCTGGACACCAAAATAATGTCCCTGGAGGAGAAGAAAGAGGTGCTCATCGTAGAGTTGGAACGTGCACGGGCACGACTTCACGAACTGGAAGAAGCACAAGAGGACATGAAAGCACGGGAAGAGGAACTGGAACAACAGCGGAAAGTGTTGGAGGAAAGTAGCGGCCAGGAGCAGCAAGGTGAGGTTATCTTATTGTGGACTCGGTGTTAAAAATAGGTAGATGTTTGCCAGTAGTGTCTCATAGTGACTGATGTTTGGTTTGGTTTTGAAGCTTTTTTTGTGATGTTCTTAGTGTTTGCATGCAGGTTCCTCTTGGTGTCAGAAATATTTTCTGTTTATATTTTCTGCATATGAAAGACGGATGTTTTTTCACAAAAAAACTGGGCTGTAGAATCAAAGTAAAATTTCTGGCATTTCAAGGTACGGGGTCAGCTTTATGATAATCATTTATCACATATGAATGGACTTTGTACTAATTTGCTGCAGTGGAAGCCGTCTGTCTGGGTTTCTTTCTTGGGGGAAAGTACGCAATAATTTTTAAACTTTAAAATTGACTATTATATGTACCAGATCATTATAAGGCTAAGAAGTGAAGTAAACTGCATCTAATCCATATGTTAGCAGAGAAAAGTTAATGAAAGACTTTATCACTTAGATGTTTACTCTCAATGATAAAACAGTAGGAATGTTGTAGAAGAGAAATCAGGCGTGGAAACACAAAGTAGTTCTAGAAGACATGTATTTGCAGAAGATAAAGAGAAATTCTTCAGATATAATGCTGGGCATGCATGTTTCAGTCAGACTGTTATAGATGTACATTCATTGTGACTTCTGTCATGTAAACTGCATACAAGTAGTGGAAATATTTGCTGGGCAGAATGTTTGCTTTAGGTGCATGACAAGTGTAATGTAGTACTGCGTGTTGCATACGTGTAGTTTTGTTAGTTGCATGAGAAGTGTGTGAAAATGGTAGCATTATAATTGAGTAATAGTTCATGCAATGTAGACGTTGTGTTTGTCTAACGGCTGTGCTTATGATTTTTCTGTCCCTCTACACGGTTTGGTTTGCTGCCTTGTGACACTTGGTACTGCGTGTGTTTGCATACATTGATAGTTATCAAGAAAGCGCCCTCTATGGGCAACGATCACTCAAAGCCAGGTTTGTTGCCTAAATATAATCCAGTATTTATCAGCTTCTTGTCTTGCATGGAGGTAGCCTATCCCTTCTACCCCATTTTTTTTTTCATTAGTGATTACTTAATCAACAGATTTAAGTAGCAAAATTAGAATATTATATATCGTAATCAGTTTCTAATTTGAAATTGAATTTCAACTTTTAGTTTCTAACTTGATCAAGCAAAAGCTACCATAATAATGTTTATGGATGCATCTGGTGCATTAACTTTCAATTTTTCATCAGGTGTAGTTGTGCTGTTGATAAATTGTAGGAAGGAATAAAATCACAAAATAAAAATAAAGTTGCATCATTATACCTTAAAAATGAATATGTTGGCTTTTGTTTGAATTTTCATTATTCACTGGTAAAAGCGTTTTTTGTTTTTTTTTAATTGTGGGAATTTGGGATTTTACTGTTTTCTATTTTTCAATTTGTGCCTCCCAGCCTCTGGTAACTAGTCACTGGTTGTCTGATATACTAAATGTTGTCTACATATATATATATTCTGTTGAAATGGAAGGATGGTATCCAGTAATCTGTTGCTTGCAGGCCTTTGTGTCACCTCTCGACATAAATCACCTAAATTATGATTAACTAGCTAATTATGCAATGGTGATGGGGTCACTGATGATGTATCTGCAAATGCACTGGTCTATACTTGCATGCCCCCTTGTGACAAAGTTGCAAACTAATGGCAGTTTGAGCAAGTTGCATGGATGTTGTAGGAGCCTGCCCTGCATGCGTATGTTCAATAGACATTAGCAAACAAATGTATATATTTTAATTTCAGATTCACACTTCAACCTCTAACTTGCACCAATGAAAGTTGTTTTTTTTTTTAAATAGTACGAGTTTTTGTCTAATTGAGAAATCACCTTTTAGGTAAAATCCTGATGCACCTGGCCACCATCCTCCTTCCAGCTTTGTTACAAACCCATTCACGAACCTTTCTTCCCCGAAGTCAAGTTGCCCTCATGCACATTATGTTTAAAAATTGCCTGTTCAGCCTCTGTGTGTACTCACCTCAGTAATACTTCATCTTCATCTTCGTTATATAGCAAATGATAAAAAAAATTTTAAAAATCAGAGTTTTTTAGGAGCCCACCTGTGGATAATGAACGCAGGCTGCCCCTGATTTATGAGACAAACTCAGAAAATATATGTGAAATGGTTGATAGGATGAGACACATTTTCCAGTTGTTGCTAAGCTTTGTTTTAACCATTGCTTGCAACCAGCACTCCGTCTGTGTGTATAACTTGAATCAACGTCATGGTTTATAAGGTACCGTAGGTCATTTGAAAATAAAGCATAAGACTAACATGTTCATGTTTGTTATGTGAAAACATTTCATTCGTGTTGGGGAAGTAAACAAATAATCAAACATGACAGTAGCTATTTCGCTGGATCACATTGAAGCTTCGGTAAAGTTGTGCCCATTCCCCTGCTGATTAACGCCAGATTCTGTCATTATGAGGTCTGGGCACCTGCAAATTTCTATTCCAAAAATTATTTTTCATTGTGGTTAAGATGCTGTTGTTTTCATTGTTGCAACTTTGTTTAAAATGCTGTGTTGCAATTTTCAACACCCGTGTGGCATACATTCACGTGCACAAGCGTTAAGTCAGATTGGCCACTTCAGATCTGTGATGATGTATACACAGGTTCACATTGTCTTGCTACCGTGCAGCTTTTTTGTATGACTCTTATTTGGGCAGTGTTTGCATTACCGTGATCAAATATCACTTAAAACTTCCAGTGATGCTGCAAGTTTAACTTTTCATGTGGCATCAATGCCATAAACTGGCGAAACACCTTGTGTTGTAATTTTGATATTGTCAAGACAATAAATGGCGATTGATGGCTATATGTAGATAATTTTGAGATTGTCGAGACAATGTTTGAGTATTGATGGTTATATGTAGATAAGTGCTGGCACACGTACACATGAACAGCATTGTTTTTGGTCCTGTACAGGCAATAAAGATCGCTTAGGAGTGCAAGCTTTAACACGTAACATAATTTTTGTTTTTGCATTGCATCATTCTCATATTCCATTGTACTGGATGCATTACTTTAAGTCAGGTTAATGGTTGTAATCACATATTTAACAGAAGATTTAATGATGAATAAATAGATTTGCTTTAATTTATGTGACACGTTAGCCTACAATGACATGTCTCAGCATGTGTTTAAATTGGTCTCTTGCCACTCGGGCCCCAAAGCAATAAAAGTACACAGCAGACAAAAAGTAAAGAATGTGATTACACTGTTGAACTCTAGGACTCCTCCAGGAGAACACTCGCCTCAGTGAAGAGAAGCGAGATCTCCAGAAGCAGTTTGACAAGGAGAAGTCGGAGCAGAGTGGCCGTATACAAGTGCTGGAGCAGGCCGTAGAGGACCTGCACACCAGCTATGGCCAGAGCCTGGAAGAGAAGAAACTGGTGATAGAAGACCTGCATCGACAGGTGGAGGCCCTGGAGAAACAGCTCAAGTCACTGAAACAGTTCATGGACGTAAGTGCTCCATTTGGTCCTGGAAATTCACGTTGTTTTGCTGTGTTTTTGTTTTTTCACTCTTGCCTGTTTTGCTGACGGTACAAAATCATGAAAATAAAAACACAGTGAAATAGTTCTGAACATAGATTTTAATATGAACTATGTCCAAGGAGTGAAATTAAAACTGCAGTTAAATTAATGCATGGAATGGCAAAACTGCAAGTTTATATGTGTGAAAATAGTACATTTAGAGTAGTATGCAGGGAATACAATGTTGGTACATGGAAGGTTAACTTCTCCTGGGGGGGGGGGGGGGTTGTGCAGAATGTGCTAAATCTTTTAATCCTTTCCCCCTGGAATTAAGTCTGAATCAACATCTTTCCTTGGCATGGGATGGGCACTAACTGCTCAACCAATGCCAAGGAAAGTTGTTGACTTTGGGCATATTATCTTGATAGGTCCCATCTACAGTTCAGAGTTAAATTGTTTTTCATTCCTGTTGAAATAGTGGAATACACTTAAGCAGACGACATTTGACCACCAGCTGGTTTTGGCCAGTTTAAGAGGAAAGGGTTAATGTGCAGTCAGCATGGTCAGTGGGTAGCTACATGATTTGATGAAAATTGTAAATATGTGTGGTATTATTTTTGCTGGAGGTGATACCCATAAATGTTGACGGGCACTTTGCTCCCACAATAAAAATTAATTTGCATAATAAATTAAAATACATGCATATACATTTATTGTGGTGATGTTGAAAAAAAAGCCATTATCGTAATGAGGATTTATTTTTAGGTCCAAAATAGTGCTAATTTATGTTGTTACGATCAATTCCAAGAATAGTGTCCTTCAATGTATGTAAACATGCTTCAGTTTCATAAAAAGTTACAGGTGCATTTGAATGTATTTCAGACCAGTATCAGGTTTAACAAAACTACAGTGGAATCTCTTATTAAGGCCACATAAGGGAGTGAAAAATGTGGTCTTAATAGGAGAGTGATCTTAATGGAGGATATAATTTGATTAAGGATAAAAAAAAGGGAGTGTAAATTGGTGGTCTTAATATAGAAATGGTCTCTGTATGGAGGTGGTCTTAATTCGAGATTCGGTTGTATACCAATGCTTTTAATAGTGCTGTAACTTTTACGTGCGGGGGGCTCTTATAGTTTTACCCTTTCCTGGTCAACAGCTATCCTTGGCAACATTCTGTCCAACCGTTACTGAGGAAAGCTATTGACCTGGGGCATGCCATCGTGAAAATTCTCAATGACAATTCTCAGCAGAAGTGTTTTCTGTTTACATGAAGTTGAAATGAAAAGATAAAAGCAGACCTCAAGTTACATGGGGGGGGGTTGCTTATGGGTGGTTTGAGTGAGAAAGGGTTAAGGCAGTGATGTCCATAGTTCACTTGACATGTATGAAGGGCATGACTGACGGAGAGCTGGCTTGTTGCTTGTAGGAGCAGGCCCAGGAACGGGAGCAGGAGCGTGATGAGTTCCAGAAGGAGATGCAGAAGATGCAGGATGCCCTCAAGGACAAAGACAAACTGGAAAACGACCTCCACCGCCTCCAGAGAGAGGTAAGTCGCTTACAGTGTTCGGTTTTGCTGTGTCTTGGGGGGGGGGGGGGGGGAACAGAGAATGTAACTCAACAAAACGTGTCAAAAACTCTGGCTTTGAGAGACTTGCTTTTGTTGAAAGTGAACTTTTTGGAGTTCAGGGAACACATTTTGGATTTTGTTACAGTTGGTCTGTTTCACGCATCTTATGGTTGTTTCCACGTTGTTGATTTCAATGCGGCATGCTTCAGTTAACAGCACTGCATGCGTGCTTCAATATCACATGCACATAGAGACCAGTAAGCAGATTTGATATAGTAGCCACACAAAAAATTTCTCATTATTTGATTTCCTCGTTTCCACCAAAAAAAAAGTTGACATTTCAAGGTTGCAGCATAAAAGCAACCAAAATAAATTTAAAACGAACTGTTTGAAAAAACAAACTGTTTAAAAAAGCGTCGAGACTGAAAATGAGAACAATTCTAGTGCAGATTCTAGTGCAGAGATGTATACAAAATTATTCACAAAAGCACAGGAGTGCAGTAGACGCCTTCAAAATTTGTCTCCATGTGGGTCCTCCCCAGAAAAATTAAATTTGATTTAGAAATTTTTGTTTGATGTGATGTCATCCCGGTGTTGACTGTGACGGTGGCCGTATGTTCCAGCAGCAGCTCATTAATGATGCTGCCGATCAGTGGGAGGATGTAATGCAAGTGAATGAGTTTCAGAGAACTCAAATAAGCATGCTGCGTAAGGAGGTGGGTCGCGGATCAGACAGATCTGTTGTGTGATTGGTTGCCTTGCTACTTTGCTAACATACCCTTGAGTTTTCCCTGAAAAGAGAAGAGAGAGAGAAAAAAAAAGAACTTAATTACAATAACAGGGTTGGTAACCTAGCTTCTTGCATAACTTTTGCACATGTGACTGCTGCAAAAATATAAAATGAAAAAAAAAATGTTAGGAGAGTGACTGGTTATCCAGCTACTCTGCTAACAGACTCGCATAAGAATGACAGCGCTGTAGACTAGACAAACCTGCAGGGTGATTGGTTGTCCAGATGCTTTGCTAACTTGACACAAACGACAGGATCGCATACCAGACAAATGTGTATTGTGATTGGCTATTCCACTGCTAACATAACCATGGGTGATTGGGCCATGGGCAGGACAGATTCAGATTCAGATTTTTATTATTCCAACTTTAGGCCACGGGCCCAGAGTAATCATAATGTATACTATAAACTGAGAAAAATAACTGGTCATAGTGACTCACCGTGTAAGAGAATTTTGGAAGTTATTGCTTCTCTTAAATGCTTCATGACAAAAAGCTTGCTACATCTTTGATACCCTGGGCAGGACAAATCTTGGATCATGTAGTTGTTGCCCAGCTGGTTTTCTAAGATTGCCCAAGAGTATCACTTCTTTTGAAATCAGAGGAATTCATAATGTTTCTAACATGTGTTAATAAATTTTAAAATTAAGAATAAGGATTTTTGAAATAATTAATTGTATTTGTATAGATCTATGGCGTGTCTGGAGTGTCACTGGGGACGGACAGTAACAGTCAGTTCCAGTGCTGAGATACTTGAACTCTTTCACTGCCAATCACGACTAAAGTTGATCTACTTAAGTCAGACTAGTCTGAATTATCATTAGGATCCCAGATTAGTATACCTCATAAAAAGACCTTTCATTCAAGTACCAGTATGCCTATAGGTCCAGAGAGAATATCCCAGGTCAACAGCTTTTCTCAATGTGCATTGGGCACAATGCACGTAATGCACACAATGTGCCCAATGCATACTGCGAAAAGCTGTTGACTAAGTCCAAAATTTGATGCTGAAAGAGTTAATATGCTCTTTCCAGTACAATCAATGACCAAATAACTTGTGAACAACTTACAGAAGAAATTCAAACTAAAACATGTCACAAATTAAGGTGCAAAGCTGAAAGGGTGACACGCCGTTCAGCCCTTCAAGTTCGACAAAAAAGTCAAGTGACCTCTGTCTTGAGAGACTACATTCTGTGCATCTTCGTCCCCATGCTTACTTTTCCTGGCTGTCTTCATGTACAGTGTCACTGAGATTGGTAACCTCTGTGCATGTACATCAGACCTACCTGTGACTGCTCATGACTTTAATTTAGACACACAGGAGTTGTAAATTATACAAGATACCTGATTCAGAAGCTTAAAAAACATAAATGTATTTTTAATCTTGTATGAATTTTTGGACCCATACCTGCAATAGCTTGTCGTCATCAATCTTGACCCTTAAAGTGCTAATCACTGCTATTGTCGTTTTCTCATTATCGTTGAACATACGATGGTTAAAAGATTCAAATTCCTCATGAAGATGCCTTTCACTCAAATACCAGCAAGCCTAGTCTAAAGCAAAAAGTTTTCCTAGTCAACAGCTTTCCTCGGGACACTGAGTGCAAGTCTTAAATCAGCGCTTTAAGGGTCAATTTCATTCTCACAGGGGAAATGATAAGGAAACAAATACATGCATGACATGAGCTGTTTCTAGTTGAAGTGATGCAAAATTCAGCAGAAGATGGCCATGTGTCAATGAGTAAATCCCAAACAGGATAAACACAACAGGTTGATGATGTACAGACATGACTGGTACCATATGATATCCCAAGGCTATGCTAGTAAGCAATAGTTGTAGAACAGGAAGTATATGATTTGACAGTGTATGGCTAGACACCAGCTGTTGCACCATGTGTTTTATTTCCCAGTATTTACTTTAATCATATGTTGCTGTGAAAGACAACTCTTCCCTGAGGCTCATATAAAGCAGGTTTCACTGTACAGGCTACAGACTGCATGCTTTGTGTGCAACTCAGTGGCATAAGTCAGTATTGGTTGCCTTGTAATAACGGTACATGTCGGTGGTGGTACACTTGGGGTGAGTCAACCAAAGGCACTGAAATCAGGCTTTTTTTTTAAGTGACGCAGTCTGACGAAAAATCAAGTAAAAATCTTTACATTGCAAAAAGGAAAGGAAAAAATACAAGAATACTAATTAAGAAACAGATACGTCCTAGTCAAACCAGATGCTCATCCCAACATCATTGATAACATGAGTGAACTAGAAGGAAGATTTGCTACAAAGTAAATCAGTCTGTGCCTCTAAAATTTGCATAAATTAATATGCGACAACTTTTTGTTATGGTTCATTGGATGCACCTACATCACAAATCCCATAGGTAGAAGTTTGAATGGCATTTCTATCTGGAATGGTTTTGAAGATATTCAATATTTAAACGTTTGAAGTGCCCTTAATTAGCATAGACTAAAATTCTGTAATTTTTTGTTGTGGTTCATTGGATGTGCCTTCATCTCAAACCCACAAATAGAAGTTTGAATGGCATCTCTATCTATAATACTTTTGAAGATATTCAAGATTTAAAATTTCAAGTGCCCTTAATTTGCATAATTTCAAATAACTCAACCATCTTTGTAAAAAAGCATGACTTCATGTATGGATCTATCATCATACTAAGTTTGGAGATTCTAAGTGTGAGTGTCTGAGAAAATTGTCAGACCAAATTGCTGGTAAAGAAGAGTTAGAAGAATGGGAAGAAGAGAGAAAGAATTAAAAAAGAAGATTTGCTACTGAACAAATCTGTCCGTGTGGCCCCAAAATTTAAATAAAATTAAATGCTACAGCTTCTGTTTGTGGGTTTTTGGTGCACCTTTAGCACAAACCTAATCAGCATAAATTAAAATTCTAGTTTGTAGTTCATTGGATGCAGCTACAGTGCAAACCTACAAATTGAACTTGGAATGACATCTCTACATGTAATAGTGTTGAAGATATTCAACATTTAAACTTTTCAAGTGCTCCTAATTAGCATAAATTAAAATTCTACAACTTTGTTGGTGGCTCATTTGATGTGGTTACATCACAAATGTATAAATAGAAGTTGGAGGGGCACCTCTACCCAGAATAGTTATTAAGATACTCAACATTTAAACTTTCAAGTGATGCTTATTAGCAGAAATCAAAATTTTATAACTTTTACGTGTAGTTCATTGGCAGAAACCTGTAGATAGAAGTTAGAATGGCACCTCTACCTATAATAGTTTTAAAGATGTGTAACATTTAAACTTTTGAAGTACCCCTAATTAGCATAAATTAAAATTCTACAGCTTTTGTATGTGGTTCTTTGGATGCACCTACAGCACAAACCTACGAATTGAAGTCAAAAAGGCATTTCTAAGTATAATAATTTTAAAGATATTAAACATTTTAACTTTCCAAGTGCCCCTAATTTGCATAATTGTAAATGCACTCAACCATCTTTGTAAAAAGGTATGACTTTATGTATGGATCTATAATTTTTTTTTTTCGTGCCAAGTTTGGAGTTTCTTAGTGTACTAGTGTCTGAGAAAATTGTTGGACAAAATTGTTGGTAAAGAAGAAAAATTGGAAGAAGAAGAAAGAAATGAAGAAAGGCAACAAAAACAGAATGTCTGGTGTTGGCACACAGACATAATTAGTGCGAGAAGGATCTGTTATGGTAAAATGATTGGCCACTATCAACTGGAAAGGGCTGGAAATGCTGATCACAGAAGTGGCTATATTATATGCCATACATTATGATGTTTGTCTGCCATTGAAGGCACACAGGGATCTTTCTGAAACCAAAAACTGAATTTTCAATTACCCGGTTAAGCCCAAAGTGACATTTTCAGAATTAAATACCCAAAACAGACTACTGGATACAGTTACGTCAGCGAATTGATCTTGCAGTCATTTATCATAAAGGTTCATCTGATTCCCTTGACTGCATGTTCATTTGTAGAGGGAAGGACTGGCCATAATACCAGTTGCTCATATGTATAATTAATATCTAATTATGCAATTGAGATCTTGAAGGGCATTATGTAACTTTGGCACACCTGACCTCTCCAGAGATACTGATCATTGTGTTTGGTATGAACAGGTGTGGTCAAGTATGGAATAGTTAACAACCTCCTGCCTGGTTTAATACCTGCCGCTTTTAGCTCTGATTTGATATTGGGCGCTAGCGCCTTGATGGCTTACTTGAAGACTTGGAAGAGTCAGAAGGCCTGGGGGGGGGGGGGGGGGGGGGTCTGCTCAGCAGGCAAGGGCACAAGCAGAGCCAAATGAAAAGCAATTCTGCATCCTGGCTTTTTGGTAAACTACAGTTTCATTTTATTCGTGGGAGTTTGAAGAATGACAACCGTCTTAATGTAAGACTTTGCTACAAAACTCAGTGCATATTAGAAGATCACTATTAGTCTTTCTGTCTGTTTTTCTTTTCTTTTTTATAGCTTTTCATAGTTTTGTTAGCCAGATTCCTCTGTATATGTAGGTATGTATGTGGCCCGTTATCCAATCTTAACCAGGCAATGTTTATAATAGGGATTTTTCTGTGTAAAGCAAATAACAACACAATATTACATAAAGCTGGTAATCTGCTGGACCTCAAGTTACAGTCTTATTAATAGTTATATATGCAGTACATATTTTAGACACCAGGTTTTTGGCTCAGAGTGGACCAGTGGATGAGTCCATTTTGCTGACTTCAATGTCGTTGTGAAAACGACAATACTATGGACGCGAAACTTGTTTCATTCTGATTGTGTTTTTTCCCCCCAGTATATTTATCTAGGATTAATATGAAAATTGTGTTGTCCAGTTCCTCTCAAGCAGGGCCTGTAATCTAGTGGGAACATGCCCAGCAGAAACAGCAGTGTTTGCATTGCCTAGAAAGTTATGCTATTAAAGCCGCGATGTCACAGGCAACTGCAGCACAAGCGGTCAATGTGTTGGGCAGTGCACAGAGCTCCATGGATTGTCAAAGATCCAGGGGCAGTGCAGAAACCACTTACTGCCAAAGCCTTGACCACCGCAGCATGAAATCAGTTGTAAATACCGGATGTTCCCCAGTTCAACCCAGCCTTCAAAAGAGCCCTCCGTCATGCCATAAGGAAGTAATTAAGAATGTCATTACAGCAGTGTATCAGTCATGTATAATAGATTACAGCAACACAACATGTGGCACAGGACAGCTTCACTTTATCCCTGAGAGCCGTGGTCTCACCTTTGACCTCTACATGTTTATCCTAATTAGTTTACCCATTGTGAGAAGGGGAATGTTTCAGATGAGGGTACAGGATGGAGGGAATATTGGAGCCTGTTGAGGCAGGTATTATTGTTGTAAGTGGATTAGTTATGCACAACCCCGCTTGTATGCATTATGCACAATGTGTGGAGTCACGCCAGGCTCCGGGCATCGGGGCATAGAATACTCTCCATACCATGTATGGTTAAACAAGCATGCAGGTGTAAGCTTACATTTTAATTGGAATTTTTCTCAGAGGATTGTTTTCAAAACAGCTTAAATGTGCAAAGTAGAAAGTACAGAACTTCCTGGAACACTTGCTTTAAAATTTCACAAAAGAGAGTTAGCTACCTGTTGATCTCAGACATAATTACATTCATGATGATGCAATGTCAGTGAGGGACAAGGCGGCTTGTACCTGCCCTTTGGATAATCTAAAAGCGGCCTGTAAGCAACCGCTACTGGTCCAGGCCCTCTTCGTATTGCATTCCTTGAACCAAGCAGAACTAAATAGGTGTAAAGGGCCAAAGAAAGTGATTAAGAGAATGGAGATCTGAAGGATGTGTTGATATGGAGGCTACATTTATTAGTAAAAACCACAATGGGGCCGTGGCTGTCAATGGACTGTTGCAGGTACAAGTTTTTATTGTTGCATGATATAATTTATCAAAGGTTAAGACAGCAACTTTGAATTACCCACCTGTATAAAACAATGTACAGTGAAACCTGTCTACGAGACCTGTGTGATAAATCTCCATACGGGCTGACGGGGTTCGTATATAAGTGGAAAACCGGTGAAAAAGCTGGAAAACAGATCTTTACTTTCCTGGCTTTGAATACCCTGGAAAATAGTGATTTTGTCTTCAAAACCCTTGGAAAACAAACAACTTTTATGAAAAGAAAAAATAAATGTTTACTTTTAAGATTCAAATAACATTCTGCTTGCTTGTCTGCCTTGGCAAGTTTCAGTGCATGTTGTTTAGAACATGGCCTCACTCGCCTGTGAAGAATGATAAGCGAGTGGCATTCTATGAGTTAAACTTAAATTCAGCATTTGTTTGGGCTCATTAAAATGCTTTCCCAGTCTCTGGATTATGATATGTTTTCAATTAAAAGATCGCCACTTCAAATTTGGGGTCTATCTGAACAGGTTTTATTGACCAGTGTACAATTAAATGAGAACTTATGCACAGTAAGATCTTGGTAGCTGGGAAAATCTGGTGTGAAAAGTGCCTGAAAAGTCCTTGAAATTCGACTCCCTTCAACTGTAAGAACCCTGAGTAGGATGGCCGTTCAACGAGTAACAAGTGGAGGGGACAGACAGATTGCTGACAAGCACAGTGTTGTTGTGTTCTCTCATAGCGACATAAACTCCTAAGTGGTCTTTTCAATGATGGATGTGGTGAAGTGATGTGCTCTAACAAACTTACCGTCACAATCGTAGTTGTTATTGGTTGCAATTTCACCCACTTGTTCCCTTTGTATATTTTCACAATGTTGGTCACCGTTCCCACAGTACTTGCATGCATCAAGGTGTTTCTCTGCCCATGTAATCTAATTGTATTTAGGTATATGTCTGGTGATATCTGTGTGTGTACCTGTGTAGAGCTAATAAACCCAACGTAACTGAGTTGCTTTTTGTTAAATAAGTTGTGCTAGTTAGCATATATGATTTTTTTCCTAATTCGTTTTGATGTTGTTGAAATAGCAACTTAGAGTATATAAATAGCAGGTTCTGTCTGTGCCCTGATATGTTTATTACTTTGTGGAATATATAGTGAAACATCATTTAAGAACATTGTTTATTTAATTTTTGTATGATTTCAAATGAGAGGAGTGGTAGAGTCCATTTTGGTAGGTAAAAGGATAGAAATTGAAGATCCGTATAAAGACCTGGTCTCAAGCAACAGGTTTGACTGTAATGCTGTAATTGAAGTTTTATTAGCACCTGAATGGAATAGCATGTGTAAGGTACTGACCCTTAACGTGGTGCATTGACTTGGTCTTAGACTGGTATGTAAATCTCTGGTGTATTACACGACTTGATAAGTATACTCCATATGAGTTCGTCCCAGCCTGTGCCATATATTTAAGACCCCAGGTTAATAAACTTTCACTTGTCACTGATATGACAGTATAATTGTTGTCATAATTTGAATTATGTAATTATGTGATTTATCAACTGTATGAACACCTTGAAAACTTAATGATAACATGTGTGAAGTGCAGAAGGGAATTGGAAACCCATGAGAAAAAAAAAAGTTACAATCGAATGAAAAACGTGCCAGTTCATTTGGACGCGTCGACAAAAATACTTAATACTTTGCGGAACTAGCCACTTTAAAATGACTTTTGCGTTTTGACTGATAAACGGAGTGTTAAGGGAGGTAGAGAGTTGAGTGGAGGTGAGTGGCGGAGCGAGAGCCATGGGAGCCAAGGCTGCAGTGGGAGTAGAAAAGTAGGTGAGAGTGTGCAGACCACGCCCCGCAGCAGAGTGGCCTCAGGCTGGTCAGACCTGCTGCTGTACATACACAGCTTGCCCTATCGCCAGTGCTTCAGTTACACCCGCAGGCCTGCCATTTCAATGTACAGATAATGTTCACGTATATTCTTGAGTATGATAAATCAGATATTAATGTTAAAACACAAATGCATGTTTATGCGATGTCTGCATGCCAAGTAAGTTGTTTGTGTTGATTGTTTACATATCAATCATATGTATAGCCCAAAATGCTTAGTTTCATTTTATAGGTCACAAAATTTTTGCATGTCATGACAGCTTGAATCAAATTATTACGTTTTAGTGAGCTGTTATTTCATATTAACTTTATAGTAGGACATTTCAGGGAAAAGGTGTAGCCATTTTTGTATACATGTGTGATGGATAAGACGGAAAATAATGTTGAGGTGAAGATACGAAGAAATAAAAAAAAAGAATTTAGGGAAATTTTTTTTTTGAATGAAATAGCTACAAGACATGGAAGACCAGCTTAAAGTACGAGTGGACTCGCTGAGTGAAGTGTCATTGAAGAAAGATCAGCTGGAGAAAGATGCACAAGTACAGGATGGGATAATACAAGAGTTGAGGGACACAGTGCGCCACCTAGAGGAAGAGCTGGAATCACGGGCCAAGGCTGAGCAAGCAGCCAATGAGGTAGGTTCGATAGGCAGGATGAAGTTGTCATTGGTCGCTATATAGGAGTCGTCAGAAAATGAAAACAGATACTACAAGAAAACATCTTAAATCATTGAGAAAATGTGAATTTATATTGTATATAGTTTGCAACTTGAAGGATAGATGTACCTCTGCAGTGATAAAGTCTTAAAACTTGATTTTGTTTTCGAACAGCTTAAGTGGTATTAACAACAGTGAACTTGACAATAGTTTGCCTCCAAAGCATCCCCCCTATTGCGTTCACTGATGCGGGCGCTCACCGGAGCCTGCCGGTCATTGGCTGATTATTGTTTCCATTACACAATTATATTAATTAACATGATCAACATGATAACGTATCCCAGGCATTTCGGCCAATTAAGTCAGCCTTGCTTGCCAGTCAGTCAAGATTATGAATTATTAATGAGCTACGCACTGACCAATCAGGTCGTACTTCTGGTAGTGTGACTCAACGAAGCATGGTAGTGCACATTGCAAGGGGTAGCGCATGACTAAAAGGATTAAGGCTGACACTTCCTGCTCTGAATCAATGGCAATATGAACTATATAGCTGTCATTCATTCAGCTATCATAATTCTCATGTACATGTATTTCAAACTTTATTTCAAGCAGTCATAATTGATTTGAAGTGCATCGCAACTTGGAACACGCCAGGTTCTCTTTTTTGCATTGTAGTTGAACTAGTGGGCACCTTGCGCATGTGGTGCCGTCTACTACCGAGCCTTTGTTTTGCAAAAAAACAACTGAACGGTCGCAAAAATATTCTGAATACATGGCTTACTATCTTGACCTTAATCTGCATGCTCAGTGATGTCAAGTTCATTGTTAATTGTAAGAAATCAATTAAAATAAGTACGCTCCCGGTATATTGATGAAGTAAAATAAATAAGCGTCTTGGATCACGACTGGAAGGTGTACTTGGCATGTCTAAGGTCAATGTTCCATTCCAGTCTTCCGTGTCAAAAATGTGAAAGACAGTTGAGGCGAATTAAAAATGTCAGGCAAGAATAAGGCGATATGATACCAAATACAGGATCAGATTGGAATAAGAATGAAAAGTTCCACTGCACATTTTTGTAAATGATTTACCGCTAAGTTCTGTGAAAAATCTTGAATACACAACTCTGACAATTACACCATGCCTCACTTTTTCCGCAGCCACTTAATTACATGGATACAAATGTTGCCCAATTAGGGTCACTTCCCAGCAAGATATTGTGGATCCACACTGCTTGACTAGTTAGATCTGTGTGTACCATGGCACGCCAGGCAGCTTGCCTATCTGAAGAACGGGAGACCCGGAAACATATAGCGATCTAGGGGGATCGTAAGGAGGCAAGACAATAGTGAACCACCTTAGAATATGTCTGACATAAGGCAAAATGGTTACATGTACATGGAAAGTATGATATATTATGTTTCTGTAGTTTACAGACCACAACACTGAAGCACAGACTCTTTTTGATGTATAATTAAAGTGCACTCTTTTTGATTAATTAGAGAGCGGAGTCCGTGGAGAGAGAGCTGGCACAGAGACCAGAGCGCAAGGACGAGTCCTTTGAGGACCTCGGAGAGGGTCTTCGTGGAGAAGATCTGCATCGTGTTATCCAGGACCTGGAGTCGCAGCTAGAGACGCGGATGAGGTCAGAACAGCAAGCGGTACATAAGAGGAACGAACTAGAAGAGGAAATAAAGAAACAGCGCACTCTGGAGGAGGTGAGGGACTGCGACACTTTAGTTTGTCCCAAGAATGGACTATGTAGTAGTGTTGCATGCCATGGAAGTCTTCATAGTTGTAGTTTGTGGTGTTTTGGTGAATTACCTGGTGAGACACATGAGGCCCAGGCCGTAGAAAACAAAAAAATTCGTGTCGGATTATTTCTTTGTGTGATTGTGGAAACTAAGGAAATGAAACTATACATGTTTGTAGATATGCATGAGGAATATGACTGAGTGGGACTGTGGCTATGGAGTGTTCAGGCATGCTCTTACTAAGTTTATTCACACTAGTAGAATGGAGTACGATGCCCAGTTTTCAGCAACCCTGTGAGTGATAAAATATTTTAAACAGATGTCTGAGGTGGGATAAACTTGGTTATAGTCTTCCAAGAGGGTATTATGAATGCAGGTCCATGTGAAAGCTTTCATATGTGTGGTTCCATAATCCAGCAGTTGTAATGTCCTCTTTGACCCTGTTTTTCAAATGTCTTCCGAGTCATTAGAAACCAAATTTTTGAAACGTGAAAATCAGATCATAGTCACTCAATTGCAAACAAGGTTAGTAGGACCGTAAGCTCATTCACTTTGAAAACTGCAGCCCGTGAAGTGAAGATGGTCTGAAGCTTTTATCCAAGAACCAAAGTAACTGCTGTGTGGTACATTTCAATACTTGTATTTGTGATCTATTAGATACCAGAAATACAGTATGATGGATTAATCACAGGAAACTTCAAACAATGATCAGTGTTTCTGTTAGGAACTTTTTCAAAGGGTCCCTACCTGAAAGAGAGTCAATTTTTTTGCTGTCCTTTGCAAAATTAACAAAGAAAATATAGGAAGTTAGGATCCTTTGAATTTTGCGGAGGGGGTATTTCATGATATGAAAGGGTAATGTACCCGCATTTGGGGGTTATCGGAAACCTTGATGATCGAAATTGAATGGGGGAAACAAAAGCAGTTTAATCAACCGTCAGGAAGAATATCATCATGTAGCATCTGCCTGTCGTGGGTTTATTGTTTTTTATTACCCTTCGGCCTTATGAGGCCGACGGGTATTGTCATACCCGGCACCATCCGTCTGTCCGTCTGTCCCATGGTTTTACCACCATAACTTCAGAAATTTTTGAGACAGGACTTTCAAATTGCACATGATGGTACACTCCTATATGGCCTACTTTGTGTGCAAGCATAGTTGACCTTCACATAATTCCCAAGGTCACACAGTGGTCACATGTGCTAAGCAATGTTACCGCTCTAACTATTGAAAGCCTGCATCTAGCAATCTAAATTTTACACACAACAAGCTTCATAGAGTGATCTAGAAGCCTATTGAAAATTGAGGTCATAGCTTTATATTTGACGTACTTTTCGAGGTCAAAGGTCAAGTGCGCAATGGTGGTATTGGTATAAGTAAGGAAGTTATTAAGTCAGTTACATGAAATTTGATACACACATGTATGACAACCAAAGAATGTGTCATGAATCGAAAGTAGGTCAGTAGGTCAAGTATCTGGGTCACAGTGACCTATTCATTGAAATTTTGTTTACCACTATAACGTCAGAAATTTTTGAGACAGGACTTTTAAATTGCACATGATTGTAACTTCTATATGGCCTAGTTTCTGTGCAAGCATAGTTGACCTTGACATAATTCTCAAGGTCACACAGTGGTCACATGTGCTAAGTAATGTTTAAGCTGTAACTATTGAAAGCTTGCATCTAGCAATCTAAATCTTACACACAAGAAGCTTCATAGAGTGATCTAGAAGCCTGTTGAAAATCGAGGTCATAGCTTTATATTTGACGTAGTTTTAGAGGTCAAAGGCTAAGTGCACAATGGTGGTTTTGGTATAAGTAAGGAAGTTATTAAGTCAGTTACATGAAATTTGATACACACATGTATCACAACCAAAGAATGTGTCATGAATCGAAAGTAGGTCAGTAGGTCAAGTATTTGGGTCACAGTGACCTATTCATTGAAATTTTGTTTACCACTAAAACTACAGAAGCTTTTGAGACAGGACTTTGCATATGATAGTACACCACTGCAAGTATAATTGACCTTGATCTAATTTTCAAGGTCACACAGTGGTCACATGTTTGCTGAGTGACATTGTGCATCTAGAAATCTAAATCTTAAAACAAAAGAAGCAACATAGGGTGATCTAGAAGGCTATTGAAAGTCAAGGTTATACCTCTATATTTGACCTAATGTTTTTGAGGTCAAAGGTCAAGTGTACAATAGTAGTATTTGTGTAGGTAACTATACCTGATACTATGGGACATTATTCCTATTCACTTGCAGCAAAAGAGATTGAAAGCGGCCGAAGGGTACTGCGTTCTTTGAACGGTATTTTTAGATCATCAGTACTTCTGTTACACGTCAGTACAACATAAACCTGTGAATATTCTTGTTGACTTCACTTTAGGGGATTATCCTTGCATCTTGAAATATGATTTTATTGAAACAGCTTCAGTTGTATCCATGTGCTTTGCGGTGTTGTAAAGTCTGGGAAGTATTCATTTTTCGTCCTCTTGTTTTCTACTAAAACACTTTGCAAGTTTCTTTTTAATATAACTCAACAATTTTGAAAATGCAGACAGGTGCGGAAATTAATGCCGAGGCATACATGAGGCAGTGTTCAGTTAAGTGTCGTTGTCAAATCCAGATAACTGTACAGTCTTGTGCATTTTCCAGTAAACAATTTTGTACTTAAGTAACATTTTATACATTGTGTTTTTGTGCACATTTATTGATCGTCACGTAACCATTTAGTTTCCATGTGCAGAAATTTGCTAAAACTTTACTTTATTTGAGGTATTTATAATCATTAAAAAAAAAGAGTTGAGATTGCATCAGTGTTGTGTTTTTGTACTGATTTTGTTTAGGAACTGTGGCAAGAAGGAGAAATATCTCTTCGCGAGGTACACAGTACTAAAGCCGGAATGAGCTGCTCCATTTTGAGACTGCCCAAGAATGCATTATGCTTCTCTTTTATTTTTGCCATCTTTTTTTTTTAATCTATTTTTGCTCTATGAATAAAGAGTTATCGTTGATCTGGCATTAAAAAGCTTCTGCAAGTGAAACTGGCAATTCCATCCACTTTGCTCTGTTTACTCTTGGGTAGCCTCATTTTGGTCATGATGCTGCACTGTGGTGCCCTCTAGTGTTGTTGCATGTCAAATACACCTCACTTAAAATTCATGCACTCTGATTTGCACACATTTTTTTTTATTGTGTATTCATGTGATTCATTTGCCATGTTGCTAAGTTTTTGTATTAACATTGTACAGAAACCTTTAAAAAAGGAAAAAAATAATTTGATTGTGAATTCATCATAGTATTTTTACATCAGTGTTTCACGTCACCGAAAAAATGACTGTTTCCAACATGTAACAGAGTATGTTGTGTTCACCATTTACATACTGACCAGCAGATTTTGGAGGATTTAGTTACTGACATTGTTAATATGACAGTTGAAACCTTTAAAAATACTGCAGATAGAGTCCAATCACAAAACATTTGTCTTTTTCAGTAGACGCTAGTAATGCAGACGTTTTGAATAGAAATGTCCATTTGACAGACAACTCACTTAAAATAGATTCAAAGTTTTACAACTGACATGCAGATCAGAATAACATGCTACATGTTTTGTGGCCGTACTAGGTATAGTGCACATCCAACAAATAGAGTGTGTCATTGTGCGTTGTTACATTACAAGGTTGTATGATGGACTTAAAACCGGGGGTGAAGGGATCTTGAGCAGAAGTTGCCCAGATTTGCTTATTCTGCATTTCCAAGCACTGTGCATTTACTAGAGCCACGTTGATATGATTTCTGCTTTAAATCATCATTTGTACATTCTATGTTCTTGGCTTAGCTAATGATTTGCTATTGTCATTCTGTAAAGTAACGAGGGACATCTTGAATGTAGCTGTAATTGTAGGCTGCTTCAAGGGTTTTTGATAGTTAGGGAAATGGTTGAACCCTGAAAGTGCTAATCGTGGCTATAGCCGTTTTCTCATTACTGTTGAACATATAATGGTTAAAATATTCAAATTCCTCATAAAGATACCTTTGATTCAGATGCCAGCAGGTTTAGTCTAAAGCAAAAAGTAGTCTTAGTCAACAGTTTTCCTCGGGACGCTGCGCCTAATGTGCACAAAGTGTCCCAAGGAAAGCTGCTGACTCAGTCTTAAATCAGCACTTTAAGGGTTTATATGAGCTTTGGTTGTTCAGTTTCTCATGAATGTGTCTGCTACAAAAAAAAACTTGGTCAGGCACTGATTGTGTCATCTATTTGTCTTACTTATTTTGATGCCAAAGACAAGTCAAGCTTCCAGGCAATTTAGTGAATTGTTTTACCTACAGATAAAATACCGAATCCAAGAAAATGTTGACACAATGAAATGAAATACATCTGTAATTCTTTATTTGCTAGTTTCACGTGAATGTACGGAAATCTCGTTTCATCAAGAGGGAATTGTTGCCATGAAATCCTTAAAAGCTGACATATAAAGCTCATTTCTTTCACATATATATATATGTTAAACTCTAGAGCATGGTTATCTTGATCTGTCAAAAACAAAACAAAAAACAATAAGTATACTTCGCATGATGCATGCTGTTATGGGTAGCTGCTAATCTGTACATACTATTCATGTAAACTAATGTGTTTCCACAAAAAAAAAAAACAAATAAACAAACAAACAAAACGAAACAAAAGAGATCTGGTCAGAGCAAAATGACAGAAAAATAACAAGACATGTAAAATATGTGTAGTTTAAAAGGAATGTGTTGTAATACAGTGCATGTTTTTCAGCGTTATTCTTATATTCTTATACAAATATTACACAAGTATGTGTTGCTTGGCATAAATATATAATAAGTAGGTCACTGACTTCTAGCAGTAGACAGGCCAATTACATGCATGGAAGCAGCTGTTTCATGTATTTTTATTCTGTTGATTATATTAAAGAGCTAGGTAACACATTTTTTTTTTTTTCATCAAGCAACAACAATGTTTACAGCCTGGGCTGGAAATCTATGTCTGCAATGTGAAGGAATTTTAATATAAATGTTGGCAGTAGAGAATATTATCACACCACTACAACCACCTATTTGTAACCTCCTCCCCCCCCCCAAAAAAAAAGAGGAAAAAAAAGAAGGCCACTTAAATGTGCTGTAGTTAAACTGTTGTATGTGTTTTCAGGAGTTGGTACAGGACAAGGAAGCCCTGCAGCACCAGGTGTACGAACAACTGACGCAGATCGCTAGCCTCAAGTCCCAGGTGGAAGAGTTCAAGTTGGGAGTGGAGGAACGAAGCACGGAGGATGCACAGTCCCTGAGGGAGCAGCTAAAGATAGAGCGCGAGGCCTTGGAGAACAAGGAGAAGGAGGTAGTTAACTCTGTCCAGGTTACAATACTTGGTTAACAGCTGTCCTTGGCACGGATTGACTGCATTGTGCGCAACCATTGCCAGGGAAAGCTGTTGATCTGGGTATATTTTTGTAGATTGTGTCCACACTTATCATTTGAAGTGTTCTGTATAAAAAAGTGTAAGTCAAAATGTAGTCGCAGACAACCTTTTACATCTGAGGGATTTGAGTAGGAGAGTGAATATAAAGCTCAAAAGTCTTTGTGGTCCTCCATTTTGCTTCGTGTATGTAAACTGGAGTGATTTAAATTTTTGGACGAAAGGTCGCAATTTTTTGTCCACGTTTTGCCTTATCTTTACAAAGAATATATGACAAAGAACTATAGGTGGGACTAATAGTCTCACAGTGTACATGTATTTGTGATCAAGGGCAGGGGAGGGGCAGAGGGACTCCATTTCATTTCCATTTGAGGATCATTAAACATTGTGGCATAAAGAATTTGAAGTTGAGATGGAATTACTGATTTTAACAAGTATACCCCTCGTAAAGCTTGTCACCACAGATTTAAGTAAAGAGCGAGGACCTATTGACAGGCATCTGATGTATGTACATGTGGTCATATAACTTTGATGTTAATATGGGTTTAGTTTGAATGTTAACAGCCAAACAACCATCGAAACAACTGGGTCTCTCCTAATAGAGTGTCAAGCGCCAAAGAATCTGTATTTTCAAATATTTGTCTAGCACTCATTCATACTCGTGTCTAGACAGAAGTATGGTTTCGTTTTGATGACCACCATGCCAACACAAGTCTGATTAGTGGTGTTGATTGGTTCCACAGACAAATGACCTGGTACAGCAGCTGGAACAGTTCCGTGAGCAGATTATGGACAAGGAGGAAGATCTGCAGCAGATGACGGCACAGTTGAAAATCAGCACCACAGAGTGGGAACATCGGCAGAGGGAAATGGAGCAGAGAGCCAAGGACCTGCAGGAGCACAACGACCAGCTACAGGTAAAGCTTCATAGGGTAAATTTCAGTGATCGGGGTGACTTATTTTTCAGGGACATTTAAAATGTTTGTTGGGGCGAAAAACAGCATTCCTCCCCTTGATCTAAGCCCTTTCTAAGTTAAAAAAAATAAAATCAGGGCTGTCCAAAGTAACAGATGAAGGAGCAAAATCTAAAATGCCTAGATCAAATAATTTTTTTGGCCCTAGGTCTGGTGGCCACCATGGACCCCAGCAGGGTCCAGGGGCAGTGCCATAGTAGGGGTCCAGGGGGTGAAGCTCGAAAGCTCATGAAATCTGAGGGGAAAAGGAGCTACAGGTGAGCTTTTCTGGCAACAATTAGGGGGCACTTACACACCTTTTAGCTGAAAAAAGTGGTATGTTATGATAATGTCAAGTCAAAATATTCCAATCTGTATCTACTTATCAAATTACATGTAATGCGATGAATTACTGATCTCTTGAAATTTGCTGTCGCAATTTTTGAAGTGTGTGTTGAATTTTTTGGCAACAATGTGACAGTTGGACAGCCCTGAAAATGTTTTCTATCATGTGAACTGTGCTGTCAGGTCTGTCAAGTCCAAGGTTTCAAGGCATTGTTTCCGTTGTCAGGGTTTTCAAGACATGGTCTCTCTTGTTAAAGTTTCAAGACATTGTCTCTGTTGTCAAGGTCATCAAAGCACCGTTGCAGTTACCAAGGCTGCCAAGGTGGTTCATTGATCATCACAGTTGCTAGGGGTATCAGTTATGATCTGTGTCTCTGTTGCCAGAGCTGTATGTTCCTCATTTCGGTTGCCATGGCAGCTTGGTCATGGTCTCTTGTGTGCAGGTTGTCTGGTACAAGCATCTGTCTCGAGTTCTAAGATCTGTTTTTTTCGCCGAAGCTTTCAGGTGGTGGTTGCTGTGGCTGATGGCCATGGTTACTGTTGTATCTTGGTTACAGTAGTCTTGCTTTGTCGTTATTACTTTTTTACATCATACTTTTTTATGGCAGCTCTGACAATCTGTGTCATGGAAGTGCTGCCTGAGGATGGCATTGAAGGGGGTGTCACTGTGACATGATGCATTTTATCCTGGTTGCTATGATCATCAGAATTTTTTATCATGGCCCACTGTGTCATAATGAAAAACACTGTAACTTTTGTATCGTTGCTGTGGCAATCTTTTTTGAGGAACTTTTGCAAATTGACATCATGGAAGGTTGTCGGTATGGCATGATTGATTTTGTTATTTTCAAGATGACATTTTACATTTTGTGTATTCCCATGGTGCTTTGTCACAATGGTAACCACAGTGACACATTTACAAGGTTGCCATGGTAATTTGTTCTGTGGAGAATTCACCTGATGACGTCACAGTATAGACCCATATCTTTTACATGGATTGCGAAGCAAGCCAAGCAAATGATGACATCGTGTATAATATAATGAAATACTTTACTGAAATTATTAGAACATTTGCTCCTTTTCTTTCACGTTTTTTGTCATATATTTGTTCTTGTCATTATGTCCCTTTGTGGTTGCCATGGCAGCCTGCATGGGAGCTTTTGTCTGATGGTGAAAAAGGGTCCTCAGTGTGACTTGATGCTGTCAGACATGTGCATAGAGGTAGAGGTCTTTGTTTCTGAGGCTTACTGGTTGTAACAGTGCATGCCGTTTCTCCAGTCGGTGTTGCCATGGCAATCATCACCGTGTCACCTTTACTTGGTTACATCACAGAAGTGTTCTTATTCTGGCATAACGGAGTCTACTTTAGTTGGTATGATCATCAGAACATGTTATGGTTCCCACTCTGTCAAAATGAAAAAGATTTTAACTTTTCCTAATTGCTGTGTCAATCTTTTCAGTGACATCACAGGAGTGGTTGTCAGTTTGGCATGATGGAGTCTGTTATTATCATAGGTGAAATGTTGCATTTTTGTGTATTCCAAAGATGCTGTGTCATTATGATAACCATATTGACACCGTTACAAGGTTACCATGGTAATGTGTTCCATGGACAATTTTGCCTGACATCACAAAACTTTTGTCATTGGAACAAAGTTAATGACTTTTCTCAGATCATAGGAGCACAGTCACTCTGATTTTTTTGGTCACAACAATAATAATAGACATCATTGTATGTTTTCCTGGTTGCTATGGGAATCTGTGTCATGTATCTTTTATTGGCTGACATCATGGATGAGTTGTCATTGCAACATAATGCATTTGTCTTTAGTTCCAACGTCATAAAAACAACTTGTTTGTTCCCATGGCAAATTGTCATATTTATGACACTGCAGCTTTTAATGGTTGCCATGGTAATCTACCATGTGGCTTTTATCTAGTGACCTCATGAGGGGTTGTGGCTGTGGCCATATCTATCATGGCCTCTGTGTTGGTTGCCACTATAATGGTAGTTTTGAAGAGTCTAAAATTGTCGTCAGTGTTTAAAAAATTGTTGATATGATGGTTTCCAAGTGTCTTTGCTTATGACATCATAATTACTGGCTTGGGATGGTGGCTTTATGATGTAACAATACCATGAAAGTCTGGCATGCAAAATCAGTTTTCACAAATTGGATCACTGATTCAGATGTTTACATGTTATTGCAAACTGCCTGTGCATATCGTGTGCTTTATTTTTTGTGGCACAACCAGTACATTAGGGTGCACAAAAGATTAGGATGGCTTTGGTAGAGGGCCTTGATCAAAAGGAGGCCGTGTGTGATGGCCATGATGCCTATGAATTCTACTGTAGCTGGGGTCTGCCGTCTGAGCTGGAGTTTCAGTCGGGAGATGAGGATGCACTAAGTGAATTTGTGCTCCGCTATGTCAGCAAAGTGCATAGGATTCAGGTATGAGGCAAAAAAAGAAGACCTTCAGTATTATTGATAAAAAATTAGTGGCGGGGAACGTGTTGTGTATTTATAAAATTTTTATCAGAGGAATATCCACATCACTGCACAGGCTCCATGTTAATTTTTGTTAGTAAGTACTTTTAATGCCTTAGAAACAAGGGTTAAATGCAGTATTATATATTGAAGTACATGCAGTACTATTAATAAATATCTCTGTGAGGTCTCAAGAGTTAATGATGGATGTATTAAAGTTTTAACTCTTTCAGTGCCAACTGAGACTGAATTCTCACTACTTAAGTGAGCTCCTCTGCCTGACAATAAGGGAGCTAGATTCATGTTCCTGGTAAAAAGACCTTTCCTTCGAGTACCAGCATATTTGTAGTTACATAGAATATGATAGTCCAAGTCAACAACTTTCCTCGGCATGCTTTGGACACATGTGCCCAAAGCATGCCGAGGAAAGCTGTTGACTCAGTCCAAAATGCGGTGCAGAAAGAGTTCAGATATCTTTTGCTTTCTCATCAGAAGATGTAGTCATAAGATTTGTGCAATTTTGAGATTTCATGTAATATATGATAGAATATTTTTCATGTAGCCTGTTTTAGGTTGTATCAGCTGCCCGTACTTCAACACTTGCAGCAAACAAATGGTTGAGATTATACTGTTACATGTCCACTGTCCATTTTGTTGTTTCAGGCTCAGATCGATGCCCTGCGACAGCAAGTCGACTCCACTCCCATGCCGGTGTTTGCTCAGAACTTGATAGATGAGAAGAACCAGGAGATCGACCATCTGAACGAACAGCTACTGAGCCTACAGGAGCAGATGGTGACTGGTCACGTGATGGACGACAGCCAGGAGGAAATACAGAGGCTGGTAAGGGGCGAGGCAAAGTACAGCCATCTTGGGAAAAAAAAAAAAGAAAAAAGAAGATTGAAACAGATGTTGAAAATTGTGAGACAGCATGTCGATTGATAAGAATACTAATGAGCATACATGTGTGTAACAGTGCAAGGTTGTGACTGAATACGTGATCAGATTTGATGGATTACAGAGGGGGTGGGGCATCCAACTAGAACATAACAGTTGTGGTAAGGGTTTCTTACAGAGGACAGGGTGAAATAGGCGGAGGTTAACACAAGAAGATGTCTCATTGTTAATTTTAACATGCAAGAGTTTTGCATAGTAACTATCTTTGTGGGAGGTATTCACATATATATTCATTGTCCTTGTGCCTAGACCATGGGAAAGAATTAAGACTGGGAGTTGACTCCTTTTAGTGCCAACTGTGACGCAAGTCGAACTACTTGAAATGAACTGCTGTGAATTATAAGGGTGCTAGATTCATGTTTCGTGTAATGACATTCAAGTACAAGCATGCTTCTAGTGACATAAAAGTTAACCCTTTCCTGCTCAAATTGCCCCCAAAGCACCCAGATGTAAATTGTCGTCTGCCTTAAGGTTTTTATTTAAATTTCTCATTACTTGAAAAAATCTGCTCAGATTTGTACATGTAAGACCATTCAATAGCTTTCCTTGGCACGGATTGGGCACAATGCAGCTAACCTGTGTCAAGAAAAGCTACTGACTCAGTTGTACTCTGACCAGGAATGGGTTAAATATGGAGGTGAACAGCTTTCCTTTGCATGCTTTGGGTACAATAGACCCTAAGTGTGCTGAAGAAAGCTGTTGATTCAGACCCAAATGTTCCACTAAAAGAGTTAGCAAACAATCTAAAGAAGCATTTATGATTAGGTGGATTTAACCTTGTTATAACTTTACTCTTTAAAATTTTGGACTGAGTCTACAGCTTTTCTCTGGAACTAGAGGCATGCTGGTACTTGAATGAAAGATCTTTTTATGAGGAATACGAATCTGAGATCTTAATGATAATTCAGACTAGTTTCAGTTTAGTAGATCAACTTTAGAAGTAATTGGCACTGAAAGAGTTAAGCCTCCAGCAACTTCAGTCAACAGCTTCTCTCGGCACCCTCTAGGTACATATCACCCAGGCTGTACCGAGGCATGCTGGTGACTGAAAGTATAGTATTATTATTAACCCTTTCCCACTGAAATTGCCCAAAAGTGCCCGGATGTAAATTGTCATCTGCCTTAGCATTTTTACTTAAATGTCTCTTTACTGGAAACCATTTTTGCTGAGATATGTATGTAAGGCCATTCATGATGGCGTGCCCCAGGTTAAGACTTTCCTTGGTGCAGGTTGGGCGCAGTGCACCCAACCTTCACCAAGGAAAGTTATTGACGGAGTCCTACTCTGACCAGGAATGGGTTAATGACCAAAAAAGAAGCAGATGGCATTTGAAAACATCAGATGCTTACTGGCAGTTTTTAATGGGAAAAAGTGCATGCCAATACAATGGGTCTCAGCTGCTCAGAGTTAAAACAAACATGCAAGAGTCAAAGTAGAGAGCAGTTCATGCACTGTGGTCTTGCGTGCTTACAGGGAGGTCTGATCGATGAGAAAACCAGGGAGGTGGAAGACAGGAGCAAAGAGGTGGAGGAGTTGAAAGGCATGATCGAGACTATGAAGCAGTCGGAGCGCCTGATGGAGGAAGTCAGGGAGGCAGAGCCCCGCGACCAGAGTATCCTGACTGCTATAGAGGAAAAGGTGGGCTTTTTGTGACACTTCGTTATTAAATTTTTTCTGACCAATGGGAGGCCAGAACACCTTTGTGTGGCTTAGATTTAAGATGTGACTGTTTGCTTGTGCCTCTTGTGCCATTTTAGATTTGTTTCTGAGTTAATGTGTAAGATTCTGATAACTTCAAGGATGCGGTTTCTGACTGGCAATCACAGATCAGTTTAATCAAAAGAGCCATTTATTCAAGTTCAATTGTTTCCATCGACATGACAAAGATCTGTTATTTGAATTTTTGATGGAACATTTGTATCAGTGTTCCAAGCAGTGGTACCTGCTCTAAAGGCCACCTCTTGTGAGAGACAGCATATGTTTTTGGAACTGTCTCTTTCTGTCATAAATTTACCTGTATTTTAGACCCCCTTCCGTATGAGACCACTTTTGCTGTGGTAGGGGTGCTCTTAAATAGCAGGTACAACTGTGTTACGAAAAGCTGTCAACCTAGAAAAGCATACATACCTCCTGCTGTATGAGACCACTTTTGCTGGCAGTAGGGGTGCTCTGAAATACTGTAAATTGCTTTTAATTTCGTTGTACTCTTATTTTTTGCTTATTTCACTGATGGCACAAAACCGTGAAAATAAAAACACAGTGAAATAGCATTTTAACATTGTTTGAATGGGAACTATGTCCAAAACAGTGAAATTAAAATTACAGTGAAATGTCAACAAATACAAAAACCGTGAAAATTTATACACATGGAAATAAAGCAATTTTACAGTAGCAGGTGCAACTGTGTTAGCATAAGCTGTCAACCAAGAAAAGCATACGGATGTAGGTTTTTGACCGTGTTCGCTCAGACCATTGCCTGTCTCAGCAGGGAGTGTCTGACAAGCAGCAAGAATAGAGTACAATAAAGACAGTGTTTTGTAGGGTAGGAAAGATATAATAGTAGTAGTCAGCATGAAGGAAATACCTGTAGAAAAATGCAGGTTTTTGTTTTTGTTGTGTCAATTTCTCTATGCCTCAGGCTGTTGTGTTATTGTGGTTATGTACATTTGAATGACGGGAAAATATTTTCATCTTAAAGGGAGATGTAATTCGAGAACTGAAAGACCAGGTGTCCAGGAAACAGGATGAGATTGAAGAACTGAAGACCAAGTTACAACAAAGGGAGTTTGAGGTGGAGAAGGTTAGTTCAGAAAGTAAATGTCCAAGTGTTGTGAATTGCCAAGTGTGATGTCTGTAATGTGTTGTATTTGTGTCTTTTTGCCCAGAACCACTTCCTAGTAGTCAATATCCTATTCTGCAGTTCGAACTCTTTACTCTCCATAAGCTAACCTGTCCCTGTCTAACCTGTATATATATATGGAATTACTATTGTCTATATTGCACACGTTCCTCTGTAAAATTTTGACATAGGCTGTATCAGCCCAAATAAATTGAAGGGTCTTCAGCGGGTAACTACTCAACATGTTTCGGAGCCTTTTAAAAAAAAAAAAAAGTATAGACACATTTGTTTTACATGGATTGTGAAGGAAGTCAAGCATTGACTTATCGAGTCACTCTCCATGGCACAGATGTTGGCGTATACTTCCTACCTTGCCTAGTGGAGGAAACCGAAGAACTCGGAGAAAACCACCGTGCACGGTTAAAGTGGTAGGAACTTTTTCCACATGCTGCCCAGGACGAGAATCGAACCCGGGTCGCAGAGGTGAAAGGCGAGCGTCTTACCGCTCAGCCAACCGTTTTACCCGTACATGTCTCTCTGAGTAGCGGCTCCTTGCCTAAGCTAAATATTCAGCAAAGACAACCCACATAATAATGAATAAATATGAACATGGCAATTGATATATTAGCTAAACATGTGAAGTTTTGCTTATAAATGCAGAGCTTCATATCAAAGAAGAATACCTGTCAAACAAACCATAATTACCAAATTTTCATAGTACAGGTTCAGATAAGAACAATTTGACTTACCCCTGAACCAAAATGTACCCTTTCTAGCTGGACAGCTTTCCCTAGTTCAACCATCCGCCAATGTTTAACGGAAGTGGAAACAAGCTGGGGCATTATATTCAGTCCCAGTGATTGTAAAATAAACAGTTGCAGCTAGACCACCTGTACAAACCAAGGAAAATCCTAACAATGACTGCAACAATGTACATCCTGTACCAGAGATGTAAAACAAACTCCATGATGCCACCTACTCCTCAAACAATTAAGCTCTATTTAACTGCCAACCCTGAGTCAATGTGTCAACTTAATGTGTCAGGTTTGTGACACTTGAGAAAATACTGTCAATTTTGAGTATTTTTTTAATAGTGAGTAAATGTGCATTTAGGCATGTCAGAAAAGAATGGAAGTCATTAGCATTTATGCCAAAAACATGCTATCAAAACAATTTTTCTAAACAGGATTTTAAGTACAATTAGGCAAATATGCAACTGTCGTAGGCCGCTTCTTGCTACCTGTAGCCCCTGGGGGTTTACCTAACAGAAAACATGTAAGCCTAAAATGTCTGATAGTGAATATTAAAACAGAAAGATGTCAAAAGATAAAGTTAGGTAGCAAAACAGACAAGTCTAAAAACTGTAGATTATTGCGGCCAAACTTTCTAATAATCTTTGGATGTTAACAGTAGAATTATAGGGCAAGTCAGAAAAGAATGGAAGTCTTTTGTATTTATGTCAAGAGAATGCAATGAAAATATTAACCAGATATCAAGTACAATTAGGCAAGCTTGTAACTGTTGTAGGCCGCTTCTTGCTACCTGTAGCCCCTGGGGGTTTACCTAACAGAAAACAATCTAGCCTAAAATGTCCAAAAGGTGAACGTTTAAACATAATGGTGTCAAAAGATAAAATTAAGTAGCAAAACAGGCAAGTCTAAAATCTCTAAAATTATTGAAGCCAAACTTTCTAACCATCTCGGGATATTTACAGCAAAATTTGTAGAAATATTTGATCAAAAGTACACCTTTAAATCCTCTTGACTCAAGTTTATTGTAAATAAATTTGGTTCTTGATGCAAAGTCCTGAAATTTAGAACAAATACGAGCAAATCTCAAAATTTGTGACAAAAATGTATTATATCCAATAGTATCCGAAATATTACTGTCCGGGAAAGGATAATTAACTACTTCAAAGTTAAACTCATCTTATTGTGATAGACTTTAATACAAAACCTGTCATTAGTGACCTGAATATCCAAGTCCAAAAACACATCTCTGAAACCTTCTGAATTGTTACCCTCCAAAGGGATATCTTTTGGGTAAATTTCTTTAGCAATTTCACTGAAATTTTGTACATTTACACAAGCAATGTTATCAATATATCTTGCGTTGTTTGATAATTTTGTAGCCATTTGAAAGTCCTTTTTCATCAATTTATTCATATACTTAAATTCAAGCCAGGTTAAATATAAATCTGCCAGTAAACACTTGGATGACAACTGCAATGAAATTTTGCCTTCGTAGCGTATATTGTACTGCATGTCGTTTAGTGTTTCCGTGATGACAGAAGTAGCCAGTGTGGTCATAACACGGAGGAAAGGGGTGAGAGATTTACTTACAAGTGTGATAAACACCTTTCAAAGTTGTGGTTGCCATGATGCCTAAATTGAAACATGTAGATCACAAAATGTGGATAATTCAGTTCTTTGTGTACTCTGAGTGGAATTTTTGAGATCTTATGTGCAATAAACATATTTGAAATATGTATGAACAAATTGGATGTAGGTTGACTGAACTTGATGAAGAGAAAATGTTACCAAGTGGAAAGGCAACATTACCCCTTTACCTGGTCAGAATAAGACAACTCAGTAGGTTCTCCTTGGCACTGTTTGGGCCACGCCAAAGAAAGCTACTGACATTACAAGAGGTCTTCTCTACAATTTTCAGCAAAAATGTTTTCCCTTCATGTGAAATTTAAGTAAAAATTTTGAAGGAAATGACAATTTACATCCAGGCTTCTTTGGGCAGTTTGAGTGTGAAATCGTTAGGTAAAAGATTAATGACCACAGTAACCACAGTTGAACGTAAGACAATTGGTTAGACCAGTTTAAAAAAAGGGAGGTATAAGCAGTTATGGTCATAGAGAAGGAGCACAAAATTGTGAGTTTGCAACTGTCTTGCAGCACCAAGAGCAGTTTGAGCAGAAGCGACAGGAGGATGCGTCAGTGTTCCAGGAGGCGATGGTGGAACGGGACGAGACCATCAGCCAGCTGACCATACAGGTGGAGAGTCTGCAGCGGGAGGTGGAGCAGCAGAGTGACTTCTCCAACAAGCTGCAGGACGACTTTGACACAGTGCAGGCCATGCTGGAGGAGAAACAACACGAAATAGAGACCCTGACCAAGGAACTGGAGGACATACGGCCTCTGGGAGACGGCATCACCGCGGACGTACAGGTAATTGTATTTGTGTCTTTTTGCCCAGAACCACTTCCTAGTAGTCAATATCCTATTCCGCAGTTCAAACTCTTTACTCTCCATAAGCTAACCTGTCCCTGTCTAACCTGTATATATATGGAATTACTATTGTCTATATTGCACACGTTCCTCTGTAAAATTTTGACATAGGCTGTATCAGCCCAAATAAATTAAAGGGTCTTCAGCGGGTAACTACTCAACATGTTTTGGAGCCTTTTACCCGTTAAGTGTTGTGCCACAGATGCACTTCATGGTGGACCACACTCCTCTTTTAAACTATTCCTTTGACCACTTTAAAATTTTTTTGTGAGGGTTATCATATGTTCATTTCCCAATTCAAAATTCCATTGTGCGGCTGTGTTCGTACAAAAGTCTCCCTCCCCCCATATGTGAGCTGCAGTGGGTCATCCATGTATTGCATGCCACATTGTATTTTCTTCATGTGCTATCTGGACATTGAGTGCCTCCAATTTGTGTATTATGTACATGTAAGCTGGAGGATTCATATAGTTTCATCATTTAAAGTATTCCAGACAGTTTCCAAGCAATTAATGTACGGTCCATCATCAGCATGTTTTATCTGTGTACATGTAGTTGCCTGTTGAGCAAACTATAAGGAGAGACACTGATGGGCCAAATGGCCCTCAGGTCAAAATGTACCGGTACATCAGACAAGAGAGTCAACCAAAGGGACTGTCTCGTCTAATGGCTCACTTGCCTTTATTGTTTATTTCAGCTGAAGTATGAGGACGAGATACGACTGCTGCAGAGAGAGCTGAAAGAAAAGCAGAATGTGATAGAAGAGAAAGCTGAGGAAATGTACACGCTCAATGAACAGCTGGAGAAACAGGTCAGTTGAATGCACTGGACATTGGCACTGAACATGAGGGCTAAAACCGTAGGTCTCATGAGACTATTGGAACTTAAATGCACCAAATTTTCTTGCGTATATTGCGGTGTAAGTACTTTTTTCTTTTTTTTTTACTGTTTATTTTATGTGTGTGTGTGTGTGTGTGTGTGTGTTTTATCAGATAGTTACGGTTCAAGACAGCATGAGAAATACGGCATCATCATGTCTGAGACCATTAGGCTGAGAAGCCACCTCCATGATAGGAAAAACTATGGTTACTTTCTCAGTATAATTGCATGTGTTAAAAGAATGCCTGCGCCATGTGGTCACTTTTGGTTGAAAGAAATAGTTTTGCCAGAAGAAGTGAGAGGGTTTTTGCAGCTCTTTATAACTGTATTTATTAATTCAACATGATGTTTTTCAGGAGGACTTGCGGCAGGAGTTTGAAAGTCTGAAGAAATCCCTGGATGAGGCAAGCACGGAAGCAAAAGCCAGAGAGCAGGAGATCTTGTCCTTGAAAGAACAGCTGGCGACCCGTGAAAGGGACATGTCCTCGATGACCGAGAGCCTCAAGGTTCGTGAGGAGGAGATCATGTCGCTGCGTCAGGGACAGCCAGTCAAACCTGCAGCAGCTGGGGATGCTGGGAATGTGTATGTGCTGCAGAAGAAGATTGAGGTAGACACATTTAGTTTTGTTTGGCTCACGCTTTATCCCTTCTGTGCTTGAACTAAGACTCGGGCAACAGCTTTCCTTGGTGTGGGTTGGGCACTATGCCCACCCATGCCAAGGAAAGCTGTTGATGGAGTCATGCTACCTTGGTATGTCTCATCTACAATTGTCTAATTGTTTTTCATTACTGTTGAAATTAGTCAAAATACATTGAAGAAGGGGACATGTGACCACCAGCAGGTTTGGGTAGGTTTTAGGGAGTAAGGAAAGGGTTATACATGCTGTCATACCAGCCCAAAGTGGACACCCTGAAGAAGGGGCAAAGTGGCCTCAGGGGAGGTGTTTCTTAACAGAAAAAGAACAGGGCTATTCTGCCTCTCAACAGAGATGGCCTCCTTCTAGAGGTGGCTTCAACAGCAAGTTTTATTCTATATGGATGTTTCAAGTGACCACTTTAAAAAGGCTATACAAGCAAAAGAAAAGAGACGTGTAAGTTCACTCATCGTTAAACAGAACCTTTAGAGTACACTTGGTTATTTTTTTTGGAATATAGTTGATAGAATTCTTTTAATCAACAAAGATGGTTTGTGCATGATATTTTGCTTTTAATAATTTCTGTTCAATAATGTTCACAAGCCCCTCATCATAAACAAATCTGTAATTCAGGACCAAGAAGCTGTCATTGAGGAATTACGCAACCAACTAAACCAGTCCCAGACAAATCTCAAGGTTCACCAAGAACAACTGAACCAAGCCGTTAGTGAGCTGGACAGCCACAAGAGGGCTCTGGAGCAGCAGCATCAAGCCCACCAGCACGAGATGGAGAGACTGCAGACCAGGAGTCTCTCTGAGGTTGAACAGCTCATGAAGGACCTAGCCCAGACCAGATCTCAACTCTCACAAGTCCAGGCACACGGCTCCCCGGCTCCCTCATTCCAACAGGTCAGTTGGGGCAAGGATCTAACTAGCATAGCAAATCAGATACATTGTGTTTGTGTCTTTTTGTCCAGAACCACTTCCTAGTAGTCATTACCCGATTCTGCAGTCCAAACTCTTGACTCTCCATAAGCTTACCTGTCACGGCTAACCTATATACATGTGGAAGTACTATTGTCCATATTGCGCACTTCTTCTGTAGAATTTTGACAAAGGCTATATTAGCACAAATAAATTAAAGGGTCTTCAGCGGGTAACTACTCAGAACATGTTTCGGGGCCTGTACCCAAGGGTCTGTGAGTGATGGGGCCTCTTTCATAAATTTGTTTAATGACAACAACGTCATGTGATGTATGCATGATAAATGTTTGTTCTTAAATCTGTTTTATAGTAGTGCGGAAACTTAATAATAGTAAAGTAGTCAAGATAGAAAAGTAAGATTTTGCTATTCAGAACGAAGGAAATAGTCTTTGAAAAATTTAAGCTGAAGAAGGTAAAATGTCACAAGCGCTGCCTGTCAGGCTGGCTGTTTTAGACTGACAGACTGGTTCTCCCAATGCCCTGTCACGGAATCTGACCATTGTCTGGTAGTCTGCTAAGCTGCCATGAAAAATAATAGTATTTGTACTTATCACTGCAGTCCATTGGTTCTCTGAAGACTGAGCTGGCTCAGGAGCATCAGCGGCACATTGCTGACATCCGAGCCCAGGCTGAGCAGGAGAAGATGAGGGAGGTTGGCGAGTTGAGGGAAAGACTGCAGAAGGAACAGCAGCGTACACACCAGGAACTGGAGAAGCACCACCACGAGCAGATCAACCGCCTCATGGCAAGACATGAGGAAGAAGTACAAAGGTTGAAGAGGTCCCAAGAGTCCAGTAAGTGCACTGTGCTCAGTACCTATTAATTCAGAATAATATTATTAATGAGAATAGAAAAGTACTGCTGACTCAATCTTCTAGTTATAGAAATGTTAAAAGGTCTGTCTTTGGATTTGCAGGAAAACTAAAATTTCAGTGCCAACCTGGTGTCCCTGTTTGTTTATGGCCGTCATCTCTTTTCCACATTGCATGCGACATATAATCAAACATCCTTCACACAATTTGATTTCTCCTGAATGTTAATGTGCTACGTCACTGATGCAGGTGCATCACAATTTTGTCGTAGTAGTGTTTTGAGCATGTGATCTTCAGTGAGTTACTACTTTTGAATTTGCTCTAGAAAAATGATAATTCACCCTCAAACATGGAATAAATGTATTGTTCATACCAAGTGCACACTAAATGGTTACACAGTGCGACACTCTACACGTTATATCTGGTTCAAGTGTCATTTCTTTGTCTCAGGGGAGGATGACTCAATGTCACAGCTTGGCCAGAGGCTGCAGTCAGAGGTCGAGACCACAGAGCGCTTTGATTCTCGTCTTCTCGGCCATGTTACCAGACAGCGTCAGGATGGCGTGGGCCGTGAACACCCAACCACCCCTTCATCAACATCACTGCTCAATGGTTCCTTAGACATGGCAAATGGAGACGTGCCAGATAGATTAAGGGTAGGCCCTGTTTGAAACTAAATTTTTGAGCGTCTTCTGGCTTAAATTTCAATACCATGGTATGCATTAGTCTGAAACATGTATATGTAGCATATGTTGAAAAATGTTATTTTAGACCTTAGTTACATTCACCTGGCAATGAACTTCTCTGTTACTGTGCATGTACATGGCCCAAGTACCATAGCTTAGAAGTCAGGAGGCATGACCAGAAGTGCTTATAAAATCTGCAGTCCCATCCAGTCTGTATGGACAAGCGAGTCGGAAGATAAGAGGACATACATGTATAATTAAGACACACAGGGCTTATGACGTAAGAAACGGAAGATCCACATGTACATGAATCAGAGGTGCCAACATTCAGAATGCCATTTCAGGGACAATTTAGTGAGAATATCAGGAACAGAGCATATTTAACAATGATACACATTGCAGGCACTGATGAACAAGTTACACAGCGAGGGAGTGAAGGTTCTGTCGCTGTCCGAGTTGGAGTTTCTTCGGCGACACCGAACAGAGTCTCCTCTGACACGTAACATCGACGTGGACTCCTTGCAGCGAGCCTGGGAAGACGAGAAAGGCAGTCTTCTGTCGGCCATACAGTCCCTCAAGGACTTGCTGGCTAAAACCTCAGAGGCTAGAAATGTCAATCGGGTAAGTCGACTTGATTTGTTGACCTTGTTGAGTACATATACTTGCATCCTCTAGGTTTAAATAAGTGTCTGTGATTCTTTATTCTGATATACTTGGTCTGTTTGATTTTTTCCTTGGACTCCTTTTCATCAAATATGTGTGACTAATTTTGCTGCCTTTTTTTCTCACTGGTATCACATAGAAGCACAAATTTCAAATCTGTTTCATAGTTTGATGAACTTGTTTTGTGTGTAATATGTAATACATGTATATGATTTAACTTTTTTTTTTTTCTAAACAGCATAATTTCATCTTGTTTGTTATAAAATCTACTGTTTAATCGTCTACATTTACACATAACTTAGATGTGCTGGTTCCTAAACCAATGTAAACCATCTACATGTATAACAACCTTGAAAACCTGACATGATTTGTCACTAACACCTGTCGATCTGTCATGTAAATTGTTTGAATGACGAGTGGTACCCATATTCTATTTGAACAAGATGGTGGACTTTCTGGCAGACTTCATGACAGACCCCCAGATCTGGGTCATGTCACGAGGTGTGGTATGTATCTCGTGTGTCTTTGGCCTGCCCGTATTAACAAGTATCATTCTGTAGTCCCATCTGCATGGAGTCCCCGTATTTGAGAGGCTGTGCTGTGTAGGCAAGGTGTGGGCTGGCTGTACTGATCGATGTTTTTTGTTTTTGTTTTTTTTATGGGGAATGCGAGTTGCGGTTACTTCAAAAGTACACCTGCACGAAAATGTTGTCGATGTAGCCCTGAAGACTTTGTGTTTCTGTATTTTGTCCTTAATTTTTACAACTTTTGTAAATTATGCAGAGAAAGTATTACGAGCTCTACATCGTTTTTCTTAAAGTCTATAGAAGATAGATTTACTTGAACGTGGATTACATGCATGTAAGTGATGCCATGTCTCTTGATGGGTCAGTGGGAGCGACTATGGTTGGGGAGAGATTGGCAGCATGGGACATTATTCAAAATTGGTGACAAGATGACGTCATACGTGTGAGTCACAGGATGAAGTGGTGATGTGGGAAACATCCTGATGATTGGCCCAGACAGGTCACAGTGCAGTGGTCACATGACAATGTGTGCGTTGATGATTGGCCCACACGTCACAGCGTATTGGTCACACGCCAGTGTATTGTCTTGACGATTGGCTTTACATATCACAGTGCAGTGGTCACATAAACAGTGTGTCTCGGTGGTGATTGGTCCACCATGTGATGGAGGTTGCGGCATATGATGATGTGTGTTTGTTGATTATGTGATTCAGCTTCCGAAGGTATCCTATGTATATTTGGTTATTTGCAAACCCACTTTCTGTCCATTTTAAGACAGGACTGCGTTACACTCAAACTAATCAGGCTCATTCTCCAAATTTACAATGCCTGTGGGACCAGCAAAAACAGTAGTGTGGTGTCTTTGTTGACTTTGCAGTCTGTCGACACAGCGATAAACATTGTATTAACTCATTAAGTGCCAAATTTTGGACTGAGTTAACAGCTTTTCTCTGGAACTATAGGCATGCTGGTACTTGAATGAAAGGTCTTTTTACAAGGAATACGAATGTGGGATCCTAATGATGATTCAGACTTGTCTGACTTAAGTAGATCAACTTTAGACGTGACTGGCACTGAAAGAGTTAATAAGTGAGGCAGAATGAGCACATTCAAACCTTGTCTATAATGGATAGTTAAGGGGTGGGTCAAGTGTGTCTATCTTACGCTGTGCCAATAAAATGGACCAAACAGATTTGTCTGACAGCTAATGTGACAGATCCCATGATCAGAGCAGAAAATAGAACAGTTGTTAACCTAATTATGTAACTTGAATGAAATGACAAGAAATAAAAGGGATTACAGGCAGCAAACTGTTTCGACCAGAGAGTGTTCTCCACATGTCAGCAAATCAAAGATTGGAATTATTAAAAGGCGCTGGTCTGTGTGTTGGACAATGAAGTGTCCATTTTGTACAGGTTTACCAGTCACTATGGTCCTAAAGTCACTGTGTGTTGTCTCTGTTTTGGAGGTGTCTGTCTTAACCAGGTCTGTTAAGATGGCAAAATGGATGGGAGGACTTGACCGGGTCTGTTCATCATAAAGAGGTTTAACTGTATATATATAGGAATAAACGTTAAGGGTTTTTTTAAACATAAGTGGTTCATACATTGGAATGAGATATACAATGCTTGTAGACCTTGTTTGGCTGCTGTAAATACTGGGTCTGTTCTTGCAGTAATAGTTGTGTGTGTGTGTGTGGGTATGCTACTAAATATGGATGGTCAGTGTTGCCTATAGGACCATCGCTATGGCATGTTGCAATTGTTTTAAATCACTATGTAAAGTTTGAAAGAGTAAATTAGCAGGTTGAGCATAATGTAGTGTCAGGTAGATATAGTACAGCACTGTGATACTGTGTGCTGTCTTCATGTAGGTAGAGGACATCATGGTGATACAGTGGGCTGTCTGCATCATGTATGTAGAGCAAAGCAGAGTGACACAGTGTGCTGTCTTGATGTATATAGAGTACAACAATGACACTGCTGTTTTCATCATGTATGTAGAGTACAGCAGAGTGACAGTGAGCTGTCTGCATCATGTATGTAGAGTACAACAGAGTGATAGTGTGCTGTCTTCATGTATGTAGAGTACAGCAAAGTAACACTGTGCTGTCTTCATGTATGTAGAGTACAGCAGTGACACATTGTGCTGTCTTCATCATGTATGTAGAGTACAGCAGAGTGGCACATTGTGCTGTCTTCTTGTATGTAGAGTACAGCAGAGTGACACTGTGCTGTCTTCATGTGTGTAGAGTACAGCAAAGTAACACTGTGCTGTCTTCATGTATGTAGAGTACAGCAGAGGGGCGCATTGTGCTGTCATCATGTATGTAGAGTACAGCAGAGTGGCACATTGTGCTGTCTTCATGTATCTAGAGTACAGCAGAGTGACACATTGTGCTGTCTTCATGTATGTAGAGTGCAGCAGGGTGACACTGCTGTGTTCATGCATGTAGAGTACAGCAGAGTGATTGCTGTGTTCATGCATGTAGAGTACAGCAGAGTGATTGCTGTGTTCATGCATGTAGAGTACAGCAGAGTGACACATTGTGCTGTCTTCATGTATGTAGAGTACAGCAGAGTGACACATTGTGTTGTCTTTATATATGTAGAGTACAGCAGAGTGACACAGTGTGCTGTCTTCATGTATGTAGAGTACAGCAGAGTGACACTGCTGTCTTCATCATGTATGTAGAGTACAGTATGGCAATACAGCATGCTGTTTTCAATTGTTGTCAGTTTCTGTGCTTTGAAAAAAAAACCCTATAATTGTAAATAGATGATTAGTAAAAAGTAGTCATCACAATTTAGAAACACAGTTCAGCCGAAATGATATATAAAAAAAAAAATTGAGCTGAAAGATGTCATAACTTTTAATGTACCAGTTTGAGTCAGTACACCCAGCTAGAGTCCCAGTAGGTTTAGACTACTGTTCATTCTTGGTACAAGAGAACAGACAGGTTGTGTGGCATGTACAGAGTGACTGCCCTGCAAGTCTGGACTGACTGCTGTCTTCATGGCCTGCAATTACACCCCTAACTGTGTGAAAGGTTCCCGGGAATTCATTCCATTCAAAGCCCCTGTCCCTCCTCTCCAGACGGGAGGTTCGGGAGTCAATATTTAAGTTGTACTACCTCCTTAACAGCATGAAATAATGGCTGCCACACATTTGAACCTACTGTAAGGGTATTTAATTAAAAAAAAAAAAAAAATTGTGGGTAATCACTTCCATGAGTTTGCCATTTTATGTTTTTCTTCAGTTAACTTCTTAAATTTGCCCTCATAGGGAAGAAGAATGTGACAGAGGTTCTACTTTTTGGTTGGTTCAAATTATTACATTCCTCACATGCCTGTGAATTGTGAAAAATTAAATACCTTTTCAGTGTGTTTAATGCTTCCTAATTATATGTAAGCGTATTGTCCCAAATGATGTATCGGATATATTGTTTTAACCATTTTTCATAATGATATGCTCAACTTGTTTGGCTTAAAACGATAATTGCTATGCATGGTTTAATGCATGTTTCCTATGGCTTCCAACCTGAAATAATTAAATGAAAAAAAAAAAAATAAGTACAAATTGTTATTTTTTCATGGGAAGATTATTGTAAGCATCTGTGTACATGTTTATAAATTACCGTGGAATAAAATGGGCAACCCCAGTGTCTGCACTTGTAAAGTAACAAGGCCTGTGATTGGTCTAGAGATACATCATAACGCAACTATGGTTTTAGTGTAACAGCTCAATTACATGTATAATGCGGATCTGTTTAATGCTAATTGACCTTGATGTATCACCGACTTAAAAGCTCCTGATGTAATCAGTATTCTGATGTGACTCCTTTGTGAATCACACTTATTTGACATTCTCACCAGTGCAGGACTGTGCAAGGAAACTTCATTCGAAGTTTATAATACCGATACTGAAGCTATGAAAGTATCTCTGTAAACTAAGTAAATCTTCAATAATTAAAAAAACAAAAAAAAACAAAAAAAACAACGAAAAAACCCCCAAAACATTAAGATAGAAATATGGAAGAGGTAGTTAGGATCAAGTTACGGGTGCAGGGGAACATGTGTCGCGGACATGCTGGCAGTCTGTGGTCATTACCAGCTGTAATTCACTGCTGTTACCTGCCAAGGACATTCTCATGTCATTCGTGAAGTTTAACTCTGAGGGCACACAAACCAGTCTAAAACTGTGAAAAATGTCTGGCTGAATTTTGCCTCGAGGGAAAAAATGTAAAGAATTAGACCCTCAGAGTTGCAGTTGGGAGTCACAAATTCCTGGCGCTGAACTATGCCACGGCTAGACAGACAGTGATCATAATGCACAGTGAAACCTGTTTTGAGATACCACTGTAATGAAAAACCACCTGCCTTTTAAGGCCATATTTTCAAGTCCCTTTTACTGTCTTTCCCATGTTACTGCACCTCTACTGAGAGACCACCTGCCTTATGTGACCACTTTTTAGCCTGCCCTAGGGGTGGTCTCTGAAAGGAGGTTTTACTGTATTGCCACAAAACTGCAAGTGGAAGCAACGAGTGGCAGCTGGTGTCCAGCATGTCACCAGTGACCTTTTTATCTGTGAAATAGCTACACAAACTTAAATTTGAAAGCTTTCGAAGTGACATTATGGGTAGAGTATAAAACAATAACTACTTTACCCCCCCCCCCCCAAAAAAAAAGCAAAAGGAAAAACCAAAAGAGGAAAGATTCCAAGTATTAAGAATTAATTAGAAAGAAGCTGAGATATCTTATAAAAGTGCAGAAATATCTTGGAGAGACTACAGAAGTTATACTCTGGTGATCATTGTCAAATATAGAACTTAGAGACCCCTTTGTATGTGTGCTGCCATCTTCTGTAGAGTTTTGAAATCAGAACGAGGAAATCCGATGTAAAGGTGCAATTTTGCTAGGTCAGTACTTGTTACAATTGAGCAGTGTAAGGGTAACATTGGAAATATATTTTGTCTTGCACACTGGCTTTAGTACCCACTGATCTATAACTGAACCACGATATTATTTTGGTGAATGAGTAATGAAAGGTTGACTTTTTTTGTCGTTAAGAACGCCCAGGACATCAGTTCGGCGGCAGACTGGCGGGCCGACCTGTTGAAGGCCATCCACCACGTATTTGCCAAGGAGCGGGAGGGGCTGCTGGCAGAACTCCGCACCCACGTGGTCATGCACGGCGAGGAGAACAGGTCGGCCATTGAGAGGCTGGAGAATAGGATCCACGAGCAGGTACAGGCATAATCTTCGGCGACCTTCTGGGGGTCAAGTGACAGTCTTCCTGTACTGTTTATTCTCTTACACTGAATTGTTATTCATTATGGAATGCACACAGTGCCACCTGCTGGCTGCCTTCTGCCCAAAAGTGGTGTTATGTGAGAGATTTAATTGTCTGTAATTACAAGTTTATTTAGGCAGGCCTTAGCGATTCCATTTTTTTGTGTTAGTCTGCAGGGCAAAGTATTTTGACATTCTACTTTCCCTTGATCTAACTCATTTGTCCATTTTTCAAATCTTGTCAGTGAAAGCAAATTTCAAGTTGCCTCCAGGGCAAGGGCTTTGAAATTTTACTTGCCGTAATTTGGAATTCACTTGTTCCAGATTTACGGACATGTGAAATGGTCAGCTGTGAAAAAGTAGACTCAAGTATTTTGAAAAGATGGTCTTAAAAGGTATGAATCTTTGATAGGGGGTACCACTGTGTATCATAAAAAATAGAATTATATGCTTTGGAATATCGAGTGTACTTGTACATTGTATACATGAAGCATTTGCTTCTGTGGAATATGGGGAAGGGGGGGGGGGCAAACATAGTTTTGTAAACTGTGGATGTCATGATCTTATTGTAAAAGGTGTCGTGTCATCAATGCTGAGTCTAGGATTAGTGAAATGCTTTTGGTCCAGATCTGATTTATATCCTTGGTTTGCTGCCTGTAGGAGTCCCACCACCGGTCAGCCATGCAGCAGATCCTGAGCGCAGACCGACAGTCTCTTCTGGCTGAGCTGCGAGACCTGCGTGCACACGTCAATGTGCTTAAGATGCAGCAACAGGAGGAGGAGGTTAAGTTGAAGGAACAGCTTACTCAGGCCGAGGACGCCTTGATGAAGAAAGAACGACAGTGGCGTAGACAACGTAAGTCGGCTCAGTCTGGTCAAAACATGGTTACTTACACCGTAGGCTTTCCTTCAGTGAAGTGTGGGGACTGTTTCCTCTGCCAGTTTTAAAATATTAAATTATCAAATTTATCAGAATTCTATATTTTTTCAGCAGCACACGCTGTTGGTGCATCATTCATCTGTAGAAACAGTGAAAGTTAACGGTAAATGCTTGCACAATTAAAACACTTCACTTGGAGGCAAAACTTTTTTTTTTCTGCCGGGGGTTATTTTGATATTAAGATATAAGCAAAGTCGGACCTGAGCAGGTTAGCTTGTTGTGGAAACATCTGATGAGTTTTGCCAGGTGTACAACTCCCTGGAGACTACGTTATTGGTTGCAGGTACATGGCTATGTACTGGGGCATAACATACATGGAACTAACATCATAGTGTACGTCACTGCACCAGAAATATTATGGCAGTCAGATTTGACATTTCCTGGTATTACTGTGTGAATGGCAATGCATGTTGAGTGGGAATGGTTGACGTAGTTGTAGCAATATTCCACTTGGATGACCTGTGGTCAACTATCATTAAGAGTGAAAGGTAAAAGATTAAATCTTTCTTTTTTTGGGGGGGGGGGGAGGAGTGTCTGCAGTTCATAACCTCAGGAAGGTAACGGTTCCTGAGTGTACATATGAGTGAAGATACACACATACAAATCAATATTAAGTAACTGCTTTGCCTCAAGACTTTAAAATTTTCAGATTAAAAAAGTAATAGTATTGAATTGTGCTGCCCTCTAGTGGAGCTCTTAGAGTACAAGGTGCAGCAGGAGAAGGTGGTGGCAGAGGACCTGCGCTCCAGCATGGAGACAGAGAGGACTCGTAACCTGGAGCTGTCCAGCTTGCTGAGTCAGCAGAAAAACAGCTTGACGGACAGAGAGACGGAGCTGTCCGAGGCACAGGGACAAGTGGACCAACTCAGGGACATGTTGGAGAGAGAGCAGTCACGTCTTGTGTCGGCTTCGTAAGTCGTCTTTCGTGTATTTGTTGGCAAACTTATCAAATTTTTCCGTCACTTTACTTGAACATCTGGGGGAGCTTCTGCAGGTGTGACTGTGAAGTGTGGAGATGGCCTGATCTGTAGATGTGTGCTTGTTCATGTGAACAACTTAGCTGTGGGCAAATGCAGATACATTGTATGGCACGCGTTACTGTGAATATATGTATTTTTCACATGACGGTAAATTTTCACGGTTTTTGCATTTCAGGCATTTAAGTGAAGTTGTAATTTCACTATGTTGGACATAGTTTCTCTTAAAGTATTACTTTATTGTGATTATATTCTTAAGATTTTGAACCATTCGGGAAATTAGCAAAAATAAAATACAATGAAATGAAGTGAGTTTACAGTATGTCGCGAAATCTTTTAGAACTTTTCTGTTGTGTTTTTGTGGACTACTTCACAGTAGAACTTCAAGGTTTTTGCATCCAGATAAGTTCTTGTTAGATATTGTAAAGAAATTTCTTGCGAAATGGTATTTTCCAGTTTTTGAAACATTTTCAAAATTGGGGAATGCCATTCTACTATCCTGACACTAATGTTTGATCTGAGAAGACCATTCCGTATATACGTCCTCTATGCTTTGTTGATATATTTGGCCTACTTTGTCCAACATGCTTGCATTTACACTTATAGGATGCTACTTCAAGATACTCTGTAAGTCTGGGACAAGCAGATAGATGTGTGACAGTTTTGTCCCCTTAGTCATGTCTAGTGTTTTGTCATGCAACACCTCACACTCTATTGTCTGTTTGTATTGCCAACTGGATTGAGTCCTTGATGAGGCAGTCCAGGCTGCAGTTTATCTTCCTGAATTTTTTTTTAAGAAAGGAGAAAAATAAATGATATAGAAGTGCAAGATTGGCTTATGCAAAATTCATGGTAAAGTAGATAGAGTGGGGTGATATAGTAAATAACATGTTATTTACTATGACCAAGCTGAGATGATTTTATACAGCCATACAAAAGGTAGTTTTAGGCCCCCCCCCCCAAAAAAAAAATATGTTGTGCAGTCAAAACTTTAAAAAAAAAGTTTGTGTAATGGGCAGCCCAGAACTGTATATTATGTATACTGGATTCATTCCAATAACAGCAAGTCATGCCAATGCAAAAAAAAAAGAAAGATCCTGGATCAAACCCGGGGATTGTAACCCTCTGACTTCAATTCTTAGCAGTTTTAAAGTAATAACAATCTTCATATTGCATGTTAAGTTTGGAAAGCTAGAATGACCATCAGGGCTACCTAGTTTTATCAACAGGTCAGTATTTAAAAATTAAAAATAAAGGGGAAAATTGATGGTGGATGATGACTCCCGAAAATGAAAAGCTTAGCGAATGCTTCTATTAGGACACATGCAACAATTAGAATTAATTTGGTATCACAACAGCTTTTATTATGAAGTGACACGAAATTCTTGGCCAATAATGGAGTTCACTGAAATTTTAAAATACGAGCATGTTCCATGTAGACTTGCACAGACTCTCTGTAGACTGTTGTTCTCTTGAATATATCACAGTCCTGTTTGCCTTAGTGATTAAGCCAACATTCAGTAACCATGTGCAAAGGGGAACATTTTGTGATTGGTACTGCAGTACTTGTCGCTACTTGAGCACTCGCGTACTGCATGAGGCCAGAGTGAGACCCCAAGCCCAGTGCATGGAGCATGCTTGCACAGTTGCAGGGGAGCACAGGGCCAAGGGGGCGACTGGCAGGCAGTCTTTGTAATGCATGTAAAGGTGTACAGTAAGATACCCCAGAGGGTCAGGACACTGAAAACATCACTGAATGTGGCGCTGCATCTTTTAGTGATTGGTTTCAGCTTCAGTTTGTCCAAGAAGATGGAGGGAGGGAGGGTGTATGGGTGTTAACACAGCGCAGCACATGTCAGCTGTCGAGCATGAGAACCCAGCAAGGAACGTAACATTCGACACATGCCATTTATGGAATGTTCAGGCATGATACACCCTAGATGATGAAAACTTGCAATGAATGCGTACCAATACCAGACTCTTTATAATTGTTTTTGATTCTCCTGCTTATTGCATCCTAGTTTATTCTCACACACTGACAGGTGATTTTATCAGTTTATCTAAAAAAGTTTCGAGGCCATTCAAAGTGTAGTGCTAACACTTTACTGTACATGCAGTTTCTGATATGGAATGGGTACCATGGTTCCCACTCAAGTATATGTCCCATCACATCCTTGTTAAAAGTCTATCCACTCTAAGTTACATGATTGTGGTGTAGCACATATAGAGGAGATCTTTCTACACATAATTTAAGCTTATATTACCAACTTTTCAAGAGATGCTGTTTGCCATGCAAGATGGCAAACACTTTTTACCAGGATTTGCTTGTCCAGCGGGAGAGGGTTAAACTGGTGTAGACAGGGGTTAAACTGGTGTGGACAGGTCTTAAACTGGTGTGGATGGGTTAAACTAGTGTTGACAGGTTAAACTGGTGTGGACGGGTTAAACTGGGGTAGATGGGTTAAACTGGTGTGGACAGGGGTTAAACTGGGGTGGACAGGGGTTAAACTGGGGTGGACAGGTTAAACTGGTGTGGACAAGGTTTAAACTGTGGTGGACAGGGGTTAAACTGGGGTGGACAGAGGTTAAACTGGGGTGGGCGGGTTAAACTGGTGTGGACAGGGGTTAAACTGGGGTGGATGGGTTAAACTGGGGTGGACACAGAGACATTTCTGTTCATCTTAGTTTGTATATCTTTATGCTTTATTTTATTTTATTATTACCCATTGTATATTTATTTATTTGGGTTGTTTAGTGCTAATTCTTGTCGTTTTAACGCACCCCAGGGCTGCGCTGGATGAAGAGCGAAAGAAGATCTCTCACTTAAATGAGGTGTTAGCAATAGAGCGGATCAACGGTGACCAGTGTCGAGAAGAACTGCACAACGAGCGAAGTCGGGGAAAACAGACCAAAGAGAGGAGTGGAATCCTCATAGAGGTACTTCAACATTTCAGACAATAGGCAGAGATTTATTTATGGTGCAAGCTGGTTGAACCTATGGACCTTTTAAAGTCAGCATTATAGAAGAATAGTTGTGGATTTTTTTTTTATGACCTTAATTCATAGAATATTGCTACCATATTCCTCCAAATGAGAGCCCCTGTTTCAATAAGGGCCTTCTTATTTTTCATTTGATTTTTTAAGGAATAAAGCAGGAAAAAAATTCAAATCTGTCTGGTCGGCTTTGCTTACAGTAATAAAAGCAAAGTCAGAAGTATCTAATTAGAACACCGTACACAAGGCTTGAAATTTATGATTTTGCAACAAACCGGAGCACTTGTTGGGATGAATATGGTATTAGTAATTAAAAAAAAAAAATGGGAGAGAGAAAACATCTCGTTATCATGCCAATTCTTATGATGCATACTACATTATGAACTATTCAATATTAAAATTGATGTGCAAGACTCGAGAGAAAAACTTGTGGTTTATGTCATTTTCTATATATGTATTACATACTAGACTATGCATGCTTGATTACAGCAATTTCAGCAGGAACGTCAGAATTACTTAGTGGAGGCAAGTAACCCGCACCATTTGCAGGTGTTCGCACTGTAACAATAGTCACCTGGTGTTGTGCCGTTGCCCAGTGTTGGACCACTTCGTGGGTCTGGTTCTTTCCTCTCATTGCTGCTTATTTAAGCCTCCAGCGGGACAACCCCTTTCCTCCTTCCACGTTTAAATTTTTGTTACCTGCTATTTCATTGTCAGTTCCATACGTATGATTTTTATCAGTGGTTGTTCCTCCATGTTAGTTACGAGCCCTGTGGTGATCGTATTTGTATGTAGCACTGCTGCGTCTAAATCTTGTGGTCTCTTGTATCCTCGTGCTGATGTGTATTCGTTTGTCAGTGGCTTCCTGTTTTAAATTTATTGTTCTATATTGTAATGCTGGAATTTTGCAACATTTAAAAAAAAAAAAAAAAGAAGAGATGTCGGAAATTTATTTGACTTCTGAAGTTTCAGCACTTAATTATGATTATGTTTTCTATTGAAATTTTTGCTTCATTGGTGTATTATTTTTTAGTGGAAAAACTTGGTATATAAGTAATTTGTTATGACAAAAGGCTTTTCAGATAGAGTATATTATATTATGCTTTCACACGAATCAGCAGTGTTTTCTCCAGGAAAAAAATATAGGCAGTTGTTGCACAGCAGAGGAGCTTGCGACTGAGTGGGAGAGGGTCCAGAAGAGAAGTCCCCCCGCATAAGGAAATTTTTTTGGAAAAAATGCGATCACAAAATGTCAATTTTATGCACTTTAAGAGTTTTAGTTTGCTTGTTTTTCAGGACAATAATGAGGTATTTGTGTGCGATTTTTCCACTTCTAATTACATCTATTAAAAATTACACTTTAAAGACTGAAGATTAGTCGGCTTTTGTTGACGTAAAACAACAAACACCTTACAATAGTCGTGTAACTTTTTTCAAAGGCTGTGTTAGAACAACTTATGGGGCACAGACTCAGGAAGTGCCTCGAAATATCTTCCACCACAGCCTTGGAAATCAGTTAAATGTTTAGTAAGAGTCATAGTGTCTATTTGTTATGTTGTCAGCCATCAGAGACTAAACTTTTATTTGTCACTTAACAAAGCTCTGGACTTTCTCTTGAAGTACCTTTTAGCATTTTTATCAATAACCGGCATAAGATGAAGTTAGCTTAGGTGGGCAGAACCATCAGTAGGGGCCTGGGGAACACACTGATTAGCATAATTCTAGAAATGAGCATTTACTATTTTCAAGTTTGTTGTAAATAAATTTTAGTTATTGACAAAAAATCAGGGTTAAATTTCCATTTGTTTTCTTTTCATATTGCTTTATCTGACTTTCATGCTTTATTAGTGTTTTTGCTGGGGACTAGCTAATGATTTTGATGTACATGTAGAAATTTAACCCTGGTCCAACTGTAAATCATTATTTACCACACTTGATCATAATATTTATTGAGTCCAGGCTTGTCTTTCATCGTGTGAGCTCTTAGCTTGACAATTTCATTACTATTGTAATCAGTACTAATTACGAAGCTTGATACCACTTTCTTAGTAGTGATTTCTTCTCCACGTATTGGGGAAATTTAATTCAAGTTACTGTATCCAGATGTCCAATGAATAACATTTTCTGTATATAAGTATATGATGAACTTGTTATTGTCATGGTCGACACCCCTTGAAACCCAGGCATCTAGCCCAGGGGTAGTTGTATTTTGGAGACAGTAATTCATGTTTGAGCAACATCTGACATTGTGATGTGTTACGTCTAACACGGTAGCCTGTTCAACACTGAATAATACTTTGTAAACTTGTTGTGCTTTCACTTACCAGTATGTACAGATTGTAAATTCAATTGGATTTCAGTCCTTGTCATAATGTAATATTCATTCACGGGTACTTATCATCATTTTGTAAATTGTGTTGGCAATAAAATTCAAACAAATAACACAACTAAATAGTTGTCCATGTATGACACTGCTGCTAAGAACTGTAGTTCAGCAGGCAAATGATCTAATGGACATGTATTGCAACACAAGGAAACAACACAGAATACAACTCCAGGTTGTTGTTCGATAAGAAGGATAATTCTTTGTTTCACAGTAAAACCATGTCAACTTTCTGTAGTCCATTCTAGATGCATTATGGTCAAAGGTTGAGGCGGGTGACCCCATAGCCTACTGAAGGACCATGGCAAGCAACTCTCCGCACCGTGTGCTTAATTACTTTGTATGGCCTAAACATCAATGCATTTTGTTCTCATTTAAAAATTTTTCCTCACATACTCGAACAGGTTTCAAGGAAATTAGCATGTTGTAATAGGTACTATTTCAAAATGTTGAAATTTGGCCCTAGCATGACAGTTGTTTGTGATATTCGATGCAGGTGTTTTAATTTGTTTTAACGAGTCCAAATGGTTCATGCTAATTGCTCGTGTTGTAAGAGTGGTGAAGATGATAAAAACAGGGAGTTCCTACTGGATGTGTTAAGCCAGATGTTAATGTTGGGTCGTACTTCTCTGTGTAGAAACTGAAGGTAGAGCTGGAGGACGAGAAGGAGCGTCGCATGCAGGCTGTCAACGCCCTGGAGCGCGAGCGGATGACTGTGGCCAGTATGCATCGAGAGCTGGATCTAGACAAGGACCAACTTCGTGCCTTGGACAACAAGTACAAGACCAAGATGGCTGAGCTGCAGACTGCAGTGGAGATGGAAAAGGCCAGATCCGAGGAAATCAATAGGTATGTACAGACAACGGGAGAGCTTCAGGTATTTAACGATCGTTCCAGTGAAAAGATATTTAATAACCATTCCAGCAAAAGACTTCAGGATGTAAGAATTTTGAAAGTACAGTTAAAAGAGAGATGGGAACAAATATCCAGGATGGGATGTACACGTATATGATTTAATAGTGACTGGATCTCTGATGGTAACAACATGCAGCTACATGTCTGACTTGGAAAGGACATTTGAGAGAACAACATATATTCATGACATTCGCATTAAAGGAGGCTTCCCTGTCCACAGTCCACATTTAGGATGACTTTATGATAATGTGACCAGCATATTTTCATGCCCCCCTTCAAAGAAGGCAGGGCATATAGCTCTGCTCGTGTCAGTCGGTTGGTTGGTAGAGAGACTTCGGTTTCTGCATCGTAACTCAAGAAGTATCTGAGAAGTTTTTTCACCACCTAGAGTTCTATTAGTGAACTTGTTTTCTGCATGAGAACTAAATATGTTATTCTCCTAGGGCTTTCATATTGTACATGAATGTAGCCTTCTATAAGAGCTAGATCAAGTGTTGAAATGGGTGACCTCGAGTCAATTCCCAAGGTCACAGAGCCACATTACTGAATTTGGTTTCTGCTTACTAACTGCATAATTTTTTGAGCCAGAGCTTTCATTTTGTAGATGTTGAATGTCTTCTATTAGGGATAGATCAGCTTGAAAGAAGGCTGACCTTGACCTAATTTCCAAGGTCACATTTGGTTTCTGTATCCACTTCCCAAGGTCATGAGTGCTCCGTTTAGTACTATCAACAGGGTAATGAGGGCAAACCTAATGCAGGGGGGGGGCTCTATGTTTTACAAACATGTCTTGTTTTCTCGTAGTCTTTTTTTGTTTTATTTCCTGAGAAACACCTATTTGTTAAATGTTAATTTTTGGTACCTAATCAATACTCATGCCAACCCAACTCTTCCCCTTTCAGTGCCTTACAAAGAGAGCGCCACCTCAGTTCTCAACTTCGTGAAACTTTGGATGAAGAGCGAGGCTCAGTACAAGAGGCATCAGCTCGAGAGAAGGCAGCCATTGGAGACCTCCAGGCTATGTTAGACCTTGAGAGGAGTAAGTTGCTTGATCTCCAGTCAGACATGGAGCGAGAGCGTCACAAGGTGACCAGCCTTAATGCTGCTTACGACATCGATAAGTCCCGTCTCACAGAGGAACTTGATCGTGAGCGAGGGTTAGCCCGTCAGCTGAAGAACAACCTAGAGACATTACAGGCACAGAATGAGGAACTTGTGCGACAGTTGGAGCATCAGGAGGATAAGTACGCATCGTTGATGCAGGACTGCGACCGACTGCAGCAGAGTTTGTCTGCAGTGCAGGAACTTGACCACAGACGCCAGGCCCAGTTTGACGAGAACCGGCTATCGGAGAAGCAAAAACAGCGAGACCTGGACAGAGAGAGGGAGCAGAGTAGATTGAAACAGGTTAGGACCTTTCGATCATTCAAAACCTATCGGGTCTCCCATAAACTTGGTCTGTTGATCAATTGATGAGTCCAAACAACTTAACTTGGATGCATACTTTGTGCGTTAGCTGTGACAGTTGATTGAAAGGAAGTTTTCTAGGAGTATGCAAGTTCAGCTGTTACAAATGCAACTTGTGTTAGAATAAAACTTCTAAATTTGTAACATAGTGAATATGTAAAAGTGTAAAAAGAAATGTTCATACTTGTCCTTGACCCAATTCCAAAGGTCACAGAGCCATTTTTTTTTTTTTTTTTTTTTTGGTTTTGAATGCAATAAGCTGAAAAGTTTTTGACATAGGGCTTTCATACTGCACATGCTTATAGTCCTGCATAAAGTCTTGAATTAGTATGTAGATAGGTGACCTTGACCCAATTCCCAAGATCACAGAGCCATTTTAGTGAATTTGGTTTTCACGTGATAACTTAAAAAGTTTTTGACATAGGCCTGTCATAATGCACATGATTTTAGTCCTGCTTCAGGTCTCACTCAAGTTTGAAGGTGGGTGACAGTGACCCAAATTAATCCTACATAAGGTCTGAGACAAGTACAAAGATGGATCACATTGATCCAAATCCCAATGTCGCCCGGGGGGAGGGGGGGGGAGCATAGATCTATCAGTCTTTGAGTGTGTTTAATTTTTACTTGTTTATATGTCAGTATGAGAGGTTAGTAATTTGGACTTTTCTTTTTGGACTTTTCTTTATAGACTCAGTGTGAGTGGCAAGTGATTTTGACTGTATAGTATGCAGAGTTGGTGAGAGAGACCAGTGACCTTGGCCGTGTTGGCCGTCACTCTGAGGGCTGTAGTTACCTTGACTGTGTTGTTTTACAGAGAGAGCTGGAGAACGAGATCCAGAGGCTGAAGCAGAAGGTAGCAGACGTGGAGCTGCAGCTAGCGGAGAGCAGACAGAGGGAGATCCAGGCTCAGGAGGAGAGGGACCTGGAGCGACTACGTAGTACCACTGCCTCCATCGGCACCTCTCCCACCCGACCCAGACAGCTGCAGAGAGACAGTTCAGAGACACAAGAGTTGATGGTGAGATGCTTGTTACCAGTGTGACGTTTAAAGGGACAAGTGCCAATGGCAACTAAAGTCAAACTACCTGAGGCAAAACTGCTCTGAATTAAAACAAGGGTGCTAGATTTATGTCCCTTGTGAAAGGACCTTTCATTCAAGTACCAGCATGTTTGTAGTTACATAGAATATAATAGTCCAGGTCAACAGCTTTTCTGGGTCTGCTTTGGGTGGATTGCTGCCAAAGGGTGTCGAGGAAAGCTGTTGACTCGGTCAAAAATGGGAAGAGTTGAAGAGAAAAGTGTGACTGCAATTTGACACTTTGTGTAAAAAATTGTTAAATAGGATGGACCAGTGTTGCTCGTGAAATCAGTTGTGGGTTTTCTTGTTCTGGACCTTATCAAGATTTTCACTTGGGAGAGTTGTAACAATATCAAACAGACTGTTATCTGCCTTCTTTAGCATAAAGGAGTGTAGTTATGTGCATTTTGAACGAATTACATGAGAATACAGGTTGACATGTGGGGTAGAAATTTGTTCCTTGATTTGGTTCAGTAGTTCATTTTACCAACAATAAAAACACAATCTATTTATATTTAATGTGTACGGGTATCATCAAACAGCATATCTTCCAGGGGAAGGAAAAATAAAAGACTTTTTAGGGAGAAAAAAAAGGGTTAAAAATGAGCCCATGGGTGTTGTAGGAGGTGGACGGCATGACACAGCGAGCGGGGTCGCAGGCGAGCCCTGGCAGGGAGAGAGTGCTGGTACATGCCAAGCAGCTGGAGTCACTACGACAGAGACAACATCTTCTGGCGTTACGGTTCAGAGACGAGGTGTCAAAACAAGTTCCAAGGTAAGCTGGTGTGGTTTTGACATTTATGGGTCTCTATAATTGAGGCATAGTTCTAAATGTTTCCCCCTCTTGCTGGGCTAGTTAGGAACTAACAGAAATTTCCCTGCTAAAGGACCTCCAGGAGCATATTTTCTTCATGGAGCTGTCTGGTCCAGGTGAACTGCGCGTGCACTTAACTTATGGCTCATGTGCACTGTTGGATATGGATACAAAGGTTGACATTATGAGAATTTGTGAATAAACCACCTGTTGTTTGCAGATAATACCATTATGCTGTCTTCTCCACTAAAAAGAATGTTTATGGGAAATAGAAATAATGCACGTTATTGCTGCAGGCCTGCAGATGGCGCTGGCGCTCCCAGAGCAGAGGCTGACCCAGAAGAGCAGAGTATAAGTCAAGCTGTACAGGACATCCTGACCGAGCTGCAGGAGATGCAGAAGAACCTGACCAAAGAGACAGAGGTGGGTGCTGCTGCCTCGCACTGACGCACTATTGGCAGGCATGGGTTCAGGGGATTACTGCAGAATATTACACATGTTTGCATCGTACCTGGAACTTTTCAGCAACTCAAATCACATTCAAAAGTTTTCTCTATATATATTGATGTTTTGGCAACCTATTATGCAAACTAAAACAGACTCTATGCCAGAAATACTGAACGTTTAATATCTACACTCTTGAAACTTAAATAACCGTGAGTTTGCTACCGTTTGTACTTTGCAATAATTGGGAGAAATAGAAATCCATGTATACAAGTTCAAGTTGTAATGGGCATAAATATTCCACATTTCAGCAAGAAAAGTACAAAAATAATAAGCCATAAGTATCCTTCTTAACACATGTATAAAATACAAACATTTTATTTATAGGCTGGTGCTGGCATACCTCTGGGTACCTCCATTCCTGGTCTCAATGAAAAGATTCTTCTGCATAATGCTGCCCTCACAACCTTCATATCCCAACTCAGTGAAGAGAAGGCAGAACTAAGACGCACCCTCGCTAAATTAGAGGAAGAAATCTGGAGGTATCGCCAGAAAGAGGCTACTTTTACACAGGTGAGTCATGTGATCTGCGTTGTAGCATGTCGTTGGCTAGAGGCATTTGCTCAGCATTTTGTGATTTGTCAGTTTTGACCTTGCATTGTGACCCAATAGCAGCTTCATACCATTAAAAAAAAAAATGCATTGTTTGTAACTTTAATTATAATTAAATTACTGCTGCAAGGTACATTGATACAAGTATGTTATCCGATGAAAATGTGTACCCCAAACAATGTTTCATTCCACTTATGGTACAGCAGTGTGAATGGTGTAATGCAGGTATATGATGTAACTTCTTCCTGTAGCTCTCTCATGTATGGCAATGGCTTACGCTGCATTATTAGCCTGTAACTGCATGCAGTGATAATGTCTGCCATTTTAATCGAGGGGAGATACGTTGTTCTAGTTTCGTTGGTTGACGTGCATGTAAATTTTGGTCCTTGTAGATTCCCTGGTATTTGGCCTATGAGGTAAGAGTAGGTACTGCCCAGCAAGCTCTGTGTTGTAATGTGGTACAAGTAGACTCTTGTGTGTGTATGCCCCTAGGTTGCTTGTGTATGCCTGATAAACGCCTGTAATATTGGTGAAACACCAGTAAGGTGGAGTTTCAATGTGGCCCGGTCTCACCATGTAGAAACTTGCGTTCAACTCTTCCTACATTAAAGAACAGTTTCCCTTTTTTCTTTCTTCTAACGGAAAAGTGAAACTGGTTAACTTTTCTGTCGTAATTTGATTTAATGTCCGGATAAGTGTCCAGATATTGGGTGTCAACTGTGTAGTGAGACAGGGTAATGTTGAAAGTTGGCCATACTGGTGTTTTGCCTTAATATTATGATTCCAGGTTTTAATTGTTGAATGTGCATGATCATGATATGCGTGGGCAGTTGCATTAAATACAAAGTAGAAATTAATTTGTGGCATATTTCACTCACAGACTCATTGCATATCAAATGAGAGTATTGTTTCTTCCCTTGCAATGCATCAACATGGCTTAGGCTTTGCAAAGTTAATGTTTAGTTTCGAAGGAACTTTAAAATATTTGTGATGAGAAGTCTCAAAGGGGATCAAATCATCACATAAATGAAATGCTTTAGAAACTGCACAAGATTGTTATTTTATTTTGGGGGGGGGTGAAATAATGGGGAAATTTTTTATTGTTGGAATGACAGCATGTTAGCGTAAGTTAAATATGTACAGTGTGTACCCTTCACTAGAGTATTTTCATGTTGGTGATACGTTTTTAACTATCATACCAGTCTAACTAGAAGTACTCCAAAGGGCCTATCATGTTTAGATAACATGCCTGCTTTATTCCCTAAGGTTTACTTATGCTTATTAAACTGATAAATGGGAGGCGTGTTCCCTGTTGTAGGCATTTCAGGCTTGTGGCCCATCTGGAACACCATTAAAATGCATTATCCACATGGGCTGAAGCACTCCTATGCATCGTTAGCTCAACTGCCCACCATTAATGTGAGGCTCCCGTTGGAAAATAAATAATAAATTCTAAAATACAATATTTTTGTCCCTAGTTTTAAAGAAATGTCACCAGCATGATACAAAAATCATGGGAATTGTTTTATTCTGGATGGATATTGAAAATTACAACCAGCAAACAACTTCAATACAGCGCCTGGCATACAAAATGCAACAAAACAATCCTTTGTCCAGCTTTGCTTTGAAAGAAATACAGAGAGTAGTCATGAAGATCCAGATCTTTATGAATATCCACATCTTCATGAAGATCCAGATCTTAATGAAGTGGCAGATCATTGTTCTTGAACGACAACCTGGCATTGAAAAAATGGGATCCAATAATTGGGTACGCGGTACGTGTACATCGGAAGATTATGATTATATTGACTGGTTGCTTACTAAATTGAGCTTTCCTATAAAAGCTGCTATCATTACACTGATGTATGCAGTTGCTAGTTTAAGTCTTCTTTGCAAGGAAGCAGTTTTGTATGTACTTTGATTTCAGTATCATATTTGTACCAGTCACACATCACCTGCATGTGATAAGTTTTAAAGTTGATGAGTCACATGTACAGCTGTGCTTTGCTTTAAACAGTAATCACAGCCAGAAATGAAAACCTGCAAGCTTGATAAAATCCTACTTATGAAGCAAGATTTATATGTGTAACTCCTGCATGGCTGCCTGAATCAGAGTAAATGGTTACCATGGTAACTACAGTGCTAAACACCTGCATGCTGCATAACAGTTTGTCATCGTGAGACACTCACGTATTAATGCAACAACACTGGTGTATAGAAGTGTAGGGATTTGAAGCAGAGAAATGCAAATATGAGGACCAGGTGAATTCATACGTAAAACATTTATCCAGGTGCTGTCGTTAATGTGATTTTCTTATTATTTGGCCTCATTGTCCACAGCTTGGTCAATTCCACATCATAAAAATGTAACATTCTGCTGAGGAATTCGAAAACCTTTCATTTTTTTCCCCTTAATTTTTGAGCTTCAGATATTGTAGGCATAGGTCAAACCTAAGTTAACTCTTTCAGTGCCACATTTTGGACTGAGTCAACAGCTTTGTTTTGGTTGCAATGTTCCCAAAGCACGCCAGTCAAAGTTGTTGATCTGAACTGATATATTCTATGTAAATACAGGCATAAATAATGGTACTTGAATGAAAGGTCTTTGCAAGGCACATAAAAAACTAGAATCCTGATTATAATTTAGAGCAGTTTGTCGTAAGTAGTTCAACTTTAGTCGCACTTGGTAATGAAAGAGTAAAATGCAGAGAAAGTCAAAAGTTGATGAAACTAAACATTTTCGAAGCAAATTATGACTTTGAAACAGTTTTGAAGTTGATCACTCATGCACTGTAACATTGATTGGGAATGTAGTCATCAAATCATTCATCATGAAGGATGAGAGATATATTTACTGTTGGACAAAAGTGTAAATCTTTATGTTTTAATAGGGGTGGGATGGAGATGGATGAAAGTTGGGGTAATAATCAGTACATTTATAAGGCAGTGAAAAAAAAATCCCTTGCCACCCTCCCCCCCCCAAAATAGTGTGTAGACTCACATGTAAACCTATGTGGAATGACCATTACTGTTTACCCTGCTGTTACTATATATTGATATATAAAAAAAAAAATTCTTGGCAAATAATGGTCAAACTTTTCATGTGAGCCCACCCAAGATGCAAGATGTAACAAATAAAATACTTGAATACGCGACTTGAACTCTTTGGTATTCTAATCCAAAGAAGAGAATGCTAATGGTAGATTGCTTTTTTCAGGCTGATGCAACTGAGGACAAATTAGCCACTGAGCGAGCCAACTGGTCGAGGGAGAGGGCCAAATTGACCCTACAGCTGCACAATGTAGAGAAAGAAAGTCTGAAGCTGAAAAACGAGCTACGCAGGGTTGAGATACAACTGGAAAGGGAAAGGGAAAAATACATTTCCAGGGATGTAACACCCCACGAGGCGGATAAAGAAAAGGTACAAAGGATTTTTATGCAACCCACAGACTATATGAACTTGTCTCTGTCAGATCTGAGCAAAACTAGAAGAGTGGTTTTATAGTTTTCAGTACGATATATCGCCACTATATTTTCGCATACATGTAGATATACACATTCTTACATGTATTCAAGATAAAGTTAGGTAAAGTGCTTGATGTATAAAATGTACATGTTATATGGCCACATATGCACATACATGTATTGAGTATTTAGCATATTCAAGTGTAAGTATTAGTCACTTCAATGAAATACATATACATCTCCATTGGCGAAAAAACCTATGGCTGATGTTTGTAATTATGCCCCCCTCCTACCGGAGGAGGGGCATATAGTACTCGCTTTTTTGGGGCCTTCATGTGTCCATGCATCCATCCATCTGCTTTTTGTGTCTGAGCTACCATTTGCTTGCCCTTCAACTTAGATTAATGAAACTTAACACACAGGTGTACTTTGACATAAGGTGTGTCATGTACCAAACATAGGTCACTTGGTCCAGTATCTGGGACACAGTGACATATTCTTGTAAAATCGTTTCCGGGCTGTAATTCCTTAACTCTGTAAGTTAGAGCAGTGAAACTTTACACACAGAATTCTTGTAAAATCGTGCCCGGGCTATAATTCCTTAACTCTGTAAGTTAGAGCAGTGAAACTTTACTCACAGATTCATCTACACATAAGGATGTGTCATGTACCAAAAATAGGTCATTAGGTCAAGTACATGTATCAGGGTCACAGTGACATATCCTTACTAAATCATGTCCAGGCTATAATTCCTTTACTTTTTAACTTAGTTTCATGAAACTTGACACACACATATATCTTGAGCTAAAAGTGTGTCATAAAACAAAAGTAGGTCACTAGGTCAAGTATCTGGGTCACGGTGATACAATCATGTAAAACTATTACAATTCATGTCCAGGCTGTAATTCTGTTGTCCTTCAAGTTACATTAATGAAACTTTCCGCACAGGTGCATATAGACATAAGAGTTTGTCATGAACCAAAAATAGGTTGCTAGGTCAAGTATCTGGGTCACAGTGACATATCGTTGTATAATAATGTCCGGGCTATAATTCCTCTACTGTTTCACATAGTTTCATGAAACTTCACACACACATAATTCTAGACCTAAAAGAGTGTTGTGTACTAAAACCAGGTTACTGGATCATCACTAGGTCAAGTATCTGGGTCGCATTGACCTATTCTTGTAAAATCATGTCCAGGGTGATTCCTTTACTATGTAACTTTAATTAATGAAACTTTACACACAGATGCATCTATACATAACGGTGTGTCATGTACCAAAAGTAGGTCACTGGGTCAAATATCTGGGTCACAGTAACATATCCTAGTAAAATCGTGTTTGGGGGTTTTTTCCTTTACTATTTAACTTAGTTTCATGAAACTTGACACACACACTTATATATATATACACACACCGTATATACATATTGACCGAAAGGTGTGTCATGAAATGAAAGGAGGTCACTAAGTCAAGTATCCGGGTAACAGTGATCGCGTTTTTTTATTGACCACAGTCATTCCAAAATGAGACCTGTGATTAACAAGGTTATAAATGAGGCGAGGGGGACATGAATCCAGCAATCTCTGATTGCCTTTTTATTAAATTTGTGTAGGTCTCCAGAGCTTTTGAATGGTACAAAAAGTACCAGGAAAGTTGATTGATTTCAGTTCCACAGTGACAAATAGAACTTTTGACTTTGGTCAATTGCAATAATTGCTGATATGACCATGCACACTGCATGTCTAACATTACATGATGGAGTTCAAATTTATTTGTAGATGCAGCGTTTATATGGCAAGTATCTTCGTGCAGAGAGTTTCCGCAAAGCACTAGTGTACCAGAAGAAGTACCTGTTGCTGCTACTAGGGGGCTTCCAGGACTGCGAGGAGGCAACCTTGTCCATGATTGCCAAAATGGGTGCCTATCCGTCCACTGCAGATCTGCAACCTAGAGGGCGCCACAGTCCACTGTTTACCAAATTCCGTAGTGCTGCTAGAGTTGTTATTGCCATATCTAGGTGAGACACCCATTCATTTCTTCATTAATGTACAATTAGCAATTTCGTGAAATAGTTTTTTTTCATACTTCACAAAACAACTAGCACATGAGCTGCCAAATTGGGAGTACTAGAAATTATCTGTGATTATTAACCTTTGAGTGGAGAGATTGTCTTCATTTTTATCGTTCTATGCAATTTTTAGGTTACGTTTCTTGGTGCGCAAGTGGAAGAGAGCCGCCCGGGTTGGCTCCCCTGTGGTGGCTTGTAACGTTGCCACAACAAATGGTGAGTAGGCTAATAGTCTCATAAGCTGACAGAAGAAAAATGTACCAAGCCTGTGTGTAGATGAATTCTTGTTTTCGAAGGTGGTCCTGAACAGCTGAAGTGTGACCGAATTTATGGAAATGTTTGTATTTGGTACAAAGAAATCGAACAAAGTAAAAGTAGTGTTTTGCGGGCAGTGTCCAAGTCCGGTGTTGGAGAAAATAGTATGGGAGTACTTGGTATACACCTGGATAGGTTTGTTAGTCAGGAAAGTCAACTTGAAGATTTGTGACTGTAATCAGTTGTGATACAGCATGGCCACTTGGCATTGACACACTTAATAGTTGACCAAGTCAAATATTTTTTCAGGTGTATGAACAATATAAACATAGAGTGTTAAAGTGTTGTCTACAGCAGGGTTTCTGCCAGAGTGGAATTTTAGGGTACTCAAATATTCATATTCTCAAGTAAAAATGGTATTAACGAAGACTTTATGGGGTATTTCTGGGTAATATATGCTGAAATAATAGGGTAAGCAAAAGTACTCTTGAGATTTTTTAGGGTATGCTATTTTACCCTTTTTACCCTCTGGTGGAAACCCTGTACAGGTAAATATTCATCCGAACGTAATCCTAAATGCTCATTATTGTTGACATGAAGGTGCTGCTCTTATGCCCCCACCTGTCCATGGTCACACCCCCAGTAGGCGGAGCTACACGACGCCATCATCTTACACCCCGCCCAGGGGGAGTCACGTGAGCTCAGCCATGGACCGCCCATACACAGCTGGCAACTACAGCAGAACTTCAGTGTTCAGCACTCCGCCCACTCGAGACTTGACAGACAGGACGTCATTGTCTCACAGACATTCCCACAGTAGTCCTGGTGGTGCTAGAAGGTACTAAACTATTGTGTGTAGTTCATTGATTTACAGCTTCACGTTTTGGATAATATGGATTACAGCATGGGTATGCTATACAGATAAACTGTTAATGCTACCTAAAATCCTTTTAGCAGCTATTGTGCGAAAAGCTGTTGTAAGCTGTATATTGAAGTAAAATAGTTTCTCAGAACTAATGATGACTTAACACGTACTTGTGTAACATTTGTATGTACCCTGTGGCGGTCTGGTGTATAGTTAAGGATTTGTGGAACAGATATGTTCATGTAAAAAATATGAAATGTGGATTCCATGATGTAGGTTGAGTACGTTTGTGTGATTCAAATTTTATGGCATACGATTGCAGGCAAATATTAGGCTCCATGGACCCAACATATGACACCAACGGAACATCGCGTGTAACTTTCTCAGGTCGTGGAATTCCTTCCCCTGTTGGAAATGGGGAGACGGATGAGGCGCTCAACAGTTACCTACAACGATTAGAAGACATCGAAGCTAGGCTTGGCAGTGGTCAGTGTTTCCCTGCATTACATATTAAATGTTTGGCTTTTCAGTTAAAGGTCTTTAGTTAATGACTTCAACTGAACAGAGATACCAAGGAAGAATCAATAGACCAGAATTTCACAAGGGACTAGGGTGAAAGAAAGTGCAGGCTACTATTTTCTTTTAAAGCAGTGAACATACTTCAGTTGCAAATTTTGTAATTTATACAGCTGAAAACTTTGCAGTTATCAACCACGTGTTAAAGGCTTTATGGCTGTCTGCTTGCTGTCTGATGAGTCACACTATTAGCTTTTGTTTTTTGAAATAGTACACAAGAGTTGAAGTATATGGTAGTTTTTACTTAGCACTGAAACCAAACCTGTGTGAGGGCAGTTTGGACAGTTTGGCAGGGCTAATTTGGGCAACTAGAAAGCATCTGGAGAGTGACATATTGTCACGTCAGATTGAAGATGCATTGAAAATATGCTTCAAAAAAAGAGAGAGAAAGCCGTCATGAAATATTTGTTCAAATAGTGGATAACTTTGGCATGCAAGGGTCAGACGTTATACTTTTTTCATACTTTTCAACACAAAGGGATTGGGCAAGTGGTGTAGGTATATTGTGGTGTAATGTGTGGGTATGATTTTCAGATGGAGAGTCGGACTGCTAGCAATACGTACAGGTAAAGAAGGTATCCACATGGCCCACTGTCACTGTCCCAGCCCCCGCCTGCTATCATTCCATCTACCTGCCCACACCGGCCCGGCCTTGGGGTCCGATATTTTCATCTGCAGGGTACTTTCAGTTCTTGCAATGTAATGCCACATTCTTTCTGCTTCTCTGTGGAAAAGAACTAGCATTATTTGTGGCAAGTGTTGAAGCGTAACTCTTCCAGTGCCAAGTTTTGACTGACTCGTCAGCTTTCCTCGGTGTACTAGGGTCACAGTGCACCCAAAGTGTACCAAAGAAAGCTGTTGACCTGGACCATTCTTTTGGTTGCCGCAGATGCCGGCGTCCTGGTACGTGAATGAAAAGTCAATTCACAAAGAGCAGGAGTCTGGTGTTGTTACGCCAATTCGTAAAACATCGACTTTTTGTCAAAATTGGCATTGAACGAGTTAAAGGGTTAATCCCACTGTCCTCCTGCAATCAGGCTGCAGACAGGTACAGCGTGGAGAAGAGTGGGACATCACTCACATAAATGGAGTAGTGTTTCTCACCTGCCAATTACACTGTATGCGCTTGTCGTGCCAAAATCATGGCAGACTGGACCGACATGTTGCTTTTTTTTTAAGTTTTGCCACGTTTGAGTTTCACCTTTGATCAGTAGAAAATGTGGCATCTCACAAAAATTTGAGAACGTTTGGTTTCTCGGTTCACAAACAGACCCACATAACACTTGATTGACTTTTACTGGTGCTGGTACGTGATTCAATTCTGCGCTCGTTTTTTTTTTTTATTTGCATAAATACTTTAGCTTTATCTGAAGTAGATGTATTTTGCAAAGTTGGATGTTTGCATGATTTTTGTTTCCATGAAAACAAAGCGACATTGTGGGATAAAGTGGCTGAAAATATTATTAAACCTTAAAGTGCTAATTACAGCTTTAGTCGTTTTCTCATCACCCTACAGATAATGGTTAAAAGATTCAAATTCCTGATGAAAATACCTTTCATTCAAATACCAGCAAGTCTAGTCTAAAGCAAAAAGTAGTCTTAGTCAACAGCTTTCGTCAGGACACTTTGCGAGCATTGCGCGCAAAGTGTCCCGAGGAAAGCTGTTGACTCAGTCTTAAATTAGCGCTTTGAGGGTTAAGGTACTACAATATCGCAGCTAAGGTATTAAAAACCTTGTGCGCAGGGAAAGGACAAAATAGGATTCCATTTTAGACTTTGAAGGAGAGTTGGTGTAGCTTAGTATGGAGCATGACCATTTTGGTTAGACATGAAAACATAGAGGATGAGGCTTAAATTAGCCACTGAATAATACATTTGCTTGATGTAGAGAAAAGTTGGCAGATTTCAATGGCTAGAACATGATGTATACTCATGGGTCCACAGGAGTCCACAGCAGGGGAGACTTTAAACTAAGTGGATGAATATTCATAATTACACATTTACTGGATAATATGATTCACTTAGTGTGAATATAATTTCGAAATGAGTCAAAAACAGGACTGGGACCATTCTGAATCTCATCTGGAAAAGAATTTGATTTGCCATTCATGAACTAAAGACAAAATGTGTAGAAATTTTTCGTGAACCAAGGACAGCGTGTACATAGCTCATGAACTGAAAACAGCACCTTGAGGAAATGCCCATTGTTATGGTATCAAGTTAAGGTGTCCTTCATGTAGGTTCCTATGTCCAACGTAAACACTATCATCAAGTAGTACATGATAATCATAGACCTTATGAGTAACTTGCAAAATGCACATTACCCTTTAACTAGTGCACCATGATAATTACAAATGTTTGCACATGTGCACAGCAAACAGAGAAAGCGGCTGGATAACCATGATGTTGTACACTGTAGGTTAAGAAACTGTGGAAATGATATTCATGGTTGTAATATTTATAAACTTACCCAAAAGGCTTCATATTAAACTAGATAAAACATATATTAAACTTTACATGCCATACTGGATGCACAGAAATACTAAACACTTTTCCAGTTCAAATCAGTCAAAAGCGCCCCCGTGTAAATTGTCTGCTATTATGTTTATTTCATTTCACCCTTTCCCCCTTGAATTGACACTTTAGTCAACAACTTTTCTTGGTATCAGTTGGGCACTAAGTGTCCAACTCATGCCAAAGAAAATTGTTGACCTGGGGCATGTGATCTTGATAGGGCTCGTCTACAATTCTCAGTCAAATTGTTTTTCATTACTGTTGAAATTAGATGAAAACACTGAAGCAGACATCATTTTACCTCCAGCCGGTTTTGGCCGGTTCAAGGGGGAACGGTTTAAATCACCTGCCAATAGAAAACATTGTAGATCAGGTCTGTCATGATGGCACGGCCCGGGTCAACAGCTTTCTGGCCAATCTACGCCATGGAAAGCTATTGACTGAGCCTTATTCTGACCACTAAAGGGTTAATATGACATTGCAACTGCACAGAGACAGACCTGGTTTCAAAGGCATAGTTGTATTGTGACCTTTTCTTGATAGGATGCAGGGGTACCACACACTGAAAGTATGGCTGGTGTTAAAGTTACTTGTTTGTTCTGAATACAAAAAAGGTGGACCGAGAAGTTCAGCAGTCTTGCTATTGAAAAGCAATTGTTGGATTTTGTGCTGTCATCATGAGAGGATGGAAAACTGTGTTTTGTTTGTTAACCCTTTTCCCCTTGAATTAAGACTGAGTCAACAGCTTTCCTTGGCATGGGTTGGGCACTTAGTGCCCAACCCATGCCAAGGAAAGCTGTTGACCTGGAGCATGTGATCTCGATAAGTCTCATGTACATTTCTCAGTCAAATTGTTTTTCATCACTGTTGAAATTAGTTGAAAACACTGAAGCAGACAACATTTGACCACCAGCCGGTTTTGGCTGGTTTGAGGGGGAAAGGGTTAACAAGTGTGCCTCACTTCCATATAGGTCTCTTTGGCAACATGTATACTGGCAGCAACATATCTCCAGAATGCTTCTGTGGAGTTAACCACAAAAAGCCAAATGTGATTCCATAGAAAAGTTAGTTCAGGTGACTCACGGTAGATCAGATTCAATAAAATGACATTTCTGGGTCACTGTGACCCACGTAATGATTTAACAGGAGACAGCGTGTTGTGGCTGCGTCTTGAAGCTGCCTGTACTTAATAGTTAGGCAGCGTGGCAGTGGCCATAGAGTCAAACTGCACCCTAAGTTTGCTTTCTTGGGTCCCTTTGTGTGTGTATGATAACATGACCCAGACTATTGCTCCTATAATCGGGTCAGACAGAACACAGCAAGTTGGGGGGAAGCAGTACTGTTGCTATATTTTGTCCAAAAGTCACGAAACAAAGGATGAGTCTAATGCTCCCAGACCTTGTTTTGCCCAAGGCATGTTTTAGGCTTAATGTGCATCTTGAACAACTAGTCTCGATCTACTGGCTTAGAACTACAGCTTTGTCCATTGTGTGTGTGAATGTATCCAAATGAAACCGATTTCATTTGGATATGTAGAAGTGTGTAGAATGTGTAGCTGTTCTGTCTAAATTGTCTGAGAGTGCCTATAAATATGCAGCAGACTAGTTGTGTAGATACGGTCTGCTCGTCATATTTATGGGATGTCTTATTTTGTGGATAGATGGCATTGGAGATCTCACTTTGAGGCTCCGTACAGTGTGCTCTGATTTATAAGATAGTGTGTTTGTTGTAGAGAAGTGTGTCATGTTTATTGTGAAAGATTTTTGGTTTTTTTTTTTGATAAAAAAACCAAATTAATTTTAATAAAAGGATATGCCATTTTATTGGGGGGGGGGGGACGATGAGAGAAGTGCAGGTATATCATATTTATGAATATGGTCATTTCATTGTTATAGGGAAATCCAAATGGTCCGAGAACTTTCTTGTATATAATGTATTATACATGTACTAGTGATAGCGTGCAATGGTAATGAAGTTTATAAATTGTATTTTTTCTTCTCGTAACAGGCATAGTTCTTATTGAGCTGAATTCCCATCGGTTTATCATGACAATGTACTGTTTACAAAGACTTTGGAAAGCAGGAAGTTGAATGAGGCGACATAGATTTTAGACCTATGTTGGCAAGTTGTATGTGTGCATATGGGCATGTATAGTGATTCGAGTGAATGTAATCTAATATTCATGATGCAATCACAGCTTGTTTGTGTCATAGGAACTCGACTTTGAACGGAATTGTTTCTTGTATACGGGAAGCAAGACCTCTGCTCGTAAAATTCTGCGGCAAAGACACAGCTAAGGTTCAACTGACGTCATAAATATCTTAGAGTCAATTGTATGCATTATGCTGATGTTAGGATGCCACTGGCTACAGTTCAGGCTGAATTAATATCTGTTGCGAGCTCAAGACGCTCAAAGAATGTCCTTTTTCTGTTGACAGTGACTCAGGGCATCAGCCGATCCTCAAGTTCGTACCCCAGGAGATAGCGAGTGCCATTGTTGCAGTGACAACCCTTCTTGACCAAAACTGTGATCAAATGTTGCTGTGGCAACAGGACTCAAAAAAAAAGTATCTCAATTTTTGTGCTCTCAACAATGAGGCACGTAATTATCTTACTGAATTTTGGTAACTTTGACAAAGACATGGTATTGAAGTGTGTACATGTATAAAGTTGCTATTTTAATATATTATTTGGCTCCAATGCCAACCAGTTGTAATTGAGGTTTTGGGTCTCAAATATGCATGTGTTTCATGTATGTGACCAATCCAGAACAGGTTTCTGTTTATGCTGGATTATTTTAAGACAGGAGAGGTAATTATTCCACATAGTAATTATTTTGATTTTATTATTGTACTCTAGTCTGAATATTTTAGTTGAAGTTCTTTATATGGGAAATTTTCTACATGTGAATATTGTCTCCCAGTTCTTTGGTGATTTAAAAAAAAAACTGGAAAGGTGCTTGATAAATGTATGAAATAAAAATCAGTATGCTGCATCTTGTTGTCATGGAAATGAAAGGAACATAATGACTGTCGTGTCACCATGGTGACATTTTTAGCTTTTGCCATAGAGAAATCAATATGTACATAAGGTGTGCCTTTCGAGGCTTTTTTACTCATAAATTCACTTTCAACACAAGGTTTCCATGGTAACAACAGTACTTAGCTGTTACAGTTTCATTACTCACATACTTGAAGACGTTTTTACAGTGAAAAATAAGGCACCACACCTGTATAATATGCAGTCTGGCTTGTCACAAACTATTGCTGTATGACCAGCTCAATATGAAAAAAAGGTCACAGTTTGGCCATCAGGTCAAGCGACCAGTATTGTCTGCATGTGTAGCTGCAACATTTTGTACTTAAGATAAGGGCATCATTATTGAATTACCTGTTTCTTGGGGTGTCCAGACCAACAAAAAATTTTTTTACACCTGACCCAAGAATGAAAAAGTCTCTTCAGCGCCATGGCCTGTAGGCCAAGAGAGCTGTGTCATCAGTTTGATTACTTGGCACATGTGTAGTTATCAAGGGGGTCTACAGATGTTTCAGTCATTATGGTTTGTTTGTACTGACCCAAGTTTTTTCCCGTCAAAAATTTGAATAAAAATACACAATTTGACAAAATAAAATCAAATTTTTTGGGGTGGGGGGATGTGTCCCTCACACCTTGCCCACATAAGAAGCAGGTAGTTTCATAATGGTGCCCTAACAGGGAGACAGCCACAGGCTGTTAAGCCACAAAGTCCTAATCACGGCTATAGTCGTTTTCTCATCACCGTTCAACATATAATGGTTAAAAGATTCAAATTCCTGATGAAGATACCTTTCATTCAAATACCAGTAAGCCTAGTCTAAAGTAAAAAGTAGTCTTGGTCAACAGCTTTCCTCGAGACACTTTGCCTGTAAAGTGTGCCAAGGAAAGCTGTTGACTCAGTCTTAAATCAGTGTTTCAAGGGTTAAGTGATTTGAACCACAGTATTAAACAGTATTACCCAATGAGGAAAAGGATTCTGTCAGAGATGGGAATTGTCAGCTAATCGGTTAATTTTCAAAGTTTTTTTTCTGTATGGATATACTTGTACTTTTCTTTTTTAGACACTGGTATTTACAAGTTTTCTGCAAAAAAGCATTCTCATCCCTATGCTGTAGAAATTAGAATTTGATGTGGAGCACCTATTTGGAGATATGAACAGGTGAACACTGTGGTTGTGGATTCTATGTGATATTAACCACATTGGGTGCTTCACAATAATCAAGGAAGATCCCATTGTCAGGAAAGCAATAAACAAAAACAAAAAAAGGAAAAAGAAAAAAGAAAGAAATCTTGATTCTTGCTGATAAAAGGAGCTCTGTAAGTGACATATATATATATATATACACACACATATATATATATATATATATACACATATAAATGTGTGTGTGCGTGCGTGCATGCGTGCGTGCGTGTTATTCTTCAAAGGTGATTTGATTTGGATGCTATGCATGTATCAATGAAAATCTTACAGGACAATTTACCATTTTCCTCAAAACAAACAAAAAAAGAAAAAGAAAAAAAAAATCAACAACGACGACAACAACAACAACAACAACCCCCAAATGGATGTAGAGACATGTCTTGATCACTTTTGTACAAAAGAGGTTTTTAATGATGCTTGATTAGTATTTATATGTAAAAATAAACAGCTGCATGCAAATGTGAATGCAGGTAAATTGGTTATGTTAACAGAATCTCTCAAGCTGATGTTTAATTCAGATTTTGTTTTATTTACCGATTTTATTGCACACAGTTTTAGACTTAGATACATGTAACTTGTATGTGCGTGTATCATTTTTTTTATTTCAAGGATAAGTCTCATTGTTACAATGGTTCATGCCTCGCTCTTTGGCTGGCCCCCTGTTCTTAAATTGGATTATTCCTTATTGTAAGGCTGACCCCCCATTATTATAATGGTTGGTGCCATATTGCGAGGTGGTCCTCCATTTGTAACAGTGGATCAGGCCATTAGTTATATCGTAAGCAAAAATACGGGAGCAAGATATCCAATTGTTACAACAACACAGATATGTCTTCAAGGAACGAGTGACGGATGTTATGATCATCACACAATGCAACAAAAGGGGTCTTTGGGCTCTCATTTATGCCAAATAAAATATTCTTACAGAAATATGTACGAATCTTCTGTTTTCTTTGACAAAGTTTCAGTCGTTAGTCTCTCATGATTTCAGCCAATGTAATGCTGTGACTTGATCAAGGGGCCCACGGAGGAGGAGGGAAAACTTTCGTGAGCTACAATTATGTTGTTGGGCTACCATTCATTTCCCTTGTGCTGGTCCATTCAATTAAAAATACGAACGATTTTACGGCCAGATGTGGTGGCGCATATATATATATATATATATATATATATGTGTGTGTGTACATACATCCTAATAGTAGCACGCGGTGCCAATGCAAAGATTATCTGGATCTATGGAGTAAGCAAAATTTCTAGTTACATGTACATCATAATACCTAGTGAAGTGCCAACTTTGTATGTTTGAGCAAAAGTGATCTATTCAGGACAGCGTACAACACCATAAGTCCAAATGGTTTCCACGCACTTTAGGTGTTTGGCCAGAGCCCCCATAAACATTCTATGGGTCCAGTGCCATTGCCATGCTGCTACATTGAGCCCCAGTCACTATGGCATAGCACAGTGCTCCTGGTGGCATCAGCCTATACTAGGGTACAAGGAAGCATGCGCAATTCAGTTTCCTACTCTGGTGTCCATTTGTAGTGGATATGTGTTGTCAGAAGCTCCCACTTTTCTCTTACCATTTCTGTATCCTAGTTTCTTTTCACAGACATGAGCCATTTCAGAGAATTCAGTGAATTTTGTTTTAACTTTTTTGCTTCTTTTGGTTTGAAATTTTGCCAAATTGGCATTTTCAGAAGGGGGGGGGGGGTATCTTCAGTGGTTTTTCTTCTTGGTCAGGCTCATGTCTGTTTTCACTTCATGTGACAGTTGGTGGGTTTTGTGGGGAACTGGTCCTATCACTGGTTTAGTTTGTCCAGGGTTGTAAGTGATGGATCTGGACATGGAGTTGGATGTCCAACGGGACCCCAACCACCATAGGATGGTTTTTGGGTACAACCATCCAGTTTGTCACTCCTGCATATAGGAATGGCTTTTGCACTGAGGAGAGTCTGAGTGTGATTTGTCAACGGTGGATGCCTTTTCAGTGGCAGAAAGTCCGTCGGGCAGACATGAGGTCTGCTAGACAGAGGCTTCAATGTGCGGAGGCTAGATGTGAGCTTGAGGTCTCCGTATCAGGGAGACCACTGGTTGTAGATTGGAGGCCCATGGCCTTGAGGTTGAGTACCAGGCCTCTGCTAGTTTGCCTGGGGTCACAAGGCCCAGCACTAACTGGTCCTCGAATTGAGGCCTTCATGGGTGGAGGGGGTCACCAGTCAGACCAGGCCTCTCAGACTGGTCCTTGAATTCACGCCCCATAGAGAGAGTCAAGGACTTCTACAGATTCTCTGTGGACTGTGGTTGGGCGTTCCAATGCTAGGGTCCCCTCCACATCTACGGTAGCTCGGCTGAGCGGATCTTTGGGGAGTGCTCCCCCCAACCTGTTTGTCGTGCTGCTGGCCATGTGTCGGTGGTCAGGTGACTTGATGGTGATCACTAAAGCAGTGACCACCAAGGAAGGAAGAAGAAGGTAGTAGCAGCAGGTGGCGTTCGGGTGACGCCCCGCCAGGGCAAGCTATGGCCTTTGCCCAAATATGGATGGGCAAAGTGTAAGCTCTGCTGGCAGTTGTCAGCGAGTGGCTGGACAGGTTTTAGTGCACCATTTCCTCAGAGGAATGTTGGGGCATTCCTCCTTCCCCTGCCCCTCCCAGGCGCCTGGCCCTTCTTTCGAGAGCAGCACCGAGCCATTTTTGGAGAGGGCCATACCGAAGCCTAAGCAGGCTAGTGTGGTGAGGGCGGTGGAGGGGACAGGCATGAAGTGGTCCTCCTCACTGCTAGCCCTACCGTTGGAACAGTTCCAGTGGAGACAGCATCTCCACTGTCTGTTCCTTCCCCAATGGAGGTTGATCTGCCTTCTGTGGGGAAGGTCACCTCTCCAGTTACCAATGCGGATGAAGTGGCAGGCTGGGGCAATTCAGCACTTGACCCTACCCCTGGGGAGGCTGTGGTTGTGTTAGGTGTGACGGCTGTGATGGTTTGGGAGGCAGTGACAGTTGTTGCTCTCTGGCTCTATCTGGGCCTAGGCCAATTTGTCTCATGCGTTCCAGCTGGCCTGTGGAGACTCTCCATGGATGGGATATCAGTGAGGATTGCCTTGAGGATATGCTTGTTGGCTCTGATGAAGATCTTGAGGATTGTTGCACTGCCGAAGATATCGTTTGCCTCAACTGCACAAATTTCCCGAGTGAGGATTCCAAGGTGGAAGAGGAAGGCATCTGCTTCTCCAGATTGGCAGCAGGGCAGAAGGCAGCAGAGTCTGGGCCACTTCTTGCTGCTGGTAAGAGGGCAAAGTCGTCTCTCCAGTCAATGGCTTCAGCCCAGGAGATGGCAGACTGGGTCGACCGGTCTTGCTGTAAGCTGGAGAAGCCAAGTTCGCTGATTAGGGCGAATGTCACCTTAATGCAAGATTTTCTTTCCTGGGGAGGCAGTACTGCAGCCCTTGGTGATACAGCCTAAGACTGTGCCCATGTCAGCTGAAGGTGTGGAGGTGGCACCAAAGTTGGAGGTGCCATTTTCCACTTTCGTGGCAGGGAAGTTATCAGAACTTTCCACCGAGCTGGCAGGGTTTGCAATGCACTGGCCAGTGGGTGCTCCCAGGATGGCATAGCTCAGGGATTGCTGACAAAGCCAAAGGCAAGGTTGGAACTGTGCCTGACTAGTAAGTCTGGGTATAAATTTACCCCTGTGACAGTCAGTGCTCCCTTATGGGACCGTAGTGTCAAGCAGGTGGAGTTTGTCAAAACTTTGGTCTTTTGAACAGGATGTATGTGTGATGACAATAGTCGGCTCCTTCCTCAACTGTTCAGGTGTTCTGCCACATGTTTGCTAAAGATGACATGTGACAACCCCTAGGCACCAGCCTCCACCAAGCAATTGGTGGAGACAATGCTGGACCTCGAGCGATCTCAAGGCCATGCTGTGGGCCACATGTTCAGTGGAATGATAATGCTTGATGCCAATGTTAAGTTGGCACACCGTAATGTGCTCTTCTCACTGCCCCCCCCCCCCCCCCGACAGCAATAAGCAGAGATACCTACCAGCTGCCCCTTAATCCAGTGGGTCTGGGGCTGTTTGGTCAGGGGATTATTGCCTTCCTAAAGAGAGCAGATAATATGGCCAAAGATAAGGCAGCAGAAGTCTCTTGATGGGGCTTTGGTGTGGAGTGCAAAGTCGACCAAGGGGTGATCATCCTTCCAGCAGCACACAGCAGCTGCTTATAGCCAGCAGCAGCAGAAGCTGAAGAGGTGGAAGAAGAAGCCAGTCTAAGCCGGGCTCTTCTGGTCCTAACGGCAGCCAGAAGCTGGCGCCTTGCCCCTAGGGGCACATGCCAGTCCTCCGTCTCTGCAAGCCCACCAATCTACTGTCCCTGTCTGCCTTCTTGGCCCAGATCCGTCAGTGGCTGACTAGTGTTGTTGCTGATCACTGGGATGGTATAACTGACAAGTGTTTTGTGAGAAACATCATCCAGCACAGCTACACTTTGGAGTTCACAGGCAACTATCCTCTACTGTTAAGGTGGAAGCTGTGAAGCTAGTGCGCAGTGAGGCTGGCAACTTTGGATTGCAATTACCCATATAATTTTTTCACAAGTACATTAAACCTATATATTTTCTGATTACTACATATCCATAAATTTGTATCCATAGAGTTTTTTTGCAGGATTGGGATTTTTGGAGATTTTATAGCATTCTTTCTGACTTGGTAGGATTTTCACATTTTTTGCGCAGAAGTCACACAAAATTGTTTTTTTTCCAGTTGAAATCAGAAGAAATTTAAAATACATATCAATGTCCAGGATCGAATTCAATGGTTAGTCCTGAAATAGCATAAGTAAAAAGTTATAAAATTTTTAATTTAGTCCTGGCAGGTTGTTCATTTTCTTTCTATAAATTGCTCCAAAAGTCACAGAAGGGTTTGTCAGAAAAAAAAATCCTGGGAACCGTTCCTGGATATGATATTTTTCTTTTAATGTCCATTGATTTTAATGTGATAGGGCAATTTGTACATTTGAGAGGCGAGATACAAATTGCAGAGGTTGAGCAAAAAAGAGTTCTGAGAAAATTGCATTAAAAGAAAAAGTTGCCAATTCTTACGCATTCATGGCTGTAATATGACACATACTCATTTCTTCTGTCCTGTGTTTTAATTATTGTGCGAAATAAACTTGTAGCTTTACTTCTGTGATAATGTCATTAAACAAAAGTATATTTTGTGGCTTAAATCCCGACCTTTTTAACTTGGGAACCCCACACTGGGCTTGTTTGGGTGTGGGTTCACATGCAGCTTTCCATATTTGGGGACCAGTAAGTGGATTGTGCTAATTTGTTTTTACATCAATAGAGAATTTCAAAGTAATCAGAACAATGGTAGTGATTAGTCTGAACTGGCCCATTCTTTTCTCCACGGCTAATGGTTTCCTATGAGCGACCCTTGTCAATAGCTCAATTGGTTTCCAGGGGTCATGGACTAATGACTGTGCAAACAATGACATGGTTCATTATCATGCCCATGCAAACAAAGCCATGTGTCCGGCACTGTTTAAACTTTTCATTGTCAACAAAAGTTTTGAAATCAGTTACCTTATATAAATTTTATGTTCACACATCTGAGTTTTTGGGAGCATGTAGTTTAAGTATCAGACTATCAAAAAAATTGAAAAAGTGATTTGAGGTTATCCAAAGGTGCGGCTTCAGATCTTCCACCTTAAGAGTTCCCTTTTTCTTCAATCCACCTTACAAGGAAGCAGACTGGGAACTCTTGAATGAGGCTGTGCAAAAGCTTGTGGACAAACTGGCCATCAAGCCAGTTTTGGATGATGGGTCCCCAGGTATTTACAGTCGTTCTTTTTGGTGCAGAAAAGGGATGGTGGACAAAGACTGGTCATCAACTTGTCACATCTCAACTCTCATCCTGTTGTGCAGCACCTCAAGATGGAGACTCCAGCCACCATCATGGCGGTGATGTGACAGTTCGATTGGGCAACCTCGATAGACCTGAAAGACATATTTCGACATTTCCATAGCCAAGCAGTCTTGGAAATTTCTGTGCTTTGTGGTTGACAATAGAGTTTTTTCAATTTTGAGCTCTCCTGTTTGGCCTATTGCTGGCATCACTGGTCTTTGCTCGGGTCACGTTTGCGCACCAGCAAGGGATCTGGTTGCACATTTATCTGGATGATTGGCTCCTGTGGTCTCAGGACATGGGCCTTCTTCTGGACATATAGTTCCTGTTGAACCTGTGCTCAAAGTTAAGCCTAATTGTAAATCTCCCAAAGTCCAGCCTGACTTCTGCGAAGGAGTTACTGTTTGATCGCCTGATCCTGAGTTGGTGGTCGTGCTGGGCAAATGAGATGCTGGGAAAATGAGATGCCTGGGAAGTCCTTAGTGCCATTCAACTGGGAGGTGATATTTGGGGCAGGAGATGAGTTGGCTTTGCGATGGACTCATCGATGATTCCCTGCAGGGCTTGGGGAGCACATTTGGACTCTGTGACAGCCTTAGGTGAGTGGCCTCCTCTGTGGAGGTGGTTTGTCATTAGTTGGCTAGAACAGGAAGCAATCCATTGTGCCCTTGTCCAGTTTCAGTCACAGGTGGAGAACAAAGACGTCCTGGTGATGTGCAACAAGTGTACAGCAGTTGTGTACATCAACAAACAGTGAGATACCAGGTATAAATGGTTGTACTCTCTGGCCAAGTCGATCCTGCTCTGGTGCTGCCAGAATGGCATACGCTCCACTGTAGCCACATTGCAGGTTGCCTGAATGTCAAGGCCAACCTACTCTCAGGCCAATCGCAGGTGATTCAGACCGAGTGGTCTCTGAATCCCCGTGTGGTTGAAGTGATCTGGGCTCCTTGGGGTCGCCTGCACATCAATCTCTTCGCCACCAGGGACAATCACTAGATCGACACTTTTGTGTTCCCATTCCCAGAGGGGTTGATGTGGGTGACAGACACCATGTCAATTTCCTGGCAGGGGATGTGGGCCTTAGCCTTTCCTCAATCCTGCTCTTGCCAAAGGTTCTTCGCAAGATTCAGGAGGAGCAGTGCAAAGTCCTTCTTGTAGGTCTGTGGTGGCCCAAGAGGGAACGGTCCATACAGGGGCCTGCGACCAGCCTACGACTGCATACTGAGGCACATTGATAATAGGAAGAATGAATTGTTAACTTTTTCAGTGCTCAATTGCAGTGGAAGTTGTACTACTCAATACGAATTACTCTGTTATAAGGTTGCTTGCAATAAGACCGTTCATTCGAGGACCGGCATGCCTGTAGTTAATATAATATTGCATGTCACCAGCCTTCTTCAGAGCTTGCAAAGCTTGCCGACAAAAGCTGCTGACTCAGTCAAATGGTGGCACTGAAAGAGTTAAATAAATCTGTTAGCTGCACGAAGAGACACAAATTAAAACTTGGTTCTGGCTGCTTTTGATTTTCTGTATTTTGTGAATATGTAGAGCTACATATTGTGCAGCAACCAATCTGGAACTAGTCTGGCTGTGGTTTCTCACATTTTAATGTTCATTGTTCACTCAGTACATTTTCTGTGAGTTACTATGGTCCATCACTGAACTATTTTGTACGGTTTGGCATTTGATGTACTTGGTATTACACTTGAAAATATTTAAGCCGCAGACAGCTATCCTCGTTCAAGCATTTAAAGAGCGCAGGGATAGTTTTTGTAATTTGACGGTCAAGGCAATATTATTAACTTTTCATTATATGAATAGCTTTTCTTTTTTGACAAAAATTCCGATTTATGTCATGTAATGACCTACATACACATAAACACATATTTTTTTCCCGAAAAACTTTGCCTATGCTCTACGAATTTGCCCCAAATTCGTTTAGCTGGAAGGACAAGTCCCCTCACAACTTTTACTAATTTATATGTGATCACAATGCTAAGGTCCAGGTCGTTTGGCAACCTGTGTGCTTGACCTTGAGTGACTGTGAACATATATATTTCTTTTTAGTCAAATTGGATCCTCCTGACCTTGGGTTACCGCGATCAAATCTAATTCTCTTATCGTAAATGGATAATTTTGTGCGTTGGAAGGATTGGGAATGGATGGACTTAAACGGTTTACGGTTAAACATTGTTGGCTCGTAAGATGGTGGTAAACGGCTTGACAGTCCACAGAAGTAGTACAGAAATGGATGTTTGAAATTTGTGTGATCATGCTGAATAACTTCTCTGTGTGTGTGTGTGTGTGTCTCCATTCACACACACACACACACACACACACACACACACACAGACAGAGAGAGAGAGAGAGTCCATTCACACACACAGAGAGAGAGAGAGAGAGAGAGAGAGAGAGAGAGAGAGAGAGAGAGAGAGAGAGAGAGAGAGAGAGAGAGAGAGAGAGAGAGAGAGAGATGTTATTTTCGGTCACATCTGGTTATCATGATGCAACCGAAACTTTTGAGGGTTCTTTTGGATTATGCTCTGTGCTCCGTGTGTAAAAAACTACAGATCATACACTTGAGAAAATTAAAACAGTCTGCCGGCAGATACAATTAAATATATTATATTCACGCCATGTATGTGTGCAATAACATTTTTTTTTGTTCAGTAATGGGAAGTTTGAAATGAGGATTAAGTGATTTATGTTCATCTTTGATCAACAAGTTGTCTACTTTATGTACAGTTTATATGCCAGAAACCAGTGTTTAAATGTATGAATAAATCAATGAGTGGAGGATCAACACAAGTTATAGTTTTCATACAAAATATATGATTGTACATGGTGGCATATGTCACATCGCGCAACGAAAATCGTCAGTATGAAAATTTACTTTCCAGGAATGTTTAAAGCGATAGCACGACTTGTGGCACCATCTGTCGATTGGTTATGTACTATGGATGCTGCCTGATCAACCCACGTGGGAAGTGCCACGTGAAGATTCCGTTATTTTATTGCAAACAAGTGCGTCCGGCTGTGCCCAGGGAACAAATTAAACTGACGACAAAGTAGGCACTGTGTAAAAGGGGAAAGAACATCCATTTTAAACATGTTTCAGCAAATGCCCAAGTTACCTAAGGGCTAACAAAAATATATGTGTGGTTCCGGTAACCCGACCGACCCTACTGAAACGGCCCGACACCAAATGAATTTTATGAAACATAAATAAAAAAAAAAAAATTCAATCTGATCTCTCCTATTTAAAATTGAGCGATCCTGGCTGAAAGATTTTATCGAGAAAGTGGCCGTCGTGTGCCCTCATTTTGCAGTAAAGTAAACTTTAACACAGCATTTATTTCAACTTGTCTGGAGGGTTAACCTGGGGCGGGGAAACAGCATAGCTGCATAGCCACGGTTGTTCGATGATACAGTTTAGCCAAGATTGTTCGGTGATCGTGATCATAATCGTAATATTTTGCTAGGTTCCAGGAGTCCGTTCTTCAAGTTACTAGGGCAAATGGTCGTTAAGTACTTTTAAAATACAACTTACTATCTTAGCTTTAATTTGCCGGCTCGGTTGTGTCTGAAGCAGCTATCATCATTAGTTAAAAATCCAAATGCAACACGATACCTGGCAAATTATGCATGTGCTGCTGAGTGCCATTTTCAACATGGCGCAATGGATTGAGGGACAGTCGCCCGAAAATACATTTGATTAAGATATTAAAGTTAATCGTGGCTACAGCATATATCATATCATCATTCATGCTCTGAAATATTTGTAAAATATGTTCTTTTGGTTTCATATATTATACCCCCACCCCAAGATCGTTCTATTACTATCCTCATTTACAAACCATTGGGTGCGGAATAAACAGTTTTCAAGATGGCAGCCAAGTCTGTGTGGCTTAGTCTCGATTGATATTTTGAAGAGGTGGTATCCAAAATATATGTGTGATTTGTGTTAAGGGAAGGTTAATTTGTCGAATGAATATTATGTGCAACATATAATGGGACTTTTCCAGAGTGAGCATCACCGGAAAATGTAAATACAATGCTTTGAAGTTACCAGTTGTGGGCGGCAGTGGGTCCCAAAATAAGAATATTGTATCCGACACTGAAATCGCCCCAAGGCTATGAATTAAGTAGCAGCACTGGGAAGACATGCCAAGTGCCTCCGCTGAGTCAAAGATAGAGCTTAGTGGAGAAGGTTGTCCCGATAGTGGATACAGGTCTGAAAGTATCGGCGGGTTTTTAAGTAATTGGTAATAAATTTGAGCCGAAAAAAATATCTTCTGGCTTTGATCCATTGCCATAAGAAATGTCAAAACTCTGTCTGTGGAGAGCCAGGAGGTGGACTAAAACTGTTGTTCCATAAAGTGATGAAAACACAAAATTAAAGAAGCTGACAACGTTTTAGAAATTACTGAAAAGGTTAGACCGGTCTCACAGAAAAATTGAAAGTGATTTTTAGTGGTGCAAACGTTTGATAATATGTCGTCGGTACTCCGTTGAAAGTTGTTTGTTTTGATGTTTGTGTTTTGTGTTAAATAATCGAACTGCATCCAATGAGCCTTGACAGCCTTGTTTTGTTTGCTGAACATGCGCCAAATTATGACAACTATGGTCCACTCCAAGGGAACGGAGAAGCACGAAGCTTGGTTTGCTGACCACGGATGTCAAGCATTTTATTTAACAAATAAAAACTACTACTACTACTACTACTACTACTACTACTACTACTACTACTACTACTACTACTACTACTACTACTACTACTACTACTACTACTACTACTACTACTACTACTACTGTCCAACTGGAGCATTGTAGCAAAATTTTGCTACAGTGCTCTTCAAAATTGTTACAAATTTTCTCAAAAATAAATGTTTCTTGTGTGAAGAAGTGGAAAAAATGCTACAGAGATTTTCAGTTGGACAGCACTGACTACTACTACTACTACTACTACTACTACTACTACTACTACTACTACTACTACCACTACCACTACTAATCCAAGCGGAACTAAAAAGAAAAAAATCACGGCAATGGGTTATATAGACTTTGTCATGCACATGAAATTCTTGGTTACTCTCTATGTTGTACGGAAAATGCCAAGAACGCAGTTTGTGCCACAAAAAAAAAAAAACAAAAACAAAAAAGTTTTGCCGCCCAGATGTTCATTTCTGCCTTATTGCATCTTGGCACCGCGTGTGACCTGCACCAGATCACGTGTTCATGTACTGGAGGTGCTGACACGTGTTTAAAACAGCTGTCACGGGAAACATGTTGCAGAGACAGGTCACGCTCGCTGTCACAATGTGCATTCTGACAAGAGGATGAATAGCAGTTTGCAGTGCATCTGTGAGAAGTGACGTCATAGCAAACTCGGTGTCTTAAAATTTGGCAGAGATCCCAACACATTCACACTTCAAAATCGAACTGTGACTGTAAGAACCCAAACGGGTGTGGCTTGCCTGCTGAACAGATCCAAGTTCAACCCATCGTACCCTGCCTGAGTGGAGTGTATTAAAGAAAGAAGGAGTTCAGCCTGCTCGGGAGGCTATGGCTATGGCTATGGCTATGGCTATGGCTATGGCTATGAGTATAGCACCGTTTCCTCATAGCTCATGCATGTTTGCCAGATTATATTCATAGGTGAACAAAAGAGCGAAATAAAATGGAAAAAGCCAGGAACAAAACCTCTTCCGGTAAATTATGCATTGGCTGTAATATAACGCAGTCGAAAAGCAAAATATTACAGTATACTCGTAATAAATTACAGACTACAGGTATAGATGTCAGTAAAATGATGTAATTTCTGGACGCTTTTCAATACTGCAATCTATGACACTATTTAGCCAATAACAATCTGTGCAAGAAGTGTTGCTGTGGAAACGTCTCTCTTTTAAATTTGAGGACATAATTTATCGGCCCTTATACGTATACCAGTGCATTTTCATGAAGACAACCAATCTGACGTATTTCCTCAGTCCCCAACATATATTTAAAATACATATTAAGCCTATGTTTCAGGCATATGAAAATCATATTCGGTTTTATCGTTTGCAAATGTCATTATGTGAAGTTCAGAAAAAAATCTGTGTGTTCTCACGCTATGTACTCAAATTCGTATGACGAGCACTGGACACAGTTTAACCCGTTGGGTCGTTGGGTCGTTGGGTCGTTGGTCCTAGACCTCGCACTCTTTGGACGCAAGGTGTGCCCAGGCAAGTTTCTACCAACTCTGGAAGTATCGATGTAAGACTGGACATGCTGGCAATTGAACGAAATATTCTTTAAATGAAGAATTTGAATATGGAATAATTTGGGATAATTCAAATAAAACAGGGAATATGTCTCGGGATAAATGGGGAGAAGGTTCAGATGTATTTTGTTAAGTCTGTGCACTATGTAAAGATGACACTCTATTATTCATCTACCACTCAAATACTGCTAAACATTGACATTTTATGACCATGATTTATTCAAATGAACAGGACTTTTCTATGGTAAGAGGGAAGAGAGATAACATATCTTGTAAAGTATCTGAACCACATAAAGCCCTATAACATTTTTCTACCACTCAAAAGCTGGGGAACATTCACATCTTGTGTCTATATTTTTCTATAGGTTGACATGAATGCAATTTACGGATGTATTTCTGGCAAGGCAATTCCTGGAATTCTTAAAATGGCAGATGCGGCAGCTGGCATATTTTTTTTGTCTGTTTGTAGAAGGTTTCACTTTGTCCTGATCTTGCATATGCGTTTGAAAAGCATTGAACATGCTCGTGTTGTACACATGGTCTGCTCAGCAGCTTAAATATTCAGCGGGTGTTTTCACCGTTATAACATGTAACTATATAATTACTTAAATGTGCCATTTTAGTTTGCCAGTTTAGACAGACCGTCCTGAAAAAAAAACCGCAATAAGCCTACTGTTAGCGCAACTCTGCTGGTCTGCCTGTGAAAGCATCTTTCCTGTATCACCAACAATAGCTTTTCTTGCTTACCACAAGGAGGGTAGAGACCCTCTCTACCCTCCTTGTTTAGCAGAATTTGCAGGGCCATGCACAGTTTGACTGCGGCCTTTTAAGACGGAAAACGTCGTCTCTTCAAATATAACAGGCCCTTACCCAATAGTAAATCAGTTTGACAAAAGAAAGATTACTGACTAATTTAGCAAATGACCCCCCCCCCCCCCAGAAAAGCTCCAGAAACACGACAAAATCCGACTGGCTACCTGCCTCCTGTGCCTGATATGATTTTACGGACGATTTAATGGTTTCCTACCCGCTTAACTTGTCAAAACAGGCTGGAGGTGGAATGTCGGTGCTTCGATGATTTTTAGAATTGATTTTAAAGTGCATTAAAAAATCATAATTGCAGACAGACCCTATAGGTGTAAACATGTCCCAGGTCAATAGCTTTCCTTCGGATGGATAATTAAAGTGTGATCATGCAGAGATTAGGCATTGCAAGGCGGTCGGCAACAAAACATTGGGTCGGTTTTATTTGTTGGCCGCATTCATTATAAAAGTTACAACCGGTCATATATTACGCCGTATTTTGTTTGAACTTTGTACATTCATACAGAAAACCAGATTCTTGGTATCGTTAGCAGAACACACAAGGATTATTATGGAGATTGCACTTATCGCAAATATACAGGTCCTCACTAAACGTTTGGGCAGAACACACCACACACACACACACACACACACACACACAAGCGCAGACCCACCCACCCACCCCCACTCACGTAGATAACACTCATATGTTTACAGGAGGGCAACAAAATACATTTATGGCCTCCACCAGTTTGCACACACACACACACACACACACACACACACACACACACACACACACACACACGGCTAGAAAGAACCAGGGAGGTGTACGAGACACCTCCCTGAAAGAACTAAACATCTGTCACTTTGAACTTTAAGGTATCCAAAGGCCGTACTAATGGACGTTCAAAGGACCATGCACAGTTTAGACTGATAGAAAGTGATACCTTTTGCATAATGGGGTATACAGGACTCTTGACCAGAGGACACAATTGTAAATTATATCATCTTGGAACAATGATTCTTGAGATTAAATTATTTTCAGTCAGAGCCCGTGGCCGAGTGGAGCGATCTGTTAAGTATAACGGTCAATGCAATCGTTTTAAACAATTGAACGGACCGTATATTCTCAATATTGACCTGGAATGGGGTAGATTTATTGTAGAATAGACGGTGGCTTCATGTACCTTTATCGAAACCCACAAACGAACAAAACTGGAGATTCCATATTTGTGTGATATCAATCCGAGGACCATGAAGAGTGTGACATAAAGAAGTCTGTACTTTGATAAAGAAGTCTGTACTTTGATACTAGACTTGCCATATACCGGGCACCAAATAAGACAAACAATCCTTGTTCATCATCCACATTGAAACTTTGTGCTTAATGATTCGTAGATTAGTTAAAAAAAGTATAGACCCATATCTTTTACATGGATTGTGAAGCAGGCCGCAGAGGTGGAAGGCGAGCGTGTTGCAGCTCGGCCAACCGTGCACCCTACAAATTAGTTGCAAGACATAAACCACACTTTGCAAATAATACGACATAATGCATTGTGGTAATATCCAAGTTTCATTTCCAAAGTGCGAGTAAGACCTGTATGAGTATTACTTGTCTCCATTAGACACACTTTTTGTCATTTTTATGTGAAAAAAACACTCTAAATAAGGCTTCTGTTCAAAACTCTGGACATGGGAAGATTACTCCAGAGCAGGGTAACAGAGGTATATTTGCTTAGTGTGATTTTATCAATTACAAAACTGCAGGACACCTAGCTGCGGCTACTGTGACTTTGTTTCTTTCTCTTTAATTAAGCCGCTGCAGGATGCAATGCTGGACTTACTGAGTGTGATTGTGGTAATTACACCACTGCAGCATACAAAGTTGTACCTGCTTCGTTAGAATTTCTTTTCAAACTAGTTTTAGCTGGACCTTTTCATGTCAAGCACGAGAGCCAACTCAGCCGATGAATCATAATCAACCATTTTTCTGAAGAGTTTTCCTCAAACGTTTAGGCCCTTAGTTTGCTGGTATGCTAAAGTATTCAAAATTATCAAAAGAATCTTGATCGAAATAAGTTGAGAGTTGTTCACTGCGCAGTACATGATTTACTGGTGGTCTACCCCTGCATGCCAATGAACAGTGTTCAAAGGAGAGCTAGGCGACGCACATTGGTCATCTATATTTGTGAGCGATGCATTTCTTAGTAAAAATAAAATGACCTTTTAGTAAGCTGTGTATTAGGACCATAAATAAAAATGCCAAAGGGGATCTCTGCGTTGCAATCAAGACAGGATTTTTCTTTAGTTTCTAATGCAATGGTTAACCACTCAGGGCATTTCAATGTATGGTAATTAATACATAGAAATTAGGGAAATATTCCGTCAGCATGTTTCTGATCCTATAATCACCGAAAAAAAGTATGTATCCCACGACATTTCGTCCTACTATTCTTCCTTCCAATCTTTCCTCAATGATATACAAGTATTTCATTGATGGTTAAAGATTGGGAGCAAGAGCAACTTAATTAACAAGAAATAGATGTATACAACAAAGACAAGTATAATAGGCATATCAAATTTGCTTTATTACTAACATGCATTCTATAAATTACAGCGAGCAACAGTTTCGCGTTTTATGCATACACCTCCATATATACATTGAACCCTGTTTATTTCGGGTTCGCACGTTCTTGCGATGTAAGAACTTTTATGCACATCGAATCTCCTCGGAGATCTAATGTATTGCACGGACCTTTACATTTATACATACATAATTTGACGTAATAAACAGAAAGCCCATATAGTCCCACAACATTTTTGAATGATAGAGACAGTCTTTATTTATGATGATTCCATAATGTGTTGGGATTATTTCTAATATTTTCACATCATACACGTATAAATTATAATTGTACTCAAAAGCATAAACAGAAACTGGGAAATCCCACATATATACTGAATGGAAAATAACATTTTGAACCCAGTATCGTGTAACCATGTTAACCTTGATTACATGTAACCACCGTAATCTTGATTACTTTTCAGTGCTTTACAACACACCAGCTTTTCCCTTCTTTAAAATTAATTAATTATCTATTTTTTTTTTCTGCTGGTGATCAATGTGCTCTCTAGGTCATCGTCTGGAAATGTTTCCCAACACGCAACTATGAAGAAACGAAAAAAGTATGGCATAACACGTGGATAAAGTTCGCAGAGGGGACCATCATGCACCCTAAGCCTAGGTCAGTAGCTTTCCTCTTGATAGTTTTTATCTCGTGGCGGTGAGCAAAAAACACCATGGGACCAGTCATTGACAAGGCCTTTCCAACAGGGTAAGGGGTTGCTTGTAAAAGTAGCGTGTGTCACACACACACACGTGCGCGTGCGCACACAAACACAAAGCAACGTAACACACACACACACAAACACAGACACACACACGCACACACACGGTCGCATTTTTGAACGACGCGGTACGCTACATCAAAGCGGCGAAATCATTGTTTGTTGACTTCGCACTACGGAATAAAAAGTAATTATGCTGACGCCAGCTTGTACATGTGGCTTTCATTGACATTGTTAACCAATGTCACTTTATAGTCAAGAGTTTGCAACAATGGGAATATACAGTGTACATCCTACGACTGCTTTTGTTCATCTGTTTAAGTTTAAACAACTGTGTTCGACCTTTCATATTTTTTAAAAGATAGGAGCATAACTTACTATACTCGTAGAAACCACGCAAATCTTGTGATAGAAGCAATATTGGGCGTGGTAAAAATTTAAAGTTTGCTGTATCAACAAACAGAAAGTCGTAATCTTGTTACTCTCTTTCAGACAGAAAAACCTCGGCAAGCCATTTGAACATATTCGCTCAAATGCTTTATCCTCCGCCACCATTTTATCACATTTGCTTATCTATCGGTATGAAGCAGAGTTATCTATATACATTATATTTTTCAACACAACACAATTGTATAACTATCTGCTGGACTAAAAGAAACGCGGTACACTCGGCATATTTCGCCGCCTGAAACAGTGGTATTGTCAAATAAAAGTTGAAATCCTTTGTTACAATCAAAGGGATGACATTCAGTGCGTGCTAATGTAACAAAAAAAGGAATCTGGCACTTGGAGTACGAATAAAAAACTATTCAAATATTCAAAACTACTTCAACAGATCCAAAATTTCCGACATGAATTACATACTTAAGAAAAAAAAACAACAAAAACAAAAACAAGACATGCTGTGTGTCTAATCCAGCTCAGTCTTTATGCTCTTTCCACTTCTAAAAATGCCAGTAATGGTATAGTAATAGTTCTTTACGGTTTTGATTTGTTAAATACTAATAAAATTCGTAAGAGAGGGTCGTTGCACAAAACTGTTGTATGCCTTTAACATTCACATGAACTCTTGGTAGGTATTTTTCTAGGACTTCTTCGCGTATGATATTGCTGCTATTTAGAATTTTTACGAATTATACAGCTTATTCACATTGACGTCATAACTGCTATGAAAAAAGATTTACGTATGATTTGCAAAATCTTGGTTTGTGTACTTTAGACTTTGATAATGCAAAACCTGTTTTGTTAATTTTGTTATGAAAAAATGACTTAAACGTAATATGCTTTGCGAAAAAAACTTGGTTTGTGTACTTTAGATTTTGATAATACAAAACTTGTTTCTTAAAGAAGTTACATCATTACATTTACGGATCCAATACATGTATAACAAAATATCCATTCAGAGTTACATCAGTATCACCCGGATAACCGATGATGCTTCTTTTTGTACATATATAATTTTTTTTTTATCTAAGTTGGTTAATTGTTTTCTCATACTTGGTCATTGAAAGCAACATTATCAAATACTTGAGCAATACCTGGTCGCTGACCTTTGTTTTTGTTTTTCTGACTTCTCTTAGATAATGCATTGTATCTTTTGACAAAAGCACCACGCAGGGTTTTGTTGGTGTAATGATTGGGCTTGCGTCGCCTTTGGCTTTCTGCGCCGGAGCTGATGATATCTGGGTTCATCAAGTTATTGTCGTCAAGGTCATCCCCAAGTATGTCATAATCAGGCTCAGCCTCGTCATCGTCGTCAAGCAAGCCTTTGATTTGCTGCATCACCTTTACAGTTTGCACGATATCCTGAACTCCTATTGGCTGATATTTCTTCTTGCAGCATTTAAGACTGGTGGAAGATAGGATGTGTAGGAATGTTCCATATCGATGGAACAACATTGAAATAAATTGAATAATGATGATCAAAGCAAAGAAAACTAGAAAGGCTACACTAAGGGGCTCAAAGTGACTCTCTTCAGTACCATCTCTACGTGGTACCCGGATGTACAAAGTATCCTTTAGCTGGTCTTGAACAACCTGAAGAAGGAAGATGATGAACAGCCACAAGAAGTTGAGCATGAAGAACAAGAAGGCGGCATTGTTTCGCAGTGTAATCAAGTCCTGTTTCAGCTTTGTTTCATTTCCCTTTTCCAAATTTAGCGGATGTAGATACTTTTCTATTAGTTTCTGCCAAAATTGTGTTTCCCCTTGATCAAGATATCTGACCACACCTCTTCTGAATTCTTTCTCTGTAATCCAGTATGGATTAACCAAATCATCTCGTTGAATCTTGGGTTCGCTGGAAATACAGCTGTAGTATGGATCGTCCTTATTGGGATGACCATAGACCAGTGATTCAGAATCTTTGAATTTGTCTCCAGCCCCTGATGCAACAGAAGCTGGATACTTGGGAGCGCTGGCATCATAGATCTTATTCATGTCATTGTGGATGCTATCCAATTGTCTCACGATACTTCTCTGTCTTTCCTCGTAGATACTGTTGCCCAGAACACTCCTGCCCGTTCTGGATGAGTCATAGTTTGACTGGCGATCATAACTTGGCTGTCTCTGTAAGTTTGTTTCTCCATTGCGCGGCGTGGCGTATCCGGATGAATTTGCGCCATCGGGTTTTCCTGCTTCCATGCGTTCAAGTTCAGCCATGATTTCTTTGACTATCTCATCCTTTTTCGGTTGTGGACGGCTTCTTTGTTCAACCCAGAGTACACATTTTTGTTTGATGCAACAGCAAAGAGTCGTAAAGAACTTCTTTATTCCTTGTATATGCTTTTTCCTTCTAGCCTTTCGCTCGTTTTCTTTCACAACGTCCATGTCCTCGATTTTGGGTATTTCTCTTGTTCCCCAGGACACAATGTTCATGTTGCTCATTGAATAGATGAAGAGCAACAGGAAACCTGACGGAATGCAGAGAAAGTATAACATTCCCGGGATCAAACATAGGAATTCTTCCGGATGCAACAGTCCTGCTAAGAGAAAGATCCCACTGATGACCATGATGAACATGGCATTTGGACTGGTCCAGGAGTCCTGTGCCGTTTGTACTATGATACCAACCGTCACTGCCAACATGAGGATCGCATATGCTGTACTCATATATCCAGCTATAGTAATCTGAGTGTCAATCTTAGACTTGAAGCAGACAATCATAAAGAAAACTGCAGCACCAATTGAAGCAGATAGCCAGAGCCAGTAAAGTCCCCCGCCCACAACGACGTGGACAGCACCGGCTACCATGAGCACCACGGTGGCAGGGGCGAGCAAGCTGGCGCCCATCACAACAGCCTGGTAGATCATGTAAAGATAAGAGATGTTATCATTCACCAGTACTGTCCTGTGGTAGTCAGAGAGCAAGTCCATCATGTTGGCTAAGGTGGATGGAATCCATCGACGTCTCTGATTGTAGAATTCGCGGAATGTCTCAGGAGCATAGGTGGAGGCATCTGCGGCAGCACAGTATTCCACCTTGTAGCCCTGTTGCAATAGCAGCGTGCACAGCCATCGATCCTCGCCTGCATCAAGATGGCAGAATGGGTTACTCATACATGATAATGATAATGATAATAATGATAATAACAATGATGATGATGATGATGATGATGATAATAATAAAGAAATAAATAAATAAATAAATAAATAAATAAATAAATAAATAAATAAATAAATAAACAAACAAATAATAATAATAGGGTCACTGGTTCTAGCAAGAAGTTAGCAGACAACATTCTGTGAAGCTTAAGCTTAGAACAACAAGTGTGTCTATAATAAAGCGCGTATTACAGTATTACATCTTTATATTTTGTTATCACCGAACGTTGGGCACTTCCCGGTATAAACCACGATTTCCACGGAATGTATCTTGAATAGTGTTACCAGTTATTGTTTCCTTTGAGGAATTTCTCGCAAAATCGAGGTCCTTCATGAACTTTTGTCTGCTGTGGTTTCTCAAGCCTGAGGGGTCCAATTATAGAACGATAAGCAGGTAACAGCTATTCTAAAGACCAAGTTTCTCTCAAGGTTTAAGGTATAATCTTCTCTACCTGTCATGTGCCCGCTAAGATACAATCTTGCGATGACAACATATTCACCTTGATCGTATTGCACGTAGTGTCTAGCCTCAGTGGACTTGGTCGCATAGGTCCTCATAACGTTGTCGTCCATGATTGCTGATCCACGGAAGAGAGAGAAGCAACCCGGACTGCAGAGAACACAGCCAAGCATGTGCTCAGCAGCCTTCTGAAGCCAATGACCGATGGCATATTCGAACTTCTGGTACCACACCATGGGACCTGTAAAAATCCCCCGCGCAGTCAATATAAATTAAAGTTCCAATACGGTGTAAATTTTATTTACTCTGAAGAATTGGCACCTATGTATTTCTGTGATAGTTCAGAAGTCACGCAAAATCTTTTTTTGTGTCGCATGGAGTACGATTTTCTGATTCATAATCGAGTTTATGGTTTATGACCTCTACTAGAATTTAGAGAAAGAAAATTGATCTATTGAATATGCAGAAATCTGCGTCTATTGCGAAAATAATAAATGTAGTTCAGCCCAGCCCCATGCATCTTAGGAACTGAAATCTCCAAACCATTATATTGTTGTAAATTATATACCGACATTTACACCACAAGACCATATTACCTGTCCCTGCTGGGTGTATACGTCCGCAAGCCGCTCCTACTTTCTTGTTCTTGCGCATACGATCAACCAATAATATAACCGCTTCCGCACTGAAGTCGACGTCGCCGTCCAGGGTCAGTAGATATGTGTTTTCAGCCTGAAACAGAGACATTTTTACGCTTCAGATTCAGACACAAACTCCATTTTATTTTGATGCAACGTACCATTAAAGAAACTGGCTCGCAAAAGACGCGGGGACCGATTATATTACGTGATTAAAAATAGATATGATAAATGTGTCTAAACACATAATAAACGGGTCAAGGACACTCTCATTAAGACAAAGAGCCGCTAGCACTGGGAGCCACCTGTTTATACTGTGTGGTCACGTTCCTGAAAAAAACCCCTTTTTGTTCCGTGTATCATAACCATGAATTTAAGAACACAAGTTGTATATTCTGAAAGTACGCCGGCAAGTGATTGTTTACATGTTTGTAATAACGTTTCAATTGTTCACATGTGTAAAGGTAAGCTACTTTAACAAGTTTCAGTTGCTTGAAAGTTGGGTTCAGTATGTGCATTGTAATTACTGTTAGTCACAATTCTGTTTTTTTTTTCCTTTTTCTACAGTTTATCAAACCTGGTTGATTTGTGACCCCAGGCAAGGATTGCCGGAACTCACACGAGGGAACACTATGGAAATGTAGACAGGATATTTTGAGTGACATTTTTTTTAGCTTATTTAGAATGCCTATGGTTTGAATACTTTTGATTTTTTTTTCTTGGTATGGTTATTCCATCTCAGATGTTTATTAATGGTCACCCCCCCAAAAAATATACTCGCCTACATATTCTATTATTCGGTTGTTTATTTCTAATAAGGGGATATTTATTTGCTTTTGTGGAGTATAGAAGACTATAAACTTAGTTTTCTTGATGTTTAGTGACAATTTGTTACACTTAGGCCATCGAAAGATATAACCTGGAAAACAAGTTATCCAAATGACGCCGACGCTTGCTATTATGAAAAAGCAAAAAAGATGTGACGCGTGGAGAAGCAGTTCGTTTCTTCATGCCATATTTGTTCTCCATTGACGACAACGGGAAATAAACATACATTCAAATCGTTATTTATAATACAGACGTCACCTTAACCTGTCAAAAACATCGTTATTTACTAATGAAATCTGGATCTGGACCTTGGATTTACATTTCTAGACATATGAACCATTCAAAATGCCGTTTCATATTTAAGTGAGAACATCAGGGGGAGCGCACATTTAACAAAGAATATTTAAGAAAACACTTTGTTTCAATGCAGAACAAACACCGCAAACTGGTTAAAATTTCAGTTACTTTCAGGGACTTTCCCTGATGATGAGGGACAGTTGGCATCTCTGCATTTCGATAGGGTTCTTTCCTTTTTTTCTGTGCCTTAGTTTGATATCATCAGCGTTGCCTCCAAAGCAGATCGAGTCCAGACGCCTTGTTTTATTTATATAACTGTAGCGGAGGCGAAAGTTCATTGATGCTAGTATATTCACTAGGCAAAAGATCTGGGCAACTGAATGAGACTTGCGAAGCAGCGTACCTGGGCGCGCTGATAGTGGTTCATGCTGCGGAAGATACGACTTCGTTGTGTGACCACCGCTGGTTGCATGGACTGCTTCGGCTTGCCGACATCGGATTGGTTGGAGTAGATGGCGTCATCGTTAGTTCCAAGCAGACGATAGCCAAGGAGGTAATACATGTACATCACCTGTTTGTAAAGGAAATTTTAATTAGAACTCATGAGAGAAAACAGCATAAAATAAAATTATATTTTTGAGCATCTATTGTGAGCAGTTGTATTTCAAAGCTATTTAGATTTTATTGAACGCAATGCATATAATACTATAATTAATGTTTGGAAATCAGTGATATGATATTTATCAAAAAAAAAAAAAAAATCATGTTTGAAGAACTGAGCCTTAACCAGACACCCTGATTCTAAAAACAGGATTTTTATTTCTGTGGCGCTACCATTTTCGGGAACTACGGGACTGCAATAAATGGAAATTTTAATTCGATTTCTTGGCTGGATATTCTCACAATTGTGGTCAAAATATTAAAATGCTTTTAAAAAGTATATGAATGCCGATCAATAACTGAGTATCACGTTACCTGCGACCATCGTTTTTTGTGTCGAATCTTGTTCTTGTCCTTTATGTGAACATACAGAAGGTTGCCGCCAGGTAGTGTCCATGTGAGCCTTCCTCCGTATGGGGTTGGTGTCTTTATGGGTGGTGCCAGCACCAGCTGTGTCTCGTGAATAGACCTATAAATCATAAAGCATAATCTATTTGCACCACGTAATGTTCCGAACATATATGGCGCACGAGGACGCGAGTGTTGACTCTCCGTATTTTGGCGTGCTTTGTCTACTTAGAGTTCCGACATTTAAGTTCAGCAATTGATATATCACAAAATTGTCATTTTGCTCGTAATTTTTTTTTGTATGTCGAAATTTGAACCCGGGACCTTTGACACTAGCGTGAACCAGCAATTATCTAACGTCACAGTTTTTCCACTAATATCCACATCATAGGATGAATTTTTCATCAAGCATTTGTATATAGCCTGTGTTTTGTAGATCAGAATTTATTAAAGTGGTCTTGATTGCCGGATTATGATACAACATTTCTTTTGCTTGGTTTGATACGGTATCAAGACCAGTACACTATTAGCTTTCGCATGAATGATGTATTCAAACCGCGGTTTTGTTTATGTGAATATTGTTTTAACTTGCTGATTGTGGTGTTTTGCATTGAACACATATACTAACTAACCATGAATCGAAATGACAATTGACTGTTTACAAAAATAGATACAGCATATTGCCTCAAAGACAAGATATCAAAGAAGGTCGCCACTTGTGTCAAAAAGTGACTGTGAATCCAACGAAATATTTACAGGCATATTTTATACCAAGAAACGTCTCTTGAAACACTGCACTAAGGAATATATTCGTGCTGTCTTCAAGAGATGATTGGTTGGCAGGTGAAAACAATGAACCCCGGCAATGCACACTTTTGCTAAAAGTGACCATGAATCCAGCGAAATATTTACAGGCATGCTTTATACCAAGAAACATCTGTGGGAACACTACACAAAAGCAAATACATGTATCCGTGCTGTCTTCAAGAGGTGGTTGGTTGGCATGGGAAAAAAATGAACCTCGGCAATGCACACTTTTGCTAAAAGTGACTATGAATCTAGCGAAATATTTACAGGCATGCTTTATACCAAGAAACATCTGTGGGAGCACGGCACAGAGCAAATACATGTATTCTTGCTGTCTTCAAGAGATGATTGGTTGGCAGGTGAAAGCAATGAAAGACATGTTGCTTACGTTGCAGCCAATTCGATGACGTCAATGAGTTGTTTGACAAAGACATTAGTTCGTCGTTCTTGTTTATCTGGAGTTTCCTCCATGGCGTCATCAATGTATACGTGGGCTGAAAAATAAAAATTTGGCGCCAGATATTATATTCTGGGGGGCAAAGCAAGAATACACTATAATCCAGAAAATTAAATATCATTATATGTAGACTATGTAACTGAGCTTACAAATGTTGATAAGGACGCTCTGATGTTTGTCCAATACGAAACGTTAACCATTTCTCTTCAAATTTCAATGTAAGTTGTAGCTGTACAACGCTGAGCATTTTCTAACAGTGGGATGACACATGCAAGTGATCATCCAACATAAATTTGCGTATCGCGAGGTGCCAACATACAGCCTTTTTCAATTGGCTTGCCTCTTGTCTTAGCAATTTTTACATTGAATAGCTGATATGTATATTAGGTTAACATGTACCTTCAAATTCATAAAAGTCTGGATCTTTGACCCCAAAGTACTCCTGTGCGTTACTTCTGGCAGCCTGGTCCACATCCAACCTGCAAGGACAGAAAATATATTCATGTTGAAGTCCATCCGTACGTAGCGAACGGTCACTCTTGCGCGTGAGCCACGCTGTCATCTTGCACCTCTCGTATACCTGCCAGTGTAAGTGAAATATAATTCACCGACTGGACATTTGCTTTTGTGCTCAATGACGTACTCAAGTCAATCAAGAAAACACACCAACATGTAACCTGTCATCTCGTTGACTGACATGTTCACGTTTTCCCTTTCTTGAAATTATATGAAACCAGAGGAACATGTTTACATTTCGAGCAGTACACCCATAAACATCTCTCCACAAAGTTATATTCCCTATAATGATGAACTAATAAATCCAGCTGAACATACAATTATGCAATGATAAGGACTGACACAGATCAGTTCTCTGCTAATCCAGATTTACATGTTAAGCACCGTTTCCTTGGCAATAGATTTAGCAAATCTGTGAGGTAAATTGTCCACTCTGACATGATCATTATCTACATTTAGTGAACTGGACATCGAATCAGTCGGCTGAGTGTGTGCATTAATTACATACAAACAACCGGCCCGACAGGCAATAAGACTAGGCAACTTTGCCCTTTATGAACTTTATTATCAAACTGTGTGTGTCAACACACACTTTTCTGTTTTTCCTTTCTTTCTTTCTTTCTTTCTTTCTTTCTTTCTTTCTTTCTTTCTTTCTTTCTTTCTTTCTTTCTTTCTTTCTTTCTTTCTTTCTTTCTTTCTTTCTTTCTTTCTTTCTTTCTTTCTTTCTTTCTTTCTTTCTTTCTTTCTTTCTTTTCTTCTTTCTTCTTTACCAGCAAATTTTGTCCGACACTTTTCTCGGACACTATTATACGTAGAAACTCCAACCTCCATAAAAGGAGTTTGACCGTTTTATACAGAGGAATGAAGATGTTTAAAATTATGCAAATTAGGGGCATTTGAATTTTTAAGTCTTGAATATCTTCAAAAGTATAATAGATAGAGATGTCATTCCAACTTTTATTACGGGGTTATTGACCATTGCGCATCTAATGAATTTAAAACAAAAGTTGTAGCAATTTAAATTATGCTAATTAGCAGCATTTGAAATTTTAAAATTTGAATATCTTCAAAACTATTATAGATAGAGAGGTCATTTCAACTTTTACTAGAGGGTTGTTGACCATTGCGCATGTAATGAATCTAAAACAAAAGCTGTAGCAATTTAAATTATGCTAATTAGCAGTATTTGAAATTTTCAATCTTGAATATCTTTAACACTATTATAGATAGAGATGTCATTACAACTTCTTGTAGGGGGTTGTTGACCATTGCGCGAATTAAAAATAAAAGTTGTAGCAATTTAAATTATGCTAAATAGCACCATTACAAATTTTCAATCTTATAACTTCAAAGCAATAAAACATAGAGACGCCATTCCAACTACTACCCCTCTGTTATGGAATAGTTGTACACTGCCATACCAATATGCTTTGAAGACACACACACTGATTTGCTATGCAGCAAATCATCTTTCCTAGTTAGTATTCTTTTCTTTTTGCTTTTCGCAAAGGTTGGAGTGTGATGTATGCTTCCATAGTGTCCACTTGTAATTTATTCTGTATTTTATACAAGAATACCACATTCATCTCATTGTATTTCTTGGAGGGAATTATAACACGACATGCATATCAATTTCCCGCCAAACTTTCTGACCGTGTCGCTAGAGAGCATTGGCAATCATGTGCATAGTACGCAAAACATTGGCAATCATGTGCATAATACATGATGAAAAACCAAAGATGTTTCAAACATTTCTAGCAGCGGAAAATGTTCATTCCAAACGCACGACTACTCTTTCTCATATCAAGCTGAGTGAGTGCATAGACTGTGACTTTTAAACAGTAGGCCTATAGTTCACTCGGGGTGCTGGTTTGGCAAGAGTTACATATTTTGCCATACTTGATTCAGGGATGTGACCTTACATACTGGCACGTGCTTGTGGAATAACGCGGACCAAAGCAGCACCGCAGCTATTGCGAATGCCTCGTAAAAACTTTTCAATTACCATGGGTTTTGGACTTCGCGGTATTCATACTTTTTACAAAGTGCAATTTGTAGATGAATGCAACGAATTCAAGGACTCACCGGACATGTCCTCATTTAATTACCGCAAAGGAAATTAAGCAATTTTTACGGTCGCACTAACTGACCAATAAAAGATTCATGTTGTTTTTGTATCCTTTGTTCCCTTACCAAATGGTCAGTTACAAGCAGACATTGTAAAGTGTATTATGTTCCTGAAAAAAAACCAACTGTATGCATGTAACTGATTTCAAGTCTAAACATAGACCCCCCCCCCCCCCCGTGTTACTCAGGAAGAGTGATTTCTGGAAGGGGAAAAATAAATCATTAGTACATTTGTAAATGGTTATATAATGTTTTTCTTTGCTTTTTGTTTTTTTGTTTTTTTTTATGCGGGATCAGTACACGTGTTTTTGGAGCATATCATTAATTCACGATTGCGTGTCCTTTGCAGCCTCACTTTTGAGTTTTAGGACCCTTAAAACGAAGTCTCCATGGTAATTTGGATTGTGACATAAAATGCCGAGTTGTGCGTCACAATACGACAGTGACTTGCATACTTCAAGGTGCTTCAGTGCGACCTACACCTAGCAGCTGTTGGTAGATAATGATCATGTCAGAGTGGACGATTTACCGCACATTATTACAATCATCTGCTGCCTTTGTGATTGGTCTAACCATCGACAGTTATTAATGATGCATGGAGTTAAACATCTGAGCAGCTCCATGTACCCATGCAGTTTTTGTCGTCAAGTTAGATTTACATGCATACGTGAAGGATGTACATGCGTATTGAAGGAACAGAAGTTGTAAGGTTTAAAAGTTTTGGCCAATAGCGTTTTCCTAAAATGCAATGAACAAAGAGTTAGCAGGGTATCGAGAAATAAACAATTATCCAGGTTTATTGGAACATAGATTTCCTGCATAGTTTTGTATATCAAAGCTGTATGTAACGAGCAGTATTGTATGAAAACACCACACATTGTTCACTTTTTAAGGTTCCATCAGATACCTGCACAGTTGCTTCGACATAAATTTTGGGAACCAAAATTACTGTTGCAGACTCATCTCTATATATTGCATGATCGATATCCTCAATGGTCAAAGTTTTATAAAATCGTTCTCCTTTTGTTGGTCATAAAACGCATGACTTAGGGCACTTTGATTTTATGGCCACCATTAAAGATCTATTTTGACATCTTACCATGTACAAAAGAATAAAAATGAGCAAAAGGCGCTGTTATTACATGTTTTAACCTTTTTACCAGGTGAGTATGCTTTTTGTTTTTATGTTGACGACGAAAAAAGTTTGACAGCATGGACCAATTGGAAAAATCATTCAGCACATATTCTAGATTTACATGCGACTGTCCATGTAAGGTCAGTGCTGTGTTTGTCTACATCGAATCATGCACCGTGACATTTTATTTTGATTGTAAGATTTTTGATGAATTCCTAATGGATATGCAAGCGGAAAGTTAAGTATTTACCCCAAAATGCAAGCCACCCCCCAAAAATTAAATGCCAGAAGAAGGGTATATTCTCACAATGTATGTTCCAATTACGTGTATATAGGTTGAGAGTTGACGTGCTGACCTAACTTTCATTGTAATGTGTGAATACGATGTACTACTTTAATCTTCAAAAGGACAAAATACAACCTATAGTTGAGAGTTTTTGCACTTATCGAGACTGATAGGCTGGACACAAACATCTGCAAAAACGTATGTATTCGAAAGTGATATGATTAAAACCTTTCACTCAAACTCTACAAAAGTCACTGTACTCACCTGAAAACTGATTTCAGCACCTGCACCATTTCGTTTGCAGTTTCGTGCCACATAGTGGCGCATACGTATATACGGGTATTGACGCCTTGGATGATGCGCGCCCTCTCTGCCTCGGAAATAATGGACCCTGTTGTTGAGACGCTGTCATCCAGGGTCGGATCAATCTTGAGAAATGTTGGCTTGGGCATATCTTCGAAGTCATTCCTACGACGGTTCAGCATAAGACATTGCTCTAACAAAACGCCGCAGTATTGAGGTAGAACAAATAATCTGAAAGCATAAAAAATGGACATTCCATGAACGTGATACAAAATTACTTATCGTAATTTGACAGAAATCAGTAGACTGAGGAAAACTGTGACCTTATTCACAACCTCTCTCCGGTAAAATGATTTACTAACAACCAGAGGAACCCTACAGTATTTTCCTAAGAGTAAAGGAGTGCCTGTTAGCAGCAGGGTATGTCCTTTATTAACATTTAACTAGAGACATTTCAATACAAAGCATTGACTGGTGTGTCTCATTTTGCACATACATGGATATTGTGACCTTGAAAATGAGGTCAAGGTCACCAAAATGTAATCGAATAATCGAATCAAAGAATGTTGTCAAAATACAAATGAGGCAGATTTGAGTTTCATGTGACCCGCACATTTTGACCTATCCTGTTCATAAACAAATGGTAGACGGACGGAACCATGGACAGATGGACGGATAACCTGCAAACTATTGGTCATCCCAAGGGTTGACCCATTAAAAATGCCTATCAACAATTTGCATAGTTTACTGAAATTGTTTGTTGAAAATTAACGAAGCGCCTGCTGGACTCTTTTATTTTCAGTTAGGAAGTAATCCAAGAATAGCATGTGTGTTGTATTTCACAGTGAAATATGTTACCTGCTAGTCGACGTTGCTCCAATTTGTTTTCATATATGTTGAAATTAACTGAGAAAATGGAATCGAGAATAAGGCAAACATAGACTCGGGTTTGTGCGCTAGAACTTGCACTTTGGACGAATATATTTGACCATTGAGAGTAGCATCGTCTTCCAGCAAAGCTTTATTTGTGCGTTACCTTTTACGATTGGGGACAACAAAATTGTTCGCCTAGTACTTGAGGTATATAACTGTGAAACGATAATTGCATCTCTTGTGATCGATTTGCAAGTTTTGGTGCCAGGACAGCAGATGTTACCGGCTTAGTGACCATTGATATATATATATATATATATATATATATATATATATATATATATATATATATATATATATATATATATATATATATATATATATATATATATATACTGCTTGTTTTTTTCTCACTAAACAAGATGATGATTCAACTGTAATCTCTGCTTTGCACTCTGTGCGTGCAAAGCAGTTACAAAAGTTGTGGGGGAAAAAAATCTTCATTTTGGGTGTTTCCCTCGGAATTCATGAAGTGTGAGCAGATGACATTCGCCGCTCTCCATGAACCCAAATGGAATTTATGATTTTGATGCATCAGCATGGTTAATTTGACCTGTCATTTATTATGTAATGTATCCGTTTATGTTGCAATCTGGCACATTCGTATGCTAAATAGACCATTATCAGTGACCTCTTTACGTCCAGAATAAGACTGAATTATCAACTAGACTAGGCGCGGATTGGGCATTAATTATCCAATACGCTTTGAAGAAAGCTGCTGGGCAGCGAATCTCCTTTTAGTAGTTCCTGGAATTCCATGTAAACATTGAAACAGATAATTACACAAAACAATCACGAAGAGACGATTCTTTTTTTACATTTCACACAAAAACTACTGTGCGAAGGAATGAATTTGTAAAAGTTGGAGGGAATCGGTTTGCTCACCTCTCTACTTTGGCCAGCCTCTCACTCTTACCAAACCATATATGGTTGTTAATCCAGAGCTGAGAAAGCCACCAGAGTCCCAGGGCGCACCCAATTTGCCAATGGAAGGAATCGGCTTCAAAACTCTCCGTGCATTTCCAGTAGCCAATGTTAAAGTCGGTAAGACGTACGCGAGTCCATCCTTCGAGATAGCACAAGTAACAGAACACAGCAGCAGTGGCAGGAGAGACAAGAGCAAGCGGCAAACTGAAACCGAAGCCCTGCATGCATAGCTTGCAGGCCACTCGGGCAAAGTAGTAACACACAGCACCCGCGATACACTGAATAATTAGAGGCAGAAATCTGTAAACTGCTTCGTCTATTTTTCTCCTAGCTGGTTTTCTGGGATCTTCAAATTCATTGTACTCAAAGTTATAGGTCCCAAAGGCATCATTAGCACGGTTAGGTCGACGCGGGAACATTACAGGCCGACTAGGACGGGGTCGGCGGATTCTTCCTCTGCCCCGCCTGCGTCCCCTTGGTGATAAGTTCCGTGCACCACCCCTGGTTGGTGGATTAGTGTCAACAGAAGTTCCCATGTCGGTGTCAGTAGTAGGATCAGAACCCCCTGTTGTTATGTCCCCACCGGTGGCATCAAAATAATCTGAGCTTGTAGTCGTCATATTCACTTGCTCCTCAACTTGTCGTCTAAATCGAGGTAGAATTCGTGAGCTTGGGTCCATGTCCATGCCTGGAGGTGTAGGGAAAAAAGCTGGGTCGATACCATCTACGGCTGGGTCACCAGGGGGCGCTACTAAAGCTGGTTCATAATCGAATTGGTCGGGCGCTGTTGTTGGAGCGCTTATATTACTGTAAAGAGTCTCGTTTCCAATGTTAGCAAACAGTTCGCTCATTGGAGTCATGTTTGGAACAAGAATATAAGCAAACGCAAGGGTAAGTCCAATTTTCCACAAACTGGCGAAGATGTAAGTCTTACAGCGCCCTAGTCTGATGTTGGTCTTCAGTGATTGTATGGGTATTGCTCCAATGTCTCGGTCTACAAAGTTTTCCCAGTATCTCAAAGATATCAACACCACGGCTGCAGCATACTGGCATATATCCACAATATCAGTTATTAAAGTTTTATCTCTGGTTAAAAATCGTGTTATGAGAAAAAACGCAGAACACTGCATAAGTAAGGCTAGCAGGTCCATGACAACGGACAGGGGTCCACGCCCTCCTTTGGTAAGCAGTAATTTCAATATGGCGGGAAATGTGCAAGTTGTGCTCATGAGTAAGATGGCCCGCACCACATCAAATTTTGGCAGGACAAGGAAGATGAATAGGCAAAGACCAAATGTATGAGCAGCCTCGACGATTAATATCTGGAAAAAACCCCCAAAACGATGTATTTTAATTACACGGGGAAATTTTACAACGTTTGATAACACAAACATTGTTTAACACATCAGATATTCATTGCTGAATCCAGAAGTGGATTTTTTTTCTCTGAGTGAAAACTGGTTCTTTGGCAGAGATGTGTCGGAACATGCTTGGCGTTAAGAGGGCCATGCATAGAATTTATGGATTATATTTTGTAATGCTGCTTTTACAAAAAGCACAAACAGTTGATAAATTTATGTAAATGAAAAATACAGTATCTCAAGAAATGTAAGTTTAATATCCAGAAAACTTGTTCATTTTCTGGGGCAAGAATGTTATGATAAAAGTAGTTGCTTGTCATCATGAAAGAGTTCGGACAAGCTCTTAACAGACACATTATCGTCCAGTTTTTATTAAGTATAAATTAACTCAGCACATTTGCATGTTATATGTTTTCATTCAAACATTTCCAAAATACAGTCGAACGCAAAACAACAGTTTCTATGTAAATGAACATGTCAGTCTAAAAGTAAACTTTGTATTTAACATCACGATTTGAAGGTGTTTTTTTTGGTAATAATATGCAGTTTAGTTGTAAAACTCTTTTCCCAGGACCACAGCACTGGACTAAACAAGCACCTTATACTCACCACAAAAATGGTTCCAAAGGTTGGCCACTCCTTGTTACCGAAAGTAGATTTGATGAGACTTTCAATGAAAACGAATAAATTGGACACACATATGGAGGTGATTAGCATAACCACGATGACATCACGCTCAAATTTGCTCTGGAAATGGGAGGGACATTCATTAACATACACAATAAATACACACCAAACCAATAGTGAAAGTATATGATCATTCGATTTTAATGTGCAAACGTACCGCAAATGAACCAAACAAACCAACGTTTTGCTGTTTCAGTTTCTAAATCCTAATTAAATATATTGTCATGGGGTGCGTTAATTGGTCTGCCACCAGATCCCAGTCTTACTGCATAAATATAAATCCCGTGGAGGAACCTGTGCGAAAAATTGGTACTAATAAAACCGGGTCAGTTTTTGGTTCCTCAGGGCATGCAATTAAATGTGAAACAAGATATCAGAAATGTTTTCGCTAAGTATCTAACTTTATGGCTCAAGACTGAGACAAGGAATATAGTATTCTCAGTTTTACTTGTCTTAGCTTAGGATAACGATGATCCAGTCTGAGATTTTCTTGAGCTCCGGCCACAATTATGATTTTTACATGTTTTAATGGACCGGCAGAGTTTTTTCATTTAATATTTAAAGGCTACTCTGGCTTTACTTCATAGGGAGAAATCTCATAAGGATTTCTTTTTGTCGTGGGATGAATATTACCTTATTTACCCTTTACATTTTCTGCTTAAAATGAAATATCCATTTCAAACTTAAATTAAAAAAAAAAAAAACACTGCGTAGCTTTATTGTTGGCGTGTAAAATAAATTACATCGCGTACACAAGGTAAAACAGCAATTATTAGGAAGATATCAAAACATGTTTGGGAAAGCACTATTTGAGCTAACACTTCGACAACACAAAAACTGTTACGTATATGGAATCATTGTTGTGGTTTTCTATGGCGACATTCAGCATGGCTACATTTACCTTTCTGACGTCACCAGCGCCAGTGGTCATCATGAGCAAGCTGACTTTACTTATGAACGTACAGGACAAGATGATGCTGAAGAAGAGGATGTATATCATGCATTTGAGGATCCTCACCGGGCCCTCAAAGCACTGTGCCGCCACCATGCCACTGTCACGTGACACGGACATGAACACATCCCAGGCTTCTGTGTTTGGTTGCCTATATCATCAAATAAAAAAAACACGTTATGCCCATTTCTCTCACATTTTTTTTGCCAACGTGAAGTGCTATTTGAAAAAAAAAAAAAAATCTGGTATTTTTTAATGTCAAACGATGTGCATGTAGATGTACATGCACCGAGGGACACAATTTAGAATAAGTATAAGATTATACAATCGACTCACTTCAACGTCATGTGCTTACTTAATTTTGGTAATCATTATTTGATAAATTAAATACTGTTTAGATTTCATTAAGTGTGCATTTCGACCTTTCTTATATATATATCAGGCAGGCATTTGGGAAGAAATGTGGTGATTCACGTAGTTAACCTTTTATCAAAACTGACAAACATTTGTTAATGATGATGTGTACAAGGATTATCTTAACATATATCAGTGTACAGATCTGTTGCTTTTAAACATTTATGATCAGATAATTTGGTACTCACAACACATCCTGTTCCGGCACGTCCTCCTCCGTGGCGTCCTCTAGCGGCTTTCTTCTCCTTGTCGATGTCATGTTTAGGCCTTAAGGTGTTAGCCGATTAAGAGCCCCTGCTCATACCAGCCAAATCCACCCGCCAGCATTAATCTGCCATATGGGCTTGTGTGCGGACGCCAGCTTTTATTTTAACCTGCAAGAATCGAGATATACCACATTATTATGAAATATTTTAAATCACATCCATCCATCATATTATGGGCGACCTAACCCACTCTGCTGTATGATACATCATCATCATCATCATCATCATCGCGAATCTGATGTCGTATTTGCCACAAAGGTACCATACCTTTCCCCTTTGCCAGTCCAGCCGGTAAAACAGCGTTTGTTTACAACAAGAACAAAAACAAAAGTACATCATAGTGCTATTTCTGTTGCAATGTACCATTGATGAGACTGGGAACATATGTTCTATGAGAATTCAATAGCAAATTCCAGAAATAGAAAAGTTAGGAACAGCTATTTCATTAATGCAGCAGAGCACAGGTTTAAATGCGGTCCATCTTCAGCTTTACCGTATATCTAGATTTATAATAACGCAATAAATGTGTCATAAAATCGGACACAAGTTGACAAACACAGGTGCCTTTCTGAAACATTTTAGCAGATGGTAGGTATTGGTCTGGTCTATTTGCTTCTTTGACGACTGGTGTGTCGCACTCTCTGGTATTATTTGCTCAGATTCTTTGACCTGTATTTCATACATAACTTAACCTATGCCCATGTCTGGAGACATACGTTTGCATCGCTTTGCATACGTCTTGTGGAATGTCGTCTGCTGTCTTCCCGCCCAGATGTTATCCCAGTTGGCACCAGGTGACTTCTCCGTCATCCAGAGGACAGAGGACAGGGAGGTGCAACATATGGAGTTAATTTATCACTGCTTTCTAGTGCGCTTGCCAACTTGGACATGTGACGGAGGCATGCACAGTTTATCTTCGTAACAAATACATGTACAATGCTGTTTCTCATGTTGGAATCTCTGTCTATTTAAAAGGAGCTAAACATGTCTAGGTGCCATTATTTAGTAATTTCTTTTGTATGCGATGCGCATTGAAATCAAATCATTGGGGCTGTGAAATAATTCATACATTTAAAATGATAATTCACAGCGATTATGTAATACATGCACGCTGATCTGAAGTTTAAAGGACGTCTTTTCGACATATGAATCTGCAGTACATGACATGGAGGTTGCTGCATTGACTGTTACATTTGATCCAAACTACTACTGTTCAATTTAACGATGCTACTGTAATTGAAATATAGACATATTTATCACGAAAGGCGCTAAGTTAATTCATTTGGCCCATTATGTGACTAATGTCAGTCTATAAGATGAATATAATAATTAGTCAAGTAGAGTCAAGTAGTGATTCGCAAAATGTGGGAAGCTATTGTATCACCTGAGCAGGGGTCACGAACATGGGGCTTAGTCAGCCTCGATTTGATCAAAATACAAATTTGTGCAACTTCGATATTTACATTACTGTTTTGTGCCCTGGTCCTCGCGATTTGAAATACAGAATATCCAATTTGAAGTGCAGGACATTGACCAGTCTATCCCTGACTAGAACAGAGGAATTGTAATTGACTTAAAACACGTTATGTAACAACTCTTTCGTTAATCCATTATGATGGATATGACCTTTCCTTACAGTTTCAGCAGAAAGACAAAATTCCGTCATATATAGTGAAATTATACATCAAATCATTTTTTATATCCTAATGGTCGTTTCTCTAAACACTTATTGATGTATCGTACAGAATCTAATATTTACAAAAATTTGGTGAAAATGCCAATTTGCCTGATAATTTTCGAACTGTTCATCCTCAGGCAGTGCCACACAATATTGACATCGAGGTGGTGTGGTGTACTAAAAGCGTTCTGATATACATATTGCTGTTTAAGATACCTGTACATCTATACAAATAAGCAAATACCAATCAGACATTTTGATTTTACGAGCAATAAGTTTGTTTGAAAACTTGTGACAGCTTTATTTTATACATTATATTGTTAAATTCAACAGACGTTTTCTTAAATTTTCCCGATATTGCTTGTTTTCTTCTTCATGTGGTGTGTTTTTCACTGAAAGAAACCTGTAATACTGAACAACTTAAATCTAGCTGTTTGGAACAAATTTTGCAATTATATATATATATATATATATATATATATATATATATATATATATATATATATATATAAGCTAGATCAGTGTCAATCAAAAATTTTAATGCTTAGATTGTTTCATCATGGTATAATCAATACATGTTTTAAGTACATTTCTAGAATCTAAATGTAACAGATATCCAAATATATTATAGGCATGTTCGTTTTGTTCAAATGGACATTTATATTTGTCAAACAGCCTGTGGAAGCCACCCAGTATTTATATTATTAAAGCAAGAATATGTTTTGTTTAAATGAACAAAATGTCGTCTTTCAAACCTTCTTATATGTAAACAGTGAACTTGTTGAAATGGAACAATCTAATTGTTTGGAAATTGAACAATGTCAGTTGTGTATTGTGAAGAAGTAGAGTCGTTGAACATTAAGTAATCATATTAATTACATATGTATAAATATGAAGTTTATATATATATGTATATCTATATATATATACATACATACACACACATACATATATATGTATATATATATATGTATATATATATATATATATATATAACTAATACTTTACAGAGAGGGTTAACGTAAAGGCTTGCCACATATATTTATATGAAGACCACTTATGATGGTTTTGATACAAGAGATACTTGATACTCCTCAGGCTATTTCCCATCGGATCGCTCAGCCAATTACTGTGCACAATCAGATACAACAGCAGTTGGAGATGACTTTTATTAGCAAATATACATGCTAAATAAGAAATGTCGATTAACTACTGTATGTATATGGGGATAATTTGGATGGTATCATTCTGAGCAACACGCTTGGCAAATTTGGACACGTAGGCCTGATTAATAGGCATTGGTATTTCATAGATTTGCACAAAACACACTTGCCGTTTTAGTACCCAATACCCATTTTACCTTTCTTTGAAGTATGAAATTTCTCTTACGAAACAGCATCACGAGGGAGATCAATCGAAACTAACCGGCGAAATTTAATCGCCTTTCTAATTAAAACAAAATAGCGTAGGCCTACAATTACGTTTTGCACAGTCCATTACGGCTGGTCTTTATGGACTCCATGGACAGTACACCGTAGCATGTACGATAACCAATCGCGAATAGCCAAACATAGAGGAACAATATGGTTTTAAAACATTTATATAAACGCAAATAATTTAGATGGAAAAGCGAACGATTTTCTTATTTCTAGCCAAGGGTATATTGACCTACTTTGTTTTGGATATACATTCGGCTTCCTCGTTATTGTACTTAAACAAAGTTCTTTTCACTTCTTCTGGCCATGAAGAAAGAGATCGAATTGTATTTGTGTCTTTTTGCCCAGAACCACTTCCTAGTAGTCAATATCCTATTCCGCAGTTCGAACTCTTTACTCTCCATAAGCTAACCTGTCCCTGTCTAACCTGTATACATATGGAATTACTATTGTCTATATTGCACACGTTCCTCTGTAAAATTTTGACATAGGCTGTATCAGCCCAAATAAATTAAAGGGTCTTCAGCGGGTAACTACTCAACATGTTTCGGAGCCTTTTACCCGTACATGTCTCTCTGAGAATATAAACATGTTAGTGTTAAATATCACTATGGATGAAGTACCTACATGGTACCTGTACTCCGCTCCATATGAATATGGTGTTAAACAATCTTCATATGGAATAAAATTAATGCTTTCTTGATGATAATTTTGATATTATTGATGTTTATGTAATGAACACCCTAAATATGCCACATTTGAACATACGTTTTTGAATATTTTCTGAGACTGTCAATATCTATTGTGAAAGTTGACAGCTAAAGACAGCTTCGTAAAATTACTACTTCAACTAAGTGACGGTGGTTTGTGACACATATTTACCACAGTAAAATGCTGGTATAACTGTACACCGCACGTAGCTTACTATATACATTAAAATACAGCAACGTACCAAGAACTCAGTTTAATACTAGTTTCAGGCTTGGACAATAAGTTTCTGTAATCTTGACAAGTGATCTTTACTACTGTGGACATTTTCAAAGCTACATTCTTCCATGTGGTCCTTTACAGGTGTGATCTAAGCACTTTGTGTAATATATATAGCCTAAAAGTATATGCACAAGCTCTATAACCATTTTTTTTCTCAGCACAGAGTGGTGGATTAAGTCAAGGTTGTATTTTAACGGAAACTCTTTGATTGTGTGTGTTCAAAAACACACTTAGAACGAAACCAACAGACTGAACCTGAACGTAAAGTTATACATAAAGGACCTTTTATGCCACAATGGTATTCAACCAATATATTCAAATTCAGCTTATTAAATCCTAGGTTTCGTAAACATGAAAGTTTCATAAACACATGTGAATAGGTGCCTGATTGTCAGTTTACAGATATGTACCAAGAGAAACTGCCAAATAAACTGACTTAAAGAACAGCAAAATGAAACAACAGCAACAAGAGAAGTGCGACTGCAATACATATCTGTGACAACCAAAAGGCTCGAAGCAACGTCCACTGGTGACCTAATATTCAACGGTATTGCAATAAAGACAGCCATGTGTACAATATATTAACTTTCATTTGCGTTCGTGATCGACGTTCCAACAAGCAGTCTGGAAACTACAGTTTTCTAAAGGTTCAGAAGACTCAGTTGATCATTTTGGTATAGCAGAAGAAAATGGAATAGTAATGAATGTGTAGTGCTTAGATGCCAAAAACAACGGTCATCTGGTTAAGACAAGTGAACAAGCGTTCTTTCTAAAACTGCGATCAAGATGAAATATCAGCATTAGATATCCGACTCATTTATTTTATCTATCTACCATGTATTCACACCAAGAAAACTCACACTTACCTCTAACCCTGTATCAAACCCGAATCAGATCTAAGCAGTATGAAAGATCGAACAATCACGATGATATTATACTATAATTTGGACTCTTCCATAAAAAGAAACCATTTTAACGTAAACATTTGATGATTTCCACACTTTTACGACTTTGGTGCAAACATTGGATAAATATCAGCTTGTGTGTCATTACCAATTGCAAACATTACAAACGCGAACGGAAACGTCTGAGAAATATGCGCATAAAATAATCAATAAACCTTCACACTCATATTTGTTGATACAACTGATCGCAAAATTGCATTTTGACATCTTGTAGCATCGCCTTTCATAAAAATGAATCACAGCCACCACCACCACTACCACCACCAAAAGTACTTTGCTGTATGTACATTACATCACGCAACACAGGAATAAAGCTTCCGGTGAGTACAGAATGGCGTTGGTTTTTGGTAGACAGTATGGGATACAGGATATACCATTGTTAAATGTATGACTTTTTCATTTAGTGAAACAAAAGATATGCTTGTGGTGTTTTGAACTGATCTTATTGGAATATAGAAAGGGAATTGAATACATTTCAGTTGTGCCAGGGAAATTTGTACATTTTAATTCATAAAAACTACGAAGCCAAAGCGATCACCAAAACCGAGTTGTAATATCAAGGTGATCGGCCAAGTCAGGATGATATTACACCATAATTACTCAAGTTTAAAAAAGTCGAAAAATATTCACAACAAAGAAACAGTAATTTCTATGCGAAATGCCTGAAAGATAACAAATTTGATCTTGGTACATTATGGGTTGTAAGCGAAAATTACTTGCATGTACATTAAAGATGGCCGACCAGCTTTACGTTTGACACGGCTAAAAATTAAGTTTCAAAAGCCCTACGATTGTATGCTTCAGTTTGTTTCAATAGGTAAAGGATGAAATATGAACATACCTCAGACATACTAATCCGAGATTACTTAATCCAATCATATAATCCGTTGGTGACATTCCTATTGTCTGTACTCCACCCGACGTCCATTTTTCTAAGTTATGACTTTCAGGTAGTGATCTAATTCATCGCTACTCATCGACAACCTGCTAGTTCTTAGAATCATGAACAATTTGCCATAATTATTATTATAATAATTGCTGCAGCAAATTATCTCAGGACGAAGACTAGGTAATGTTGTTTACTGGCTCGCACGGCGGGATACCCCCAAGGCAATTTGCATACATCTGATGGTATTTCCTACTTTTGTGGAGCAATTTCTGAAAACAATAATTACAGAAGCTTTGTTTGCTGCTGGCGTTCCGAGAAAACAGGAACGCCTAAGAATAAATAGCTGTAGCAACCAAGATATCATCATTTTGTGGCTATTCTTCGGACACCATACATTGGATATGCTTGCTTACTCCAGTATTCAGAGACGCCGCGAATATTTGGGCGCACCTTTAATTTTTGTGGGTTTTTTTTTTGAAAAGAGGAAGATAGGTTAAAGACGAAATGGCTCAGGTTGGTGGAATGGGGTTGGAGAAAGGAAGGGTTTGCAAAGTTTGCGGGCTGCTTACGATCTTGAAAACACCCTACCTTGTTTCTTGTGGCCTGTAATCCAGAGCTTTCACACTTGCTTTGGTTTTTTAGAAGCACAGAAATTTTGAAATTGAAACTTGGTCGGTTTACACGTTTTACAGCATAGCCTGGCAGTTGTCCTATGCTGATGCGACGAGTAATGTGGACAGTCAAAGGGCCGACTGATCGCTTGTCATTCCTTGCAGCACCAACCCAGGCACTGGGCCAAACTGACGTCAATGTTCAGAGGCCTATGCACTCAACGAAAGTCGCTCAGTCGGCATGTACATAGCACAGTTCGCACAGGCCAGGAGCGAGGCAAATCACAGTTGAATTCCCATATACAACCTGGTGATCCATTACCGAAATAGGCTAAATAACGACACACCTTTTATAAGAACAATTAAACCACATGCGCGACCAGCAGTGGCCGAGCGCTGATGTGGTCACCAGCTGACGCCAGAAAAGTCAGGACGCCGCCCAGGAATGTTGGCCTCCGTGCTCGGAGACTCAGCTGGGATTAATGGCGGCGCATTCTATTCCAAGGCTGAGGGCGGACCACCTCAATACATGCCGCGGGAACACAAAGCTTGCATATGACTTTTGTCGGCTCTTAGATCATTTTTGCAAATAGGCTACGGGGCTACTTTAAAGCTATTGCCCCGAAAGGTGACATTACAGAACAGGCAAATCCTGCATTTGTATGATTGAAGATCACATTAGGTCCAATTTTCATTGCTTATAACTATTTTCTTTATTTTTCACTCTTATATTCTCAGACAACAGAGCTTAGTCATACATAGTGTCGTGTGGCGCTGACTGAAAAGAAAAATTCCTTACATCTGGGTTATAGATCCTGCTGAACCACGTTCTTGCCTTACCGACAAAAGTCCAACAATATTGATTCCAAGCACTATGGCTTTGCAGGCAAATAATATGAGTCACTCACTCATTTCTCATCACTTTGACAAAGAACCTGTCAGCGCCACGAAGGTCTGGTTGACTATTATCTGGAGCATTGGAAGTTCGCCTATATATATTTTTACTCAAAATATAAAACTATTTTCATCCCCAACAAAAAGCGACCTGTGGGTGATAATTATGTCTGGCACAGGAAGAAAGTTTATCAATATATGTATATATATATATATATAAATATATATATATATATATATATATATATATATATATATATATATATATATATATATATATATATATATATATATATATATATATGTATATATAGGTCGCCTCAACATGTCGATGATAACCAATGAACACTGTCTGGATATTCCACGAACATTGTCTTTTATCTTGGGCTACATGTGTTAAAGGGATTTGTCCGTAGTTTAAAACTATGTGCTCTCTGATTAATCTGTGCATTTGATTAAATAGTCTCTGCGAGTGTCTATTTTAAAACAATAGATCACCATCCGACTTGGCACACAGTATACAGTGCATGCATCGATGTAAAATTTAGAGTTAAGAATTACATAGAAATCGTTCCAGAATGTTAAAGTTAACATGTTGTTTTTAACCTGGAAACCCTGCTCTACTGAAAAGTGCTGACAATGATAATGGGGAGAACACTAATGCAAACGTCATTATGCCTCAAGTCTAATTTAATTTTGAATGTTAACCCATATCGTCTGATCCGGTCCCGATGAACTGGTTCCAAAGCACCTGGACGTAAACATTCTCTTTTGTTTCTATTTTTCACATGCCTTTTGCTGACAGAAAAATTTGGATTCTTCATTATAGAAGACACGTGCCGTAATCCCAGGTTTAACCAACCCGCGCAAGAGAAAACTATTGAGAGGCTCTTGTTGTTAACAGGAAACGGTCCAAGTCATAGCTAATTTATTAACTCTATCAGCCACATGTTTTGAGGGAGTCAACAGCCTTCCTTGGTGAGAAAAGCTGTCGAACTGGTCCATTTTATGGTCTCTGCAGCTGTAGGCATGTCGGTTCTTGAATGAAAGGTCAGTTTGCAAAAAAATATGCATCTCTTATCGTTACGTCAATCCAGGACATTGACCTTTGTCAAACCTGGCAACGACACTGAATGAGTTAACCTGATTGTGCTATGATGTGGAGCGTCTTTGTGGTCTGTAGCAGATAACAGCAAACATGCATTTGCGTGTTCCGGCATAAACACTGTAAACTTCCTGGATTAATTTCATGTCCTTGTCTGCTTTTCTGAACAATTATGATTTATTCCTCAAATATCACTGGTTTATTTGCACAGGCAGACTTTCATACTAGTATATTTACACTTAATTGCATGCAGAACTGACTTTAAAATTATTGAAAATGCTCCTAAAATAATTTTGATCCTAACAATATTATTAAAGCAGTTTCAGTTAAAATGTTATTCCACATACAAGTCAAAGTCAAAATGTCCATTACTAATATTAATAGTAAATGTTTCATGACCACACATTGCTTATATCAGTAAATTTTACATGATTGACACTGCTTATATTGGTGGTATCCACTGCTTTTATAGATGGTTGACGTACAAAAGGATGAACATTACCTCTTGCTGCAACATGCTGCAACAGCACGCACGAGAGAAAACAAAAAGTTCTCCATGACAAAAGTATCGCATGATATACAAAAGACAACAATCAGTAGATTAACAAGCAATTACGATGCATACACAATTAAAGCAGTGTGGGTTATTCGAAGATTTGTGTGTTTTTTAAACTCCATTTTGTCACAATTTGAAATGTTTTGCTTAAAATAAAGAAAAACCAAACCAAAACAAAACAAAACAAAACAAACAAACAAAAAACAAAATGCATTTTTACACCAATGCTACATGTAGTTTATGGGATCAATATACCATTATCGCAAAAAGGCATGAACACATATTGCACTATATTTCACTCAACTATCAATTCAAGCCATCGCCGTAATTAAAGGGAAATATAAATCAGACACATTTGTCGTCTGTATGGTTTTGACATGTTGCTTAAATGTCATAAGAAAAAAGATATAGTAGTTAATTCACATATTTAAACTAATGGAAGCAGCATAAATGACTAAAATAAATTAGATCTACACATTACAGGAGATTCAGTCATATGAAACAAATATTTTTCAATAGAAAACCAATAAATAAAAGGCAAGAGATCATGTAAACACAATGCAGGTTTACCAGAAGAAGCAATCGTTTGCATAGTGTTAATCCAAAGTGTCACACGTATGAGGCTACACATGCCAAGGATGCCGCCATCCTGCCAAAAACAGATTCCAAAATGCAACAATGACAATGATGTTGTAGTAACAGACAAAGAAAAATCGCAGGATAAATTGCACTTTGATGCCAGAAAGGCATGAATAAAATTTTAATGTTTCCCTGCTTACCAGTTAAATGTGTTCTTGCAAGATCGATTATAATATAAGCCACCAACGTCAGAAGCATATCAGACCTTGAACACATTTCAGGGCGAGAGACTGGCTATTGTGTGTTTTCTTGTGTTGGTGTATTAGTGTACATAAATTCAGCTATATTGGACCACATCCTTACTTTTGTTTTATTCTATTATTATATTGCAAACCAATGTTTACTTGTATTGATTTTACTACCCGGGTACCCGATTGTCGGGTAGTTTATTATCCGGGTACCCGCGACAGGTAACAAGCAATCCAACCATTATACATAGCAACACATATATAGATATAGGTTTTTAGTATTGGTTAATTGTAGTTTTTTTAAAAAACGATTTTGTAAGTGTTTGTTTGATATATGTGACATGTACGCGTTTTTGTACTGTATGGTCCGGTTTTTTAACTTTTGTAGGTATGTATTGTGTGTTAACAAATTACTATAGTTGTATTTGTGTGGTGCAGTTAATAAATTTCAACTAACCCCAATGCAAGATCGTGTCAAAACATGAACTTTATTGGACAGTGGGCACTTTGAGCTATTCTAATATGAACATTCTTAACTCAAATGTTATTATCAATTGGTCAAGTATTATTACTTATTTAATATATATCTATCTAAAAAAAACACACCTTTGTGCGGGTACCCAATAATACTACTCAGGTACCCAACTAATGGGTATTACCTGGGTACCCGACCAAGGCCCTACATGAAATTGTTTTCGGGAAAACGGACTGGAGTGAGTGGGTACTATCCTCCAATAGCATCATTTGTTGCTCACAATATATTCAAAATATACGTTCCTTTGGTCCAAAAAGGAAAACGGATGAAAACGTTTATGTAACAGTGGCAAACAGTTCAGCTACAAATATCATTCCATGACATTACTATGTCAAATGAATATGTAACCTACTCCATACAAAATTACACCTTGTCTTATTTCATATTTCTTTAACTCCTACCCGTACTACAATGAGCTTACAAATAGATATTGACAACTGGAAAAGATTTGCTTCAAAGCGAATCTGTCTGTGCGCCTCTAAAACTTGCATAAATGTAAATACTACAACTTTTGTTGTGGTTTACTGTATGCGCTTTCAGCATTAAACCTGTGAATTTAATTGGAAATGGCACCTTGCCGAAAATACCTTTGAAGATATTCAACGTTTAAACTTTTCAGTTGCTCCTAATTGGCATGAATTAAAATCCTACAAGTTTTGTTCATGGTTTATTGGATGCGCCCTCGGCCAAAACCTGCAAATTGAAGTTGGAATGTCACCTCTATCTGTAACAACTTTTTTCATGCGACTATGTCAAAAACCTATAAATTGAAGTTGGAAAGGCACCTCAATCTATTATAGTTTTGAAGCTAGTTAAGATTTAAACTTTGTGCATTTGCCTAGTTTGCATAAATCAAACTGCTACAACTTTGATTCATGGTTCATTTGATGCAGCAATCTCACAATCAATTGGAGTTTGAATGATACTTCAGTCTACAATAGTTGTTATGTTATGTAAGATTTATATTTTGTGTATTCACCTAATTTAAATAGATTAAAATACTAAAACTTTGGTCCATGTTTCATTGGATGGCACAATGTCACAAACGTATCAATTGAGGTTGGAATGGCACCTCTTGTATAGTAATTTGAAGTTATTCCAGATTAGACTTGTGCGTATTTGCTTAATTTGCATAAATTAAAGTGCTGGAACTAAAGTTCATATTTTATCAGATGCGGCTATGTCACAAACCTACCAATTGAAGTGGAAATGACACGTCTATCAGCAATAGTTTTGAAGTTATTCCAGATTTAAATTTTATGTATTCACCTAATTTGCATAAATTAATAATTAAAGTGCTACAACTTTGGTTCATCTTTCATTGGATGGGGCTCTGTCACAAACCTGTAAATTGAAGTTGGAATGGCATCTCCATCTGAATAATTTTGAAGTTATTCCAGATTTAAATTGCATGTTTGCCCAATTCGCAATTGAAGTGCTACAACTTTGGTTATCATTTCATTGGATGCGGCTATGGTACAAACCTACCATTTGAAGTGGAAATGGCATTTCTACGTGCAATAGTTTTGAAGTTATTCCAGATTTGAACTTTGTGTATTCACCCGATTTGCATGAATTGCCATATACTTAAGTGCTACGACTTTGGTTCATGTTTCATTGGATGCGGCCATGTAACAAACCTACCAATTGTGTGGGAATATGGCACCTCTATCTGTAATAGTTTAGAACTTATTCAAGATTTAAATTTTCTGTATTCACCTAATTTGCATGAATAAGAATGCTACAACTTTGGTTTATCTTTCAATGGATGCGGCTATGTCACTAACATACAAATTGAGGTTGGACTGACACCTCTGTCTGTAATAGGTTGAAAGTTATCAAGATTTCAATCTTGTTTATTCACCTAATTTGTATAAATCAAAATGTTACATCTTTGGTTCATGATTCATGGAATGTGGCTGTGTCACAGATTGGTACCTCGATTTAGTTTCGGAGATATTCAACTTTTAAATGTTTCAAATGCTGCTAATTAGCATAATTTCAAGTGCTGCAGTTTTTTGTCACTGTCCATTAGATGGACAGGCGTTACAAACCTGTATATATTACTTTAAATTTTGTGTCTACCTGTAATGGGTTGGAAGACACGGAGCTTTTAAAATTTTATTTGCCTGTAATTTACATAATTGTTAACATGACATTCAAATATGATGCTAAACCCATTTAATCTATGAAGTAAAAATTACAATATCAATACCAGATTCCAATGCTTGGTAAGTCTGGGGCATAAATTGACAATTAAAGTGAAACATGTATTTATAAGTGCATGTATTTGACTTTCAGTATTTTCAGGAACATAAAAACATTTACTTGACAACCTGTACTAATATCAACTATATTGCTCACCTTATCCACTGTCATACATAACATTTAACTTTATAAGCTCTTACAAAAAACTATGTGTCTGACTGTTGAGTGTCACCAGTCTGATTGTGTCAGCAAACTTAAGTTGTAAGTTTGTACAGGCAACATCCAACTTCACATAGCTCCTAACAAAGATCAGTACTACCATACATGAACATGTGTCACTATCGAGGTTCAACAACCTACTAAAGGTGTGGACAAACTTAAGTTGCAAGTTTTGCACTGGCTGAACAGGGATGATATATGATGAATCTTTGTGGGAAGTGGGTAGTGTTTAAAAAGGTTATGAAACAATGTTATAAATATTTAACTGATGGGAAAATGTCCCTGCTGGGTCCAGAAATACAACAGTTATGCCTATGGGAGCTCTGCCTTTCATAATGTACGCACTGCACTGACCAAAATCGTTCCATATTACCGTTGGTCATTACAGGGAGTTTGGATCTGTGTTTGAGTGATTTCTGGTAGTTAATCTGAATCCCCTTTACAAAGCACATGCTAAACTTCGGTTCATATTTCTATGGATGCTGCTATGTCAAATGGCACCTCTCAGTCAGCACTTGCTTATTGTGATGGGTAGTCACACAAAAGAGGCTTCACGCTATATATAGCCTTGCTTACACAATGCAGACAAGCTAATTCTACCAACACAGCCAGTCTCCCCAAGGATTGAAGGATAAGCCACAGCCCTGGACACTGATGCTGTGTACTGATAGGTTTGGGAGCCAGCCTTTCACATTTCAATTATCTCTGGTTGCATAACAGTGTGTCATTGGAAATAGTTACCAGCCTTTTTTTTGGGGGGGGGGAGAAAATTTCTGTATTCTGAGGAAATTCAATGAATTTAACACAAATTAAAATTTCCAACTTTGTTTGCATGCTCCAGGATTTTGCTTTAGCAATCAACCCATACATTAACCTTGAAATGGGAACTCTATCTAGAAAAGCTTTAAAGATATGCAAGATCTAAAATTTCCACTAATATGCCTCTAATGTGTATAATTTTTAACATTATGACTGTTCCAAACAATATGCAAAATTTCACTGCTGGGTCTATCACCATGCCAAGTTTGATACTTTTCGAAACAAGAGTGTCCGAAAAAGACTGACCACAAAACTGACACACGGAAATAAATAAACAAGTAAATAAATAAATAAGTAAATAAACAAACAAACAAACAAACAAACAAACAAACAAACAAATAAATAAATAAATAAATAATGAAGAATTTGAGGAAAAACAGGAAGTCTGTGTTCACACACAGACTTTTTAAATAAATAAATAAATAAATAAATAAATAAATAAATAAATAAATAAATAAATAAATAAAAAAAGAAAGAAAGAAAGAAAGAAAGAAATAATAAATTATTTGAGGAAAAACAAGGAGTCTGTGTTCGCACACAGACTTAAATATTCGGAAAAACAATATCTGTTTGTGTTCACACACAGACATAATTACAAGGGCAATCAATCAAAAAAAAACAAACCTGGCCTTACCCACAAAGACTGTAGACTAACTACGAGTCTCTGTTGAGGATAAAATAACAGGAAACGGCCATACTGCATCTCAAATAGTTCACTTTTGATTAGAAAATTGACTTTTGAGGTGCCAGACGATACCATGCGTCTGGAATTGAAATATTCCATATCATATGTGATGTTATAAGTTATAATCATGTTGCTGTATTATTTGTACTTAAAAACAATGCAATGAATTCCTGAAGGTGATCGAGTTCTCTGTTATGTCATTCAAGTATTTAAGTTATCAATCTACCAACCTTATTTGGCTATTAATGATCTAAAGAAAGAATCTTAAAAGAAAAATCAAGCATTAATACCTGAGCTGACTTGTCTATATTTAGATTGAAGGGAATGAACGAGTTTACTGGTGATTTCTATATATTTCGGATAGTTTTGTGATAAGCAATAGACACTTTTGTCGATTTTATGGAGTGAGAAATCCCCCTTCTAGAAGCAATAAAATGACATGCAATGTGATTTGAAGAAAAGGCATTGGGTCGACAAAAAACGTTTCCGAATTGATCCATAAAAATTGACTTCGGCGAAAAATTTGTCTCGTAAAACTTTTGCATGAGTCGCTGTCCACGAGATCACGCCGGAGACAAACTGCGCCACTTGTTTGTTGGTTTTCTCTCAAAAAAGCAATGCATTATATGACTAACTAAAGAGTAAGACGTCCATTTACTTTTGCAGTGGCTGCAAACTACATCGAATTCCTTCGATGAAAAACGAAGGTAAATTGAGGGACTTTTGGAACGAATTTATGGTTGGTCAGAGTGAAACCAAGTTGCGCCAAAGACAACACTTCCACCTCCGCATCCAAGTTTTTCTGCAAATTTATTTAAGTGAACACCAAATCAGAAGAGGGGCCAAACCACCTTGCTTAACACCATTTCTGCATGATTTAGTGGCTTGGGTGCATATGTAATGTACATATAGAACAACAATTGCATGGGCATGGAAGCCAAGTGTCTTTTCGATTACAGCTTAAATAGTTCGATGCTATATACTCTGTATCAAACCTGAGATGCTGTTCGCACTACAAAGACTATGAATGTCGGTATGGGCGTGTGCGTTGTAATGATACTTTTAAGCACTATTTGGCAAATATAACATGCACAACGTTTTGACATTATCATTTATTATAACTTGAATATTCAAAATTAGTTTTTGATTTTCCTTTCTCTTTTTGTCATGCTAAGGACAAGATTTGTGAAAAAAGAAAAGGAAAAAGAAAAAAAAATGGTTCCATCACATACCTGTCAAGACTTGCTTTAATGCCAAACTGTCATCAATTTGACGGTTATTATGATGCAAACAGTAGACAAGCCATTCATTCGCAAGGAAACATAACAGGTGCTGCGGGTTCATAGAATTGATGTTCAAGTTGCCTTTAATACCAATACTATCCAAGTTTAATTGCTGTGACTAAAATCTTACTTCATAAGCACTTTCACAATACTCAGGAAATTCAGTGCCAATCCCGCTGGAGGCACGCACGCACGCACGCACGCACGCACGCACGCACGCACGCACGCACGCACGCACGCACGCACGCACACACACACACACACACACACACATATATACATATATTACAGGCTTCTTTTAAGAGTGACATTTGGAGGTTGTTCTACAAGCACGGTCAGATTTATACATTACCAGAGATCCTTTAAACTGAATATTTATTTTCTAAATTATAGCAGACGTGGCGTACGGCCCACCTGACAGGGGTTCATTACCATTCGTTCCTGTTCCGCCAGTAACTTTAAAGCAACCAACACGAATTCTGATGGTGTCAATTTGTATGTCAGACAACTATTATTTGTGAAGCAAAATTACTTAATTTTGGAGGCCATATTTGTTGATATATTCACATCTATCGGTACCGTGATCATAAGAGTTAGATTAGAGAAGCAAAAAGTACAATATAAATACAGACAAACAACTCAGTTGTTTCAGAAATATATATATATATATATATATATATATGTATGTATATAAATATGTATATATATGTATATATATATATATATATATATATATATATATATATATATATATATATATATATATATATATATATATATATAAACATTGATCAATAATATCTAAAGTTGCAGACCTCGGTGGGAAATGTTTATGTATTTCAACTCAAACATTTCTATTAGGTTCTGCAGCGCCTTTGAAACCAATGTTCGTTCTTGCTTTGTTTTCTTTTGATTTGGTGTTTTCGAGTTTTTGCGTTGTTTGCGTTTCATTGGTATGATGGAATACAAAAGCCACCAGAGCAAATGGATATATCGTCCCACCCATGACTGCGGGCGGTATATGCACTGACTGCTACACACTTGTAACAAAACGGTGGGTTAATGCACATCGCCGGACGTTCTCATTGGCATAGAGCAAGTACATCTGCTGCTGAATGATCATTCGACAGAGATTGGTGACGAGATTCGGTGAATTGACACAAAATATATGGGATGATAGGTGGGTCGTGCCATGTCCATGCAATAGTTCCCAAGAGGTTTGTGCGGAAAGGCGGAGGGATATATTCTTGGACAAAGGTTGCAAAGACAGACCAAGCGAAGCTAAGAACCATGGTGGAAAGGACTGAATGATGCAGCACATGCAAAGTTAGTTCATTTTGACAGTAGATTGGGTGCATAACACAGTGACGTATCCAGTAGAAGAATGGAAATGACCGAATATTGTATCCTAACAATACATATTTTTTTTCTTTCGCCACGTTATCATCAAAGGACTCAGTGGCTATCACTTAACCCCCAAATGTGTCAGCAAATTTGTGTCTATGCCTGGTAGAAGGTTTACCATTGTTGGCACGGATAATGAATAAATTTCAACATTGGCTGAGAACGAAGTTGAATAGAGATGAATGGTTTTATGGCTCCCTTTTGCCTAAAATGCGCGTTTGAAGTTTTTGTAATTGCTAAGTTATGTATCAATACAATGCCATTGGACCAGACAAAAGCATAGGAGTACTGCATACCATGCCATCTGTCCAACTTAACATTGAAATGATAAAGAGATGTAAGATGTCAAAACAATAAGAATATGGCTTCTGCGTAAATAATGCTAAAGTTATGAGTCAAAGGAACACAAAACAAATGCAATGCATGTCTACTTTTGAACACATATCTCACTACCGGAAGGGGGAATTTTTGCAAAATTGCAAAAAGAAAATAGGAATGGCTTATGGAGTATTTGGATGGATCCTCAATCTGAAACAAAATTACTTACCTCTGAGATTAGTAATATCCAGCTTGGCTGGTAACCCCAGAGGAAAAAAAATCATCCGCCATGACCCTGTTCATATCATTGGTTCGCAATTGAAAAAATTGCCAATTTTACATTCAGTTTTCTTTGTGCGGCAGTAGCTGATACAAAGCAAGTAAGCTGGGCCTCTGAGTGGCTTGAAAGGAAAGGGATTACAAGTGGATATACAATTTAGAATGGAATTCGTCTATCAGGGTCAGAGTACATTCCTCTCAGACCACCTTGAAATCCACTTTGATGAATACATGCAGACTGACCCGGAAAAAAGCCTAATCAAGCAGGCCAGACTTTATATTAATTAATTGATGCTGAGCAAGGCTGCCTAATGTGCTGCACAAACATCTGGATTGCAGGAGCAACTAGCACATAAAATTTTGAATCTTTGACATTGACTTATGTTTTCTAATCTCCCAATTGCATTGCTACCAAACTCAACGAAGGTTTTGTCATGTTAAATGTATCCACCTTTAATAATGTGCTCAGAATGAAGAGTTAATGACTGGTTGCCATCCAACGTTGAGCCATGGTATGAAAAAAGACAAGAGTAGCATTTGTGGGACCAATGGTCAGTAACAGGGCCGATATGTTTTTTCTCTTCATTGTGTCTCCATGTAAATGCACTATGGAAAGAATAATTTAAAGGAGGGATTCGGACCAAAGGTTCCGGAGTCAACAGTAAACTCTAGTACTTCCAACCTAAATTATGAGGCCATGTTGCATTGCATTTGGAATACAGCCATTGTTTGTAAAATGTATGCACTCCAAAGCATGATCTAGGGCCTTGGCCTTCACTAATATGCTAGGTATTGATGAAAATTGAAAGGTAAAAGCAAAAATTTAAAAGACTGGGGCATCTCTTTTGTACAGTCTCTACTTATTTGTTCTTTTTCTACTTCAATGGCATAAGCCAAGAAGGGGTAGATGGCAGCACTGGTGAAACAAGAGGTCACCTGACCTATTCTGACCAATACTAGAGTCACAGTAGGTCATGTGATAACTCTTGACCAGTGTTATCGCCTGATACTTCCTGTCCATGCACATATGCCATTAACTTGCAGCATCGTTTGCCCCTCTTCTTGGGTCCACTAATCTCTCCGGCAGCAAACTGCTTTAACACCCTTATGGGACCCAGGGCCAGCTGTGCAATTGCACTCATCATTTTGTTTTCTTGGCACTATTGCTTGTAAAGCAGGAACAGATTTCTAAAACTCCAACCAAACAGAAAACCCTTGAGGGTCAAAGGGAGGCTGGTAGATGCACCAGCAAATATATATATATATATATATATAAAGAACTTTTAAGTTGTCGTTTGACACCGCGACATCATGAAATGACAATCAAACATCATGGTAGCTGTTGTTCTACTTGCCAACAATAGTTGATTTCCTTCATTACTGGTAAGAATGGTAGAGCAGCCACTACATGGTTAGGAGGACTCCAATATCTAAGTAACTCAGCAAGAGATTAGTTCAATGTCACACAAATAGAATAACTATGCAAACGGAATCAAGGAACAATCTGAACGCTTCACGGTTTGCCTAATGGGCTGAGATGGTTTTCTGCATATAACAGGTGGCATAGATGAAGCAAAAAAAAAAAAAAACACTGCAATTACCATGGCAGCGCACCCAAAAATGCTCGTTGAAAACTGGCCAACATACGGTGAATGTAAAGGTGACATGCTAGCAAGAAAGTATATTTACTGATTGCAGCCAAAATAGTCTTTAGGAATTCATTATCTGCACTAAAATGATTGTTGTTATACAAACAGGTACAACAGTGCAAGGTCTTCCACGTAGTTCTGTAAAAAATAGCACAATTCAACCTCTGTACGCTCCATAGGCAATCCAATCCCTGTCAATGTCTAAACCTATATCGTCATTAATCAGTATTATCACGTTCGATGTAAAAGTTTTAAAAATTCAAGGCTAAAACAACCCGTAGGTACTTTCTACTTCACACAAAGGAGACCAGGCTTGAAAATATCAGAATAGTAACAATTTGCAAAAATTATAATGAAAAAGGAAAGATGCAGATTTCTTTATACTAGATATATAAGAGGCAAGTAATACGTAATAAACACTCTGAGTAAAACAAGCCAAATGGAAATCCTTAAAGTTGAAGAATCCAAACTTGCAATTACAATGCAGGCTTTTGTTTGTACATCAAAGTGTACACTGATCATGCTAGAAAAATCTCAGGTAAATCAATGTTCTCTCTTTCAAGCACAGTATACTTTCTGTGTGGAAAGAGAGGAAATGGATTTTCCTGAGAAGGATATGTATATATATACATATATTGTATGTATTGGGTTGTATGTACGGACTCATGCCTGAATTAAACAACCTCCAATTTAATATTTGCAAAACAATTTGTTAAAAATATCGCAGCAAGCGTAATTTATTATATTCCCTTGGCTCAAGTTTGTTCCAGATAAATCTTACTCTGAAAGCAAAATCTACAAACTTTGAACAAATGCAACGAAAACGTAAAACTTGCGACAAAAATGTGTCAGTACCAATATTTTCAGATCTATTATTTAGTAAAATATTTTGACAACAAACCTAGAATTAGATCTCTGATTATATAAATCAGGAATCGCGTCTTTAGTATCTTCAGTATTGGTGTACTGCAAAGAATACAAGCAAGATAAATCTGTCTGGCTATTTGACTAAAATATTTTCATGGCAGCTGCTTGCCTTTGCAAGTCTGATATCAAAGAGGATAGTCCTATTTCGTACCAAGCACTGAAAGACTGTTCTAAATCATTATAACAATTTAATTTTTATTTGAAACAAATCATATTAATAAAATATCACAATTAGAGGAAAATTTCAGGCTTTATTAGCATTATATATAATCGGGTCATCAGCCGGGAACCAGAGTAAGACTTATTTTGGTACCATTAATCCACGGACAAGTCTTTTTGCTAACTGGCGGCAGTATGTTTGTATTTTTAATTCAAAAAAAACAGCCCGAGCTGATATATCACGGAATCAATATGAAGTTCCGTTGTTGATAGGCCTACTTATAAATGTAGCCCACCTTACATAAATGTAATTAAAGTTAAACACGAACTACTTTTAGAATGGCATGTGATTTAATATTGCTTTTGATACAGTACTATTGTGAATAAGTCTATATAAGTATCCTTATGACTATTATGATTAAACATTTTACTGTCAGTTTATCAAGTGCTTCCTTTACACTTTATGGGCATATTTGTATACAGAGTTGAAAATAAAAACAGTTAATATTTGTATTATTTTTTGTAGAATTATAGAGACAAGTCAATTGAATACTCCAAAAACAATTGATTCCGATGTGTTTGTATAGTGCTACGGAACTTCCGAAAATGATATCCAAAGGCAGTTAAACTTCACGTAACCTCAATTGATAAGTGTTTAGTGGTAAAGTTTGATGCGTCTACAATGAACCTTTATTTATGACGATTTTTTATGTAATTTAGGAATGCAGGACTAAAAGGTATGACGGAATCTTTACCAGATAATTGTACGTTAGAATAAATTTTTATTATGCTCCTTTGCAAATTTATTACTCTATTAGTATTGGATTTATGTGGTACATAAACGTCGGTAATTATTGGTGCCTAGTTTTTGTAGAATACATCAATGTAAAAGTATTTGAAAACAATCCTAAAATCATTACCAGCCTTCTGAATATTTTTATCACAAAAAATCTTTGTTGGAGATCTTTTTAAGTAGCGGCAATACCAGGCAGTTTAAGATTATCAGTAAAATATATTTTGTCATCATGGTCACTTTTACAACAACTTGGTCACAAAAATTGCACACACTCGAATATCTACTAAGAAATCTCGAGTTTTAAACTGAACCTGAAGTTGGACAATAAGACCAAATGCGTATGCAACACATGAATAATTACCTCTAAGTTGGTAATTGACAAACCATGTGTCACTTAAGTTACAACAGATCATGATCCTCGATTTGTTGCGCGGGATAAAAACACTCATAATAATCAATTCCGATCATAAATGATACTTCAGCCACAAAGACGTACCTTTTAAATGTCCAACATCATCTGTCGATCCTGCGAGCAAACACCCCTGAAAATGTCATTTCGGAACGCATTCATGAAGAATCAGCTTCGGTATGAGCAGTAGTTCAAGTGATGTCATCCCAACATCTTTGCCTGCTAGTTCATAAATGGGCAGCTTAAGAATAATGAACAGCATGCGTAGGTTTATGTAATACAGAGGGACGTTCCAAATTAAAACTCAAGGATTATTAAAACCATTTACTGTTCAAGGCAATGGAGGTTTACAAAACATTTCATTCTTGCACATTTTCTGGTCAAAGACATCTTTTATATAAGGTGTAGAAGTAAAACAAAATTTTACACATGCTACGCTTCCTATGGGCAAATCCCATTTGGTCGATTTATGCATCTGATATACCAACGAAGATTGACCTAGTTATAATATAATGTATATGTCAAGTTTAAGATCTATTAAATCATATGGACATTCAAATTTTGTTTTACAATTATTTCCAAACTTTTGCTCACACTCTAATTGACATGAAATCTGCTTGAAAATAAGACAACTGCTTGGTAAAGCAGTGAATGGTCCTTCGAGTTACGAAGTCCATTAAAAAGTATCATCTACATCATTGCGGGAACGTTTTTCTCAGTTCATCAGGCAAAATAAATAGAAAGAGTATTCAAGACACGCCTTGAGTTGACCAATGCCAAAAGCATCTAAAGAGCTATTGGGAGTTCATTTTTACAGCCACTTGCACAATTGCCAGATAGTTATTGTATGACGAATTTTAATGAAAAGTACATTACCTCTCATAAGATCGATGCTGGGACAGGATGTGTCAAAACAATTACACATATTACTTCATGGTTTTGCCAAATTCAAATGTATTTGGCAGGAATTTCTTCAACACAATTGATGATCATCACTTTCACTTTAAGATGAAGGAGCACGCTTTTCCCCTATTATATGAATAATAAGGCTGTGCGTTAATAACTCAAGAAGGCTCCTTGCCTTTTTAAAATTATTTACCGGTCAAAAACTATTTATCTAAAGAAATCACACACGGCCAATAAGGCAAGCTGTCTTTAAACATTAAGCTGCACAAATACAATACAATGCATGAGCGACTAACGTATTTACGTACATGAAAAGCATTTCCTCTGTCAGACAACGAATGTCATGGCTCATTTTTTTTTTTTTGCAGTTTAAGCCAGTATAGGCGCATCCCAGACAGAAAACAAGTTTTGTCGCCATTTTGGCAGATGTTCAGGCAACATATGTGATGATATAACGTGAGGCCTTGGGACACGAAGCAGTGAATAGGGGCACATGCTACGTGTAAAAAAGCAAGATATTTATTCGCTCAAATGAAACATTGCCATTGTATATTACCTTGATTTTTATACAGTAACGCCAAGCTATCAATCAATTAAAAACAAACAAATAGCTCCCCAAAAAACAAACAATCACTTGAATGTCATATGTGTCATAATTGTATGCTAATGATAAGAGCGATACATGTGTCGGTATGTTATTCGATTGTGCATACGTAATATTTCGTCCATGCTTGCATAACAAAAATTGATTCACACGTATGTAATAAGATAAACATGTAAACAAACTTGCGTATGCCCTGTTGATGATCTGATAATGTGTTGTAATTTTCTAGGATAAGCTTCAATATTTCCAAGATATCTATTCTGACGTGTCGACTGCAGCATTACGACCAATCTCTGTGTCTGGTTGTATTGTTTATCTGTAAGGTGGAACACTGCTTGAATACCAAGTTCGGTTAAAATAATTCGAACCCTACAATTTGTTTGCAAGGAATTAAAGCTTAAGATTTTGTTTAAGCCAATAAATTTGTCGTCAATTTTTGCACATATGTCACTTTACTATGTGATGCGCAGCAAGTAGATTCTCACATGAACCGAAGAAACAAAGGTATTCCTTTGAATCACGAACTGAACGATTGCCGTTGTGAACTGTTCTGTGCATCACAAACTCACGCGCATATACTGAGTGACTGAAATATGATTAAAAAAAATCAACAGGGATTTCTGACCCTTCTTAGTTCGGACTTAAAACAGTAGGGTATACATTTCAGGTCTTCCGTTGAAATCATTTCAAACGCGTTTGACTTTTCGTAGACATCAATTTTCTATATTTTATACACCGTTCCCATGTTGCTTGGCCAGCATGTATGGTCTTACATAGCAACTATTGAATACAGACGAAAAAACGTAAAAGTCTCTTGTCAAAAATGTTTGTATCTTGTTAATGGAAGATAAGACACAAGATAAATTTAAATTAAATCAGGAGATACTGTAGGACAGAACCATTTGACCACAATATAATGTTGACTGGTGATGAAAAGAAGGGACCATTCCCCGCTCCAATCGCCCAAAAGTGTCTAAATGTAAATTGTCGTCTGCCTTAACGTTTGCACTTAGATTTCTCGTTACCAGAAACCAGTTTTGTTGAGTTTTGTAAGTAAGACCATTCGTCATGGTATGCCCTAGGTCAATAGCTTTCTTTGGCGCGGATTGACAGCAGTTAACCAACCTGCGCCAAGGAAAGCTATTGACTCAGTCGTACTCGGACCAGGAGTGGATTAAATAATGCCATGAGTTGCAAATTCTTTGTAATATGATGGTATCCAATTGATTTGTTAGTCATTTGATTACAATTAGGGGACGTATTTGCCAGCTGGCAGATATACTAAAACGCCAATGCCAGCATTGACGGAGTTACTTTTTAGTCAGGCATGACAAATATTAATTTTCAGACATATATAAATGTCTCGACTCCGTATTTTGATGACATTAGACACCCAGCTTGTTATCGTGAGAAACATATACTTCAGACAAATACACAAAGATGGAAAAAAGATTAATCATCATCCTTTCCTTCATGCTGGCTGGGATTACCATAGGAGTAGAGGCACAGGTCGCTGACAATGGTAAGTGCATAGTTGAACATAATTCCTAATGTCTAACCTAAAGCAGCAAAGCGGTTTTGTTGAATTACCTCTATATTTCCGTTTAAATTGATACAGTGATAACATATATATATGTATATGTATGTATGTATGTACGTGCGTGCGTGCGTGTGAGTGTGTGTGTGTGTGTGTGTGTGTGTGTGTGTGTGTGTAATTAATTGCCAACTGTTATTGACAGCCAGCATCCAACAAAGCATTTCCAAAAAATGAAAAGTTTTTCTTTTAGATCTCCAATTCTAAGAATATATCTAATATATATATATATATATATATATATATATATATATATATAAAAATCTGGGAAGAAAATAATGGATTTGAAATACAATGCGCTAGTTTTTACCGTATTGTTGGTGTGTTAGGATCAAGAGCCGCTATGAAGACTGTCAAATACATTTAATGCTTTATAAAGCAACAATTACGACTAAAATTCCTGACAAATAGTCCGCATTGTACATCAAGCCAAAGAGTGCTCTATGGGGTTCATAAAATTAAATAAAACAAAATAAAGTAAAATAAAATAAAACCACTCGTATATGTGTTATACTTTCGTCTTCTGTAGTGTTAAAAAACATAAAACTAAACTGAATGTATTTTGGCAAATCCTACAATGAATGAAGCTATAGCGTTTGCATTATGTGGACATCATACTTTCTCTTCAACTTTCTGGCGGTATTTATTTCTGGCTTTGGTTAGTTAGGGCGCCTATTTCTCAATGGCCTTGCAAATTCTTTGAAACAAATAAACATATTTAAACCAATGATATTTTTTACGTTATGTCTTGTAAGCTGGTAGAGTGTATTGTATTTTGTTTTAGAACAACTGAGATGCTATTCCTGCAACAGTTACATGGACCAATGTGAGGATGTTGTCACCGATGAAGGAAGGGACGTTCACAGAACCAAATGTAATACCAAATGTTACCTGCGCATCGGACATGATAATGGTACGGTACCAGTTTCATTCTATGTTTGGCAGTGAGTTATCATTTTCTGGAGTGAAATCCAGAAATAGTAACTCACGGTAGGTCACATGTCATGACCATTGTCAATTGACCAATCACATCATTTCCCGTTTCATCAATGTTTCTCAGCGAAATTGAAACGTTGCAGTGGGTGATAAGTTTACGCCCTTTTCATGGTTGTCATGGACTCGCAAGATGAATATGTATGAACGCTGGCTCCCCTGGGAACGATATTTTTATAACTTCTGTCTCTAGAAGTGTACCCTTGTGATGTATCATCACTTAGATATATTACAAATGTTAAGAGATTGTTAATTGTCTTGTTATTTTCATTTTGAGTGTCTTACATTTCGAACATGCGGATCTATTTAAAGCGCGCAATGGTATATTGTGTTTACACCCGCGGTGCATGTATATGTGATTTGACATTTCCCAGTGAAAAGTCTCCGCTTCAAAATGGCGACACCTAAGCAACAAGAGCGACAATTTTTGCGGTAAATACTCGATTAAACATAGAATAAATAAAATCTTACATGGCAGTGAGTGAGTGACGATTTTTCTCTCACTCGGGATCGTTGTTGGTGGGGAAAATCACTCGTGATTTTCCCCACCAACAACGATCCCGAGTGAGAGAAAAATCGTCACTCACTCACTGCCATGTAAGATTCTATATTTATTCTATGTTTGAGAGTGAATTCGCATTTTCTAGAGTGAAATTCAAAAGTAGTAACTCACTGTAGATCACATGACCTGAACATTGTTACAAGTAAAGGGGGCCAGTAAGTTGTGACGCGACTGCATCAGTGACGTGATCCATCGACATTTGGACAAAATCAAATGGGCGCGAGCGATGTTTGATCATACGTCACGCGTGACGTGGAATAACTGTTAAGAACGTAAACAAAGACGGCATACCAGGTGGGCGTTAAAAGTAGGTCTAGAGCATATTTTTTGCAGTGAATACCCAAATAAACATAAACTAAACAAAATCTTGCATGGCTGGACAGTGAGTTACTATTTTACTCTCACTCGGGATCGTTGTTGGTGTGGAAAACCATTCGTGACCTGCGGTCACTCGTGATTTCCCTCACCAATAACGTTATCGATCCCTCGCAAGAGAAAATAGTACCTCACTCTCAGCCAGGTATGATTCTCTATTTCCTATAGGCCTATGTTGTCTCATGTAAACAGGGAACAGGTTTCAGATCATATTCCGACTCCTACAACTTTTACGGAAGTTCAGTAGGCCTATTAGGACTACTTTCATGGACGATTTTTCCGTTAAACACTGTCAACAGCTCATGCACTGTCTAAAACTGAGAACCCACATGTCCGTTTTTTGCCGTCCGTGTCCGTGTCCGAAATAACGTCCGCACCCGACATCCGTGAAATTTAAAACACACCTGCCATCTTTCCCTCGTTCGCTTTCCGCGAAATTGTGCTCTTTGATTAGTTTTTCACCATGGCGGCAATATTTCAAAATGAAAGTGACAACGGTGACAACGAACTTGAAGATCTTGCTATGCTATGCCTTTATAATTACCAACGAAAAGGGAAGATTAAAAGAAGAGGGTGTGTCCACAGGATTGGCCAAAAAGAGGAAAAGTATGGAGAATTCCACAAGCTGATGAAGAAGCTAGAGCGGGACCCTGAAAAGTTCCATCAATACCTAAGTCTAAGAATGTCCAGTGAACAGTATTATGATATTTTGAACTTAGTTGAAAACTATATTACATAGAAAGGGACACAACTGACAGAATCAATTTCTGCTCAAGAAAGACTCGTATGTCTCGGGTACGCTGCAGTATTTAAAAAAAAAAGTGTAGGCCCATGTTTAAATAGGCCCCTAGGCCCTTATTGCCACAGTGCACCTGGCTACGCATGGAAGCATTACACCTACCTACAAGTTTTAGTAGGGCCTATTAGGCTACATTATTGGCCTATGTGTATAGTGTAGACGGTTGAATTCATAGTGCGCTGACACAATCTGTTGACTCGATCATACTGTTGTAGCCTACTATAAGCCTAATTGGAAATACACCGTTCTATAATTGAATTACAACCACCCTTGTACACATAAGAACATTGGCTAAATTACAAATTCCAACCACGAGACCAAATAGTCATTTCAAAATTAGTCAATTTCTTGCTTTATTTCATGAAATTCGCTACTAAGGTTTTTTTTTTCTTCTTTTGCATTTATTTAGTAGGCCCTAATAGCTTCTTGATTAGGTCGGTGAATCCAACCCTTTTTCAAACAATAAGCACACAAATAGTTTTTGCTCATATTAATCACAAAATGTCTATGGGTCTAATCTGTCAATATCATGGGCTCATAAACTATAATGTTCACCTGTCAGTCCTACTTCTTTGAAATGGAAGCCCACAAGTTCCCAACAAGGTCCGTATCCTTATAGTAATACTTGTCTAGACTATAGTTGTACAATGGCTCGTCTTGCCGAACTAGTTCTATTAATTTCTCTACAACCAGACCACCTTTCGCCATGTTCGCCTTTTTGGCTTCCATTTTCAATTTCGCGCTTTCAATTACCATGACAACGGCGAAAGTGTTTCGTAAATATCGACCGGGTCATCTGTCAGCATCCGTGGAAATCGTTTCATGAACGAATTTCACTGATGGCAGCGGCGACACTGATGCGGACACGGACAGATGTGTTCACATAAAGATATTTTAGTTGTATCTATTTTCACGGACACGGACACAATTTCGCGGATGTTGATCACGGACAACCAAAAACGGATAACATTAGATGTGTTCGCGCCTTAATATTATCTGTTTAATCCTTTGTTTTTTGTTTGTTTGTTTGTTTGTTTTTTTTTTGTTTTGTTGGGGGGGGGGGGATTTTTGTCCTCTCGCAGGGTGTTTTTGCTAAATTTTGAATAATAATAATAATAATAATAATAATAATAATAATAATAATAATAATAATAATAATAATAATAATAATAATAATAATAATAAAAGTCCTGGATAACTGAGATGTAAGTGACTGCAGCTTTTCTCGGTTAGGCCTATCTGTGCGCTGTTAATTCATTGGCCACAGGGCATCAATAGAAATAAATCACTTAGATACATAATAATAATCAATCTGGCTTTTAAATTCTTTCATTGCCAGTGTAGACCAGAGTTGGTGTGCTCTGAATTGACTTTACTATACCAGATTCTGATTCTTTGTAAAGCGTCTTTTCCTTCAAGTACCAGCAAGCCTGCGTTCACCATAGGACTCAGGAGAGCAGAAACCATACGAATGGTCCAGACTCAAGGTCAACAGCTTTGCGCACTGAGCGTGCCGGGGGGGGGGGGGAGCTAGCGCTGTTGACTCGCTGTAAACCTGGGACTTAAACAGCAATATTTCGCTCGTATATTGCATGTAGAAATTTAATCCACATCGTAAGTCTGTTTTCTGAATTCTTCAATGACACAAAGAGATGAATGAATGATTCAACATTGACAATATGTGAATGCATGTTTTACAGCGACGTATCGCGGCTGTTATGACGGGTTTGCTGAAGTAAAGGCCCTCCACAGTGACTACAGCGGTTGCCAGTACCAGACATGGACTAACAGAGAGATGCTCTGGTGTTTCTGTAGTACCAGCCTATGTAACGGTCAAAACATAACAACGCTGGACAAGCACGCCAGAGCCGCAGAACGGGCTGCGGCAGAAGCCCAAACACAATCACCGCCTCCATCGTCAGCACCACCACAGACACAGGCGCCACCTAATGACTATATAATTTCTGAGGTCGATCAACGTCATGCCGATTATGCAGACGATGCATTCATAAGAGAAGATATTGGACATGCGCACAAGGTTGTAGAGAAGCCAGATGCCAAGAAATTCGAAAATGAAGCATCTGATATACCTGCAGAAGAAAAAGTAACAATGGAGGACAAAGGTAAAAATAAAAAGCTACCAGTTTAAAAAAAAAAAAAAAAAAAGTTAAAACACACATACAACTTTTCAGGACCGGCAAATGTATCCATCTGGTTTATATGTCCCCCACAGGTTCAAAAGTTCACTGATCGTAATGAGGGTATAGAAAATGACATCATGCACATATTATAAGGGGGGTAAGGGGTTCAGTACGCTGGTACAGGTAATTATTTTTCTGGAGTACGCAGTACGGAAAATGAAAATCTTTAAAAAATTTGGATAGTACAAAGTACGTAAAATAAGAGGGCTTCCAGTACGCCAGTACGGTAAATAAAAAGCCCCAGTACGCATTACGGGAAACCCCCTTACCCACCCTCTATTATCTTTGAGAGCTGGTATTTTAAAAACGCTGCTTTTCCCACGTTCGCCAGGGCCACAGTAGAGCTAAAACCACGAAGCTGAGAAATATTTCTATCAATCGACTACAAATAGATTTGTCATATATACTAAATTATACAGGAAACGAGTACTGTTAATGTATTATGTTCAATATCAATTTTCTTCAATGTTCTAGATTGTCCAGCCAGTGGCTATTACCGCAACTCGGGAGATGATAGCTGTACCACATTTATCGCCTGTGTAGTCAATGTAAAAAACCGCAAAGTCGTCAAGTACGAAATGAAATGTCCGGTAGGTTTGTTTTGGGACAACGATAAGAAAGTGTGTGTGTCAGTTTCCTCGACATGCAGCGCATCTGCTGCGGACTACTACGAGTCAATCTACTGACGCCGTGAGCTGGCGGCATCTTGCGGCAAATGGAGAATACGTGTAGCCTTGATTTGGAAATACTGTGCTATCACATGCCAATGCACACTTCCGACTGCCGAGAAAACATTCCGGACTAAAAAAAAAAAAAAAATCTTAATAAAACTTTATCAATGAGGAAGCTTCATTACAAGTTTGCAATCACATTATGAAATTATGTGTGCTCAGTAATGATATAGATTATGATATGGATTATGGCGTTAAATTAATCACGGATAGAAGCGCCTAATTCATTTGACTATTGATGTTTTCAACAATATAATAAACTTCTGTGTGTCAAGCTATGTGTCGTGTTCTTGACCTTGTATATTTTTCTGCGGTAAAAAACAACCTTTCTGCTCACGTACACAAAATCAGTGGAAAATAAGGCACTGCAATTATTTCCAGTTTCATCATTTTTATCTTTAATCTGTCATTGACTTGAAATGCGCAAATACATTGAAATATCGTCAAAATTATGTCTTGTATTTGTGTCTTTTTGCCCAGAACCACTTCCTAGTAGTCAATATCCTATTCCGCAGTTGGAACTCTTTACTCTCCATAAGCTACTTATAACTTAGTTTCAACCTCGACCAAAATCAGGTGTTGCAGCAGTGGTTCAAATCTCTGTTTGTTGGTAAACAATCAAAGTGGCTTGAACATAATGTCGTTCGAATGCATGAATGGATGGAAAAACACATTTGCCTCGTTAAGATTTGCATCCGTTGGCTACCAGGTGTCAGCACAAGACGATACCGCTCAGTTCTGAAAACCTTACGACACGCTTCTGATATTTGCAAGTAAAGCACACTGATCATTTTCGTTATCTTTGGTGACCAGAGGTAATGTAGTCTCAGCAACTTACATCTATACCGTATTGCCTCGGTGATTTCATCCGAATACGCCAATATCCCCTTAAACCAAATCAGCACCCCTTACACACAAAAAGATTATCACGGAGTGGGAGGAAAACATGGACATCCATAGGAGCAAGGTACGTCTCCTCTTATCCCCAGTTTTGAAGACTTTCAGTAGGATATAATGAAGATGCTGCTACTGTAGATAGGTGGCCGCTGATTACTGCGCTGTTATTCCTAGAAATCAATAGAATATATCATTTGCTGTTCACTTCAACATCCAAACCATAAGTGAGACAATAAGAAACACATCAGTTGTCAAGGAAGAAAAGATTTGCTGCAAAATTAATCTGTTTGTGTGCCGACGAAGTATATGTGAAAGTCAGAATGGCATTTCTGTCTCATATTCGAAGATATTGACGATTTAAAACTTGAAATGATCTCCATGAATATAATTTGAATTGCAACAACTTTTGTTTAGCATGTACTAGAACGGCAAGGATCGATAACATGTAGACAGATAATGGAATGAAACATATTTTGTGCTTTTGAACTTATCCAAATTTTAAAAATTGTAATTCCGCTAATTAACATTGTTTAAAGAGCTACTTTTGTTTTGCATTCAGATAGCATACTTGCCACACAAACAGCAGTAGCTATAGTGTCCTGAGGATCCAGATTTCAGACTTGGATGAGAGTAAGGCGTTTTGAAGTACAAGAAAGGCTTCCAGAAAAGCCGACAGAAAGCTACGAATAAATTCTGTACCAACAGTTAGGGACAATGCTGGAGCCAAAATACTATTAGTAATGGGGCCTTAAAACTGTGAAACTATCTTAGCTAAACTGTGAAACTATCTAAGCTTAAACTACCTAAGTTTACCCGCAAGGTGCAGATTGGCATTCTTTTTTGGGACAAATTTGAGGCAGTTATTGATGATTCAGACCATCCTACAGTCAGCAAATTCACCTATCTCCAGTAATTACTGCGGGGAGATGCTGCGGTCGCGACAACGGGCTATCCCTTGTAGCAGATCACTGCAGGATAGCATGTGAGCCACTAGAAGATATATTTGGTCACCCTGGAAGAAGACTTTGGCTCACATGACTGCACAACGTAGCAGTCCCGGCACCATTGAACTGAGTCTGAGACAGCTTTCAGATGATTTGCTTACACATGTGTGTAGTCTCAAGGCACTGGACCTGTAAGGTGGGGATCACGTTATTTTTCTTAAACCAGCTGTCCTCGCCTGTCTACCAAATGATATCCAGATAGAATGGCGACGGAATAGGAGGGCATGGAAAGTAGCTTGGCAAAGCTTTTTAAGGTTTCTTAGCAAAGAGACAGAGAGAAGGGAGCATTTAGAAGACTTCAAGGAGCCAATTTAACGCAAAGAGAAGTCTTCAGAGGAAAAGAAAGCAAAAAAGCATAACCTAGTGGCTCTTCAAACAGTCTCAAACAGAAACACCCGTGGTTTCGGTGACAAGCATCATTCCATTGAGAAGTGTTGGGGGCATCAAGGGACTCTATAACTGGCCACCGAGAGAACATATGCACCACTGCCGGACTCCGCTCTAATGGTTGTAGAAAGGTCATATCATGGAATGTTGTTCCACCAAATGTGTTCAGTGTGTAAGTGGTGCCGTCACAAGTTGTCCTAGCACCAATGACAGTTAAAGCAATGGAGATGACACCACCATGAAAAAACCCCCAAAGTTCCAAACTTGCCTGCTCAAATTGTAGAACCAGAAGAGGCTGCAACTGTGCATACTCAAATGCTGTGAACCGATGGTACACTATTTTGCAAACATCATGTGTGTTAGTCTAGGACGAAAGAGGAGTCACTAGAGCCTCTTCGATGGTGGCGCCAACAGAGCCCACATTTCACCTAATTTAGCAAGAAGTATTCAACCTGAAAGGGTCCTATCCCATCCTGTGTCTTATGCCTCATTTCGTGTTGGTAAACCCAGCAAGGGGGAAATGATTAAAGAGAAGAAAGCATGTACAGGTCCCTTCTATTGGTAATCTGTAGCCCCACGCATTTATAGTTCAGAATTCCTTGAGTTGTGTGACTAGACCATCCTGTAAACCAATTTCTTTGGGATCACCAAGGAAGTGTAGATTCGTGAGGGTCTCTTTCAGAAATAAAAGTAGTCCATTTCCTTTGAATGCCACCATTTTGCATCATTTGACAGCAAGGAATTCCTTTCCAGAGCGATTAAAGAGTTGAAAGACAATTTACTAATAGATAACCTATTTATGGAACTGACAGTGAGACAGAGGGTTATGCAGTGTTAGCTGAAGCTGATGGTATCATGACAAACTTCGTGCAAAGTGGGGGTGAGACAGTCACCATCATGCTTTGCCGAGAATATGAGGCAAAGTGTTCAGGGTCATATGGATAAAATGGATGGCCTTCCACATGATGCATTTCATTTGACGAGATCAAGATGCCTACTGGATTCAAAGTTTCCCAGTGAGTCCAATCCGCGCCAAAGAAAGCTATTGAAGTAAGGTATATCACCATGAAAGGTCTTATCTACAATCATTAGCAAAACATTTCTATTTAAATGGAATTGTAATGAAACTGGTCATCAATATACACTCGGACGCTTTTGACGATTTGGACAGAAAATGTTAATGCACTGGTATATCTTTCTTGTGACACGAAGTGGCATTCTCTTTCTCAATGTCGCGTATTTTTCTGTACATTAAACGGGTATAATGTATGTTTAACTGTACTTCATTGAGTTATTAGCCCTCATGAGATAGTCAGTCGTTCACATTTGTAATGTGACCATGATCTGCATAAGCCCGGCTGTAAAAACTGCCCGTCGGATAGGCAGACCCACTCGCATAATCAGAAAGTATTACCATATTTGTACACGTTTATACGTAAAAGAATGTAGCAAGGGCTAAATTCCAGCGTTAAACATGATAGAAATGATAAAATTTGGGGTAGAAGGCACCATTATTTACAATTCAACGGGCCGTTTGAATACAATAGACCAGTGGTAAATGCTTGCAATAAAGGTCAATGGATACCTTTGCTAAACATGATATACAATATTATTTGAAACGTAAAATACAAATCCGTCGTAACGGATAGTAATGACACGAAACAAAAATTATTTTACTTTTAACAGATCTTTTAGTGCATGTTTATGTCAATAAGACATGCCCACGTCAACAAAAAGCCCGGGGCAAACACGGGCTTAACTAAAATGAAAGGCTTAGTTCATTCTAACTTGTATGAGGTAATGACGACAGTAGTTTTAACTTCTAATACATACAGATTTCAACCCCTAAACTTTAAAATAGATCAAATAGTTTCATTCCTAACCCAAACAAAATATCCCCTCTTTCAATGCCTCTAAATCGCTAACCACATTTCAGTGTTTTACCAATTTTTACAACAGGCAAAATGGCCCAAAATGTAAAGTTGTGCCTGATTCTTGAACAATTAAGACTGTTTTATGACAGTTGAGGTGATCGTTCAATGTTGTGTGACACACATTTTGGACAATGCAAAATGACTTTGACATCAAAGTAATTGTTAAATTTTGTCCTGTCTGGAATGTTTTGACATTTTTGACATCTTGGATAGTAAAAATTGCAAAAACTTCAAACGAGTGTATTTAATTCCAACCTTTGTAGAACATTTCGGAAAAAAATTTTTCGTTTTGCAAAAGAAATGAAGAAAATGATGGCGGTGTTTCCAAGCTTTTAATTTTTAAAGCAACACCCTTGACATGTAATAGGAAGTTATGTGCGTGCAATCAAAATCTCAGGCTAATTTAGTAGATACTTTTAAAAAATCACCCTTTTATGTCGAAGTAAGCAAAAGTTACGCAAGCTGTAAGATCCAAGATGGCAACCCTACAAAAATCTAACACAAGGTTCAGTTTTTAAATCAATCCATCTTCGACAAATAAGTTTTTTTTTTCTTTTTAATATTTTGACATTCCTATGTACAAAGTGTTTAATTTTTAAACCTTTTTTTAACTTTAAACTTATTTACAAAATAATCGACCGGCCCTACTCAATAAGAAAATCATATGCTCCTCAGTGGTCCGGCCAGGGACGGCAATTGAGACCGAAGAAAGTCTATTATCCAAATTAATATTTTCATGTCCTCTTAAGATCAAATGAAGGTCAGATCTTAATTATACGTGGTACGTATAGCTCTGTGCCAACTTTCGTGTGGATAATGCATTTTGGAAATATTTCTGTCGCTTTTCTTCGTGTTTTTGGTCATTTTGCCCCAGTGTGTGTACTATACCGTTATAAGTCCGATTTTGAACATCTTGCTTTTATTACGTTGGTGCGAATGGTTATCAAAGTGTCCTTTCAAAAGAGAATTGATGGCAAAGGCCTTGTCAAATTAAATGTCTGCTACCCATGCATGTTTGTTTCCCATTTCAAGGGTTGTGCCATATTTAGTATTTCCAGTTTGTGGGACTTTCTATCGTCATTGATGTCTCGAGTTTGAATGATACTTAGTTGTTTTGAAGTCACATTATGAGCAGTTTAGCCGATTTTACCTCTTTATTATTTCCATTCAGTTCCATATTAAAAGTTTTACTATTGTCACCACATTATGAGCAGTTTAACCGATTTCACCTGTTTTATTATTTCCATTTCCAATTCCATATTGAGATTTTTACTGTTGTCACAAAGTTTTTTTAAATGGCGGTTTTAAATAGAATACATTTCGAATTCCATTCGCCATGCCCAAAAACAAAGAATTTTATTTTTTGAACTTTAGTTGTCCCATATGCTGCTATATTTTAGTCTAATGAACAAACATATGTATAATGAAATTCTATTGACATGCAAACGTTTCATTAATACCAATCAACAGCATGATACTCTCTAAATGGCTCGCCTCGGAATTCCCAAGCTTCATTTTCGTCACATGAATCTTTTGCGTGTCAAGCAGATTTTTTTCAGGTACTGTTCCGATCCAGTGGAACAATAAAGAAGTCGCAACATTGATCAAGTAATGTTGAGAAATTATGGATGGTCAGCTAGAATCCTGTCTTTCCAAGCAGCAATGTACACATATAATTTTAAATTTTATGTATTTCAGCACCACTTTTTCCACTGCAAATGTGACACCATGATGAATTTATGCATTGATTTATGCAAGAAGGAAACAAGTAACTTCAGCATTTACATTTTACTGGCAAATAAACCTGCTAATTTTGTGGTTACTTACGCTTAATCTTTATGAAACGAAATTGGACATGAACCTATTGCAGTGATATGAAATGAAATTTATTGACTGCACTTGCACACATGCTCGAAGCAATCTGCCAGAACATTAAACAGAAACAAAGAACTGGACCGTACTTGACAGATTGCGTCAAAACACAACACAATAGACCAGTTCATAGGACTCGCGTTCACTTCGGCCCGAGTTCGAGGAGCGCAGCCTGCTTTGTTTACATTTTACCACGCTGGCCGGATTTAACGTGGAAGGATCAGAAAGTAAAACACAGGATGTGCTTGGGTTTAAAGTGAAATCAAACCGTCAGCAAACTAAACATGCACATATCACCGATGATGTGACATTTTAGGTAAAAGATTTGCACTGTTCAGCACAATCCATGCAGACGTCCATGCAGTGATCACTAGCGTTAGCCGTGGCATCCCTTGTGAACACATGAAAGTGTGGCCCGACTGGGCCATTTGCTGATTGGACAACCAGGCCAACAATGGAATGCATAATTAATTAGGTTTCGGAAAAACTCGGTACAAGTCGGTATTGAAAATAACAAGTGCAAAAAGGTGAAATCAATGTGACACTTCAATTATGCATAAATGGTGAACTGTTTTGAATAGTGCATCATGTGTTTCAGGTAACTGTTGCAGGGAGTCTATATATATATATTCTTTTTTTTTATCTCTTATTACTTTTAAATCCGCCATGAATACATCTGAAACGTTAACTCTCAACCTTGTCATTTCATTACAACTAAAATACTCAAGTTTCTTGAATACTGTAAGAATAGAAATCAGCAAATAGTTCCTTAATTTTGTCTGGTAATTTTTCGCGGGTAATTTCGGATTTGGTACAGATTATGATATTTAAAACGTTATTTGTCTTGATCTAACTAACATATTTAACATAGATTTTGATTTTCAAGAACTTAGGCCGGACGCGTATGTCTACCAGTTTTGATTTGAAGATTGTAAGCACTACTACTACTACTACTACTACTACTACTACTACTACTACTACTACTACTACTACTACTACTACTACTACTACTACTACTACTACTACTACTACTACTACTACTACTACTACTACTACTACTACTACTACTACTACTACTACTACTACTACTACTACTAATAATAACAACGTAAATGCGCGATATTTCATCGAATCCCAAGATTACTATTAACTTCTAGATACTGTTCAAACTTTGAATATCTTCTGAACAATACATAGGTACTCTCTTTTGATTCAGCGTTCCGTGCAAACAAACGCCCTCGGTTTGCCAATACATTTTTGGCAAAGTTTATTCTGGCCACGTTAAGTACTTTTATGTCCAGACCACGTCAATTAATAACCAGAATGATGTGTGTAGTTGTTCATGTTTCGTCAGCTTTCCAAACATGTTGCCTTAGCAACATGGACGTAAGATGCAGACCTCATTCCCGCCAGCCTGTGCCATATGTCATATGGTTATTTCGTGCATGGAACTGCAGGAGCCGGGGAAGGATACAATGTCCTGAGCAACCTGAAAACATTAGGGATTTTTAGAGAAGTACATATTTTAGAGGCGACTAAGTTTGTCCATGGAACATAAAAATAAAAGGCGGGAGACATTCAAAACAAAAATTAAAACTGCTGTGCGAGTCGGAAGCTCGATAGGTGGATAGTCACGTTCAGGACAGGCTGGCAGTCGTCATATCCAGATGCGCCGTTTAATTTCGAGTTTAATATGGTTTGTCAGGTTACCAACTGTGATTGTACGCTCACCTGGGACATGTTCCATTTATTCATTTTTTTTTTCAAACACAAGTTTGTGCGTATAGGTTAATGTACAGTTATTTGGTAAAGCGATATGGTCAGATTTAAGGCGCACTAAGCGCAACTTCCAGGAAAGACATTTTTGCAGTGAAGTGTCGTTACTCCCACCTGCGTTGTGACTGACTTTGATCACGGACGTGTTATAGACATAATAGCAGGTCCCCGCTTTGAAGTTTCTTTTGATTTTTACTGTAGTTTTCACACTTTACTCGTATCACCACAAAGTGTATATTTCAAAGCTGGAGATACTTTGTTTAATTGGTTATATAACTATTATTTTTGTGTCATAACTTTTTATAAAAGCAATAGAACCTTGGTTGCTTCTGGGAGAGGACACGTATCGCGCCGCCAAAATGGGATCGGTGAAATACGCCATGCATTACACGAGGGACTAGGTGACAGCCGATAATGATTGATACACCAATCTCATGTTTATTAAACTGGCGGTGTATCATTTTTGTTTAACGCAAAGTCACTTATAATAATGATGACGACGACAATGATAATGACAGTGGTAATGATAATGATGATGATAATTCACTAGCCTCCATGAGAGAAGAAGAGATACACACAAAATCATATACAATGATAGGTGATAAATACTTTACAGTAGGGGAAAAAAGTAAAAGCACCTTGTTAATATGTTCAAAAGACCTTGGTTTAATAAAATTTTCATGTGATGTTAAACATCTGAGTGTGTCCGGGATTCCATTTTCTTGGCTTGACCCATGAATAAGAAAAACAACCTTAATAATGAGGAAAAGCCTAAGTGGCCACTCTAATCCCCCACCGAATTCACAACATTTTTACTCAACGAATTGCCCGGTCGTAATTGGGTATGACGTAGGCCTATATTTAGAAAACGCTATCCTTGAGTACAGTAAAAATGAAGCTTCGAATAACTAAATGTTTTACAGGAACTAAGGTGGCAGAGACTTGTCGCAAAGGGGGAGTATTTTAATGTTACACTACCGCACTTCTCATCGTAAGTTCCTGACACTGTCGCGCACTCTGTCGGTCGGATTCTCAGACATTAAAAATACATCAGAAAACACTCAGGAAAAAACATTTTGATGAATCCTTTCTTGCAGACACCTTTGAGCTAATGTAGATATTCTTACTTTCAAGAGCACAAAATTTTACAGTTTTTACATTTTACGCACTTTGACTAAAATTTCAGTTCAACCATCTTGAACGTGGTTTCTATGAAACATATTTTCACAACTTGTACTCTCAGCGAATTGAGGGAAAATAAAAGTACAGCGAAAAATAACTGAATTAACAGTCTGGAACAACCGGTCGTCAGAGATAAGAAACCCGACCTCACTTCAACTGTTAAAAAAAACCTTAAAGCCTTACTCTCATCAGTATGCAAAATATTTGAATAATTTGACATGGAAAGAAATATGGTAACATATGCCAAATTCACATGCGACCAGGCTTTTAAATTCGAATTTAATAATTTGATTCCTCATGACATAATAAATGATATTTTTCTAAGCATCAAACTAAACTTACCCCAAAATTTAAATTCCAATGCGGTTCACACTCTCATTGTTAATTCGGAAGGGTTTAAATTTGAGATTTTTCCTGCGTGCTTCTGCAATCTCAACATGCGCTGCATAAAGAAACATTTCTTACAAGTATGAGGAGTATATAAAAATTAATATTTGTCTCCCACTCTTCGTAATGATTGTCTTTTCCTGAGGGCTTTGTATCATGCAGTGTTTACATTTTCCATATCTAGAGGACCTCTTGATCAGAAGCCAAGTATAGCGTAAGTAGGCAATTCAAGAAAATAAATACATTAATTAACGACATAATATTGCTTTTGCCCCCGCAGCAGATGGAACACACTTGCCAAAATAAGATGGCGTTTACCTCATGAAAGTAAGTTTTCAATTATTACATCGAACCTCTGTTGAGACAGGATATTTCCAAGCAATATCCCCTTATTCATAATTAGTAATTCCTAGCATGTATATGCATTAAAAATAAATAAAATATGTTTCAAACAACATACAACCCTCCTCATTTACAATAATTCACTTTAGGTATATACATTAAAGATAAACTTTAACAATGCTACCTATCTACTTTTACTAGGATTTTACACAGTGGAGTTCGGACAATTGTTAATTATTTTGATCCCGAAAGTAATCAGATTGAACGATGGACAAGTATGGCAGATCAGGCGTTCCAAGACCGCGTGCTAAAAGAAACTGTCAGAGCAGTTTTTCACTGACAATGATCACATTGATATTCATTTACTTGATGTACGTTCTTGAGTAAAACAAGAGCGACAGCAATAACAAAACAACTTGACTCATGCGTGTGTGCCAAGAAACGACTCTAAACCGTGACAGTTGTTGTTTAGAAGTACACAGATAAGTAGTTGTAAAATGAAATATGTGGTCGTTGACGTCATATGACAGCAGATGTCTTCAAAGAGATTGTACGCCTGCTTTGGACTTGGCTTCTGTTTACTGTCATGGAGAGCGTAGGGCGGGGCTGCTGCTTGCTTGCGTCAACAAATGACCCCCAAATTGATTAATTATTCCAAGTAAACTATACGCTTTGTAGGGTCCTCGTTAATGCTGAAAGAACACATTGTCAATATTGGGTCGTTAAGCTGCCCTAATGAGCGCCCATGCAATGCCAACATCTAATGGGTTCAGGAGATGATACACAAACAAGGGATACTGGACTGTGTAAACAACTTTAACTATGACACTGGCATATGAAATTCCAAATTGTTCACAGATACGTAACCAAAAGGAAACTAGCTGGCGAATGCACTTTAGAAATATAGTGATCTTTTTAAAGGTAGAGGCAAATTTTATTAAAGTGTTTTCATGGTATTACTGTTCAGTCATGACGCTTAAACCATCCCATATTGTCTCCACATATAGATGTTCTTGTGCTTTTCACCTCGGCGAATTGTGGTAGAGTACGTCATAAAGTGCAAGGGAAGTTACATATAAAATAAGATGGCTAAAACTGGGTAGAGTGATGTAGAGTGATGAGATTTAAACAGATATTACCATGAATATAGTCAGATGTTGAACCCTTAAACATAAACAGGCTTCATGTGTATTTAGCTGGGAGTAAATAAAAAAGACATTTTCAAATTGCTCGCGAAATACACATGTTTACACTTCACTGGTTAAAATCAACGTTTGCTCATCACAGTTACTACACATGGGCAAAATTTATGCTAAAATTGTATACACAACTTGAATCTGATTTTAGGTGTTCCAAGCGTTTGGTCACATGGAGCACGCTGAAAGATATGCGTTTTACCATATCCAAATTGCAGTCATGGTCATGTCTATTTATAGTGCAGTCCGAGGTGAATACGGAAAGAGAAAGGGCTAAGAAAATCAGAGCCTGTTGCTTTAATAATAATTCAAGTAACATCATGTGCGCACAACCATACACATTTGCTTCAGCGAAATAAACATTTTTTCTTTCATAATCTTACCGTTCTTACAGTATTTAGGATTCTGTATGAGACGTTTCATGCAAGAGTTGCTCCATGTAGCCAAATTTAATTTACCCACGTTTAATTCCACTTGGTTATTATTTAACAAAATTTGCACCATACCTGTACAATATATGTCTATTCTCTTTCATCATTGTTTGCTTTACTGTATTCAGAAACTCAATGTCATATATGTAGGCATCTTATTTGTATCAGTTTCCTCGTATGGCTGCAGATGAAAAAGTCGAGACTTTCATGATGTCAAAACAACCAAACATTTTTGTTTACCTGACGTCGATATTTAGAGTTTCAGGCATGTCCTAACGATCAATCTCGTATCTGGGATATGAATAAACAACACTGACATTATATTTGCAGGGACTCTGTGTCACACTATTTATTATTCGAATCGTTTGCTTAAAGGTCTCTAGATATGTCCATTTTTTGTTTGCTTTCGTATCATGACAGACAGGCTTCTCACGCTCATTTTATTTACCAGTTGTACTACCACTGACACGGGGGCGTCTGTGTCACCCATAGGAGAGCAACATCTGTTTTCTACTCATCGTTGTGTCAGTGTTACGATGTGTAACGATGTGACATATAAAATGAAGCTACATACTGGCAGGCATCCACAGCACACAGCCCCCACGACGGTGTACACCAATGCCAAGAATCAGACTGAGGCTTCAATAGCATCAATGACGTCATTTAAACAGACCGGTTCGGCCTCCTGGAAACCATTACGTTCTCTTGAAGAAAGATTCAAGGTGTAAAAGAATTTCTGCTCCTTGGTTCTCCGGCTTTACCTGAAAAAAATAACAATGGTGAAATTAAATTGTCATTTGAAGTTTTTCATCGCAATGCACTCCGGCGAGACTAGGTCACACCAAACCTGTTCTTAAAAAGTATTTTGTCGAGAAATGATTTACCGTCTTTTAATGAATGATATTCGAGGGAATATGCTTCGAAGAAATATGTCTGCTAAACTTTGGACAATATACAATACCACATGTCACGGCTTTTGCTCGGTTCATCATGCCATAAACAATGGACCTACGGCTATGAACGATCTTTTCATGTTGTCTTCAAGCACCAAACAACCTGAGAGTGTAGATCCCCCTTCTTCTTCAGCAGTCTTCTGGGTTTTGACTCATTGACGGAGGCTTCGACTGTGAGTCCAAAGCGTGTCATGACAGACACATCAGCCCATTATTTCTCACGAGGAACCAGGGATATTTCTTAACTCCAACCTAAGCATCTTTCGAATCTAACCAGCGCCCAAGAGACACAGAATGATACATGTAAAAATAATAATAATAAAAAAATCATCGGAAACGAAATGTAAGGTGCTTTACTGTTACGTAGCTACTTCAATGTATTTTATCCCGGGAGCACAATGAAAACGTAGATAAAATCTAAAATGGTTTCTTTTGGCTTTCCGTCATGATTTCAAACATCAAATACATCGACGTGTATATCAGCCTCTCAAACTAACGCAACTCGGGATCACGACAGACATATTGAATTTAAATCAATTGTGAAAATTGTATTGAAAGCAGCATATCAAAATAGGATGCCAAAACCAAAGGTCAAATCATCCCATCAAACTGATTCTATTTAGCAAACATCTAATAAATATTTGTGTTGTTGTACACAGTGGCAAAACAAGTGCTTCATCACTCAGGCCGACATAAACTAACCGCACGATGATCTACATCTATATATAAATATACCATTAATAAATGTCAGTACTTAATGATACCTTAAGCCTAAGAATACGAGTTTTAGGAAACAGCTGGCGAGAGATGCAACACAAGTGGTAGTAATCAACCGGACCACGCTGTGGGGACTGCTCCGTCAACATCTGCTCCCAAAGTGAGGACAGTTTAAGTGACATTAAGTTGTACGTGCCGTGGCACAATTATCATACCATTCACCTGATTCTGTCTTAATCGTATCGAAGTTTTATGAGTAACACGTCACGCCCAAATTGCTCTATATAAGGGTTGGCTGCATCTACATTGATTTAGTACCGCTCGTGAATCTTACATTGGAGTTTCCAAATCTCTGCATTATTGAATTTTTGCTGCAGAATTCGTTAAGTTTGGAATGATGAAGCGCCTGGCCTATGGAATCTTGGTGGTCGTTATTTTACTGGATATAGCGGTATCCTATGTACAAGGTAAGATATGAACAGTTTCTTCAACTGCAAACAAAATTTTAAAATAAAAGAGCTTTGATGACGTTTCTCTTTTTTCGATATTTTTTATTGATGTTTACGTATATCCTATATCTAAAACGCATCATTAGTTTTCATTTTAAAATGTGAAATTGACGCTTTATTGCTCTTCTGGAATGCAATTTACTGCATTTATGGATATACGTTACCACTTCTTTCAGTAAATGCATAATCAAAGCATGACTGAAATTCATCTTGATGATGACGGTTATGATGATAATCTCTCTATACAGATTCAGACATATTTACTGTCAAGAGGCTGCGGAAACGGGTTGTTACGCTAACCGAATAAAATATTGAAAGTAGAAAACGAAGACTAACTCCGACATGGTGAATTTTAAAGGGTTTCTCCTTTTTACTTTCACAGTTTTAGCAGAAATTATATGCTTTTTACGAAACATACGGAATACTTGTTGCTCTATTATTTGTGAAAAAAATAACGTTGTTGGCGTTAGGCATAAAACTGCCGTGGCGGGATCCTTAGACAAACCATATATTCAACACCATATAACTCTGCTACTGGCAGGGCAAACCCTTTGATCAATACATTTTCTCACTGCAGTCTAAAACACGGAATTTTATGCCTAACGCCAACAACGTTATTTTTTTCACAAATAATAGAGCAAAAAGTATTCCGTATGTTTCGTAAAAAGCAATTCAGCTAGCAAATCCTTATTTCAAAAGGTGTTCGAACCGGTTTAACTCAAGGCTAACAGTCACGGATCTGCAAAAAGCATTCGGGACCCTGTACAATAAAACAGTAATGATAGATGTATCTTGGAAGCAGCATAAAACAAACAACGGGTCCATGAGTAGCGTTAAGTGCAGGTGGCGTACAAACCACAGACACATTACGTCATTTCCGTCTCACTGGTCTGGCAGGACAGGCGCAGGTGTTTCACGTTGCACTGTTCAGCGTCGTGGAACAACTTTTCGGATCCCCCGATAATAGTAGGCCTAATTAAATTTGAGAAATCGGACACAACGGAGTTGAAAAATAACGATCACCATACTTACCTGGTGTTCGACTTCAGATAATGCCTCAAGATCTATGGCTGCGACGAAAAATTGTCAATGTGTCGGTCAGTCTGATTAGCTTCCACGTGACTGTTTTGGATATATTAAAATGTGTATAATGTTTCGCCTTTGATCAGAATTGACACTACTATGAATCCTCTACGGAGTGAGTGGATAGCTTCGCTCGGTTAACTCTGGATACAATATGTCCAAGGGGCACTGAGAAATGCTTTTGATTATTACCATGTCGTAAACATTAAGAGAAACACGAAGAGGACTTTTCAACGAGATGAGACGCTTTCCCGCAGTTTAAACTGGAAATTGTCACAAACCTAGTTTATACGTTTCCTTTGGTTGAAAATGGACTACGGTAGAGATGTATCAATGGCCTGACTATATTGTGACGCTTGTCCGAAAAACAGTACATGAGAGATACTCAGTTTTGTTTATTTTTTTTTTCTGTAATAGTTTCTCCGTTATTCGAAAAAAGAAACATGTTGGTCGCGTGGTCAAGAGCCTTTGAAGTTCCACCTACTTTAGTTCATCATGGATCATGGCTTTCCTCATGAAAAAGGACTGAATGGTTCATTAAATAAACTTATGGGGTATCCAAAGGGACATGTACGGTTAATACAGAATAAATATTGCGTAGGAAATAAATAAATTTTGGGAGAAATATAAAATTCATTTTCATAATATAGCCTTCCGAGGGTTCTGTAGAGAATATGTGTCCAATTTTTCGCTTGATCATTAATTATTCATTCTAGGCGGACTGTACTGGCTGTCTTATATTAATATTGCAAAATCAAATTCACTGGCTGAAATTTCAGAATTTTTAGTCATTATGTCAACATTTGTAAGATTTAAGATAAATTGACATATTTGTCAACATAGATGTTTTACAGCTTATCAATTAATTAGCGGTTGTGTACAGAAGATGAATCAAAGTTTGGCGAGAAACACCATCTGAAAATGAACAGATCGGCCTACCATTTATGGCCAAAACAAGAGGACGCAGCTTAAGTTTGTGTCAAGTATATCTTAAAATTTTGTCAGAAAGTTATTTTGATTTTCTTGTAATCACATCTGGTGTTGACGTGGTTGCATCTGTTATACTGTCTTAAGTGTGCCTGGTCAGCGCTAAGGCAAAGATGTTAATACCAGACATGTGTCAAGTGAAGACGATACCGTAACAGCTGAGAAACAGCTTGAATGGTCGCCAGATTTTGAAGCCTGAAAAACAAAAGTGTTCTGCTTGGTTGAAAAAATAGAATGGAGTTTAAAAGAAAAATCTCCTTTATTTTCGGAGGAAAGAAATATACAACTCAATCTCTCCACTAAGTACTGATGCTTCTATTACAATCATCTTTGCATTGTACTTTTGTATTGAAATTTAACATTTTGTACATCATATCAGGCTTACGTAAGTATGGAGGGCCATGTTGTCCAGTCTTATGAACAGTTTTTTTTTTTGAAATGTATCCACGGTTTTATGCATAATAAATGGCAAATAAATAAACAAAAATCAATGAAATGAAATGAAAAATATATGAAATAAAATATATATAAGTAAAACAACCCATCCTTCCTCGAAATGAAAAGAAACCTACAAGGGCTCGGTTAGATTGGTTATAAGTGATTCTCTCTCAATGAAAAAGAGTAATTGGCAGTAATTATATTAATTAGTGAATACACAAAATGGTATGTTAACGCAAGGTCGTTGCTGCTGATCTAGATGCGGAGGCAGCAAAACGAGCGTTTTTGGAATAAAGGGAATCATAAAGTGTGTGTAATTTTTGTGTTCATGATTTGGCTTGGAGATCAATACAGTCAATTAGCATGATACACCCCTTTTCAAGGATACCCTTACGCCCTCTTAGTGTACAAAATAGGACTTTTGTTATGGTGACTATAGCCCACCAAGTCGCGTGTGTGGACCCCTATATCGCGCGGTATCTGAAGATCCGCTGAGAATAAACAGACAAAACTTCATAGAGAGCCATCGTATGGCAAAACCTTTATTTTCTAAACAATTCATAATTTCTGCACTGGCCAATAAAAATATAGCCTATACTTCTCATACTGAATGTTGATAGCCTCCACCATAATCACACACGGGGGGGGGGGGGGGGGGGTTGAAGGAAAGAAGAACGAAATGAGTGGAAAACACTTGTTCAAAAGTGTTGACTGTTTGTTGTGGGATTCATTGTGGGATTCATGCATGGTTGTTCAAAACGCAAGCTGATAAATTTTGCCGATTACTTGAACAAAAGACCTGACACTGACATTTTGTGTGGGTGCAGTCTTTTGCTCAACAAAGTAGCACACGAGGCTGTTTTTCTTCTTTTTTTTTTTGCTGTTTAATCAACCGACATTTACCCGTTCAAAGAATGTGCGTGATTGTGATGTGGGCTATCAAGATTTACCACATGAGGAAAAGGCTATATTTTTATTTGTTGGTGCATAAATTATGAAATTTAAAGGAAATTGAGGTACACCCATATGATAACAATCTTTGAAGTTCCGGCTGTTTATTGTGAGTGGAGCTTCAGATACAGTGCGACATAGAGTCCACACATGACTGCTGTGCCCTAAACGTAATCTCTTGACTTGCCTTTTTCCGCTCTGAAACATTTTCTGTTGGAATCTTATATGATCTTATACACCCCCCCCAAAAAAAACAACAACAAAACACCCCTAAAAAGGGCCTACTTATGGTTAAACATTTATGTTCTCGATATCTGAAATGTCTACCAATGTTTTAAAGACTTGATTACTTGTGTGAAAAGCTAGAAGTGAAACAGTACCCAATCACTCACCCACAGCAACAGCAGAGAAATGACAATCTGAGTGAAAGCTCAAATTCATGTCAAACCAAAGCCTTTCATGTTTTCTTTTTTCAGCAATCGAGTACTGCTACTCGTGCACGAGCGACTCGGCGCTATGTCGATATTCAGTATATGACGGCAAATATCTGTCTACTACCCCATGCAAGACCAAATGTTACCTCCGGACAGAGGGCAAAAGTAAGTATATCTCCTTCATATCTTACAAAGAGATGGATTCGATGGATAGATAGATAGACAGATAGGTGGTCAGATAGAAAAATGGACATACTATCGGATAGATAGATAGTTAGATAGATAAATAGATAGATAGGTAGGTAGGTAGATAGATGGATGGAATACTGGATAGATAGACAGACAAACAGGCAGACAGATAGATAGATAGATTTCAGAGGGCGCACTGTTAGCATGACCCTCAGTGGTCCTCCATTATGTATGTATATAAATATAAATGTATATATATATATATATATATATATATATATATATATATATATATATATATATATATATATATATATATATATATATATACATATACATATATAAATTTTACTCTAGACATGTATCGTTCAAAACTGGAAGCATGTAAGATATGCAGAAATAAGATCATGTAATATGACAGCAGAAATGAGTACCAGGAGATTAATTGAGCGATGTTGTCTTTTAGGTTAATCCATTTTATGTTCATTTAGGTTAATCCATTTTATGTTCAATTAGTTGCATCAATTTAATTCCAGTTTTCTTCGTGATAGATGGTGGTTAACGAGGCCAACTGCTTTGTGGAAGTCAAGTTAAATGATGCCTGTGATCTCTCATTTATTCATAACTGAAAACCAATCTCAAATCAAATGTAAGGGAGCTGACTCGCAGAGGTGTGGTGGCCAAATTTCATTGAGGATAGTAACTGGTCTGTAGTTTGCTCGGTTGAAAAGATAATTCAGTGTCGTCTTTGTGTTGAGATTTGCCACTATGTTTTCACTTGTCTACGTCAAATTCCCCATCTGGTAAATGTGTGTCCAATATGGACAGCGTTACCAGTGGTGCTTGGGGCAAGATGAAAAAATACAACGATTCCTTTTAAACATGCGGAAGTGACGCAATGCAAATGCCAAAAAAAAAAAAAAACAAAAAACAAACAAAAAAAAACAAAAAAAAAAAAAACAATGGTATTTTTCTTCTGAAACTACTTTACATACAAGACTATAAATTAAGAAAAAACAAGGGGCATATAGTGTCAAAAAATCGAATTGACATTCAAGGAAATAAAAGGTATAGAATTGAACAAATAGGTCAAGGGAAGCAATTTGAAAGTCATGATGGAATAAATACTCCAGCCCAAGCTAAGGTTTCGTGGGCAGAATGCAAACCCCTATAAAGCCAATTAGTAATTTTGAGCTACTTTTTGAAAATTTTGTTAGCAAGATTCAAAATTTCTGCATTTTTGTGCTTGTTTGTTTTTGTTTTTTAATGGAAATGTGTTTTTTATATAAGAAATATGGAAATAATTTATAGGATCATTCCATGTTATCAAAGTCAATTGGTATAGGTATTAATGAACTTCACGGAGTTGGGACTGTATTCAACTACTCATGAACAATCTATTTCCAACAAGGGAATTAAGTCATAGTAAGCCTAAGCGTATTCAGGTTTTGTTCCCCCAAAAAGGAACAATGGAACAGTATTCCCATGATTTGCTAAGAAAAATATACCTAGGCTTGCAACAAAATTAGCTTACTATAAGACGTCGCGCTTTTGGAGACAACAGGTCCTGGACATGATCATTTTAAACTTATATTCTGGTTTATTCTTGAATTTTTTTCTTATAATAACTTTTTGGGAGTTCGAGAGGACTGCTGGAATTAAGGTCAAAATTGAAGGAATTTGTTAAAAAAAAAATCATAGAACGTTTGATGGTCCCCTCTGGCGCTCACATTTAGTTACTTAGGGTGGACGGTCACAGTTGTTTTCTGAGTTGCCTGAAGCCATGAGGCATATGTGCAAGTGAAAAAGAAAGTAAAATTTTTATTCCTAGTCGTTACTGGTGCTCTACATTCAAACTCAATTGCAGAAATATCGATGGTAACTCGACAAGGAGGTTGTAACTTTGTCATTGTTTGGTTTCTGCGTGTTTTCCCAATACCCTAGGTCTCGCACAATAATGGCAATGATTTTACATGGTGAAAAGTTGGGGATGGAAGTTTTCATGCTCATATATTAAGTTACCTATATTAAAAAAATCGAAATACATTGCGAATCAGTTCATTTTTGAGCACTGCACTGGCACTATGATCGCACCAAACTGACCAAAAGTTAACAATGTTACTCGTGGCTTGCATTTTACCAAACCTGAAACGTAACAGCTCTCATCGGACTTTTTTCATTAATACACGGCCACGCCAAAGTCTGTTTTTAATAAAGAATGTTCATATTCCTTAAACATGCCAAGGTCGCTGAATCAAGGGAGCATCAAATTAGCCAAAAGAGTGTGAATTAAAATACAAAAAAATATCTGACTCTTTGGAGTGTCCTGTACTGTGTACGTGAAGTTTATATCTATCGAGTTGATATAGGAGTCATATAGTTTATCCATGAAATGTCAAATACCCTGCACTTTAAAAACACATCAACAAACACACTTCCAAACAAACAAACAAACAAACAAAAAAAGACAAAAAAAAACAAAAACAAAAAAACACAAAAAAACCAAAAAAAAACCAAAAACAAAAAAAAGCAAAAAAAAAAACCAAAAAAACCAAAAAAAACCAAAAAAAAAAAAAAAAAAAACCCAAAAAACAAAAAAACAAAAAAAAAACAATAAAAAAACAAACCAAAAACCAAAAACAAAAAACAAAAAAAAAACAAAAAAAAAAAAAAATTACCACGCAGATCAAAAACAAAAAAATAGTTTTGATCAACCTCTGCAGCTCCCATTCTGCTTAGGCCACTCAGAATCACCAGCAAACAACTTTTGTAACATTGCTAGAGTTTAATCTGTAAATACATGTAATATTTGTTTATGCTGTCTTGAGTGTCCCCTCCATAGTGTAGTAAAGAAATCTTTGTCTGTTACGGCTTCAAGTGTAATATCGGGTTACCTTGCAATAAGAAAAGTTATGGGACCATTTCTACAATTAAAGCAACTACTTTAGCTTCAAATATTGTAATTGGGATGATTTAGAGTCTAATTAATAAGTAATATGGACAGCCTGTGTTAAATTGTAATAGCAATAGAAAAGCAGAACAAAGCAAACTGAATGATCTTAACAGAGCACGCAAGATTTCGCACACTGATGTCAGCAATGGATCAGTCAATTATTTCTATTTCTTCCATGCATGCTTTGCTGGCTTTACACTGACGCATATGACTTTGTTATTTTCAAAACCCGGAGTAAATACAATTAATTTTTCACATGTTAAAATTATATTTGTGACATATACAAAATGACAAAACACAATATTCCACTTTATGTACTTTTCAAAAATGTATACTTTGTTGGACGTATTTTTAGTTTATTGTGTTTTATGGCCAATTTTGTGGACACCTCAGCTAAGCAGAAGTACATCCTTACACTGGCCAGCTATATATATGCACATGTACCTCGACTGGGTTTGTATCATGCTTTGACGCCCAGCGGCGCTGCAGCAGTGCATTTCTTTAATTTTTGTTCTGATCTAAACTATTTTTCCTCTTTGCGTGTTTTAATTGCTCTCTATTGTAAAAATCAGGAAGCAATTGCAATATATCAGTTTATATACAGTTGTGTGTATTGCTACAGATCATATTTTGCGCACTTGTTTGCAAATCGCAAATGTAAATATGCATTGGAGACTAAGGATAACAGATAGAACACAATTTATGATCTGGAATGATGTGACATGTTACATAAAGACAGAAGATAGACCATGTTATACACAGTCATTTGATTAAATTTAGTATATGCATGGAAATGAAACCAAACGCAGGAGAGAATGAAAAAAGAAAAAGATATATGCTACAAACTAATATAAAACGTTCATCATTCTATGCAAAACTGTGCACATGTTATATCGGTGAAAAAAAGACTGATTATAGTGAAGTCGACAGGCTCTGATGTTAGTTATTTTGAAAGCTGCTGTACATCGTATTTGCGAAATGAAAATATATCAGTTCCCTTTTGCTTTGCGAGAATTGGTTGTTGTAGAAATGTTAATATACCAGCACCATAGATACCTGATAAATATGTTCTCGGGTTCATTATTTTTGCATAAATTTTGAAAATTAATAGGTTGAGGAACAGATACGGTACATGTAGAAGCGGCAGTACCGAACCGCGCTTTGGTAAACATTTCTTTACAAACACCGACACACAAGATGAATATGAAGAATTACAGAACTAGTCCCCACTTCGATTCATGTTGAAGCCAAAATCTTAAGTTGATTTTTTGCATGCCGCAGCCAATTGCCCTTCAGTTCTGTTTCTTGTGGAAGTCATGGAACTCACAAGCGATAACATTCCATTCCTTAATAAACATGATTTGTTAAAACGGAATTACGGTAACGTATCAATTTGTAATGTTTTACATTTTTTACTGCAAGTCAACGTATGTCAAAGGTTTTTGAAATGTAATAATTGACCCAATTTGTGGTACACAATTTCAAGCAATGTTGATATATCAACATTACTTCCTTTTCTGAAGCAAATTTAAGCATATTCTTTAATCCACATAAAACCGGCGTTTTCAAAGAAAAAAAATGTGTTTTTAATTGGATATTGATCGTAATTTTATGTGCATAGTGTTTCTGGGCTCTTGACAGTTCTCAATACTCCAGTAAAAGTACCAATGGCTCATATCGACGGATTACGTGTACACACGATGCACAGTGATCACGCAGATGGTAAACGCATGCACAATGAAATAGACTGTGCAGAATACAAGCATATTTTGTGCACATTTTGATAATTTATTCAAGAATTCATCAGCATGAGAAACGCATGCACCGTAAAATAGACTCTAAGGAGAGCAAGCATATTTTGTGCATATGCACATTTTGATAATTTATTTTCGAAAACTGCCTCAGGCAACTAAAATATAGAAACACTGTAAAAGTTGATTTTTAACAACCACCAGTCATTAGGAAAAAACAGCTACAAAACGCAATAACATTTAGGGTATGCTAACTTACACTCTAAAACAAATATTACTTCTAAGTTGGAAAAATAATGAAGTCTTTTATACATGGAGGATTGAAAGTATTCGTTGCAGGTAACTCAGCATAGGCTGGAAGAAAACATTTAAAACACACTTTTGTTCTTTAAGATATACAGTAAAATCGATCGATTGGCCTTGCAGCCCGTAACGCTATGTGGGTATAATTTATTATTATGGATTACTGTGCTTTTTTGTGGCTATTGCAACTTAATCCATGCCGTTTGTGTAACATTTACGGGCTTAAAATTCAACGCAATTGCTTCAGTTCAAGCCAAAAAAGGTGTCTTGAATGGTACCTTTGTCACAAATTAAGCCGTAACAAAGACATTGAATGCTACGGTTAAGAATTTATTTTATTAATCTTTGGTTACATCCAATTTTTAGGCCAAAAATTAAGTGTTTTTAGTTTGGATTTATAAATTGGAAATGTGCAGGTATCAAAGGTTATAAAAAACACGGAAAATCAAAATAACTTAAAACACCTCCGAAAAACTGAAATGAAATAAAATGAAACAAAATAAAATAAAAAATAAGTGAACTACCAAGTTTCTAAGCTATCTATCTGTCTACAAGCATTAAGGTGTAGCCATCATTAGAAGTGTTATCTGGTCATAAGACATTACCAGAATTTATCGGGTCTAATAGGTAATTGCTGACGAACTTAACGAATTTATGGGCGTAGAATCTGTTACAAAGATGACCACATGGTCGTGTTCTTCTGAAAATTACAGCGACAGCTTTGAACCTTTGGTGCTAAAATTACCCGTCAATAACAATGCTTTCACGCTGGAAGTTTTGAGCTCCTTATTTACTGGGCCTCTTGCATTATCAAAAATTTGATCCATTGCATTCGTTACAAATATTTTAATATGTGTCGTCGATATGGTCCTTCTAAATACCCCAGTGGTGGAGTATGTGCGAGTGCATCAAAGTAAAATTGAAACCGTGTGTTTTTCCACACACATACACATAGACCCACACACACAGACACAGACACAGACACACACATTATATATATATATATGTGTGTGTGTGTGTGTGTGTGTGTGTGTGTGTGTGTTCAATGTCGGTTTATAATGTTGAAATTAGGAAAAACACAATATCATTTTGCAGGAACATTTATCGTATAGGTCATATTTCACATAATTTGAGCTTTATCATCAAATGATAACAGTATTGTCAACTGTAGAATCAATAAATATCAGATATTGTTCGAGCAAAACAGCAACTTTTGACTAACATAAGCGCTGGAAGCAAAATGCACTTGTCACCCAAGTGGTATAATTAGAGAAATTACTGAATGAAAATTCCGTAGGACAAGCGTCGACGCCCATGCCCGGCGGCCGTACAGCTTCTGACCAGTAAGTGCAAAAATGGATATTATTCCCAATGGTGTTTGTTTTGTCAGAACAGGTGTACAGGGACAATACTAATAATGACCCAATGAGAGCAGTTAACAGATGCTACATTCATTTTTGTACAAATATCGCGGCGGAATGGCCATTTGTTGTATGTGTTTTTCTCCTGAGATCATGCTGAGGTTGTATCTTGTTTATACGTAATTGCACATCTCTTTGTGGACTTTATGCCCTACTTATTCATGATCATGACAAAAAGCTGTGGCACTCTTGATCAGCAGTTTTCCTTGAATACACTATTGTAATAAGAAGTGTTGATACTGTTTTATGACGTAATAGGTCGGTAGCCAGGGGAGTTTAGGTGGCAGGTGGTTCAAATGCACGCCCCTTTGTAAGAAATCCACCCGCATAGATAGATAGATAGATAGATAGATAGATAGAGAGAGAGAGAGAGAGAGAGAGAGAGAGAGAGAGAGAGAGAGAGAGAGAGAGAGAGAGAGAGAGAGAGAGAGGAACTTGCTCCGTAGAATCTTGTAGTCAAATCCAATCTGCAGTTTAAGAGTCTCATGTTGATCAGCTCCCTCTATGGGTCAGTTTTTAAAAATTACTCTGTAGTCCACGCCTGCAGAAAATCATTGTGTCAGAAAGTTAAGTTGTAAATCATGGGATTAACACATGTTTACGTCAGTTTTTCAGAGTTATTTAAAATGGTATGTAGCAAACAAATTGGTAAAAGACTCATTATGATGCACCATTTTAGTGTCATTCAAACAAAACTCCTAGCGAAGGCGGGGGCAACTCTCCAAATCCTGCCCCCGCACAGTCGCTGTGCGCTCCTGCAAAAGATCTAACTTCTTGTCAAGTGGGACCCCCCCCCCCCCCACAAGGTGACTTGATTATGGCTCTGTTAAAAGATAGAGTAAAGCCACGCCTTTATTTTACAACATATATCATCATGCTCCACGGACGCAGAACTTTATCCGCTCTTGGAGTAACATTTGTTTGAGAATATCTGGAAAACGTGTGATCGATATGTATATATAGGCATACGTGATACAAAAACCCATTGTGTTTTGAGTGACTTATAACACGCTTTCATTTTTACATGACAACTCGATGGGATGTTTGCCTAACGTCAGCTCTTGATATATCATTCGACAAAAACACGTAACAAAGGAAACTTTCAGCTAAACATAATAAAGTCATATTTGCACTGTTACTCTCTGATTAAACACTAAAATGCACTGAACACTTTTACCTTTATGCATGTTCTGCTCCTATTTTTCTCTGCCTACATTTTTTAATTCGAAATACGAATTTGTCCTTTACAGGTATGTAAATGAAGAAAACGTTCTCAGAGATTTCATGTGCATTTGATCGTCATGTTTTCACACACATTCCAAAACATTGCTCTTGCATGTACAAAGCCTGGCGATTCAGTACCCAGTTATACATAACTGCTCATTAAAAAAGTATAATTCCCAATTCAAATTTTATTGTCATAGTTCCAATACCTTCTTATAGATATGTAGCTTAGGATATTAGTGACTTTCTATTATGATTGAGGGTCGCCATATGACTAAGTTCTACTTCAGGAAGAAGATTGAACGTCTGGTATAGTGTAGGCTCTCGGCCAGCTTACAGCAAAAGAGATCGCAGTCACTCCCTGACGAAAACTCCACTTCCTCAGTCTTACAAAATATGTGAAGTAAAGTAAGGTAGATACAAAGACAAAGCGTCTTGCCAAATGCTTGCATGCCGTAAATCTGTAATTGGACATCGAGGATCTAATCAACGGCGAAGAGCGAACCGAATTGCGTCCTTCTGACAGGGTCCAAGCAATTGCAATTTTACCTTTAGCTACCCAGTTTGGACTCATCTTTATTCTAAGTTTTCATGTTTTCTTACTCCTATTTTTTGTAATTTTGCAGAAGTAATCAGAGGCTGTTTTGACGGCTGGCTAAAGGGACAGGTGAAATATGATTACGAGGGCTGCAAAGTACAGAAGTACCTGAACCAGGCGGTCGAGTGGTGCTTCTGTCGTGGTTATCTATGCAACAGCGCCTCCCGCGATGCTCTAAATAAGATTGGCGTTCCAGAGCCACAAGGCGATGTCAGTGACGCAGGCAAGAAGGAAACAATCCAGTTAGAGAACGGGTTTGACAGTCCAGAGGCCAAGACATTAGACACATATGCAGCAGTTCCATTCCGTGAAGCTGGGCCCAAAATGGCACCTATTGTAAGGGATCATAACATCAAAAGTAACATGCTTTCCGACAAAAACAAAATGGATGGAAACTTTGTAGCCCCGAAAAGCCCGCAACAAGATGAGGCTGGATATGACGACGGTATGTGGCAATTGAAACTTTTTACGAGTAACCATGGCAAAATTTTAATATTGCCATTGATACTTGTGTTACTCCAGGGTGTGTTTTTGAATAACAGAGCCCTGGTTTTACTATCGAGAAATCCTAATTTTACCTCCCCTGGCTCGTAGGATTAATAGAGTATGCTTGGAACGATTAATTTGCTTCCGGTCCAGAATTTTTGTTCAGGAATCTGACCACATATAGAAACTGATCAAATTAAAAACACCTTAGCAGATAGAAAAGTTAGGTTTCGAATAAATGTTTGTTTGCTATCCAACCTCAAGTGACCACATGTTAGCATGGGTATACCAATGCAACATTTTTGGAGCAACATATAACAGCAATACGTATTCAAAATCACAAGGATGCCTTTTTGGGTAAAAGAACTTTGTGTGTCTAAAAAGTATATTCAGATTCAGGCTTATTCTAGTGCGGTGACCCCCCCCCCCAATAAAAAATGGAAACGAGTGCTATGTGTGAATGCCAAGAGAAAGAGAAAGTGGTGGATTAGTGAAAGAATGCATCCTTGCTTGTGATTCCAAAATGTCGACGCAAGAAGCATCAGAATCGGGTTTTACCCCGTGTATGGTGCTGCGTTGCATTTCCCGTATAGTCTCTCGCCAACCTCATTACGCATCACCACTGGAAGCTGCATGTGCGCATGTGCGTTGGGATACGGTTAGCCCATTGGATGGATCAGATGGCGTCATTTGGAGCATGTGCACAAGGCAAAGCAATCTTCCCGCTGTTTGGTGAGTACCATGCAAAATAATATTGCATAATTGTTTGCGTTAGTTTTGAAAAGTGATAAAAAATAACCACCTCAACATGAAATGGCATGGAAATCTCCGCAGCATGATCTTAGAGACCATAGCCCACCAACATAGCTTATCGCGGGTAAAACAAGTCAGATAATTAATGGAACATGAAATTAATTCTTGGATTTCAAATGCCATCGAGACTCGCCGTATAAGATCATAAATTGTTTAAACAAGACCAAGGCAATTTAGCAATGAGAGAAAACGATTTATACAAATTGGTTAATGTGACGGATTAACCTCGCATGCTTTTCGTGTCGTTGAGCAAACTGCATCAGGTATACAATGAGGTATGTAGTTTTAAAATATATTTTTTACTTACATCAGTCTTTACTGAAGCTTCATGTAGGTGCATGCCAGCGATCTTAGTATTTATCCAATTCTGCTGGACCCGTTCGAGTGCTGTTGAGATGAGTAATATTTTCAGTTTTACCTTCACGTATGTCGGTGGTACCTGCGATAAATTCCGCTATACACGCATGCAACTTAGTGTAACTATGTTCCTTTCAGTTAAACACCATTCCTACCAGGGATATACTGACATGCCTGGAACTCATTGTTTTGTGGTGTATAGAGCCATCTCTCATTCTGACACCAAAAAGATGCATCAGCTTCGCATGGCATGTTGTTCTTACCCCTCGTTTCTCAAAAACCTGGTGGATGAGTGCGTGCAAGTGTTTTCCTTACGAGTACATGTGTTTCTAATATAATTATATTTCAATGACATCCTGGTCATGGATTCTGGTAAAAGACGGAAGTTGCAGCTCACCTACTTTGTGTTAAATCAGCGCAGTATTTAAACACCACAGTGTCGCAGTAATATTACCATATATAGGAACGCGCATAGTGAATCGAGGACTAATCCGGATCATATCCAAGACTGCTGTGTTAAGTTTCTTTTCCAACCATTAGGACTTAAATTATTTGAGACAAAAGCAAGAATTTTTAGATGTTCTAATCATAAGTGTGGTTTCATTGTCAGATTTTGCACGTAGACATAAGAAAGCTAAACAAACATAAAGCTAAAGACGACACTATCCTAATGACCCACGATACTTCATATCGTAAATTGACAAATGAATTTAAGTGAAATACGAAATAATATGGATACGTTAGTTTAAGTTTAAGTTTACATCTTAATTATACCATTAACTGTATCTTGTTCACAGATAGGCGTATGGTTAGTATATCACGTGCTACTATTAATTTCAGGTCCAGCTTCACCTTACTTTCCTATGGCAGGAAAAACTGTTTGTGCTACAAAACCAGATGGACTGTATCCGCATGCAACCGACTGCACTCGTTTCTACATGTGCTCCAACGGTATACCTTACAACATGAAATGCGGCGCCGGCACCGTCTGGAACGACCTACTGCAGAGCTGTTCGTTCTCGTTTTACAACGACCCATGCGAATTCCGCACGACCAGACAAGAAGCGTTTTTAAAGCCAGATGAAATAGGCGACAAATACAAAACTGAGCACACTGCCCAAAAGGCTCCTCAAACGAAAAACGGGAAGCTGACTAAATATTTCAACAGCATTCGCTAAGATGTAGTCTATTGGATACATTGAGAAATGTTGTCAACATTGGCCACGATGTACATTGTACTATTAATCAAAAAATTGAGCTGTGATGCTTGTTTTATTTCCCAGATTCTTTTGAATTGTTTGCTTTCAATCAACTATCACTGTGAACCTAAAATTACACAGAGAACAGATGTGTGTATTGGTCATATTTTGATATATATATATATATATATAGTATATTGTAGGTGTATTACGGAAGTGAGAGTGGTTAATCTGTGAAACATCAAAGTAATATTGATACAAATTTTAGGAACACAATTGTTGATTGAATCTATGCTGCCTACTTTTTCCTTGATTATTGAAGAAAAGAGTCCATAGAGTCCACTTAAACTTACCAAGCAATGAAAAAAAAAAGTATCTACGTATTATTTAAAAGTTCTTGGCAAATGATTAGTGGATACTATATATGTTATACTACATGTTTATTAAAAGGCTTTGTGTGCATTTCAAAGTTAATTATGTTTCAATTAATCTGCAAACTTGATCTCATATTTGCAGCGGGTTCAAAGTTAATGTAGTAAGTGATAATATGTATCCTAATACAGAGTTATACGACTTCTGACAAATACATCATAATACACTTCTTGAACACACATTTTTGGCGTAAAATCATCATGTCTATTTGTTGGAAACTTTTCAAGAGTTCTTAAGGTTGCATTTAATTTTATAAATTAGCAAAATATGATTAAAGAATGAAATTGTATATAATGTGTTTTTCTTTTGCGAAACGCGTTAAATTGCATGCAATCCCAGGGAGGAAAGAGATAGATCGTGTTTGCCCCTCATAATTGCCTTGAATGATAATATCTGGAGCAGTTGTTCTGTGTCTTTATGAATTATGTATAAGTATCATTATTAAAAGCAAAAATTAAGGTGATGTAAAATTCAATATGGAAAATGTTGTCATTTTTTGGTAGATTTCCTCTAATTCTACAAGAGATAAATGATCTATTACATCTAAGATGGTGTAAGTTGTCACCCTTGCATTAAGTCAAAACATGACAGGTATTTCATGGAGACAATACTAAAAAAAGTGCTAGGAGGAAATTTATGGATATAGAGATGAAAATCTTAAGAATCATAATCTCAAGCCTTTCATTTAACTTTGCACAAAATTTACATTTAATCAAGGGGCTTGCCTTTGTTTTATCTCACATGGAAATGCATTCATGGAGACAGGTGCAGAGTTAACGAATTTAGGTGTGCAGAGTTATCGAATTTAGTTGTGCAAAGTTAACGAATTTAGGTTTGCATATTCCTTCTTGAACTTTGAATTACATTGCTTGGATGTGTGAAAACTCTGAAGTTGTACGCATCTTGATATTTTCTAGATATTTTTTTAGGATCCATACACGGGGTGTTGGTGGTTGTATGACAATGCTGAGCATTGAAAGTGTATTTAGCTGCTTTTGTATAGTAATGTTACCATTGTAAATTATAATGGAATCGTTTAAATTTAAGGATACGTACAGCCATATAGTGTTGAACTGTTTGGATGATATATGTTTTAACTCTTTAAGTGCCAAATTTGGACTGAGTCAACAGCTTTTCACGACGCACAGCGGGAGCAATGCGCCCAATGCGCGCCGAGAAAAGCTGTCGACTTGGGATATTTTGTCTGGAACTATAGGCATGCTGGTACTTGAATGAAAGGTCCTTTTTATGAGGAATACGAATCTGAGATCCTAATGATAATTCAGACTAGTTTGACTTTCGTAAAAAGAATTTAGACGTGATTGGCACTGAAAGAGTTAAAACCCACATATGCAAATGAAGGTGTGCCCTCAGCTAACATGACGACTGGCAAAGAAAAAACAAGAAGTGTGAAATTTTTGCCTAGACTGCATCATTCTGAAATTTTGTTTTTACCGAAATATATTGTGGTAAAAAATATACGTGCTTTTGTGAATTTAGATTTTCAATTCATGCCAGGACCTTGCATAATCATGTTTTTCGAAGTATCAAATATACCCAGGTATTGTCACTCCAATACGTGCGGTTTCGTCTCATACTACTCTTTAGTATTTTCGTAGTACTCCATTTCTTTGACTCACATCCGTATTTAGTATGTATATGCATAATATATGCATGTATGTAAATTTATATATACATTGTGACATTCAGTATTCAATTTTAGTATGACAAATATCATGAAGCATTTGTTGACATAAAAACTACTCAAGTGAAACCGATGACTTACCTCATGTGAAAACACAAAATACAGTCGCTATATGTTTACAAAATATGCTACTATATGACATAACAGTCTTATGTATCTGGTCTTTGCCGAATTTACATTCGATGTTGCATTTACGACGAGGATTACAAATGATATAACTGTACGTCTAGATGTCTATAATTACGTCTGTTGGGTATCTCTTATATGTTTAAAACAGAATAGAATTATTGTATTATAAATGCATTTTACGGTTGATATTTTATCTGGTGAATTCTAATGGTTTTACACAGATAAAGTCTAGTTATACCAGCGTGTAGTCGCTACAGGCGGACTGGTGACGCGGATCGTAGTGAAATCCACATTAAGCAAAGTAGCTTTTGCTCCTTAAGAATTGTAGTGAATCATAATTTGTTGTAGTAACTCAATATAATTGATTCTTTGTAATAAAATACAAAAAAGATAAAAGTTATTTTGTTGTTTCTTATTTCTAAACATACAGAGAAGTCATAGATGTTGCTGATAGAATTATGTGAAGGTATATGTGATCCCGTCAGTGTTGTTTTGGATGAAAATTGCCATGTAAAGCAAGACATACATGACGGAACTAGAACTCTATTGTTGCTATTCCATTTCTGTTATCGTAATTATTAAGTATGGTGGTTTGGTAAATCTACTAAAGGTAAAAAACTGTTAAAGGTATTTTTAAATCTTACAAAGATAAAATCTTCAAATTAAGAGAAACTATATATATATAGCGTTTTATATCTGCCAATATTACTGAAATCTTAAATTTAATCAATACATACTTGGTCCCTAATTTGAAACTATATATATATAGCGTTTTATATCTGCCAATATTACTGAAATCTTAAATTTAATCAGTACATACTTGGTCCCAAGTCTGACATTAAGTTGAGGTATTGAACGCATCGCCTGCGCTTTTGCTTTTCTTCCAGGTGGAAAAGCAACCAATTGCTTCACGCCTGTGTTCAACAGGCTACTATGTCATCTCGTCACAAATCTAAAACATCCCACGTAGTGCCGTTATATGTAAATAATTAAGAATCATGAGGTTTAATTGCTTCCTGATAGTCGTTCTGTAAAGGACAAGCGTTAAATATAACTCGGACGTCACTGTATACAATTTGTAATGGTATAGACCTGTGAAAATTCATATTTTTCATGAATATGCATATTCATAAATGCGATACCTATACGTTAAACATGATTACAATGGTGCTTCCTCTTGCTATTGAACTCTTTCTCATTCATGATAACTCAAAACGTATCTATATTCTTATTTTGTAACAGAGACGTGATGAGAAAAAAAAATTGGCGACACCATTTGATTTCAAGATATTTTTTCTGTAATTCTCGTGCCAGAGCAGTCCACATTTCTCCATAATTGAAAGATAAAAAACAATAATTTTTTCAAAGTTTCATCTGCAAGAAGTCTCTCGTTCTCTGATAAGAAAATGCTCACAAAGATTGTTACAGCTGCTTAATCTGATGTTTGGCTGTCCCCTCCTCCCACACTCACGCACAAAGAAAAGTAGATGATCAATGAAGTTGCTCTAAATACCAAACAAAATTTCCATGATGTGTATCAATCTCTGGGAGTGATCCGCTGGTACTCACGGAATTGGTTCGCTTCGTCTCTTTACATATAATTTTTGAGTGGTCTTTTAACGTAAGACGCATCAACAAACTTCCGATACATCTGTGATGATGTTGCTTTGATGCTGATATCATGAACGTTTAAAATTCGATATCGCTGTCAGTGTAAAAATTGACTAATTGAATGTGTAAACGGGCGAACTTCAAAAAAAAAATATACTGGGTATAAGATAAATGTACGTACACACTGGGATATAATGACTTGAGATGATGTAGCGGTCAGACATTGAGAATGGTAATGATAACACTGAACACGTTTGGTGTTTAATCGTCAGACCACACCCATGCTTGCCGTCTAATAATAGTGTTTCTACAGATGTCACAGTGCACGTGTCGCCCAGAACACAAGGATTTTTTTTCCTGGTAGCACGTGCTCCTTTGGGAAGTTCTTGTCGGCATCAGACGAATTCTTCACACGTTCTTCGATGGATTCACACAATTTTCTTTTAAAGATAAGAAGAAATATTCATGCGTGACGTTAGACAAATTGCTCTGGTACTAGGTGACAAGCTCATGTCACAAATGGGTCAAGTATCCTTATGTAAAAGAATGGCGAAGTGACAACAATTCTAGCGGCAAAATATCCTCACTATGCATCGCAAACTATATACCTACTGGCTTTTGGCTGCAAAGGGTTGTGGAGTCTGTGCCTGCTTAAGGCACCTTATAACTTAACATATGACAAACATCTTAAGCTAGTCGACGCAGTGCAGGAAAACATAGTAAAACGTATCGTTAAATTGATCGTTGACATTGTAATATTTGTAATTCTAGAAAACTTGATATATGCTATGATTATTACAACGACGTGTTAACCAAATAGGAAAATCTGATGAGATTTGGCTCATTGTAGGCCATGGTCGGTCAAAACATCGCCTGATATCCTATGATACAGATAGTAAGACAAATCCAGTGACCTGTTTTGCCCTATCACGTTGGTTCCCGTTGAACTGACTACACACTGTTCCACTGTATTTGGTACAGAATTTTCACGTGACTCAGAAAGAAGTACGGTTTTTTTCCTCACTTGTTGCGTAACAAAAGTATGCTTGATATAGACAGAAAACTTGTATGTGGAAGAGGCTCACCTTTTGTACATGATTCAAATGACCAAAAGACAAGTTTAAGGACCTAAAAGAACTGGTACCAGCAATGTTCACAAAGCAGGTTGCAGTAATATATATACATAGGAAGTGGGTCCAAGAAGGCCCCATATATCATTGAAAATGACACCATATGTTCCCGGGCCAGACCGCAACAACCACACCAGTGAATGCCTTGGTACACTGACTGTAGAAGACAGAATATACATACAATCAAAGGAAAAATTACAGTTGCATAGAAGCATGTTATGTTGATGGGCAGCGCCAATATTTTGAATCCAAATCCAAAGATGTGTCTAAATGAATGTTGAACAATAGGGCTATTGATCGTATATAAAATGATACTCGCTGTAAATGGGTTACTTCTTTCTACAAAATACGGGTATGCACTAAAAATGTAATACATTTCTTAACAGGAATAGCTTACATTGTCATGATAATATGACTTCCAGGGAATACATTTTGCCATTTGTTCATTATCGTTGAGTAAAACTAGTTTCATACATAAAACATTGTGTTCATTCTCTTCTCTTGCTTATTATGCAGTACTTACTATCTGCTACACGAATCTACCTGAAAGGCCATATCCAATTATTTTCATATTTTACAGTTTTTCCTATTCATTATCCCTTTCCGAACTTTCACGACCGTTTCTTTTTAGAAGACTTGTTTGGTATTTTCACGACTTTCCACAACAAATATATGGGTACATGGGAATAAAAATAGAAGGTAGCTTTTGTGTAGAACGATCAAATTTATTAGACATCCTCGGAGAAAATGTTTTGCCGAAGTAATCGCCTTCGGAGATTAAGAGCTTCGGCAAAACGTTTTCTCCTCGGTTGTCTAATAAACCTTATATCGTTCTACACAGAAGCTATGTTCTATTATAGTGTTAGCTGGGTGACACGAGGTGGCAGCAGTACAGCTGCCATTGTGTAGCCCAGTCTTTTTTTATACTTGGATTTGTTTCACATCAGAATATTGTTATATTCATTCATTCATTCATTCATTCATTCATTCATTCATTCATTCATTCATAAACATACTGTTTCTTGCTTTTACTTGCAAATAATTAATGAGATTATTTTTTGATGATATTAACATATTTTTACTGTGACTAAGCTGAGATATTTTTATGTTTAGGCCGTTTTTTTACTCACTTATTGATCATGTTGTACATACTGCATACATTTAATTTGAGGACCCTGTGAAAATCAAGGATTGTATTGAACAGGTCTACCTTCAGAAAATAAATCATTTATTTACTCAGAACATTGTCTCCAAACTGACCAAGCTCCTTATTATCTGTGCTTCACTTTTGAGTGGAGTGGAGAAAAAACATATACTGGTCTGTTTAGCAGGTAACTCAATATATCCCGGGCAGCGTATCTCTTGAAGCATCGCAACACAAATGCTGGAAATAAATCATGACGTGTCATAAGACACCTGCAACTTAAAACATTGCCTCTACTTCATGGCCCACTCGATCTTTTATCAATTTTCTGTACCCTTGCCCGGTACATGTAGCATCCTAAGCTAAAATAAAGTATTTTCTTTTTAGTCGAATGCTTCAACTGCCATGACGAATCACCATATTGCCAGACCAGAGTAACAGAATTTAAACATTTGGCTACGATGGCCTGCCACACCAAGTGCTTTGTGAGAAAGGAAGATGAAAGTAAGTGCATCAAACATTTGCCTAAATTTGTGTTTGTCGATTGGAACGCTTGCATGTAAAAACCATAAAAAAACCCACACCGAAACTATTCGAGTTTCTTGAAAAATATATTTTCGGCTGCATAAACAAGATAGAGAAGGTAAATACGGTATGTATGTATGTATGTATGTATGTATGTATGTATGTATGTATGTATGTATATATTCAATTATTTCGACATTTCGGGAAGATTAAATAACTTATTTTATATGAAATATTGTCGGCAGAGATCTACCGAGGCTGCTATGATGGGTGGGTGAAAAGCATGGTAACAGCGGACTACGTGGGCTGCCGTAAGCAAGAGTACCTGGGGCATGTGATAGAGTGGTGTTTCTGTGACACCGACCACTGCAACGGCGCCTCCATGTTGGAGATTACATTGGGTAGAGTTATGCAGCCTCAAAAAACCCGGATGAAGCAGTATGCCAAGATGGCTCCAGGTTTTTCGATGCATGGGAATGACAGATTTAACCGTGTTGAAGAACCACCCAGACAGTTAATCAACGAAGGTGAGTCCAAAGGAAACTTAATGTGCCTGCCATAACCCACATTTTAACACACTCTACATAATTCACAATCATTTAAATCAGGCAGGAAATGAAGGACTACTTCTTTTTGTGAGAAAGAAATTTGTTTCTGGGTAAAAACTACGGAAGGATACCAGTCAATATTGCATATGCTGCTAAAGTTGATACAAAATGTATGCAGTAGCCGCGAAGGGCTACCTGTCAACAGATAAGTGAACCACATCAACATTCGTGTTACTAGTTAACCTGTCTTTACAACAGTTAAGGCAGGTGTATTAAAAATTAAACATCAACGACCTAGAAAGCTACTATGGAGATACCCTATAAGATAATACTGTTGAAATGACTTTAGTAATGTAAACCAAATGTCTTATAGTTGGACACCGACGATAACTTATGCAGAGTTAGATCTTTAAATAAATTCATTTAACAAGAACTTAAACGTTGAATTAAAAAAATACCCAAACATCAAATCAAGCACACGGAAACCTGTACTCTCCCAAAGTAAACGGAGAATAAACGTTCGCCTTCTGGTATGAATTGTTTCGTCTTGGGACATAATGTATTATTCCACGATTCTTCTGTTAAAAAACTGTTACCCAAATGCAAAAGCAGAGAGAAGATTACAAAACGACTTACTTCTGTGTTTTTTTCAGTGTTTGCCAAAACAGGAACAGTAGCAGGTTTGTGTCGGCATTTTGCGGATGGTGTGTACACGGACCCTTTAGATTGTACACGATTTATACATTGTTACAATGGCTTCACGTATCGGCGCCTATGTTCCGTAGGCACCGTGTGGAATGATGTGATGAAGAATTGCGACTACCCACACAACACAGACACACACTGCAAGCCCAGGCCCAGAGGAATTTCAAATTCGATCGCTGAAACACCACCCGAACCAAAGTCAAAGCCGAAAGAAACAGTCTTTAGCTATAAGTATTTTTGAATTGTCCATATATTTTTTTGCATTATGTTCTTATTGTGTACGATGTAGTGCCAAGCATAGATAACTTTCCTTCGGACCACGTGGCATATATTAACAGCTCATAAGATAAGACTATATTTTCTTTGTGGTAAGTTTATGTCTTTTAGGATGGAAAATGCTATTAATTTTATAAATTTTTGCTTGCCACAGAAGAAATAATTCATTATGATTTAAATGCAAGGATACAAAACAACGTGGTATAAATTAACTGGGTGGTTCATGGCAAAATTGTTTAATTTATGATTTACAGATGAAAAATTAAAATTGCGATTTTATTTGAGGTGGGTATTGCCTTTGGTCGATTTTACTTGATTTTTGAAGAAACGAAAGGATCACGAGCCTGATTCGAATATTTTAGCTGTAGCTGTTCTAGCTTATCTTTTAGCCTGTGAAATGTGTCGTGGAATATATTCCGGACACACGCCAGGACATGTTATTTTGACGCATTTAACGCAGCACACATATATTTTTGAGATCAAAGTTTATAAAAATGGCATAAGTCAAGAGGCAGGCCGTAGAGGGCAGCGCTGGTGAAAAAATAGAGGTCACTTGACCAATTCTGACCAATACTATGGCCCGGGTAGGTAATGTGATACATCTTGACCACTGGTATCGTCTGCTACTTCCTATCCCTGGGCATATGGCAATGAACAGTTGCAAATGGAACGAAGGAAGGGGAACTGAGGCACAGGCATTTGAGTCGCACAGGTTTGTGTTCGGGTTATGTCAAATTGAAGCAAGGCAACTTGATTAACTGCAACTGACTCTATCTGACAAGAGTGCTATCAATTCATTTTATTGCGTTCATTTGTCAGATAAAATTGTAACCGGCGAACAACGCACCTGGAAAATGACATTCTGAAGCATGGCTATTCCGCGTTACGCTTACCCTCGGTTTTTCCCTGTGGTAAAATATGCTTTTGGTGAAGCACCGAAAGTTCTCTTAGAATCGTGAAAAGAGTATACATATAACACTAAAGAATTCTACTGCAGCACTCTTAATTCAGCTACTGTAACGTCCATTGCTATTGCGCTTCTAATTCGTATTATGTGCACAAGGAGAAGCGCAGCTTATATTCACTCGGGTATTCCATGTTCAATTCCGTTTTTGTGCGAACAAGTGAGATGTGGACAAAGTGCATGCATATGATATATGCAAACTTGTAATGTACACCTACATGCCAAAAACACTTTCAAATATTACGGATATTTTTGCTATTGTGGATAGAGGTCATTTATTTGAATTTAGAACATTCTGGTATTTTCTGATAGATTCGTTTCTGCGTGACGGGGTTGCTGTGCACTTGCACGGATTGTGGCCGTTGTTAACATGTAGTTCTGGTAGGTCTCCTACATTTCTGAGAATTAGTCTTCAGGCAGAGTTTACACACATTGTTGAAATAAATGTAAATGTAAATCAAATCAGTAATTGTAAATGCAGTCGGTGTTTGTACTACCGTCTTTGGCATCTGCGTTTCCCGAAGGCTTACTAAAATTGGTAATAAGCTGTATTTGAAGGGATTCACAAAATTTAGAGAACAATTGGTACTAAACCTTTGATTAAGTGTTTGTTTGCCGAAAATTACACGTGCGGTTTCGATACATTTGCAGCTTCCCAGGACCAGTACCTTTGGAATTGCATAGACATGTTTTTCGTTTTGAAAAAAAAAAATCTGATATTATAATGACATTACATTATTTACTTTGCACTTGCAAAGTGGAAGCTATGTTGGTCGAGATACTACCGCTGAGACTGTAAATTGTCAATAACGAAATCACGACCCCCTTACCGAGGGCGTGACCATTACACACGTGCGTAAACCATATCCTAGTTTTAACTACACTCGTTCATGTTTTTTGCAGCAGCGAATAGCAGGGTTGCTTCTGTGGTGGGGGAGTTAAATATCGTTTAGGGGGATTTAAAACGACAAACTATATTCCACCTTAGTCACATGGCACATTGTTACAACGTAATTGTGACGAGCCAGCAACAATGATGTCGTACACAAAAACCTATTCGCTGGGGGATGTTTGATTGTACGTCGGTTGTGACGCAGTATGACTATGACCAGCGTAAAAAAGATAGCATGCCCGATCGGCGTTGAAGGTAAGCCGATAGGGCATACTTTTAGAATAAATAGAATTGCACATAGGTAGGAGTGAAATACGGTGTTTCCTGTCACTGCAGAGCACATTTGTCGGTAACTTCATTCGTAACCTGCGGTCACTCGTGAATGCTACCGACAAATGTGTTCTGTCGTGACGCAAAAACACCGTAGTTCACTCCACCCATGTGAGAGATTCTATATTTACATACTAAGTGTAGGCCTACATGGTGTTTTCCACACGGTCCGTATCTCACTGGGCTGATACAAAACACGACTAGTTTGCAAAACAGAATTGCGAGAAAACAGGCAAATTAGTGACAATTTTCACCTGGAATCGCACTGAATTGGTGCTTACTACACGTTTGCGTATATCGCACGTTTGTTGCAAGAATGTCGCACATCCTCTGGGTTAAATTTTGGAGACAATTGGCGGAAGGTATGCATAAGTTTACATGTCGCGCGAATGTCGTGCGACAGTCGCGAGACCAAGGCGCGATGTTTAAGCGACAAAATTTCATGTTTTTGGAGTTACCACATTCGCGAGACACTCGCAAAGTTTGTATAAAAGTCTTAATTATGGTGTTATTTGTGCGCAATGTATTCAATTTAATCACAAGTTTGTAGTGCTTCCAGCGGTCTCAGGGCAGTGCGCGCCTGATTCTCATTTTTGCCTCCAACCAGTCGCAATTTAGCTTCATAGGTCGCCAACCCCTCACAAATTTGTCTCGCATTTCTCGCACTTTCTAACTCGCGGAAACTTAATTGAGAAGGTGTCCAGACGTGTGCGAGACACCCGCAACGACTCTGTGACTATTTTTGAGAGAAAATTTGTCACACATTTATTATTAAGCTCTGCTGACTTTTCTGTCAGCAGAGCTATTGGAATCCTTTTGCATCCGTCATCCGCCTGTCCATTTGTCCATCCGTCGTTAAACTTTTTACATTTTCGACGTCCTCTCAAAAAACCGCTGCATGGAATGTTTTGATTTTGCATTAGGATGTTCCCCAGGTGAACCTCTACCAAATTTGCAAAGGAGATGATGATACAATAATTTTTCTATTTTTTCTATTATTTTTAAATTATTTTTTTGAGAAAGTTAAGTTTTCTTCATCTCAAGAACTACTTGGCTGATTGCTTTGATATTGCACGTACGGTCATCGGGGGTCACTTAGTTTTTATTTTGACCAGCAGGTCCCGCTGCATTTTTTTCTTATTTTTTTAAATGAATTTTTGTGTTAAGGTTATTTTTGACTTTTTCTCCAGAAGAGATGAACAGAATCGCTTAAACTTTCATCAGAATATAATTTGCATTTAGACAACTAGTGTATGCAAAAATGATATGGATATGCTAATTTTTGAAGAAGGTATGGGAAATCAAACTTTGCGACTGTAGCTAAGTGTTACCGCTGTAAAGTATATATGGTTATTTTATTTACATTTTGGACTTCTCAAAAAGCGGTGCTTGGAATATTTTAATTTTATACATGGGTGTTCCCCAGGTGAACCTCTACCAAATTTGCAAAGGAGATGATGATGCAATGATTTTTCTATTTTTTAATGAATTTTTTAATTGATTTTTTGAAAAAAAAAACAGTTTCTTCATCTGAAGAACTACGTGACCAAATGCTTTGATACTACACAAAGGATCTCCTGGGGCTACCAAGTTCTCATTTTGGCCGCCAGCTGGCGCTGCGAATTTTTTCTTCTTATTCTTTTTAATCAATTTGTGTGTGTTAAGGTTTTGATTTTGCTTTGGATGTACCCCAGGTGGACCTCTACCGTGTTTGCAAAGGAGATGATGATGCAATGATTTTTCAATTTTTTATTAATTTTTTAATTTAATTTTTTTTAAGTTCTTTATCTCAAAAACTACGTGGCCAATTGCCTTGATATTGCACATAGGGTCACCTGGGGCCACTAAGTTCTGATTTTGGCCAGCAGTAGGCGCTGCAATTTTTTAAAAAAAATTATTTATCAAACTTTGCTATCACTGTACATGTATATAGCTATACAGACAACAGTACATGTGTTGCAATACTGTAAAAGCATATATTCCAGTCAGCAGAACACAGAATCATCATGATCCTCTTGTTTTTGAACATGTTAAAGATTCTAGTGACACAACAGCGCGGCCCTGCGACTAAGGTGAGGAAAGTGAGAACCCTTGCAAACATTTGAAGACATTTTGGAAACTCGCAGGCAAATGCCATTCGCAATTTGTCTCCAACAGTCGCAACCCAGTGAGATAGGCCTACGGGCTTTACTCTTGAGATACGATGAGAATTTTGATATTGTTCATGTTTACACATCACTGGATATGTTGTGCTGTGCTACTTACACATATTTTTTTGCCGAAGTGACCCATTGTTACGCTTCGGTAAAATATTCTAAATATTTCCTGCTTAATAGGACAATAATATCTTTGCCTTGTTTCATAGCTGTAAAATGATGAGACATTGTTGTATGTAGATGATTCAAATGTACATATTCATGGAGTTTTTTGTTTTGTTTGTTTGTTTTCTTTAGCCGTGATATTATTATAATGTTACAATACGGCATGCAGGATGCATGCTATTCTGCATGGTGGCAGCACGTGAACAGACAACATCACATGACATTTTCAACCGATTGTTTATTCCCCAGGTGTCTCCACATGCATTTTCATCTTTAAATGCGAGATGACATCATGAATATTACTTGTAGATATGTGTGCAAACTGGTCACTGTGACACATTATGTTATTTCCATGAATATTAATTGTAACTTATACTGTATACTGTTTTGTATTTACACATGTTTTTCTTGAGTGTCACTTTCGTCGTGGTATGCTATGGTGTATGGCCGAGAATGGTCATGTTGGTGAAAACTGCAACTGGCAAAAGCTTAGATCTCACTTTTTAAATGTTTTTATTACCTGTGGGAACGTACAAGACCCCTCCCACCTGGTAAACTATTACAATGTATGTGAATCTCTAGTCTTGGGTAGTGATCAGGATATGAAAACAAACATTTTATTTTGTTTTTATTATAAGGTATATAATCATATTAATTTATGATGGTACGCTCTTTTTAAAATCCATATACTTCAGTAATATACAGAACACACACTCATAACGTTGTATTTTACCCAACTGTAAAGCATAAAAGTTTATAAACGGGAATTTTAATTTCTATGTCTTTTTACTTCCACGTGAGATAAAATTATCTCAGGTTTACAATATTTTCATATATATATATATTTGAGAGGAAAATATCTTTGTAAAGCTAGATATATAGGCTGTGTTCATCCCAACAGGTTCAGGAAAAAAATCGTCAAATGTTTCAGAACAATACAATATTGTCCAAACTGGTCTTATTCGGCACCAAGTAATCTTCACTCGCATTATGGGTGTCCTGTTTAAGGACTGGTATGCATTGAAAAAATAGTGAAATTACTATTTTGACCTAATTGATGTACTAGTATTAAGCGTTTCGTGTCATTATCGGGAACATGCTAATGATATCTTTGGTGAAATGAAATGTGGTATACGACACACAAGAGGGTCTTGCGCTTACAAGCAAATACTATGTACAGAAAGGCATGACAAACATGACATGCTTGGTGAATATTCAAGTCTTGTTGTGTCTGTCGAGGTTTTATGTTTATGGGCTTGTCAAAATTTGGACAGTTTTCAGCTTGGAGTGATTTTCGGCTATGATATTGGTACGTAACAGTCTCTGGTAAAGACACAAGATATTTTCGAGCTTTTGCAATTGATTGTTGTAATAATTGATATCTGAAGCAAGTATATTAAATTTTTTAAAATGGCTTAATTTCCGATTGTAAAGACCAGTGTATTATCAGGTGACGATCATGAGACGATGGCAATATAGCATCGTACAACCAGTTTGTTGCTCCTGTGGCTGTTCAGTCTCTTGCCATTAAGCAGGTTAAGTAACGACTGCGTGAAAACGTGACACCAATAGGGGAGATCTGGGTTAGTTCAAAATTTGCCTAAAGGCGGTGCTACCCATCCTGTTCATGGTTGACCGCCCACATGTTGTGGTCACTTTCCATGACCCCCACTTTTTTGTCCCTAGATTAACATGGGAAATTAGCAGTTATAAATTTAACCTCTCTATATGTTGTCAAATAAGCATTAAACTTTCATTTTATCACACCTGGTTGTATTTGAAAGATAATAATATGTACTTCAGCTAGATTAGAAAATGATAATTCCATAAATCGTCCTCATATGCAGGGTGGAGCTTTCAGGTTCACTGTAATGTAATGTAATGGGCTTTGCTGACCCACCTGACCTCAAATGGCATGGGTTGCTAGTTGTCACAAACATGCTTCATGGGAACAAAAGGCTGTGTGTCAAGAAATTAAACCGACCCAGATCAGCCCGGTTCTGGTCAAACCATCTGTGTGGACTGGCAGACCCATGATCAGCTGCACGTACACTGTACTCGTTCGAGACCAATTCTTAATACAACCTACATAATTTTTTTTGAAGAATGCCCAAATGCAGATTTGGTATAAGCGGCATATACAAATCGTTTTGTCACTTGTAGTCAGTGTTAACCTTGGTCTTGAGGACCTTGGGCCTTGATACTTCTTTCATATTGACGGTCGTAGCCGCATTTTCGTGTTTTATATATATATATATATATATATATATATATATATATATATATATATATATATATATATATATATATATATATATACATATATGTATATATATCTCGTGGAAACCCCCTATTAAGACCACTTAACCGACTGCAAAATGTGTCTTAATTGGGAGTGGGTTTTAAGGCAGTAGAATTTAATTAAGAATAAAAAGCGGAATAAAATCTTTGGTCTTGATATAGAAATGGCCTCTCTGTGGCGGTTGACTGGATTGGAGACTCCCATGTATTCTCATTTCGGTTGTTTTATCTGTACATAACAAGATAAATATGTTAGCATATAAATTTAAATACATGTACAAAATGTGAATCAGTAACAGTGTATTTTTATATTTGCGTAATAAATGAATCAGAGACCGAGCTCAAGTTTTTCTTTATTTTTTTTGTAAATACTAAGTATATGATGGTACGTAATGCCATCCAGTTAGTTTACTGTTTCCCAGGACCCGCCCCATATGATAAACCAACAATTTTGCCTATTTAGGCCATGTTAAAGTCAGTCAGAGATAGTATAAAAATGTCCCTTTTAGTGCTACAGGCACCATATACATATTATATTTGTACCAATGACCCATGGTACTCTTTCTCCCGCAAATTGTTTTGCACACGTGGTAAACATGAGTTAAAATATTTCAGAATTAAAGGAGTCGTGAACATAGGGACAACATGTCAATTAACCATATCCATCCAGAAGTTTCAACAAAGTTCACTGCTTGCAAACTACGTTAAACCGATGTCATCGTTGACCTAACCTTGATCAAAAGCAGTCTACCTACAAAGCAAGGAAAAGAAAAAAAAAAAATCTACAACGTCACGTTTGCGGTAAAATATAGAGTAGACGTGTGTACAAAGTCCTTTGGTGATAATTATACCCATTTTGTGACATTTATCTAAAATTTAATACCTGTCCATTTTGTGATAAAGTCAAGCTCAAAATACAATAATTTAAAAGCTTCCGTTTTGTAGAGCCCGTGGTATAATGAGTCAAATGCAAGCGAAACATGATACAAAATAATTCCCCCAAATACGTCATAATAATAATAATGATGATGATGATGATGATGATGATGATGATGATGATGATGATGATGATGATGATGATGATGATGATGATGATGATGATAATAAAAAATCGGTGCATTGCTTTAGAAAGTTAGACTATAATTTTTCTTTATAAAGTTTCTGGTATAAAATTTTCAAGAGTAGATTCTCGTATAATTTTCTTGTGCGTATTATGCATGAACTAGAATAGTCAGGGGCCAGGGAGTTAGTGCCAGGCGCGTTACAGAATCCGCATCCGAATAAGAACAAACCATTTTTAAACAGTTAAAACTTTTAATGTGCTTCCTTTGTACATAAACAAATGTGAGCTGTAGCTCTGTAAAACTAGGCGTCAAATATTAGGTTTGAGAAAGTGGTTCCCTGGCACTGTTATGGTACAGACCGCGTAAAACGGGCATCATTTTGAAGGCGAGAATTCATACTTCCAGCAACAACCATACTAACTTGTTCGTCTGTGTTCAGTGCTTCTATAAAAAAGTGTTCAATTAAAATTTGTAGTCTTTTGCTTCCTCTGATATCTACTGCTAATACTCATATTACTCTTGTAAAGACTAGTGAAGACTAAATGCTGCCTTTTTCTACCCCTCCACCCGTTCGAATAAGTTTTGAAAAACAAATGTTCTTTCTCACTCTGAGCGTTATATTTGTTTAAAAAGTACGCTTAAGCAGTGCAAAAATAAATTTCCATTCTACCATAACAAAACCTTTTTTGAAGTACAAAAAAAGTAATATTTCAGTTTCAAGTTCTAAATTACACGGGCATTCTATGATAGCCTCAATAAGTCTTATACCAAGGCAAATGTATCAATTTTATGTGATCGGAGTGGTCTGCATTTAGGGTGTTTGTGAGAAAGAATTGTAATTACCTTGGTATCCACATTTAAGAACGTCCTTGGTCTCCAATTATCTAACAATTATTTAATTCCGTTTTTTTTTCTTTCTTTTTTTGAACGGTAAGTTCTATACGCTGTTTCTTTGTGCACTGCAAAGTTCATCATTTTTGGTACCCTTTATGCAAAGAAACAATGACTGGTGCTTTAGTACAATTCAGTTGACTCTGATTTAATTAATTTATGAACCTTAAAGTCCCGGTGATTTTTTGTTCTTCTTTTCTAAAGACTGTTTCAGCACGTTCTTGTTCAGACTGCGTGCTTTCACGAGTCACTTTTGACACTTTTCAAAGTCTCCTGTAACTTATAACGAATTTCGAATTCTACATTCAAAACCTTGTTTGCATCCGTTTAAGGTTCACCATTATGTCATTTCAACTTTTTCTGTATTTTGTCATATCTTCTTTTTCCTATTTAAAAGATGTTTCATCATTTTCTATTACATTTATGCACGTACGTACGTATGTGTGTATGTACATGTCTATACGTTTGAATGTTTACGTCTTTCCCGAGACAGAGAATGTCGCTTTCGTTGATTTGAAAGTGCTTTTACATTGGTGACAAAGAATAATATATGATTGTTTTCAATAATATATGTAGTTTTCGACTTTTATGTCTTATTACGCACATGAAAGGTACTATTTACAAATGTTAACCATAGATACAATTGTAAAAATATTACCTATGGGAAATCTTCTGTTCACATCATTTATCACAAGACTATGGTCGCACCTTGTTTTTACAATTGGATTACTTTTGAGTTACATGTCAGATTGACATTTCAAGGATTTTACATTAAACCTTTGTATTCGGTACTTTGACACTTTTAACATGAATAGAAACAAGTTCAACATGGTGCATTACAATCATTTCCAATGCCAGGAGGCTTATGATAAATTGACGATACTGGGGAGAAATTTACACGACTACGATTGACACTGTGTACCCATCTATACATGGTACTTACTATGTCAGCGGAGGTCCCATATTTATGGTGGCTCAATGGTGCCAACCAAAAGTTTTTTTTTTTTTTTTTTTTTTTTAATCTCGTAATTACGAGATACATATCTCGTAAGTACAACCCCCCCCAAAAAAAATTTTTTGGTTGGTACCATTGGGCCACCATACATATTTGACCCCAGCACAGAGTGTAAAAAAAATATGACTTTCCAACCTGCATGGCTCAACATAAATACCAACCGTAAGATATCACAGCCATTTGAAACAACTTGCACCACTGTTATACAACAAGAAAACCTCAAACCACGACACATTGTGGCAAATTGGATAACTAAAATATATTTAAACCAAATGTGTGTCTCGCCATAAAAGAACCTATCTGGCAGTATGGTTCATTCCAGTTGATGTGTCCTCCTGAATTTTTTGGCTTATATTAAATGCAATTCAACCAGCTATGGTTCTCGCACAGTAAAGATTGTAAGCAAACAACAGAAGATTTTAAAAACCCTAAACTGGAATTAAGAAACACAATCCAGGCAGGATATAATGTTTGTTACCAGTGACAAAATCCTCTTGTCTTTGGGTGTACAATATGCGAGGACCATCTGTTCCTGGTTCAGCCATTCTCTTACATGGGCAATATTAATTTGCAGATCGTACGCAGTGAAACTCAGCATTAAGATAACCTCAGATATGGCCAACCTCTTAAGAGGATGAGGCTTCTGATAATTTTTTTTTAATGAACCTTTGAGCGTGTAATTTGCATGCATGCTCGAAGAATGCAACCCACGTCCCACTTTTGCTACTTCCATCAGTGATCACAGTTTGTCTTTATTTCGAGGTTCCACCGGACAGGTAGTTTTATGTATCAAAACTATATTCCAGGTATAAAAATGTAAACATCGACAAAAGGTTTGTAAATACTCGGCGAACAAAAATCTTAAAAGATTGGATATCTGTTACAAGCTGGACATTTTTGTAAAAATTGAATGTGTATCTAGCACACTTGATTTACAATTTTATTTGCAATATCGTCAATACTTTTACTGTCTATTTTTTGTAGTGAATACACGTTATTTTTCAGTGGCGGGCTGGCCAATGCCTCCATTTCATTTTTTTCGGCATAGCTACCAAGTGCCACGCCAATAATTTTTGCTGTTTTTCGCAGCTTCAACGCTTCGAATATCATTTGCCAATGAGCTGTCCTGCCACTTTGCAATATGATGACGTAATTAGGCGCTCCAGCCCTGTCTCCATTACGAGACTGTAAAAATGTCTCACGCGTGTGTGCGAGAGCCGGATGAATTACGGCTTTGTTTCTTTTCTGCAAATTATATTTGTACTTTGACAAAGTATTCAATATTTCTGTCTTGGCAGAGTATTTATTAAGATAAAACTGTACTGAGTACTGGTCTGTGTATGTTACGACCCCAAGACGCGCATTCCTTTGCGCAAAATTCAGTTCAGATACGATTTTCTTGGCGAGATTCACTGTCAAAGTAAAATTATCAGCTGTGGGCGCCCCTGTGTGGATTAGTAATGCAATATCTTGGCTCTTGGAACAAACTGAAAACACAAAACGCACGGTACATTATTAAGTCAAACATCGTCAGTACAAAAAAAATCTTCATTACTGGTTTCAATCCTTGTATTTGACATTTAATAATAATTGCTCTTTGCCAAAATTTTCCATCATGATGCAATATACTTTTAAAACCTGTCAAAATACTTTTTAACAGCACTGTGACTAAACATACAAACAAACTAATAGAATGTTTCGTTAACATTGACCAGCTGAATTATCACAACTATATCCTACATTTTACTGTGTAAAATTTTATTCAAAACATAAATCACAAAAGTTATATTGATGTTCTCTTGGGCTGAAAATTTATGCTTGACACACAGTGAATTATGCGTTACGTGCTGATCCTAGATGCAAAACGACGTGACTGTCAAATGTAATTATCATTACCATTTTAACAATGATTTTTTTAATCCAAGAGTTTCATTGAAATGTGGTCCTCAAAATTAATGCATGAGCTGTGGTTAGTAAAAATGTTGTGTTGTTAAGGCAGCTGTTGTTAGAAGTATTTTCACATGTCAACAGCCATACTTGTATTTAACTAATGACATTATAAGAAAGAATGTAGTAAATTACGGCATTTCTTTTGTTTTCCAATTGTAATGGCAGGAACCATTTTCAGGTGAAAGAGACGGGTTAGGCCTACACTTTGACCTAATGGTCCTGTGCAGTAAAATTTTATACCTCTCTCGCATCTTTCACCGTTGTAACCAGGCGTGCAGGTGCAGATATACTTGTAGATGCCACTGGTACATGTTCCACCGTTCAGACATGTAGAACCCGTGCACTTTGGTGTTACTGTAATCAACAGACCAGGTTATTGGCAAGAAATAAATTCAAAATGTTTTTTTTTTAAGGGCGCATGCACATGCCCCTTAGCATAAGCACGCCACATGCTTCAAGCTATCTTTTCCCAGCATGAATTATATTTCCCAGGCAAAACAATTGTCTGCAGCTTGTTTTAGTAACACCATCGGAGAAAACCCCAAAGTTTTGATATTTTTCACCACAGAAATCAAATCTAAAGTTCATTTCTTCAATAACTCATCATAATCATTAACGTAATCTGCCAAGATTTCCCGACTATTCTGAGGATTTTTTTTTTCATCATTAGCCCTTGCACTTTTAACTCATTCCACCCTAATGACGCCTTTCCCCGCTAAAATGTAAATGTCGTCTGCTAATTGTATTTTACAAATTTAGGAATTATTTTTCAAAATTTTGGATGAAACTTGCATGGAAGATCATTCCAAATAATATGCCCATGGTCAACAGCTTTCCTTGGAGCGCTCTGGGCGCAATGCGCCCAGAGCGCGCCAAGGAAAGCTGTTGACTCGGTCTTCTATCAGGGTGGAATGAGTGAAAGGAATTTTCATGAGTGCATATAACGATTGAGATTACTTGAGTCAGAAGAAAGGCTGAAATTGATAACAGGTATCAAACCGATTTCCCCTATAATTTCTGCAAAAGTGCCAAAATATAAAATTTATGGCGAATACTCATGTTATTTTTCTTTTTGTAAGTTGCAGCAACTCTCATATTAATTTCAGAAAATGAGAACATGCATATATTCACATCGTCAAGGTAGCAAACGTGTTGGCGTTGATAGTCTTGGGTCATGGAAGAGTGTCAACTGTGATGGAATTAACGGATATATATATACAAATCCCTGAACACTGCATGTACATTCACATTTTCAGTTCTTCCACAACACTTTTACATGCAACCAAATTAAATAACTTTTGAAGTTGAAGCAAGTAGGCTCGCCAGGATCATGAAACTCCCTTTCAGCGACTCACATGACCCTGTCACCGTTTCGTACCAGTCACATGGTCTTGTAAAGTCTCTAGCAAATGCCTCATATCCATGATTCATTGGACACAAGCTCTCAGGCAGCCATTGATCTCCATCCGCGGGTCATCATTACACGATCAAGCTAAAGCTTGTGTTAAATACGTAAATACTCTATCCAATAGTTTTTCTTGTAACATTGATGTGCGCCAGGGGGAAAATCCCCACTGTTTTTCTCAATTAACCTTAACGATTTTGAATTGTTTCTGGGTAACCGTTTCGATGGATTATCCTCTATTTCTCGTGATATTGAAACATACGTATTAAATAATGATACTATGTTATTTCTTAGAATGTACACACTACTTTATGCAGATGGCACAATTATAATGGCTGCATGAGAGCCCCTCGGGCTTACAAAATGCTTTGAATGTCCTGAGCGACTATTGTGACACATGGGAAATCAAAGTTAATGCAAACGAAACTAAAGTTGGGATTTTTTTCCGAATGGCAAAATAAGATATATAACCCATATTTACATTTGAAAAATTCACCCTAGAAATTGCAGATGACTATGTTTATTTGAGTTGTGTCTTTGATTATAATGGAAAATTCACTAAGGTCAAGGATAAACAAGTAAACTAAGCAAGGAGAGCTCAGTTTGGGCGCTTACTGAGGCTGATTCTAAACCTGTGGATACACAAGTACATTTGTTTGATGTGCTTATAACCCCTATCTTAATTACGGCTGTGAGGAGTGGCGAGTCGAGAACACTAAACAATTGATATTTTTCATACCACGTTTCTCAAACAAATTTTAAAGTTTAATAACCTAACACCAAATCGTACGGTTTTGGGTGAATTTGGTCGTATGGATATGCAAAGTTTGCGTGAATTAGGTCGTATAGATATTACGAAGCGAATGCTAAACTACTGGTGTAGACTAATTACTGGTAAAGACTCCAAACTTGCCCATATTGTTTGCAGACTATCTAGACTTATGCATGGGAATGGCACATGCCACAGCAGTTGGATTGACAAAATCAAGTCAAGCTTAGATCTACTTTGGTCTGGTAATTGCTGGACCGGCCAATATTAGATTAATACAGCATGGTTTGTTAAAGCAATGCTGCTGAGAGTTGAAGATATTAATTAAAAAAACATGGTGGCACAATGTTTCGAATGGTGACGCATGTTATAACTATAAAATTTCGTTTAGAGTCATATCTAACAAAGCTGGATACTATAGACCCGTAAACTGCTGTAAATTTGCGACCACGGCGTGGCAAGCAAAAGTGTTGAAGCCGTCTTGCACGTGACCACACATGCTGGACAACAGTATACCTTCCTATTGCAGTTTCCATTTCTTTCGCTGATCCGCGGATGCAAAACATGTCAACAGAATGACACAATATTGCAAAATATAATATGAAGAAAACATGAGATCATCAGTAGCTCCTCAGTACAGGATCTACAGCGATGGCCGATGGAATACAGTGGGTACGAAAGATAAACTTTTTTCATGCAAATCCAACAACGGTCAAAGGAAAACTACATAATTACTTCTGTCCGATGTTCAGCTGACTGAGCATGCGCAGACTAAAGTCCCCTCCCCCCATCCCCCGTCTCGATAATAAAGTTATGCTCACATATACCCAGTGGCGACTTTCCCTTGTGGAGGACCATCCTCATGTGTAAAAATCAAAATCCCAACTAACAGCAGTTCTAACGTTATCTTTAAACGAAATTAAGAAAAGTTACCCTGTAACCTTGACAATTTTGTAACGGTCAACCAAATGTAGTTCCATCCCAGTCTCGGAGAAGTAAAAATATCTGTTGAACAAGTTAACCATTAGTTTCCATTGTGATTTGCACCTATGTAACTTTAAAACCTCTATACATAGAGATACCAAATTTCTTGTGGTAAATGGATGTATATGGTTAAAATACTCCTGTACACTTGATAACGTTTTGCTGCAAAACTATTCGAAGTATTGAATGCTACTGTAACATAGAATCTAATGGGAATACAGACCTCGGGCCCAGAAGCAGTTTGTGTATTCAGCCAAATGCACAACAAATCGCTAACTGTGAAATGTCATCTGTGGCAGAATGTGTTCACATGAAAAGTAATATATCAGAGTGTTCAAGAGAAAGTAATAACGAAACCAAAGTAGTATGTGTGTATTTATGTATTACACACAACGATCTAATCTCTTGTGTGATTTGTGGCCTTTTATAATAATAATAATAATAATAATAATAATAATAATAATAATAATAATAATAATAATAATAATAATAATAATAATAATAATAATAATAATAATAATAATAAAGGCCCAATAATTAGTGAGTGTATGTCATGCACTCTTCTTGACTAAACAGCTACCAAGTCAGACTGAAGTGAATTGATACTGAAAGTCGGGTGTATATTTTACTTCGTTTCTGATAAATGCATGTTAACTACATATTCAATTAAGTTCTTCGAATAATTGCTGTTGCTTAACTACCGTTACAGCAATTAATATTGTAATGTAATGCAGAGGGGACAGCGAAGTGTATGTATAGGACATAATAGGAACCTCTTATTTGAATCATTGCGAAGATTGAATACAGTAGTCCCTGTCACAAGAGACCACCCTGATCAGAGACCGCCTGCCTTTAAAGACCACTTTTAAAGATGCTTTACATGGGACTTTTCTGGTCATTTATATGTCATGAAAGAAAATCTCTCTTATAAAGCCACATATTGGTCATTCATTGGGGTGGTCTTTGGTAACAGGTTTTACTGTATACAAGTCTACATTTGAAACAAATATATAAGAGGATAACGACCATAAAGTTATACCATTTTCACCTTCGTCTCTGTTCTTATCCATGGTGGTATTGAGGCGTCAACATATAAACGGCTTCTAAATTTGTGTCAGCAAGCACCACTACGGGTGGATTAATATTTCGCGTCAACATAAGTATTTCGGCTTTCATTTATACACTATTTTGACGTGAACCATTTTAGGCTTTTTCCTCAGTTTAAAAAAACTGAGCATTTTGAACTCACACAAGAGAAGATATGTACGTGCATTAATTGTAAAAATGTAAGGTATGGTGTTCATTCATCAGAGCCCTCGCGCATGATAAAACCAGCTGTATACGTATGCTTCCCACAATTTATTAAGTTTTTATGAAATATCATAAAAATTGAAAATCGCTTAGCATTGGTTGCATATTGTTTGAAATATGTCAAATACGAACCACGATAGTATGTCTCCTTGGAGCTATAGATATACATTAAACTTGACGGGATCATCAGTTAATGGCACGAACATCCTTATTCTACCCACAAAATATTTTGTTTAATTTCAGTTGTTTTCCTTTTTTTAAATACATTTTGTCTCTCGGAAATGACTTGCGAACATGTATTTTTGACTTTGGACTTTGAATTTCATCTACTTAGTATTTATTTTGCTTCATAATGTCATCATCAATATCTAAATCAAACTTTTGATATTTTTGTAAAAAAAAAAAACAAAAAACAAAAAAAACCCAACTTTTAAAGCGGCTGAATATCAAAATCATTTACAGGCTACTAACTTTTATTCAGTGTTTCAATGTCTTTGAAAGAACACACCATAAAAATACTAGTAGTTTCCCAGCTTGCACCAGGCTGCTTACGCACAAAAGGCTTCCCTTAGCAAAGTGTTAAAAATGAGTGACATTCAAAAACAATATTTGTTACATGCAGAGTGTCTTCTAAAGTTTCACTTTCAAATATTTCCCCGGTGTTACAATGCTGTTCAGCGATGTTTCTTTGCGTTTCTCTAGTGTATTACAATTCCTTTTGCCATGGGTTTCGCGTACCACAGTTAATCCCACTATGCACTGTGCGTCAAAAATTCAGCGCATGCACAATTTTCGATGTATAAGATCTACTCGACTCATGGAAAATGCAGCGACAGTGTCAATGATTAATATAAACTGAAATGTGCTAAACTTTCTCTCACAAAAATACCAAATCGAATTTTGTACAATGTTTTCGTCATCAAAATGCATTGTTGATCCTTGATTTTTTAAATTCTCGCACTCTACATCGGTCTGTGTGAATTCGGTAACATAATCATGGTCAGAATTGCCGTTGCACACAAATATGACTGTAGCAAAACAACAGGGTGTGATGCATAGTTACGTCTAAATTTGGAACGCCAGACATCTCTAAGACATTATACAAACCAGGCGGGAAAAAAAGAACATTTGTGTTTGATTGAGCAAGATTTATCCTGCAGATGATAATAACCGTACGTTAGATGAAAATGGAAGGTAAAAAATTATAAAAGCTGTAAGTTTTATCTCACTGGAAAAGAGAAAAGTGAACGCTTACCCTTGCCTACAGCATGGACTATACCAGTTACAAGGCCCTGGAGATTTCTGTATTTTGCCACAGTAAGCAAGTTGGTAGAGTGCGGCTGACTTGCAATACCCTGCAGAAATTTGTTTTTTTCGTCGTTTTCAGGCGCAGCTACAATGAGCGTAATGCCTTTCTTCCTCGTATTTTCTGCTTGAGGAAGAACGTTCGCCTTGTTCACAGTCGCTTCCCCGTCTGATAGAATAACTCCAAAATTTGGAACGTTAAATCGGGCACCCTTTGCAGTGTTGAACATGGACTGCATTTGCAACAGCGCTTTGGCAATATCAGTCTCACCGCCAGTGTATTTCAGTCGCCGAACAGCATGAAGTAAATCCTCTTTCGTTTGGTACTTATTCAAGGGAAACTGTATTTTTGTATCACCATTGAACGTGAGTAACCCCACTCTCGTTTTGTCGGGATGAATCTCGAGGTTGTTGATTACATCCAGAAGGAGGCGCTGCACAAATGCAAATCTCCTGTTGGTTATACTACCGGAAGTGTCGACTGCAAAGATGACGTCAGCTTCTCCACTTGATCCTGTGCATTGTAATAATTTGGAGGTCAAACGGTACAGTGTGATCAAAAACAAAATATATTAGAAACCCAAGCCCCAGTCTTGAACTTCGAGAACTTTTCGTGAATTGTGAAAGAACAGTTCTACTGGTCTGATACGTTCAAAGTAGGGATCACTAGTTACTTACCACTCCACCTACTTGTACGGATATAAATATATCTACATGTATATCAACGAGAAAGACTAAATTTGATACAATCTATGGATTTGTGCCATACGAACAGTTTCCTAATTCGCTTTAGTACATACCAGACATATATACTGAAGTGTGTAAAACTAAAGAGAAACCCTTTAAATTGGTCTATTACTAGTAGGAACAATAATTGGTTTTGAAATCTAGATCTTCATATGTAAATGTCGGTTATCAGACACGTTGGTTCAAAATTTAATCTGGCTTAGTATGAGGCCTTGAAAAAGAACATGATAAGATAAAAGCTTCATGGTCCAATGAAATACATTTCATTAAGTGAACAGCTTCTACGTTTTTAAACGTGATAGATGGCTGTCTCTGCGACTGGCTATGTTCCTGTACCCTACGCACGTCTGTCTGGTTCTCGGCTGCTTCTCATAATTTTGCGGGACACTGATTGAAGTTATTTTGAGTATGTTCTAAAAGCATTGTCGATAATATTATTCGACAAGTACTTTTTTTGAAAAAAGATACCTGGAATCAAGCCAATTGGAATTGTGCATTCCCACCGATAATTGTTAATCCGTGTTTAAGATGCTCGTGTGCTTAACCACTTATAACAAATAAAATGTGTGCGTTATCTTCTGCCGTGGCAAAATGAAATTACGCCAGTTCTTACTTTAATCCTGAACTTTACCACGTAGGCCAGTTGTGGAAAACAACACAGCTATCCTACATGGTAAATTTTCGTTTCGATATTTTTTTTGTATGTCACGAACAGTCTTTGCATGTCGAACATACTCAGCTCTAATGGTTAAAGAAAATCATCGGAAAATAGGCTGTTCAGGACACCTGAAAAATGCATGCTCCCTTGTTTAATCGTGGTAATAAAGCAGGTCTTTCTTAGGCAGCGAGGCATCCGCCATGAGCAGTTGTATTTCTCACCTCGTTCGCAGTTGATTCCAGTCCAGCCTGACGGACACGAACACCTATACTTGTGGATATCGTCCACGCAGACTCCACCGTGTTGGCAAGGATTGCTTTTACACTCATCTTGGGCTAAAACACGAACAGAGGATGTGAGCATTGTAAATTTTAGAAATATTGAGAAGAAAGAAAGAAAGTGATTTGATGTATATCATCTTAGGCTGCGACATGAAAGTCACGGAAACTTGGGTTGAGCAGAAAGAAAACGCATGTTTATCAACTGGTCTCCTGGCACAAGGATCGTTTTGGGTGCACAAATACACATATATTCTACCTCAGTACAATCCAAGTGTCGCACATAACATTATTTTCTATATCACGTTCATGAAAAGTCTTCATGATGAAACTTCCAAACAAGCCCCCGTTTTTTTTTTGTTAATTGAACATGAGACACAGTGGGCACTTTTACTCAAGACATTACTATCATGACTGGATTATCCTGTTAGCTCTTTGTCGAATATAATTCTGACAGACTTTGTTTTTGAAAAAGATGTGTCCCCGGTCTCCCCTGGGATTTAATGAGCCCACACCGTCAGAAGAAATACAAACAGCATAATTGGAAGCTATTTTTGGTTATTTTTATAGCTGCTTTTTTTTGACCAAGCGTTTAGAAATATTCTCACGTGATATGCGCAATATAACCAGATACTGGCGTAACGCATTCGGGAGGCACGAAGCACAGCTTCACACAAATTTGCATCAATACATGTACCCAAAAAGATCATATAATATCGTCCTAAGAAAATGTTCTACTATTTTATAGGCGACGGTCACTCACCGTTGCATATTGCATCAACAATATTCCCAGCAATCTCGTCCCGTTTGTTCTTCAGCTCCTCAGCATTCTTCACTTCGAAAAGTGTCTTGGTGTCTGGGTCACTTGCCAGACCATGTAACTCTTGGCGCGCTAGTTCCCCCTGCACATTTACGCCCACTACCAGAATTTTCGTTCCAGCAGCATGCGCTTTTACCACTTCCTCGAATGTCAGGGTGTGGTTCTTGGATTCTCCATCAGTGAAGAAGACAACAACATTCCGTACATTGCGCCGATCACCTTTCCACTCATTGAACATTTTGTTTTGAATGTGTCTAAATGAAAAGTAAAGTGATATTCACATGGACTGAAAAAAGTGTATTTGTGCATTTCATATAGAGTTTACAAAAGAAAGGTTACATATAAACATGGAAGTCCCCTATGTTTTGATATTTACACACCTATTACATTTTTTCGTTTTAACAGAAATCTTCATCCCTTCAAACATTCCACTAACCGTAAACTGCTTTAATTTCGCCGATGGCGCAAAACTGAGAAAATAAAAACACCGTGAAGCAGTATTTTAACATTGTTTGGATAGGAATTATATACAAAATAGTGGATTAAAACTACAGTAAAATCTCAAAAATACAAAAGCAGCAAAATTTCAACGCGCAAAAATAAATCAATTTACAGTACATCCAGGCACAAACAGTCATGGATTGATAGGCACAAACAACAAACGCGAGGCTCTCTGAACTTTCAAAAGGAAGCTTAATATTGGTCTGAACATATATGTTGCCTCCAGAAAAAGTCTGCTCAGGCACATGGTACATGCAGCAAATCATTAGTTTGTTCACCCCCCTTCAACAGCTGTTTACGCATCACATCACTTCCGCCTGCTTTTGAATTTCTCTCCTGTCCGTAGTTGCAGTCAGGGAAAATGCACGGGGTTACGAGGCAGAATCTACATTTCAGGCCAATGAACCCATATTGGTTGCCATGTTCTTTACTGCCATGCCTTGATTTAAGACTTGTTCTGATTTGCGACCAGTTCTCATGCAATTTGTCTTAAAACAAGTTAGCTCAGGATGAATTCATAGAGAAGCAGCACAGGAAAACTCCTGGTATTCAGGTATGTTTCAACCATGGACCTCCCTGGTTTCAACTGAGACACGTTTCTCCAACCAGGTGTGCCCAAGCTGCTGGGCTGATGAACGGTGGAATGAGCCAGGCAGAAGCAGCCGAGATGACTGGTGTGTCCCAAAGCCCATGAGTGGGACCATAGCAAAGAACAGAGAAACTGGCACATTCAATTCAATACAATTTTCGGCTTCATCCAACGGAGACGGAAGCGTCTCTGGCGGCACAAAAACGATCCTTATGTCCAGGCTACTGTACAGGGAGAGTGGCATTTAGTGCTGGTGTTGTAATAGTATAGGACCATTATATCCTTTCATGAGAAAGCAGATCTGGTGATAATCAATGGTACCAAAGTAGGCTTGTAATACAGGGGTGACACTTATATCGTTTCATGAGAAAACAGATCTGGTGATTATCAATGGTACCAAAGTAGGCTTGTAATACAAAGGTGAAATCCTAGACCTCATTGTCTGACCATATGCGTGTGCCATTGAGACACTTTCAAATCGCAAGATAACAAAGCTAGTCCTCGCAGAGCACGGATTGTTGCCAATAGGAAAGGTGAGAATTAGCTCCAAGGTGTGTATTCGTCCCAATACACAACTGAATACACAAACATTTGGAGGTCTAGAGCTGTGTTTTCCCATTAGTTTGTATGTTAAAGCAACCTTAAATAAACTAGGCACTTATGTAGCTGCGGTTATTTGATTTTTGCGAGTTATTTAGTTATTCATCTAGATTTAATGTCTGAAATTTGCTGTTTCTATGTGTAGTAGGTTTTAAGTTATTAAGTTGCAAATTACAATGTAAAGTAATGGAAATACACGACCCTAGCCCTCCACTGACTGCAGTGCCCTCTTTTAGGCAGTTCTTGAACCTTCTGTTCTTCCCATTGCCTATTACCTGGAAGATCACGGTACTCCTCATATTGACCGACCACCTTGCTCTGCAGACCTGAATCCCATTGAACATGTCTGGGTCATGTTGACAGAGCAGTGCAATGTAGGGTTACAGAAGACACTAAAGATGATGGACTGGATGGACTTTTGTCAGAAGCTTAACTTAATGGGAGAGGAATATCAGCGAAACAGACATTTGTAAGCAATTGTAGTAATTTGTACAGCGTTGGGACGCGGTGTGACGCGCGTATAACTGTTGAAGGAGGTCATAAAAAGTACTGACTTACTGCATGTACCAGGTGTTCAGACCAATATTAAAGCTGCCATTTTTGAAAGTTGACCCAGCCTTGCATTTGCTGTTCTGCTTTTTTTCATCGGCCGATGGTTCACAGGTATGTTATTCTGCTATCAATAAATTTGCACAATTACTGACCTGATCGCGAGGGCGGTGTTCGTAGTCTTGCCTATGAATGGGAAACTGACGGACTCTGAAACCTGTGTTTTTGTCTTGTGGTGGTTCAAATCCAAATGCACCCTAATTGAGTCAGAATATGTCATAAGGCCGACTCGCGTGTGTGTATCGCCATCAACGTGAAGCCCCGAGATAATCGCTTTGACGAGGTCCTCCATAGGATAAAAATTATTGGAGAGTACACTTGCTGAATTATCCAAAGCAATGATGACGTCCGCAGCGTTCGGACAAGCTGTGATAATAATAATAATAATAATAATAATAATAATAATAATAATAATAATAATAATAATAATAATAATAATAATAATAATAATAATAATAAAAATAATGATGATGATGATGATGATGATGATGATGATGATAAATGATGATGATAATAATAGTGCTGCAACGAACTTAGACTGCATCATGAAACAAAATTTTTTTTTCGAGTCAGAACAAAGAAAAGCTGAAACATTGTATATTTGTAAAATTATATCTGAAGTGTTGGCGAATATAATTGCAGTTCAGCCGAGACAAATACGGATTAAAATATATTCAGTGCATTTCATTTTGAACAAGAGAACTGATGCACTAAGCCCACTGAATCAAATATTAATTTTAACGGTTACTAGTGAATAAATTTTCTCTTGCACAAGTGGTGGGGAAAAAGAATACACAGGATGATGATACGCTTGTCATATACTAACAGTTATATGACGGTGACCTGAAAATCACTATTTTATCCAACCACATGTAGAACATTTGGTATGCTTTCGTTGTCATCTTACTGATGCCATAAAACTGTGTCAGTCACATGTGATGCTACCAAGGTAGTTTCATGTTTCGTAATTTTTATCGAGCTTGTTGGCTGAGGCTGAGCTCTGAGCTGAGTCCTCATCTCAGCTATTCCCGACAAAAATTCCAGCTAGCCGAATCAGATATTTTTCAGCGGGCTCCGCTGACAGGTTGCCTGAGCCTTGGCAAGTTTCGCACAGCATAGTTACATAACTGAGAACGCACCCTTTTCACAATTTCTTCCAGCATAGCCTGCCGCACATTTGCATGTGTACTGATTGATGCCGTCCGTGCACTGGCTTCCATGTTCACAGGGTGTACGTCCGCATTCGTCTATCACTGAAAGAAATTGCACTCTGAGGTGTACTCGTGTATCATTACTTTGTTCAGCTTGCTCGGCAAAATTATGCTACTTTACAAAAACTTGACCTCAAATTTTATAATACGCTGATAATAAAATTGAACGAAATCGGAGTGTCGCTGTCTAAACATTGTCATTTCTATGAGTGGACACCACATGAAGCTTAGTTTTGTTTAGCGGGTACATTCTAGATAGAACAAAATAATAATTCTATATACTAAAAAGACATAATCTTAAGGTTTCTAAATGAGATTGTGACGGGTAGGTAGGTATTTTTTTCATCCGTAGAAGGACAATGCGCCTTGACCGTAATGTACCGCGTTTCATATGAATTCAGACCAATTCACTGAACCTAAATAAATAGGCCAGGTCTGGTGCATCTGAATAGAGTGGCCTCATTCAAGCATCCACATTTCCGTTACCGCCATAGCCAATAAGGTTTGTGCTTGGGGTCCGGGGCTAGATGTCGTGAAATTCAAGCAGCGCAGCAGCAAGTCGTAAATCTACCAGCAATGGTCACGCAACCAGGTTTCACCCCGAATTTTTGGAAGTAGAAATGTTATAATGGAGAAAATCGACATTTGAAAAAAAAATTAATAAATGGATATGTTTAGTTTGGCCAAATCGCCTTTAGTTTTTACCTTTTTATTGCCAATACGCAGGGAGCATTTGCATGTGTAAAAACTTACCATTGCAAATGGCGGATATCAGTGGAATCCGCAACTTTTTGGTTATATCCTTCACGTTGCTAACATTGAAGTAGTTGTGATCGTCTGGATCAGATGCTATTTCCATAACTTCCCGAGATGTAACCCAGGGTCCCATGCTAACCACTAATATTGTGATGCCCTTTTTTCTTGTCGCGGTTGCCATTGACAACGTGTCCTCAAAGTTCTTTGACTGGCCCTGGGTAAATAGGACGGCCACATTGTTCGCTTCAGGACGGTCACCATGTTCCTTCGTAAACATGGTGGACATCAGTGTGAGGAAGGCCTCTCCGGTATTTTTCCCTTTCCTTGTTATCGTTGTTGTTTTTAAGATTTCTAACACCTTCTTCGCTGATATTTTTTGGTTTAAATGAGATTCAATTTTAACTGTGTCCGAGAATTTCATAATACCAAGACGCGTATCATTGATACCAATTGGTAGATCTTTGATGGAAGTGTTGAAGAATGACCACAAGGCGTCTGTGTATTCTTGTCTGAAGTCAGTTGAGAAGTCAAGCATCAACACCAAGTCCGTCTTTTTCACGCATGCTGCCAACAGACAAATTAGCGGCACATAATAAAGACTAAAGGGACCGCAATCAAGTAAAGCCTGGGCAAGTTACGCGAAGGAGTAAACTGGGTGAATGAGATACAAACTACACTGACGATATGCGTTACGATAAACCGTCATTACTTCTGACAGAAAATTACGAGCCAGCTTAGCAGCTAATTGAAGCTACATTAATTGCTTTCTTCTCCTACGGACTTGCTGATTAACACCTCAGGCAACAGGTTGTACACCCAATCAACAACCTTCCTCGGTTTTGGACCAACTCTTGAAATATTTTTTTTTAATATTAGGCATGTTGAAACTTCAATGGATCGTCTTAACATGAAGAATTGGATATGAGGGGAAATACAAATGACCACATCCGAGCAGTGATCCAATTTCCAGCAATCACATGAAACCTGATTCAAGACGAATAAAAACACTAACAAGAAATTTAATTTGTTTTGAAGCCCGTTGAAAATAGGAATATTATGATATAACCATGATGCAAATCAGAGCAAAAGAACATAAGTTATGGTCAAATGACATTTCTATCGTGGGTAACGGACAACAGCCAATCAGATGGCTGCATTGTAGTCTTCGACCAATGGCAGTTTCAGCATTTAACCACGACTCCATCAAGCAATTTATACTGAACTTTTTTTTTTTGTTTTATGAGGGTGCATCATATCTATCTATCTATCCAAAAGAAACTATAATTTTCTGTTTCCATGCTTTAAATTTGAAGCGAACAGTTTAGGGTGTTAAAATTTTTGAGGTACCCGCCGTTTCCACTTTTTGGCATTCCTAATCGATTCCAAATGTGATGCAAAAGTTGAACACAGTGTTTACACATAGTCCAACACTCTGTGTGTGTGTGTTTGTGTGTGTGTGTGTGTGTGATGCTCTAAGGCTGGTAGAATTAATCGAACTCTTTGCTTGCATTAAGTTACAAAGACTTAAATTCAGAGCGGTAATCTGGCACTATGCGTAGTGATTACAATGAAGTGCCACTTTACTTGGAGATCAGCGCTGGTAGACCTCTGGTGTCCCACTATGCGAAAAGTGCTCCACTGGGGGTAATTATTAGAGTTAAATTAAGTCCAGCCATGATAGAATAGACTCTCATGCTCCCCATCAATTGGTTGCATGGATTCTATGACCTCCGTCGAGATATGATGACCTCAGCGCTACGCGCTTCGGTCATGATATCCGACGTTGGTCATACAATACACACACTCACTGGATGGGGAGTATTCAAGTCTATAACAATGTCCTTACATTTCTGCCCCAACACTGCAGTCAACCATCTTGGCCAAGTAACAATCCATAACGCATCAGCAATAACATACATGCATAATCCTCACAGATAAATTGTTCTTATTTCAATTAACTACTAAAATTTGGAATTGTTCTATTGGTTTTATGTGGTCTGGGTCGTTTATGGTCATAATTTTTATATATGTTGTTATTTTAAATATAGTTCACATCAGTTTTCATGTCAAAATTTTAAAACCAACCTTGAGAGGTTGCTATGTCATCACTGCTACATTCTGTGATATTTTTCTCCAAAGGTTATAGCCTCCAGGTCACAAAAATGTGACACTTAAAACTAAGATAACTCTTGTTCCACCGATCTGATGTACATAGTCTTCAGGTTAAAATATTTCCAGTCCTGACAAGTTTCATATAAGAAACTGTCCTGAATATGGTTTTAGGCTGTAAGATATTTATCGATGTTTGTTGTAAAATGCCACAAGTTATCATCAGGAGGAGATCTGTTACACAAGGACGTCGATTTACGTTGGAATAAGCGAGCATCTGAAGATTTTACGTCTTAATGCAAACAACAGACGTAATCTTATTTTCCAATGAGCATAAATCGACCTACCTATCATTTCATTCCTGGCCTCACAGAGTTTGCCTACAACGTCACCATAAATTGTGGACAAACCATCGTAACTTTTCACCTTGAATACGAAGTTATTGGACGGTTTATTTGCGATGCTTTCCATTTGACCTGACGTAATTTTTTCGCCAACTCCGACAGCAAACATATGTATACCCAGTGTTCGTGCCAACGAAGCCTCTTTTTCTATATTTGCAGTATCTTGTGTGGCCTGTCCATCAGTCACTACTACTGCTATGTTGGGGGCCTCGGGTCGGTCGCCTCGTTTTGGATCAAACATGGACATGCGCATGAACCGGATGCCTGCAGCGGTGTTAGTTGCGTGGTTATGGAAGCGGATCGATTCTAAGGCTTTGCTGAGACTGGAATACGTGCCATGTGTGTTAAGATAAAACTCTAGATTTCCCTGGTTTGCATATGTGACCACGCCAACCTTTTAAGCAAAAGAAAAAAAATGTATTCTATGGACCGAAAGGGGAAGGTACTTTAAAAGCTGATCTGCAAAAAAATTATCATCTAGATTTTGAGTCTGCGATGTCAAAGATTGAGACGCAAACATGGAAGCCCATGTTGGAAACATCGGCTATGCATTATGCTTTACAGATAAAAATATTTTCATCACCATAGTCAAATAAATGCAGATTCACTGCTTTTTTCAGTAGATACCCTGATTCAGCTTATTGTTCAATATTTACATTCAATCGAAGTTTTAACATTGCAAGTATAGAAGAGAGCCTGGTGTGTTATGAGACCATAACACATGAGCCTTGTGTGTTATGGGACCATAACAGGTGTCCCGCCCACATTCCAATAAGCCACGCCCACCTGGGTTTCCGGAAATTAACACTTGAACAAGCTGGGCAAATCAGTTTCTGGTCGTTTATTTTAATTCTATGTGTTACATTCCTAAATTGAGCAGAAAAATTAAGAGGGAAATGTATATATAAGCAATGAGGGTCGCTTTTGTGTATGTTATGGCATAATGACGCGGGTGACTGAAGCTGGCATCGAGCGAGGCGCACGGGCGTGCGCCACGCCCACGATGTCAGCTTCAATCACGCGCGTCATTATGCCATAGCACACACAAAATCGACCCGCATTTCTTAATTAAAGTACATATAACATACGCATACTGATCATTTGCACTTTGATGTGCCTTTCAGAAATATCGTTTGCGGTTACACAAACATTCAGTGAAATCGGTGGTCAATACATTCTGTACATAAGCGGCAACACGGACTGTAACTCTTGCCTCCTATGTTACAAGACCAGATACAGTTTGTAACTCTTACATGTTGCCCCTCCCCCCCATGTTACACACAAAGACCCGGATGGGTGGCTGAAATATGAAAATATGAGAAACGCCTGTACGGAGCGTCTTGTGTGAAGTAGGATAAAGTATCAAGGTATACAATCATTACCTGGACCCCATCTGGGCCAATGGGAAAACCCGAGGCTATATCCCGAACGAACTGCTGGACCTTTCTCCAGTTCTTTGATTGGACACTGCCAGATGAATCCAGTACAAAGACGATATCCATCAACGTACATCGATCTGCAGAATAGAACAGCACTGTAACCTGAGATCCTGGACACTAAGAATAAGGGTCTTTATACATAAAAGGACAAGAACATTTTTGCGAACTGATTGATGTAAAAGAAGCAATAAAAATGTAAGGTTATGCTTAAAACAAAGAAAGCACAATCCTTGTTTATGAAAGTATATAAGGCCACAGCTTCGCCCCTCCCAACCAAAACAAACAAGCCGACAGACAGACAGATGTCAGAGATACCTTTCAACCAATAAGAACAGCACTCACGTAATCTTCAATTTATGTATAAACATTATATATGTTGCAGCGTATTTTGTTATATGTGCACACTTACTTGGTGGCGGAGCTGTAACGGGATAGGTACATATTTTCCGGGCCAGGCGCTCTGCGTTGCCCGGTTGTCTGAGCGCACTGAACCCGTTGAATGGAACGATGTAATTGTACCTAGGTTTTGCTTTTGTGGCAATGGCGGTCGCTTCCTTTGGGCTGATCTGGCAGTAGAGAAAAATCGACCATGTCATTACAATTGTTTCCTGATTTTTTTCCACACTGTTGCGGCAATACTTTTACAGATCAATTGATAATGCATCATCAGAATCAGTATTTAACAAAGAAAGCACGTTAAAGGGATCTACGCATTAGCGGCAGTGGGACATTGTTGTTTCAGTCTAAGTAATAACACCCGGAATATTGCATTCTGTTGCAACCATTCAGAGGAAATTAGTTGGGACTCTCAGAAGGTACATTCATGTCGTCAGCTGTTTTTGAGAACGGGTAAAATGTGTATGTATATATGTGTGTGTGTGTGTGTGTGTGTGTGTGTGTGTGTGTGTGTGTGTGTGTGTTGTTTTTTTAACAGAAGATAGACGGTGGAAACGTGGCCAGTCCCCTGTAAGTGCAGCTGACTGACGGCGGACCTGAAAACTTTTTGGGACTCCTTTTTGTACAATTTCAATATGCACAAAACGTAATGTAGACACCATTTTTGAAGACCAAAAAGTGTGTGAAAGCAAGTGATTGATTCAGCAATATAAATCCTTAAAATATTATATCGCAATTTTCTTAAGTGATGGTCGGCACTTGCCCAATGAACTCTTTATCTACGTGCTCCGACGCAGAAAGTATACATTTTGAGAGATTATCATCTGCAGGTTTAATGATTTACACAGTTATCAATTTTCAGGTCACAGTGCTTTTCCCAACAATCAAACAAGTTATCGTCAGGATTTCAAACAAACTTAATAAGAATCTTGCAGTTCTGTTCACAAAGACCTCAAACACGCAGCATAGTTAACGACAAGTTACAAAAGTATGGACTGGTGTCTCACATTTTGTACATTTTGCCGCATAGCCCGGTTTGGCCGCTGGCTTGCCTTCGATGTGTCATCATTTCAAGTTTACACAACTATATCTCTCCAACAACGTCAAAAATGGGAAGTTTGACATATACATTTGATTTCATAGTATCTTTATAGCTTTGCCACAAATTTGATGTCAAATTCTAATTCTGTCTAATTCCAGTCAGTTACAAATTAAAACTTACGTATCACATATGTATATATATATATATATATATATATATATATATATATATATATATATATATATATATATATATATATATATATATAAAGAATTTCTGAGTTCACTTACGCCGTCCCCAATGTTTACTACGAACATGGTGATGCTAGCTTTTTTAACCTGTTCAGCCTCTGGTAAGGTTAGTTGTTCGTCGTCTGAAGCGGGCGTGTCTGCTATTAAGATTCCAACTTTTGAGGCAGTAAATCGCCCTCCACGGACTAATAAGAACATCTGTTCACGGAGCTTGCGCATTGCCGCTGCGTGGTTGGTGGCAGTGCCGTGATAGTAAATGTTCGAAATATAATCCGAGAGACTTTTGTGATCATAAAACTTGTTGAGATAGACCCGAGGGATCGCGTAGTTGCCATAACTTACCACTCCGACCTAAAACAACCATGAAACAAAGTAACCCGTTTTTGTTTGCGCATAAATTGCATAAAATTTTGCAACGTAGTTTTTGTCATTAATAAAACACGATGTTACATAAACTCATGAATTGCAATGTAGTGTTTTCATGATCTGTTCAACAAAAGTTCAAACATTATAAGTTAGGTTAACCAAAGGAGAAGCAAAATGTCGGTGTTACGTTTCAGACTCAGATAAAGTTAATTTGGCATAACAATGGATCGAGCCACAAACATAAAATAATTAATGGTGATGCCTTGGCATGTAAGAGGTACCCGGAAGGCACCGTACAATAAAGTAACTATAGAACAATGTTCTTGTGTGTAAGTGTACAAAAGCATGCCTGCATATTTTATACCCGTTCGTTTTGGATATTGCTCTATAAAATAATTATGTGTTCCCAAGCACCTACTGTAGTTCTAGAAATTTTTGCGCTCGACTTAACTTCGCGCTTTTCGCGCTGTTCTTGATGCGCGAAAATAAGATTCGCCAAAATTCATTGACATAATGAAAGGTTATATATAGACAAGCCATGATGGGCAAAATTAAAATAAGCAAATATTTTCTAATTTACGGAAAAACAAGTTTGCGCACAATTAACCACACGCGAAAATTTCTAGAGCTACAGTATGTTGAGATATGGAGGGGGGGGGGGAGGGGCATCATTCCTAATCGTCTGTTAGACATGTCGCTGGCAGACCTAAAATGTGTCAACAACGTGAACACTCTTAATGTGCCGATCATCCATAACCCTAAAGGAAAAGACCCATTGCCGTCATAAGGGTTCTCCACGTTATATGTCCTTCACGTTTACCCTAAAGATCTGAATTTTAGCAGCTGGGTTTGTGTTTCATGCCCTCATTGTTCACATTCTTTTGCTTAATAGGAAATGTGATCTATCAAAAGCTACCTGAATATTTTTTGCACCGAGTGGCAGGTATTGGGCAACTCTGGCAGTATAATTGAGAAGTATTTTCCAGTTGGCTGGACCACTACTACCTGAGGAGTCCAACAGAAACACCACATCTAGTACCTTGGACGAACAATTGTCTGAAACAATAAGAATGACTGATACAAAAGTATCAAAAAAGGAATAAATGACAAGCCATTGAATCAGCTAAAAGCAGTAATAGTCAAGAGGGATATATCACCGCGTCCTTTCGTGTTTGATCAGGCATGTGATCCCCTTGATCTGTGCTGCCCTCTAGCGATAGAGGTCATCATTCCTTATACCATACGAATAATCGACACGTGTCATTTTGGTTCAATCACCTTGCTGATATAAATCATACATGGCCGAGAACGATGTTACTAATGATTTTCAGTGTGTTTGCCGAGTTTGCATATCGCTTTCTTGCAAAGACAAGTGGTCAAGATACTGTGATGTATTTTGCATATTCCTATACATGCGATCGTTAAATTGTAAATTGTATCTCCCCCCCCCCGAAAAAAATGGATGGCATACACACTCAATCTATTAAAAGTATAACTTGCAATCATAACATCGATGATTAAAAATATATCCATCGTGGTCATCGTATTTATAGACCATATAAAGTAAATGGCTATAGATAGGGATATATATTAAAGTATGCATATATAATTTTTCAAAGTTTGTTTCAAGGCTATTAAAGGACGTTATTATCTCTTGAATTAGAAATATTTTATCTTATTTTTATGATTTTCCTATCATTTCATAACAAAGAATAAAAGAATATAACTGTTGATCTCTATGTACCTCTGCAAAATATACTTTCCTCTCAGTTGACACGACCACGTTTATGGTCCCTGCATATTGGATTTTCCCCTTTTTCATTATGAGGTCCACGTAGAAATAGCAATTCGTTAATTTTTAGAATTAAGCGCAATTTGATCACCCCTTCCAGGAGAAAAAAAACAAAACAAACAAAACTTGGCCAAAATATGTTTCATCACGTACCAATGGTTGCTCTTTTGTGACGTTGGTGTATAATGGATGCGTGCATCGCTTGAAGACAATGCCATGACGTAAAGAGGATGAAGAAAGTAAACCACGTTGATATGCATGTAGTCGAACGCCATGCTGGTGATATGAACACCTTTCAAGAAGAAAAATATGGTGACCAGCTAAGTATATGATCATTCAGATGTAAAAGCAGTCACCTACGGTATGTTATCCCCACTGTATTCCAACACTGGAGCAATTATTATTGAATTAAGATATTTTGGTACCAATGACAACAAAAGCTGAGCTCACCCGAAAGATTCCAGATTCAAATTCTACGTTGAATAAGACTTTTCTCTCAAGAACCAGAATGCTTATATTTTTCAGACCCCCCCCCCCCCCCCCCCCCAAATAGCCTTCCCTCTGTCTGCTTTGGACGTTTTCAAATGAGGCCAGGACATCGGTCTCCAGCTGAGCACTTGAAGGGATGTATAGCCCTTTCAGTGACATGTTTGAGAATGAGTCTTTCTAGTGCATAAAAGCGCGCTGAGAACAGCGGTTGACATGACCGTTATATTGTCTGGAATTACAATAATGCTGGTACTTTGAAAGGGATGAAATGTGCATAAGATGGAATACATTATACCCTATCACATATTTCTTTGAGGGCGTGACGTTAATTATATGACTTCGCAAGCGACTGCTTTCAACCGGAAAACCTACGACCAGAGCTCTATACATTCAATAATAACAGTCAATATATGATAATTTCACATGGCACAATCTCATGACCAGTGAAGATAACCTGTAAGAATTGACACGTGGATCACCAGGGAGATATATGGGAGGACGCCGGCCTTTTATTCTGTTTCTTTTCAGCCCTATACCACTTGCCACGTTTTCACTTTCGGTTTCACTTTCTCGCGTCAACTATTGTATTTATCAGTGTTGAATTCGGCCACCACTTCAAAAAAGTGTGAAAAGACGAGCCATCGGCCCAGTTGCAACCTGAATTCGCGAGTCGTGTTGGTTTTCTGAGGCAACTTGAAAACAAAGCTAAAAACTGGTCACCGTGTTTCTGAATGTGTGTCTTCAACGGAGGATGAACTTGGTATGCCTAGAATGAAAGGTGCATAAATTGCATTTTAACTACTTGATAATTTGTCTTGTGAACTTAGATAGCATTCTCTTTGTCGATAATGCTACCTTGTTTTGCAAAAGTCAACATGGATTTTTGAAAACTTCATTCAAATATAAAACTGCAGCTTTGGAATTCATTGACCAAATTTTTAAAATTCTTGACTTTAAGATATTATCAACAGCGACATAATAAGATTTGTCCAAACAATTTGGTGCCTTGGATCATGACATACTTCTTCATAAACTTGATTATTGTGTCATAAAAGGCATTGCTGCAGGCTGGTTTAAGGATCATCTCAGAAATGGGACTCATCAAGTCAGTGTTGATGATGTTTGTTCAGATAGATAGATAGATAGATAGTTAGATAGATAGATAGGCAGATAGAGAGATAGCTAGATAGATAGATAAATAAATATGTATATATAGATAGATACATAGATAGATAGATAGATCGATAGATAGATAGATAGATAGATAGATAGATAGATAGATAGATAGATAGATAGATAGATAGATAGATAGATAGATAGATAGATAGATAAACAGATAGATTTCTTTATTGTCAACCGTAGGATGAATGTACATAATACATGTCAGACACTAAAAATTAGCAAAATATATCCATACTAAAATCCATATGCATGGCATCATGGAATGAAACTATTTTTGTACCTATTGGTTCTGCCTTTTGGTAATTCGTATTCACATTCAATTCGGAGGTCATCTGTACATATTTTCTTTTCAAGGAGTAAGCTATGGAGTCCGTGAGATTTCAGTGTCATGGCATGAAAGAATGAGTTGCACATTTGTTCTATTCTATCCAGCAGGGTCGCAAGGCGGAGTATATCTAATGCTACATTATATGCGTGGGAGGGCAGTAAAATTTTTAAAGCACGGCTTTGAATGGATTCTAGCAAATCTGAGAGATGTTTGGGGAGGGGTGTTGACCAAACCGGGCAAGCGTATTCGCAAACTGGTCTTACTAGAGCTTTGTAGACTCTCACAAGGTCTTTGGTAGACAAACCAGTATATTTGAGCTATTTTAGATAAAAGAGGCGTTGGGAAGCCTTTTCATTGACGTTTTGTTTAATTGACCCGTTCGATTTCCGTTCCGTCCATAACGAAGCAAGAGACATCTGGATCTTTTCCAAAAGAGATAAGCAGCTCTTCAGTAATGTGCACTGGCCTGTATTGTACCCACACGAACCCACTTCTAAAGTAACTAGGTATTCTAAGAATTAACGATATTTTTGAAGTTGACAACTCCTGATTTTTTTCAAATGTAGCAACATTAGGTCCCTGGTCACTTTCAATGTATGTTTGGATATTTTGCCATTGATACACCCTGACTTTATTCAGACAGAGAACATGTGCACCTAGCAACACCTTCCAGATCTTAAACATTCTATAAGGCAGTATATCCCTCATCTACTCAGAAATTTATCCCCATGTATCAAAGAAAAAAAAACGTAATTCATACTTTGGTGTTCAAGCTATGCTGTGTTGAATAATTGTTTCTTAACGGAACCACTTGTAACAACCAAACAAATAAAGGTTAGCTGTGTCCCTCTTTTGTTATTTTTCTCTGTTATAAAACAACTACGATTTTTTTCAGCAAAACTTTTTCCCTCATAAAGTAAGATCTGTATCCTTCTCAAGTTGCTGTTTCAGATGCAAGACTATTCAGAGGTGCCCCTGGGGAACGCTAATGTAGTATCCTTAGCTGGGGTTATCTTAAAATTTCTTTATAAATATAAATGGATAAACTATCTTATATTTATATTTATTATTGTATACGGTCACATACATTGTGTAAAATATAGCGTTAACAGATAATGTCTTTTCGTTAACCATCCATTACCCCATGTAAACTTGACAAGGCTTTCTTGAATGGTATGTTCTTTGAATAGTCAGATTACTTCAATGACATGCTTTTTGTAGGAAATAGATTAACATAATTTGTTCGAACCTTAACATTAGCGTTGCAAATATACCCCGTAAATGTATGTACATATATATATATATAATATATATATATTATATATATGTATGTATGTATGTATCTATCTATCTATCTATCTATCTATCTATCTATCTATCTATCTATATATATATATATATATATATATATATATATATATATATATATATATATATATATATATATACACACACACACATATATATATTTAAAGGCGCTCGACCAGCGAGCTGTTTATCCTTTTAATTTGTACTCCTCGGGATCAAAGACCTGTTTGGGTTTGGCAGTCTTGATCGTCTTTTTCACAAAAGTGTAACGATTCGTCGCGCGGCTTTACAATACGCCAGCAAATTATCTGAATCCGTTTTTTGTTGGTATTTGACTCGGTTTATGAATGCTTTGCGCTTTTTTCTGTGTTTCTATAACCTTGCTTTCCGTCACACCCACACACACACACAAAGCTTGTGTGCATGTGGAATCAAAATACTACACCTTCGTTGATAGCAAAACAAAACATTTATAAACACAAACGCAGTCAAATGTGTAATCTTTGTCTAATATGAAGCGATTTTAACAGATATGTATGTATGAACTTGAGCATATGAAATGAGGGTGGGGGATCAAAACTCTACACAGGTTGCAAAAATAGGGGTCATCCCCGTGACAGCTTTATAATATTATTAAGGTAGTACCTACGGGAGGGTAACTAAATCGTCCCCAACACAACCCAAACAAAATATGAACTCAATTGCCACAAGATGACGGAGACGTGTGGAGGCTCGACAACGCGTAAGACCAATGCGTTATGGCCCTGTTGGCTTGCCATAAACGCATTGGTCTTACGCGTTGTCGAGCCTCCACTACGCGTAGTCGAGCCAACCAATCAGATTTCAGTCTCCACTGCGCGTTGCCGAGAATATGTTTTCCACTACGCGTAGTCGAGCTTCGGCTACGCGTAGTGGAGCAACTTATGGCACCTTTTGGCTGGAGAAAAGCAAACCAATCAATTACGTCCTTACAATCATTACTGAGATTAAAACAGCCAACAGGTCTAATACAGTTTACAAGAGCATCAGTGATTAGATAGTTTGGCTACACGCTATGGGAGGCATAGTTTCTCCACTAGGCGTCGCCGAGGCTCGGCGACGCGTTCTAGAAGAACATTATCTCGGCAACGCGTAGTAGAGACTGTAATCCTATTGGTTAGCTCGACTACGCGTTGCCGAGCCTCGACTACGCGTAGTGGAGACTATGGTCTTATTGGTTGGCTCGACCACGCGTTGCCGAGACTCTACTACGCGTAGTGGAAACTGTAATCTTATTTGTTGGCTCGACTACGCGTTGCCGAGCCTCGACAACGCGTAGTAGAGACTGCAATCTGATTGGTTTACTCGACTACGCGTTGCCGAGCCTCGACTACGTGTAGTGGAGGCTCGGCTGCGCCTAAGACCTATGCGTTATTGCCCTGTTGGCTTGCCATAGACGTGCTGCATGGAGACACGTTGTTCCATAGCTAAGACAGGAAACTCAAGACTGCAGGTGCTACGGGAGTAAATTTTGATAACACAAGCATTCTGACAAATGCTCAGTCCTGTGGACTTCTCATTTTTTCAACATGATTCATTCATTCATTCATTTTCAAGCATGATCATCACATATGACACTGTACACTCCGGGCAAATACTTTGCAAGGAGCAGTGGCTCCCGCTTCTTGCATATACGGTAAATTGCTTTTTTTTCGCGTGTTGAAATTTCACGGTTTTTTTAATTTTTGACATTTCACTGTAGTTTTAATTTTACTATTTGGGACACAATTGCCATTCAAAAAATGGTAAAATACTAGTTCACTGTGTTTTCATGGCCTTTTGCAATCCACAAAATAAGCGAAAACACGAAATAAACCTTGTTGCAGGTATAGTCTGATACATGTGGGGGGGGGGGCAATAGAGAGTTAAACATATAAAGTTTTTATTAATATTCCGCTCAATAAAGGCTATGTGGGCCTAAAATCTTAAACAGCATATTTTTGCCTTATTTTTGCCTTATTTTTTTTAGTAAATATAACTTTATTGAAAGCTTGGAAGCTTTATGCTCATAATTTACCTTTATGGTGCCAAGGAGCCCAGATCTAGAAGGAGGGATCACTCTGTTTCAAGTCAGTACGATGTAATATTAGACTGAGTACCATTCATTTCCTTTCTGATGGCCTGTCAAATTGAAAATGTAGATATTCTTGCACGGTGGCGAAGTGCTCTAAGCTTCTTTTGCAGCTGAGTACCGAATGTATATTTCGAGTTTGTGGCTCCGAAATAAGGGATGCGGGACAACTTTCAAGGGAATACGTATTTGTGATCAAGAGGATCTTATACTATAAGACATAAACAATGCAAATTTATTCTAACAAAAGTAATTTGTGACTGGAGCTGTCTGATTGGTGGACATGAAGATAATAGACATCATGGTCGGAAAGTCCACTGAAAGAGATGTAAATGATGCATATCCTTAATTTTGTGTCCTCAAAACGAAAAGCAGGTTTTGATTTTTATCTTGATTACCATGCATTTTAGCTGTTGTAGACTCTTCTCACTTATGACGTTGCTGCGTGATGATTAACTTACACTTAAATTTTCAATAAATACTCATTAAGCGACAGTGTCTGCGAACCACGCGCGACAACAGGCATTGTGGTTATGTCCAGCATAACGCGAGAACAGCTGCAATGTGCACAAGTTCGCTTTCAAATCTCGGCGGCCTGACTAGTAGCCAATGGCCCTCACCGTAAAGGCAAACTGAAGATAGGCCTGCGTCCACCATTGATAAACTGATGTAGTCATAAACATAGTCTTTCTGTTCCCAAAATAATCAGCATCTATGATTTTTTCTTTTCTTTTTAATTTTTTGATCGTATGTTTTTTTAAATGAAAACTTTATGGCTTTAATTTTTGTTTGTTGTTGTTTTTCGTTTTGTATAAAATGTAACCTAAGTGCAACTCCAGTGGGTGTCTGGCTCATGGGCACTTGTATCTGTAAGTTCACGGACAAAAAAAAAGCACCCCAGTGTCACTAAACGACTGAACCCAACGCAGTCCTATCCACTGACGCCGTAGCAACTTCTTCATCTTTGTTGACTTAAACAAGTGCTTGTGATCTTTTTACGAGTCTTTTATACATATACATTAGTACACGTCCCTGGTTTTATGGGTAAAGTAGGAATTTGCTACACCTGACAATTCAGTGTTTGGTGTTTAGTAAAGGTCTCTTAGCTCAAAGTTCAACACGTGCGTGTCACATAGTTGCAGATTTACAGAAATTAAATTTAATATGATTTAACATTATTCGCATTTACTGCAATTGTTCACTCGTAGTATGTTACCAGCAATTTTTTCAAAGTTTCTGGGACTTTGAAATGGATTATCAGGAACTAGCCTCTTAGTTCCTGGGACTTTGGTTATGTTCTTAGAAATTTAAAAGTTGCATTCCTCGGACCTTATTTATGTTCCCCATGAACTAATCACTGTGTTACTTGTACTTCTGCTAAATTCCCAGGACTGGCCTCATGGTCCCAGAAACTCGCTTATATTCCCAGGAATTCGCTTAAATTCCAAGGAACATGCTTAAATTCCCAGGAATTTTCTTATATTACTGGGAAATTATTAATATTCATGATACCATGACCCAGTTATGTAAAAGTAATATCTACAAAGTTTGCGTATGTACTACTAAGACCCATCTTGTGACAGTCTAAATTTGGTGCTTCTATCAAGGGTAGAAAGAACTGGAGATATATCTGATCAAAATTGTCCAAAGGGAGTGGACAATTGATTTTGGAACAACTTACATATATATATATATATATATATATATATATATATATATATATATATATATATATATATATATATATATATATATATATATATATATATATATATATATATATGTATATACATTTCATCGTGAGGCAGCTGGCAAAACAACTCTTTGTGCTGAATTTCACGCTTGGTACATCAAGTGTCATTTGGTATAAACGACGGGTCTGATGAGACTTTGGCTACATATCAATGTCCTCAAGACGATTTTCAAAATACAGGTAATCAGGCAAACGTTGTGATGGATGCGTTTTTATACCTGGCTTTCCCATGAAAAGTAATGTTACTCATGCGGCTTATACCCAACCCCAATTCCCCGTATCCTACGCATGAAAAGTAAAAGATTTCTATAGTACTCAAATTGCCTTATTCAGTTTCAACCAAACACAATGACAAGACGAAAAAGGTAATAGGCATATCTGAATCCTTGCAGATTGGACAGTATAAACCAGTCTGGATCTTACGGAAAACCATCACACAATATAAATCGGGCAAAATGCACGCTAATTTTATGATGAAAGGGATATCAAAGTTTTACGAATAGCTTACAGGCCATAAGATTTTGTATATGAATTATTAATGTCTATGAAATCGTATTTGTTTTGGACTCAGTGATCCCGTAACACGGAGTTGGGCATATGCAGATGATTTATTCAATCCCTTGAAAGACAAAAATATTCAATTATTAGCTTCCTAATACGAAACAGGTTAAACACCACAACGAACACGCAAATTGACGCTTAAGTATTGAAATACTAAAATATTTTCATCTTGACCGTAGTTTTCTGAGAAAAACCATGAATTAAAAATGATCCTTATGCCATTCAGTTCATTTTTATCCACAGACAGCAATTCGTGGTACGTTGACTTTATATTGATGTTTGGTTTCCCGGAAAAGAATCGTTTCGAATTTAAAGTGAAACCACACTCAAGCTGCTCGTTTGCGGGCAGAGGGACTGATGAAATAACAATTTCTATTCGCTAATTTTCTATTGCGTAAGTGACGATCAATATGTTTTATCGTGCACGGCTCTAGTTTTATCGATTGTCAGCTTTTATGTGAGCGAGGCTGTTAGCTTGATATGTAGCTTAAGTCTCATCAGACCCGTCCTTTCTACCAACTGACGCTTGATATACCAAGCGTGAAATTGGGCACAAAGAGTTGTTTGTCAGCGGCCTCACGATAAAATGAAAATATTTGACCATATCTTCAACGTCTTACAAAAATAGGAAATAAGATCCCAATATATGTGTGCCCTAAGCACTGATATGAAAAGATCAAATCTGAATTTCGTATCCTAGCAGTAGTCTGTCAGAATACATAAAATGTTGAACTATGAACTTGTATTGTGTTCAGGTAGTTATGATTGATCCAGGACCCATCTTTTGATCAAGTTAAAGCATGCATAGTGTGTGTTCTTATCATTGACACTGCAAGAACAAGACATGTTTGTAAAACCTAGATGTCCCCCTGCCGTCATTATTTTTGCCCACATTACCCTGTCGATAGTGCTAAGTGGGGCACTCATGCTCTTGGGAAGTGGATGCAGAAACCAGATTCACTAAAGTGGCCTTGTTACCTTAAAAAAATTAGGTCAAGATCACCCTTGTTTGAAGCTGATCCAGCCTTATTTAAACATCTACAAAATAAAAGCTCAGGCTAAAAAAATTCTGCAGTTATTAAGCAGAAACCAAATTCAGTAATATGGCTCTGTGACCTTGGATTTTAAATCAAGGTCACCCATTTCAGAAATTGACCTAGCTCTTACAGAAGCCTGTATTCCTATGCAATACGAAAGCCCTAGGTCAAAAACATCTTTAGTTAACATGCGGAAACCAAGTTCCCAAATAGGACTCTAGGTGGTGACCCTGGGAATTTGATCAATGCCATCCATCTTCTAAGCTGACCAAGCCCTAATTGAGGACTATTGTCAGATGTAATATTGAAGTCCTAACTTAAATCTGAGTGGCAATTCAGAAACCAAATTGACTAAAGTGGCCTTGTGACCTTTGAATTTTGGTCAAGGTCACCCATCTTCAAACTTTACCTAGCCCTGGAAAAGGACTATAATCCTGTGCAATATACAGGTCCTATCAATAAAATGTTCCAGTTATCATGCGGAACCTAAAACTTACTATAGTACCTCTGTGACCTTGGCAACAGAGTCAAGGTCAACCACCTTCATACTTCACCTAGCCCACATATAGGAGTATATACCTGGGCACTAACAAAGTCCTATCTCAAAAGCTTCTATAGTTAGGGTGCAGAAATCACAGTCTCTCTACCGACACACCGACCGACCTGGTGACCTTGAGAATTTGGTCAAGGTCATCCATCTTCTAAGCTGCCCAATCCTAATTGAAGACTATTACCATGTGCAAAATTGAAGTCGTCTCTTAAATTCTGAGTTACGATTCAGAAAATGAGTTCACTAAAGTGACCTATTGACCTTTGAATTTAGGTCAAGTTCACCCATTTTCAAACTTAGCCTAGCCCTGGAAAAGGACTACAATTCTGTGCAATATACCGGTCCTATCATAAAAGCCTTTTTTAGTTATCGGGCGGAATGCAAAACGCACTACAGTACCTCCGTGACATTGGAAATAGAGTCAAGGTCAATCACCTTCATGCTTCACATATCCCTTATGTTGGAGTATATACCTGGGCACTATCAAATTCCTATGTCAAGAACTTCGTTAGTCATGGTGCGGAAACCACAGTCTCTCTACCAACTGATCGACCGACCGACATGATGAAGGCTATATGCCCCGCATTCTTTGGGGGGTGGGGTGGGTGGGGGGGTGGGCATGATTATAGTTAAAGTGTATTTTAATAAAGACCATGAATAGTGTAGATGTTTATTTCCACGATTATTTCCACTGGGCAACTGTTTCGCTGGTGCGGCCGTATCGTCACTTAGCAAACTGTTCGTAAGAAAAGGGCGCTTTTCATCTGCTGTGTGCTTGCACCGAATGCACTGGAATATTTAACTTTGGACAAGTGGCCTAATGTTATGTTTTCGTTCTATGAAAAATGTGTCATGGAGAGGGTGAGTTGCTTTCACCTGAAATGTTATACCAGTACAGCATATGCATTTATATGAGGTACCTACTCAAACAGGACATACTTAATTACGAAAATTAAAAAAAAGACACTCCTATTTACAAAAACTACATCAATTTATGAAAAAAAAACTGTGATACTTTCAGTCAAAATGTGTTGATTGGTCTATGTTGCAGATAATCTTATAGCCTGCGCCAAAATATCTGCAGCAAAAGTCCAGCATAGAGAAAAAATGCATGAAATACACGTGATATGAACAGCTGGCATAGACACGTACTATCCTGGAAGTGCACGGTTAAGATATATATATATATTTATTTATTTTTTCATAATTTTGATTTCACACTTTCGAAATTATTAGCTTTCGCATAAGAATATTAATGACAATGGAGGTAATAAAGCAAGCTGATGTAGCAATGCTGTTGTATAATGACATAAGTTAAGCCTATGGTGAAATTACAAGAAGCCGGTAGTTGCTGTCGTTTTGACGCTCCTATATTACCTGCGAAATAAAGTTGCTAAATTTTCCAGCAAAACTCGTGTAAGCCCTGTCTAGTTTAGCACCGAGCCTCTTACACTGGGGGGACTACTTTTGTATCAGGCGTAAGAAATGAGAGTTGCCTTCACAGTGAGAGTAAGAAAACTGCAAGAAAGTAGTTCCGTTATAAATGGCATCCTACAACATGAATGTCAATGCTTGGTCAGGATATTGTAGTTTAAGTTTAACATTCATGACTTATTGATGTAAATACATGGCTTGCATTAGCAGTGAGCAGTGTTCTAGTATTCGACTAAAAACCACAGTCCCTTTTCTTGCTAACATGCTAGTGTGGTGGAGATGAATTTTGATGAAATTTTAAAATAGATTGGTTCACTTTTATGGAACAGGTGCTAAGTACTTGTGTCAATATTTAACTCTTTCGGTGCCAAGCTTTGGTCGAATTAACAGCTTTTCCCCGCCGCGCTTTGCAGCCAAAGCGCTCCGAGGAAAGCTGTTGACCTGCATGGCCAATCCTCGGGTCTCTCTAACAATATCCATGGTGGTACATGAATGAAAGATCGACCTACAAAGAATATGAATCTGGTTTCGGAATGCTGCCTAAGAACTTGTCGACTTTGGTCGAACCTGACAATGAAAAATTTACATGCTACACAGATTTGCCGCAAGAAAATGCAAATTATGAGCGGTACATTCGGGACAGCCACAAGCGAGCCCTCTCTTTTATACCGCATCAACAAAAACAGGTTCATTAATCTTGTGGTGCTTCATATTTTAAATGGAATGGCGCCAAATTTATGCAAGTGTCATGACTTGTCGGATACTACGGTTGAATTCATATTAACGGTGCTATAATATACTCGTCCATATTTTAGTAACATATACACCAACGTACTTTTTAACACAAGCTGCCTGCTGCAACCTTTATAATCAGAGACAGGTACCTTTCATTAGTGATTGCATGTCTATTAGAGTAGACATTAATGCACATGTAATTTTATCGGATATGGCGTACATGTATTTTATTCATATGAATATATCATGATAGAATCGTTTGTGCATGTTTATCCGTTACACGACATGCATGTTTTACCATTACCTCGACAATACATTGGACGAAATCAATAAATGCACTCAAGAGAAGCGAAGGGCTCGAAACAAGAGAGCGAAAATGCAAAAATATTATGTGGCGTCTGAGGTTCTGCTAGAGAATGTACAAGATGTCTCAGTAAAACATCCATGCGAATCAGCGTACCAGTCGTTAGCACTATCAGTCGTTAGCACTATTGTCGGCGTTTTATATCAAGTATAGTGGATCTGATAGCAATTGGACAGATGAAAGCCTTTAACTGTGGCCTATTTGTTTAAATCGAGATTTCCGCTCGACGAGGCCGTAAATACTAATATGATTTTTTTTTTCAAAGATCAAGTATTGTAAGCTACGTAAAACTAGGCTGAACTAATACGAGGTTAAGTTTGTCCGAGAAATTAAAACTATCTACACAATCGAAATATTTGAAAAAGAATGTAGGATGAACACCCTACCACGTTTAACAGAGTACTTACCCGACACAGAGAGGGTGTTTTATATTTCCACATTGTTTTGGTAGCCGATGCAAAGGGCCATGGCACGCAGCGAAATGAAGGCCAATGGTGTCGTGTCCGTGCGGAACTCAGCCATGCCAACGGTGTTTGCAGACAAGCCGCCCTTTACAAAGCCAAAATAGATATACGCGCATGTTCATATTGACACCTCATGACAGCTACTTGTGGGCAAAAAGGCGGTGAACGTGTGCATGGGCGCCCTGGCATGACAACAAATCTCCTGTGGGGCAAGCCCGATCTCCAGGTACATCATTGTGGTGACGATTTATCATTTTCTGCTGGAGATCCTTTCATGACACGGTTGCACTTGCGCGGAATCAATGCTTCCTTGGCAGCATCTGGGGGTTTCCATGGCAAGCAACCGTTCATGTGCATTAACAATCCCTAAGAGCTAACATGGGTACAATACAATAATACTTAATACTGGTAAGAGTAGCGTGCGCAGGATCCAGTTGAACAGTCGCCATTTTCAAATTCATGAACATTTCGCAGTATAAATTCATTGTCAACAGAACCTCTTCGTCGTGCTTGATGTATGCTTTATTTAATTTGAAGGAGTCGCAATTTTGTCACAAGACGCATTTCAAAGAACCCATTCACTCATATGATCTGCATGCAATGCCTGCAATTTTATAATTCAAAGGAGTCATTTTTATAAGCGTTTAATATGTATACATAAATTCTTATTTACATACTTGTAACAAATAAATTTTCCTCACTCGATGCAACAAAGCAACTATATATCCGAGCCTCAACCATGAGGTTAACAGTCTGCCATGCGAACATTTGAAACGACTGAAAAAAACTTAAAAAACGAAAGGGAAGAGAAAGATTATATTGACCAAGAAAGTCTTTCAAGCGATTCATATAATAAAGAATAAACAAGAAAACCGTGACAATTTTGCGAACACAAAGGAGATACCTTGTAAAAGCTACACCCCCGCCCTAAATGTGAAGGAGTGTCCCTGTATGATTTCAAAGTAATTGACTGAACAGTTGTTTTTTTGTAACCAGTCGGACTGATTCAAAATATCCATTATATCCAGTAATACATGCGAATAGTAATTACTTTTTGGGTTGTTACCGTGTTAACTATCACCATAAACGGGTAAAAAATTCAACGATTCAATTGGTTAAAATTAAATTTGTTTGCTAAAAAATTCTGTCTTTTTTTGCGTCTGAGGGTGCAGGGGCCTGCGATACGGAATGCCATTCAGAAAAAATAGCGCCAGGCTTGAAAAATATTTTAGATATGTCTTCCTGGCAACAAAAGTTAATCAGTCATACTATAAAAGTATATATATTCTTGTTGGCCCGTGATATTCAGATTAAATAATATTATGCTCCATGAAACAACCCCCCCCCCCAAAAAAACCCAAAAACAAAAAAAAAAACAAAAAAAATACAGATAACCCCCAAAAATACACAAAAAAAGACAAACAAACCAAAAACAAAACAAAAACAAAAAAACAAAAAAACAAACAAACGAAAAAAAAAAAAAAAACCCACCAAGGCTCTCCCCCCCTCCCAAATCGAGACTCTTGCGGAAGGTCCAGCTGGAACATTTTGATTTTGTGGACATTTTCTCTTTTACAATCATGTCAAAAGCTTGAACGGTTTGGGAAAAAAACTTAATAGCAGTGCCATGTTTTGGTATTGTCAATTTTCCTTATAAACTTGATGACAATAGAGAAAAACCCCACAGTATTTGGCGTCTCTCCTGGAAGAGTCAAGCTGTCACGCTACATTCCAAATATTTTTTGTTGTTAATATATATTTATGGAATTACCGGGACTTTGCATGTTCTTTGAAACTTGCTCAAGCAAAGTTTGCAGAAAGCATCTTTTGGAGTGAAATCTGCTATACCCTGTTAAAAAAATGAGCAGGAATGATGATTATCATCATATCGAATTTGAAACGGATTGGACCCAAAACAGACAGCAAAACCGAGCGTTTAAGTTAATGCCCAAATATGATGGAAAAAGGGCCCAAATTTTGAATTTTGTAATTGTTTGATAAAATGGAAACTAGTAGTTGCTCAAATGAGCAAAAGAAAGCTACCTGACCAAAGTCTGCTTTTAACCTCCCCCCCCCCCCCCAGTAAATTATTTTCGTTTTAGTGTAAAAACCGTTGGGTATTCCCTGTGTTTATATGCACATGGTGTTTCCCTTGTGACCCTGACCAAATCAAACTGCCAAACATATTGCAGGGAAAAGGTAACATTTCTGAGGTCATTTGTAACAGCATTTCGTTCAATGACACTTTGCACGATTATGGACTGCTGGGGTGAATGACAACTGCACAATTCTGCCGACTGCAAAAGGACACTTTCAAATATCTTTAACCAGACCACAATTGTCAAGGCAAGCCTTGTCGGGATAATTTTTCGGCCCTTTTGAAGACTTTATTTGGAAAAACTTGACACACCCTCAACGTAAGCGTTGACTGATGGGTTCGCCATTTGCTCAAATTGGGTCATGGCGACACCAAAATCTGACCAGTTCATCTTGCTAGGTAAGGTGAGCATATTGCCAAATTTGAGCAAAATACATGGAGGCATTCTGCAGATATCGCAGTAAGGAGAATGTGCACATCCGGACGGACGGACAACCCGAAAACAGAAAGGGTCCCCTCATGGGGCGGACTCTTAAAAATTCAAAACTTAAAAAGGCCAAGTTGTCAAAAAAACCCTCTGTAGAATATTTTGAAATAATTTTGATCAAAAATGAATAAAACCGCACTGTAGATATGACGCTATTTTATCATATTTACGAAATGGAACCATCATAGAACCAATAATTTAAAATACCATTTCAGTCTAATTTTGAAGATGTCTAAAGTAATCTTCATACCGTAATTTTACGAGGGCATGGCCTCACTTATTAGTTTACTTCCCTTTTTGTGGTAATTGACACCATTTTAAATTTCGTTAATCCAAAAATAGGCTTTGTTATTCCATGAAAAACACATCAAGTTTCTCATCAGCTACGTTTGAAGGTGCATCAATTGGTGTATATTGCCGTTCCCCATTTTCGGAAATATCGGGAGTTTTGAAACATCTCCCTTTTGGCTAGCATACGAGGAGTTTGTTAACATTCAGCAGTTTTTAACATCCTTGAACTTTTGAACATGAGCGATCAGCGCAACGTGAATTGCCAAAGCACATCTAGGACAGTGTGCAAACATTCTCAACGCAAATTCTCATGAATGATCATGAAAAAGAGTCAAATTCAACATTATCTTGACTTAGATTGGTGCCAAATTTCCACCATGGACCATGAACACGGGCACCATCAGTAATTAATGGGTCAGGAGAGGCTTCGGGGTTTTTCTAACACGTGGTTTCTCATATAGGTAGGCCAATGCAAGATTATTTGCGCATACAGTTATGTATGTAGAACATTTGTGCATACAACTATGTATAATCTGCGCGATTGCTTATTTTAGTCTAAATAAGCAAGCGACATCTCGGGCAAGAAAAGGGGGAAACAGTCTTAAATTTGCAATTCTATTGAAATAAAAAAAAATACAATAAAACCAAAAAAAAAAAAAAAAAACCGGGCCGTGTGAACAGCCATGCCTTAGCCGACCTCAACATTAGACCAATAATTTGTCCCACTATGGTCCACGGGTACCCGGATGTGTTCCTATTCAATTTTTAACAGGCGAGCCGGTTTCAGGGAGAATTTTAAAATTTTGTGAAAAAAAAAAATCATTAAGCGTGTACATTTGAATAAATTTGGTACATATAAAGTTTGAAGTAAATGTGGCCGACATTTTCCAACTTATTACCAATGCAATTTCCATTGACAAGAGTACATACACTAACCGCCAAGTGCCTGAACAGAAACAATTTTTTTTATAAACTGAACGAAAAACTTTGGCCCATCAACAACGTTCGTCTCTGCAGAGTTTCAGCACAATGCAAGCAATTGTTTTGTACAAGTAGGGTAGCGAAAACAAAACTCTGGAGACAAACAATGCAGAGACACCCTTTGCAAATATTAACTGTCCAGGGTTCTCCAGAAGTGTCCGTATGAGAGTTCGAAGGCTTCGAACTGGCCGAGAGGTTTTTTGAAGACGATTTAAGATTTTGTAAACAATTATAATAAATGACCGTCGGACGAAACTTTGTTGTAGAGTTCAACCCAGCGTAACTATTTCGGAGATGCAGTTATAATGGCATCATCATCACCTAATGAACAACTTTCGACCCCGGTACGAGGTTCAGTTCCATCAAGTTTCAGCAACAATCCGAATGACTGTTGTGCAGAAATCCAAACTGCGAAATCTCGTAAAGGGTTTGCGTAAAATAGAAAAAATTCACCAGTTGAGCAAATAAAGATCTAAGGATCCCCAGAAGTGTCCATTGGACCAGCGGGTTTGGAGACTAAAATTTGATATCCAAAACGGATACATTCTGAAGCGCGACAGTGATTAAACACTGCAGATACCCACCCAAGGTACAATGTTCATCCCCACCAATTTTGAAGAGAATCTTCCCGACGGCTTTGGAAACAAAGGATTAAAACAAACTGTGCCGCTTCCACGGAGGATCACCATCCCATTACATCAACTGACTGAGAAGTCAGCAGAGGCAAATATGCATGCAGATTAATCTGAACAAGATCCCAGGCTACCCATCATTCTGACGTCCAGCTGACAATGTATTGCTTACGTGTCGCAAGTTGACGAATGTCTTTATCATTCAAAGCTCAACTATTCATCTGGAAGAATATCATCAACGAACAGTTTATTGGAGCATGCACATTACTTTGTTTCTCCTCCATGCTCCCCAGTCCCCACAAAAAAAAAAAAAACAAAAAAAAACCAAAATATAAAAACTTATCTGATGGCTGTACATGCCGCTTTCAGATCCCAAGCATGAAAAAAACAACACAAAACCGGGAGTAATTTTGATTTTTTTTATCTCCGAAATAAAGTATTGAACCAAAATTTTACATAACGCACTTCTAATAACATGTATAATCTTATTAAAATATTGTATACACTGTACAAATCTTGTTCAAAAAGGTAATTTAAAGCATCTAACAACAACAAACAACAATGAATTAACATGCAGTACTTGATGGCATCTTAATTGTCCTTTCGTCTTTTTTTAAACGTTTAACATAATGTACAATACATGAAGCGAAAAAAGTGTAAAGTAAACTTACAAAAAGTATGCAGTGCAGAATATGTTGCTTTCAAAACAGTAAGCAATATGAAAACATCAAAACGGACGCTTTCCATGTGCTAATGTGCAAAAAAGTTTGATAAAGTGCTGGTTGAATGCATAGAGCACTGGACAATAATTGTCTGAAAAAGTGACACATTAAAATGCTAGTTAAGTGTCATCATAAAACAGTTCAAACCACCAACATGAACTGTATAACAAACGGGTTTTACAGCTCAACATAATACTGGTAACAGTCAAGACATAACACATCGTGCCTGGCAAGTCATTTGGCACCTGAAACAAGTTCTCACGGGAAATAAGTGGAAATCAACATGGGGTTTCTGAACATACCGATAAATACTGCTCTGACTTCATCATACCGATTAAAGTTGAGTGCTACGTCATTAAACTGAAGTAGACATATTAAGCCAGTTGCCGGCAACGTTGTTCCTGTCGTTTGACCTTCATGCGCATTTCTTGCAATGTCTCGACAACACAAACGCGCTGCTCGGTCTGAACTGGTTATATAATGAATTTAAACAGGTTTCTGGACCTGTGTTGGGTGGTTTGATTCCTCAGATCTTCCATCTGTTACGATGGCTATTGGGTTTACACGTTTGCCACTGTTCAGATCACATTGGACACATGGAAGAGTTTGGGTAATTGGTTATGGAAAAGTTTGGGTAATTGGTTGCTGAAATGATTAAGTCATTAGTGTTTCTAAAACCGGGACAGGTGCTCTCTGTTCGTTGGTATAGGGATTGAACATTTGTCCGTGTTTTTGCACCAAGATAGTGTGTCTGCATCCTGGGTAACAGGTGCACAGCGTTAACTGGTCATAGAGATAAAATATCCGTTTCAATCGTGTTACTACATCGATATTTCTGCGCATGTCATAATATTGAGGTTTAATATTTAAATCACTGTTGTATATCACATTCTGGTCCATATGACCGTCGCATATCCGGTTCCAATGCACAGTCGTATTTGTCGAGACTGTACCTTTTTTTCACAAAGTGTTCCCACATCCCAGGACTGTACAAAGCGATTGCTTGTCTATCAAAGTTCCACGTGCTTCACATGGCGTGTTTTGCCACAGATTCAGTCTACGATAGTCTCGTTGATCTGTAAAGTAAAATTAACATACGGGTATTACGGGTATTTATGAAATAAATTCGTAGGGACGTAGTGCATGTCGAGTGCGACATTACCTTTAACATTGTAGCAACTTGAAACCTGAATTTACCGGATACACGGAAATTCGCGTGTGGAAACTTCCATAATTAATTTTGTAATATAGTTTGGCTCCAAATTATTTCGTCCACTCCCGGTCATATTCACGTCTTTTGAAGTAGACAAAAGGAAATGCACTGTATAGTTTCATTGGTAATTAAAAACAAACGAGAGAACGGGAGAAATTAATATAAGACAGAAACAGACCAGTTCCTAGAGCTCGGGTTTTTTCGGTTCACTTCGGGAAGCACATCCTGCTTTGTTTTCATTTTGTGCTTGCCCACGCTGGCCGGATTATACGTGGAAGGATCAGAAAATAAAACACAGGATTTAGTTTGATTTAATGAAAAATTAAACTGTCGGTAAACTAAAAATGCACGTTTCACCGCTGATGAGACATTTTAGGTAAAAGATTTGCACTATTCAGCACAATCCATGCTGTAATCACAAGCGTTAGCCGTGGCATCCGTTGTGAACAAGACGTGGGCCAGACTGCCACTTGCCGATTGTCCTGGTCCGGAAAAGTTCGGTTTAACTCTGTATGAACAGGTCTATTTCCATGGTATAAGTTGCAGTCAAATTGACCCATCTTAGGGCCAATCATTTGCTACCGCCAGGGCCATCAATATAAATTTGATCAGACTTGCACCCAGTTTCATCAACAAAGTATATATGTATATAAAAAACATAGAAGGCGTTGTTGCAGACGAAGCAGTCAACCATATAACGAGTTTCGAATATTGTTTTATGCGAATTTTTTTAAAAACTTATTCAGAGAACCCTATGTAGACTGCATTCAAATTTCTTTCACGCTCAAGGGTAGACTTTGTCTAGAGTAATTCAATGATAGAAGGTGGCATGCGTTTTTTAGTGGTGGTGGCCCAGCAGGGAACTACAGGGAGTCTTGTGAGATACTGATGGATAACTTAAGACTGGCACGTGTGCAAGACTGGCACGTTTAAAATGTCAAGTAATTCATTTTTTAAATTTCTATAGGAAATTTTTTGAAATTCCCGGTCCCGGGAAGTTCACAAAAGACTTTACATCTATCCGTCAAATATAACGGATGATAGGAAGATATGAGCAGAAAGAGAAGTTGAGCCGGTACTCATTATAACTTACAATTAACAGCTGCAGTCAAATGCACTTTCAGCAGAGACTGTCGTCACTTTGCTACTTTGCTCAACAGATGTGTTCAGTTCGATGAAAAATTTTTCGTAGTCTTTTGTGGAACCATTACTTACCGGGGGGTGGGTGGCTGGGATAACTAGTTAGAGAAAAAATAGTGTGAGCACACTGACAGCGAATGCAAACATAGGAAGTCTAATACACTTGCAGCAGATAACTAACAAGCACATGTGGAGCCACCTGGCGTATAGAAAACTTAGCTCATGTGGTTGGTCAGTAGTCTCCAACAGTGAGCGACACGCAATTAGTATAGATGTATTGGCGCCTATCTGTTACTGACATACGCAGCTCATTTTACATGCGTACATGAAATTAATGTACTGGTTTTGATATTTTATAATCTATATCACTCCAATGCTTCTGCCTCCTTGCTAGTCCACGCAATCATTCATTTATCTGGTAACACTGTACAATATGCCACCATGTTCATACCAACGTTCATGAAATTATGCAGAATACATTCTAGAGACACGTAAAGCTCCCTTTTCATGCATTCTATCAACTATACTCAACCTATAGAGTGTCCTGGTAAACAGATTAACATGGGACATTATATAAGAGATGCACAATGCAAATCTGCTTATTTTAAATACAAGAGAGACTTACTCTGAGTTCATTTTTATGAGCCTTTGAAGAAAGCTGTATAATTTTTTTTAGGTCAGCATGTCCCCCAAATCAATAAAAAAGTCCCTACCGCTAAACGATGATAACTCCATGCAAGAATGAAACGACTGAACATATCTCTTTCAATAATAACTTCTGGCGACTAACCTTCATCACGTGCATATATAATCCAGCATCTTCTTGGCAATTTCGTCTATTTTTGGGGCGTCATTCAAGAAGTATGCGTGTTCAGAATCAGGATCTGAAGCTATCTCGTTGATCTCTTTTCTGCTGACATGAGGACCGACTCCTACTGCCATGATTGTCGCCTCTGCTTTACGCAAACGGTCGGCCTCGTATTTAGAACCCCCTTTGTTGACGTACGAATGACCGTCCGTCATTAGAATGAAGTAGTTTTTATCTCCTGCCCGGTCCCCGTTGGAAGCGCGGAACATGTTGTATCGAGCTGCTGAAACTCCGTTGGCAATATTTCTTTTACCCCTTCTGAGCAGGAAGGAAATAGCATTTTTTATTTCCAAGTAACTGTTGTATTTGTTCAGATGAAATTCGACATTGGCGCCGGAACTGAAGGTAAATACCCCGACACGCGTTCGGCCGCCGTTGAAGTTCAAGCCACTAACTATAGCCTTGGTCAACTTGTGCATCAATTTCGCAGCAGTCTCATTGGCTCCAGACATGTCCAGGCCAAACACAACGTCACGCCGGACGCTGCACTCTAAAACAGTACAACAACAGCAACAATGTAGCGTCTTGTTTATACGCATTTTTTCCCGGAAAACGTCAGGTGAACAAGCGCAAGTAAAATTTATATGTTACTCTTCGTGCGGGTAAATAGAAAAGTGCTAAAGACGTACCATAACAATACCGTAAGTTCAAGCCGCTTGGATAAGCAAACTTTTTTTCACTGGCATATGTTGGTGGCAGCAAGAACTTTCCTAATTTTTGGTAAAGTATCTTTACAAATATCTAATTTAAAGAGGACAAATCCTAAATCTTTTTCCAGGGGTAAGACAAGTTTTTTATAGCTTCAATATTCTAAACCAAAAAGATCTGGTGTACAAAAATAGTTGAAGCTATCCCTCCGTTACTTCCGATTGTCCGTAACTTAAAATTAATATAACCTCTCCAGGCTGGGACTATTGTTCTGTCATTTGACTGCATTTGGGGTTTGAGGTCATAAGAAAAATTAGCCCGTTAATATGTACAATGCACGGTACCCACAAGCAAAATTACTACATAACCAGCATCTTTGTCATTGATACTTAAATACTTTTTAAAACATGTTAAATGTGTCTAACACATTAGACTCATGTAAAAAGAACCAGAAGAACCCTTTATACTCTTTAATTTAAACTGCGGTGCAGCAATCCAAGAATTTGTGAAAACGACTCTAAAGATGTGCCAGCGTACACTTTAAACTTTTTTGACTAGTCATTTCACAGACGATATTGCGCCACTTTAGACAATTTTGCCCATGCATGCGCCCCTCGCGACAGATACAGAAACCAAAGTCATTTCGCCATTTGATCGATACTGCGTACATCGTGTGCGTTGGCATGTGCATGAAACAGAAGACTTCGAATTATCTCTGCCTGTAAAAAACTTATTTCTCGTGGGATGTTTTACAAACTAATAATTTGTCCCCAACTACCGCTCAAATCTGTTGAAAATAGAAATAAGTGTAGAATCGCATTTTTCAAAGTGAAGAAGAGTATAAAACAAGGGACTGAAAGAAGTTTCTGTGCGCAGGGAGCAGGAGCCTATATACGTCTGGGAGCAGGAAGAGCCAAGTCTTTGAAGTTGAGCACCATGTATTGGTTTGGGGAGCAGGGAGCATTGTGTCAAACTGTGGGAGCATGTCCCGTTATTTTCAGATCCCCAACAAGCTTCCAGCGAGTTGTGACTACCACAATTCTTAAAGCCCAAACAGGTGGCATTATCAAATCGCAAAAGTACACAACACGAGAGAATGGCGAACCCTGTCAATAGATAACGACATTGCAGATTCTAGAAATTTTTAAAAATTCCATATTAAAATTTCATGAAATTACACCTTACCAGCAAACTATAACTTAATTTTTAAGTTATTACATATATTAAATATTTTCAAACTGATTTGAAAGTAACAGCTTTACCAAGAAAAGATTGTTACAAGTGCTAGTATCCAGTTCGACATGGATCGAAGAGAATATGGGGAATGCCATTTGTCATTGCAACTTAAAACTTACTTCGCTCGCAGTTGTATCCGGTCCATTGGTCCTTGCATAGACAAATATACGATTTCAACGAATTGACGCACCGCCCACCGTTAACACATGGCTGTGACTTGCATTCATCCTCGTCTGAAAAAGAAAAGCGTCCACGTCTTCTGTATTACTTTTACAACACAAAAAAAAATTTAAGTTATTTCTATGAAGCCCCAGTTTTGTTGGAACAATCCCAACTTCAGAATATTTTTAAAGAAACTATGGTTCCGCAATTAAAAGTTTTCCAATGAAGACTTCCAACAAAATCGCTATCGCCGCCTTTTTTCGGATGGCTTTGGTATACATTTAAACCTGTGCTCCAAAATAAACCTCCAGGCAGGATCCATGCTACAGTAATATTAATGGCAAGAGAAAAATAACTTCACAAAAGGATTGCAATTTATTTAGGCATTCATTCAATTTTGTCACTGCGATGGGTAAACCTCTGAGATTTCGTTTCCACTTACCATCACAAACTGCCTGCACCAGGGAATGTGTAATGTTGGGCATATCTTCGAACCTGTTCACTATGAAGACGTTCTTTTCCTTGGGGTAACTGGCAATTCCAATAGCTTCCAAACTTTTCGTCTGGGCCATCGGCGACACCACCATGAGATGAATGCCCTCCATCCTGGCAAGGATGGCTTCCTTGAGAGTACGGTCTTTTTCCACAGTGGCCTCGCCATCGGTTACCAAAACCCCAAAGCGCGGCACATCCTTTCGGCCTCCTTTTTTTTCTGTGAACATTCTGCGCAGCTCTCTAATGGAGGAGGCAATGTTTGTCTTTCCTCTGTACCATCGGACACTCTCTATTGCCTGCTTTACGTCCTCCTTGTTTTCGTAAGTGTTCAAATTGAATACCACTCTGGGCCAGTCAGAGAATGCTAATAGACCAATCCTGGCGCGACCTACATGCAGAAAAGTTAGTTTAGTAGTTTCCATATTCACAAATAGTATTTTTGTATGAATGCTAGTCATGATCTTTTGAGATTTACTGCTTAGAGAGGCAAAAAGGTGTTCCAAGTCTCGTGTCAAGCGTCTAAATGTTGACAATTCAGGTATTTTATTACTGCAAATTAAAATTGACAACAATGAAAAACTTCTGTTGCGTTCTATCGCTGGATCACAGCAGCTAACAGTACGTAAAAATACATACAGAAAGGTAAGGAACTACTTTGTTCTATATAAGTTGCTTGACATGTGCAAAGAAAACAAGCCCAGCGTAGGAGGAGTCTAGTGTGAAATAAAAACACGCCGAATGCAAAGAAGTTAGGAAAGTTTAAAAAAAACTAAATTGTAAACTTAAATTTCTCTACAACTTATTGACATGAAAGACTAGAGTAACGATAAGGTTTAACGCCATGAGAATGTGTGCATGGGTGCAAGGGAGAGGTACACAAAGTACCAGTTTTATGTTTCTGGAAAAAAAATGAAAAAAGTATATCAACAAAAACACTTCCGACAATGTGATCTAAACTCAACCAGGAAAACTTTACATCCTTGAATTAGGCACATTGCCTGCAAAATTCAAATATCCCGAAACTTAATCGCAAGGAAAATAGATACGTGAAAATTTTGATCACAGAGACTAGAAAGTTACGAAGCTGTAATGTGCTTGAAAATGGATGCAAACCCAGTTCAGACTGAATCGATATCAAGGTGAGCAATTGGCCCGATATTCATCAATTTTAAGACTTATTAATCATGCTTTTTAAGAAGGCAGTGTTTAACAATTCAGCAGTGAAGAGGAATACTTTCATAGGTCCTAAAAATCTACGACTCCCTTTTAAAAACTGGAGGTCAACTTCGTTAGTGAATATAATGTAATTTGTCAATTACTAACAACCAGTCCAAGAAAATTTCCTAACACTCCCGACATTGATCAAACTAGTTACATCTCCAAGATATACCGTTGTAACTGTTAACTGTAATATCAATGTTATACTGAAAGTATAGAGATTTGAGACGCCATGATTAAAACAAGCCAGTCAGCCGATATCACCTGCGTTTTGACGCATATTCAATCAGCTTGGATTTTCTTCCAACAATAAAATAATTTGCCTGATGTTCAGAATTTAGTGTCGCCTTAAAAAATCACTTTCCCTCTCAAAGTTAAAACCTTATTCGCATAAAAGTACAAGATTGAGGACTGAAGACGCTATTTAAGTCCCAGTAAAATATAGATTTTTGGAAAACGAAAATGCATGAATAAGACTTATTCCTCGTACAAGTACCAAAGATAGATTCCATAACGAATGGACGGCAACATTTAACGTTGAAGGGACAAAAATAAAAGGACAGTTTTACGCTTACGGGACCTTGGTTGCACAGACTGACTGCAGTTTCATGAACTTAAAAGACTAGTATGGTCTGCAGATGCATAGCCTGCAAATGCAGGCGCAATAGTCATCTGGCCACCACTCACAAAAATGACCAAATGTCTTCCAATTACAACTGCAAACACTAAATTCACTTCCCAAGCAGTACAGATATTTCTAGATTGTGAAAAAACTAGAAGCGTGGACAAAATACTGTAGCGTGACCATTTGAATACATTCAGAGACCCACTGAACTCAATGCTACATTTTGACCGAGTCAACAGCTTTCCTCTCGCAATTCGCAATCCGCCCAAAGCATACCGTTGGAGACTGTTGACCTGGACTATTATATTATGTAATTACAGGCATTCTGCCACATTAAAGAAAATTTGTTTTTACAAGGAATACTAATCCAGCACCTTTATTATAATTTTGAGCTGTTGAAACTCTGGTAGTTCGATTTAGTCGCATTTGGCAGTGATCGATTTCGGGGACATCAAGTTTGAAGTGAATCTGGCCGATTGTTTTGGAGAAGTCTTAAAATTTATTACCATTGCAATCCCGATCGACTTTCATAGCAATTGAAAGTTATGTATTCAATAATGAAATACAAATGGAAAAATTTGTTACAAATCTGGGATCGACTGTAATGCCATTTTGTGCAGTTTGTTTGCCCCTTCCACACGAAACATTTTCAACAAATTTCAGGATAGTGCGAGGGAGGCCTGTGGAAAAACTAATGGGGGGGGGGAAACCAGTCACGTAAAGAGAATTTCAAAAATTGTTCCCAAAAATTACTTTTAAAATACAACAGTATCTGACCACAGCTATTTGAATAATCTCTGAAGAGACCCACCCAACGTACATCATAGTGTTCTAGCAACGAAACAACTGCTGCGAGAGCTTCAATGCCTCTATTGTCCTTCCAATCACAGTACAGAAAGAAGCAAATGTTTTTCTCTGGTTTTACAGCGTTGTTTATAGAAAGCAACTTCCTTGCGCATCAATAAATTGCATAGTAGTATGTTAAAAAGAAAACAAAAAAACCCCAAATCTAACTCTTCCAAGCCAAGCAGGTCAATGTTTGAAATTAAGAAACTACCATTTATGGGTAGCTTGCATATTTATATTGGAAATGGCAATGTACATTTCAGGGTATTTTGGATCTTGACCTGAAGCAAAATAGTGCTTCAGTATCGTTTATCACCAAAGAAAATGGGGGAACTTACCTGGTACAACTTCTAGTTGATGAACAATAGACATAAGAAACTTCTTGACCATTACGTATCGATGTTCCCTCATGCTACCAGAGGAGTCCAGCATAAAAACAATATCCGCCGTTCCATTACATCCTGCAACGGAGTAAAATTGCGTCAATGTATCAGTATGGTATAGAAGTACAGGGTGGACACTCGACACGTCACGTGTCTGTACATTTCATCAATATGGAGGTAAACGGGGATAGAGAAGGGCACAGATGCAAGTTGTGACCCCAGAACGGGTGGTCTCTAACCAACAGTCACCAATCACCTAGCAGAAAATGGGAAACTTTGAAAGGAACAGTTCCAAATCCCCATTCCTTAAATTGGTCCATAGAAGCAGGTATACACAATTCATCAATATGGAGGTAAACGGGTGTTGCGGACACAGATGCTTAATATGCGTGTGCATCAGCATTGACGTAAAGTGGAAAAGGCACAAATACATCATGTGTATGCATCTTTTACCCTTTATGGACGTAAAGAGGAATAGAGGGCACAGATGAATCGTGTGCACGTACAAATTACTGATATGGAGGTGAAGAGCTTTCTTTTACTTCAAAATTTTAGAATGCGCGAAATTTGTGTATCGTGATTAAAATTTGAATCTATTGTTTATGCAAATTATTATTTAAATTTTCAGACTTCATGAACGGAATGAAATGAACATTTGTGTACTTTTTAAATGGAAAAGTGCCTGGTCTGGGAAATGGTTTGCTGGAAATTGTTAAAATTAAAAACTTTGCATTTTACACTCACTTCGCTCACAATTAATTCCGGTCCTATCTGTTGGGCAGAGGCACTCATAATGGTTGATTTTGTCCACACACTGGCTCTCTCCACGGCATGGACTGCTTGCACACTCGTCTTTGTCTGAAAAATCCATATATCAGTCGCCGCCATTTTTTTCTGAGCACTTTTGTGTCACGAGATTGGCCAAAATGAAGCAAAGGTGTGAAAGAAACTGACCTTATTCCAAATTTCTTACAATGCACTACCCATCAACCAGTTGGTCACAAGTATCTTAATTTTGGTCTTCAGAAACAAAACCATAGTGAAATTCCCAGTTTGCTTCTCTTTGCGTAAACAGGCTTGTTAATATTCATACCTTCTCGAACATTTTCTCTGTACGAGTAGTTTCCAAATATGCACCCAAATCTGTCACACACCATTTGTCTGAATTAACTGCCAATGTATACAAAGATGCGGAAAAGCTTGTGCAGTGGCCAACATCGTACGACTGAGTAGAGCCGTGGTCACCGTTCCCCAATTTTATGACCTACCCCCCCCCCCCCCCCGACTACAGTTCCAAACTTTAGCTCTGGTATGCATCTGAACAAGTGCTCTGGTGCGCGTTGGTAATATGAATGACCCATCGTTGTCTAAGCTTTTCGGACTTTAAGCATCTTTCCTCTTCAAAATATACATTTCCATTGGAATTTTTTCATGTTTATATTATACGAAATGGACACCTCTATGCAAGGCTGAACACAAAATGCAGAAAGTTGCGACAGATTTCGTCAGCAGTCTGTTTATCCAGTCGGGCATGCATTAGTGGTTGAGCACAACGAGGCAAGCGCAAGGTAAGTTCTACACTGTATATGCAGACATGTTTGCATGTTTGCAGTTGATGCCATCAAGTCATTGATCAAACATCTGCACAAGTTTACTGATTTTACTACATTTGGTGTGCAAGGGTTTGGACAATCAATCAAATCCCCGGTGGTTATCCAAAAAGGGCTAATATACTTACTGTTGCAGACCGCATCTAACAATTTGTATGACAATTTCATCGTCTCGTTGCTCAGCATCTGGAAACTGTCCACAGATAACGCATTGGCAGAGTCTGGATCACTGGATATTCCTCTCAATTCTTTCTGCCCGTATTGATCTTTGATGTTGATGCCAACTGCATGTTAAAACAGAAAATTTTATATTTCATCATGCAAAAAACTGACGCAAGATGATATTGTTAAAATAAAGGAGGTGCATCTATATATTTTCTATTGTTCAATTGAACATCAGCACAAGTAGAAAGCGTTAAGCAGTAAAGTTCCAAATAGAATTGCTACTTTAATTGGCGACAATATATCCATACTGTCGATTGCTCCAAAGCCGGCATTCGGCTCCTGTCGGAAAACATTCTCGCAAAATAATTCAATCTCGTAATTAACTTTGCGTTAGGGCTAAGAAGGTAGGATGTTCTTGGGTCACCGTCTACAGTTTAAAAAAGCTTCGGCCACAGTGTCGGGCAAATTGTTAGTTAAGAAACCTCTTGCAGAAAGTGAGCATTCGATTGCGGGAGTTGTACCAAAATATTTTCTGCAGTATTCCTTTACCGCATCACTGGTGGAACAGTTTTTTACTTTTATATGAACAAGCACACCTATAGCGAGTACCAGGGTGAAGTCTTTTGACAACCTTTACCGGTAGGGTTCGTCCCACTCACCGCTCATCAAATGTATTCCATTCTTGCGAACTTTGACCGCCGCTTTGAATGTCTCCCTTCGGTCATTAGATTTTCCATCTGTGATTAGAATGGCCACGTTCTGAACGTTCTCGCGATCTCCTCTCGTACTTTTGAACATCTGTTCCACGATGTACCTGAAAGGAGACAAAAGGTGGTTTGTGGACCTGGGCAACACCGTTAAGAGAGTTTACAGACGCCAACGCACGTTTCTCATGCACGGTTGGCTGAGCGGCAAGACGCTCGCCTTTCACCTCTGCGACCCGGGTTAGATTCTCGTCCTGGGAAGCATGTGGAGAAAGTTCCTACCACTTTAACCGTGCACGGTGGTTTTCTCCCGAGTTCTTCGGTTTCCTCCACCACAAGGTAGGAAGTACACGCCAACATCTGTGCCATGGAGGGCGACTCGATAAGTCAATGCTCTTTTACAATCCACGTAAAACAAATGTGTATACTTTTTTCTCGTATTTGAGAAGTTTTGATACTAAATATGGTCGAGGTAGTCATCAAAATATAATCTAGGTTAAGGTGGCCAGCAAGCCATGCGAAATGGTGTTCACATACAAAGGATGGACGGACGGAACCACGGACGGGCTGACCCAAAATCATGATTGTCTTCCCTTGGGGTGGACCCAAAACATTACAGAAAGTAACCTTGTGTGGTCACGTACCTCAAGGCCGAGGCTGTGCTGGTGCTTCCACGGCTGTACTTCCAACTGATGGCCCGCATAAGAGACAACCTGTCCTTGTGATCCTGCAGATGAAACTTTAGGGACGTTCCTGAACCAAATGTCTCTACACCCAATCTGCTAAAAGCGCCTCCACCAACATTCAGAGAAGCAGCCAGGTATTTTAAGAAGTACATTGCTTTTTGGTAGTTTGGTTCTCCGATACTTCCCGAGGAGTCCAAGGCAACCACGATATCTGCAGGTGCTCTGCAAGCTATTCAAAACATTTCTGTATTCGCAAGAAGCATGTAAATTACATCTCGTTAAAATAACTACATCTGGAAAAACTTTCAGTGCCTTGTTGGATTGGTTTCAACACAAATTAAACCTCTACATCAGTCTGCAACGAGAATAAGGCATCACAGTGTCATCTTTGACTGTTTAACGAGTTTCAAACTCAAGTGGTGCCTTCAAAATTCATGCTCCAAATTTGCCTAGATTGATACAATGTTGGAACATCTTTTCCCCGTTGCTTCAACACTGCACTGTCAACACTACCTCAATTTTTAGAATTGAGCTGCAATAAAACAATACGGATGCGCATGTTGGTACAACGTAAAGGAATGGAGGTCAAACTTGCAATGCATGCATTGCACGGGAAGGACCTATTTTTTCCTTTCCATGTCATAAACGATTACTGTTTGAACTTAAAAACAAAATGATCAGATTACATGAACTGCTGGTTTTTGAAAGATCCATTACAGAAAGCCTGCACTACTACCATTTTCTGATCACAAAAAACCCTTCAAAATCACAGCTTGTTATAAAGTGGTTGCAGGTCTATGGATGTTGTCAGGCATAGTTTCCGTTTTACAAGCCAAACTGCCCAGGAATGCCAAGAAAAAAAATGGAAAAGCTTTTTGTTATTGTGCTTTGACATACACATACAAAGTTGTCCGAATACATTGTAAAAAGCCCACCTTTTTCGCAGTTAATGCCGGCAAAATTTGGAGCACACTTGCAGGTATATGTGTGGATGCCATCAACACACGTGCCACCGTTCTGACATGGGGCACTGTCGCATTCGTTCAGCTCTGCAGTCACAAGAACACGTTTTGTAAATCGTAGTACATTTTGGGAAAAACATTTCCTTTTGGCTTTTATTTTTTTAGAGCAATCATTGCTGGAATAGCATGACTACGTAAATTCAGATAAAAATGAAGGACTTTTTGCATTTAAAATACGAAGTTCTGAGCATCAATACACCTGTTCAATAGTAGCTATGATCCGGAAACATGTAATAGAACGCAACAGCTAGTGTTGAACCAATTATGAAATTTTCATCAGTTTAATTTCATCAGTTTAATTTACAAGATTCTTCCCGCGATTCTAAGTAGATATTACAGACAGCAAATATATTGGACCCACACACTACTGGACTGCAATGCGTCAGATTTGGCTCAATGTTGAAATTGGAAAGACCTTGCAGGTATTTAGTCCTTTAAAATGGCTAAAGAATGCTGTAAAATGTCTGATCAAGTATAGCACCATATGGTACGTTTTAATCTCCTCTGGGGCCCTTTCCTTGGGTCGCGTGTCGCGTCATCATGCGTTTATGGGGGTGGGCCACGCACTCCCAAGGAGAAATGGGATTGCTTCATTCTCATTGGTTGATTGCAACGAGCGTGAACTCCGAAACACTGGTATGCGGTGAATGCAACCACTGACGAAAACATTTATGATCAAAACTTCCCATATGGAAAAAGTTTGCCTGCCTGCAATTAAGCTTGACAAGACGGGAGTTAACTGTGCAAGCGATGGCACTATCAAATTCATTTGTCGTTATGTGCCCCATTGGTTCCAAATATGTGCAGGTTCTAAGGGACCTTGCTTTACATCTTTGCATGGTAGTTAAAGTATATTCATGCATCCAACTCTAGGAAAACGCCAACCTGCCACTGGATACAATTGATACCGAAGAGTATTTAAGAACAGATGATACTTTACCATTACAGAAAGCACTCCTGAGGGCTGGTCCAGCAAAATGTATGGTCCTGAAGTCGTCAGGCAAAAATAAATTGTACTTGTCTGGATCCGAGGCTATCTCCAACAATTCATAATGATTCATCCATTTGCCAATGCCGATCACAATAAGGTGGATGCCTGCCAGTTTTGCCAAACGTGCCTGTTTAACAGTCTCCGTGGGATTACTGGAGGTTCCATCCGTGAATATAACTGCGATGTTACTGTTTCCCGGCCGGTCTCCATTTTGCTCCTTGAAAACGTCGTTACGAAGCACGCGCAAAGCATCAGCGGTATTGGTTCTACCTATCTTGTACTTGACCTTATCAATTGCTTCCATATAGTCCTTGTGGCTGCGGTGATCTTTCAAGTGGAAGTGCACCCTGGCTCCGTTTGAGAAAGTTACAAAACTGAATCTGGCGTAACCTTTATCGACGACGATTGAAGTGATTGTTTTCTTTATAAAGTCCCTCATGATGAGGAAGTGGTCATGATGCACGGATCCAGAAGTGTCCACAACAAAGGCAATGTCGTTTCCTTCCACACAATCTGAGAAACAAAATAAAATGCTTATTCACTACAAAAAATAAATAACCATCTCTGAAAAGTAGTGTACTGTTAAGGAGGTTAGATACTTGCATGTTAAAATACTGTTATAAAACTTCCAGTATTTTGATATTTTACAAAGGATCTACATACAGATTATTAACAGATGGTACAAACATTCTATTTTGTAAAGAATTTTTACATTTTCCTCAAAAATATGATTAAAGTCAAAGGATTGTTGCCATCCTTGAATATATTCAGTAATTGGATCAACCTACAATGATTACAGCACGATAATAACTGCTTGAAAATAGAGCTCAACAGATGCGGTACGGTGCAAAATGCACCATCAAACTAACTGCGCACCCCTGTTCAATGTCGCCAACATACAACCCTACCTTAATTGGCAGATTATAAATGTTCAATGTGGATTCTTTAACAGTTCCAATGGTCAAATAAAACTATTAACAGGGGCAACAGTTCTGGGTATAGCTGGTCAGACATGCTCAGACTAAAGAAAGGGATTTGTAACCTCGAAAATTACATTTAATCCGCCCAGTCGCAGAGTCTAATAGGTTTTCGTATTTATTGGGATCCTGTGCGGCCACCTGGGCTGCAGCAAGGAACTTGGCAGGAAGAACTGCAGCTTCGTGTATCAAACAGGACCAGATGAGTTTCTAAATGACAAAAGAAAGAACCCGAGAATGCAAAATCCCTAAGAAATTTTATTCACGAAGTTTTTGAACAGATCCTAAACACATTTATAATTTCATATAGTTTGGTAGAATAAGCATTTCCGACTGGTAAGTAATATAACCTATACAAGTACCCTCATTATGGCGCCGGCATAGTTTGGTTGCCTAGCAACAGAGGACCAGAGCAGGTCTGCAGTGAATTTTGTGCTGAACAATGAAGAGACCCAGTTACCACGGCAACCTGTGAAGGCCAACTACCTGACCCCCCAGAAAGGACCATGAGGGCAGGGGCAGGTCCTTACCTATGCCCACTTTCAACCTTGCAGTTCTAGAATCCCATCGTGCAATATCAAAATATCAGGCAACATTGCTTTCATAAAATTACCGGAGCAACAAATTCTCAAAGTAGGCATGTAATCTTTGTACATAGGTATAAAGTCCCGTTGATTTTCAATGTGGGTCTCGTTGTGCGCCATAATCCATACTCGTGTGTGATACGAAACCTGGATTAATTCGCGATATGAAACTGATTAATTTGTTCACAAGTTACCCTGAAGTTACATTCACATAAAGGTACCCCGTAACCATGGCGATTATCCATAGTCGCACACCCAAAAGTAGTTTTAAAAAGGGTTTTAAAATTTAAAATAAAAGTAAAAATAAAGGGTGTAAACGAATACACAAATTTGGGATGAGTTGAAGAGACTCTTGTCATAAGGGGCTTTATGTCCAAAGTGTTCATTTTTTGTTATCTCGTGAATGTATGCTGGCTCTTTGCCAACATATAGAAACAAAATAGTTTTTTGATGCTCTGTGATCTTGTATGGAAGGTCATCTGCAAGCTCTTGTGTACAAAAATAGCAAGACTTTAAACTGGTAATTGTTAACGAAAATGGGTCTAGTTATCTGGGTAGCAAGACAGGAGGGAAGAGATTTATTTAACATTCTCCTTCGGGGTGGGGTTAAGGTTTACTTACCTACAGTTATTTGACAGGCAGCCCGTAACAACGTTTTCTTTATTCCATCCAATGCATCGAAATTGCCAACCCTATAAACAAAATTCTTTGATGGTTTGCTGGCAATTCCTTCCAGTTCGGCTTGGTTTACTTCACTACCGATACCCAAGGAAAACATGTGTACCTGTGGGGAGGAAAAACAAACTGTACTCCTGTTGGGGAAACAGGAACGCGAAGCCAAGTAAATATTACTTCACACCTGGACACGTGCAATTTAAAGTTAATGAATATGCAAGTGTGGGCAAGTCCCTTTGTCGTCCGAGAACGCGCAATGCTTAGTTTTTATATCACTTGGCTAGTTCATATAGTTGACACCAGATAAGAGACTTTCATGTTTATTTCCCGCCACATCTGCATTTATAATTGCGTGGTCTCGCTTGGCAAGATATTGAAAGATTCGGGTCGGTACTATGTGGACAAGAGGGATAATACTAATATTTTGAAAATAAATTATTGTTAAAGTCGGGGAGTAATGTTTTATATATGGCTGGGTAGTACTGATGGATACCAGCTTGGCATTTGTGAGATTTTTTTTCGAAATTTAAATTCACATTTGTGAGATTTTTTTTCGAAATTTAAATTCACATTTGTGAGATTTTTTTTCGAAATTTAAATTCACAAGTGATGCGACAGGCACGTCCCCCTGATCCCCAGGCCTCGATCCCTTGCTTTATGGCAAGACCTCAATATGCATGCGGCGTATTACCCCATAATGAACAGTTTCATTTCACTTGTTACGTTTCAATGGCGGGCAAACATGAACGATCAAAACAGTTCATGTAGCTCAAAGATGGTATTTTCGACAGGCACAATCAATAAGCGGGTGTTAATTAGACATTCTATCATTGGCAGCGGGCAACAGCCAATCAGGAGGCTGCATTATAATCTTTGACCAGTGTTAGTATCAGCACTAACCACGGCTCCATCAAGCAATCTATAATGATCTTTTTGTTTTATGAGGATGAAAAACAAATATCCAAAAGAAACTTTTTTTGTTTCTATGCTTTAAATTTGATGCAGACAGTTGAGGGTGTTAATTTTTCAAGGTTGGCCTGAATGCTTTGTTTACATACATGCAACGCCATCTGTTAACAGAATTTGAAACTTCCATTTGAAACAATTGACCTACCGTTTCCGCTATTTGGCATTCCTAATAAGATTCCAAAATGCGATTTTAAAAATTGAACACAGTGTTTACTCTTAGTGCAGCAGTGTTTGTATGCGTGTGTGATGCTCTAAGGTTGGTAGAATCAATGGAACTCTTTGCTTGCACTTACTTGCACTTAAATTCAATGCGGTAATTTGGCGCTACGGGCAGAGATTTCAATGAAGTGCCACTTTACTCTGATTTGCTGGGTCTGGTTGACCCGTGTAGACCTACTATGCGAAAAGTGCTGCATTGGGATAATTATCAGAGTTAAGACTTAATCTAACCATGATATAATAATACCCCCCAGTGATTGTGTGGATTTTGTGACCTGCGTAGTTAAGACCTCAGCGCTACGCGATTCGGTCATGATATCCAAAGTCTTGTCAGAATTCACACTACCACTGGATGTTACTCCCCAAGAGCTGATGATAAAGGATCTTTTGATGCGTTTAGAAAACAAGTTTAGAATAGTCATCAAGTTTCAAATATATTTTGGGGATACAAGCTTACCCCAGCATCCCTGGCCTTTTTTGCCTCCGGAAGTGTCAATTCCTTGTCTCGCGTAGAAACCCCATCTGTGATGACTATACCAATATTGGGTGCCTTTGATCGGTCACCGTTAGCACGCTTGAACATATATTGAGACATGTATCGGATGCCACCCGAAGTGTTAGTTGCGCTGTCTTCCCATGGGATCTCGTTGATAGCTGCAAGCATGGTAGAGGCGTTCTTGTGCTTGTTCAGATGAAAGCGAAGGTTTGCTCGGTTGCCGTAAGTGACAATGCCAACCTGCAGATATTACAGTGAAATTGAGTCAATTTGTTAAAACTAGGTGAAGTGAAGCCTACAAACAATTTCATACGAAGTCTGTACAACTACAAGCAAACGTGAAGATTGACTATTTTTTTGTGATTGAATCGCTCATTTTGTTCAGCCATCCTGACCACATGAAGTTACCAATGGTGACGGCGTAATTTTTTTTAAACAAAATCACGCAGTTTATTTTCCAGTAAAGTTAATATGCGAAGCAAAATAGTGTATGTAGTGAAACATTCATATTGTTAAACGATATAAACTGCAACCCAAATGAAATGTTTAGATTCAAGGATAATGATTCAGCCTTGAGGGTTTGGGACCTCATCATTATCTTACTATTTCTTTAAATGGCGGGCTAGCCTTCTAGCAGAGAGACTATTAGTTCAGATTTTTAACCGCTGCATGTTCACAGAAACACACGAAACTTATAATTAAAAAAAAACTGAAAACGAAACTACACAAAAATGCTTTGTTCGTAGTACAAAATGATATATTGTATTTTTGACATGTACATGTACACATGTACAATTTAAAATCTACATGTATGGAGGCGAAAAAGTCTCCTCCAACTCTTACAGTGAAGGAAGAATTTGTTGGAAGACAGTCTATGGATTTACCGTCGGGCATAGTTCATATACGAAACAAAATAAACATGCACATGCACTTTTTAAAATTTTGATGTAAAGAGTATTTCAAGCAACACAGATTTTCTTTCATCACCTGGATTTTTTCCGGCCCAATGATCATATCCCGAACTATGTTCTGCATGAATGTTAAAATTTTTCTCCAGTTTAACAGTCCTATGGAACCGGAGGAGTCCACGACGAACACTATGTCCGCCAACACGCACTTGCTGATCACCGTGTGCACTGAAATATATTTAATATTCATTACCCATTCCATTGCATTGTTACACCCTCTTCGGGTGTAACCTGCCTACATTACCTGGCCGAGGAAAGCTGTCGACTAGTCGAAACTAAGCACTGAAATATTTAAAAAATACACATTTTAAAAAAACAGACTGAAATATTTAACTGCACACTTTAAAAACAAGAGCACCGTCATTAACAGCGATGCCAACTGTCCCCGAATCCCTGAAATTAAGCTAAAAATTTCACCAATTTACGGTGTGTTCCTCATCAAAATTAACTATTTGCTACTACGTTCTTTGCTAATTATTTTTTGTCTTTTATGGTCGTGATTATTTGTCCCTGGAGAGAAACTGAATGTTTGCATCCCTGCAATAATCCTTGCTCAGCTGACCTGCATAATCGCCCAAATCTAAGTGGCAACCTGAATTTAGTCGTAGTTTGATAGTTAAACTATCAGAAATTTAGCAGAGCTCAGCTGAACTTTAGAGCTGACAGTGCAAGACCTCTTAATATTACACCCTCGGTTCGATGCAAAGATTATACCCGAGTGTGACAAGTCCCTAAAAACTTTCACAGTGAAGCGAATATGTAGGATGTTTGTCAGTTGGGAGTAGTCTATAATCATGTATAGCGAGGGTTCTGTTGTATATGGAAATTATCAGTCCGGATACTTTACTTTGCGACCTGGCTTTACGAAGACTTGCTGCGGTGCACTCTGAACCACTTACATGTACGTTGTATGCAAGGTTTCGTACACAATATCCAAAGAAAAATGTTACAGCCCAACAAATAGATAATTGGTATCACAGATGCTAAATCAAGCGACTTAGTTTTATCACAGGAAGCGAATATACTCTCAATCGTGTATGAATTATGTTCCACGTGGTGAAAGCAATGGCAACTCACGATCAATATCCTGGGTAGTCGGTGTCGCAGCGGGAGGCGGCACAGTCTGAACCACCGTTTGTGGCAGAGGAGACCCACTCTGCGCGTCCACCTGTGTCCCATACAGCAACCCCACCAGCACCATCAGTGTCAATATCTGTGGCATCACAAGACGGCATACATATTTATGGATGACTTAAGACAATATAAATTTAACTTTGCGACCTTTTCTCATTTCATTTTCACGCGGTTAATGCTACATTATTTCAAAACCACGGGCGATAAATCTTTAATATTTTTCTTAAAAAGTTTTCAAAAGCGGCTTAAAGATATCACATTAAGCACAAAGCCATCACATTAAGCACAAAGCCATCACATTAAGCACACAGCATTTCAGAGAATGCGTTCAAACGTTGATGCTTATTTTTTTTCATTTGAAAAAAGCCATGTGAATGTGCAAATTTGTGACCAATCAGATTTTTTTGTCCGTGAACATTGGTGTGGCCATGTACGCACCCATCCAACTAAATATGAAGAAGTTCTGCGGCTGACTTTCTCGCTTGTTTTTGAATACTATGCTTCAACATGAATAAGCTTATGGAAGATTCATTGGCCGACTGCTCTATTCTTGTCATTTTAAGTGTCTCTGGAGTTCAAATGAGATCAATTTGAGAAGGCAAGCTTTATTCAAGTTTTATTGCAGTATTAATAGAATATACAAAACTATAAGAGTCCACAAATTCAGTGCCAGTATTTTGAGAAGAGTGATCTGTTGAATACGCGGATCACCAATTTTAACTTAAAATCTGCAATATTTTGCATAGTTTTCAAGTTTTCGACCTGTAATAGATTGGAAGTTAAAATTTTCAGATTTGCACTGACGATTTGCAAACAATTACCAAATAAAGGTAAGCCAAGTTATGTGGTTACGCGTTTCTCTCGCCATTTTCCAATAATTTAAAACCTTCAGTAATATAGGTAAAAGGCACACGAAGCCTTCTTTATGAATTTACGAGAAGCCAGGTCAGTGTGAAAGACGAATAGACCTACTTTTATATTACCCTCAGTCATAACATGTCTAAGCTGAAGAGTATGGGATGCGTGTAATGGTCGACCTTGCTCGTAGCTCTTTCAGTGCCAAATGAGACAAAAGTCTCACTTACGGGAATTTTCCAAATTAAAATAAGGGTGCCAGATTTATGTTCCTTGTGAAAAAGACCTTCCATTGAGTACCCGAGTTGCGTACAATATTATAGTCCAGGTCAACAGATTTTCTCTGCGCGCTTTGGCTGCAATGCGCGCCCATGAAAGCTGTTGACAATCCAAAATATGACGCTTAAAGTAACAAGAGTACCCAAAATCTTTGGATTTTATTTCTAAGGAAATAAAGGAAATAATGTGACCATACCCTCAACTCCTCTGCATGTCGCATTACAATTCCCTAACACCAAGGTTGATGTACTTGTTCAGGCCACTAAGCCTTCTCGTATTGTTAAGAGGATATCTCTGCGAGGTGAAGACAGTTTGCAAAAATGCTGGGTCAAAAAAGCAAGAGTATGGGTTTTAAATTTCAGTGCCGATTTGGATAAAAGTCCATGTGCTCTGAGGCAAGATAAAGGTCTATTTACAACTAAAATGGTAGTGAAGATTATGAATACAGTGACAGACCATACGAATGGTTCATGTCAGAAGTTTCTTGCCCTCTCCACACACGCAATGCAGAAAGAATAGTTTTTAGCTCGACTGGCTAGTCAGCCAACTGAGCTTTTTGTATTGTTTGTGTTCCGTCGCCCGTCAGTTTCACATTTTCCGACTTCTGCAAAACTACAGACCACATTCTCTTGCACCTTACGTGGTTCTCTATCAAGTTTGTGCTAATGGTCACTGTTTAATGAGTTTTTGAATTTTTAAATGTTTTTTTTTGGGGGGGGAACAAAATCTTAAAATATTCTCCAAAACACTGGTCGCATGCATCGACAGTGCACAGGGGCACTTCCGGAGACCCCTAGACCCGATTTTTTTTACCAGGTGGCAGTGCAATTTTCTTCCGTTTTGTACGGATTTTTGGAGTGTTAAAGCTATTTTCGACTTCTCCAAAGCAGTCGCTTAAGATTTGTCTTGTCTTAAACTCAAATGGAAATGTTGCTTGTGGAAGAGCAACGAAAAGTTAACTAGGTGAAGATATTGTGCATCAGATTTTTTAAATTTGGGTGCATAGCGGCTCGCCTCGTGCTCCGTAACAAAAAATCTGAAGATTATCCTTTTTGTTCTAGGTTTGAGAGGAGTCTTAACAGTTACTCGCCACTGCGTTTACACTTACCTTGAACCATTCAAAACAAGCTGTTGGCCCATTTTAGTTGGTACAGTCGCCACACAGCACGAGGCACCAAATCTATATCGTTGCTGTTAGAACGGTGTAATCTAGTGCCATTTAGTGTAATGGGACGACTGGCAACTGTAACCAGTTCACTCACCTTCCCGCCCGAAAACACAGTTTCAAAGTTTCAAATCTCCCCAGCATACAAGGTGGGGATGAGAGTCGGCATAAAGAATAACTCAACACAGTGGAATGATTAATACGATAAGAGGCACCTGGTGCAGGTAAAGTTTTTGAAGGACATATCTCGTTGCTAAATTTTAAGAGAAATCTTTCGTTCCGTGTAATTGGGAACACCAGGGTTAATAAGGAAGGTGTGAAGAAATGGCTTCAAAATGGCAGCCACGACTGTTAGGACCCATTAACTTTGAAGTCCCCCCCCCCCCAACAAAAACTTTCACAATACTTTCAGCATTTTACACTTTGAATGTGACGGCAGCAGGGGATTATATCAAGCGGGACTGGTTGCTCTTCCACACTTAAAGAAAAATGATCTTGCCGCAGAATTGCCTCTTAATTCACATGCAAGGTACCCATGCTGGAGACTTTCTCAAGAACTGGGAAACGAAGAGAATTTGGTGTGTGACCAGAATATGAACAAGTGAATTTTGTGTGTGACCAGAATCTGAACAATTCATTTCAGTTGTTCATCAGATAAGGCCTTGCAACCAAACTGGCCCCAAAACATGCGAAATTAACTTTTGTAATCAAGATAAATAAAATGGATCAGCACAAGAAAATACAACAAAGATGTTATCTGCCCCCTAGAGGGCCTTTGAAGTACTCGGGATATGAATGTACTCTCTTTGACCTGGCCGTAATCATCATGCAAATCCTTGCACTCCATTCTTACGATCAAATCCCATAGCATTAAATCGGAACCATGTGGCTTCATAGTCAAACACGTTCCATGTTTTTACGGAATACATACACTTATCCAAAATTTTGCAATTCGACGCTGCTGGAACTTGCAGACTTCTGTGCAGACAGACAATGTGCAGTTTTGAGGAAACCAGAAAGATCATAAAACTTACCTTAACTTCCATGATTTAATTTTGCTTTACAAAGTCAAAGCCGTAATTCCAAGGAAGTGGAGACTCTTGCCCGAGTTAGTCTGTAGTCTTGGTGGAAACACGTCAAGTGGTCGCAAAACGAGTGACAGTGTCCCTTTATACCTCCTTCACAGCAAGGGTGGAAGAATCATGGGGGGAAAGTTCATTTTCCAGAAAACTGTGGTCCCAGGTAAAATGCAAGGAACATGTTAAAGCGCGGTTTCATAACCTTTTGTTCTGATGGCTCATCAAATTAAGCAGTCCACAGTTTGAATCTTCATTGATTTTTTTTTCAAATATGTTATATAAAATCTAAGTATGAGCCTTTTAAAGGGTATTTTTAACGGTGGCCCTACTCACCCCGCATCGGAAGAGTCCAAGAGAAGTTGTGGGTCGTCCGTGCATGTGTTGACTGGGTCGAAAGAAAACAATGGGATTATTGTTTTACAAACAAAATGAAACCAGTCAATACCTGGCTGCACTGACCGACAGCACCTTCCGGCTCCGATTCATTTTGACTTTGACAATATCTTTCTTTTGTTGTTTTGGTGCTAATTCCTTTTCATTCAAAATACATTTAAATTTCGCGTGATTTTTACATGATACATATTTCGCTTGCTGCTTAGCAAAAAATGTCAAAAGGGAGAGTCCGGGTTCGTCTGACAGGCCAGTTTTCCTTAAAACTGACTGAGGGAAATGCAGTTAAAAAGGTGATTTGTTTGTCTTGTGTTTTCTTAAAAAAGAAATAAGTACTTGAGACCGCGGAGGTCAAGTGCACTCCCCTGGTATTTTCTTGCGTTTCACCAAATGTGAAATGAGGCGATCAGAAAATTTCAGTAGTGGGACAAAAGGATTAAAAATGAAAATTGAAAACATCACATGCACATACTTCTTTTAAGTTTATAGCATTGTGAAATAAAGTGTGAAAATGAGCTTTCTTATATGAACAAGCGAATCTGTGATTGGTGATACCATGAAAATATATTCAGCGCACGATGGACTGTGGCGGTTGTATATAGCAAAGTTATCAGTTTGACATCATCAAAATTTTTGTGATGTAATTTTTGGAATTAATTTAGCCGTAAAAGTTTCATGGAATGAATTTTTGGTTACAATATAGAAGAGTGTCATCCTGGATATATCACTTTTACAACCATTGAATTTCTGATCAGCTTAAGTTATGGAATTCGTAGTCATTTATAAATAAGGTTGCGATGCAGCCGATATACTTGCCGCAAGAAGTGAACAGAGTGCAAATGTTGTGGGCAATGACGTCTGCTTAATTTTATTCAATCTACGTTATTTCTTTGTCAACCCAGAAGATTATCGTGTGGTCCCATGCCCCAGGATTTTTCCCCTTCATTTGTAAAGGTCTTTGCGCAGAAACGGTTGGTTTCAATTGTTGTGTTTCATATACATGTACACAGTATGCAATCTACAGGAAGCTTTGGATGCCGCAAGAGATTTCAGTCGCTTTGTCAGAAATTATGTGATTTTAGCAATAAATCTCTCTTTGTCTCTCTCCAATTGGCCAGATATTCCGGAAGCCTGATTGAAAAGACGAGCGAATAGATGTAATTGCAGAATCTGCAATGTTGCCGGTAGATGGCGTGAGTGGAGTATTTTTTACCTGCAGGTAGGGTAATGACCAGTTTGGAGTAGGTTGCCCATGATTGAATAGCGCATTAAATCCGAGCTGTTCGCGCATTGGATGATATTGTAATAACAGTCATTAGTAAACTGTGATTGTTTAATATTCATAAGGCCGTAAATGAGTAAATTTTTGACATTCAACGAAAGAGTTTATGTTTCAATTTTTGCGGATTTAAAATCTCGTAGACTCGGGTGGGTGTCCACATAAGTTGTACTGAAGGCTTTCCATGAATACCCGCCTATTGAAAAATCGATGTTCTTAATGCTGAATAATCTTTTTCATTTTTAAATATGACACAACTCTCAGATGGATCCGTCAAAACACGCAAAGATAAACTGGTTATTTACAATATTAACATGTTGAAATATGGTACAAAAACTGTAAGTGTAAGGATATAGAGAACAACGGTACCGTATTTGGTATCGGAATGCTTATCTGGAACTTAACAGAATGGGACTGCCCCACCCCCTTCCACATACAGTTATGCAATGATGCTAAGAAGCATGGGATATCCATATTTAGCCAATTACACACAAATATTTCTGTGTTTTCTAACATTTGTCTGCCTTTTTATTTTTCGTGTGCAACACTGCGTACCATATATATATATATATATATATATATATATATATATATATATATATATATATATATATATATTTATATATATGTATATGTATATATTTGTATATATATATATATCAAGCAAGGACTACAGTGGTCCCCCTCTTATAAGGCCACCCCAAACGCACTAAAAGTGTGCCCTTATAAGAGGGGTGAGAGAGTCACGGTCAATTGTTTTGTCACTATATCTGTATTTAATATTTTTTCTTGCTTGATGCAAGTGTTTAAAGACAAAGCGTTCGTCCCAGTTCACATTTTTTGTGATAGAACATGCATCTTAAGTCTGTGCAGTTCAAATATATTTTGACTTTATGTATGAGTACTACCTCCAAAGCAGACCCAAGCTCCATGTTAAGTCTACTTTGTCGGAGTCTGCCCTTGATTAACAACGTCTGTGTTTTAGCGTTGGAAAAGTGACACAGTTTCTAAGTGGGTGAGTACCGTTACCGTGATAACAGGCTGCAGTACACCGAGGTGCAATCGGTATGCACTTCATGAATACCGATCTATTCGGAAAGTAAAGACGAGTACGGTACGAAAGGTTCAATGAAAGAAACATGTTGCACATATGCAAAATGGTCAACATTAATATTTTTTTACATTTTTAACTTTCTGGTCCAATGTTAAATCCTTTTGAAGCCCACAAATGTGATCGTGTGTCAAATTGTGATGCTCAGCCCATGCTGGGCGCAGTGACCTAGCATGCATGCAGGTTACTCATTTCTTGTTCACAAGATCATGCAGTGCAACCTTGCTTTGTTTTCTGACAGGGAAAGGTAACAATAGGGTAAAGGATTTAGATGTGCACGTCCTCATTGACAAAATGTCACATTCCTTGTGTGCGAACCCCAAATTACACTCGAGTCATTGAATAACCCTTTTAGTGAAGACCGCTGAACTCCACGTGCGTGCACCTCTCTTGTTTCAACGCAAACTGACGCGCATCCACTGGTATGCTGACCCTCTGCAACGCACGACACAGCATTTACAAAAAAGACTACGAAAAGTTACTTTTCCCATGCATGTCGAGAGCAAAATTGATGCAATAAGGAAAGAATTGTAAGTGTTTCGGTTTCCAAGCTCAGAAAAAGAAAGAAAGAAAAAAAAGGAGAAAAGTTGAATACTTTTTTTTCGACGCACCACAGACTTAAATTATGTCGACTTTACACACCAAAAATCGTTTTATTACCGATCTTTTACCTCACACATGTGTGTTTTTTACCTTTATATCATTCTGCTTTCACCACATGATTATGCATTCCGCAGGGCTCTCTGTCTTTGCAATTAACGGTTGTGGATATAAGTTTTAGCTCGAGGTACATAACTTTATGCTGTGGCGTTAAGGTTGGAAAGCTTGAACATGACTTGCAGGTAAACATTTCATAAGCGTTGAAAGAAACTCGTAAAGCCCATATATATATTATAATATGTGTGACCATCTTTCAAATTAACACCACATAGTACATTTGGAGCCGTGCATTTAGAACACTTTCTTCTGCACTGGCAACAACATATGGAATGATCAAATATATTTTCTTTCAAGTCTGTAGGCTGATTCTCATCAAATGGATGTTGTTCGTTCTGAGAGCTAAAACATAGGTCGAAATTATAATGCAAAGAGATTATGTTCGGCAGCGAAGTTTGCTTGGTCAGAAACATTTTTGTATTTTAATTAACGAAACTCTTTGTTGAAAGCCTATACGTATTGTTCGCACTAACAGCACTTCGTCTACGGAACTAGTCAAGAAATGGCATGCCGATGTTAAACTAATAAATGGATATTTTTTTGTAAATTCAGCAAATCCAAATGTCACTTGTCATCGTCTGTATAAATATATTAGTTGGAGTTGGTGCTTTCAGGATAACAGAGCTGGTGCACCTGATCAAACGCTTGCTTGGCATAACACTATGTTTAGTGGCTAGTTTTAATACACGATAGGACTTTTGTCAGCTCACAAGTAGGGGCATTTCACCATTGAATGGCTTGTTTTATACTCAGGAACCGGTCTGCCCCGACCTATCACACTTAAAAGGGGGGCTGGACTCCATCAAGTGCAACTGATATGAAAGATAGGGAGAGATGCCCCCACCCCCAAAGAGAAGACCGCACATGAATCCTCCTTCCCCGTGCTGTGGCGCATAGCAGACAGAGACACAGCACGATATGCGCTTTTTTCACTCGAACGCTTCTGATTTTATGTGTGACATTGGCACCACATCATGAAGTTACCAATAAAGAAGAGAAGGTTCGGACAACAAGTGATAAATCCAGTGCTGCCACTGCCTAATTACAAAGAAAAAGTATCGAATTTAACTTTTAAAAAAATGTGAATTTTCAGAAAAAAAGTATAAAAAAAGTATAAATCTGAAGCAGCTCAGGGGTATTGCAGCAAAATTATGCTGTAACAAGAGAGCTGTGTGAGCAACCCATGCTCAGCTGATCTAGAGATTCACCACACTTGTGGCTCTGTAAACTTGGGATAGGATCAAGGTCACCCATGTACTGAGTAAGTCTGACTTATATGGAAGAACACTAACATGTGCAACATCAAAGTCCCAGTTTAAGTAGTTCTCAAGCTCCAGCACTGAAGTGTAAAATTAATGTTTGTTGCACTGTGACCTCAGAAATGAGATCAAGGTCACTCATGTACTGTCTAAGCGTGACATTCACTGAGAAACATTACATGTGCAACATCAAAGTCATAGATTACTCAAAATAGTTCTTAAGTTATCAAGTGAACAGTAAATTTCATATCAGTTGTCCAGCGACCTTGGGTCAGTCATCTATTTTCTAAGTGTGGACCTCAAAAAGGGTATCCCATGACCCTGTAAAACATGAAAGCAGAACAAATTGTTCTCAGGTTATCATCGGAAGAGTTAAATAAACTTAAGTGACCCTGTGACCTTGACAATGAAGTCAAGGTTACCCATGTACTGTGTAACTCTGGCTGTTATGCCCTCAAGTCTTTCTATGCAGTTTTGAAGTGTTCCTATGCAATTTTGAATCAATTGGCCAAGTGGTTTTGGAGTAGATTTTTTTTAAGATTTGGCCAAAAATGAACCAAAAACTCATAAAACATCCAAAAATCACTGGAGCGCAACCATTGAACGTACTTAGCAGAGACCCACCCAGGGTACATCCCCACAGAGTTTGAAGTGAATCTGATGAGCGATTTTGGAGACAAAGTCCAAAATGTGAATTGCCATTGCAATCCCCATTCACATACATAGTAATCAATAGCACTGTATGCATTAACCGACAAGTACCCGTATGGAAAATTTATTAAAAATCAAGGATTCATAGTGTGAAGTTCTCACACAAAGATTGTCGCCTTGTAAACTTGAGAAGTTTATTAATTCCAAAGTCCATATATAATGTATCAATTACAATTCCTGTTCATTTCCAAGGTACAGTATTGCCTGGGCGACGAAACTCACAGCCAGCCTCTTTTGACTACAGAAGTACAACAAGGCAGGTTTTTACAACCACTGCTTACTATTCTATATAAATTGTATATAAAATAGACTTTGCATGCTTTACACGTTTGTTACGTGCATGATTTGCATATAATTTGGAAATGTTCATTGGCCAAAAGTTCTGACATATATTGCTGACCTTCCCCTCGTACCATTTGATTGCTGCATCATTTAGGTCGTCCTATTTTCTGGTCAAGTTTACGGTGCCAGACTCCAGGACAGACAACACTGTCACTGATCTTTCAAATGATGACAATGTGCTCATACCCGAGATCACATCATTATTAAATAACAGCGGATTTGACCTGATGAAACTCAAAATGCACACAGGTGGCCGAAGCATAAGCAGTCAGTTCTAAATGTCCCAATGCATAAAATTTTATACTGTCTTGTTCTCGAACACCTCAAATCACTGTAAAAATTATAAATCACTGGAAAATTTAGAAGAATTTAAAAAAAATTTTTAGCATCACCACCTTGTGAACACCTTTGTCTGGCCCTTCTAAAAGGAACATTTCCACCAAGTTCCAGCATAATCTGAGTGACGGTTTTGGAGAAGTCGAAAATAGCAAAAACACACTTTTTACATAAACAATATTTGAAAAATTACTCCGCCATCTGTTGAACAAATTAAGGTCTAAGGGTCCCTAGAAGTCTCCTTAAGCAATTTCGAAGCAATTGGTCAAGCAGTTTGGGAGAAGATTTTGTTTAAGATTTACCCCCTTCCCTCAAAAAAAAAAAAAAAAAAAAAAAAAAAAAAAAAAATAAAAAAGTCAATAGACCGTCACCATTTGTACAAACTTGGTAGGGACCCAGGTACATTCCCACCCAGCTTGAGGTAAATCCGGAAAGGGACTTTGGAGAAGTCGAAAATGTGAATTGTGGACACCGATAGATGGACGATGGATGCCTAACCACCACATAAGCTCAGCTGACTGACAAGTCAGCTGAGCTAAAAATCACCCATAGTTGCTTGTAATGAACAAAGAAGAGACTTCTATGAGTTTTACTACTTACAGTGCATTTTTGGCTGTCTCTGATGGGAACCAGGGCCTTGGCTTAACATCAGGTATCTGTGTACCATGGTCTAGATCTTCATGTTGACTGACAGCAAAACATGCAAGGTTTCCATTAACCCACAAATGGGGTATATTACCCTTTCATATCAAAAAATACCCCCTCAGCAAAATTCAAAGGGTCCCAACTTCCTATATTTTCTTTGTTAATTTTGCAAAGGAGAGCCAAAAAATTGACTCTCTTTCAGGTTGGGACCCTTTGAAAAAATTCGTGACAAAAACACTGACATGGACCCATGGTTGTCACTCAGTGGGAAGATGGTTCATCCTTCTTGTTAACTAGACACTCAGAAAGGCTGTGAGAATGCTTAAAAGACTGTCCATAGTATCTAACCAAATTCCAATAAAAAGTTTAAAAATCTGTCCAAAAAAAGTATAAAAAGTATTTCAGGGAAAACAAGTATAAATAAAGTATGAAAAAGTAAAACAGTGAAAATAAAGCATCATACTTTTAAAAAAGTATAAAGTGGCAGCACTGGAAATCCTATGGTTCTGCTACTATACTTTACAGCCACAATTCTATTTCACAGACGTAAACTCTGCAGCTGCTCGGATAACCACCATGTGAAACATATGGAGGCCTATGTCCATATGCAATTAGTTCACAAAATATACCACATTTTAGAACTAGAACTGAACTCTTTGATGCATAAATTATGCTCCTTTTAGTCTGGAAACAATCTTGTATGGTGCTGCAGGCTGCAGTTTCGAAAATAATAAACATATATTTCTGGCTGTCCATGACTATATCTTAAAAAATAGACGCTTTCAATCTGATGCCATCCCATAATTCAGTTAGTTCGCTCTTAATCCTGCGACTGTTACTTTGCTCAGAAAATATATTTACATCTTTTGACATTAAGCATGTGAATAGTTATATCTTTATAGCCCCGCTGTCTGTCTTGTTACACTTGTGGCGTCTTCCTTCGACTTGTTGCAGAGTGCGATGCTCTGTGGCCAGTTTACGGTGGATAGAAAGTGTACCTAGAACATGGCACTTGGTATTGTGTTGTTTAGTCTGTCCTGCCTATCCCTCTTTCTTCCACAAGAGGGGTTAATATGGGGCTTTGCCTTTCTCCCCAATTGTACTTGTTCGAATAAAATATGTTTAAACCAACAAAATATGTCTCTGGAAATTTATAACATTACTTTCCTGTTTTGTACACATACCCTTAGACACGTTAATGATGAAGATGATGATGATGATGATGATGATGATGATGATGATGATGATGATGAGGAGGAGGAGGAGGAGGAGGAGGAGGAGGAGGAGGAGGAGGAGGAGGAGGAGAAGTGGAGGATAGTTTTGAAAAACTACTCATTTTACACCGAGGGCACCGGAGGATCGGGCTCAACCTCCGATGCGTAATAATGCAGGTTGTCAAATCTGAAAAGTAAAATATTTCTCAGTAAAACTTGAACTCTATATAAAAGACATCACCTTCATTAAAATGTATTTTACAATGTGATCGACACCCACACGTTTGCTAAGGCTTCGGCCCCAGACTCCACGCTTTTGCTAAACATTCTTGATAAATTTTGTCAAGTACAGCTCTGACATCTTTGCCTCACAAGTTGCCATTATCTAGCAACAAACACAGCTTCCCAAAAGAGAGATGCACAATAATGATGTCACATATCTTCAGTACCGTAGGTTTTAAGTTCTTTCTTTGGGGGACTGATTGTTTTCCCGTTTCTGATATCATTTAAAACCGGAAACAGAAAGAAAAATGAACCAAATCCTATTGAGCACCTTTATGCACATCACATTCTAAAAGTTGAAACTTCCCACCGCTCTAATTTTGCCTTTAAACCTGAATACCTCTACGTGTCTTCAGTTTTAAGTGTGTTGCGTAGAAATCGTTCATTTTAACAGAAAAGTTGCTTATACATAGGGGAGTAATATTTTCGTAATCATTAAAATCATTGACAGTTGGGTTATATGTTACAGTGGCATATAATTCTTTATTTATATCATTTCCTGGATAGAACATTTTTTGGGGGGGGGGGGTGAAAATTCAAAACTCCCGACAAAATTGCTTGCTTTAGTACCTTTCAAAATAATATTCTAAATATGTCTAGACCACGAGATATCACTCTTATGGGTAAAGCCCATGGCATTTGTGAGAATCTGAGGCCCTAACTTTTACTGTTCAGGGGATGGGTGGCCAACAGTTCTGTGCGTTTTAGATATTTTCATAAACTTTCTTTTTATTTATTATTATTATTATTATTATTATTATTATTATTATTATTATTATTATTATTATTATTATTATTATTATTATTATTATTATTATTATTTTTTTTTTTTTTTTTGGTAGTTCAATGCCATCAATCCACCTGAATGATGCATTGATACAACAAGATGCTCAGTTTTGTGTTGCGGCAAGAAGAAGAAGAAGAAGAAGAAGAAGAAGAAGAAGATGATGATGATGAAGAAGAAGAAGGAGAAGGAGAAGGAGAAGGAGAAGGAGAAGAAGAAGAAGATGATGAAGAAGAAGAAGAAGGAGAAGGAGAAGGAGAAGGAGAAGGAGAAGAAGAAGAAGAAGAAGAAGAAGAAGAAGAAGAAGAAGAAGAAGAAGAAGAAGAAGAAGAAGAAGAAAGTGGGGACTGAATCGAAGAAATCAGTTTGATATTTGGAAAGCTTAGGTACAGCCAATAACGTATGCCGTGCGATTTACTTTAATCATAGAAAAATTGCACATGAGCGATTTACTTTAATCATAATAAAATTGTACATGAACGGCTCTCAGAAGAAACTGTTGGTTACAGACCACAGTTGTGATTGGCTGGTTGCGCCGTAGATAGTCCGTGAAAATACTGTGTTTTCAGCATGCTGTAGCTTTTGTTTGAATAAAGTTAGCTAAGTCAGGTGTGCCTCATCACAGAATTGCTTCATTGGTGGTTATATAGGTGCACTGTCTTCTAGGCCAGGCGGGAACCTTATGGTGGGGAAGGACAATGATGTGACCCTGGCAGGAGCACAGTTCATACACATGTCAAGCTGACATCCAGGTGTTGTTTCGTATTTCAATTATCATATATTAACGAGCTGGGAATTATATGACAAAAATCCATCCATGTTTTTCTGACATTTTTATCTGTTAAATGCCGTTCATGGAATCTTGAAATACCAAAATGCTGATTTTTTTTAGACTGAAAAATGCTGATATGAAAAATAGAAGGATTTATAACTGTGGTCTGTGGCCTGTTACGCAGCGTGAAGCTTACGGAATTTTCAATTTCGCGAGCAGAGGTCTCCTCTGCTTGCCCTCTAATCGAAGAAATGCCGCGCGATTTACCTTGTGGATTGTTGTCAAATTGCTCATGAACAGCTTGCAGCAAAAAACCTTGTAACGCGGCGTGAAGCTTCGGGACTTTCTAAACTTACCAGCAGAGGTCGCCTCTGCTTGTCGTGTATCGAAGATCACACATATCGCGTATTCAAGTGATCATGCACACGTTAAAACTATTTTAAATAAACCAGGCTACCGTCTTGACCACTGGTGCCATCAGGGAATCAAGACAGCCAGGTCGTAGAGTTGCCAAAACTATCTCAGCCAAAATAATCAACACGTTAAAATATCCGAGAGCATAGATGATACGGAAACGACACGGGAGAAAATGACTGTGGCAGCACAATGGAATATTCGCTGTGCTATTTCAAAATATCATAGAGGAATGCGTGTATAAAATGATAAAACTAGTACTTTTTCAAAAGTCGTTGACACAAGGTTGTGTAAATACCTTTTGCTAAGTTTACTTGGAAGTAAATTCACCTGAAGTAAGTACAAAACGCCAGTTTTGAACCGCAGTGTCACTGCAACTCAGATGCTTGACCCAGTGATCCATGTTTCCACGGTATCCATATTTACGCCCGATATACGTTTGTTCAGTGCCAATGGTGCTTTTTCAGGTTTGGGCTTCCAGAGAAGCAAAAGACAATCTTGAAGTCTGCAGTTATAGATTTCCAATTTTCAACTTTGATTTTTACACCATATTGTATCAATGAAAATTGGCAAGTGACTCTCCACTGAACAATTTTGCTAAAATTGCTTCAGGTTGCAGGGAATTTGTCTGCAAAAGCGTAAGTCTGTCTAAAGTGTATAAATCAACTTCCTGCATTCGCAGTACTAGTGTCTAAATAGAGGTACTCAAAACCTGCTATACTTCTTGTTTCTGAATTGACCTCCTTGTCCAATTTCAGATCCATTACAAAATCCTTCATTTACAACTCCTGTCTTGATCCCTGCCCATCTTACTGAGATATCTGTGTCGTCGCTTCGTTTACATCATATTATATCCATTTATATCCGCCTAATATGTGGAATTATGGCTTTAAGTTTTTATTCATACGTACTTACTCTTTGTACATCTCTCAGCTTAGAATATTGTGTATCAAAGCCCTTATGCAAATGTGCGGGTCAAATGCAAACGAAACTATGTAGTCCCTGGACCCTTTATATGAATGCACAGACGCATATAGACTCTTGACGCTTTTATCAGAAAGACCTTTATAGTAACCATAGGGGCCAGACAACCGCAAAACTAACATTCTAAAATACGCCCCTTTAGCTACCATAAGCGATAAAAGCAATACTGCTTTATGTTTCAGCAGCCAATGCCCAAGTAAACCGTTTGTTTGCATCTTAGCAAAAAGAAAACGTAGCCCATTCCCCGCGAAAGCAGTTAACTTTGTACCACCCCGAATCAAATTTACTGCAAAGTTGAGGCTGCAATGAGAGCCCTTGCCTTTTGGCTCATTAAGAAACAAAACAAAGGCATCAACGTCCACACGTATATATTTTGTGGTTTGGAATACGCTCTAATTTTGCTGCGTTATGAGCTTTCCCTACTTCAATAGAGATGGCTGCCAACATCGCAAACTGTGGGACGCCTCTCTTTGGTTATTATCTTACTGCCATTGCTCTGTTCTGCAACGGTCCAAAATCACATGACTTAATTACAGTTTTTATACCCTGTACCATTCCGTGAGGGCATTAAAATGACCCAAACAAATGTAATCGACATATTGTCAAATTGACGTTGCATGTGCCTATTTTCAGTGTAGTGTGAATCAATTCTGAATGCGATACAAGGAACTTTTATTTATACTTAAAACCATGATTTCAATTGACCATAAAAACATGGTCATTCTCTGCTGGTCGACTTGGCACTGGAAATGGATCAGGATTTTGATGAAGTAACTCTTTTACTATTAAACGTTCTGGGTCAGCTATGACACAATGTTTGTTTAACAAAAAAAAAAGTCGACTTTAATTTTCTCCTGGAAGGAAACGACTCCAGTGTATCATGTCACATGCCCCCCATCCACGTCACACTTTAACTGCTTCAGTTCCAAAGTATACACATTTTAAACCCATCTGAACACATCATTACCACTGTGACCTAACATACATACAAATCGTTCATGCACATTAATACATTTAGGATCAGCAAAAAATACCAATATTTGCAAAAGCGTGCACAGAGTATTATTACTTGTAACCCCCCCCTCCAAAAAAAAAGAGTACTCTAAAAATGTTGATATTGGCCTAAATATTGATCAAAGTTTTCAAAATTAGTTACAAACGTACATTGATCTTGACTCCCTCCCCCTGCGTACTCTATGTAGTAATGTTAAAGTGTTGATTAAATGGCTGGCTCGTTAAATAAAAAACCCCCAAAACAATTCAGTCATTTTACAAAAACAAAAAAAAAAAAAAAAAACAAAAAAAAAAAAAAAAAAAAACCGGAGGCACTGCTGTAAAGTTTGAGAGAATAGATGGTGCAGGACTGGTGCTGTAAGACAGGGGGCTCCAAGTGTTCTGCTCCCAGTGTCTGCCTTGTCTGTTAATTGTGACTCTGTTTTCCAACTAATTGTGTCGTACTTTCTTGGTACTTAGCATGGGCAACATACATATATACTGGGCATACATACAAGGGGCCTGCATGGAGACTGTTTGGCAATATATCTGGATCACTTGCTCTATGGGTATCATAAGACAAGCTTGTCCCAATGTGGTCATATCCACTGAATCATAACTTCCAATTGCTAGTATTATTTGTGCAACGTTCGGGCACAATACCTGGTATCATTTATGTTGGGTCAAATCGGGTAGCATTGGCCCAATATCGAATCAACGTCCACGACATTGACCCAAAGTGTAACCAAGGTAGGGTGACAGCAGGGCAGGAAAATAAACTGGAACAGACTAAGCAATTAAGCTGAGGACTGATGCCGAAGGACAAATTTTGGAGACGATTTTTTAACCAATTCAGCATCAGAGTACGACAGAGTTAATAGCTCTCCTTGGCACGGGTTGGGCGAAGCAAAGGAAAGCTATTGACTTAGGGGGAGCCATCGTAAATGGTCTCACATACAAATCTCAGCACAAATTGTCTAGTGACGAAAAATTGAAGTAAATAGGTTAAGGCAGACGACAATTTACATCCTGGTGCTTTCGGGCGATTTGAACGGGGAAGGGTTAATTTTGGCCTACACAAAGACGTCAAATTAAGCGTTTTACATGTTTTAAATGGGCTTTTTGTGGACACATAGCCGAATATCAATTGCGAGAACTGATCAGAAAGCCGGCTCCGCTTACCTCCAAGCCTTTGACTCGGACAGGCAGCCGACCTGTCTCAGACCGTTCATCATACGGGAAGAAAACCGCAAGGCCTGAGAGACAGCTGTGCAGTGCCCGTGGTATATTATATAAAAAAAAGCTCCACAAGTGAATATAATTTTATGATAAAATGCTTTGTTATGCAAAGCAGTCGTATTTTATTCAAAGGAGATTTGTTTAAATCAACAAATCTATTTCAATTTGTGGAGAATAGTTTTGTTAAGAAAGAAACAACTTGAGCAAATAAATACGAGATTCTTTGGTACTGAGAAGGAGGAGAATCACTTCGCTGGTCAATGTTGTCTGCGGGCTCATAATTGTTTATCAACATTGTTCATAGGGTATTGTAGCAGGGTGTTATTAGCACAGCCGCGTCGCAATTTAACCCTGTTGCTCACAAAGCATGTCATCACAGTAACGCTAATATGATTGCGAAACACGCCAATCAAAAACAAAAACAAGAATCATTCTTATCCATTTAAATTTGAACTTTATTAATAAAAACGTATATCCGTGCATGGATTTCAAATAAGTCACAAAAAAAAAAAACCCGAGAAAATTTGATGATTCTTTCACATCCCAAACACTCTTGTCGCGAAGTATTTTTCACAGAAATGTAATATCTACAAAGAAAATATGAGTCGATATTACATTTTTCCGTAATTAAAAACAATTCTTTTATCTATCGGAATGAATGTTTTATTATGTATCCATCCGTATTTTATCCTAAAAAATACCATGATCTTGAAGTGTCAGCGTTTCTGTCGGTGAAAAAAGTATCACCGAACGTAGCGATTATCGGCCGAACGCAGACTCGATGATATAAGTGCAGTTTCAAATTCTAAAGAAAGGAACAATTAACGTGTATAGAAGCATGTTGTTTTAAGACACTGGACTCGGGAGTGCTTTTTCCCTCTATGTACCGCCCCCCCCCCCCTACTAATTCACTAAATTACATGAGAAAATGCTTTGTCCGTAAATACAGGGTCTCATTATGTTCTATTTTGGAAATCAGTCGTATATGGAAGTTGTAATGTTGAATAATTACACAAACCCTGGATTTTGTAGCAAAACCCTGAGTTTTGCTAACAAAACCATAGGTTTTATCACAAAACCCTGGGTTTTGCTTAGTTATTGAATTTTGATACGATTTTGGACAAAACCTCGGGTTTTGCTACAAAGCCCTTGGTTTCAGGAACAAAACTCAGAGTTTAGGTACAAAACCCTGGGTTTTGTAGCAAAACCTTGGGTGTTGAGCATGAGACCCACAGTTTAAGCCCAAAACTCTAAGTTTTGATCACAAAACCCTCGGTTTTCTTATTTTTTTTAACAAAACCCACGGCTTTGTTCCTAAAACCCTCGATTTTTTGGTTCTGCAACACTGTGAAATAACAGACCTTGTAAAAACCCTGAGTTTTGTAAATTTTGAAACAACAGAACAAGACCCCGGGGTTTGTGAGATTGCAAAAGTCTGGGTTTTGTGACGTCACAAATCCATGGGTTCTGAAAATGTGCAATCCCCAGGGTTTTGTAACCAACCAATCATAACAGCTGTTACTTGGTAGGGTACTCAACTTAAAAATAGCGCCAAACTACTAGTGGTTCAATTAATGTGATCATGAGCGTCATTATAAGTTACCACGTGCATACTCTAAAACTAAGTTTTATAGACATGATGAGGATATGTTTTCTTTTAGTCGTGTTGCGTTTATATATCATCCGGTTTCCTGTCATGCTCCCAAGCCGATCTGGTCGTGCAGGTACAATGAACGAAGCCCAGAGCATTCAACAGTTATTGACAAATGTCAGGCTATCTTGCGTGAATTGCAGTGCCCGTCAACAAAAAAAAACCATGAAAATTACAACTAACTACTAGGAAATGCTAGTTTGTATGGGGGGAAAATTGTTCCTGAAAGAAATTGTCTCCTTTGACAAAAAATTTTAACTACTACCAAAGGGGCTTGCCGTCACAGAGGGATTTTCACCTTTGGTCAGCTTAAAAAGTATCTTTCACAAGATGCAAGAATTCTGAAAGGTGGGAATACAGGTAAAGTTAAAGAATACCATGTAAAAATTTTAGACTCAGTTGTGTTGAGATTATTATCACCAGTTGTGACGTGTCAGTTGTTTTGTAATAAACGGTCACACCCTTGCACACAGCAGTAATGTTGCACATCAACAAACCGGCCATGATTTCTACAATATTGATAAGATTCAAAGGCAAAGTTACTCTTGACCTACCTTACCACAATATTTGATAAATATCCAGCGTCACTGTATATTCGCCTGTAAACCGAAACTCAAGATTATGAAGCAGATCTTATAAATTTCGACAACTGTGTCACCATTTAAACAATTATACGCAAATGATGCCAAGTTGTACATGAAACTCATGTACGTAGGCCTGTCAAATATATAAACGCCAACTAAGAGTCCAAATCTGAAAGAGAAGTAAACAATAAGCAATTTCATGTGTGTTCTATGAATACACAACCCAATACACGGAATTCTTGCAGGCTTAAGTTGGGCATTCCCATACATTGGATTGCAAATTAAATTAACCTCTAATAAATTGGCCACTTTTGAGGCTAAAGAAGTTATCTTTTAATAATCATTTTAGTTAGGCAACTAGATTTACCATGGCAAATTTGTAGTTTCTATATGCAGTGGTTTTTAAGTTTTAAATTACAATGCAAAAGTGCCGGGAACACAGAACTGTAGCCCTCCTGACTGAGAGCTGTCTGCAGTGGGTATCAGGAACATTCTGTCCTTGCTTTTACCTGTAACCGGTGATAGTGTAGAAAGAGAGGTTTGTTTTCTTCACTGAATTCACTGCCTGTTCCAAATTTTGGAGGGATCTATATTCTCCAGTCGGGATTTTTGTATGATATTGCTGGAAATAACAAAGGGTCAGTGGTAACAGATCAAATGTGTTCGACAGATGGTCACGGGTATCCATTCATTGTATGGACCCATATGTTTTACATGGATTGCGAAGCAGGCCAAGCCTATATTAATCACTCTCCATGGCACAGATCGTGGCGTATACTTCCTACCTACATGTTTGGTGGAGGAAACCGAAGGACCCGGAGAAAACCACCGTGCGCAGTCATAGTGGCAGGAACTCTTTCCACATGCTTCCCCGGCCGTGAATCGAACCCGGGCCGCAGAGGTGAAAGGCGAGCGTGTTGCAGCTCGGCCAACCGTGCGCCCCAATTCATTGCTCTGTCAACCATTTTCCCGTTGAATTTAGACTGTTTCAACAGCTGTCCTTGGCGTGGGTTGGACTCTAAGCGCCCAACCCACATCAAGGAAAGCTGTCAAACTGGGTATGTTATTTTGATAGGCCTTTTCGACAATTATCATCCAAGTTGTTTTCATTGCTGCTGAAACAGTTGACACATATTGAAGCAGACGACATTTGACCAGCAGAAAGGGTTATAGGAAGGTGTAGACAGCTGCTGGTCTTGTACGGCTTTCACTGTAAGACACGACATGCAGGCATATTCTTGACACTGATATTTAGCTCATATTTCTTCATTACAACTAAAAGCGAACTAGAACATTTGATAAGTACAACTGAAAAAAGAAAATGTCTTTCCAACAATTCAGAATATATTATACACATTGGATTCTTGTGATTTTTTGAAAAAAAATCAATGCTTAATTTACATGAAGAAGGCCACTTAACCACCGGTCGGCCTTTCGTCCTCCTGAACCAATATCAATGATATTGGTTCATAACAAAATCACTTTGGTCTTGTTTGATGAATACAAGTCGTCATAAATTCTCGTTACCGAGCTCCCTTCTCCTTGTAGCACTTCCCATATCAAATTTGCTGACAGCTTTTTGCAGGTACATCAAAGCTTCTGAGAACGCGTTTCTTTAAACTATCCACTAAAGGAAAAGAACTACTATATCAATGCTGCTGCGTAAGCTAATCTTCTTCAATCCCTACAATCTGCTATGGGGATGGTCATCCAGCGTATATTCCGAACGTAGTCACAAGTTGACCTCATTCGCTAAATGATGCTACACTCAATCAGTTACATCCGGTTCGTGGCTTCATATGAAAGGGGTGGGTGAGTTGGGCGAGGTCCCGTTCACGAATCACAGAGAATAAAATTGTGCTTTCAAAGTTCCCAGTGATTGCCTTTAAGGCAAAAACGCCTTGTCCTTCTTCATTTTGCTGTACTTGATGCAGCAAAAATATATTTTCCTGCTTTAAAATCCCTTGTCTACTGGACAGTTGTACGATACAAGGAGCAACATTTCCCTTTAAAACCGCTGAAACTTCGGCGAGGTTACGTTGCATTATCATAAAGACTTATTGCCCCAAAACTATGACATTGAACATGGGCTTGACCGGTGTACCAACTTTCCACGAGGTGCAAAACGTTTGTCTGAATCTGAGGACTAACAGCCGTCGGCAATAAGCTCTTTCATTGTCAGTATCTACAAAAGTCGACGTGCTGTGAATTGACATAATGCTAGTAGATTCATATATTTTTTTTTTTTGTAAACTGACCTTACATTCAAGCAGTTGCATTCCTACAGTTACCATAAGTGACCAAAGCCCATAAGAATGTTCCAGTGACATCAAATTTCCTCGGTGAGCTTTGAGCATAACCGAAAAAGCGCATCGAGGCAAGCTGTTACTCACTGAAAAAACTTCGCACTGAAAGAGTTAGGATCGGGGAAGGGCGGGGAGGGGGGGGGGAGGAAGGAAAGATGAGAATAGCGCATGACCACCATGATGCAAAGCCATGGAGGAGAGTTCACATGCAACCAGGTATGACCGTTTGAGTAGCAAGCCAGTTTCCCGGACTTAATATACTAACAGGAGCAAGAGAGTCCCCATCTTCCGTGTTGTTCTGAACCGACTCAAAATGCACAGTCTAATGTACGTTCAACAGCTAATCCAGCCGTTGCCTGTGTCAAAATGTATACTTTAATAAATCACTATTATCACTTTTTTAAAGTTCAAGGCTTCAATTTGAATGAAGCTTATCAACGGGTCATCAAAACCATCAAGTATGTTTCGCAGCATTTAAATTCCCATGACACATTTTTTTCTTTTTCTTTTATTTTGCGATGACAGCTGTTTACCTTTACCTTATATATGGCAAGCACAACCCACTTTATTCAAGCTGAGGTGATCTTTGCGATATCGCCATTCGTATCCATGGTCAGATATGTGGCCATTTATCACAGTTGCCACATATCAAATAATAATTATGGTGTTCAAAGCAAATGCATAACTGAAACCATGGCATAAAAATTTTGATGTATTTTTTTTCATGGGTGACTTTAACCCTGATGAACTTATGAAAAAACACCCCCAAATTATAGTATACAAACAAAATACATAACCGACACCATGGTATGAAAACTTTGCTTCATTTTTATTTATTTCTTGGGACTTTTACCCCGACGAACTTTTGAAAAATAATACACCTCAATCTCGCGTCACAAACAACTGAATTTTTTGTGATCAATGACACAACACTAGTCACGCACTACATAGCGTTCAATCGGACGTCACACGAACTAAAACAGGTCGATGTTAAGACACATAGACATCCCTGTGGCTTATTCTGCTTTTTGAGACAGGGACCTGAGCAGGTGTGAAGGTGTGTGAGGAGGGGGAGGGGGGAGGCGGCGAGACACGGGAGCAACAAGGGTGCCCTAGATGGTGCGGATTGACATTATATCGGCAACTTTGAAACTAAGCATGGAATGTTTTGTATCACCAAATATTTCATCTGTAAACTCATTGGTCTGTGACTTCCTTTGCTCATGTTTTTTTTGTTTTTTGTTTATTTGAAAAAAATAAATAAGTTTAATATTGATTGATTAATAAATTCAAGGTCCATGTGCTCTGTTCGCGTTCAATTTGCTTGAAAGTTAGTCATATGTATATATATTTTTAAAATGTATCGTTGTACATGTACATTGAAACCTCTGCCACCTGTTTAACCCACGTAGTTCCATTTGACGGCCAAATGGGGGGTGACATTGGGACAGCCTCAGTCCACGATTTCCATCATCTGCTTATGCCATAAGCGATTGAAATGTGCAGAGGTTTGTCATCTTATGAGCCATTTATCTAGTCATGGAAAGTTGAAACATGTCGTAAAGATCACTGCAGCTTGAATAACCTGTCAACGGGCACCGACCCTTCTTCCTTTGCCTATGGGCGCTGAATGTCCCCGGGTGCAACATTCCGCAACTCAGACTCCACGCGATGTGATTTATGATGTAGATGTAGCAACCAGGGGTTTCCTAACTATCAACACACGTGGACGGACGCTATTCAACAATTCCCGCTTTTTTTCCCTTATTAAAAAAAAAAAATGAAAACGACATTCGCAACGATAAAAAAAGTGATGATCGTAACAGAAATAGTCGCAAATATTATAACAATGATAACTATAATGGTTATTATAATCTTATCCTCTCAACGACTAGTTTTTAATACCAATCCATAAGATTGGCAATGGGCAAAGTAACCTGGATTTCATTTTGGCTTATGTTTCACATGGCATTTTACTCTCTCTAGAGCTCATTTCAATGTGAATTGTAGAATCTTTTATCCACGGAATACCATCTATCCAAAAAATTGGCCTCACATTGGCCCAATGCTGGGACATTCTTGCCAACGTTGGGCTAACATTGGGCCAACCTTTATAATGAACTGGGTGCGCGCGGTAGAAACAACTTTGTTTACCTTAGACAGCCCAATTTCAGCATTGTAGCGCAAAGCATGATGCATATTTCCATGTTTGTCCCAGCCAATATTTCAGTCAAGCCCGCGGGTAAATTATAGTCAGACGCCTATATTAAAACTGGTTGAGTCTATATTTAGTTTTTTAAGTTAATACAATCGCTCGTTATAATGATACCTTGCGCGTACCTCAAAATGATCAATATTAACTGAATATCTATCAGTCCGTTGAGATGTACAACCAAGAAAAAGCATTTTCAGTCTGGCATGCAAAAAAGAAAAAAAACCCGGATAACTTAGTGTCGTTATGAATAAGCTTTCGTCATTGTATCAGAAGCGTAACTGTCTCAATCTATATAAATTGTGGCGGACCATGCAGGTACGTGGGGGCGTTAATGTTTATTTTCAGACTTTTTTTTTAATGGCAATCCCCCAGGCATGAGGCAACACCCATTGTAATTAAGTTGTTACCGGCTTGCATTATCAAGATAAACGTCTTTCATTCCATCTCGTGTAAATCTCACAGTGGCGACCTTGAATCTATATAGACCTAATAGTAGTACAAATATGTTTTGAAAACTGAAGATAACGCCATGTTGAAAATATTCTGTTTCATTCAACAATTGTCGGAAGTATCTGAAGCTGGAGGAAGTACTAGTAACCTTATTCTTTGAATGAATTTAGTATCGACATGTTTTGTGCAAGCAAATATGTTAGTTTAGCTCTTCTCCCCACGGCACGGTTTTGGACTTAACCTGTGGGCAAAGACTTATTTCGGACCCATAGTCTTAATATTAACTCTTTCGTCGCCCATTTCTGCAAAAGTCGATATTCACTGATGTAGACATAACGATAGTACATTCGCATTCTTTAAAACTGAACTTTCATTTTTGTACCGGTACCATCATGTCAACAGCAGGACAGGCCATAGGAACGGTCCAGGTCAACAGCTTTCCTCGGCCCACTTTTTGGCGCGATGCGCCCAAAATGTGCCGAGGAAAGCTGTAAAATCAGGCAAAATTGGGCACTGAAAGAGTTAATAAGAGCCAGCTAAACAGACAAACTTAAAATGAATTGGATTGAACGTTTATGACGGTCCACTTTAACATAACTACTAGTATATTCCATTTTCTTGCCACAGATGTAGTCGCACATGAAACGATTGTAATTGAGGCAGAATTTCTAAAAAAAAAATGTTCCATGTCCCAGGACCCAGTTCTGTCGTTATCTTGCATTGAGTGGCATGCTGTAGTGGTACGGGGTACATTAATTGATATTGATAAATTGGTCAAAGCAATGTAAAATACAAACAATATAAAAACAAACAATATGTTTCAAGATTAATGAAATACTATCTCCAACTCTACGGCAAGTAAAAATGATTGCTCAGATTTTTTTCTCGTCACGGAATTTTAAAAGGCTGATTATTACACAGCTTTTGTTCCATCACATACGAAGAAAGACAACAAATAAAAATGTTATTTGATGACCTCAGCCGTTCCCTCCCTTAGTCTGGTCAGTCTTTCGGCAATATTACCGGTCCAGAAGGCTGCTACGAAGAACAGGTTGAGACAGACGGGGTACAGAGTAAATATCAGACAATATACGACATCTGGACTATAACCTGAACGTACATAAGCCACACTTTGTCTTGGAGAATTAAACATTAAGGAAGGGAAGGGTTAACTTGAGGTATTGTGTACGGAAGCACTGACAGCTTACATCAATACGCTGGAAAATCCCATTGGTGTTCTCTTTTTTATTAAGATTGAGCCCTTTTCTCATTAGTAAAGATTATGATCTAATACAAGAGGAGTTTAAGGTGATTTAGAAAATATTTTCCGCGTTAACAAACGGCCCTTATATTCCCTGCTCATAGCAGATTAAGGAATATGTCTGATAACTCATACATAAAAAAATGCAACGATTATGATAATTCTCATCACATGAGTAAATTGACGTCCGTAATGTAGATGTGACCATATTACGCCTTTTAGTGTTTTTTTTTTTTCTCTTTTTGGAAAATTTTGAATTACGACATTTATTCAAAGAAGTCCCAGTAAAAACTACATTCTTCGCACCCAACTTTCATAAAAAGACACCAGTAATTTATTTCTGGTGGCTTTAAAATTCCGTTGAAATGTTTACACAAAGACCATAAATCTCTCGAATTCCTCGCAAGAGTTGCTCTGTGTCCTGAACTTTCTGCTCCACTGGTGTTTATCGTCATTAACGATGCACAACCACATTATCCCACTGAAGTTCCCTTTGAGGCGGATAGCGGGCTGTTGGGACGGGCATATCTACACCCTTACTCTATAATATGATTTATGTCCGTCTCGTAATTTGCCCGGGTGGCATTGTGAACACGTATTTCATAAGTGAATCAGAGGTTGTTCCAATTCCGGAATGGGGCATCAGAATTGAAAACTCATCATGAGAACGCATCACGATCTCTCTGCGCCGCCCTTTTTTTTCTCTAACAAAACCACTCTTTTACTTCCCCCTTTTTATGTTTGTTTGTTTGTAGAGCCGAAAGTCATTTCAGGGTGTGGGGGTAGTTCACTCCCCCGCCTCATCTGTAACCGAAAATGACGATAAATATAGTACCCGCTGACGCTCGTTCCATGTGAACTGTGTTACCCGATGAGTGAAAGTCTTTTTGCGGTTATCACAACAAGTAACGGTTCTTCAACTCTCCATAACCACGTGTTTGTATCTTTGACATTACTCAGACATTCTCGTGTCTTTTTAAGCACAAAACATTGAATTAACTTTTGAAACATCACTCCTGGCTGGTATGTGGGATTAGGGTAATTTGGCACCTCCCACGCTGTTGCGAGAACACAACATTGGGTGGAAGAAAAACGGCACCTGGCACCGGGCCTGGCACACGTTCTCACGTTGTGAGGTGTTTTGTCACTTGTCCAATGTTTCAATTTTGTGTCAAAAGAATGAAAGTAATTTTGGGTTTTCTTTTTGTAAGACTATTTCGGCGTTGAATTTATTGGTTTCCATAGCGTCCGTGCTAATGTCGAGATGATGTGCCTCCGTGCGAAGTGACGTCACAACCACATCAAATAATCTTAAAGCTATACATTCCTGACATTTTACGCATGTTTTACTATTTGTAATGAGCGATAAAAGCAAACAGTCGAGTGGCAAAAAGAAGAAACACATTTGTCATCCGTTTTCTGTAAATACCACCTTGTTTACAAGTATTTCAAGGGTCAAATGCAACGTTTCTCAACACTTGTGTGATGACAGCAGTTTACTGTGATGTTAGCGCACAATAACTTCTTCCTTTTGCGTTAAATCAAGTTCAGTGGTGTTCTACAACATTCAGTTTTACTGTGCATCCAGAAACGCGCATGCTGGTTGAACATCTCGAGGAAATACCTCCTTGATGCCACACTGTATCACAGAGAGACACTTACTTTTCTGAAATAATGTATATCTGTATTGTATCATTTTACAGATTGATAATCATGGGTCCATGATCACCAGGCTACAGTTGTTGCAACAGTTTTTACCCGACTGAAGGACAGAAATATTGTTTCCGACGTCCTGATGCCGGTAATATATTTAAATAAACATTTATACCATGTAAAAGCGGGAAGGTAAATACAGGTATAAGATTAAGGTAGGAGCTGAAAGTGAAACCGGACTACGCAAGAAATTATCTAACATAAAAAGAGAGAAAATGCATCTTCTTGTCATTTCAAGATGGGCTGTGTACACGATGTTTTGTCCTTTAAGATGTTCTGCATGGTTCGCAGCATACAAGGTTCATGGATTAAAAATTTAAAATCCTTAATGTATGTTCGCAGCATACAAGGTTCATGGATTAAAAATTTAAAATCCTTAATGTATACTCAGTACATCATTTTGTGAGATAGCGTCAGTTTACTTTCTGCCAACAAAACCAGCAAAGGGCTAGGCCTACTCCTATTCCTAAACCTTTGACGGTGGGTCGGAAATCTAGTAATCATATTTCATTATCAAGGAGCAAAAATTGTCTGCATGTGGGAAAGATAAGGGAACAAACATCTACAGTGACAATCATATGACAGATACAAGAAGAAAAACGCAATACTTTTATTGTTTGATAGAGAGGAAAAATAGTCCGTAAGTGCTTTATATCTACAAGAATTCCTTTTCATGTTCAGTAGAATGCCATTGAACCTTTATTAAGCACGCAACAATTAAAAAACAAAAGTAAAAAAAAACAAAAAAACAAACAAACAAAAACACCCCCCCAAAAACAACAACAAACCTCCCAACCAAAACAAACAAACAAACAAACAAACAAACAAACAAACAAGAAAACCCCACCCCTTTATAAAGTGTGGATATTACAGTATTCGTGGAAAATGTGTGCCTTTTATAGCTGTATTGTCTGCCGTTTAATTGAATCATAGTTTTTCGTCTAATAAATGTTGAGATTTCGCATTTGAAAATTTTGCTGACAGGGAATTATTTAATTATTGTCCTTCAGGATTTGTTTGTTTTTTGTTGTTGTTGTTTTAAACACATTTTATTAATGCAATCGACGAACAGGACAAGGCCCTATATGGACCTCTCTTAAAAAGTAAAAATACGTAGTGAAACAAAATTTACATACATATATGACCAAGGTAAATACATAAGGAAGTTACAATTCAAAACACCACAGATAGTGTGCTTAATGTATCAACCAAGCTGGAAGGTTCCTAGATTAGTTGCTTAGGAACCTCCCTGTGTTTCGAATACACTTGTAAACGAATTTAACTATGTTCTGGTTTGAGTCAATTGTACCTGTTTTGAAGCCACAAAGAATGGTGGTCAATAAAAAAGGAGAGTACTTCAAAATGTATAATGTAATTCCTCACGACGTAAAACATAATGATCACAAAGCAAGAAAAAATGCAAGATATCTTCGTTACCTTTTTCGCAAGAACACATAGAAGAGTGTATTAATTTCATGTTGAATAGATTATAGTTCAGTCGGTGGCAGCCCATGCGCATCTGAGCGTGGATACTACCAACGTATACAGATATCACCAAAATTATTATAGACTTTTTGCTTAGAATTTAAATCTATACCTCTTTCCAAATTGTGCTTAAAATCAGACACATTTTCAGAAGTTCTTATGCGCATTGGTAATGAATTCCAAAGATTAATAGTAGATAGAAAAAAGAGCGGGAGAATGAGATGGTTCTACTTGGAATGGAAGGAATAAATCGGTCATGAAAAAATATATACTTTCTATGTTTGACCGCGGCAGTGAATACTGTAAACCTTTGAGGATACTTATCATTTTGTTGCCCTTTACAATGAGGTTTTGTGTATGCATGTTCCAAGTAGGATCATCTTTAAAGGTAATTCCAAGATGTTTATAAAATCTATACTGTTCTGTTGTACATTGTTAAAATAAAGAGGAGGGTGAACAGAATTTGCGACTCGGTATTATATAATGCCGACCATAACGTATTGATTTCAACGGGCATGATTTTATGTCCATTAATTACAACGTATTGAGGATCTGTATCACCATAGTAAATTGACAGCTGTTGACCGAGATACATGTATAACTATACTGATTTTCCATCGTAACTTCCAGATTTCGTATCAATCGTGCGCTTTTTTTATCTTTTCATTCTGTTTAAGGCATTAATTTTTGAGTATGAGAAAGTGATTCTCTATTCACGATTAAATGTCTTTTACCATTCTAAAAGTCGTTCCATCCATCAGATATAAAACATCAATTGTAACATATACGATGATTGAGACAGTAGTATAATATGGAACATATTGTTCATTGTGGTTTTACATTTTAAACCTTTTTTTTAATTGCGGAAGAGTTCCTAACACGTTGCACTTTGGCTTGGTGCAGCATGATGTGAAAGGTGAACGCTGGTGCATCTGGCTCTTTGAGCTTTACGGTATTGCTGCGGTTTTCTTTTTATTGCTGTCTTCTTTCTTCTGTGTATCAGAACACTTACCCTTTCCTTTCTTTGGTTCCAACCCTTCGGGATATTTTTGTGTGCTCTTTGAAAAAGCCTGTCCTCCCACACTAGATGTATAGCGGTGTGTTGTGCGTACATTCCATGTTCACTCTTCAAAACATTCCGGTTAACCCTAACGTCAGAACATATCCCTCGCAACATCTGAAAACAGCAGCTCTTGCCTCCATACTGTATTTTCTATTTGGCAGGGGAATGAGAAAAGCTTAACATATGATACGTTATTGATCTCCTTTACTTCAAAATGTCTTTGTAAAATCAATTTAATTGAAAATTTATTGCTATCACACGTACATGCTGTGCGAAATTAGGAAGATAACCTTATTAGGAAGCATATTGTACAGCTATCACAGGGACGCACGTCAGACAAGTTACCTGAAGGCACACAGAGGATGCATAATTCACTGGTGCTTATGCCAAACTAAGACCAACAGTCCGAACCCGTTCTGATCGGGACATGTTCTGTCAAGTGAAATAGAACAGGACGACGTAAGGCTCAAAGCTACCTATGAAATATCACTTATGCAGTATTGGGTACTCTGGTGCTTCGAAGTGAAAAAACGAGTCTTCTAAAGATGCTCGATGCATATAGGCCTTAACCTTGATGTTTATTGCAGTTGCTTTAGCGTATAGTGGATCTGCATTTGCTATCAACTAAATACTTTCTCCTCCTGGCACTCTTGTTAGGGAAATGAAACGTGCTTACTGAAAATTACAGAGCAGCTACTCAATCGAGTCAACTGGCTCCTTGCACCCAACAAGTAGAGAAAATACAACATTTACTGTTTACCAGGCAGCTGGCCAAGCAGGCGTATAAATAACCTCTCCTCTCCTTCAGAAAGTGTACTTTTGTGCGGTGGAGACTAATAGTAGTCTATGTTCGCATGTTTCTTCGCTGGCATCGCAGTCTCACAGAAGAAAAAAAAAGAAAAAAAAAAAAAGACAAGATGAGTGTAATGATGAGATTAGAATTTAATGGGCAGTCAATGTGATTACGTCCAAAACAACCTTACCAGGCAGGTACGGGAAGGTAAATTTCTCCCTGCGGCTATCTCGGGTAAGGCGTTGTTAGTGTCATCATGGAGGTCTAATACCTCCATGCTGTCATTATCCGCTGAACCATGCACGTACTTGCACTTTGTTGCAGGCATGACGCATGCCTGCTAAACACTTTCTAGTAGTCTTGTCTTTTCCAGCAGGGAAGCTACAACGTCAAGGCTCATTTGGTTCAGGCTCGGATCCCATAACGCCACTGAAGACAACGGGAAGCTTGTCCATAGAGCCATAGTTTAGAGGGGGGGGGGTAAGGGGGGGGGGTCAGTACGCTGGTACAGGTAATTATTTTTCTGGAGTGCGCAGTACGGAAAAAGAAAATACTTCGTAAAATAAGAGGGCTCCCAGTACGCCAGTACGGTAAATAAAAAGCCCCAGTACGCCATTACGGGAAACCCCCTTACCCACCCTCTTTAGAGGCACATGGGGTTAACTGCTGTGCCCCAGACCCCGAAATAAAGCTTTACACGTTTCTAGTGCACATTTTGAGAATAAATCTAACCATCTTCAGTTTCATTCATTTGTATTAGAGTTCACTTAAATATGAAATTTAAGAGAAAATCGCAAAGTATACACAGCAACGGCCCCTCCGTACTTTATTGACAAGTCATACATAGTTGGATGCAGGCTGGCGTTCACAATTCATAATTTGTCCAATTCAGTCGTGTTAGAAAGCCAAATACAAAAATGCTTGGCGCAACCGAACGACTCCGATAATCAACTATCTCCAGTAATGCGTTACCCCCCTCCCCCCCTCAAAAAAGCTATAACAGCACCAGGAACCCTCCGAAAGTCAAACACCTGTGGTACCTGGACACCTCTTCAGGGTCCCCAGGTTATAGTGCACCGACCGGCTGCCCAAGAACCCGGTATCTGCCCGTAAAAAGGTTCTTTGGGGGAAGGGATCCCTGTACAGACATTACAGTCGAATACCGACAAAAACATCTTGCTCTCGACAACATTCCTCGTTTTGTATGTTTGAATCAAATCTACATCCGGAATGCCATTATTTGCTTGGAGAGTAATAATAGGAGAAGTCACAATGTGTATTTGGCTGAATATACAGCCCAATACACAACATTCTTGTGGGCTAGAGGTGTGTATTCCCATTAGATTCTATGTTGAAGTAACATTCAACTCATTGAATAGTCATGCAGCAAAAGTTCACAAATTTTGAGCAGTATCTTAACTATATACCACCATTTACCACAAGAAATTTGGTGTTTCCAGGTAGAGTGGTTTTAATGTTACATAGGGGCATGCGTAGCCCGTCTGCCTACAGAGCCCTCCACTAAGAACCCACAAAACCTAGCTGATCTTGACTTTACCTATTGTAAAGTCACCAACTAGAATCATCATAACGTCGACATGGCATCGCCAGGGACGCCAACACCGAGTACCGTTTGGAAATAACTTTCAGTCTCGGAGAACAAGCAATCTGCAGAGAGCGCAAGAAACAATTTGATTATTCAAGAAATTCTACCAATAATTCCTGTTTCTACCTTGTACATTTTCATGTTGAATATGTCCCTCAAGTTTGTATTCAAAGTTATATACATAACAAATACAATATGTTTGTATGTTTTTTCAGGGTTGTTTCTTCTACCACATGTGCATGCGGTGCCTGAGTGTGAGTTTACACCAGCCGCTGACGGGTAGCTGGGTACAACAATTCCATACCCGTCAATGCATTACTAAGTACAGACGATTCTCTGACATGTGCGTCAGGATCATTACGGTCAAGCGGGGATGAGAACTCGTGATCTAAACCTAATAGAAATATCGACCATTGCAAAACTGGACTTTTCACACGCTCGGGTCATGAACAAAACACGAATCGAAGAATGGAACAAAGTGTGTGCCATAAGCAGGGAGGCCTCTTTTGTTCACTGTTGGCACATAACAGTATTAATTTTATATATGCTACATGTATACCAATGGCGAGACCAAGAGCCAAAGCTCATCGCCTAATTACTGAACCACGCATATTGGTCCAAGTTTTAGTGTCAGCACATCCGAGTATATGATTCATGTTCCACTAGAAGGTCAAGTTGTCAAATTGATTACACAATCACCGTGAAATAATGTCTCCTGGTCACTACATGTTTCAGATATTCTGATCGTATCATTGGATTTACGTGATTTTTCATTCTGACAAGAAAAATTGGAATCTAATTTTCATCCTCTGAAATACACATTAAATTTAAGAACAATATTTTGTATTGACGATTTTATTGTGTATCATGTTCTTTCACAGCATTACATGTATTTGTTGCACCGTTTAACAAATGGCTCATATAATGATGCTCTCTGACAGTTGAAATTCTTTAAGCAACTGTCCAAAATTGGTATAAGGTTTGTTCTCTTCACGCCCCTTTTGTGAAATTCACGTTTAAATAGGCGCATGACAAAGCAAGAACTTAACCACCGCACATCCAAATTCTGCAAAGCATATACAAATTTACTGACGAGGCTGTACTTATATTTAAACACGACTTGAAAGAAATCAACTGTTAAAAATACTTCCGACAGGGTCAACTATTTTTGAGCTATCATGACGCATTAGTATCGATCAATAATTTTGTTAAACTACTTAGTGACAGGAACTTGTCCAGCAACTTCCCCCAGACATAAGGGCGAGACGTTAATGATGCAGCCAACGCGAAAATCAGATTTTTCCATTGATATTATAATTACCCACAGCGTGGTTGGCATACTTACTTTTCAGAGTCTCGCGCATAAATAGTCAGCACCCGAGGTGTGCTTCTCACTGATACATTCTATGGCCAGGAGTGCGAAGGAAGCTGCTTTCTTTTTGGATAACACAACATACAGACATACTATTGTATGGAAACACGACACGGGAATTAAAACTAAGAAAATCGTTATCAACAAAACTGAAGGTAAGATTTTTTTTTCTGGCGGGCATCTTGGCTTTGAACATTTTTGATGGGAGAAATTTCAAGACAGGTTGTCTTTGTAATTATGGGTATTTACACAAAGGAATAAATGGAACAAGCATAAAATAAAGCCAGAGACGAAGTGACAGAGAAACACGTGCAGCTACTGGAAAATGAACCAAGTCATAAAATTGATGACATACATGTATATCATTGATTAAAAGTACCAAGTACCTATATGTTGAGACAATTTGACTGTACTTGTGAATACATTGGAGTATAGTGCCAATTTGTATTTCGTGTTTCAACTTCAAATTAGTGACAATTGAAAAGGAATTGTAAAGAGGCTTTGAAAAATTATGCCCCTAAATTGCGTTGAGAATTACAATGCAACGATTGCCGAGCTGTTGCAAACCCTATAACTCTTTGCTGGTATCTGATCTGTTTTTGTTATATGTCAGTTTAAGATGAGAAAAAAATCAAATATCGTAATAATAACATATATTGGCACAATACGTATACTGAAAAGAAGTTTGAACTATTGGGAATTTGAGGGTCATTCTTTGTGCTGAATTAAAAGGTGTTGGAATCTGGTCAGACAAATTGATATCACCAGAACGTTGAACAGCAATTCAAAAGTAAATCGGAGCGAAGAGGACCCCTAAGGAGTCCTCCAGGTGCTAAAGGAAATCACTCAGCAAAATAACACTCTACAGTGGGCACCCACTTTGATTTTCTCATGCCTTATATCATTTTGTAACTGCCCTCAGAAAATTGCGTCAGAGATAGCAGTACCCGAAGGATGTGTGTCACTCACCGCCGGTGAGCTTTTGTCGGAAAACGTCACGGAAGGGCGCATTTAAAGTGCCTAGTAAGTTGTCTCTGATGGATTCTTAAAACTTGGTGCAATATCTGGTTGTACTGACAGGTGAACACAAAAGATTAAAGTGCAAAAGATAGCAAAAGAAGATAATTGAGACACCAAAATGGAAAATAAAGATTTTGAAGGTATAATTGTTCAAGGGCATGCGCAGACTTTTTTGGTAGATTAAGGGGGGGGGGGCGGATTTAATGCTATGTGATTGACATACACAGAGATTTATTACTCTGCGTTGTATCGGATTTAAAAGTACTACTTATAACAAAAACACCTTCGAAATAAAACACTACATATAATGATAAGCATGAGCTGACTGTAAAGTCCTAACTTTGCAGAGTTCTTACTTGAAAAAATAGTACAGCTAAAACATTAAATATAGTTGTATTTAATTTTTCAATCAACTCATGAGCTTGAGGTTATATTTTATCTAGTTTCGTATAATGTCTCATTTCATTTACTCAACATGTATTATGTTGAACAGCAATATGTTGCATGGTGCTATTATGATATTGGCGTGTGCTTGGCTTGTCCGCGGATGTTCATTCAAATATTGACATTATTACTAATATAGTCATTATTACTATCATTGACATATTTAAATTTTGTTATCGTTACTGCTATGTTAAAAAAAACGAAGGTATGTTGTTCAAATATGGATATTCACGTTTAATCAAGATGACGTAGAAGTTGGCGGGTCTTTTTCACATGACTAATGAATGATAATTCGGCAGTACCAGCATTTCTGTTGTTTTATTATAGACATCGTGATGTACCAAATGATATTTGGTCATAATGGGAAGATGTGTATGTGTTTTAGACACTCTCTTCAGGAGCATACCATAAAATATTTAAATTTAATCATGGTTCAATAATCCTACACGATAAGACCGTACCACTGACATATAAAAATAAAGTAATGTATGTAATACATTGAATGACAATGATTATACAGGGTATTTGATATGGCCGCATGCTATTGGGATGCCAATGTTTAGACTGTTGTGTAAGGAGTAATCGAGTAGAGATTAAAAAAAAAAGAAAAAAATAGCGCATTTATCAAGATGCCAGGACATGCTGAAACTTGTCTAATATGGGATATTTAATCATAATTCGACAACATTTGAGAAACCATCTTGCATGCTTCAGCAGATATGTTCTCCTAAGCACTCGGCATAGCACATGAACCAGAACACATAAAACACGCATCAACAAGAAAATACATAACGCAATGCATACAAAAACCAGTAACTGCATTTTGTCCAAGGCAGATAATTTATGAGACGGTATATGTGAGCCAAGCTTGGGTACTTTTTACCGTCGTTACTGGGAAAATCACTGGGGCGCAAAAGACATGCAAGCTAAAAAAAAAATAATAATAATAAAATTGTTACATGGGGTCGTAGAGAAAGTAATTGATTTATGCAAGGCGGGTTTGTTCATAAACCTGCATGAGACCCAACTTCGTTGTTTACACGCTTTTGAAAATGGGAAAACGATATGGCATTCACTCACAAATGTCTCATTTTGCTTTGCAAATGTAAAGCTTAAAGTGGCACCTTGCGGTAGAAGCTGCTCTGGTAACTTGTCTGAGGTACTATTTACGAGACCCAAAAAGTTCGTGCACATCCATGGTTGTATCGAAAGCGCTCGAATGGGAACTCGTTGCAGCAATAATTGCCCCTCCCTCCGCCCTACCTACAGGTGTGTGTGTGTGTGTGTGTGTGTGTTTATGCATTCAGCAAGGACGGTAAGTGATATATGTAACGTTTATATACAGACCTATGAATGGCACAAAGTTAATGTTGGGTCCGACCTTGAAGCTTTTATATATTTACTTATTGACGCATTCTGACATACCTCATATGCCTGGTTTAAAAGGTTTGATGTAAGCAAACCGTTTCGAGTCATTGCTGATCACTTTTTTTTTTTAAGGACACATTTTGTGATCTTGAATTTGTTGAATATATAAAGATTTTCACATGTCTGCACCAAGGTGATAATACTGTGAGTTCAAAGAAAGAACCTGCTCAATACATCATTAAAACAATGCGATGTAACAGCTTTACGACACTGTGGTACATTTTGTAAAAAAATCAGACGTTGGGATATTTTATAAAAGGCATGTAACCGCATTGATCCGTTTTGATCTGTCACACGGGATCAGATAATTACTTGCACATATTATATAAGACCGATCTTCCGCGTCCATCTGTCGTATGATTCAATCATACACCTCGTGTCACTGGAGCGGGTGCTGACCTGTCATTATGTCACTTAACGGTGAGATGTTTAATCGGAGCACTTCAAGCAAGATTGTCCAGGCAAAGTCCTGGTCAAGTCTGCGCTCGTGATCCAACTTTTACGTCCCCCGCATAACTTGTCAACTTATTCCCTTTTGTGGAAAGGTTTCCTGTCACGATGTCCGTAATTCGTTCAAACCTCGCCTGTCACTGTTTAATGTTTTGATCAAAACATGTTTTGTTCAAACGGATACAATTAGGAAGAATGACATTGGCCCATTTTAATCACGTGGAAGACTAAAAACATGAGTAAAATGCGACTGAGCGTCAGAATCAATCACACTTTTCTTTGACAGAGTAAAAAAAAATCAAACCTCGAAATCAGAATTTGTAACTTAGAAAATCAACTATGACCAAGCACAGCCTTTCCTCTGTTCGTGTATCAAGTTGCAAACCACAGAGGTGGGCCTATTTACCCATCAGTGAACGTTTTTTTTCTCCGTGTTATTATTACACAAAATGAAGTCCACAGTGCTCTAACACGCACAGAAACCAGTCGAGAGAAGCATAAAAAAATTGGCTAATGTCAACAGGGCAACAAAAACATTTGTCTGACAGGGTCGTTTAACGTAAAGTCATCACTTAGAAAAGCAAACGTGTACATCGAAACAAATTTGGCCCGTATATTTCGGATTCTCAAATTTCAATATGTTTGAACAAGGCGTGTCGTTAAGTTTGCAGACCAGGCTTTCTTTGGATCAATATTAGACAGTCAACGAGGTCTATGTCATGTGCTTATTGTTCAATCCTTTAAATACATGTCTGCTACTTTGTATATAACATATGTATATTTGCATTTGTCGCAGAATCTACTTTTAGGCTTTTCGTTTTTCTATCATGCATAACTTCACGTACTCACCCATCTGATTTAGCTGACAAATACATGGTATTTTGCACAGAATTGACAAGAGAACATTCATGTCTCTCCACGTAAAGCTTTTCTTAAAGGACATTCATATTTAAGTTTGTGGGAATACGAATTATGTCGAATATATATGATATAAAAATCACTTTGTGCATTGTAGAATGGCTGCAGTGAAGTACCTGCTGCTTATTATAGGAGCAGCATGTCTCATCCAGGCTAACCGACAAGCAGATAAGGTCGCACAGAGAGTCAGGCGTCAAACATGTAAATATATATTTTTTCCCTTTACTGCGTTGTCATTTGATGATTTAATCTGAAGGTATTACGAAATGTAATGTTTCTTGGCTTCCTGTTACCAAATTTTTTTTTCGGTGAAAGATACTATTTGAACCGAACCATAAACTATTTACTTCATTTACAAACCCTTGTTTATAAACTCTGTAAGTACACATGGAAGTAATGACGCGCTAATCTGAAGCAGATATCATGCCATAACGCAGAACATGTGAAATTGCCACCTGAATGCGACATATCACCTGATACCTCCTGTCACGTCTGGTCGTGAGATTTCAGGTGTCCTCTTCACGAGCGCCCTCTTATAAGTCAGGTTTTCTTGACTCGTCCAATTGATGTAACTGGTTTGTTTGTTTGTTTTTTCTGACAGCCACAGGATGCAAGTTGGCGGACATCATTTTTGTCCTAGATTCCTCTGGAAGTATTGGCCTGAATAACTGGAAAAGAGTCCTTACTTTCGTAAAGAATGTTGTTACAAAGCTAGATATTGGCGAGTACGCTACTCGGGTAGGCCTAGTTATTTATGGGAACAAGGCCCAAAAAGAATTCGACCTCAAAACTTACTACACAAAAGATAAAATGCTGGCTGCTATCGACAACGCGCCCTGGAAAGATCAGAAAACCAACACATCTGGGGGTATATGGATGATGCGTGAAATGTTTAAAACTGAATTTGGTGATAGAAAGACGGCGCCAAACGTAGGCATAGTAATTACAGACGGCGCATCGAACTCGGATGCATCAAAAACTATTCCCCATGCTAATGATGCCAAAAACGATGGGATAGTTATGTTTGCTATTGGTATAGGAAATGCGACAAAACAAGAGGAATTGGAAGGTATTGCCAAAAACAAGTCATTCGTCTTCAGTGCCTCCGATTTCAGGACCCTTTCCAAAATACAAGCACAGGTGGTATCAGCTGCTTGTGATATTCCAGTCGGTGAGTGACCGTACAGTTTCACTTTCATTATCCTTTGTCAAAAGTTTCATTCAAGACCTTTTCCCTGTCGTGTAATGATCAGGATAACATAGATCACATCTGTCTCAACCTGTTAATTAAAAACCGACGGTTGTTCTGAAGGCAAGTTTTGTGTGAACGCACAGTGGTCTTTAAACAAATAAAACTTGGATGATATATGTTTGACAAGGAAAGTTTGTCTATGCTCCCTGGGTCGATAAAGGCCTGCAGGAAATTCAGATTACACTCGTTGTAGCTCAGTATTCGATATATACATCGCACGACACGTGCACATAGTTTTATGATGACAACAATTCTGAAATATTTTAAACCTGATATATTCATATGAATTACAGTACATGTAAAATACTTCAGTTTGCTTTGTTGACTCCAAAGAAGTAAAAGAGTACATCTAACTGGAAAAAAATTAGCTTAATTGTTTTGTAATATTTAAAAGTGGCCTTTCACTACACGAATCTTCAGCCCAGTGAGTTTTGTTATCGTGTATATTGTTTCTTTTTGCAGACTGTACGGCCAACAGAGATGTGGTTTTTGTGCTTGATTCATCTGGTTCTGTTGGGCGGGAAAACTTCGACAAGATGAAAAGATTTGTCCAGACTATGATAGATAATATAAATGTCAATGTCGACAAACAATCACATGTAGGCCTGATGACATACAATAGTGGTGCCCAAGCGCAATTCTATCTGAACAAGTACTACACAAGAGATGACTTGAAGAAGGCAGTGGCCCAGGTGCCCTATGAATATGGGACCACGAACACGGCAGCGGCCTTGAAGCTTCTTCGAGAGGAAATGTTCACGCGCGCCAATGGAGACCGCAGCAATTTCCCCAACATGGCTGTCATTTTTACCGATGGCGGTTCTAACAAGTTTGCGGACACCGTTCAGGAAGCAAGGACTGTCAAACTGGCGGGTATTCAACTCGTCGTGGTTGCCGTCGGCAACTGGGTCAACAAGGTGGAAATCAACGAAATCGCTACAGATCCGGACAGTGGTAATGTGTACAGCGTAGCCAATTTCAACGACATTACCAAGATCACCAGTAATCTGAAGGCTACACTTTGTGGCCGTAAGTTTGAGTTCTTTATCTTCATAAAGCGAAATAATTCACTAAAAAACCGCCATCTCAAGAAACCGTTTCATTCTGATATATTCAAATTGACTTTGCATTCGGCCAGGTGAAAATATTCGTGTTACCAAGTTAACAATAAACACTCATACAATGCAATGAATTAAACTGTAGCACCAAAATAATTGCACATAGTAGAGTTACCCATGCGTTGAAAGATAAGATGCAATAGAATAATTCCAGAGTACTGGTCAAAAGGGATCACATGGCATCGCCCGACCAATCAGGAGGTGTCAGGGGATGCCCATTGAAGACCAAACCCTCTCATGACTTAACTGTTTTTGTATCCTGGCTAGCACATTATTTGACGAAGGAAAACTTGACAAAACGTTATTTTACTACTGCAGAGGCACACGCGTGTGAGAGTAACCCATGCCGCAATGGCGCAACATGTGCGACATTTCTTAATTCATATATCTGCAAGTGTCCGAGTGGATTTGCTGGCATTAACTGTGAAAAATGTGAGTATAAGAGGCCCTCATCGTAAGAATTTTGTCTGAATTTTCACGTGATATTCTATGCTGGCATCTAATTCCCTGGCATGAAAATAAAATTAAAAGGTCACTGCGATAAAAATCTCAAAAACGAAGATAAAGCAGGTGCAAAAATTTGAGACTGAAGAAACGTTAAAAGGGTTAGTTTGTGCCAGAACCATTGCATTACAAATGTAGAATAAGTTTTCCTTGGTACTGGGGAGACCTTGTGACCACGTATGCGGAGAGAGAGAGAGAGAGAGAGAGAGAGAGAGAGAGAGAGAGAGAGAGAGAGAGAGAGAGAGAGAGAGAGAGAGAGAGAGAGAGAGAGAGAGAGAGAGAGAGAGAGAGAGAGAGAGAGAGAGAGAGAGAGAGAGAGAGAGAGAGAGAGAGAGAGAGAGAGGTGAGGCTAGACTTGTACAAACCTGTTCCTTGAAGTTATTGAACAGCTTTCCTTTGTCAACTGCTTCCAAATGTTGGTCGTGACACTTCAGTATGCAAAAGAACCACAAAACAAAGTCTCTTTCATGAACCATGTGCACTCTTTAGCTATAAGTCATGCGTGCTTTATTTTCAGCATGTCCTTCAAGAGCCGATTTGGTCATTGCGCTTGACTCATCTTCGAGTATGGGGGTGAAGAACTATTACAAGACATTGGCTTTTACCAAAGGTATGCTTCCACATTACGTGCTGAACCTTTTCTTTGATGGGGGGTGTGTATTTTAAATGTAACTGAGAAGAGGAAGAGCCCAGCCGATGACTGACTACACCACACCAAACCACATCACACCACACTTAGGTAGAACTCACAGGTTACACCTCACCACAACATAGCGCACCAAACCACAAAACACCACACTGGACAACGCTACACACGTCCTGTTGATGGAGAAAAGTAGTAAATTACACGAGTAATATGAAGACTTAAATAAAAGTAATGATGAGAAAAATATAATTTGTACGTAAAGAGTCTTGAATGTACTGATAATCATAGACGAATAGAAGCTGCAGGCCGAGTACTAGCAAGAAAACCTTTGATAAAATGAAAGGTCGTTGTTCTAAGCTCACACAAAGGTTCAGCACGACATCGTATGAATCCTATAAGTTTATATTGAGTAAATTGAAGCGGAAATAACATGCACGGGTACCTAAACTTTAAGGTATGCCTTTGTATGAGCTGAATGTTAATAGAATTTATTCCACGTGATAACGTAGTTTTGTTTACCTGACAGAACACTTAGTTCCAAGATCGACGACAGGAGTTTGAAATTCTGAATCTATTTAACAGAGCAAGTGATTTGACATTTTCTGAGAAAGATGCTCAGTGGATCGCATAATTCCATTATATGTCCTCATGTTAACCATGAGGTGAATATATGACATAACTTGTAATGTTGAAAACTCAAAAAAAAAATGAGATTTTGGACGCTGATTCCGTACTTATTGTAATTAATACAAACCATCAGATCATGAGTTATGCACACGACACATAAACTGAGTGTAAACAGCTGAAAGACTGTGTGGAACTAATCAGTTAGTAAGTTTAAAGACTGTGAAACGTGTGTGTGTGTATGTATGTATGTATGTATATATGTATGTATGTATGTGTTTGTGTGTGTGTGTGTGTCTATATACTTATAAAATAAAGATAGCGCAAAGAAACACTTTGAAAATTATGTCTTTTTTTAAAACATTTTTCGAGTATACATAAGTCAGATGAAAACTTTACACACCTTTTTTTGGGGCGAGGTAGTGAATTTAAACAAAATTACGCAGTCCGTCGGTGACACCCTTGAAGTTATTTTTGGGCAAGGGTAGTTCGATAGTGTTTGATTCAAAACTATAATCAAGAAAGTTGTGTCGATGTCACGAAATGCAGCTCACGCTATACACATTTTAAATGATAAGAGAACCAACAGAGTAGAAATATTTAGCTTGCACATTAAGGCCGACGTTAGTCAAACTATATAGTTATAACTATGCATCCATAAAACAACATTCACTTTCTTAGATAAACTGGTTCTTTTTTGTGAGTTTTAAACCTTTCCAAACTATGCAAAACGAAGTTTTAATCTATTTTTGCACTGGTTTATCGCGAAAGCACAATCAAAAGACGTTAAAACTTACATCTAACTGTTTTATTTTTCGAATATTTGCCGAATACATGAATGTATTGTCGTGGGCAATTGTAAAGGCGATAAAAAAGTTAAGAATTAAACAATTTCGCGGAGCAAGTAAGTAAATAATCAAGCAAGCTAACAAATGTAGATTTTAATTTCCCTTTTTTCCAGTAAGCGTTTTGAATGGTGTTTCAGTGTTTGCCATATGGTACGAAAAGTAGCGTTTAATAAGCCAACGTTATTATTCTTCTTGTTTTTGTTCACAGATTTGGTTCGTGCACTCAACATCGATGGTGGCCAGAAAACCCGGGTTGGCCTGGAAACATTTGCGACATCCACTGATATAAAGTTCTATCTCAACACATACACTGACAAGCAAAAGATTTTGAATGCGCTCAGCTTCCCCTATGCCCAAGGTGGTACTAACACCGCTGCGGCGTTAAAGGTCATGAAAGATTCGATGTTCACTGATCAAAGGGGTGACCGCAGAGATGTCCCAAACATCGGCCTCTTCATCACTGATGGGAAATCAAACGACAGACCTCTGACATTTACAAGGGCAACCGAGGCTAGGAAAGCAGGCATCAATCTCATGGCAGTAGCCATCAACGTCAAAGACATCTACGGACAGAGGGAGCTGCGAGGCATAGCTAGTGACCCGGATGATCAGAACCTCATCAATGTGCCAGGGTTCAGTGCCTTTGGAAATCTGACGGATAGACTTGTTGATGCTATATGTTACAGTATGTATAAACACAATGCAATCCACTTTCTGATAATGAGAGTAATGAAATGTATGTTCTGGTACATCAAAGAAACTCGTTAGCAGTGCGTTTTTGCGGCAGAAGGTAAAGTGATGCTGATTGGAACAAATGCTCATGGTTAGAAGCTTTTACTCCAAACTTTTACGGACACGAATTAATGATAACGATTATGATAATAAACCGTTTCTTACAAGAATGAATAGCTTAACAATTTAAAGGAACTTATCCTGAAACATTTTGACCTTGTTTTCTATGAACCAAACTTATCATTTGATTATTATTGATGTCAAGATGGAAATGTGCATTTCCATTAAAAAAAATCTGTGATTCAATGATGAAACATTAAGGGATACATAGGAACCATATCGTAAATAAACCAAGCAACATTACACTTTAGTTCGATCTCAATAATGTGAACCTGTGCCAACAATAACTGATATGCTTTGTCGATTGTTCATACCCCCAACAATTTTTTGCTGCACAATGGATTCCTGCATGGATCCAAAACATTCCTGCTTTGTCGTTACAGATGTGGACAGGTGTAGCAGTAATCCTTGTCAGGCCGGTGGCGTGTGTGTCAATGGGCTAAACGGATACACCTGCAGATGTCCCAGGGGTCGAACTGGTATAAACTGCGAGAGAGGTAAGTATGAGTCCTGAGCAGCTATTATACTTTGTCAGCCGCCCAATGTGATTTAATAATGGAGAACAAAGACGACGTTGTGCCTTACATAACCATAACAGAAATATTTTACTGGTTTGTTTTATATTCACATTATTTAGAATCGGTTACCGCCATTAAGAAGGTGGCAAGCAATATCTATGTATTCACACGCAAGGCAATGTCCAACCGATTTTAAATAATCTTGTTCATTTTGACATTTGGGGACATTTTAATGTGTGTGTGTGTGTGTGTGTGTGTGTGTTGTCTATCGTATGGCCTAATCTGAGAGTTCTAGCCCCTGTACCATATAAAAAAATTAAAAAATACTTTCAATGTTAAGATGATTGACAATGGACCGTGTTAACTTTGAATCTTGATTACTGACAATAGGTACCTGCACAAAATGTGCGTTTGACGTGGATATTTCTTTTAAAAGGACTCTCTAATTTTAATCAAATGAAAAGTGATTTACTCTAAACAGGGACCTGTTATATGTCTATAACAGGTCCCTGCTCTAAAGATTCTCTAGAGCAAAACATATCCGTGATTTTCTTAAGAAATGATCAGTTCTTTCTAAAATGCATATAAAATGTGGAGTCCCATAAAATTTATCAATTTTACAAAAACATTTTCCAATTTTTGTATCACTATTGTAAGCAAACAGATACAGTCATGAGAAATTTTGGATACACTTTTGCAGATACATGTGCATGTGTTGAAATTATAATGGCACAAATTTGACAATTTTTGGTTGAATGTTGTTCGAGAAATATACAAAATGTTACAAAAGCTACTTTTTACTCAACACGCTTGTGTTTATACAACTTTGAATTTTGAGTTCCGTCTTTAAGGCAGACAGATTTTGCAGAACTTGTTACAGCCTGGTACCTTGCAATTGTACACAGGCATATTTCAGACGCATTACAGCCTTAACTTAATCAAAATCACTATTTCAATCTTCCCCACTTTCTTCACGTCTATACACTTTAATATGGCTGTCGATGACCCGCTGATAGTTGTGTCCCACTTCCCACGAAATACCGTTTAATCTCGTCGCGCGATCCTGGTGGTCAAAATAGGAAAACTAAATTTCGTTAGGTTGGTATTACGTATGCATGTCAATCATGTCAGGGATGCATGTTTATATGATATTTGGTCAAACATGAAGTCACTGTTCCAGGTTGGACATTGCCTTAAATCAACTAAGTGCAATCAACTGAAGAGTTTCAATATACACAAAGGTACGCGACAATCACTGTATATTATTACTTAGCAATGTAATCAATCCAAACGATACAGCACAATGGAAAAAAAAAATCCGAACCTGTCTAACACATGACTTTCGATTGCAGGATGTGATGGCCAAGCGGATATTATATTTGCCATCGATTCCTCTGGAAGTATACGTGAAAGTCGATTCCGCATTGTTTTAGAGTATGTCAAAAATGTCATTAGGCAATTGGAGATAGGACAAGAGAAAGCTAGGGTTGGTGTAATGACGTACGGTGACAGGGCTTTTGTCAACTTACACCTCAACAGTTTGTACGACAAAGGTGATATTCTGCAGACTGTGGAGAACTTGCGTTGGATTCGTGGTCGCACTCACACAGCAGATGCTCTCAAGTTGATGCGCGAGTCCATGTTTGTGTCGCAAAAGGGAGACCGCGATAACGTACCGAACTTCGCAATTATAATCACCGATGGCCAATCTAACGTGAACAAGGACAGAACTCTGACAGAAGCAGCAGAAACACGAATTGCTGGTGCCCACATCATTGTTGTTGCAGTGGGACCCAATAAAAACAGTCTGGAGATAAAGGGTTTGGCCAGTGATCCGGATGCAAAGAATATCCTTGGTGCAGACAACTTTAGGCAGCTGCCCAACATCCGGACCGGTCTTGTCAATGCTATGTGTGACTGTAAGTGTTATAAGTATACAGCACAAAGTCTGAAAAACGCGTCGTTAATTAATAAAAGAGAAAGAGCTAATTTTTTTTACTCATAGTTGTGTATCTGTTAGTGACTTTCTTCAGTAATGTGGTATTTTCAAGCAACTTTGCAAAAGCATAGGTTGTGAGGTTAGATGGTCAGTGATTCTAACAGTGTTTAAATCATTTCGGCTTGCACTTCTTAATTGCATGTATACATAATTTAACACATTGTAATGATACATAGAGTATCGTGTATATTAAATAGATTATTTGTCAACGAATGGGATACTGTTAGCCAATATTAAATATAGGAACTAAAATTAGAAGCATCAAACGTGTCTCTGTTGTTCCCCCCCCCCCCAAAAAGAATATTCAGTTTCATAAGATGGTAGGGATAACAGGCGTAAGTTTCTTCCTTTTTATATTTGTTTTTTTTTCACTAATATTACTTGTAGCTGTGAACGAGTGCTCAAGCAATCCATGCCAAAACAGAGGTCAGTGTATCAATGGACTGAACCAGTTTGTCTGTAAATGTACGGATCGTTTCACCGGTCCTCGATGTGAAAGACGTAAGTATTTGAAGCTCTCGAAATTTTCTGCCACTAAAACACTGTCTAGTAATTGTGATAAACTGACACTAAAAACTTTCTACTGATTGCGATATATTCTGCCCACAAGGGCTCTTTTACTATTGGGTAGTTATTTTACTCAACCATCTATAAACAACACCTTTTTTGTACCAAGCAAATGAAATTTTCTTAATATGTTTAGTACCTTGTACGTTTTAAAATATAATGAATGAATTTTAAGCTTTCTGCTTTCTCTAGTTGTTACTTTGAGTTATTACATGGAAGCTCATTTGACCCTATTTAATACATGAATCTGCTCTCCTTCCTGTCAAGTTCCTTGCTGCAACCTGGGGGAGCAGCACAGTATCCCATTTAATATGAATACCTCCTACTGTGACAAATTTTGCCACTCAAATACCCTTTGTTCATTCGTTTCTTCGATATTGGCATCAAGTTGGATCAAGCTGTTAAGTCAGTGATTTCAAAGATTTTTTCTATGCGATTGCAGTTTATAGCTAAGACTTGTTTCATATTTCAGGTTGTTCCCGAAGACAAGATATTGTCTTCATTCTCGATGCTTCCGGTTCTGTTGAAGAGGTATTTGATCTAGCTCAGCGTCTGACCAAGCGTATTATTCGAGGTCTCAACTTTGCTGGAGGGAGGACACGAGTCGGAGTTGTGACTTACAGCGACTCTGCTCGTGTGCGTTTTCGTTTGAACAAATACACCACACAGCTGAGTGTCCTGAATGCTGTGGCGTTTATCCAAGCACGCGGGAAAACCAATACCGCTGCTGGAATTGATGAGGCACGGCTCAACATGTTCACTTCCAGCGCTGGAGACAGATCGGGGGATCCAAATTTTGCAATCGTTATCACGGATGGACAATCGAATATCAGACAAGATAGGACCATTCCCGCTGCAAACGACGCACGGAAAGCTGGGATTACCCTCATGGCTATTGGCATCGGGGAAAATGGCAAAGTGGACAGAGCAGAGATCAATGGCATAGCCAGCGATCCAGATAGTCAGCACAGTTTTATTCTTCAAAACGAGGGCCAGTTAGACTCCATAGCAAATCAAGTATTAAACCGTCTCTGTCAATAAGTATGATCTTTGCCTGCGAAGCAGACCAAAAATCCGGAGATTGGTCTGTGTGGCAGGCAGGTATAGGCTTTAGAGACAGTTTCCACAAGCATTCCCATAAGAACCGTCTCTACCCTTGTGTCATTCTTAACCTTCATTACGTCATGGCCATGCAGTATGTACTGGTACAAGTTCACATTTAAAAAAATCTTATCATGATGTCACTGCTGGTGTATAACGCAAAGTCCCAGAAAGTTGTGCATGCAAATGTGGTAGCACCCTAAAGCAGGAGCACGGTGTGAGAGATGAAGTACAATCACACGTATACACAGTTCTAGTGCTTCAAACTTGACTGATGATTGTGATACTTTCGAGAATTGAGTTTCAGCGAAAATCGCCGTATAGGGAATGTTACAGCTTTTCAGATTCGACAAAGTTGGAATGATGTTCTTAAGAGATGTAGACACGATGGCTTTCATTCCAATGCTCACAGGACAGAGCATGTGCCAGACTGAATCCGCCGACTTTCCTTAAATGTAATATCATGAAACATTTTATGGCACCGCCCATTTCAGAAACCCCCCCCCCCCACGAAACTGGGATTTATGCATTACATGTGTATATATTTAAACAACTGCCTCATTGAAGTGTAAAATTACCCAAACATTATAGTAACCCTGATCATATTTGAGTCAAAAAGTATGTGTCAGGGAGAGATGTCTACGCAGCAAATGCATATCAGGCATATGGAATCAGGGCAGGAAAAATAGGATTTAAGGTGTTTGGATCCCGATGAAGTACTTGTCGAAGCTTGAACCGTTTGCACTTGCTACGTCAAATGACAAGGGCGTGATTGCAGTTTTTTATGCAATGTTCGCATGGTTATGCTTGCTGAACAGCAATCAGTAGCATATCAAGTTTATTTCGTCGCGGTTATAAGTTTTGATGCCTCCCGGGGCAAGGTCCCATAACACGGACATGAATAGTTTGTTAGCTTGGGTGCCTAGTGGCCATATGCATTGCCCTCCAAAGCGATTGCAGACACTTGGAGGTGTTGCTAAGCAGGAAGTCGTTTTTGCGCGGTTAAGGCATTTGCAGTGATAAGTGTATACCTTATGTCAAATATTTGGAACCCTGAGGTAAATAGCCAATCAACTGTTGCTCAAACCTGCCTGCAAAATGTACAAATGGGACACATACTTCTTCTCAAACGGTAACGGGCTTACAGTCTTTACGAATTGAATTATTTCATTGCAATTCACGGCTGTATTATCATGCCTTATATTTATGATCCCACGTCTTTGCAAAATTTAGCTTGACAAGTTGTCTTTTACGGCAGGCTAATTAAAGTTTAATGAGACTCGTGCTACAAAAATGTGGTGCTAAATTACAGATGGAATTCCCTGATTGTGCTCTGAAGTGGAAGGTGTATTGTAAGTGACGACAGTATCATAGGGCTTTTTGTCTCAATATTTACTTACGATTACTCACTTTTCATATGACACTGATCTCGATTTTCCTTTTAATTAAATTCCGTAGATGAGGAATTGCTACTTTTCAATGATTGAGATCTGACAGAAAGAAAACGAATTTTAGTTTTTAGAGGGGAACAAGCTAATATTCAGCACGATTATTTATTTGTACAATTATAAAAAATACCATCAGAGACACTTTTCCTTTGAAACGATCGACCTGCTGAAGCTCACGGGACATTAGGATTCTTGTTAACATTTCGTTATGCAGATGCTTTGGGTAGCTTATGCTTTTGGCTAAAATAGTACATGTAGTACGCACTACATATTTAGAGCTTGGGAATCCCTTGATTAAGTCTATGTAATCATCTGAAATTCACTGCCATTGGTATTAAATGCGGTCAATTAAGTTTACATTTCTCATGAATAATACAGCTGGATTTCCCGTTGTCCTTTTGTCTAAATAGTCAATCCTGTCGCAAACGTGTGATAGAGCAATTATAATCCTCATTGTCGTAAACTGTATGGGTCTAAAGACTTTAGCACATTGGTGGTGTTCCACAAGCTTTGGGAATGACGTGTTGTTGACCTTTGTGAGCCATTTGGGTTTCCATAGCTCACTCCAGATGCGGGGCGCCAAGGGATGCCGCTAATGAAAGGGACACTCTGGGCGAAAAGTAGCGCGAATATTAGGTCAAAGGTAATATTCGCGCTACTTTTCGCCCAGAGTGTCCCTTTCATCAGCGGCAGTATACTTATTTACGCAACTGGACACTTTCAAGCAGTTTGTGGGGAACAATTTTCATGTCGATATATCAAAGGGTTCTCAGGGTAATCTGTTTTATAGTATGTCAGGTGGACAAGCTGACCAAAAATTTTAACGTCATGTTCATTCATCATTTTCTGTAACATATTCCATTGCCAGTAAAATTTATTTTTATAGTATATCTACAATCTGTAAATAAACGTCATACTACCTACCAAGAATTATGTTCGTCTTGTGTTGTGTTTTCCCTTTTTGTCAACATTCACCCGTAAATTGTCCATTCATTTTCAACCTTGAGTTTCCATTGTACAATGTCCTTTGTCTGTGATACTTTTGAACGAATAAGGCCTCACAAAACGTCGAATTTGCGATGTACCATGCAACGATTATCGTTACATCCCATTATTAATTCAACATGTTTGTTTGGTTTATAAGTTATGTAAATTTATTTTTTCAGTGTAAACTGCGACAAACGTCGAACTATCTAAGGCTAAATTCCCTTAATTGTAATAATGATGCCAGATTCGCATTCCTTGTGAATACACTTTTTTTAAAGTACCAGTAATGCCTATAGTTCCAGAGAATATAACGGTCCGGGTCGAAAGTTTTCGTTGGTGCTCTTTGGCCACCATGCGCCTTAAGCGTGCCGATGAAAGCTGTTGATTCAGTCCAAAACATGGCCCTAAAGGAGTCAAGAGATCAAAAAGATTTTTTTTTTTTTTTTTTTTTTACAATTTCATGAAAGCCAAAGTTTAAAGAATAACATTGTTTATTTAATACAAAGAGAAACTTGTGTGTCATTGGTAACATGAACAGAAATACGCCTATCAAAGGTGCCACTACTATTGCATGATTGTATTTGTGCCTTTTTGTCCAGAACCACTTCCCAGTAGCCCTATTCCGCAAGGTGAACTCTTTACTCTCCATAAGTTCACCTGTCACTGCCTAACCTGTATACATATGGAAATACTATTGTCCATGTTGCGAACGTTCTTCTGTAGAACTTTACAAAGGCTGTATTAGCCCAAATAAATTAAACGGTCTTTAGCGGGTAACTAGTCAGAACATGTTTCGGAGCCTATACCCGTACATGTCTCTCTGAGTAGCAGCTCCTTGTCTGAGCTAAATATTCAGCAAAGGCAACCCACATTATTATGAATAAATATGAACGTGGTAAATGGTGAATTAGGTAAATACGTGAAGTTTTGCATATAAATGCAGAGCTTCATTATGAATAAAAACTACCTGTCAAACTAAACATAATTACTTAATTTGCATAGTACAATTTCAGATAAGAACAGTTTGACTTGCCTCTGAACCGGTATGTACCCTTTTCTAGCAGGACATCTTTCTTAGTTAAACCACCTGCCAGTGTATAACAGAAGTAGAAACAAACCGGAGCATTACTTTCTGTCCCAGTGATTGTAAAATAAACAGCTGCAGCTAGATCACCTGCACAAACCGAGAAAAATCCTAACAAGTACTGCAACAATGGACATCCTAAACAAGAAATGTAAAACAAACCCCACGATGACACCCACTGCTCACTTTGAAAGCCTCCAAACAATAAAGCTCTATTTTGCTGCCAACCCCGAGTCAATGTTTCAACATAATGGGTCAGGCTTGTGACATTTGAGCAAATACTGTCAAATTTGAGTAATTTTTGATATTGAGTAAATGTGTACTGAGGCATCTCAGAAAAAAATGAAAGTCATTAGCATTTAAGTCAAAAACATGTTGTCAAAACATAATTTTTCTTAACCAGGTTTTAAGTACAATTAGGGAAACTTGTAACTCGTCGATCGCTGCTTGCTTCCGATAGCCCCTGGGGGTTTAATAGAATATCAAGCTTCAAACCCCCTACATGCAAGGTTAAAATATGTGCTTTTGTTGTAAAAAGTCCTATAAGGCCCACAGGTACCAAATTCCGATGATAAAAGAGCTGTTTTTTTTAATCCACAAAGATGGCATCGCATGCATAAAGGTCAGAGTTGCTTAAAATAAGTATTTTTCAAGTCTACGGAATAAAGTTTTCATAAAAAAGTAACGCCAAAAATTTCCCATCCTGACGTTACCAGTAATCGTTTCTTGGATAAGGCGTCGGTGTTTCCAGACTTGAAAGGATTAGCCTAACAAAACTTTTGATTCACTTGCTGCTGGTTATTTATCATCTGGATTTTGACAGACAGTAGGTTCTTTGTATGGCAGTCTTGCAATTTAACAAGTTCACAACTCTTGTACAACTATTAGACAGGGAAACATCATTATGTATCACAAATTTTGAAGAAACCGTTTCAGTTTTAGACATAATGATTCAAAACATTAAGCATTTCTTGAGGCAATGTACGCATCGAAAAAAAGTGTGTCCGCGGTTTTTAAAGAAAGTTCCCTGTTATGACCAGTTTGCAACAGGTAGATTGTCTTTGATGTGTCATAATTTCAACTTTAAACATCTCTATTTCAAGAATAATGTTAAAAGTGTAAACAACTTGTTTCAGTTTAGATACATTGTGAATTTGATAGCACAATATACTGAACTGCAAAAGTTGATAAGTACATACATTATCACCATTATACATCTGCAAAAAAAAAAAAAAAAAAAAAAAGGACCAGATTTGTGTTTTTATCACCACTGAATGAAAATTGAAGCTTACATTCATTACCACAATGTTATCAAATGAATCTGAAGTTTACAAGCTTTCCAAAGCGATGACGTATAAGGCGCTTTTCAGATTGTGCCGTCTCCGCATGACACTGTGTCCCAATTGGTTGCAAGGCAGGTTTCTTCGATACCAGCGAGGCCGTTGGCGTTGTTCAGTTTTCAAAGGTATTTATCCCCGCTGCGGATCATTACTTGCATATTACGGAGATTTATTATTTTTAGTATTTTCTTTTGTACTTTGGTCTGCACAAACCCAGAATTAGAGGGCCGTTCTTAACGAACAAGGGTAGGCTATTGTTTATTTTTGAGCAAAAGGAATGAAAAATGATTTCATTCGACTCTTTCGTCTATTATTTTGGCACCTTGCAATATATTACATCCATTTCAGAGGTGTATATGATAATATAACAGCCTATCATCTTGTTTATAGTGACAATACGATCCGTCTAATGCAATTTACAGAGCAAAAGGCGAAAAATAGAACGAATTCTTCACCTCACAACAACATTTTATGGGCCAAATTTTAACGCTCAGATTATCAATCTCCTAAATCTGTTTCATATATAGTGTTATTTAGTCAGCAGGGATCAGTCATGCAGTTGTATTTTTTATAAACAAGTACCTTCGGCTGTACCCAGGTAACAAATTCAACTGACGTCAAAGGAGGGAATGTGTGAAGGGGAAAAGAACATCCATTTTAAACATAACTGTCACGTTTCAAGTTACCTAAGGCCTAAGGGATAGTTCAACATTATCATCATTTTTGAATTAGTACTTAGGGTACTAAATTTCATGACCCCCCTCCCTCCCCCCAAATTAGTACTTTAAAAATGATGATTTTCCTCCAAATCATAGCAAAATTGCACAAAACAGGCCAAAAATTGACCATCATTTTCCATATCCTGTGAACGTGTACAGACCCATTTAACCCCCTCCCCCCTTGCGTACTGTAAGTACTAATTCAAAAATGATAAAAATGTTGAACCATCCCTAACAAATATATATATATATATATATATATATATATATATATATATATATATATATATATATATATATATATGTATATATATATATATGTATATATATATGTATATCTATCTATCTATCTATCTATCTATCTATATATATATATATATATATGTGTGTGTGTGTGTGTGTGTGTGGTTCCCATAACCCGACTGACCACACTGGGAAGGCTCGAGTCCTGGCCCTAAACAATATTTATGAAACATAAGATAATAATAATAAAAAAAGTTTCAAGCCGCTCTCTCCCAATCAAATTTGATCGACCCTGGCTGAAAAAATTTGATCGAAAAATTGGCCGTCGTGTGCCGTAATTTTGCAGTAAAATAAACTCAAACACAGTAATTTATTTCAACTTGTCTGCAGTGAAGGTGTTAACTTAGGCCGGGGAAGGAGCATAGCTGCAGAGGAACGGTGTTCAGTGAAACATCATAGCCGTAGCCCCAGTTGTAAGATTTTATGGAGAAAGCGGCAGTCATGTGCCGTTATTTTGTAGTAAAGTCAACTCTAACACATCATTTTATTTCAGTTTGTCTGGAGGGTTAACTTGGGCCGGAGAAACAGCATAGCAACACAAAGTTCAATAAGGCATAGCCATGGTCCTTAGGTGAAGCAGCATAGGCTCTGGTCCATTTATGTCAGCATTTAGGGACCACATGGCCCGCCTAGTTCGGTGATCGTTATAGTAACATTTCCCTAGGTTCTAGGTGTCTGTTCTCTGAGTTAACAGGGCAAACGGTCTTTTAAGTAATTTTAAAAGACGACTTACTATCTTAACTTTAATTTGCCCGCTCGGTTGTGTCCCAAGCAGTTATCATCGTTAGTTACAAATCCAAATGCGACACGATAGACCTTGAACCAACCGACACGCGGTGAACGCCATTTTGAACATTGCGCAAATTAAGCCGCACCAAAATACATTTGATTTGGATAGCAAAGAGAATCGCGGCCTCAGCATATATCATATCATTATTGATGCTCTAAAACATTTGCAAAATGTATACTTTTGGTTGCATATGTAATAACCTCCTCTCCCAGATATCCCTATCCTCATTTACAAACCGTCGGGTGCGGAATCTGCAATTTTCAAAATGGCAGCCAAGCGCCAGTGAGCTGATTGGATATTTTGAAGAGGTAGTATCCATTGGCAACATATGTGTGCAATTGGGATTAAGGGAAGATTAATTTGTCGAATAAAAGTAATGTACAATATATAAAGGGGCTTTTCCAAGAATGAGCATTACCTGAAAATGTAAATACACCGCAATACAGATATCAGTTGTAGCCAGCGGTGGGCCCCAGAGTAGGGATTTTGTATCAAATAATGAAGTTGCCCTAACGCTACGGATTAAGCAGCACCACTAGTAGGACCCGCCAGGACCCCGTGGTGTGTGAAAGATGGAGCTCAGGCGAGGGGGTTGGCCCGATAGTGGATACAGGTCCGAAAGTACCGGCGGGTTTTTATATAAGTTGTAAAAAGCTGAAGACTTTTACAAAATAATCACAATAAATTAAACTGAATGCACATTCCCCTTTGAAATCACTGTGCAGGTAAGATAAAATTAAACATCTTTAGCTGCATCTCGTCGCAATCAATGATCGTGATCGTGCAAATTTGGGATAGGATTTTCAAATCTTTAATTTTTCCACATGACTGTATGGGCCTCACTTTAGTCAAAGTGAGACTTTCTTTCTTTCTTTCTTTCTTTCTTTCTTTCTTTCTTTCTTTCTTTCTTTCTTTCTTTCTTTCTTTCTTTCTTTCTTTCTTTCTTTTTTCTTTACCAGTGATTTTTCCGACACTTTTCTCTGACACTATGATACATGGAAACTCCAAACTTGGCATGGTTGTACCGCCATACAAGGAGCTTTGCCTTTTTATGCAGAGGAATGAAGATGTTTAAAATTATGCAAATGAGGGGCATTTGACATTTTAAATCTTGAATAGCTTCAAAAGTATAATAGATAGAGATGTCATTCCTACTTCTACTAGAGGGTATTGACCATTGCGCATCTAATAAATTGAAAACAAAAGGTGTAGCAATTTAAATTATACTAATTAGCAGCATTTGGACTTGTATAACTTGAATACCTTCATAACTATTATAGATATATGTGTCATTTTAACTTCTCCTAGAGGATTATTGGCCATTGGCCAGGTTGTGAATCTAAAACAAAGTTGCAACAATTTGAATTAAGCCAATTAGCGGTATTTGAAATTTTCAATCTTGAATATCTTCGAAACTATAATGGATAGAGATGTCATTCCAACTTCTACGGGGGGGGGGGGGGGAGTTGTTGTTGACCATTTCGCACCAAATGAATAAAAAAAACCCCCAAATTGTAGCGTTGTAGAATTGTGCCATTCTAACTTCTACTCCTATGTTATGGACTAGTACGAATATGATGAATTGGTAACAAAGGCTGCACAAATTTAAATTATGCAAATTAAGGGCATTTGGAATTTCAAATTTTGGATATCTTTTAAAGTATGCACACAAGACAGATTTGTTCACCTCTCTGATAGGTGGGGACACCTGGTGAGAGAAATTAAGAATGCAATAGAGTCTAAAGGGTGAGTCTGTCGTCGAAATTATAAAAGTTACATACACTGTATACTGAAGTACCCATTGTACACTGTCCTTGCATTGTCGTACAGATCATAAACTTGTACTTGAAGTACCCATTGTACATTCTGGTACCGATAATACACTGTAGTACCGAAATACCAATCGTACATTGTCATACAAATAAAGTTTGAAGACACATACACTGATTTGCTATGCAGCAAACCATCTTTTCTAGTTTCCAAACATAAGTTCATTTCCTGTACTGATTTTTCAACGTCTCGTTCATAACACAGACTTTGTTCCATTCCTAGCGGAACGGAGCTGAATGTGCAACATTCAACAGCCGAATGGGATTCTGCGTGAAAGGGCCATGTTTGATTTAGGTGAAACTGCACAAGCTACCTCTGCCGCTGCGCAACAGTGGGTGCAAGCAAGTGAAACAGGAACAGAAACTGTGAACAATTCACTTTTTTTTGCCCAGCACATGGCATTATTGATATGTCTAGCCAGGGCGATATGAATTCCCCGCAAGGGGCCGACATTGAAGTGCATACAAAGTTGGCAAACAGGCAGGTCACCAATATTAAAACGTTGATGCATTTTAATTTTTGCTTCTTCATCGAACAATTGTAATTTCACTAATGTCTTTTACAGCAGAATATACTATTTATTTTATTTTGACAAAAAGTGCAGCATTTTTTTTATTGTAGCCCCTTAAATTTTTTTGTATGAATGAAAAATACTTTCAATAAGTACTTATATTTACACCCTGCTTGCTTGTCCAAATTACAAATATATCGGAGCATATGATCACGTAAGTAAAACAAGCATTAGAAACTTCACACATTTGGGGTCCAACAGGAGCACACCTATTGACACATAAAACTTAACACCACAAAACAAATGTATAATTAATGTACAAGCGTACAAAAACACGTTATTTTCAGATAGAAAACGTACAGAATACAAGAATGTTTGAAACTGATCCTGGGAAATTGAGTTATTAGTTCTTCTTATTCAGCATTACGCATTACGATATAAAATATAAGGAGAGTCCTTGTATTTCACGCTTCGCCCCAAAACCATAAATACAGGTATGCAACATCAATACCATATACTATGTTAAGAGTAAAAGATGAAAATGATTGATTCATACAGCGTGACATCTGGTGGACATATGAAGTACTGGCGGTGTTAACAGTATTGTAATATTAAGATCATTTGTTTAAAATATTCTTTAAAAAAAGAAGCCACACTTTAGTTAATGTAAACGTGATGAAAGTGATACCTGTTTAAAGCGATATACTTAGATGACGAAACACCGTACATCTAACTGCATGGCCCAAAGGTGTCAAAGACAGAATAAATGTGTCGCGTGTTCTGCTAAAGCAATATTATACCAAACAAATGATTTTTGAATCGTTGTTTTTCTGGAACCCTCCTCTCCCCCCCAAAGCCTTCAATAATGTAGGACCAAAAGATATTTTAATTAAAAATTTCATAAACGCAGCATAAAGGTGACTCAGTGTCGTCCGTCTAGCTAAAATAATGACATCAAAGATACAATGGTGATGGAATAGCAACCGAAATGGTCCAGATGTATGGAAAATAAACTTATTTGCCGGTACACATTACCAATTAACATCTCTGACTAAGCACAGCATCATCATCATCATTGGCAGCAGCAGCAGCAGCAGCAGCAGCAGCAGCAGCAACAACAACAACAAAAATTACAACAAAAAATGATACATTGCAACTTAAGATATAAGTCATCTTTTATTTTGATTGAACACTATTTCATGACTGTTACGCATGGGAGATTTTTGGCCTATGTGTTTGTCTCCAGTCTTCAACATCAAAACTGTATCAAGTCATCGGTTTAATTCTGTCGCTCTCATCCGCGTTGGGGTTACGTTGCCACGTTGCAATTCTCCATTGAAGTTTCTGCGGATGTATTTCATTATAAATTATAAAAAGTACATTTAGCTCAAGCCTTCTGAAGCACTGATGAAAGCAGAGACGTGCACACAGAGCTGAACACCGACTGACATTGACAGTCATATACAAGATATATTCCTACGCCTTTAAAATCCATCATTAGACGAACAGCGATTAACAGGAATCTCCAATTAGTTACGTTTGATATGTTCTCAGACACTAACCTTCTGATGACACGGTCAGAAAGCACTTTCGTGCTATTGACATGTTTTTAGCCATTGAGTTGTTCCTTTTTGTCCCATAAGCTGGTCAAAAGCGTTCTCATGGGAAAAATGTGATCTCCTTTATTTTGTTCTTGAACCTGGAAAAGTTGAACGGGATTACAGACGCGATCTGTCAGGAACCTTGTTGACTTACTTTTTGTCCTGATGGAAAACTGACCAAATAAATATCCGTTTTGTACACTTCCCTGTCTTCTTGGTGCATTAACTAATAATTGATAGGCAAATGCACGTGAAATAGATCTCCGTTCGCCGTGGCAAGGCCGGCAAGTGGGCTTGATATATGGTTGACTCAATTACCTCGAACAAAGAAAAGTTAAGCCACAGAGGACAAAGACCAAATAAAAGGAACAGGCCAGGGTTACTCCAGATGACAATCCCATCGCAGTGGAGAAAGTGACCTTTACTAGCTTTAGTGGAGATGGCCACTCTTGCGTGTCATGACGGTCTGCAACCCAGACACTCGCAAGGGCAGAAAGCATTATGTAGGTTGCTCGCTAACACCCTCTGGTGTACCGTGTTATAATAAAGGCCAGTTGTTAAACTTTTGTGAAAAATAACGTTTACAACCATCAAAATTTTGTTTGTACCCATTGAACAAATTATAAATTTTAGTGAGAATTGAGTGCTTATGAAGGTTGTGCAAAGTAATTAGCAGTCGAAAATCTTCCACAATCATACGAAATTCTATTGTCGAATTATCGACTTTGACCTCCGCACCGTGAGTCAGCGAGTGTCTTTCATATATTTTTCCTGGAAACATGGCTGTTGTGTGTGTGGTCTAAATTTATCAAGTAAGTTTGAGGTGGTCGCGGGTGACGTCTTATGGCCTCTTTCTAAATTTTGGGCGTAAACCAAGATGCAAAGCAGTTGTCAAATTTTGGATGTAGCTTTCGCTTTGTTTCAAACTTGGACAAATTTAATGCTGGCCGTGTCAGTTAGACCTATTTAGTATTATTTGTATTTCCTTGAATGAAATATGGTTGCAAATTTCTAACTTTTAAAATGCTACCATTTTAAGGCGTATTCATGCCGTATACCTGTCTCTATGGCTCGTTTAAGGTCATGTTTCTCCCCTTATTGCATTAGCTCATCTTATAATATAGCTATATTTCACATATGTTTTAGTTTAGTATATCTTAACCTTATGAAGAACTGGATTAATAGTTGTATTTTGTTTGTGGATGCCGTTACGGGTTTTCAAAGTGAATTCTGATTAGCACACACAACGTTATATATATGCTAACTACTCAGTCAGTTAGAAAGAGATTTAGTGGACACAAAACTACAATTAAAATCACAAATTAAACAGTGTTTGTGTAAGCATTTCAATTCTGAAGAACATTCACCTTTGGATTGCCGGATACAAATTATTGATTACATACAACCAAATTTGTTAGACCAAGATAGTTGAGTTAACACAAGAAACATATTATAAATGGCAGATTTTTGGATCAAAACACTTAATTTTGTCTGGGTGCCAACCCAGACATTTTGTTTTTCTTTCTTTCTTTCTTTCTTTCTTTCTTTCTTTCTTTCTTTCTTTCTTTCTTTCTTTCTTTCTTTCTTTCTTTCTTTCTTTCTTTCTTTCTTTCATTCTTTCTTTCTTACCACAGACACTATTTTTCCCAAACCATCAAACTTGCCATGGTGACTAACATAACCAGCAAAATTGTGCATCTCATTTGGAATAGTCATGATGTTTAAAATTATGCAAATTTTAGAGGCAACAAAAATTTTAAAACGCCATATCTTCCAAACTTTCGCAGATGGACTCAAAATTTCAATGTGCATATTTACCTTTGTGACACTTGCCACTATAATGGACAGTATAGTTGTAGAATTCCAAATTATGCTAATAAGGGGCATTGAAAAATTTAAAAGTTTAATATCGCCAAAGCTATTGTACATAGAGATGCTATTCCAACTTCAATTTGTAGGTTTGTGGCAAAGCCGCATCCAATGAACCGTGAAACAAAGTTGTAGGATTTTAATTTGTGCAAATTAGGTGAATATGCAAAATGTAAATCCTTAATAGCTTCAAAACTGTTACAGAGGTGCCATTCCTTCAATTTATGGGTTTGCGGCATAGCCCCATCCAATGAACAATAAGCCAAAGTGCTCCTAGGCTTAAAATTCATGCAAATAAGGCAAATACATAAAATTAGAAATGTTGAATAGCTTCAAAACTATTATAGATAGTAGTTTCATTCAAACATCCCTTTATAAGTTTGGGACATGGCCACATCCCTTGAACCAAAAAGCAAAGCTGAGCATTTTAATTTATAAAAATTAGGCTAATACACAAAATTTAGATTATGTTGAACAATGGCAAAGTGTATTATTTCAAGCTGTTCTTATTTTGAAGGCACCCAGACAGATTTGCTGTGAAGCAAATCTTCTTTTCTAGTTCATCTTTTTTCTTTGGACTCAATGACAGAATTTTTATGCTTCGGTGATGTTAGGAACTTTGACTTTACAACTTTTGATAGCAGTCACACACCTTTTGATTATGTTCAGGCTGGTATTCAAAGAAAAAGCAGTCATAGACAAAAAAAAAATCACGGAAAAACAGAAATTTTAGGAATGTGGTAACAAAATACCTTGTTCAAAATTTACTACAGGCTTTCTCTAATGGCATTGGTCAATTACATATAGCTCTTAAAGCACTATCATCTTGAGATATAACCAGAATCAATGAATACTTGGGTCTTACTTATTCTGAATACACATTTGCACAAAATTTTGTGAAAGTGCGTATGCTTACACAACAACTATTCGGTAAGCAAATTCTAATAAAAAAATAGATTAAGTGTTTTGCAGCATTCGTTTCAAACGCCAAATTATTGATTCACTGAACATTCATTCCCTTTTCAAATTGAAATTTTCTTGTAACACGATTTCTAAGGAATGCAAAATAAAAGATCCCCCCATTATTTCCTATAAATATGGCAATAATATTGGACAAAGTACCATGAATTACAAGAAATGTCTGGCTTCAATTACACTTGGGGATATTGCAGCGAATCAAATTTGTGCCTGTATGTCTAACAGCAAATATTCCAATTTGTTGATACAGACCACAAACATGTATTTACAGGTAATTTGGATATAATACACTAAAAAAATTGGGATATGTCCTAAGTTGAATATTGACAGTATTTTTCAGGATACATGTAATGCATTTGATTCCTACCATATGAAATGGGCAAAGAAAAACAATAGAATTTCAGAAATTTGAAGGATGCTTATCAAACTTTAAAAGAATCTTTAAAAGTATAATTTATCCTTACAAATCCCACATTAAAAATTTTAATACGGTAAATTTAAAACAGCCAAAAGTTTCAAAAACAGTCAAAGAACTACAAAAAAGATTTGTAATGAAAAACATTGATAAGACAGGTAACAATTTTGGGATCATATGCAAACAAATTTATCTGGATGTTTTGGAGAATGAGCTTGATAAAAACAATATTTCATAAGAGGAAATGACGTATATAAATTACGTAAACAGTCCATTGAAAGTTTGATATAGATACATAAAGATGCGATGAAAAGGAATTTTAATATAAAAATTTATGAAGAGGACTCCTCAATTCCACTTTTGTCCAGGGTACCCAAACTACATAAAACCCTTTTCAATCTAAATTCGTAGCTGGTTATTCAAAATGCACAACCACACAATTATCAAAGGAAGTAACATTGTGTTTGACTGCAATTAGGAATCATTTCCATTAATACTGTAAGGCAATTTCTGGAAACTGTGAAATAAATTGTTTTTGGAGTAGTAGCAATTCTGCCGAGTTTACATTTAAAATCAAAGATTTAAAATTAAAAAAATCGGATGTTTTGATTTTTTGTACACTGTACACAATTCTACCTGTAGATGAAGTCAAAAGTTTTCTTTCAGAAATAATAAATAGATATTTAAACATAATGGTAAATCATACATAAATATTAGTTCATATTTAAAGAGAGCATATTGGTCGCACAGTAAATATTCAAAAAGTAGCGTTTAATCTTACACTGTTGAAACTTCGATCGATGCTATAAAATATCTTTTGGATAATACTTTTGTTCAATGTGGACCATTGGGAATTTTAACAAATCAAAGGCATTCCAACAATATTTAACCTGGCTTGACTTCAAGTATATAGATGAACTGATGAAAAAGGACTTTCAAATGACTACAAAATTATCAAACAACTCAAGATGTATTGATGACATTGCTTGTGTAATTGTACAAAATTTCAGTGAAACTGCTAAAGAACCCTTTGGAAAGTAACAATTCAGATGGTTTCAGAGATGTGGTTCTGGACTTTTACTTGGATATTTGGGTCACTTATGACAGATTTTGTATTAAAGTCTATCAGAAAATAGACGAGTTTAACTTTGAAGTAGTAAACTATTCTTTCCCGAACAGTAATATTTCTGTAGCTATTGGATATAATACATTTTTGTTACAAATTTTGAGATTTGGTCGTATTTGTTCTAAATTTCAGGACTTTGCATCTTAAAGTAATAAACTTGGGTCAAGAGGATTCAAAGATGTACTTTTGATCATATATTTCTACAAATTTTGCTGTAAATATCCAGAGATGGTTAGAAAATCTGGCTTTAATAATTTTAGCGATTTTTTACTTGCCTGTTTTGCTCTTTAGTTTTATCTTTTGGCATCATTCTGTTTCAATACATCTTTCAGACATTTTAGGCTATCTTGTTTTTTTGTTAGGTTAATCCGCTAGGGGCTATTGGTCGCAGGCGGCGGCTCTACGGCAATTGTAAGCTTGCCTAATTTGTACTTAATATCTAGTTAAGAAAAATCATATTTTGATTGCACTTTCTTGACCTAAATACTAATGACTTTCATTTTTTTTTATGACTAGCCGTACAAATTTTGCCGTTAATATCCACAGATTACTTGAAAGTTTGGCTGCAATAATTTTTCAGATTTTAGACTTGTCTGTTTTGATACTTAGTTTCATCTTTTGGCATCAGTTTTAATACTCACTTTCAGACATTTTAGACTTGCATGTTTTCTATCAGGTTAACCCCCCCCAGAGACTATCGGCAGCAAGCAGCGGCCGACGACACGTACAAGTTTGCCTGATTGTACTTAAAATCTGGTTAAGAAAAATATGTTTGGATAACATGTTTTAGACTTAAATGCTAACGACTTTCATTTTTTTTTCTGACATGCCTAAGTACAAATTTACTCAATATAAGCAAATTACTCAAATTTGACAATATTAACTGAAATGTCACAAACCTGACCCATTACGCAGAAACATTGACTCGGGGTTGGCAGCGAAATAGAGCTTTATTGTTTGGAGACTTTCAAAGTGAGGTGTCATCGTTGGGGTTTGTTTTACATTTCTGGTGCAGGAAGTCCATTTTTGCAGTATTTGTTAGGATTTCCCTCGGTTTGTATAGGTGGTCCAGCTGCAACTGTTTATTTTACAATCACTGGGATAGAAAAAAAACGACCTTAGTTTGTTTCTACTTCAGTTTCACACCGGCCGCTGGTTTAAGTAAGATCAGATATCCAGCTAGAAAGGGTACATACTGGTTCAGGGTAAGTCAAATTGCTCTTATCTGAACTTGTACCATACAAATTTAGTAATTATATTTGGTTTGACAGGTACTTTTCATTCATAATGAAGCTCTGCATTTATAAGCAAAACTTGACGTATTTAGCTACTTCATCATCTGCCACGTTCATATTCATTCATTATTACATGGGTTGTCTTTGCTGAATATTTAGCTTAGACAAGGAGCTGCTACTCGGAGAGACATGTACATGTACGGGTATAGGCTCCGAAACATATTTTGAGTAGTTACCCGCTGAAGACCCTTTAATTTATTTGGGCTAATACAGCCTATGTCAAAATTCTACAGAAAAACGTAAGCAGTATGGACAATAGTACTTCCATATGTATACAGGTTAGACAGTGATATGTTAGCTTACGGAGAGTAAAGAGTTGGAACAAGTCGCCTATAAAAGTTGCACAAAAGAGCTATAAGACTTACTTTTGATCTTGCACAGAGAGACTCAACTTACGAATATTTGAAACTTCTGAACTGGTTGCCCTTATCTAAATTCTTTGAATTAAGAACAATAACACTGGTATACGATTGTCTGAACAATTTAACTGCAATCTATCTTTCAGATATGATCAAACCTGTTGTAAATACCCATACCCATCGTGTTCGATCATAAGACAAAGTTACTGTTGCTGTACCAAGACCTAAACTTAGAAAATTTCATCCTTGCTCGAATTAAGTGAACGTTCCCCTACTCAGTCCAACCAGTCTATCGCCTTTGCTATCCTTTTGCTGGAAACGAGTGTCGAAGAGAGAACTATCCATATTTACTACAAAATCTTTAATATATTCCACATTCTCAAGTTGATATGTTACACCATCCTTGTTGATCTTATACAACAGGTGACCACTAAACTGCCTTTCTGTTTATTCAGCTTTAATGAGTTACATATATGCACGACAGCCTGACACTTTGAATTACGCGGCAAATGTCTTTGCTGTGAAACCAAAATATTTCTCTGAAGAAACTTTTTTTTTGCATCTGAGTCTTTCAAAAATCATGTTTACCCAGTACAAATCTCACACACATGATGTTAAAGCTGTGGGCTCGGATTCCAGGAAACAATGGTCGATATGCAGAAAAAGAGTATGGCAATAACATTTCAATGTTCTAGCATATAAACTTCACATTTTTTCTTTTAACTTTTCAAAGTTCTTGTATTCTTCATAGTAACCTGGTAGTTATTATTATTGTTTTTCATAAACATCCACTCCATGTTACGTCCGCTTCAAGTGCAGTCACGTGTCGTTCCTTGTCTTGTTGGTTACAGACTAAAACTCAGAATGTTTTTGACACCTACAGTATGTCTAAACCCTTTCGGTTGGGGGTTACAATATTAGAGGGCACGTCTTAACATGGACAAGAGCATTTTACTGTAGGCTTCCATGGCTTTAAGAAAATTAGTCAAATGTCTTACGGACCGAATAAAACCTTTTAAAGCTTGAAAGAAACCTTTAAAACTTCATGCACCAAGGCGCCATTGCCTTTTCGGCGCTGGCTACCAATGCCACTGTTCTATTAACAGTGGCAATGGAGATTTGCATTCCAAACATTAAGCCTCGTTGACGCCTATGTTCGGTAACAGTAGTCAAGAGAAACACTGGACATATCAAGTAGTCACTTTGTTATCTGAGTATTCTATGCAAATAGCGTACGCAGTTTCATTTTTTTTTTCAGTGCGCTTTAATTTTGAAGAAAATGTATATTCGAATGCCAAGTGCTTAATTTTGATACATATGAAAGGTGTCTGTCTAGTTTACAAGAAAAATAAAATTAACTCCACATTTCCCGCCAGTATGGTAAACCTATATTATCCCTGCAGTCATATTACACAGGCCAGCTCTTGTTAACGTAATATTCCACAGACGTGATCATTCAAAGCCAATGGCAAGTAACCAACAGTTTTAAACTATTGACTTTAACATAAAATGTATCTTAAAGCGGGACCAGCATTTTACACATCGTAGAACCTGGACAACCGGCTTTGGTTGCTGTCCCAGTGGTGTCGGTATTGCGCAAACTGTCTTTCATTAAAATAAAAATATGCCACGAAGAAAGTCTTACAAAGTCCTCAGAAACCAACTGAACGCTTTAAGCCGATCTAACTTTTCATTTTCGTGTTACTGATAAATGACATTATTACGGCATCAACAACAAGCGGCCATGTTGCAGGCTAAATATTTCAACGTTTAGAATGATTTGTAATTCTCGTAAATCACACTTGGGTGGACAGTGTGTGCAGAGGAAAGCTGTTGACTCATTGTATAACAGAAAGTAAAGGGTAATGCCATTTTGTCACTTTACTATTTTCTTTAAAATTTACCACACGTACTTATGAAAAAATGGAGGCATTTCCTTTGTGAAGAGTCCAAATAGCCCACGTAACTTTAAAATGAGTTGATAGAAAGTACTGTGTTTATTTACTTGAATGCAACAGATCAAATAGTGGGTGTTAATACCATATATTTTGGATACGCAGATACAATAACAATGCAGACAACAAAAGCTTCAAAGGCTAAGGTTTAACCTGTTGAAAATAAGTTCTCCAAAGTGAAGCGTAATTTCTCTTAGATTGTGACTTGTACAGTGTTTTAAATGTACATGGTGCTTTCGACGATATCAGAAAGATATATCCATATTTGGAACAATTGGAAGAAAATGTAAAGAAAAAAAAAAGAAGAAAATTCTCATGTACCAAATTGAAAAACGCTGCACGAACAGTGTTCAACCCGTTGAATTGGTCATGCATAAACATAAAACATAATTTTAGTGGTACATATATACTTGATGTATATGTTGTAGGATTACATGTATCCGTATATTTCATGTCTCCCTATTCACCAGACAAATTATATAAATATGAATACAGTTTTTACTTCATAAAAAGCCTCACACCTACATGTAACCGTAAAAGCGGTTTAACATAAATTATCACATCCATTGCTTTCTTTTCATCCTCACAGACTTATGCTGCCCATGTACATTGTCAAAATATATGGTTCCCAATAAACCGCATTTTATTTATTTATCTGATTATTTTCTCTTTTGAGCAAATTAACATTTCAATCTTCCTTGTTTTCTGAAAAATGTTCATGGATCCCTATAAAAAAGAGACTATTTGTGTGTATAAACTAAAAGTCCAACCAATCTTTCACACCATCTTTTCACCTATCTTAATATTTGACAAATAATCTCATAAATATATTGAACCGCTGACGTCACCTTAGATTTTGGCATTGCTCGGCAGAAATTGAGCAATATATTCCTCCAAAACCAAGCATCTTTGCCACTGAAGTTCAAATGATATGACAAAGCATAATGACCTTATTACGTTAACTTTATTTTATAAACAGATAAGACAAAGCATAATGACCTCATTATGTTAATTTTATTTTATCAAAGGCCAGTCTCAAAGTACGACACACACACACAGTTTGTGGATATAGTATTCTATGCATATTCTATACCTCTGCTAGCAATTTTCGACCTTTGCTTTTTTAACTCATGAAGACACCCCCCTCCCGTGCCTTGGCCACAGATATGCAATATATATATATATATATATATATATATATATATATATATATATATATATATATATATATATATATATATATATATATATATATATATATATATATATATATATATATATATACACATATATATGTATATATATATACACACACACACACACACACACACACACATATATATATATATATATATATATATACATATATAAACACGGGAATCATGGAGTGCCATAAAAAAAGTTATTGATTTGTTCTGGAGAGTGAATCCAAGCCAGCCGGACGTTGGTGTTTTCGACCTACTTTGGCTTCGTACATGGTTAAATTCAATGATGTCCCTAGATAACATCATAAACACTGATTTTTTTTTTTTAAAAAGCACCTTTAAGCCAAATGCTGGCCAAAAGACATAAAAGCTGCTTATCCACACAATTTAAAATGGCTAATACCATACTGCGGTCTGAGATAGATCAAAGTGGGCCGATGTTTTGACCTCGTTGTAAAATTAGAGCAATATCGTAAAGTATAGTTGCTGCATTATGCAAGCATTTAAGGTAAGAAGGGTCCTATTCTAACAGTTTAAAGTGACATGTAACTCAAATATGGCTCCATGTGCAGCGGTTATTAAGTCAGTCATTATGGCCTGTCCACTTACGTGTATTTTGAGACTGAGTCAAGCGTGTTCTCCCACAGCCTTACCTACAACTTTAATCCCAAAATTGTATATATTAGAACCCTTTCCCGCTCAAATCGACCAGACGTAAATTATCGTCTTCCGTTTTTACTTTAATATCTTGTTACGATAAAACATTGTTGCTGAGATTTGTGAGGAAGACCATTCGTGATGGCAAGCCCTTGGTCAAAAGCCTTTCTTGGCGCTGGTTGGCGCCATAAAACCTACGCCAAGGTGAGGTATTGCCTCAGTCCAATTCTGACCAGGAATGAGGTTAAGAACAAAAAGGGTGTCTTCAAATCCACCGAAAAATTGGAGGGCAAACGTTGAAGCAGATGTTATTGACATCCAGAGGCCTTCAGCCAGTGCAAGAAGGAAAAACTAGAAATACGACAGCGATCAGCGATGCAATGCCCAGTATCAGTACAGTTTCCTTATTGCCATCTCGACCCGGGCAATGTCAACATTAAAATGATCGAAATGGAGTTCTATTGTCCGTTCAGGCTATGGGGGCTTTATGCTTAGCACGTCCCTGTATAAATTAAGCAGGAATCTCAGTTTTGACAACATAGACCTATATGTTTTTACATGCGATGGGCCTCCATGCCTTAACATAAATGTATTTGTGAATACGGATTGCCAATGAAACTTATCAAAATTGTCAATGATGTATGGACAGTCTCTCTTATCAAAAAGATATTTGTTGAATCAATGTCCAATGGCCAACACGTTGTCCTCCGATTTTTCTACTATTTTCATTATTCGGTCTCATATTGTGTACCATACGGTAACTAACACTTCAAACTTTATAATCATTACAAATGTAAACACGAAAATGTTCACTAGATGTCAAAACTCGCTTCCAAACTCGGTCTCATATTACCATATCCTGCTCCTGAACACTGCTGGTGTGGCAGACGATTGGCCCTTGCCTTGCTCCCAAGCAAGCCGATCTGCTCGCAGCGCCCTCCTGTTGGACCTGGGAGAACCAAATGCAAGATCGATATACATTATTCCTACAAGTAAATATCTACTCACTATTAAAGGTCATGGTTTCTTTAAATTTCGGCTGTGGATGATGATTATTGTGGTACTTCAGCATTTTGACTGATTGAACCTTTGAAACGTTCTTCAGGTACTGTGGTCTTGTAAACTAGGTGTTTCTTCAGCTGAACAAGGAAACTAAACTCATGATTCTTTCAATGTAAAAAAGTTTAATATTTGTTATTTAGGCTTAGCCATTGTTTTAATGGATAGCTATTAATTTTTAAAAGTGATACAACAGATTAAAACTACTGTGCATCTTAATAGGATGACACCTGTCTCAACTCAGGGATGTTGTAGATTTCTTAACAAAAGTATACTAGTGTGAAGTACCTTATTTGAATCGAGTTTGGCGTGCTGTGTTATTATGAAAATGGTATCTCTGACGTTGTTAATATTTTATTTATCAGTTAATTGATTAATGGGGGATACTCTTGGAGTCTGTAATTACAAAACAGTTTTCATTGTGCTCTGATTTCTGGCCGCTCTTAAATTGGGTATACGGTAAGAATATATTGTAAAGTACAGTTGCTCAATCCCATTTTGTTGCTGACTTCGTTGGAGCTTCTTTTGTAATTTTTTGTGCTGGTAAGGCTACCAAGTTTCTAATTTATGGTCTTTGATAAGAATTGCCTCATACTGCCATTTAAGTGAAAAAAATAATCATATGTGTATTAGTACCATGATTGTCCGAACGCAAATCTATGATCTGAATCATATGGGAAGACGTCTCCTTTTGTATTGAAGTTGGGGTACTAAATTCAGACTACGAAATCTATGAGAGCAATTTACATCGATTTCAGTAAAGTGAAACGGCAACGTTTGAAATAATGTGAATTTTCTGAATTCAGGCCGGTGGTTTTTAGACCGATTCAGTAATTGGAAGGTTCATTTCCTCCGATCGAACTTGACATAGAATGATTGAATGAGGCATCCGACTCTGATGTGATGTTGACACCACATTTATATTCAGATATCTCGGAAATTGCCCAGCACCCTCATTTTTTATTTCTTAATTTTTGCATCGTCAACATCTTATAAGGTTTAAAATACAGAAAAACCCAACTCTTTTTGCAATGAAGGGTCACATATTGATAAGACATCAAGGACTGATAAAAACATTTTTCACATTATAATTTTTTCCGGTGCTCATTGAGCTTTTGAAGTATGATACTTGATAAAAGGTCTCCTACATTTAAAGTTCAGCTATCACATTTACCTTAAATCTATTATTGTGGCCATATTATATGTTGGTCATATACATACAATCCACCCAGTCATGGACACTGGTTCTTTACCTCTGGACTTCATTTTCATAGGTTTAGAATATTTGACCCTATGGGTATGGCTATATTTTAAACACTGCCCGCACAGAAGTATCCACATGGCAACATGCCGAAATTTCATTTTCCTCCTCATCAACGATGGTTATTTGTCTTGCTCAGTAAAGAAGAACTATTGGTCTTTTTCTACACCAAGCCCACTTCTTTTACAGTCTCCCGTCAATCGCTTTTCACTGTTGACAATGAAAAATTATCCCCTTTTGCCTAGTAACACTTCCGCTTGTAAACATTTTTTTAAAGGATTGCAATGTTTTCAACACATCCTTACACTTCTATCTGATGTCTTCTCTCTATCTCTATGATGTCCACCCGAGTCCCGGTCCGAATACGTCTTTTCAAAATCGTGGCATAAAAAAGTACCGGTAAAGTCAATGAAATTCAATTTCTATCCCAATCTGAAAAAACTTCACATAATCACTATATCTGAAGCATGGCTTGATGAGAGCTACCCTGACTAGCTTCTGCGTAATGATAACTTCCAACCGCCCTTCGTAGAGACCACCTTACAGGTAGAGGTGGCTGGGTAATGACTTTTGTAACGTCCTCACTTTCGTGTCTTAGACGTTTTGACATTTAAAGCCACAACAGCGAATGTATTTGGATAGAAATATCCACATTGCGTGTTAAAGTTTCAATTAGAAATAACTATCGGCCACCTGGCCAGTCTACTATCGTACCCAACGCCTTCCTCGAATCTTGGACCACTTCTGTGGCGGCAGCTATTCGATCCAATCCATTTATCCTTATTGCCTATGGTGACTTTAAAGATAGGTGGGAAGTCTGCAACTCAACACATTCCGAAAGTAAACTTGGTGGTTTATCTCATGTAAATCTGGCATCTCAACACAGCCCTTTCCAAGTTATTGATGAGCCTATCAGAATCAATGAACAGCTTATTAGATCTAATTATCACCGGTTCATCTGATCTCCTCTTAGATAGCGGTATATTCTTGCCCCCGTTTATAAACTCCGACCGTTCTGTGATATACTGCTCTCTCTCTCTCTCTCTCTCTCTCTCTCTCTCTCTCTCTCTCTCTCTCTCTCATCACAAAGATACATTATTCCAAAGGCAGTATGGAACTTCAAAAAGACCAATTTCCCTTATGTTAATACTGCCCTCTCTTCCGCCCCGAGGGACACTGGCCACGAAGTGTATGATACGGTCCTCGATGTAGTATCAAACTGTTCCGACTTATGTTTATCATCTGCAAAAGATTTCATCCCCTCGAGGGAAATCACGATTCGGCCAAGCAATAAGTGACCTCAGTAATTAGGAAGCATATTCGTCAAACAAACCGAACACTGAAACGCCTCGTAGTCCATGTCCTTGTACCTATGACACTTGCACGGAGATGGATAGATTTTATCAACTGCACAAATTATGCAGTTAACTCGACGACAAGGATGTTAATCCTAAGCGGTAGTGGAGTCATTCGAAGTCTGTTTTGGGATGCAAAGTTTCCATGTCTTACTTGCTCCTGTTCTAACCCGGCTGAAGATGTTATTCGTTTCTTTCCTTTTTGTCCTAAATATGCTTTCCCCAGAAAGAAACATTTCGGTAATGCAATACGTCTCTTAGCTCCAGGCGTTCACCATAATCTGATAATCAGTATAGTTAGCGCAATAATGATTCACATTTTCCTCTTTGGCAGCAAAAGTTTTTGTGCTAAATATGCCTTCCACAGAAAGAAACATGTCGGTAATGCAATACGTCTCTTAGCTCCAGGCGTTCACCATAACTTGATAATCAATATAGCTAGCGAAATAATGATTCACATTTTCCTCTTTGGCAGCAAAGAACTACCAGAATGATATTTTCAACACACAGATATCTGATGCTGTGCAATATTATCCAGTTGAAAGCAGTCGTTTTGTTTTCTTATCCAGTCCTTAATCATGCATCATCATCCTCTCTTCTCTTTCAAGTCAATGTAATCTGCTGGCTAAGTTATATGAGTAAAAAAACACTGCTGTTTTTCTTCTGATGTACAGCTTTAAGTTGACCAAAATAAAGTGTATATATTTATTAACTAAATTGCCATAATAGCTCATAGATTCTATTGTCAATAGCTAATAGAATGCATAGTGTCATTATGTTTTACTATATTATCTCAATCTGAGTTTTTAATGCCCCTTTGACTATTGATATTTGCATATGGTGATGGCAATATATCTCATGTGTACAATTTGCATGATAATATAGTTTGTGATTGTCTTGAGCGTACTGTATATATGTATATATATATATATATATATATATATATATATATATATATATATATATATATATATATATATATATATATATATATATATATATATATATATATTTTGTGTGTGTCTCTCCGTGTCTGGAGAACCCATTATATTAGTAATGATATGTTCTACAGGGTGATCCAGTACAAATGCATATGTTTAAGCTGAAACTGTTGCACTGTTACGTTCTGGTTCACAGCGGTAGCTCTCATTAAGTTTGCATTGTGGTGGTCAACATCCACTTGTGCCTGGGAAGTGTACAAACCATATGGGGAGGCAGACTAATATTTGCTGCCCACAGAAAAGTAATCAGTAATGTGTAAGATAAAAAACATGTAGGGGGGGGGTATATCCAGATGACCAAAGTGTAAAGTACATTGAACAATAAATAAAAACAAAAAACAAAAAACGAAACAAAAACAAAAACAAAAATAATAAAAAACCCACAAAAAAAAACAACCATACAAACTCACATTGGTGCATCGATACACAGATGAAATATATTCTCACTAAGGTAATGAAAGTGAATTAAATATATATTAATATTTCGTAAAAGATTCATTTTATTAGTGTTTTACTGGTGAACGGGTTCGAAGAAGGCCATCATCTGGTAATTTAATAGCCGCTTTACATCTATGTGAAAAATTACAAGGACTTGCTAAAGCACTCGTATTACAAAGAGTACTTCATGCGTCAGTATACATCCATTTACCGCACTCAAATCATAGGCACGCTTTGTTCAAAGAGCAAACAAGTACTTAGTTGATAAAACATGGGTTATAATTAAAGTAGCCAATGTGAAAAGCTACATGCAATGTGGCTGAAACGCAGAAGTTAAACTCAGCATATAGATGTGGTGGTCAGTGGATATCAATCAGTACACACTCACCGACACACCCACACCCACACTCACCCACACACCCACACCCACACTCACATGCACATACACACAGCATTATCACATTTTAAGTAGTTTGAGTACAGTACGATCACGTCCTTTGCATGTTTTTTTCAATGAGTCTTCTGAATAATTACTTGAAAATGGGAAAGCCCCAGACTGCATGAATGGATATCCTTAATTTTTCTGTGTTGCGCTATTGATTTAGTGTACAGCTTTCTTCGGCATGGCCCTCAAAGCGCACAGAGAAAGGCGGATAAATTAGTCAATTTTTTATTAGAAATTACCGGCAGGTTGGCACTTAAAAATGGAATATCTCTACTTATGGAATTTGGACATGGAATCAGTTTAATAATTCAAATGAGCACGAGTTTTGCAATGAGTCGGAGGAAAAGGGTTATTAGTGTTACTCGTACAAGGTGCTCGGCTGGCCTCACTGGGAGAAGAATGTGACCCGGGCGTACTGTTTGTTCAGCGTTCTACACGCTTAACTTTTCCTATCCGTCCGCTCAGAAATCACCAGGCGTATAATTGTGCAAATTTGCGACCCATTTTTGCGATCATAATGAAACAGTGTGGACAAGGCTGTGTCCACATGGTCTTGGCTTGAGTACATAATGTTCTTTTATAAAGTTCAAGAGCAGTTGACAAAAGCACCCGTATATGCATTCGCTTTCTTCTGAAATTTAAGGGTGCTGATCTGGAAGTTAAGAAAAAAAATGTCGTCGAATAGCACGGAAATTTCCAAGAAGCGCCCAAACGAAATTAATTTTCTTCTGCACTCTGTGTTCTGGATTGCAGCTCCGGCCCGCAGATCCAGGCAAGCCACGTTTGTGGCTGGTCTCACAAGTCGTGGTCAACTCGAAGTCAGAATGACCAACATGAAGTTGTTAAAGTTCCAATCAAATGGGAGAAAATCTGCAGTTGGGTAACAACCACGGGGGAGGGAGGAGGGGTGGGGTGCGGGAGGAGTGGATAGTGAGATGGCGCGGGGTGAGAACAATTTGCAGGTTATTACTCAACCTCAACCCGAAGCCACAGTGATCAAGGTCCGGTTTTGCTTCTCTGTCGTTTCCTGAAAGCAGTTTTGCCAGAGCGGTTCTTTTGTCCCACTTTTATGATGTTACCACTGCGTTGCATTATTTCCAAGTTGAATGTCATGTGTATTCAAACATGTATTATTGTGGACTGCACAAAACACATTTCTTCATATTCTTGCCACCCATAATACTACCATGTGATCACTGTAAACGCTCGCATGGATAGCCTCACAAACAGTTTGATAAAAGCAACTACTCGCCACAGAAATCCGTGCAGAAATAGGCACAACATGATAATGCAATGTGTCCGACATTTGGGGCTAAAACCTTCAGAAAGTTCCATGATACGTTCATTACTCGTTTGAACGCTCAAATATAACTCTTGGCGCATCAGTTTTTTTAAATTTGCTGTTGCATTCCCGATGTGTATGTTTTTTTTTCTTGTCAGAATTTTGTGTTTCTCACAGACAAGCGAAAGTCGTGGAATTTGATACAGTAACTGACAATAATGAAATACTGTGAGCTTTTATATTAACAAGAAAGGAAAGGAAATGCACTTGCATCTTTTTATAAATCTGCAGCTACATTCATGGTTTGTTTCTAATTTCATGTTTGGGTGTTAGGAGTGTTTGATCAAACGTTTGTTTTCCTGTATACTACATGTTTGTGCACCGGTTCCGAAAAGGGCACGTTGTAACTGGTGGTATGGCGAAAACATCAGCCACTCAACATGTATATCTAAACAAGAGAGAGAGAGAGAGAGAGAGAGAGAGAGAGAGAGAGAGAGAGAGAGAGAGAGAGAGAGAGAGAGAGAGAGAGAGAGAGAGAGAGAGAGAGTCTCCTACATGTTTCCAACAACCACTGCTGCAGGTAGTGCATGACAGAACAACTATAACAATATCCCCAATCAGCGAAAACCCACGGACTTTAGGACTAGAGCGATTTTTAAAATGTTTAATAGTTCATATTTTCCGGCCACCATAAGTCAGTGGAATAAGCTACCTCTAGTTTCTAGAGAAGCAGAACGTAATTTAGAATTTCGAAATCTGGTCAAATTATGCAAAACATCTGAAAGGAAAAAAAAAATTAAAGCAGGACATTGCCATATTCAACGCCAACCTGGGGATGGGCGGCTGTCAGTTGAAGGTCAATTTAATCAGAACTGGTATAAGGAAATCTCTCCTGTTCGCTGAATCCGTTTCCTGACAGTTTAATTTAATATTTTAGGAGCAAAGCAAATTATTTAATTTACCTGTATAGATACATAAGCGTACAAAGTAACCAATATCACGTATTGTGGTATATATAGCCATCACATATATTTAAGCCATATTACCGGATAGGCGATAGGCTGCATTGCTGATGCTATAAATACTAATTCTGTCAGAAAAACAGAGACAAAAACTTAGAGGATTTCTTCCTTTCTTTTTCTTTCATAACTGTTCCTTTTATTGTAGCTTATTTTTTTTTTATCTTATTATACCTTGTTTTTTTCCCTATTATTCGTTTGCTTAAGGGCATCATGTAAGATAAAAGCTATTTGGTTCTCTATATACATAACACTGGTATACCCCTACCAGTTGCCTCGCATGTGCCATAATTAATAAACACCGATAAAACTGGATGTATTATTCCTGGAAAATTGCGCACAGGTCTCACTGTAGTTTTACTAAATCAAATCACAACCCAGCCACAAAGAGTGACACTTACAAAGCACTGAACGCACTCATTGGACAAAAAAAGTTCATGAAAAGTGTACTATAATTATCGCCTTTTTCAAATATCACAACCTCTAAACTTAACTTCAACAAGGCCCCGAGTGCGGTTAAAATCGGGACACAAAGCCATAGTGCGTAACCGAACTTTTCAGTTAACTATAGGTTACCTAGAAGTTGACAGAACATGTAGATATCTCCAGAGTGTGTAGCCTACCATCAGACCTCAGTGACATGTAAAGATAATATTTGCACCAGCCACACCCAATTTCTATGGTGTAAACATCGTCACATTGATGCTATACTTTCATTTATCAGCAAGGATTGGGGAAATTTGATTGATCTAAAATTAGACAGTGAAGTCATACATGTTATCAGATAATCAATTATTGGCTATTTTTTTCGAACAATGAATATCAAGAATAGTCTGTTTTGACTTTTGTATTGGTAGTCATATTTTTGCGATACGTGATAAAAGAAATGTATAATCTTTCTTTTTAATATTGATAGTTGTGATGTACATTTGGAAAGTGTCTCTTTGAAGAAATTTATTACTTATGTGCATCAATATCAACAGACCACGTTTACTTTGACGAAGTAGCTATGGTCGCCTGCTATACATGTACCACTTCGCCATTTATAGAAACCAACATTATACCTGCATCATCCGGTAATTTTAATTCTAACCTGTATAGACTTTATGAACAATGTACAAAAAAGGCTTACAGATATCAATGGGGTGCTGACATTCATATTCATGGGAACCAGGTCCCGGGATCTTGAGGTTGGGCTACCAATTTTCCATCGTTTGATACCTCTGTTGTTATTACCAACATTAACTTTTTCTTTCTGTACAATCCAATGATGTCTGTCTGGAAGTTTTTCAGGTTTGACATGTGTTTTTGTGACAGCCTATTTTGACTACATTCGAAGAATAAATGGCCTGGAATTCTGATAAACAGGTAGAAATTAATATGGCTACCCTAAAAATCTTGTGCTACTTTGTCAAAATATGTGAAGTGTTAGCAAAACTGTCTATTACCAAGCTGGCATAGTGGGAGCCATCATTACTATGGTATTGAGAGTCGTTTGGCTGTCCTAGTTTTTCAGGTCAAATATCATGACTGATGGACGCGATTTACAAGGTTTACAAGTATAACAATAGAGCATCTTCTGCTCAAGAACTTTCTAAAGTACACAGCAGTTTCAAAGTCTAGAAAAGGGATAGAGAACACGTTTAGCTGTTCTGAAATGTTAGAAGATCCCTGAAATACTGATCTTAAAAGGGCTCGTTTAGTCACAGTCTCTGGCATGCTTTTTGTATTCTGAGTTGCCGTTTCCGGCTCCAAAATAGGTGATGAGGCAGACACCACGGTCGCTTTGCTCATCTATATATTGCTGTTAACCGAATTGTAAAAAGCATGTACGAGACCACTTCTAACACACAGACCGGGGTCTGCACTTGTTTGTTGAAATGAATAATGCAATACCAGTAATGTTAAAAAAAAGCCACAGAAACATTCTTTTGGGGGAAAAACTCTTACTCTTAAAACTATCCCCTCCCCCTCCTTGCCAAATAAAACATATAGATGCCAACTTTTCAATCCGGTCGACATTTTATCAAACGTATAGAGTCCCTGATCATTTTAATACATTTTACCATATATTTAAATATCACAATACAATAAAAGTAAAAACCCTACATGAGAGAACGCAGTTAGAAAAACGGTACATGAGAGAACGCGGTTAGAAGTAATTGTCCTTGCACATACATGGAATTTTATTTCAGGGGGTGTGCGATATTAGTTAAAGTGTGTGCGTCAACACACACTTTTTTCTTTCTTTCTTTCTTTCTTTCTTTCTTTCTTTCTTTCTTTCTTTCTTTCTTTCTTTCTTTCTTTCTTTCTTTCTTTCTTTCTTTCTTTCTTTCTTTCTTTCTTTCTTTCTTTCTTTCTTTCTTTCTTTCTTTACCAGCAAAATTTGTCCCACTTTTCTCGGACACTATTATACATAGAAACGCCAAACTTGGTATGATTGTGCCTCCATACAAGGAGTTTGACCGTTTTGTACAGAAGAATGAAGATGTTTAAAATTATGCAAATTAGGGTCATTTGAAATTTTAAATCTTGAATATCTTCAAAAGCATAATAGATAGAGATGTCATTCCAACTTCTAATATGGGTTATTGACCAGTGCGCATCTAATGAATTTAAAACAAAAGTAGCAATTAAAAATATGCTAATTAGCAGTATTTGAAATTTTAAAACTTGAATATCTTTAAAACTATTATAGATAGAGATGTCATTCCAACTTCTACTAGGGGATTGTTGACCAATGCGCACCTAATGAATTCAAAATAAAAGTTGTAGCAATTTAAATTATGCTAAATAGCACCATTAGAAATATTAAATCTTGAATAATCATTTCAAAGCTATAATAGATAGAGATGCCATTCCAACTTCTATTCCTGTGTTTTGGAATAGTTGTACATTGCCGTACCAATGTGCTTTGAAGACACACACACACTGATTTGCTATGCAGCAAATCATCTTTCCTAGTTACTACTTGTAGTCCATCAGTTCCCTTTGCACTTACTGTGGTATGAGTGAAATGGCTGAAGTGCACGTGTGACATTTATAAAATTTTGTGTCCGACAGAAGAACACCATTTTGATGGTACTGTTGTTAAAAGATCGGCCGGAGGAAAAAACACTCTACTCTTCCTTCCAGTATACAGTTTAGTCTTACACCAATTTAATCTTAACATGTCAACTATTTTGGGTGTTTTTATTTCCCGAGATCTACCAGCGTAGAGACTAACATCGTGATCGGCAAAACTTTTCCTAATACAACTTACAACAGACATCGCCATATCGGGTACTTGGATTGGTTTCATCAGTTAAACTTAATATCGCATGTGGAGTGTGTGCCAATAGACATTTCTTTATTTCTCCGCTTCATATGATAAACCCCCTTGTTGGTGATAGCATGACGGACCGAAACAAAGGTCAAGATCTATCATCTTATTTGCTTTCATTCTGTGTGTATTTGGGCAAGCATTAGTCATAAATAATGTCCGGGAGGCCTGAGAAAAGGAAACGCCAAGTGACAGTAACGAAAATTACATCATGCCACGTGGGACAGCCAAAGGCAAACAAACCCGAGTCACGCGCCTATGCCCCTGTCAGAATAAGTACATATGTATATTGTATACTAAAGCATGTTTTTCTTGTTTTTAATTATGTTTTGAAGAGGGAAACAAACACTGCAACGTCTGATTCCACGTGACCCATAATCTTGGGAGCTGGCTACATAAGTTTATCATTTTTGTTTCTGTACAAGGCATGCTGCACATCTTGCATCCTTCTGCCCAAATCGTTGATTATCAACTTTTTATAAGTTTCATTTCTTCTGTGCCTTTACAATCTATGATAATGATGGTGCCTAAGAGCGTCTTGACACTCATTATCAGGGCGCAGAAAAAAAAAAGAATTATCACCATTTGTTACGCCATAAATTTTTATTTTGTTCGTTTGTTTGGTTATTATTGTTAAGTTCTTGGACCACCTCTGCTGGCGCTATGTTGTTATGATAAACATACCCCCGGAACAAGGCAGTCGACACAGCCAGAGGAGATAGCACTGAATGGCTTCTAGGCTGTTTGCAAGGTGGTCTGCAGTGGTTACCATTAAATCTACTTTTGTTGACGCAGATATCTCCCTTTCACTTGATCATTGGGTTGGTGTATGAGGTTAAATGATAATGAGCTTGTGTCAAATATGCACATACAACTACTAAGCCCCAGTTACCAGACTTGACAGATCATTCACACAAGTGTTTCGGAGCTGGTTTACTGTCATGTGGACGTATATGAGACGTGAGCTTCCTTTTGTATTTTGGGGATATCAGAACCAAAGCGTAAGTTTGATCGGGATTAACATACATGCTTTTAGGATTCCGAGTGCTGGTGTTTGAGCTTAGAGAAAGCCTCTCAGGCGCTGTACGCACATTGGTTTGATCCATAAGCCATTTTTCAAAAGCAGCGGGTGGTGCTTTCTTGCCATCCCAAATGACCCAACTGATTGAAGAAAAGCCTTTAAGTAACTTAAATGGTGTCATATAATGCTGAGAGTAAATGCTATATTGGGGTCCGTGTAGAAACCCCCAAAACGAAGCAAGGCCAATATGGACATGAAACCTGTATTACGAAGTATATTTAATAAAGATATGAATATTCTTGGTGGATGTAATTACGAAAGAGAGAGCTTTAAAGCTGGCCCAAAATTGAAGCTCATGTTTGTGAGTTTCATTAAAACAAAGATTATACAACTTATAATCTTTGACAACGCATCTGGATGAATGAATGAATGAATGAATGAATGAATGAATGAATAAATCTTTATTATACTGACCCGTACCATGTAAACATACAATGGGTAGATATATATAATGTAAATAAGGTACCCAGCCCAACTAGGGCTTATGTAGTCAGTTTAAAGAAATTAAATTATCAATTATACAGAGTGCTGTAAACGAGAAAACAAGCAGTGAGAGCATATCACCGATACTTCATTGCAAACAAAAATAGCCAGAATATTCAGTTAAATAAATGTTTTGTTCTAATATTCCATGCTGCTTCAATGTATTTTGAGAGAGAAAAGATATTATTTAGCATCATACTTTTTAACTTACCAATTTCAGAGAGCGTTTGAAAATTTACGTATGAATTTTCCACCTGCCTCAAGAGATTTGGTCTTATTGCACCGTAAAGAGGACAAGTAAAAATAAAATGTAATTCCTCCTCGACAACGTTTAAGTCACACAATTCACAAATCCTTTGCTCGACTGCTAGGCGTCTATAACGACCAGTTTCAATCCTTAAAGGAAGAACTCCTAATCTCAGCTGCGATAATTAAGATCGTTGTTTACGACTCAACATAGACAAAACATATTTTTCAGTACAAAAATTTTCTTAAAACAGTGCATAAGTACGTAATTTCGGCTTGAAATCAACAGCTGCTTTCCAGGCAATTTCTTGAAGATTAGAAATTCTACTATATAAAAACTCCAAATCGCATATCGTAACATCTGTAAAAATGTTATCATAATCAACGTCACTTAATATATGTTTTACATCTTCCGACCAATTTTATTACTTGATTCATAATCCCATTTAAAGACTTTCTTTGTCAACCTGTTATCGTCCATATTTATCAAACGGTTCCAAAAGCGCAAAACACAAATATAGTTTCTGAATCGGTACTTTGCTATGTATTCCTAGAAATTACCGGATAGCTATTAACTGTACTCTCTCAATGTTTTCAAATTCTCTAACACCCGAAATACTTGACCGTACTGTAAAATAGGTAACACGCCAGCTTCATGAAGAGACCTAAATGTGGAATAACCAACATTTTTTAGTGACTTGAATTTATTTATCAGAGCACCTAATGCACGGCCCCCGGAGCTAGCTAAAACATCAGCGTTTTCCGTGAAGTCTAAAAATTCGTCAAAAATAATACCTAAATATTTGTATCCATTTACTATATGTAATTCCTCGCCATATAAATAGACGAGATGAGTTGTCCGAGGTACCCTCTTACGTCTGAAATGTACAACATTTGATTTTGAGAGGTTTATTTTCAAACCCCTTTTATTACACCAGGACTCCATAAAGGTTAACATATCTTGCAATTTTCTCTGTTCATCACTAAATAGGACTAAATCGTCCGCATATAAAAGTGAACAAATATGCGTTGCCCCGGCGTTAATACCCAAACCCAGCTCATTTAATTTTAAAACTAACTCATTAACAAAAGTATTGAATAGACAAGGGGATGGAATGTCCCCCTGTCTAACTCCAAATGCTGTATTAAACCATGAAGTTTGGCCGCATGTCAATTGAATTGCTGCCATAGTACCAGAATATAGAGATTTGATAGCAAAGTGCATTCGTCCAACGATATCATATTGTAAAAGCTTATATAACAACATATCCCGAATAATGCAATCAAACGCTTTTTCCATATCTATAAATGCTACAAATGTAGATAAACCTTGAGCCTGCCTATTTCTAATTATCAAACTTAAGACAAAAATGTGATATTCACAAGATATTTTCTTTCGAAAACCGTTTTGTTCATCCACTAGTATCTCAGCATGTTCATAGTATTCCATAATTCGATTATTCAGAACCGAGGAATAGACTTTACTGATACATGATAAAAGACTAATTCCTCTGTAATTCAAAGGGATGTATGGGTCTTTGGTAGCACTTTTGGGTACAGGAAAAACAATAGCTTTCAACCAAATAGATGGAATATGACCAAATTGAAAACATTTTGAAATAAACATTGGAGGGCTAATACCACAGAATTATCTTTTAAAATTTCATTTGGAATCATGTCCAAACCTACTGCTTTCTTACACTTAAGATTAGAGACCACCCGCCTCACTTCCTTAAAAGAAATATCTCGGTTTAAGACATTGCCATCACCATTTAATAAATTATCACTCTCCTCATACTCATGAAGTTGTTCTTTAACATCAGACAAAAACTGAAGGGCATCTTCATCTAAATTATCTATCCTGTTATATAATTTTGAAAATTCCGACGCCCATTTCTCCTTCACTTTATCTGTATCAGATATAAGCGAGCCCAATTCGTCATATACTTGTGTTGTACATGGCCTCTGTGTACGTGGACCAAGGTTCTTTATATGGTCCCAAAAGGCCTTTGGATCCTTTCCTAAATATCCTCAATTTCATCTATCACATTTTTATTGTATTGTCTCTCAGCTTGCTTAAGTCCCTTACCAAACCTTTTCTGTAGCAAACTCTTTACATTGTATCTTCTACCCTTATACTTATACAATTCTGACTGAGCCGCGTGCATGTTTTTCCATAATAATGTGACAGAATCATTCCAGTAAGGTTTGTACGCTTTAAACTTTTTCTTAAGTTTTTTCGTTACACCACTGTGGGGCACGTAGGTATCCATTTCTTTAAGCAGTGATGAACTAAAATTTTCATATGCATCATCAATATCCGCTTGATTGTCTTGAGGCTGTTGAAACCTTTCAATAATTTCTAAAATTGTTGTCTCCACATGTCATTATTTCGAAATAATTCAGATGATCGTTCAAAATAATACCTTCTTCGTGGACTTTCCGCCTCACTTTCCATACCTGTATTAGATTCTCTACCATTATATCCATTCCTGGGAATATGGGAATAATGCATTTCACAATACCGTAAAGAATGATCAGGAAGTCTACTCCTATAAGACAACAACGAGAACAAGTTGTACTTATTTAATACATCATTGATATTATGTACTTGAAAATTTGAGACCATACTCAGACAATCATGTGGTACAACCATATAGTCTACTACCGAACGACCTCCAGATGCAATACATGTGAAATCATCCAGCTCATTATTGAAGCGGCCATTTAATATACAGAGTTTACCATCCCTTACGAATTCTAAAAATGCTTCACCATTTCTGTTTTTTGATAAGTCAATGTTTTTTCTTTTCGTAATATAATCTATGTCAATGTTTACGTCCTGTGTATCCCCTAATCTTGCGTTGAAGTCCCCACATAACATGACCATATCAGCCTCATTATTCAAATAAAGAAGTGCCAATAAATGACTAAAAAATTCCGAGCTATCAGAATACGGTGAGTCATCTGGGGGAAAATAACATGAAAATAATACAATACTAAAGTCAGTATATCTATTCTTGAGTTCAACAGCAATAATACCTTCGACACTTTTATCAATCACCGATATCACATAATTAGCAAATAAAGAGTCTTGAACCAATACACCCACGCCACCTGATCATCGTACAGCGTTAACATGTCTCTTTTTGCGATTATTTTCGAACCATGTATATTCATTCACTGAAATCAAATCGTCATCTTTAAGATGTGTCTCGCTTAGGCAAATAACGTCAGATTCAATTTTATTAAGGATTTCTTTTCTCAATTCAGAGTTTTCGTCCGTCCAGCCATTAACGTTCAATGCCGAAATACGTAATTTAGCATAATTGTTCTCATTGGACTGGGACCTGTCCTATGTATCACTACCAATGGGTTCGTCATCATTGGCCCCATTTCTGCGCCATGGATTACCGTCCTCGTCCTCGTCGTCGCATCCACTTCTCATCACAGAGGATTAAGAAAAGAGCAACACGGCATGTGTGAATTCCTATTACAAGGAAAAAAAACAAAACAAAAAAAAACAAAAACAAAAAAAAAACAAAAACAACACAAAAAACAAAAAAAAAACAAAAAAAAAAACAAAAAACAAAAAAAAAAAAAACAAAAAAACCCCCAAAACAAAGACACAAAACAAAAACAAAAACAAAAACAAAAACAAAACAAAAAGAAAACAAACAAACAAAAAACACCCCCCCCCAACAAACTATAGACAGAAGAAAAGCGCAGCTTTGAAACACATAAGTTTCCACTCAAATTTAGCATACGTATTTTGGAGTATGAACACAACACAACCCATTATTGTATGTATGACTGTATATGATACATCATACTCGATATTTTAAAAGTCAAACGAGAGTGCCAAAATCTCAGAGGCTCAGCTGACAGCACTTACGCACGTTGCTTTGATGGAGTATTTTGTGGTAATGTTACATGTTATTGCGTCAGTTGAAGCTGCAGGTTGTACCAAATCACCTTTTTGTTCCCAAATGACCTTCACGGGGTACGATTAAGGGACAATGACCTAAACAAATTCACTCCAACGTGTTCAACGTGACAGCTACAGTGCCCACGTACGGAGAAATATGTCGCCCGGATGGGCTGCCTGGAAAGTTTCCACATCGCTACCATTCTCTGACCTGGGCCTAACAGGAGAAAATGACCTCCCTCCCATGGGAAAAAAAATAAATAAACAGAAAAAAAGAGCAAGTCATCCCTACGAAAAGCAAAAGAAAGTTTAGTTTAAACATATTTATTTATACTGGATTACCCTATGATACAAAAAAATACTAATAACAATTGTTCTCAAGACACAGAGATACACTCAATATATTAGACAACACGCACAAGACATTACAAACTACGTTACCATACAAATTGTATACATGAAAAATATTGGTATCATCATAAACAATTATCAATAGTCAATAGGAATTGAAAACTCAGATTAAGACGGTAATATAACGTAATGACTGTAGGCATACTATTCACTACTGACATTAGAATTCAAACGAGGGTAATTATGACAAGGGAGTCAATAAATATATTTTTAATTTTAATTTCGGTCAATTTGTAGCAATACATCATAAGACAGACAGCATAGAGAGATTTCGTTTCTTACATAATTTGGTCAGTAGGTCACATTGACTTAAGAGTGAAGAGAGAATAATACTGCATGATTATGGAAGAGATTAGAAAACAAATCGTCTGCTTTCAACTGCATAATTTTGTACTGCATCAGATATCGGTATGTTAAAAAACATTTGGTAGTTCTTTGTTGCCAAAAAGAAATATACGAATCAATCTTTCGCTGGCTATGTGGATTAATAAGTTAAGGTGAACGCCCGGAGCTAAAGGAGGTATTGTGTTATTGGGAAAAGTCTTTCCAGGGAAGGTATATTTAGGACAAAAAGAAAAGAAATGAGTAACGTCTTCAGTCGGGAAAGAGCTGGCGGAAGTAGCTCTTGGAAATACCTTTACTTTATAAAGGTCAAATTTTAACGTAGAGAAACACAGGTGTAGCTAGTTTTGGCAGATATTAGAAAAACGATATCCGTAGGGAAAAAAAGTTGGGGACATCGTCCACCGCCAACAGGGTTGTTTTGACTTTTGATTTGAAGATTATAGATTGAAGAAAATTAAGCACAAGAACCTATTCCTCCTCCTCCCCTCAAAGAAAAAAAAAAATTAAAATAAAACACAAGTAAACCTCGCACTGAATTCCGATTATCAACCTTCACCAACTGACAAAATACACTATAGAGGTTTCTGTTCTTGTCAAGACAAGCTAAAACATTGACAATGTATCACACAGAACTCTCACAAAAATTACTCCATGAAAGTGCTTGGGTACGTGTTTGCTGAAGAGGATTTCACAGGCACACCCGTTTGGGGGATGTAAAGGCGGTAAAAGTGGCTAGTAAATATAGAAAAAAAGATTGGTGTGTGTCAGTTTACGTTCAAGTTTGTGGTAAATATATGATAAAAAGTTTTATTCAGAGTGACGACTTAAGTGTGATTGTGCTGAATGGAGCAACTCAGGGCATTACGGCACATTAGGAGTGTCCGCGGCAACGTAATACCCGAGAGAAACCTGGGTAGCCTATTATTACAAAGGGTGCCTTCTATTCTCTTATCAATTCTTATATGGTCCTGCAACCGCACTATGATATTTATTCCAAATGTGTTCGTAGGAGCGCAAAGGTAACAATATCGGATTATGTCATAAACGTTTTCTACTTCCTTTTCCAAAAAGCTGCTCGATGAGAAATACATGACATCCATTGGTGTTTTCGTAGCTTTATGTCCTGGGGATCACGCAAATTGACTATGCAGTCTCGGTCGGATCAGTAAGTCAGGTATAATGCTGTTTAGGAGACCAGAATGTTATCCTTTAATAGAAAATTTTAACATTATGTTACTTAATGTTACTTACGATTGAGCAAAATGAGCAGAATGACCCCTTTGTTCCCAAATGACATGCAGGAGACACGAAGAAAGGGCTGAAAAGAAAAACTACAAAAGCCTACAGCGACGTGGTCACAGCGGGGCCCGCATTTATACGACCGGAGTTGACAAGGCTGGTTGTGGCAGGGTGATAGGTGTTTTATGAGCACACTTTGTCAATAACTTTTTGAAGGTTTATAGCTATCCAACGTGCAGTTTTTGACTTCCTGCTGCATCTATCGTAAAAACAGCAGCTTGTAACTTTGAATATTTAATTGTGCAATTTCGACTGTAGGTATCTTCAGAAGGGTGCCCCATTTCGAATAATACTCCTTGGGTCAACGATTGGCAATGCAATTCACAGTGACTCTCTGCAGCATGGTGACGCAACCCAATGTGCTTATTAAAATACACTGCATTTCGAGGATTGACATAAAATGGACCTTTATTGAAATTTTGAGGCACAATCTGTCAAAATATGTTTAGTCAGGAAAAAATCTGTCATTAGTTGTATGATATGTCTCACGTGGCTTTTGAATGACGCCTTTCAATTCGTGTATTAAAAAAACTGTGGATCGAACAAGCCGCAACACGCTATGCTTTAATCATCGTATATATATATATATATATATATATATATATATATATATATATATATATATATATATATATATATATATATATATGTATATATATATATATATATATATATATATAACATCATGTTAATTTTATATAAATATGTGTATGTACGTAGTTATGTATGTACTATTTTATAAAATGAAACCCTTTCCCATGCGAATCAGCCATTTGAAACGTCCATTTGTCGAAGATCGTTTCCACCGAAAACAGCACATAAGAGAATTGTAGAAAGGAAATGTCCGGATAGCGTGCCCAAGGCGAACAATTTTCCCGCAGCTAATTTGACACCGAAAGGTAGTTCCTAAGTCTTGTTCCAACCACGGAACAGCTCAGACTATAGGAGTAATTCCTGACACTGATCTCTCTCATTGTGTATTTTGTAGAAGTAAAAGCTTTTTCCTGAGGCATAGGAGTTAAATTAAGATTGAAAATAGAATTTTATGGAGCTCTGTCTCTCTCTCTCTCTCTCTCTGGTTCACCCCTCCACACACACAGACACACACAGACACACGTGGCAGTAACATTATTGTAATGCAGTATTGGAAGATTCAGTATGTAATTTTAACAATGATGTGCACTTTCCAAGGTATGCATGCATATTTTTTCGTGTCAGCCTCTGTCAAGTCACGAAACTCATGTCTATTACTGACAGTGATTCTAGTCAGATTTTTTCCCACACATCGTCACAACCCAAATAAACAATTGTCGTATCCGGTGATGAGACATATGGAGGCAGTAGCATAACATACCCGACAGATGTTTTTTTGCCATCTTATTATACCCATATGTACCCTTGGATGAAGGCGTTGACTGTTTCAGTGCCAACTGCGACTAAAGAGAGGACTGCTCCGAATTATAATAAGGATGCTGATTAATGTTCCTTGTAAAGATACCTTTCATTCAAAAATCAGCATACGTGCAGTTGCGTAGAATATAATAGTTCAGGTCAACAGCTTTCCACGGCGCTTTGGGCGCAATGCACCAAAAGAGGAAAGCTGTTGCCTGAGCCTAAAATGTGGCACTGAAAGAGTTAGACAATATTATCTCAGTAAACATATTCATTCGTTAAAATAAATAAGTTAAGACATTATATATATTAAATTATCCAGAAACAGCTAATTATTATTATTATTATTATCATCATCATCATTATTATTATTATTATCATTATTATTATTATGATTATTATTATTATTATTATTATTATTATTATTATTATTATTATTATTATTATTATTATTATTATTGTTGTTGTTATTATTATTGTCGTCAAATATACAGCGTACCAAATACTCCATCATAGGATGAAGCAGCTGAAATTATACTCTGCTTTCTTTTTCATTTTTTTTTCGAAAGAACATCTGTTTGTTTGGTTGGGAAATATTAAGTCGTGGAAGGGATTGACGAGCTGTCTTCCTCAAAATGTAACTTTATTTCGCGGCACGTGGCACTGCAAATGTGACTATGTACAAATTAATGATTGCTCGAATAATTTGTGACATAAGTATTTTTTTCATACAGTTTGATTTTTTCTTTCTCTATCAGAACAAGATTATAAGACAACAACTTTTGTCGGCTGCAACTTTGTGCACTCATTCTACATTGAGGAAGTTTCAAGACAATGACAAGTTTCCCAAGCAAATACAGTCTTGTGATTATTATTTGGCTATTTTGAGGAAAATCTAACAACAAAACAATGCAGTAACGTATGGCATAGCGTTATACTTCTCCATGTCAACTTAGATGAGAACGATTTAAAAATATTTTGTACGTATACATAGATGGTAGTAGCTAACATGCAGCATTCAGTCACTGATCCACTGCTTGTACTTTTCGGTAATTACTGTCACGGTGGTACATGGCATGACTCGCAGAATAAAATATGCCAGAGGCGCAAAAGGGACTAATTTGAAAGAACTTAAGAAGAGTTGATGGAGAGATCAAATATGTTGTAATAATAACAAGTGCCCCAGAAGGATTAACTTTTTATCCCGAAAGAGTTCTGAATACTACTTTTGTGATACGTCGCCGACAATTTCTGCTTGCGAGTCGATATGGACACCGACAGTGTTGTTATTGAAAACATCGTATGTGCATTATATAACGTAACCTCACCTGGACTTTAGTGAACAGGGTTCTTACAAATTAAATTAGATCAATTTAAAATCCCGTGGATATATATAGCTTACAACCAGGCTGTGCAGTTGCGGTGCAGGTTGTGAAAAAGGGCGTTGGCCTGAAATGACTTTTCGCCTGGTTATTACATAAGTATTAAGTGTACTTTCGTGTATACTTGATGGAAGTCGCTATATTATTGTGTTTCAAAATTGGAACACGAAGAAAACATGGTTGTCATTTGACATTGACTGTAAAATACATAATCTCAAAATGGCAGAGAATTAGAAACTTACACAAACCGAAGATTTAGGCCTTAGGCACAAAATGTAATATAACATTTGAAAGCGACAATGTCAAATGTCGTTTGCCTAAATATTTCGACTCGAATTTCTGGTTAATGGAGAACAGTTGATGGAAAATTGTGGATGAAACATGCTTAGACAGTACGTCCGAGGTCAACAACTTTTCTTGGCTCTGGTTGGGCGCATTGTATTCTTCCCTTGGCAAGGAAAGCTATTGATTCAGTCTTGTTCCAGATAAAAAGGCTTAAAACTAAAGATGATTGAATTTCATGGATATATTATGTACAAGTGTAAGAATTATGTTTCATGCGTGTCTGAGCACAACATGGTTCGGTTGCAACAAACAGTATAGGAACTTATTTCGTATAGCTTGTTAAGCACAAAAAATCGTAACCTGTTGAACACCTCTTTCTATGCATGCATCCACTTGCTATGTACATCTCACATGCGGTTTTGTGAATTTCTGGTCTTGGTCTTTTTGCATGTCCTTACAATAGGAGACATTCATATTTAACTACGATCCTGCTCACTGACTGTGTTGCCAGGGCAACAGTCTGATGCTTCCACCATGATCAGGGCAGATTTGTATTATATACTCCATAAACATCCATGAATAGCACCTTTTCAACCAAAAGAGAGCCAATTTCTAATCAATTTAGGCATCCTTTATGTTTCATATATATGTTAATACATTTTCTTAAGATTATTCTGGGTTTGTGTTGTTTATTTTATTGAGAAAATACTTTTACCATGCTTAATACACTGATCTGCCCTGATGCAAGTGGCTCCCTCTTTTTGCTCAATAAGTGTTAGAGTAGGACCACATTTAAATATGAATACATCCTATTAGCTTTGACTTTACATTAAGTGCCTCTCTATAGCAACTTAATGTGAACTCAACGGAAAATGTAACTTTGTAGTTTGTGTTTCTATTAGTAGCTTTACACTGCCTCAGTTTAGTTTAAGTTAATGTTCGAGGCAAAATTTCAATAACAGGATTCTCAATTGTGACAAAACATATATTTGAGGAACCGATTCTATACATTTGAGGATTGAAACCCAGATTGGCTTGTATGCCCTCAGGAGGTAACCGGAAATCTGATTTGTGTTCGTTAAGTTTCGCATTCAATGGCACATAGCATATGTCGGTATTGTCGGAGTCCTCAAATAATGTTCTCCAGAGGTAGCTTGTAACAACTTGCCGTTGGGTCAATTGGGTCTTCCTATCCTACCGTTACTCTCCTTTGGGCTTGAACTCTGTGGAGGTAACCGGGTACTCCAAGGGTATCCGGCTTATTGTTAAAATGGCGGATTACTTGAATCAAACACCCCACTAAATAAAGTACTCCTGCTACACTTGCTGGAACACGATTTATGTGATTAAACAGGGAAATTGCGGGCTGTTGAAATGCCAGTCTTTCCAGTCATACGCAGATTATATTCGGTTCTTTTACATTATTGAAACTTAAAATTTGTATTACGCAAACAATCTTCTTTGATATGTCATTGTTTTGAATTAGGTGTGCTGGAACGGTTGCTTTTCTTGATGGATGGATGGGTGCATAAGTTTCCTGTTTGTGAATCATACATTCTACATAATCTTGTCGCCTACAGATAATACGATATGGAGACAATAATGAAAGATACACGGATATTCAGAATGCATCACTGGCAGACACCCCAGTAAGAGAACTCCAATGTTCATGAAAATGAAAGGTAGAATATTAAGCAACTACTGCATGCCATATCATATATCATATCATGTCACGTCATATGTCATGCCATATCATATAATATCATAGCATACCAGGATAAAGCACCCGATGTATTTTCGACAATTATAGGACGTGTAGCTGCCAACATGTCGAGCGATAGTTAATTGATCCCACTGACTTTTTATCTATCCGCTGAAGATATGGATATGTACTTTACTGGGGCACTGGTGCCGCATAATTGCATTTGTAAATTTTTAATTAAATCAGGTTCTACTGAAGCAAAATTTATCAAGATCTACATTTTTTTGCACCAGGACCGCTGCCGAGGCTGATATTTATACGGGTGACGTAAAAGGTTAGAACTCTATCCGTGTTTGGTGAAGTGCTTTTGTATTGATGTTAAAACCCCTATATCTCGATACCAGTACAATAGATGCACGTTTTTGAGTGACCAGAGTGCTTAGTCAAAGCCCACCAGTATGCAACAATATTCATCAATAATCATGTCAGAATTCAATCTGAAAGGCATTATGTGTTTTATATGTGAAATAACTTTTGCATGATCACGACGCAATACACTGACGCAAATGAATTGACCACAGACCGTAACACACATCTGCCCATCTGTTACGAAAGGTCAAAGCTGCTGATTACCCAGGAGTCAAGATCGATGGAATTATATCTCGGTATATGCCTCGGGCTATACAATCAAAGACCAATTAAGTGTCGGTGACTGCCTAACAGTAACCTAATTATTGACAAATTGCTGTAGATTACATGTAAAAATTACTCTAACTTCCTGTCGGCAAAAACTTCCCGTAATCACAGTAAGTCACAATAAATGTGAAGACACTTTTGGAGATTAAATAGGACCTTGCATGACAGCATTTCCCTCGGTTTCCTAAAACGTTTTAAAATCTAGTTGTAGTTGAGTATAATTCAAGAACCGTGCCACCTTGAACTAAGTTGGCATTGCGTATACTGTAATATTATGTTACGGTTCTGTTCAGCTTTTCATTGGTGAAAGGATTCAAGCTTGATTACCAAGAACCTGTCGTCTTATGATCAGCAAGACAACAACGTTTTCTTTGGTGACCCGGGAGCATAACATCGGAATCATAAGGCTTTAGTTATAGGCCTACTTAGTCCTATCAGACAGATAGCTATCACAAGCGAATCTGACACAAGTAAACATGCAATTTCTAGAGGTGATTGGCAGACGGAAAATATGTGGGCCTAAAAGTCAACGAGGTTTTGAATATATGTTGGGTCTACTGTTGTTTGTGCGACATGATACAAGGAAAATTCTATTAATTTTGCCATTGCCCCTGACATATATAGTACGATGAGCAAGACATTTTTAGTTTTTAAGTTGTAGGCGACATGCAATGGTTCACCCTACCTAAGGAAGGGATCTTATTGAACCAATATAGGTGTGAACCAGATCCCTGACTGGGGACGTTATAAATGAAGTCGATATTTAGCATAACATATTTCACGTTTTGTTAACTTTATAACAGGTGCTGTGTCCAGTAAAGCATCACCCTAACATATCGGCTCATTATTTTGGGGATGGGAACAAGTATAATTTAAGAAAAGGTCAAATAGTTTTTTTCCTCTGGCCGTCTCTAAACATTTATTTCTTATCTCTCATTATCTTTGTCCGCAATGTCATTCCTTTTGTGTTCCGTCCTCACCTACCAACTGCTTGGCCCTGTTACATGTAACTGTATGACTAACTCAGTGCTCGTTGGAGTGTTTGGAATTTTTGTCATCATAGTAGAACGGTAAATACGTTATATCTGTACCTGTCGGCTTGTGACCTCCTTTCAAATTAATGGACCTTTAAATATAAGTTTTATATTTTGCGTACTAACAACAGCTTAGTGAAAAGCAAACGAGCGAGAAAAGCAAGTCAGTTTTTACTCAGACCGCTCTGCGCAGTCACAGTGCCATATACATACTTGTGTGGACGCGCCTTAACAACGCTGCAGTGCAACAAGTTTAAAGGGTTCTAAAATGTGCCACCAGATGTATTACCAGATGTTTCGGTATTTCAGGTGTCTGGCAGACGAGAAGGCGGATGACACACACTCCGTTGTTCCAAATCACTTAGCGATTTTCCCAAGTAGAAAACAATACTTTTATTTTCTTGTTTTCTGCAGTAAATTTCAAAGGTTCCATTATTTTAGGAAGACATGAAGATAATATTGGTGTACGAGGCGTAGCTGAGACGTTTTAAGGCTAAATGGAATATCTCGATCGGATAGAAACAAACTTTTGTCGTCAACAAGTCCTATTTTAATAAAACATAGACATAAGAACTGCAACTGTAGTGTGATTAGTGTCTTTGGACTAGACCATCTTGTGAACGTAGCCATTGAAATCAGCAGACATGGACAAAACTGGCTATAGGACAGTCATCAAGTAGGCCTACTTGCAACTGAAAGGGCTAACTCCAACACAGATATATGCTGATATGGTCTCTATTTCAGGGGATAATGCCCCTTCCTTTTCCACTGTTAAGAAGTGGACTGCAGAGTTCAAGCGTGGCAGAGAGAGCCTTGGCGATGACGCGCGTCCAGGAAGGCTTTCAAACAGCAATCATTTGCGAAAATATTACCCGGGTGCATGACATGGAAATGGCTGATCGACGATGGATCACTCGACATATTGCCAGTGTTCTGGGCATCTCTCATGACATGGTTGAGCAAATTATCACCAGGGAGTTGGGAATGACAAAAGTGTCTGCTAGATGGGTGCCAAAGCTTGACAGCGGATAAGAAGTGCGTCAGATTCCTGGCGTCCCGTAACAATTTATGTCGTTTCCAAGCAGATCCCGATGATTTTTTGGCCCGATTTGTTACCATAGATGAGACCTGAATTAATCGCTGTGAACCAGAAACCAAAATTCAGTGTAAACAATGGAAGCATCCGGGATCAGCCCCCCCCCCCCCCCCCCCCGCCAAAAGCCAAGTCGGTTCCTTCTGCTGGAAAGGTGATGGCTTCAGTCTTTTGGGATTCCAAGGGTATTCTGCTGATTGACTGTCTTGAAAAAGGCCAGACTGTCAATGAAGATATCATGCTGACCTACTGAGACAGTTGCGTGACGCTATCAAAGCTAAGCGACGCGGAATGCTCATTAAAGGAGTCCTGTTCCATCAAGACAATGCTCCTGTTCACGAATCGGTGGTTGCAATGCCACTGATCCATGGTTATGGCTTCGGACTCATTGACCATCACCCTTATTCACCCATTTAAGCCCCATCAGACTACCACCTGTTTCCCAAAATGAAAAAGTAACTACCCGGTCGCCACTGTCGCTGTAATGATGCAGTCATTTCCGCTTTGAATTACATTTTTAGGTGGTTGAAGAAAAAATCTTGATCGGCATCCAGGTCTTGTAGCATCGCTGGCAAAAGTACGTAAACCTGGAAGGGGAGTATGTAGAGAAATAAATGAAACCATCGACTTTGTTTGGGTTTTCACAGCTGAGCTTAGGACCTTTCAGCCAGCCAAAGGCAAAAAGTGACAAAACTTACCGAACAGTTGGCGCGAATTTAGTTTATTTGATTGCTACATGTGAGCTTGGGAGAAATTATAACCTAAATGGGTTCGCAAAGTCTGTAACTGTACATGTATGAGTGCCCTTGTTTTATGTCTGGATGTCACTGAACTTATGAATAGTATTACCCCGTAATTATTATCATAGGTAAATGAAATATAAAATACAATCACACGTGGTTCGGTTTATCTTTGCATGGTTAATATTTTCTACTTTTATGTTTCGGTTTTATGTTTTTACCCAAGTAAAGTGAACTAAGAAGATTATGTGATGGACACATTGAAATAAATACCTTTCAAAATATTTTAAAAAGAAAATTATGATTACTCTTATCTGTTTTTTTTTCTTTTTCGTGGTGCAGTTGTGAATGGTTCGATTTTCCTAAAATCACTCTATAGCCTAAACATTAAAATTCGATCGAGACAAAACTGTCTTCAACAGCTAGACCGGCTTAGGAGAGACGAACAAAACAATACAAAGGCCGACTGAGGGCATACTTTTGCCTAAATCTAAACGTCCTGTCTAAATTAAGTGTGAAATATAATTTTTCACCTCTCAGCACTTTATTTATCATGTGCACAATAGCTAGAACTCGGCGATGGTTGGCCACGCTCTTTGTAACTTCGGCTTGCAGGGTGGCCTCGTCAATGTAGTTTTTGTTCTCTAAATGGCCTATGCCCTCGATTCACTTTTGAAGGTCACTACTTACTTGCAGAAGGTTTTCTATTTCTAAATTCTATTGTGACTAAGCTAACTTTAACAGTATCAAACCAGCTCGGGGTAGGCCTGCTACGTATTTTCCAACCTTACATAGGCTTATAAACCCTCCGAGCTGAATGTCAAGTCCAAATGACTTCTCTCAAAATGTGTGCTGTTTTATGATTCTCTATTCTTGAGCCCCAGAATTTTGCGTCTATGAACACACTTTTAACAGATGATGGTTAATGTAGCATGCAGATAGAATATCTCGCAGGCGATCGCACGGGGATGGGAGTAGGGAGGGTGGAACAGAAGAATTCCGCTGGGCTTTAGGATCGAAGATTATTTACTTAAATTTTGTATCTGTACCCGAAGAGAAGGCCCCTCGTCTTGTGGTTGTCCTTTTCAGTCACGCTTTGACTGGTATTGTTTGATTCTGCGCGAGAGAAGGCCCCTCGTCTTGTGGTTGTCCTTTTCAGTCACGCTTTGACTGGTATTGTTTGATTCTGCGCGAGGGAATCATAATGATAGACAGAGTTATATAAAATGTAATTTCCTAAAAGCCCATTTTGGGCTTATCGCCGTATTTAATATGAATGTGAACACACCGATTAAAATTAATGCGTGTCTGTATTTTGGAAGCATAGGTGAACGTTTTGCCAAGAAATACCAAAACAAAACAAAAGTATCCACTCAAAACCCCAAACCCCACCCAAAACAAACACCCACCCCAAAAAACCGTAAAGAACTCTGTAGCTGGAAATTGAGCTATGGGAGAGGCTTGTCCCCTTGTTAAATGTGTACATATATATATATATATATATATATATATATATATATATATATATATATATATATATATATATATATATATATATATAGAGAGAGAGAGAGAGAGAGAGAGAGAGAGAGAGAGAGAGAGATAGAGAGAGAGAGAGAGGGTCTTTGCCTTCCTAACAACCCTTACAGGCCGTCATTCTAGATACACAGCCAGCCAACACGACACAGATAAGAACAAAACAGAAAGCACAATTTGGTGCATTCAATATAATATGCCGTTCCTTGAATTCTCCAACTGGATATTCTCACCTTGTGCTTGGGGGCATGGTAAAATAATGCAATGCTTTAAATGGTAAGATGTTTGTTCGCTCGTGAGTCACATTCTTTGATGACTTGGTACATCTACATCACAGTTTCCGTTTTGAAATCTTAATTTAAATAAATATGAAATCCGGGTACATAGAATAGAAATGTGAACTTTATATCTGAATGAATTTTGAGGAAAACGGTCATCTGGAAAGTTTGGAGACCAAAAGGGAACCAACATTTGAATTAAGTAATAAAAGAAGTAACTGTTTAAAGTTCAAGCTACATCCATTTGTCCCGTAACGGGCGTCTATCCAGCTCATTTGTAGGTCCAAAAAGTGGGGGGGGGGGGGGGGGGGGGGGGGCTTTCCATGTGCTCTGACTTTTGTGGCCTTCTTGTTCCTCACCAGTTGAATCGACTCCGTCTTGTGTAATAATCAAACAAGGTTTTTACAGGAAGCAAATTTTGTTATATTTTGTCCAAATAGCTATGGTGATTGTCAATGAGTTCGCAGCCACAATCATGAATTGATGACATGGCAATCCCCTATTTGTGAACAGGAGCATTGTCTTGACGGAACAGGACTCCTTTAGTGAGCATTCCGCGTCGCTTAGCTTTGATAGCTTCACGCAGCTGCCTCAGTAGGTCAGCATAATATCTTCTATTGATAGTATAGCGTTTTTTAAGATAATCAATCAGCAGAATACCCTGGAATCCCGAAAGACTGAAGCCATCACCTTTCCAGCAGCAGGAACCGACTTGGCTTTTTTTCTTTTTTTTTTTGAGGGGGGGGGGAGGGGGGTGCTGATCCCGGATGCTTCCATTGGCTTAGACTAAATTCTGGTTTCTGTTTCAAAGTGGTTAATTCAGGTCTCATCTATGGTTACAAATCTTGCGAAACATTATCGGGATCTGCTTGGAAACGAGGTAAATTGTCACGGGACTCAAGGAATCTGACTCGTTTCTAACTCGCTGCCAAGAGCTTTGCACCCATCTCGCAGAAACAGTTGTCATTCCCAACTCTTTGGTGATAATGTGCTCAACCCATTTATGAGAGATGCCCACATTACTGCCAACATATCAAGTGCTTAATCGTTGATCAGTCATCACCATGTCATGCACGCGGGTAATGTTGATGGGAGTGGTTGCTGTTGAAGGCCTTCCTGGACGCGCTTCATCGTCAACGCTCTCTGTGCCACGCTTGAATTCATCAGCTCGTTTCCTAACAGTGGAAAAGGAAGGGGCATCATCCCCTAAAATGGACACCATGTTGACATGTTTCTGCGTTTGAGTTAGCCTTTTCAGTTGCAGGTAGTTGATGAAAGCCCTATAGCCAGTACTGTCCATTTCTGGTGATATCAATGGGTAGGTTTGCAAGAAGGTCTAGTACAAAGACACTAATCACACAGCACTCGCAGTTCCTTTGTCTATGATTCATTAAATGATTGTACCCGTTGATGACTAAAGTTTGTTTTAATCCGATTGAGATATCTTTCTTAGGCTTAAAACTTTTCAGCCACCCCTCGTAGACCTTACTACAACGTTAAACTTTATCGTTGGTGTCTTTATGAAATAAAACACAATTTCCACCTGAAATATATATATATATATTTCCGCTTAGATTGACGCAACCTACAGCCAGGATTCTAATTAAAAGAATACAGAAAACACACACACATGCATGCATAATTACTCGAATAGTCGTAATTGAAACACCACTTTACATCATTTTATCGACGTCTGGATACATTCAACAAATTTCTGACAAATTTCAAATGATCAAATTTTGGCAGCATACCTGAACTGAAATGTGTTGTAGATGGAGAGATCCACGTGAAAAGGTACCTAAAATAGGTACACCCAGCTAAATTCAATACCAACATGTAGAAGAATATTTTTTAAATTGCAACAAGCCAGAGGCAAGACAAATACGTATGCTCAATTTGAAAGTCTTTAGGCCCTTAAAAGTGTGTGTCAAAAGTGACCCAAATGTAAAACCAGTAAGCATACATCCAAATGATTACAAGAAAAAAGTAATATGCCGTAAAGTAGTCCCTTTTTATATTTTTTTAAATCGTTTGCAAGCTCGAGAGTCAAAAAAGGAGCATCCCCGACCGTGTTCGGGCATTCAGAAGGGGTAAAAAGTTCAAAAGTTCAAAAGTTAAACACAGAGAGAGAGAGAGAGAGAGAGAGAGAGAGAGAGAAAGAGAGAGAGAGAGAGAGAGAGAGAGAGAGAGAGAGAGAGAGAGAGAGAGAGAGAGAGAGAGAGAGAGAGAGAGAGAGAGAGAGAGAGAGAGAGAGAGAGAGTCTGTATGCGTCAGACGTGAGGCCAGACTTGTACAAACCTGTACCTTGAAGTTATGGAACAGCTTTCCTTTGTCAACTGCTTTCAAATGTTCGTCGTGACACTTCAGTATGCAAAAGAACCACAAAACAAACTCTCTTTCATGAACCATGTGCACTTTTTAACTATAAGTCATGCGTGCTTTATTTTCAGCACGTCCTTCAAGAGCCGATTTGGTCAGTGCCCTTGACTCATCTTCGAGTATGGGGGTGAAGAACTATTACAAGACATTAGCTTTTACCAAAGGTATGCTTCCACATTATGTACTGAATCGAACCTTTTCTTTGGTGTCGGTGTGTATTTCAAACGAACTGGCAAGAGGAAGAGCCCAGCCGATGACTGACTACACCACACCAAACCACATCACACCGCACAGAGGTAGAGCTCACAGGTTACACCTCACCACAACACACCACACTGGACTACGCTACACAGGTTCTGTTGATGGGGAAAGTAGTGGATTACACGAGTAATATGAACACTTAAATAAAAGTAATGATGAGAAAAATATAATTTGTATGGAGAGAGAGAGAGAGAGAGAGAGAGAGAGAGAGAGAGAGAGAGAGAGAGAGAGAGAGAGAGAGAGAGAGAGAGAGAACATGCGTACACTTGTCAAGTCTTCAGCTGTCAAAAAATAGCTCCCTGAGGATTTAATAATTTTGTTATAATCCTACTTAGCGCCCGTTTCTGTTCATAGAATAGGCCATATGACCTTTCTCTTATGGCGTTGAATTGAAAAGTTCGATATTTTCTCTAAAAGTAAAAAGAAAATAGGAAAACTGACACCGAAAGACTATCACCACCAGCAGTTAGCAGGTGACTTCCTGGCTTGTTAATGGCTGGACACGAGGGTTACAGTGTGCTGTTGCTCTTACCAGTACAGTAAAAGCTTCAGAATGGAATTATAATCTGTTACCACATGCATTACAACCCATGAGAAAATATACGGGTTCGCTTCGATATTCAGCTGATCTGTGTGCCTTGCTAGTTTTAAATAATATTTATAAACTCGCTGCTGGTGGTCCCCTAATGGACCGAGTTTATATTTGTTTTCTTCAATTGTTATATGATTATTTTACTTCAAAATTACTCTGCGTACGTACTTTCACGCGGGCATTGAACCGTATGAAAAACTTTTGGTGAAGTCTTGTAAGCCTTCATGGCTAATTATAGTAAGGCATTATATAAGTCAGACATGTGTAAATAGCTAGAGTGGAACCTGTAAATTGTGACCACCCAAGGGTACCAAACAGGTGGTCCCCCAGCTGCAATGATATATATATGGTCATACAAAAGAGGAATAAATTGACTACAGACATGGATATCCATGTATACAACGTGTGGAACCAGAAATCCTGGAATCATATGTCTGTGTGTTGCTGATCATACAAATATGGTGAACATTTATAATGTATCTTCAGGCAGTGCTGGTCTGTGTAAAAGCGTAAACTAATTGCACATTCCTCATATCCATCGAAGAAGCAGTGTAAATATAATTATTCAGGCATATTCAGGTCAAAGCATTTTTGGGAATGTATGATATCCAAAATTTTAGGAGCTAGCTCAATTGAGCCTATAGAATGGTCACAGAGAATCTCTGTTAAGCGACTCTCGACGGTTGAGACGTATTTCCTCTGTTTGCTGGATACTTTGCGACTCAGAACATGTTTGCCACAATAATGCATTTGTCACACAATTTTTGTAAAAGATGCTTGAATTGCATACAATGTTTATAAAAAGAAGTAATCTTATGTATGTCTGGGGAATACGTGTAAAGATGGGCGTCATGTTTTATTACATACAGACATTGTCTAAAATTAAAACAAGAAAAACTCTAATGAACCAGAAAGTACATTGTGGGACTTTGATAGATTTCAATATAGAAATCAATACATAAAAATGATGTTAAACTGAATTTGAAAATTAAAACTGGTTGTCTGATTCTGGGTCTGGAACGAACATCCTCATCGTGGGCTCCATTGTGGTGCAAAACTATGTGGTGTCCAGCTGGAAATTTCTGTAGCAAAATATAGATTTTTGGAACATTATCTCAACTGCCTTACATGAGAGACGCTTCTTCTTGGATAAATTCTGTAGTGTTTTCTAGAATTGTGGAGAAAAATTTTTCCACAATGCCCCAGTTGGACAACCCTGCTGAAAAATGGAGGCAGAGAGTAAATATATGTAAATCCTTTGTTATAAAGATACCACAGGAGAACATGCTGTAAAAGTACCTCATGTAGCACTATTCGTGTGTTAGGAGCATATTTGTTAGTAATAATGAATCATTCTTCATTTTGCAATGCATTGGGTTTCAGCTGTCACTGAGAGACAAGCATTGATCATGCTGTAAACGAGTCCAGTTTGAAGTTGATTACGTATGAACAGTTTCGAGATCCAACACCATTATCAGATGGGCTGCATTATGACTACTTTTAGATACTTCAGTATGAGTACTTTTAGAAACTTCACTTTAATTGCCCAAGCAATGGAGGCATTATAATTGACAAGGTAAATGAAGTATCTGAACAAGAATACCGTCATATTGTTAAACAAGAACTTGACCAATCAGTGAATACATATTTTACAGGGGTGCATAGGGAGTAGCTGATTAAGCAACCCTGATCTTCATAATATATTATCATATTATGATATCATATATAACATTTCTTGTTGCATGGGCAGACTGTATCTGGTTGTGCATCTCTGGTCCTTATTGCACGATACCTCAAGGTCACTATTATTGTTTGAACTCTGTTTGAACTCTTTTAATACATGATGACACCTCAATGCAAAATTTTCTTTATAGTCATTATACAAGCCCAACAATGATAAATACTAGTATACTTTTATGTGACTTGAATCATAATAATCTTCATATGAATATAAGGGCTGTGACTCTCTCCGAGAGTCTCTCTCTTATAAATCCCCGATGTGCTCATAATATTTTGGCTTACTTATATACATGTATATGGCTTGTTATCATGCTATCCAAACATCATGTAGATCTATAACATTGTGCGTACTCACGCGTGTACTTCTGCGAGTGAGAAAAAACGGATACATATTGCAACCCAGCTTTGATTTTGGTTAAACATAGGCCTTTGTAACTCTGTCTCTGTATTGTTACCAAGTATAATAACATTGAAAACTCAGTACAAATATCAAGATTTGACTACATATAAGATTAAATCAAACCTGCATGAAGTTCAGTCAATATTTCCCCAATGTGGCAAAAAGTGTGATACAGATAAATTTGTATTATCCAAGCCAATGATCATTGCAGTAACCGAAACATTTAGTTGATAAAGCGTCTGGTCTCAATAATGTACTGCTGAGGTGCATCACATCATTCAAACTGGATATTTAAGCAGTTTAAAAGCTCTTTACTGGCACGGAGAAATATTTCAACTAACCTATCATTAACAATATGGATAATAAGAGAATCACAACATTAGTGCATTACATACACGTTGGACTCAGTTTATAGCGAAATGTATTTCGCCAGGAACCTGCTCTTTGTGCTTCTGGGTTTTACCATACTACCTTTTCTTTTGTAGATGTATTTTGTCATAAAACATGCATTGCGTCTAAAACAATTATTCTTCACTACTCGGTTGTGTACAACTATGTGATTAGGGTTATATGCGGCACTCCTCCCACCAACTGGCCATTGTTAGTATGTGGGTAAAACTACCTTCTTGTTATCACTGCCAATTGGGTGTTCACTGTGTGCTTAATGTTAGAGACACGTCTGAAATATATGTATATCAGGTGTTATTTGTAAATCTAAAACTGCACCAATTTCTGTGCGCATTCATTATGTTCCTTGTTATAACGATGACCAGTGGCTGGTATCTTGTCTCGCTTACATACATACTATACAGTGCCTTTGGCATTTGGTATGGGGACAACCCGACATTATCTTTCGAGGAACAAAATTTGATGTTCTTTACTTACTGCACTCAATTGTCATATCTTTTTTCACCACTTCTGTACCAAAGAGTAATGGGTCATGTGAGATTATACATCTTTAGACTGGTCATGCATAAGATGTTGAGGGGATTTGTTTTGCCGCTATAAAAATTCTTCAACATATTATTTTTGTGCCTGTATGTCAATGTTTTTTTTCTACAAATCTGCACTCACCGTGTAAAATTGACATGTTGTGGATTTAAGTAGTCAGACGTGTGTGATTTTATTTCGTACTGCGGGCCATAGGCCCATATTACATACATACATATATTGGTTAAGTACTGGTTATGGTACACACATATATTGGCTAAGTACTTATTCATAAGTACTGGTTGTGGTACACACATATATTGGCTAAGTACTTATTCATGCTACACTGCATACATTTTACCAAACATTAGCTGATTGTAATCGTAAAATTTTTCATAGAGGATTACACTGATGAAATCGACCCTGCCACGGGAGACCACCCCCAGGGCAGATTAAAATGTGGTCCTTCCAAAAACAAGTGGTTTGTCACGAGAGGCACGATAACATGGGACAGATAGAACAGTATTCTAAGACAGGGGTCTCAAAAGAACTTGCAGTCTCTCCCTGGAGAGGTTACCCAACATAGGCACCACAATATTGCCCTGGAGTTAGGGCACAAGAGACGACAGTAAGTAATCTCTTCACCTGAGAGCATGAAACACACCTAAACTATACATTATGGCTTCATTCCATGTGGACATAAGTTTGTTAAATTTATCCTTACTCTGATTTCTCCAATAGTGTTCAGGAACCCATTTACATCTTAACACCTTGTAAGTTGTACACACTAATACGATGTGATACTCGTCTTCAATAAAGTTATGATAACATAACTAGCATAATCGTTGTTCGACAGGTTTGTTGTTTCGTCTACCCACTTCAATATTCACATTATGACTTGAAAATCCAAGTTGTGCAATGTGATACTCGTCTTCAATAAAGTTATGATAACATAACTAGCATAATCGTTGTTCGACAGGTTTGTTGTTTCGTCTACCCACTTCAATATTCACATTATGACTTGAAAATCTAAGTTGTGCAATTGCTGCTATAAGAATTTTCTTTTATAAACACAGATATATATCCTTGTGGCTCTAATGAAGACTTAGATTGTCTATATTCTCTCAATTTATCTGAATCTGATATGCTTCTAACCCAATCGTAAGTGAAACAATCTTTTAATCTATGAACAAAGGTTATTATTAATGCTCTGGGATCATCTTCTTGCGAGATCCAGAAATATGCAAACCTATATTTACAAGGTAAATTCCTAACATTTGTAGCCGAAGTCTTCCTTCCACTCTAATGAAACTGTTTTAACGTCAGAAAGCTGATTCTCAGATATTTCTCTTCCGGCATGACCAACAGTTTTAACCAGAAATTAATATATTTTTTCATATACACTATATGTAAAGGTAAACTAATTTTCAGTTTCGACACACCATCCCTGAAGAGGTTCAGCTTGTTCCGAAAGACCTGAACACTAAAAAAGCTACAGGTTATGATCCGATCCCAACCAAAGCTTTAACCACAGTGACCGACATTGTTGTTCTGCAGTTTTTCAGACTTTTTAACAGATGTGTAGATATATCTCGTTTTCCAGATTGCGCTCAGGCAGCAGAAGTTTTGCCCATATACAAAAAAAAAAAAAAAATGCCCTGGAGAGGAAGAATCATCGTCGGTCAACATTTTGAGCAGCGCCTTCAAAGTTTTGGAAAAACTGCTCGAAATGCAGCTGGCTGATGGCTTTCTCCCTAAAATATACGATGATTGTTTATCTGCTTTTAGAGCAGGTTCTAGCTGTCAGCATGTTCTTATCCACTTATGCGACGCTTAGAGGGGTGCCCTTGAGAATGGACTACTCTCTGGAGTTTTACTCCTGGATTTGTCGAAGGCTTTTAACTGCCTCCCCCACGCATTGATCACTGCGAAACGTCATGCTTATGGCATGGCGACCCCATCCCTTAATTTACTTACAGCCTATCTTCTAAACACAAGACAAGGATTCAAATTTCTCGATGCCATCAGTTCTTGGAAATCCATTTTCAGGGGCGTCCCCCAGGGCATCATTCTTGGACTAGCAATTTTTAATATTTTTATGAATGATGTTTTCTGCGCCGTTCAAAATGGAACCCTTTTTAATTATGCTGACGACAATACTATCCTGGTCAAGGCTAAGATTAAAGAAGGCTTAGCCAATAAGATAGTTTTAAATGGGCTATCACCCATTACATGGTGTAAAGAAAATCAGATGGAGGCTAATCCTTCAAAGTGTCAGTGTATGATTTCTAATGAAGATACCTCATCTGAAAGACATATTAGAAGCACTACTATTACAAGCAAACAAAATGTCAAACTGCTGGGTGTTCAACTTGACAATAGACTGGACTCCTCTCATCACATCTCTAAAATTATTAAATCAGCTTCTAGGCAACCGAACTGTCTGCTACGCCCCGGTCATTTTCTAGATATTAATACCAGACTTCTTGTCTACAAATCCTTTGTCCTTTCAGATTTCAACTATTGCCCAGCAGTTTGGCACTTTTGTGGAGCTTAAAACTCTGCCAAATTGTAGAAAATTTAATTCAGAGCTCTGAAGTTTATTTTTGATCAGTAGGATCTGGATTATAGCACTCTCCTGAAGATGGCAAATCTTCCTGCTTTGGAATTGTCCAGAATGAAAAACATAGCTACTGAAGTTGATAAAGCTGTCCAGGGCAGCAACCTTGAGTACATAGACAGTGTCTTCAAGCCAAATACTCATGGCTATTCTCTCAGAGTAAAAATACTTTAACAGCATCAATCTGTCAAACGACAAAAGGGGGTCTTCATTCTTTTAAGAATTTCGGTACTAAGATTTGGAACTCGCTCCCAAATGAGCTCAGAACAGCCAAAGACTTTCCTACTTTTAAAAGACTACTCAGACACTGGGATGGATTTTCATGTAAATACTCCTTCTGTCGACAACACTCTATCTATTACTTTGATGCCATTTCTACCATTGTTTTATGCTGTACCAGGTCTCTCATGCACGATCCATTTGCATCGTGCATTTTATTTTTTATATAAATGTTTTTATAAGTACTATTTTCTATCATATGATACATATTATATCTTTTCATCATTGTGATAGTTTTCAGTTTTTTCTAATTATTTATTCACGCTTGGTCAAATATCTGGGAAGCTAATGTTAATTCGTTGTAAAAAAAACCCGAGTTTCAATAAAGCTTGTATGCATGTGTCTTTCACCCCCCCCCCCAATGCTGCGTTATGGGTATGAAATGATAGACTGAGCAAACATTTACAAATCTTAGTTTGTAACGTCTCTATTACTTTACAATATTCAAAGCCCCAAACAGCTTAAATGATGGCTCTATAACTAAATTTCCAACCTTGGTGTGGGCATGTTTACTTACGTTAATAGCCATGTTTGCTTGTGCTACTAATCGTTTCTCGCACAGGAGCAATTAAGTTTAGCTGAGAAGATAAGACCTAGGTATTTATAATATGTTGTAGTATCAACATTGTGTCCCAGAAAAAAAATTCTCTATCTATATATATATATATATATATATAAAACATCTGTATTACCCCTACACTGCCTCCACACATAGCTATGTTATCTACATACAAAAGGGTAGATAGGTTTGGAGTTACTTCAGATACCTATATATATATATATATATATATATATATATATATATATATATATATATATATATATATATATCGTTTTCCAGTTGCATTTATAATTAACCGATAGAGAGATTAACAAAACAAAAATGGACTTGGTAGACATCTTTGCCTGGTACCAACCTTACACTTGAAAAAATCTATAAGACACTCCGGAGCCTGCACACATGACACAATTTATGAATGAATGGACTAAATCACCTATGATAAATTATGATGTATGCCTTCTTGTATTAGCCTGTACCACAATAGCGAGTGTGGGATGGTATTGGAAGCTTCATTAAAGTCTATAAATGTATAATACAATACCCCCTCCTCTTTGACAAGTATATTGCAGCCATAGAATACAAACTCCTCTTCTGTTTGGAAATCCCAAATGTACTAAGCCAGTAGTCCAAACTATTTTGACAGTACCCACACATATTTTAAATACTGGTATATTCAAGTAAGGCCCAAGCTTTTTTTCACCTTGGTTGGTGTGCAGGCTTTGCTTGTGACAGGTGGTCGGTCACGTGTGTGGGCCTGTATAATGTTGGCTGAAATGATACAACATATCATATGCATAAAAAGGTGTACATTTTCAGGTGCGCATTTTTGCCTATTTTCGAATACCTATGTTTTGTGACCACGGAACGACCGGGTGTCGCATCAGCAACCTTCGGCACCAATCACCTAGCAGAAAATGGGAAACGCACATACCAACTGCACCAAATCCCTTAAAAAGAATGGTTCAATGGATGCCGGTATGCGCGAATGCTAATTATAGTTTTAATATGTCGGCAGGTTTAATAATGGTTAATTTACTCAGCAAAATAGACCTAATTGGTCATTTTGGGGTAAGGAGGTGCAAGAACGAAAGAATTGGACACAACACCACTGCGATTTCGGCCTGCATCTGGGATATGCTTATATGCAAGCTTGAGATAACAGAGGGAAAACAAAACACGACACATTAAAGTATCGGCCTGGCCTATCTCAAAGTGTCAGTTTAAACATTTTTAAACTGGCGCAGCATATCTATGTTAACAGAATTAATCGTGATATTGTAGTATAACTCATGACACAACTGAAACGTACTGAAATTCTCAATCGTAATAACGGTGTGATTGGTATATTCCCATCGCCACAAGTAAGCCGCCTACGATTAGGCCGAGAGCAGAATTTACTTGTGAAACAGGTTTCATTATCTACTCTGAAAATAGCAAAAGGGGATGACTTATTAGTTTGCTGATATCCCAGTAATATGGATTCGTCAATATTCATTTATAAGGTTAATATTGTTAGCTTCTCAAGTGGAATTATACAGACAATGACACCTTTGTCGTCAAAGTACATTCCTCTACGTAACCTCCTTTTTGTGGTTTGAAACTTTCACTTCACGAGAAAGCAGACAATGGGCACGCCGGACTTGGGTATGGCTAAAAATTGTAGCGATGCATGCCAAAGTTAATGGTCTAAAATATGCTTGTCGTTCTGATGTCTATTCTTTGAAGTCGGGTCTTTGTCAAAACAGATCATAAATTTCAATACTTTTGGTTATTTGGACGCTGACTACTGGTAGTATTCATAAAGTGGATTGCAATGATTGTACACATCTAACAGCTTAGGGAGAGCTCCCATTTTGCATATTTAAAGAAGTATCCAACAGGTTTTTAAATAATATTGTTCATTTTAAGACAAGAAATTTTTAGTGTTTTTGTATCACCTGTATAGACAACAGATACTTTCATGAAAAAATATCCCTGGCACATTTTTGCACAAACATGTATTAATATCATCAAAGCACAAAATTGATCTTTGAATCTGGTATATACATGTATTTCAAAATATATCCACATTTTCACAATCTTATTTTATCCTTAAGCCGGTGTTTATAAGCCAATTTTGAATTTCGAGTCCAACCATTAGTGCAGATTCTGCAAATTTGTGATAAATTGAGCATCTAGCTTTATTATATTAGGTGTTATCTGTGATATATTTGACCCAGAAGTGAAATCACTATGCCCTGTTGGACATAGCCTTAAAGACCTTCAAGCTGTCAGATAGTGACGCTTTTATTGAAATATATTTCACAAAAAACAAGCACAACATGCCTCAAACTTCATAAGCTTTTCCCGTTGTATTATGTTTAAAACGCATGTTATGCAAGGGCTTCCAGTTGTAAGCAGATATGTTTAAACAGGTGTAACGGAATTTGGGAGCGACTCTCTTGATAGAAATTATCCCGATTTCATTTTCTTATGTGGAGGCCAACATGCCTTCCGACAATGATCACGACTTGTACCCAGTGCACTGTGGACTTTGTACATTTATTTCTTAATCACCGTCTGGCCTTGATTTGTAATAATGTGTAATGTGCGATAATGTCACAAACCTGCTTGCGACCTCGGCCAAAAAAAAACTATGATAGGCACCAACATGAGAACATCGTCTGGGGGCACGTGTTTCTTTGTTGTGAATGTGTGCGTCAGTGAATGAACTGGTCATCTGATCATTCAACCAGGATTTTGCTCAATTAGTCAAGCTTTCCGTCCAACGGGTTGAAAAGATACAGTTCTGTAGATTGTGTGTATCAAAATTGTAAAGCCGGTTGGGCTAAAAGTAATTGGTACTCAATGTTGTTTGAACTTCCCAGCCAATTGTAGGCCTATGTTAGGATCATGTGCAACCAATTGGCCTCGCTACTGTGTTCCCCTGACCAGATTAACACATTCACGTATGGAATGTCACACAGTTCAGAACCTGGAATTATCAAGCTACTTCGGTTACCATTTGTGTCTTTGGTGAATTGCTGTAATTTTATGGCATCATAAGTTTCCTTGGTGAGTTCATTCCATGTTTTGACCATGTGTATCTGAAGAATTAGGTTTTGTACGTTTTCGTATCGTGATGACATTAATGTTTTTAAATCATTATTATTTCCTCTTGTATTTTGACTTGATTCTTGAAATTAAAAAAGACCCATATAATTGTGCTAGTTTATCTGTTATTTGGTACACTTCTATGCCTTATAATTTGGAGGAAAAAAAGCTAATTTAACGTTTGGAATTTTTGAGTAACTTCATAGTCTTAGTATTCGTCAGAAAAAACACACAATGGATGAGTCCTTTCCAATATTTGCTTCTAATCGTTTTGTATATTATTTATTAATTTATCAAAAATATAATTATTACAGAAATGCCGAATCAGTAGCGTTTAATTTGGAATTTGATGGTACAATTAATCTTGAAATGGAGATTTTGCATTTAAATTCTAAAGGTTTTAGACGACCTCCTTAATACACAATCATTCATTGTCTGCTATCATGCACAGACCCCTGATATACTGTTTCAAGTTTGAGTTTGTTGCCTAGAACTTACACTGTTTCTTTCGAGGTTATTTCTGTTTGGTAAATATTTAGCGTTTGATTATCGCACTGTTTTTTTTCCAGGAACTAATAAAATACATTCAAATTAGTCTTAGTTCGCCAGCTTTTGATAATTTTCAGTCCGAAGAGATGCGTCACTGGCTTGCATTTGAAATGTCTGTTTTAGTTCAGTTTGAACATATTTATTTATACTGGATTACCCTATAATACATATAACTACTAATATAATGGGTTCTCCAGACACGGAGACACAATATACATACAGTACGTACAAGACAGTTACAAACTATGTTACCAAACGATTTACATACATGGGAAATATTGCCATCACCATATACAAATAAACAAATAACAGTAATCAAAGACACCATATACAAATAAGAATAGTCAAAGATACATTAAAGTCTGATTGGGATAATACAGTAGAACATAATGACACTGTGCGTTCCATTCACTATTGACAATAGCAACCAGCGGTAATTATAGCAATTTAGCCAGTAAATACATATACTTAATTTTGGTCAGCATATAGTCGTACATCATAAGATAGACAGCATAGAGAGTGCTTTTAACTTATATAATTTAGCCAGTAGGTTACAATGACTTAAAAAGAGAAAAGAGGATAATGCTGCATGATTCAGGAAAATATTAAAAAAAACAAAACGTCTACTGTCAACTAGGTAATTTTGTACTGCATCAGATATCTGTATGTTGAAAAATATCTGGTAGTTAAACCAGAGAAGAAAATATGAAATATCTTTCGCTAGCTATATGGATTATCAAGTTAGGGTTTCTTTCTAGGGAAGGCATATTTAGGACAAAAGAGAAAGAAATGAATAACATCTTCAGTCGGGAAAGACCAGGGGCAAGTAGGACTTGGAATTACATTTACTTCTAGAGAAGCCTAGACGCAGCTGGGTGAGGGAGATATTAGCAAAACGATGCCCGTAGGAAAAGAAGTCAGGGACATCGTCCACCGCCATCAAGGTTGTCTTAAGTTTTGATTTGAAGATTTGGAGCGAGATAGAATCTCTAATATCAGTAGGTAGGTTATTCCAAAGTTTGATTGTATCAGGCAGGAAAGAGCTGCTAAAACGAAGAGTCCTGCTCTGGATGGTCCGAATGGGTCTGCAATGGCGCCGACCAAAATTTGGAGGTGGCAGGAGATTGGACAGCTAGGAAGGAGAAAAATCATGGGTCATTTTGTAAAAAAAAGATCAACTTAAAGTATTTACGACGGTTAGCGAGGGTAGACCATCCGAGCTCTTGTAAATGTTTAATATGAGAGGTGTGCCTCAGGGCACCAGTGCATATCTTTGCCTCGTCAAAGTGAATATGTTCGATGGAATCTGACAGTCCTTGACCGCAGTTATTGAAGAGGACACAACCATATTCCAGAATTGGTCTAACCACAGAGATATAAAACCTGACCAAGGTTTTTCGGGAAAGTTTGAATTTAAACCTGCGGAGAAGAGCAATGCGCTGCATGGCTTTATTAATAATACGGGTTATGTGAGTATGACAAAATAAGTTGCTACCAAGAGTTATGCCTAAACGGGTGTGAAAGGTGGCCTCATGTATAGCTGACTGACCAAGATAAACTGGTGGGTGGTGAGGTTTAATGGTTTTGGCAGTGAGGACAACAGATAAAGATTTGAGAGCATTGAAGGTGACACGCCATAGTTTTCCCCAATTATGGAAATGTGAAAGATTTCTATTTTAGTGATGAGCAGATTCTGTTGGATTTTCGGACAATCTCTAGCAAGCTTGTGTCGTCTGCAAACAGTCTCACATCACAGGAGAGGTCGTCAACAAGATCATTTATGTATACCAGAAAAAAAAGTGGATCCATTATGGATCCCTGGGGTGCGCCAGCTTCGTTAGGCAACCAAGAAGACGCTTGGCCATGAACTCGTTGAAATCGATTTGAAAGATAACTTTCGACTTTACCAGCCCGTGACGCGCTTCAGGAATGGTGTCATCTGCGTAGAAATGCATTTCGTATGCTAAAAAAATCAAGACAATGCCACTTAGAAAGATACCCTGGAGGATAGGTCTAAAGATCAAAAGTTTGGGGACTTCTCTTACCGGCTAAATGCTGAAGATCTGGCCAATTTTTACTCTCTGTTGGCTGTCATTTAGAGAGTCTCCTAGGAGTGAGATGGCTGCTCTTGCTAAACTAGCAAACTGGACAAAATCAACTGTTAAAACGTCATGTGCATGTTCTCCAGAGCTTGTTATAAGCAGGAGTCGTATGTTCGGAATAAGTATTCTTTATTCCCACAAATGTCAGAGACAACCTTGGTTTTCCATTAGTACGCCCGAATCATGGTGGCTGCTTGTTATCGTTGTCCCAGCGATATTGTCGGATATTTCAGTGGGAAATGAATATGCATATTCTGCAGTGCAATGACATGATACACCTTTCTGAAGACAACAACGTCAAAAAGCATCTTTTAACTCCGGTCTCGCCTGCCTAAAAATAAGACGGAAATAGAAAAAGTTGGCAATTTCTTAAGCGAAACTTAGTGGTGCGGAACCCCCCCCCCACAACTTACAAAACAAAAGGTGGGTTGTTCCGGTTATTTTTTGTTTGTTTTTTTACTCAGAAATTCAAAACCTGCAAGTAGAGAAGCGCATCCAGAATAATTATCTGTATATGGATTTTTATTGATCTCAGTTGGCTAAAACCAATTAAAAGTAAACATCAGAATTCCCTTGATCGCAGCAAGTGGACACCATAAAATATAACGTACCGTGCAATGATGTGACTGTGTTTGGATATACAGTGGTTCAACGAAAGGATGAATAGACCAATTTATTTGATGTCGCACATTACAAAAGAACATATTTATGTGACACGCGGTAAACAATATACATGTATACTGCTCACTAAGGACACTTGACATTTTTGTTGAAACAATCGATGCAAACCTAAAGTTGTGGATGCATGGTCATGACGCTTAAAATCAAATCATCATGTTTCACTGTATGCATGGATGCCTAGTTGTTTGCCGCTGTTTTGACTGAGTAAAAAAGTCTCGGCAATAATAACACTGAAATAAATTATTGTATTTACGTGCACGGCAATGTGTTTTCTCTGTCCCACTCAGAAAATGTGGTTCGAACTCACAACACTATGCGTCAAACTGTAACAGAGCCTGATTGAATACATTTGTTTCACGTCAAACTTGATTTAGACGCTCTATAGACGTTTTCAACATTTTAGCACTCGAGTGGTCGTACTTGGTCAGTTGGTCACTTTTTGTTACGGGTCTCAATAAACGTGAACGAATGTCTGCCTTGTAAGAGGTTTGGCACATTGACACTATTTTTCTCTTGAAATTACGTCAATAAAAACATAGACTACACAGAACAATAAAAAGAACTATTTCAAGTTACATCAAAATGATTCTCAGGTACCTGAACCACTATTGTGCGTCTTTAAAGGTCCAACAAATAATACAATCGTGAGAGATTTTCAAGTACAGACCATCCTCAGGAGGTGCAGTGATTATGTATTAGATTAACGTATTGTACAACAAGATATATAATTGTATATATATTCGCGCATACACTGGTATTTTGTTGATATGATAAGAAAAGTTACACAGACTGGTTATTAAAGCATATAAGGAAGGAACGAAATATTCGCATGTAATGAACCTCATGACAGATTTGAAATTTAATTTTGTGGTAGACTTTAAGTTTGCCAAATTAATTTGTTGCAGTAAAAATTAAAAAGTAGCTTGGTGGCGTACTTTTGAAAGGCAGCATCTTGTTCTTTTGTCAAAAGTACCTTAACTCTTGGGATTTTTGTTGTTGTTGTTATTTGGAGGGGGAGGGGCTTTTAGCTGGCCATGGATGTGTGCACATTTTTAAGGGTCCTACAGCTTGCAGGTGGATTACAAATGTGCCCCAGATTGGCTGTAAAACACTTCATTTGCAAAATGGCAATTGAGAAACAAGACAAATCGCCGTGTGAATCCGTTTCACAATGACAGAGATAGTAAGTGTATTTCACGTTATAACGCTCCAAGTTCTAAACCGCTATATTAAGAAATTAACAAAGATGAATTTTGTTAAATAACAGCCCGTTATGTTGCGCTTCTTTTGGCATGGTGATGTTTGTATTTTGCGACTCTTAAGCGATTTTGATGTGCTGCGTTCTTTGGAAATACACCAGAAGAAGGAGAAGAAGAAGAAGAAGAAGAAGAAGAAGAAGAAGAAGAAGAAGAAGAAGAAGAAGAAGAAGAAGAAGAAGAAGAAGTAGAAGAAGAAGAAGAAGAAACTTAGACGTGCATACAGTTGCTTTAACCATTTTCAACATACAACTGAAAAAGCAAATGGCACCAAGAAGTTTTGATGCAATGAAACCAGGGGCCATTCAAACATTGGTTTATAAGGTAAATATTATGTGTGAATGGTTGGTATATGATTTTAAGGCAAAGTCAGTGCTGTTGATGTGCGATTAGTTCTGTCATAAATATCACGAAATTTGACCAACTTTTGTATTAATTAAAAGCATAATCTTGTAGAAGAAAGAACGGAAATTAGAAAAGTGTCCCTACGACATTGATGCTGGAAACTGTCAGTTTATGGCCATTTGGGATGCGTTCCTATGCAGATTAATATTTCTTGTAAGGTATCATCATAATTGCAAGTCACAATTTTAGACACTTGAGCGACCCAAGTTTGACATGGTATAATGGTCATTTTTACGAAGTCAACGGCTTCGTGCAGACGAGTGTACGGAAAGCAAACCCCCAGGTGGGTATCTTCATATGCTGGTTAATATCGATATATAGTGGGCGAACTACTTTCTGAAATATGCCAGACACAAGCTCCGCGGAAGGATGGACGGGCGAACGGACGCACGCAACCACGAACCGACAATGATAAATATAAATGTGCCAAGGCTGGGGGCACAAGAACAACAGCGACTGAAAGCATTTACGCATGGAAACATAATACATTCACTGGGTGATGAATGATATACCCACACACAAAATCCTTGCGCATGTGGGGCCTGCGTTGCTGCAGCCAGAAATTTTGACTACAAGTTATGCAATTTGCATCGTTGTCCCTGTCACTTGCTATAGAATAATAGAGTGACTCTCTATGGTATAAAAGTGCTCCAATGTAGTAGATCAAGGATTACGATCAAACATTAGTCACTTTTACTATGGCAATCAACAGGTACCGGGATTTTTGCACGTGTATTCGAAAATCGCTGACCCACATTGTATTAAAAGCCTAGGTCTTCTAAACAAAGTGGTATTCTGATTAGATAATTTTGATTTATATGGAACACTTTACTGTATCTTGAGTAGTCTTCTTCGGAGCACTGTGCCATCCAACGTCATCAGTCTTCCAATTACTCATGAACACTGAAGGTTGTAGCCCCCCCTCCCCAAAAACAAAATTAAAAAATGTCGGACCATCAAAGTTGTTCTACCTACTCGGGGAGAGGCAGTTTGGCAGGTGTTACTCTGTAATGTTGCCCACTTGTCTTTCCGCTTTTGCAGTTTGACAACGTTCCTTTTCGATGAGAGTTTCTCAGGCAGCGAGCGAGCGATGTACGTGTCCAGGAACGTGAATACGTGTATCCAGCTGTTGATACTGTCCACACACATTAAGGCACTTTCCATCTGTAGTTTTCCTCGCCAAAAGATATGTACACGTAATTTCGGCCTTTTCCAAACTGAAGTTGTTGCCGTCAGCCAAGACATACATCGGGCCATCAATAGAATATTAAAAAATCAAGCTCGCACACACACACACACAGATATATATATATATATATATAAACTGTACACCTGATCTGAAACAGGATAGGTAGGCATGAATGGATGAAACAAAAAAACAAATCCGCCAAAACCAGTGGTGAACATTATCAGAAGATTTAAACAGGTAGAGTCGATTTCTTGTGATTTGGAAACGAGGCAATGGACAAGTACCACACTGTGGTGCTATCTCGATTTTAGCTCGCTGGCCTTACTGCGCATAGTACGCTTATTTTGTCTGTTGTAGCATCAAACAACATGAATAGCCTAACTTTCAAGAAGCCAAGTGCAAGTCCAAGTGTACAGGCCAAAATGATTCAGGGTAAATAAGTCAACCTTTTGCCACGAGTGACACAACTTTGAGTCATGTTTCGCAAATAGCTGGTGTTATTTTTTTTACGTCATTCATGGGTCCGTGAACTCGTCATACCTTATCATTGTATCATCGACCTCCCAGCTACTTTACACGAACTGCATTTTGATATGCAGTGAATACGTTTCTGAATACGCTTCTATCAAGAAGTTGCCCACATTAACTGTTTCATGGCCGTTTTCGTCAAAACCGTAACCGGTTCTGAATCCATAACGACACTGGAGTCATATCCTTTGTAAACCGACTTTTCATTGAAATAGCAGCATGCCTATCAACACAAAGACCACATGAATGGTCCAGGGCAACAGATTTTTTGAATACCCCTAAATTGCGTCGAGGAAAGCTGTTGACGAAGCCAAATCTTGGCCCTGAAAGAGTTAATCTGAAGTGAACACAACAGATACAAATCTGTAGTGAGATAATAACAGACAGACTGCATAGTATTTAGAGTTAAGTTTCTTCGCACAAGTTGAAATATTATTTACGGGCCCCTTCTTCAGAGTTTAATTTCAACGGACAAGTTTAAGTCTTATTTATGTACCGATTTTATACAAAATACCCTATTCTCACATTCTTATGTGATATTACCATCTTTACACACTAAATTATGCCTCATTTGCGTTCAACACTTGGGACGCAATGTCGAGAATTCGTTCCAAAGTTATTTGGTATAATGGGATTACATGATCGCGTTCTTTGGCACCAGTAGAGGGATTTCATTTTGCCCATTGTTTTACTTCTTTTTTGTAGTTGTAATGCTTCCATATCTTTTCAATTAAATATGGTGCGGTCGTAGTTCATTCATTTATTTTTAAAGTACTATGTGAGACTTCGATACATCGTATGCCATGTCCATGTATTACACGGTGCAATACAAAACAGATATTTGTACATCTATTGGGCCTCACCGAAACAATTGTTTAAAAACGAATTTGACATTTCATACGAAGGTTACTTTTTGTGGCACTTCTTCTTTTTAAGATTCTATTGTTCCGTCTTCAACGCAAAAAGTTCAATTACTTTCTGGTCTGCGGCGGCCATATGTCCCATAAACGTCAGTGACATATACATGTAGGTGCTGCTGGGCATATTGAACGGCAGGTAATGGTATCTTGACAAAATCAACAGCCGGCGACAATGCCGCTCCCACGCTTGATATAGTCACGATACACCTGTAGAGAACGACTTATGTAATGTTGGCGTTCTTTGATAGAACTCTCTCCTGTCGACACCTGCTTGACGGGGAAAAAGCCCACCCCCTCCCCGGCAGTTTATGGAAAATACGATCTGTATTTATATGTAAGAAAATGTCTCAAACGTTACATTAATAGGAAGACAAATTATGTGTTTCTGTGCTGGTGATTTAAATGGAAGAGAAGAATGTAATATGAGGTGTTGAGGGAGGTTTGTGCAAACCTGTTTGACCGGCCTTTCTTATGAATAATCACGAAGTACATGATCCTCACAATTGGAGATTTAAGTTGGAATGACCTGGTCCACTTCTGAGGGTCCATAGGTGTATTCCTCGAATAAACGTTTGACCGCGTTTATCACCGTATATCGAAATGCCCCTTAGAAATTACTGTAAACATCTCAAAGTAAATTGGAAAGCGGTTACTAAGCTCTGCAAAGGTATGTTTAATTTTCATGTAAGACTGGAGCTCGTCACGCCACTTAATCGAGTCTTGCGATGTGTACCATTGGTTTGGGAAAAGCTGGCCTTTTGTTATTCAAATTTCCCTTTCATGTTGCGACGTTCAAATAAATACCCCGTCGATGCTCAAACGAGGCTGGGGTATTCTTTACCAGCATTTGTAGGGTTCTTCTGGGATTGTGACTGGAACTTACACACGCGGTCCAGGAGGCAAGGAAGACAGGGTTAGAGCTTGGGGCGTGGTGTGATCGTATTCTCCTTTTTCAAGTGCAAGGAAGAGGCCCTACATTTCGAGGGAAGTCACTTGCACAGCATCACTTCTGTCAAAGGTAAACACTTTTTATCTCATTTATTTTTTCTCAACTTTGAATTTGCTATAAGCATTACTCTGTCATCAAGCCTGGCTTTGGCACGACCGGTGCTGGGAACCATGTGCAAAGTGATATCGTGCACTTTTATTCTCTTTTCATTCTGTTAAAATATTGGCCTATTGTACTGGAAAAATACTTTGGATCGGCAACGACGAAGTTTAAAGTTACTGCATTAATTGCCAGCGTGACGACACTGGTTTGATCTCATTTATTGGACCCGTGGCACCAACTGGTCCTTCAGGCGGCTATGGTCTCATACACTTCCAGCCCATCAGGTGGATAGTCTCTGGGGTACCATGGGTCGCATTGTTGCCCAATAAAATCGAAAGAGCTAAAATTATATAATGAGAAAATGGGGGCTTGTCATCTCGCCAGAAACCCTTCAGGCACGATTAGTGCAGCATGTCTACATGGATTTAGAAAAAAAAAAGCATGGACTATGATTTGAATGCTCCGGGAAAGCGTTAATCCAATTTGACTCATCATAGGGGGAAATAAAACAAAAAAATATGTGAATTGATTGTAAATCAAACATTCTTTGACCAGCAATAAAGTGAAAACTAATAAGGCAAGCGCTTATTGCAACCGTGGTCTCAGAAAACGTATAAATTTTTGTATAGATATATACACCAAGCAAAGTGACATTCTGTTGATTTCTTAATATATTTGTTTTATTTGGGTTTTAAAATTGTTCTTATGAATTTGGGTGGGTCTGATACCGACGCCATTTTGAAGTCTTTGAATCCTACAGTCGTTGGCTATAAATACGTGTATAAGTCAACAATTGCTACAAATCCAGTTGCATGAATTTAGTATAAATATGACGTAATTGTGTGGCATGGTACCAGAACCCGTCCTTTGCGCCTGCGCACTATCTGGAACAAAGAAAATAATCTCAGTTGGCAACAAGTTTCTGAAGGGTGTTGGCGCCTCGTTTTATTCCTTTGACATGAAAAATAAAGGAAACCACAATAATGATAACTAAAAATGGACATCAAGGAACAAAAATAATATACATAATTAATGTGAGTCGGCAAGTTATTTTTTGAGCCCTTTGGAGGTACTTGTTATTGAACAGAAACACCAAACAACGATGTGTTGCTGTATATTAAAAGTACTTTCTCACTTTGTGATCCTATATAGGCGCTGTAGCTTTATAGGAAACGTCAATAACTCACATAATTTATGCTTTATATATGCTTTAATCCTAAACGCACAAATGTTTGCACCATTGGGGACGAAAAAGCAGTAAGACATATATCGCACTAACAAAATTACAAATATTGGGCAATAATTCACCAAGGTGAAAGAACGACAGTCTTTCTCTAAACCAGTTTCTCAAACGTTTATTTTACCAAATAACATTCTGCGGAAACAAACTAGTAGCGCATACTCGAATTAAATGTTTATTACAAGAACTTCTTGTCTTCTGGAAGCGAACACATTCTAATTGAAAACGTAAATTTTTCAAGACTTGCACAAATTTACCCATCAGTTCCATTTCTTACGTATGTGATGAATACACGTCACAGATAAGGTTACCTAGAGGTTAACTGCTGAAATACATACAAACGCCTCAAAAAGCTATGTAGGACAGCATTGAGAATTGTTCAGAGCGGATTGTTGGCATGATTTGTCTGCATTTCAAGTAATACATAAATGCATTCTTTACAATGTTTGATTTTTTCGTTATTATACAGGATGCATGTACAAACGCTCCCTGTTAAAGAATTTTTTAGTTACACGTGAATTGGACTCTAACTCCACCCCCATCAACATGTTATGTTTTCTTGGCAAACATCATGACATTTCCAAAGTCTTCTTTTTTGTTTTCTGTTTGAGTAATGAAAAGTGGCAATCGATGTTCCTGTTTCATGGTTTAATAAAAGATTTAGATTTTCACCCTTCCTCACATAAGGGTGCTCCCCAAGCAGGCATTAAACAGAAGTAACCCCAAACCATTGACTTTACAAGGTCATCAGATTAACAAAGAATGTTACTCTTACGTGCCAATTTATAGAAATGCAAGGTGCGGTTAGTCATATTTAATGCATGAATTGTCTTATTGTCAACTTTAATGTTGTTGCTTCGCACGCTTCGAACGGTGACTCGTATCAGTACCTGGAATGTAATCATATCTGACAAGGTATTAAGTAAACGCTTACGCACATTCTTTGAATTGCAATGTCAGACATTATTCTTAACTTTTCAGAAAAATATTCTGACGATGATGAACACTGAGCATGCAGTGAGCATTTTGTATAGTTTTCGCATCTAATTATTTCTGCAACCATTGTTAGACCATATATTATTCTTTTGCAATATTTGGTCTCTCGCTATTTTCTCGAAACAAACTGGGCTTTCAATTTTATAGTTGAAGATCATAGGACCTATCTGGTACAACGTTTAGGTTGAAATCTGGCCTAATGCCCAGAAGCATTACATAATGTCACGAAATTGTGACAACACCCAACTTGTCCACTGGTCTATAAAGTAGCCATCGAACTCATTGCAGGGACGCCATATTATATTCACGTTCCTCTAATCCTATTGGGTCACGGGTCTTGCCTGCAAACTATCTGCTGACATGTGCATTACTGATAAAACCCAGAAGGGCAAGCAAGTCAAGCATTAGGTTGAGCCGGCTATCAATGACAATTACTCATATATATATATATATATAAATATATATATATATATATATATATATATATATATATATATATATATATATATATATATATATATATATATACATACATATATATATTTATATATATATATATATATATATATATATATATATATATATATATATATATATATATATGTAAATTATAGGTCCTTGTTGGTCGTATGCTGTTCGAATTACGAAATATTTGTTGTGCTCCCCTTGCAAAATGATTTTGCCAGCCGTCAAAAGATGTTTACCAGCTTGAAGAAATGTGATTTTCTCGATGACTGGATTTGGCAGGTCAAATGCTACATGTTCTCGAAGTATAAAGATGAATATCTAGGCCGAGGACTTTTTCCACACAATGTTGAATAAGGATTTAGTCTGCTATATAAAAAAACGAAACATCTGACCACTGTTACTTGTTGCAAAAACTATCTGTCTGTCTCAGTTGATCAGTGTTTAATAATTTACACGGTTCCTATTATATTAATATTCGGTGGCGATGTAAATGGAACACCTTTTTTGCTTTACACCCCTGAATAAAAATGATATCTGAAAAAATATTGCATACTTGTTTCAAGAAAACTACATGACAAGGAGTTAATTTTGAAATGTAAAAATATTGGCTCTGTTCAAGATGTCCTTCATTCCACGAAACCACCAAACAGTCACCAACCAATTATAGCCAAATATGTTAGAGGTGCAAAATTAAGAGAGGTATCATGTCGACTATTATATGAGTTCCAGAGGTAGACAAACTCGGTCGAAAACAAGTTATCAATAAGGACAGCCGTATTGCACGGCAATACATAGTCCCTCACCAGAGGTCAAAGGTACATGTAGTTCTTACAGTATATGAAATTTGGAGTGGCCAAGAATTTTCTATGAGAAAGTCTATGGTTAAGGTAACCGAAACCTTATTTAGGTATGTGTCACACAGCTTTCCCAAGAATATCCACGCAACAAGTGTCTTCACTTCTTATAGTGCAAAAAATTTGCCGACACAATTATTTTCTATGACGGAGTAATTTCGGTATGCGACATACTACTATCCCAAGAAATATGCGCACTTCAAGTTTGGTGTCTGTATATAAATCAATGAATAAAATACCCAAAAATAACTATGTAGGAAAAGATTTCAAATATATCTGCGCATATTATAGAAGTAAAGTGGCGGACGTCTCATTATGTCAACCGCTATTACAAAGTTAAGAGAATATTCTCGTGGTATAAAGCAACCCCTACACAAAAATGAGCTGGGCGAACTGGAAAAAACATCAAACTGAATGAACATTGAATAAATTTCTGGGTGTTTTAAGTCGAATGGTCCCTTATTTGTTGGCATTTAAGAACTGAATAGGTTCTTCAAAGATGAAGCGCTGCATGCTATGATTGGAACCTTTTGGATGATTCAAACGGGCTAGACATTTAATATCTTCAGACTACAGTTGTTTATTGTGATATATGATTCCTTCCGGAGTAAAGACATGCACTGCAGGGGAAACACTGGTAGTTACGCCATCATGGGCCCCTTAGGTATGAACAAATAAGGGGTCAATTGTTAGGTCAAGTAGTAACCCTTTCAATGCCAATTTCGACAAAAGTCGATGTGCCCTGCGTCAAATACAAACATGATTGAGTTACTATGTATGCAAAACTGCTAGCAAATACAAACGCAACATCTTGGAAATTAATTGCAGTGGAATGAAGGGGGTAAGGGGGGGGGGGGTCGGTACCCTGGTACAGGTAATAATTTTTCTAGAGTACACAGTACGGAAAATAAAAATCTTTCAAAATTTTGGATAGTACGAAGTACGTAAAACAAAAGGGCTTCCAGTACGCCAGTACGGTAAATAAAAAGCCCCAGTAGGCCAGTACGGGAAACCCCTTACCCACCCTCTGGAATCTTCCCATGGAGACCACACATAAGGGATTAAAAACACGCGGTCTTAATAACAGAGGGCTATAATTTAAGTACCTTCTTAGTATCAAGATCTAGAGATGGTCCCTTTATGGATGTGGCCTTCATTGGATATTTTGCACCATGATGTGTTTTTATTTGAAAACCCATGTTTAGTGACTTCGGACTCCTCTTGGACTTTGTTGGCTATGCATGCAAAGCATCTATTGGGCATTTTTGATGAAAGGTGTGCATATTATTAAAAGACCTTGTGTTGTTGTTCGTGGGCAATATTTATCCAACTATAGAAACACTACAAAGCGGACTCAACTTCAATAGATCCAAAACTGCAGAAACCATGTACCACGTACACAACACAAAGCAAGACGAGTCATTGTTTGGCACAGAAACTGGAACTCTGGTGGCACTCTAAAATTGTCAGAACTGCCCAAATGTCCATTGTGTTAGGCCGTACACTGTATAATTAGCAAGGGCAAATATCACTTATGTTCACAACAAAATAGACCCCAAAACAGTGCCCGGAAAAGTGTAATCATAACGTTAAATATTTACAAAAGGGAAAGTATGCATATACTTAACATAAATATAGCTTGACCCGATATCACCACTTGAAGCAATTTCGATTCCTTCAATCCGTGATCCTTTTGTGCTTGGGGAAAACGAAGTTATTAAAGAAAAAAAAGTCGAAAAAGATAGCTGAAAGCAATCTAGAGACGGTAAATGCATATCGTTTTATTTTACATTGTGTCAATTTCATCGATCTTAAAGCACATCAGCAAGTTGCACGTAATTAGTGCTAAGGTATAAACATCGATTTCCGTGTCACTGTAAGCAAAATTGGTTTATCCCAGACGACTATGAATTCATCCATTATATATATATATATATATATATATATATATATATATATATATATATATATATATATATATATATATATATATAGTGATACAGGTTGTCATGTATTGGTATTAATGCAGTGTTTTAAGCTCATGCTAAACGCATCACATATATGTTGCCTTGAAATTGTTCATTAATTGTTGTGTCCAATTTTTGAATACGCTGTCTGAAACGTGGACTTTGCACTTGATTCTTGACACAGCTTTTGCCTGGCTTTTAGTCAGTTTGATTCCGATGTTTCACTTACAGCTTTTGCCTTAGCCTAAGGAATGTGCGTGTGCGTCCAGTGCTTGGGGTAATAAAAAAAGACGGGTTCGGTATAGGTGCTCAGAACGACACCCTTAAAGCTTGTAGGGTAAGCCGTATGTGAGGTAGATGAAGTTTGCCTGAGTATGTATGATGCCAGATACTTGTTGTGCTGTTGCTTTTGGGTACTTGTTGATTGGAGGCATATGCGTGTCTTGGTGTTATGGGTTTTAATCTGCGATGTATGGACGGTACGGAGTGATATTTGTATGTTATGTACACGTGATTTGTGCTTCCAGAGACTTACATAATATAAGCATCTTGTGTGCTTTGAAGAACTTATCTTCATTGTCCGCTGGCAAAAATGATCAGTGACGCTTATATTGAATTATGCTTATTTGCTCAGTTCATTTTAATATGATGTTGGGGTATTTTGACTGAGCTAATTTCATTTTTCTATGCAATGTTCACAAAAATTGGCTGAGAATAGGATTACTCATGAGTGTGTTAGGGACGGGCCGATATCAGCTATATCGAACCATTTCTTCAATATTGGATTGATATGGGATCGGATATCGTATAGAAAACTTGTCCGATAGAGATAATGCAGATCTTCATTTCATAAGACTGCTTGTGGAGAAGTTGGAAACATTAAAAGCTCTGTTAAGATAAAATAAATATCACACTGACTGTTTTTTTCCGTCTCCTCATACAGAATTGCGAAAAAAGTATGCCGTATAATCGTTTGACGTTTATACATAGGTGTGTTTTAATATTGCGGTCAGTATTTTGTGTATCTTTCAAACTGAAAATCAGTTTCGCATATTCATATCGGTATCGTGGAATTTAAGAAAATAAACGGTATCAGATGAACAATTTCATATCGGTCCATTCCAACAGTGTATAGCACAGATACGGAGCAGTGGGTTTGAAAAGATAGCCACATGTTTCGAACAGTGAAAACTGTGTGAAACAGGAAAAAAACCTACAACCGTCAGTGCAATTGTACATGCGCAGTGACGAGCATTTTGCCATTGGATGCTGTGCATTCGATTAAATTCATTATCGAATTGAATGCTCATCTCGCATGAGAAAAAAGTTCAAATAATCCATCAGGAAAAAATATTCTCAGAAAATGTAATTTCATTGGATATGGAGTCTTGTCTACAATAAAATAAAGGCCTGAATTGCTTCCGGAATGTTTGACAAAAAGAACCATCTGTAACATCTTACTTGATGTGTCACAATATGACATCATGAGGTCACTTCCCTTCGGGGCTTCATGGCGAGTTAAAATATCATTGAACGATGCGAGCAGTTTGACATCTATCAGTTGAAGTCTTTATGCAAGTCAACAAATGCCACTCCTATAGAACTAAACGAGCTTACGTGCTATATCGCTAAATCGAAATAAATTCAATTACAGGAATGTAAAAGAACGTTAAGTAGCAGGACAAGTCATCACCGGATTATGTTTCTGCAAACGATTTACGCACAAAGTAGCAGTGGTGGTAATCGTGTGTCATTTTGAGTTCTTTCCCATCGATTATGATATCCAGCTTAAACCTTTCAATTCCAATACGTAACAGCTAATATTTGAAGATCAAAAAATTCAAGATGCCCAGTGATTCACAGGTATGTATTTTATAGAGCAGAGCATAGCTGATTGACACAGCTAAAAGGATATAAAACCGTGTGGCATTTTAAAGCCTTTGGCAGAATTAGGCACAGTAATAGGGAGCTGAATCTCAGAGTGACCCACTTTTGTTTAAGTGATTTATGGTTATGCTAGTCTTCGTGAAAAGAGCAAAGATTGCGCTAGAGTGCTTGTGCAAGTTGGTGTTTCAAGACGGTTTCTGGCATGCGGCATGTAAGGTTGCTTCGAACTGCCCGACGTAGTTTCTCGCATCTCGTAGGTAGCTAAATGGCTTTATCATCGGAACACTGCTAGCAAACGCACAATCTCAGTTCCAGCTGCAAAATGCGCGGGGATGGACTTAAAACACCAACAACTATGAGCTGCAGTTATTCTGTACTCAGGTGACATGTGGATGAAGCTAAGAACATGTGAATCGTAGCAACGTACCGAAACGTAACGTAACTAAACTGCTCCTCTTCGCCATTAACGACCGAAAATAACATTCGCACTGTACTATCATCTTCTCTCTATAATAACATTGAACCTGTAATAACGGATTGGTGGTACTTTTTTCAAAGTACATAAAATGCATTGAGAGATAAATCACATTCAATATCTATTACATGCGAATATATGGGCACGCTGCTCTTTAATTTGAAGCATATATATATATATATATATATATATATATATATATATATATATATATATATATATATATATATATATATATATATATACATATGCATTTAATATACTGATGTACATGTCCACCTTTTTTTCGTTAATAGCACTTTACATATGATCCCATATTTTCAAGCTATGCACTTTATTTAACTCTTATCTGTACAGCACTGAAGGCAAACTTTCCTTTACTGATCTAAGCATCCCGCTGCCACCACCACTCTCATATCTAGTTAAATGCTCTGTTCATCGTCCTCTTGGATGGCCTGTTCTGCTAGTTCCCATCGGTATTCGCAGCGATGGTTCATGTGCCCACCACCAAGCAAGAAAGAAGCAAGCAGGTACTTGCATTTTATGTATACAGATTTTCTAATTTGTATGTTTCTGTCTTAATGCAACGATCTTTCTTTTAAAGAGACTGTAAACTTTGCGTCCATGCCATTATTAGAGAGAAATAATACGTAATGCAGTACTGTCTTACGAGAAATCATATCATTGACAAGGAAAGCCAGACTGTTATCGCCATTTAAGAACGATGCAAACTATTTAAGAGCTAAAAGTCTGATCCTATCTTTCCTACAAAGTAGTAAGAGATATATAATACAGTTAGAGTCAAGTGTAAATTGTATCTACATTTATACTTTATGGAACCATTCTGGCAGGCAGTTTGATGTAAGTTCAAACCTATTTCTCTTTGTTAAGTAGGATGATTCCGTGACAAAAATATTTTTGTCAGTTCTGAGCACATGTCTGGGTGATTGTTTTTGCAATAAGTGATTGCTCTCTGGCTGATTTTGTGTTCGCATTGGGCAGCTCTGGGTCTAACGGTATAGAACATTTGTTTCAAGTGTTTCTCTCAAGGTATAGCAAATTAGTTGAACAATTAACAAAAAAGTTGGAGCCGGCTTTTTACGTACAGACAATTTAGTAGCAAAGACTTAACTTGAAAATAAACAAGCTCTCTGCTTATTTGGTAGCTGCAAACAGCCAGTGGTTCCACAGAAGGCTCAAAATGTACGACCTTTGGCAAGAAATCAGTGTTGATGAGTCAAATGGCATTGGCAGGTCCTCTCATCATAGTTCATAATTGTAATGAACTGGGTATACAAGGTAGTAGCTTAAACCATTGCCTCAGATCCAAATGATACAAATGTGTTCCATGTTGAAAAATAGACTTATCGAGGCAACGTCGAAAGAGTGCAAAACGTACAAGTGTAAGGAAAGGTAAGTGTTTTATTTTGTTAAACGTAGGTAAACCCACTGACTGAGGGACATTTTCTTTAAGAGAATCAAGTAGAATTATATACACCTCATCAAATAGAGACTCTGTTTTTAATACTAGTTTTGTGAGTTTTCATGTTTTTTCACTGAATAGAGACTCAGTTTTAATCTTAGATTTGTATTTTGTCATGCTGATAGGACATAAAAGAAAATGCTGAATGCTATAGTTAATCTATGAATGCTTAAAATCTACCCGGTCCCTTGTTGCTTTCTATTGTTTTTGCAATGTAGATACTTCAGATGTAAACACCAGGTCAAGGTTAATAGCTAAAAATTGATGAGATAGTGAAAAGTTATCACTGTCTTATGCCGCTGGCTCTTAGGTAACATACTTACCAAATTTGAAAAGACATTTGACCTGGTTCTTCGAAAGATGCTGTTGATAAAAGACATTATAAGATAAAAAAGCTGGAACAAACAATACGAAACACAGCACAACACCATGTCACGTTATTCTTAATATTTTCAAACTGAACCGAGTTTTGATTTTTGGTATAGAGGTAAGAAAATTTTCAAAGTTTTACTATTATCATTGTTTTCTTTCCTACCAGTATCTAAGGATTCAGCTGACGGGTATTTTGTGTTCGATGGATCTTCCGGTATATCTCTTTAACAGCGTCCCTTCTTACGTCATTCTGCAAGAAACTTTCTTCAATATAAACGAAGAATATTTCACACGAGAGTTGGCTTTGAGACACTTTTATCAGATAGTAGGTTACGTTCGTGGCTGAATACCAACAGGACTGGAGGTTGCAAGTGCTGTATCTTTCGCGCGAAGTGTGGGTTCAACTGACACTGTAGAAGCAATGAGAACTGCACCCAGATGTGTTTCAGTCTGGCAAGGGTGATCAAAGCACAGCATGGAAGATAGGAATGGTAATCACCGATAATAAACGTGTGAACATTTCGTTCAAAGTCTCACAGCATGGATAACAATAGAAACAACTGGTATAAGCTGCCGAGATTTTGCAACCGCAGGGAACTTCTGGGCATATCAAGTAACCCAGGCGATATAAACGTGTTCTTTGCCGACTCCTTCAAAATAAGGTAGCTAATACAGCAGCTGACCTCGTGGACTATATCGTCAATAGTAAGTACATAAGAAATTATTACTTTATTTCAAATTTGTATTTTGCTCAAAACGTATAATGCCACCAGCATTAAGAATTCAAAGAAACAACTGAACAATAATTTGTTGCACCATTGACTTACGAATAAGGTTTCAAAATTGCGGAGTTGGTTTCCCTATATTTTATCTCATAGTGCAACCAGATCATAAATTCACAAACCGGAAGATTGTTTTTCTTTTTTTGAGAAAAAAAGAAGAAAAGAGGAACATCAAAAGAATGGAAGATAACATACACAGAGAGCTAAGATTGTTACTTTAAACCTTGCTCACTATATAATTTACGTAAGATGTCCTGAAACTTTCTTAAAGAATTTTCGATGCTGTAATTACAATTTCATGCCTGGATAACTCGGCTCAATAAGCAGTGAGAAGAATTTACAAGAGCGTTATTTACGTGCTTCCGATAGTCATCTGACTGGCGGCAAAATAGTGTCAGATTTAACCCTACGAGATCGTGGCAAACAAATTAATGCACAACTCATAGTTGATCTACCGAAGGTTCGAAACATGAACGAGGGCACGTCAGTTTTACAACATAAGTAAAGTGACTGATTTCGGTGGTAGGGTTGAATTCTGAGCAGTGTTGGTATTGATTCCAGAAAATACTGATCATTTGAGAGCGACTGTTTTTCTGTCGAACTTTCCTGAGGCTCAAAAGTTCCCCAATACTGCACTCGTGCGAGCACACAAGTTGCATCAACGTAACTAGTGATTGCAGCATGCATAGACAGCAATTACAGCATACGTAAACAACATTGGTCTCATACGTAAACAGCAACTTTTGTCTGACGTTGAGACCAATGGAATTTTATCATACGCAACGAGCGCTTGTGTCATTCGTAAACAGTAATTGTGCCCTACGTAAACAGCTGTAAAATCACCCTGATAAGGGAATTATGATTTGCACTTACACAACCGTTGAGATACATGCATGCTGATACATTAGCAATGCCCATAAATCATTAGATAAACGCATTACATCATACACTCAAGTTTACGCAACCGCGATGATACACATCTCGATCAGTTCCAATATGGCTCCTTCGATTCTAAAGCCTGTAAATCTATAACCCGCACTTTGTACCAATTGCTTGAAACACTTTGTGCATTTGTGAGCTTACCGTCTTTCAGACTATTTTTATGTCATAGTTAGAGTCATGTGTTTCACGGTTTCTTCAATTTCAGTTCACGCTTTATTATTCAAAGCGTCTTGAATATGAGAAGCTCTTCAGTTACCAATAAAAGATAGCTTCAACGACCTCAGACTGGAACGCTGAGAACAAAATCAATCATATGAACCAACTATTGATGCATTCCTTGACCAAAATACAAGAAAACCTTACTTGTTAATACCAATGTAATTTTAAATTCTGTAAATACTTCCAATGATAATAATGATGATGATGATAACAATAATGATAATAACAATAAGAACAACAACAACAACACTGATAATAAGGTATAGTGATGCTAAAGTAGAGACAGAAACTACATAAAGACCAAATGCCATTGTACTGCAGACCTCCACAGCTTGTAAACCACAAGTTTCCTTCCATGTTGGTCTATCACAATGTTAGCAAGTGCACGTTATTAGTATTAAATCTTGCTTATGAGCTAAAGATATGTTAATTTTTCCGAAATATTATTTGATTCTTAGGCTGACCTCAGACTCAAATACACGCACACCGAAGGAAAAAGCCATAAACCCAAATTAATCCTTCCTTTCACTAATAGGTAAGGGATTAAACCATCGGCCAAAAACAACAAAGTTGTAATGCATTTAATTTGTGTGTAGTAAAGTTTGATGTCGTTTGTACAATGAAGTATATTCAGTTAAACCTGGCAATATCTCAGAGTGTACATTGGTAGCAATCGGTCAGTTTTGGTGCAGGAGTAATGTAGATAGGCATTATGAACTTAAAAGTCTGTTTGTACGGGAAGATAAAGACCATTGCCAACTGTGAATCATATATTATCCAAAGCATGTCACTTTTCTCTCATTATATAGGGGCGGTTTGCTTGCTCTAGTGCATATATAATACGTATCGTATGATGCACAACGCAGCAAATTGTTGTATTTCGTTTCCATGCATCCCGAAGTGTGTACAAAAACTTTTTTTATCTAAGGCAGCGACTTGCCAGAGCAATTGTTTTAGGCATAAACTTTACAGGATCAATAAACAAGTGTTGGGACCATGAAAGTCACCAGTAAAGCTATTGCCAAATTAACCTGAAACGTGTAATTCTCGAAAAAGACAGAATGCTTAATGTTATTCAACACACGCCCTCCGTTAGCGGAGAGGGATTGTGCTTCAGCCCGGAATGATGGGATAGTACAAAATTTTGGCCAATCAGATATTCGTCCTGACCAGACTGTAACCCAAAGCGAGTAGCGCTCTACAGAAGTGTATTCAATTGATGGCGTTTGCATTGGGAACAGCACTAACAGAATTGAATAAAAGAAAAAGAGCAAATGACCCAGACAATGACATTTATATATTGTTTAGCAATCCAAATGACTTGATCCAATTTTCCTTCAGCTGTGTACTTAAACAATCTAACGCCTGAAATACAAGATAACATCTGAGAAAAAACACACACAGTATTAGTTTACTGTATAAATGTACGTAAAATTAACTTCACTTATCGAAGAAAAGTAGGATCCTTCCTTTGTATAATTTCGGACAAAGCGCACGTAAGCTACGATGCCTTGTTATCACTTAACAAATCAAATGTTAAAGCAGGCCAGAAGTCCGTAATGGGCTATGGTATGAGCGACTGTACAGTGATGGGTTTAATCGTCAACTTATACATTTTATTAGGGCTGTAAACATACAAATTATATGGTATGCTACGTGTTTTCAGATTTGCAAAAATTGACTTGAAATAAAACTTATACCATCGATTACTTGGAAAGGTTATGTGAATGTATTGAAAAAAATGTATCTCTTATATTTTTCAGCTTTTATGCTGATCTTTTTTATTAGTCATAATATAGACACAACTAAATAATGTAATGTAACACACTGCATCATAGTCTCCTCACGTTTTGTTCTGTTGACCACGACCCGTTGAAGGACCCGATCGTCATATTTTGTTCCCGAAACACATTCTGGTAGAGAAAAAGAACTTCAAAAATAGCAATAAAACAATCACAGGAACAAAAAACCTATTGTCCCCCTGTCACTATTTTGGAAAAGCTCAGAGGGTCAGTCATGTTATGCGAGACAGATGTATGCATTTCGTTAGTAAATCCTTTTCTCATGTTAAAACATAATTTGACGATGACAACGTTAACAGCTGAAAGGGAATGTGTGACTCGCCTTGAGCGATGCGTGCCCGGGTACGCGGCAAAACAGGGTAGCCATTTTATACCTTTTGTTTTCCAAAAAAAAAACGTACTCGACCAATCAGCTTACTTGTCCCATGGCCTGGGGGTCACGACAGATGTAACTAAGTTATCATCCCTCTAAAATTAGCTTTTGTTGTCTTGTGAAATGTATTGCATATATCTATATTTTTTTTTATTCGAAACTCCGATTTGAGATCATTAACAGCTTTTCACAATGTTTGTTTTCCGTGCTTAACTTGCTACATATAGCAGTATAGTAAGTTTTTAAATCGGTTTCAATCCAAACGAGAACAAGCAATGTAATCAATATGCACTTGAAATAGCCCCAAGGCTGTCTCTGTTATAGTCTTATATCTGCGTTTCTGTTGAAATGAATTTAATAGAAATGAACCCTACGGGTCATAATTAATTACTGCGCTAGACGTATGGGTTGTCCCTGTAAACAACTCATACTTTCTGGGGACGCCAGACGATTGCTTGGGGAGTGTTAACCGCAGGAGGGTAATTCAACAGAACAAACATTTTACGTGATTTCAACTCCGTCTACACATCCCTGACAAGCAATAGTGAGAAAGCCGTCTCGATCAAGAAATCTAACTTTGGCGTGGGTTTGGTAGGTCAGTAAGTCCACAGATTTTAATCTTAATTCAGTTTTTGAAATAGCTTTAGAGGAACTGCTTAGGGCGTGCGGCATTTTGTCAACGGCATCGTGGTGTCTACGTACATATTGTGTCTATTTCTCTTTCAGTGGTTGCAGACTTCTGGCCGCCAAGATGTATCACAGGTACCTGTATCTCCTGTGTCTCTTGGTGGCACCTGAAATGACCAAAAGTGACGACAGTAAGCAGAGAATTGTAAAGAGACAAGCTGGTACGTGTAATAATGCGTAATTCTGGACTTTCTGCAACAATGCTGTGTTCTTTGTTAGCATGCGGTCAGCTAAACAACTCCCTCAGAAACAACACTCAAAAATGAACTCGTTAAGGTAGCCGACTGAGAGTTCCTTCGTAATGGATCTACAGCAGTCCAAAACGCGCTGACCACGATGTGACGTAAGCATTGAAAGTAAGCACACGTCTCTTTTGCGCAAAATGTAAGTGGACATCTTGAGCCATGTATGGCGTAACCTCATATTTTCATGATTAATATGAAAGCGTCGAAAAGAGACTATGACTTGTGAATATGATGAGAAAAACAGAGAAATTTACCTTTCTGTCATTGCAATTCCGATCAATGACATTTACCATGTTGTTTTTTTTCCAGCACACAAAAAATGTGCCAGAGCAGATATAGTGTTTCTGTTGGACTCCTCGGGATCTATTGAAGCCGAAAACTGGAGAAGAGTTTTGCAATTTACCAAAGATGTTGTGGCCAATTTTCAAGTTGGCGACCAGCATATACGTGTTGGTGCTGTTGTATTTGGAAATAAGGCGACAATAGCCTTCTATTTAAATACATACAGCAGTGCTTCCAAGGTCCAAGGCGCCATCGACAAAATTCCGTGGCAAGACGGCACCACCAATACGTCTGGTGAGTTCAGATTTAAAAGAACTACCTCAATGAGAGAAAAAAGTTTGATATGAAATATATTTTTCACTGTATCATATGCAGGGACATAAATTTGTTCTGTGGTTTCATGCGATAAGGCAAATAAATAAATAAATAAATAAATAAATAAATAAATAAATAAATAAATAAATAAATATAATAAATAAATAAATGAATGAATAAATAAATAAATAAATAAATAAATAAATAAATAAATAAATAAATAAATAAATAAATAAATAAATAAATAAATAATAATAATGGTGAAGTGTTGTTAAGGTACCACAATAACCACGAAGACAGTGTTTCGGACACTCTAATTTACAATAACAGTTGTTTCTGTTAGTTTGTAGAATACGTACGTACATAATGGATAACTACAAAACGGTTTGTTTTAGTTCTGAAACTACTGAGCATATCCAGGTTTCTAAATTTTCTAAACAAAAATCCATTTTATTTGCAATAAGCTGCAGGAACATACACGTAGTCATGACATATTGGATGTGTAAAGTTAATGGACGTATTCAAATGAAAAACAATAAATTGAACTGGTTAAATTAAACTGGTTAATGATATTAATGGATACGCTAAATTTCCCAACTGAAGTGACCGCATGAGCAGCTCGTCGTTGGAAACACAATAAGGCAAGTCAGCGACAAGTCAGGGAGACCATTTTCTTGTAATACCCCTTCGACTTAAATTGTAATGGCTTGCAGATAATAGGCATTTGAAGCTTCATCTTTGTTGCTTTTAGGTGCAATTCGGGTGATGCAATCAGAGGTTTTCATCCAGAAGCGTGGAGATAGACCCGATGTGCCCAACATAGCAATCGTGTTAACCGACGGTGCATCCAACCGAGACCGAAACCTCACAGTCACCGAAGCCCAGAGAGCAAGGGACAAAGAGATCATTATGTTCGCCATTGGGATAGGAGACCAGGTAGACCAGGAGGAACTGAAGAAGATTGGTAACCCTCGAGCTGGCACCATGGAGTACGTCTTCAATGTGGCCTCGTTTGAGGCACTGCAGGCTATCCGCTCCCAGCTTGTGGCGGCAACCTGCGAGGCATTGACAGGTGGGTAGTCCGGTAATAATACGCAACAAAACGTGTCAAGGAAACTGAGATTAGTGTGCATGAGCATGAAATGACCCTTCTGGCCTGCCCGCCTATTGACGAAAGCAGTTACGGACTGTTAAAGAGCAGACATATTTAGATAATACTGTGCGACCATGCAGGGAGCACCTCAAAATACAGAGCCCCACCTGGTTAGCATATAACCCTCTGTAACAAGTAAGGCAATTCTAGTAAAACATTACTTATTAGTAATGACTACTTATATTGACATGGTATATATATATATATATATATATATATATATATATATATATATATATATATATATATATATATATATATATATATAAAACTGAAAAGTATGTGAAATTTTACTCATCAAATTCATCAATCCATATATGTATGTATGCATATATATATATACATATATATATATATATATATATATATATATATATATATATATGTGCAAAATGTTGATTTTTTCTGGGATATATAAATTGTCAGATTGATGAACCGGATGATTACAATTTGACATACTTTTGAGTTTCATGGTTATCGCCCCCTTACCACAATATAACACAAGTAAAACCCCACAAGTCTCATATACAACTAAATACTACGTTGTCTATGCGTTGTTGGTTGTAAAAAAATACAAATTAGATAACACTGCAATATTTCTACCGTAAGACAGACATAATCAACCAAGGACATTTAACAATGGTTATGTAATATTGCAGGGTAATAAACGTGATGGCAATTTAGTTGGGCAAGCACAGTTACTGATCTACATACCTAAAATTACCTTCGGGTAAAAGTACGACGTTTAAAAGGGCTTGCAGTTCAATGTAACGTGATTACAGCAGAACTTTATTCTTGGGCATCTGCTTACTTTCAATAATTCATTATTTTGCTTAACAATTGTCAATTATATATGCAAGTAGAACATTATCAGTTTTCGGTTTCTGTAATTGAAATTGCACTCACAGGTAAAGTATTGCTTTCCTTTGTGAAAGATAATCTTACATGAAGTTTTTGTGAATAACGTTTGGCCCCCTTTTATTGATGGACACACACACCATTGAATAAAACACTTTTCTTCATGACGAAAAGTGTATACCCTCAAAGCGCAGTGATATAACTGCAGGCTTCTGCCATTTTAAAAATTCTTCTAGTTTTATAACATATTATCGATAACAAATGTGGCCTTTAAAATGACACTTTAGCTCATGGAAATAAGTTTATGGTACCTTTTACCTCTACAATATCGTTCAAGCTACATGATATCGGTAAATGATATCAATTGCCTGAATTAGAAAATAACAAACTGCTTAAATATAAGCCTCCAAAAATAGGGTAGCGGTTAGAGCCCTGCCCATTACATATGAGGCTGTAAGCCTCCAGAAGCCTGCATGAATTGCTATTGCAAGAAAATTATCAATCTAATGTGTATCGAAGAATATATAGATTAAGAAATTTGAGTAGCCGCAAAATCACAGTTGAAAATGAAAGACACAACGTTGAAAACCGGTCACCCTTGGCTGGTTGAGCCGAAAAGGGCTGAAGATAAAATTGCAAGAGAACAGTCGACGTATGAATTAAAAAAGCATTCAGAAGTGTGATTGAGGTACTTCACTGAGAAATAACTCCCATGAGGGCAATTGGAAGATGCAATGAATGCATGTGTTGAATGACATTGGGATAAAATGATTATTGTCTATGCTTTGGAAAGTCCTCAATAACCTATACCTTATACATTGTTATATAACTTATTTAGTTTGTTCTTTCAGTTTGCCATGAGACTTCGGACATAATGATTCTTTTGGATTCTTCGGGATCTATCGGCGAGCCAAAATTCAACCGCACTAAAATTCTGGTAAAAGGTATCATCGACCAGATTAATATTGGTCATGGGCAAAGTCGCGTCGGGATTATCAGGTTCAACAGCTGGAGTATTTTGGAAATTCCTCTAGGCCAACATGGTACACGTGTTGCCGTAAAACGGTCGATTGATGACATCATATATACGTATGGATCCACAAACACATCAGGTGCGTTATGGAAAGCCAGAAAAGAACTAAGCAAAGGCGATCTTGACCAACAAAGGAGAAAGATCATTTTACTCTTTACGGAAGGTCGCTCCGATTATCTTGATGATACTTTACTGGAAGCACGTGTTACCAAAGAAGCTGGCATAAAAATTATGGTGGTAGCAACTTCTAACTGGGTTGACAGACTAGAAATATCTGAAATTGCTTCATATCCCGAGGAGAAAAATGTGTACTATGCTGAGCGGTACAAATCGACTGGAAATGACATTGTCGAAAATGCTATAAAGAGAGCGTTGTGCAATGGTGAGTAAACTTGGCAACATGTTAACAGAAAGACTTTTGCTGAATGGAATCGTAATCGAAAGGAACCCGATGCGAAGAACTCGTCCAATAGTTGTATGGATGGGCTTGCTACATAATACTAGCCATGCCATATTTTATTTTGATCTTTCTCTCTCCCTTAATCCGGCTTGTGATAGTTGGCGTAGATGCTGATCCACTATCTGTGTTGAAAAGAAATGAATCGCTGCACTCCTTTTCTGACATAATTATGATCTTGTAAAACAACTATGGACAACACTTCTTGTTCTGTTTAATGTTTAATGACTTATAGGTAGTGTTCTGGACCGTTCCCTATTGGATAAAACCACTTTTTGTATCGCATATATATATATATATATATATATATATATATATATATATATATATATGTGTGTGTGTGTGTGTGTGTGCGTGTGTGTGTGTGTGTGTCTGTGTCTGTGTGTGATACTGCAAAGGTTTTGCATCTTAATAGTTGGCCACAGTAATTACAATTTATAAAAACGTCCAGTGTATAACATTTTGCAATTCATGAAAAATCAAATATACACTACAAGGTTTAATTATCCACTTGTCAGGTGTATCAACTTTGAGGATAGAGGTATGCAGCAGTTTGTTTGCTATATATGCTCAGGACTGTGGTGCCCTCCAAAAACTCAATTAATGTTTCCATTTGCAGATGAGAATGAATGTGCGTCTAATCCTTGTCAAAACGGGGGAAAATGCAGAGATGCTATGAATGACTATTTGTGTGAGTGCCCGCCAGGGTACGCAGGCAGGAACTGTCAAATTTGTAAGTGTGCTAATTCATGTTAAACCTTGAATCCGGTAATATTGGACAGTACCGGTGGTGTTTGGCAAAAGCAGCCCGGTGGTAATATTTGTTTCAACTCCAGTACGAGCCATACACTGACCTGATAAATTAGGATCAAGATAATATTTTTCGTGTTTGAGTACAGGCAGTGGCAAATGTGGCGATTAAATCATCATAGTAATTCTACCTGAATGCAATGTCACTTTTTTCGGTGGCTTTGAAATACGGCTCCAATTGTTGTAGTAAGTACTTTCATAGTTTTTTGTAATCAAATAGTAAAATCATCTCATCGTCATTTTAGTGAGGTCGTGTCCTGAATGTTTTGTTCTTTTGCCTTTTTCAGATTGCACTAAACCAACAGACATAGCTATCTTAGTGGACTCTTCTACAGGAATTGGGCCCAGAAACTACCATACTCTAATGACGTTTGTTAAAAAGTTTATCAGGAACGCAAACATACACAGGGAGAAGCGCAATCGTGTGTCACTGGTGACGTTTGCATCTCTGCCAATAGTACGATTCCACCTGAATCGATACTCACGTGCAAATGATGCTGTAAATGGCATTGTGTACCCTTGGATGAAGGGCCGCACGGATATGGCAGCAGCGCTGTCTGTGATGCGTCAGGAATTATTTACAAGTAGTCGTGGCGACAGAGATGGGGCTCATAATGTTGCCGTTTTGCTTACTGATGGGAGATCAAACGACAGAACAGCCACTTTCGAACAGTCGGTGCTTGCAAGGGACAGGGGAATTAGTGTCCTTAGTGTGGCGGTAGGAGTTAGCAGCATGTATGATAAGAGGGAGTTACGAGGCATAACCAGTGGCCCAGATGACAAAAATATTTTTTATCTGCCGGACTACAACGCTCTAGGGAACATTACTGATCGACTAGTTACGTCTGTTTGTAATGGTAAGAACTACATGTACCTACTCAATAATGTGTATACATTCATTTTAGTATTATAAATTAACTCGTAACAATTATGCATAATTCTAGATTTTTTTGGCATAAGATTACACATGCAACTGTCACTTGCATTACATATACATGTGAACTTAAATGCTGTCTTTTAGCAATTACGCCGGATGACCATCTGATTTGGACCAAGCATCTTTGATTGTATGTTATGGGGATAACAAAGTAATTCCTGCAAACCTTTGTCCGTAGAATCGAATAATAGACTTGTTGCATTATTCACGCATATTAATTTACTTTCGCAATTTCGGCAGAATGGCAAAGCATACGGCTGGATTGATATACATATATGAGTTACTATCCAGCGTCTGCCAATTTGTAGAGCCCAGGGTCTCTGCATTAAGATAGCCGGAAGATAGCAATTTCACTAAGGATCTCTCGCATTTGGATGACATTACAGACCTGTGCACGTATTGAGGAGAGTTATCCATGTACAAACTGTAAGTCGCACAGATCCCTTTGTATACTATAAATGCGGTACCGCTTACAACAGGTCCTTTGCTTCCAGAGGAAGATGAATGCCGCAGTTCTCCGTGTGGACCCAACGGCTTTTGCAAAGACCATATTAATGGCTACAAATGTGTCTGCCACCAAGGATATGCAGGGAAGAACTGCCAGAGGAGTGAGTCTGATATTTTTTCCGCTCCCACGTTTTTTTTTGTCAGCCATGTGTAATCCGTGAACAATAAAGACGCTATAGATAAAAAGAAAATATTTTTGGTAGTTACGAGTTCATTTTTACCCACATATCTTTCAAAACGATCGAGTGTTGCACACAGAGATCGCAATTTTCTTTTCGAAGTATTACTGAGAAAACAGTAAACGATTTATAGCTTTTGCCAACTATGATTTTAGTGTCGCATCACGGAACGATAAACTACATGAAAGGTCAAGCAAAATTTAGTTACGAGCGTTCCCGCCAATTGCACACAAGAGATATTTAAATATCAAAACCCAAACGTTTCTACATCCATATCACATTTATTCACATGCTAACACATTTTTATTGTGTTTTCAGATTGTGATGGGCGAGTGGACATAATCTTTGTGATCGACAGTTCTGGTAGCATTAGAGAAACCAGATTTCCCTTGTTAAAGGCATTCGTCCGAGAGGTAGCAAAGGAGCTGGAGATTCATCCGGATCGAACCCGAGTCGGGCTACTGACCTTTAGTGACACTGCATTACCACGTTTTCACCTAAATACTTATCGATCTCGAGAAGACGTTCTTCAGGCAATCGACATGATAGAATATACCAGAGGAAGAACAAATGTTGCCGAAGCACTCCGCGCTTTGCGCATGAACATGTTTCAAAAGGCACATGGAGATAGGGAAGGCGTTCCAAACGTTGCCTTCCTTCTGACCGACGGTCGGCCTACCGTAAATGCGAAAGAAACGATACCTCAAGCCATAAAAGCCAGAGTGGCGGGGATTCACATAATGACAGCATCCTTCGAGCAGAAAGTACCAAACCTTTACACTAAAGGTATAGCAAGCGACCCTGATGATAAAAATATCTTCTCTGTCCCAAGATACAGCCAACTACCTCGTTTCAAGGATTCAGTACTCCAGATTATTTGCGATGGTATGTTAATATTTGTCTTTCACAACTAAGATCGCGCCCCTACGGGGCCACAATGCATCTTTTAGAGGTCACAATGAATATGACACTAGGCGTATTTTATATGTCGTCGTCATTTTCGTCACACCTTATTTTCAAACACCTTTCAAAAGTATATCCTAGCAATTTTGAGCAATTTCTTTATACACTTTGCAATGATTTCTACGTTTTCGGTCCGTCCTTCAGAGTTTGTTATTCTTTTAAAAAATAAACAATAGTTATTTCTCTGGCTTACTTACATTTCTTTTGAGACAAACATGACACAATTAAAAAATTCATACGCAAGTGGACAAATACCGTGTTAACAGCAAGTGTGATGAAAATCACAGCGACGTGGAAATTGCACATTCTTTCCTTTTTTCCCAAATTTTCATATTACGTAAAATTCTTATTATGGGCATAACAGCATGTACCGTAAAACTATTTATACGTGTGTGTGTTTTAAGCGTAAGAGAGCAGGAATACATAAAACAAATATCGTCATACCCATGGTTCTTAACTGCACCATCTCCGTACACTGTTCAGTCAGAGTTGTTAAAACTACAGCGGCCCACAGTGGCAAGATTTCTATTAGCCCACTGTTGACTTTATATTGTTCTGTAAAAAACGAAGAAAGATTCTACTTGAAAGCGTTTTACGGTGGGACATTGTTATAGACGCAGTCTGTCTACTTGCAGAGGTTCAATCCAGTAAGCTAACATACCTCTCTTAGTAGTGTCACCCCATTTGTAACGCATTTGAAATATGTCTAAAAAAATCTGAAGCAACTACACCTGTATTTTTCTCAATACTCGTACAGAATGAATACATTTTTATATCAATGAAATTTGCCTGCTTAGCAGATCTAGTGGCCCTGAAGCGTTGCACTGGGCCATTCCAGATACAAAAATGGCCTGTCCGACAGGCAGCTAAATTGTACTATACATGAAATTATGTAGAATCTCTGTCATGTCACTCTATCTCAATACTTGCATCATGCCGAATTACTTTTCATTACTTTAAATATGAAACGAGTGTTGGTTTCTTAAAAATAGTTTTATGATGAAAATTTTTTTTTTTGCGAAAACTTGTGTTTATGATTTGAATTTGTGCTTCCAGAGGCAGACGAGTGTTCAACAAACAAATGCGAAAATGGTGGAACCTGTATTAATCGTCTTGGTTATTCTGTGTGCAAGTGTTCGGATGAGTACACTGGAGAAAAGTGCAATAGACGTGAGTCTTTTTGGGGGGTGGGGGTGGAGGGTGCGTGGGTGGGGGTGCGTGCATGGAGTGCAATGCAAAAAAAAAAAAAAAAGTACAAAGTGTTGAAGTGATAGAAGTAATGTAAGAGGCTTTAAGCATTTTCTTCTGTTGAATGAATGTATTTCCAACGCTAATTTTAGTGATAAATGTAGATAATTAATGTCTTCAATTTTGTCCTTCATTTTTTATCTCTGAAACGGAACATTTTGTGTGACGTGTTGAGATATTCTGACTAGGTATTCCGATGGAATGGGAAGCAAGGAGTATATTTACTTGACATTATGCTTAAGAGCGGACTCAAGTCCTGGTGCTAATTAAGTTGATTTTCGTATCGAACATATAATGGGTGTTTATACATATATATATATATATATATATATATATATATATATATATATATATATATATATATATATATATATTTATATATATATGTATATATATAAATATATAATATGTATATCATGTTCTCATTTTTTAGGTTGCACAAAAAGTCTTGACGTGGCCTTTATACTGGACTCCTCAGGCAGCGTGGAAGAACTCTTTGATATGCAAATCGATCTGTCAAAGCTCATTGTTCAAGGACTAAATTTTAATGGCGGCAGAGTTCGAGTGTCAGTCACCACATACAGTGATTTTGCCAAAGTAGAATTTCACCTGAACAAGTACAGCGATAAGCACACTGTTCTGAACGCAATAGCTTTTGCTTTTGGCGGCGGAAGAACACACACAAGTGATGCCTTGCGTCTGGCACGTGACGAAGTATTCACGGGATTTCACGGTGACAGAGCAGGTGTCCCAAATGTAGCTATAGTAATGACCGACGGCCATTCCAACGTGGATCAAGCAAATACCCAAATTATGGCTAAGACTTTGAGGGACAACAACATTCGGCTCATCGCGGTGGGAATCGGACCTGACGCTCAGCAAAATGAAATCGATGGCATAGCTACTGCTCCTAAAAATGAGCACGCATTTTTCCTGAGAAACCGTAGTAAAACCAAAACTATTTCTGACATCATTCTTGACAGACTGTGTCTTCATATTTGAATCCGTTCGTCCCTTGTTGTGTCAATTTTTAAGGATGCGAATTGTCTCAACTTCACTGTATTTATGTACCTTTTACATTCTTTGTAAATATTTGTTCAATAAATTTTTAATTAAAGAGTAAAAAGCATTTCGTTTTTCTTACGGACAGTGATCTGGTGAAAATGATTGTGGTTATTCGTGGCAGAACTGTGATTGATTGGTCTGTGTGAGAGCTGAATCGGAATGAATTATGCAAGGGAGGCAAGCAAGGGTAACTACTCGTTTGAAAAAACAAAACAAAACATTTTTTTTTTTTGCTTTGGGATCGTTTTTGACCACCGGCCAAGACGCATGCGCACATTTCAACAGGAAGACGAAAGGTAACATATGGGTATCATGTAGTATTTACTACACACACACACACACACACATATATATATATATATATATATATATATATATATATATATATATATATATATATATATATACACGCATATATATATATATATATATATATATATATATATATATATATATATATATATATATATATATATATATATATATATAATGTGATTTGAATATGCAGGGAGTATAGATTTATAATTTTATAATCTTTCCGTATCGTAACAAAAAATTTATTGTACCAGGAGAAATTAATATCTTGACTGTCCTATCTGAGAAAGGGGCACTTCAGTTTAATGAATGATATTCTGTAATTGGTTGACAAGCAAGCCAGTTGAAAACATCTGAGTGCTTCAAGTTGTGTTTACCCTTTAAACATATTCTTGTAACTTTTTCACAGGAACCGCCCAGCATGCTTCGGTGGGTAGCATTAGCGCTCTGTGTAGCATTGGTACACAGTGCTTCATTTTCGTCAGCAAAAGATGAAATCTTGAAGAGGATAAAAAGGCAAAGTAAGTGGCACATTGTGTTTAAAAAGAAATTTGTTGCACGCATACTGTAAAGGCATGTAATATCACGTTTTTCGCGGGACTGTAAGAAGCTTAAAATTAGAGTCAACGCTGAAGTAAGAAATATTGAACATTCCAAGTATGTCATGATGAATCCAGTAACTTAATACCCGGACAGAGAATGCGGACTCGAAGCTTTAATTACCGCGAGAATTATTGACTTTCCTTTATTTTTGTCTTTCCTATTATACTCTTAGTACATGCACTGTCAGCTGCAATTGAACTACTGCCTGACCAACTGAAAAAAAAAAATCGCACGATCTCCAATACACGTCGATACAAGCACCCGTGTCATTGCTTTTTTTTAAAAAAAACTCAGTGCTTTCTTTGAATGTGTTTTGAAGGCCTTTTCATGAGGAAGTTGAATGTGCAATCATTATGATCATTTCAAATGACCGTGAATCTTCTTGACTTGACCATGTAAAAAGTATTCTATGCGTTATCTTTATCCAGGCAGTAGCGACTGTACGCTGGCTGACATCGTGTTCGTGCTAGATTCATCTGGATCCATCGGCTCAAATAACTGGGTGAAGGTGTTGTCATTTGTGAAGAGCTTTATCAACGACGTTACGATCGGAGATCAGAATGTACAGGTACACTATCTTTGCATATTATCAGTGAACCTACCGCAGGCCCTAGATTGTGTAAAAAGGTTCCACATATGTGCATGCCTTGTCAGTTATTCCTCCAAGTTGTCTAACAAATATTTCCGGACTTTGAGGTTTGGTTCAGGGACGACGATTTTAGACATTGACCAAGTGTTGCTGCCCGCGGGGGTGGGGTGTGTGGTGGGAGCGGAGTCTAAGGTGTAATTTCCAGTGGCTACCAAAAAAAAATCCAAAAGACAAAAAACAAAAAAACAAACAAAAAACAAAAAACAAAAAAACAAACCCCCCCCAAAAAAAAAAAAAAAAAACAAAAAAAAAAAAAAAAAAAAAAAAAAAAAAAAAAAAAACCAAACAAACAAAAAAAAAATAAACAAAAACAAAACAAAACAAAACAAAACAAGAAAACAAAAAACAAAAAAAAAAAACAAAAAAAAAAAAAAAAAAAAAAACAAAAAACAAAAAAAAAAAAAAACAAAAAAAAAAAAAAAAAAAAAAACCCCAACCTATTTTCAAAGCATAGTAGTTTCCTGGCATTATCACCATCGTATTACCAGGCGTTACACGATAAAATACTTACTCCAAGATATGTTGAAACACACGAAGACATCATGAAATCAATTTGCAGTCATAGTAATCTAGAAGGTATTCCCAGAATTGTTTTTGAAATCATTGAAATGGCTTCCAGTGCTGAGTTGTCGACATTGTTCGATCTAAATGCTGCAATGTAGCATCGTGCACTTCAAGTATATCGTCTACACTTCACTCTCCTCATTGCAACGTACCAGCTTTAGTTTTCTGCCGGGTAGCAGGACGACATGCATGTTTTTAGAGTGCTTGAACTCTAGGAAGAAAAACAAAAGTCTCATGCCCATTTCGTTAAAATTATTTGTACAAAGTATGAAGACGTCTTAATAGTCTCTTACAATCAATTGCGATTCTACAACATTGTTGGGTTTTTGCGGATAGGGAGCATTCCTGGCTGTTGCTATAGTGATTTGATTATGCGTTTGTCGGCCACCTTACCACATTTTTGCAATTTTATGTCAAATATCTTAGACTTGTATCGTTAATATGCCTGCCATATTGGGAATCAAAATTGAAAACCCTTGGATACAGCATAACTAAAATACACCTTTTCAGAGATCTCAATTTAAACTACGAAATCTAAAAAAGGGCCTTCAAAAATATTTTATGCCACTTTAGGGTATGTAAAACTAATCTAAGAAATTTTATTATACGTATTTTATTGTAAAACAAATCATTATCCTTCCATCGTTCAGGGTATGAAGGGTGTCTCATTCAATGTAATTGAGTATAAAATCCATTCATTTTGTCATCAAGTGATGCACTTTGCATATCATGTACCCTACCATTCGATTTAGGAAATGAGTTTCTCTGAAACATCTTTCATTATTACTTGGCCATTAGTCGAAACACTGAGTACTGAAATCAAGGAGTTTTATCATGACCGTGTCCTGTTTTCGCCTATAGCCGTAGATGTCAATCGTGTGATACGCTAACTGTGTATAACTAACGCCCCTCTCTGACTTGCAGATCGGTATTGTGACATATGGAAACAGAGCTTCCCTACAGTTTAACCTGAACACATACCAAAATGCAACGGACATGCTGACTGCCGTTGATAAGATCCCATGGAAAGATCAGGCCACAAACACTTCCGGTGGAATCCGCCTCATGCATACCAGCATGTTTCTGCCATCTACCGGTGATCGACCCGATGCGCCAAATTTGGGTATCGTCATCACTGACGGAGAATCGAACAGGGACAGAAATCTAACCATTCCAGAGGCCACTGTTGCCCGCCAGAAGAGGATTACTATGTTTGCTTTGGGAATTACCAACGCCATTAATGAAGCAGAATTGCAAGGAATTGCTAATTCTCCGTCGACCAGCTATGTGTTTAGGGCAGACTCATTTGATGCTTTGGATAGAATTAAATCCAGTCTGTTGACAGCAGCCTGTCAAGTTACTGTTGGTGAGTGAAGAAAACCATAGGCTTCATACTTAAGAAAGTGTCGCGTCAGTTATAAAACGCCAGGTTTTGGTTTGAGCAGCTTTATATGGCTCTCGCACTTGAAACGCGGCTGATGTCGTCTCATTGGTTTCAGCGATACATTGTTATTTGTAATTACACGTATTTAAATGACTTGGGTTCAAATATATATTTTATTGCACAAAATCCTGGGTTAGGCCTACGTGACGCCCGTCAGAAATGCTGGAAGTCGAACAATTTTTATGAACCTATCTCCTGAAATATGAATATATAGTTGGTAGGTGCACAATTATTTCAAATTAAATAAGTTCCCTCACATATGGCATTCTGAATATATTTTGTTCCAAAATCGGATGCATAGCCATCCGTAAAAGGAAGTATGTAGCATCAGAGATATTACATACAGGGGTCAGGATAAGCCAGTTTTGGCTGCAGCTCATGCTATCGGTACTTCGCATTAGGTGGGATCTGCTTATTTGCAGGCCATGGAATGGGAATGTAATTGTTGATAATCAACAGATTATTTATATTAAATATAAGTTAAGTTTATTTTGATATCCAAATCAGTCACGTGAGAAAAAATGACTGTTTTTGCAAAAATAAAGTTACACGAAACGAGACACTCGTTTCAACAAACCGAGCAACTGTCAAAATAAATGCCTGTTCTTTCAGACTGTGCCAACGAAGGAGATTTGGTATTTATCATGGATTCATCTGGTTCCATCAAGAGTTCTGGCTTTCAACAGGTGAAAACATTTGTCCGATCATTCGTGGATGGTGTCAACATAGGTGACACCAAGTTCAGAATTGGCGTCATGACCTTCTCCACAAGCCCCACGATCAGATTCCATCTAAATAGATATACCGACAAGAATGAAGCCATGACAGCGATCGACAACCTTCCATATGAAGCAGGAACCACCAATACAGCTGACGCCCTCCTGCAGGCGCGTACCTCGATGTTTACGGCCGGCAACGGGGATCGAAGCAACAGACCTAACGTTGCCGTCTTAATTACCGACGGTGGTTCGAACAACTTAGACGAAACTTTACAGCGCGCTAAAGAAGCCCGGATTGCAGGAATCACGTTGCTGGTTGTGGCAGTAGGCAATTGGGTCAACAGAGTGGAAATCAACGAAATAGCTTCCGATCCCGACACAAATAATGTATTCAACGTGGCTAACCTCAACAACATTGACAGTATTAAAACCACCCTGAGGACCACCATATGCAACAGTAAGTTCAATGTGGATGCATGATGATCTAACTTATGCCTGAGTTTTAGGTTAGAATTGTTGTTTTACACCATCTTCCCAAGCGCATACTCTTTAAAAGCAACTGCGGTCACAAAACCATAAAACATGTAAAATCAAGTCGGTAGTCCTGCAAAGTGTATTTTGTGTAAACACGGTTTAACATCCTTATTGGTTGTCTTACCTGATTCTTGTGCGCGTCTCATGCTGTTGAACCCTTAATTGATGGCACTTGAAGCAGAAATGAGACAGAAGTAGGATTGAGAGAAGGGCCATTTAGATTAATCCATGTTTATTAATGTGGCAGCCAATGCGTTGGCTATAAAGCAAAATTTAATTCTATCATTAATGGCAAACCTATTTCACTTTCACACGTATGCATATGGAAAATCACATCCTTTTCCTCAATACTTCTTGCATGTTTTCAAGTGCACAGAGGCATCAACTGTCAATTTCTGGTTGCTCATGCGCAGTAGGATGCGCAGATCTCACTGGACCCGGAATTGCCAAGTCCATGAAAGTCCGCATGAATTAACATATCAACTGGCTGTTGAGCGTCATTTTACTAATCAATCTATATTCCCTTAGCAGGCAGGCCTGTTACCTATTAGGTCTCAACCCTTGTTTTAAAACGGAACATCTTAATCGGAAATAAAATAAAATCCCAAAGCTGGTCGACGTGTAATTTGTACCATTCCTCATGCACTTCTGCTCTCCCGCACTGGAAAATATAACCAAGGACACATTATGTCTCCTAAGAAATATCCATTAAATTTAATTCAGACACTTTGGCATGTAACAGGATAGTGAATTCAACTTTGTAGAAAAAATTGTTCTCGCCAAAATATATATTTTTGGGGGAAACGTATCAGCAGCTTCCGTTCAGATACCCATGTATACACTATCCATCAAAGATAAGACCAGTAATCTATACTATATCCATGATATTTTAGCCAAGAAATGCGACCGGTTTTTGAGCGGAATTTCCCTGCTGATGATACGAAGGCAATAAGCTGCGAGAGGTATTGCTTCAAGTAATTTCGTGAGTCAATCGAATGTAGACATAAATACACAAATGATCATAACTGGAAGAATGTACGACGATATGGCGGGGGTGGGCTGATGTGCCCTTTCTTCTCGATCGAATACAAAATATGAAAATATCATGTATATTGCTTTCTCTTGTCTTTGTCAGATGCAAACGACTGTGGCAAAAATCCTTGCCAAAATGGAGCAACCTGTGTTGATAAAATCAACGGTTACCACTGTCTGTGTACCGCGGGCTTTGCTGGCGTCAACTGTGACAAGAGTAAGTATAGAGCAGAAATTACGTATACCGCAAACATAATCCCACATCTTTTAAAAGCAGCCAAAGTTCCGTTCCTGAAGAACCAGTTCAATGGTGCATTGAATTGCGAGAAATCAATATTTGCATCTGTTTGGAATGGAAAATATATACCTTGAGGGCTGCATTTTTAATTGTTAAATGGAGTCAAAATGCGGCTTTTTGTACATTTCCAATTCAATAAATGTAATGTCGACAGCACGTGATTAAAACAAAAACACATTTGTTAATACTAATAATTCATCAAGTGCTTCAGCAAAATACTTGATTTACATAACACGCACACACACACACACACACACACGCACGCACGCACGCACACACACACACACACACACACACACATATATAGATATATATTGGTCAGAATTAGGTGGAGGTTGAAATGGCGTTTGGCTCCAAGATCCTCTTTCATACAACTAATTTTGAAACTCTGTCGAATTCTGAATGAGATGAGGCACTGACTTCTGTTGAAGCATCCTTACCTGTTGCACAACCCTTGCAGGAATTCCGATCGTCCCAACAGCTTAAAGGCTTCTGAGACCGAGTATATATTAGTTGTCGCCATGCCGGTTGCACAACCCTTGCAGGAATCCCGATCGTTCCAACAGCTAAAAGGCTTCTGAGACCGAGTATGTATATGCTTGTCGCCATGCAGTCATGTCCAATGTTTTGTTCTTGCAGCTTGTCGAGATCTGGCCGACATCACTCTTGCCATCGATACATCTAGCAGCATTGGGGAGCGCAACTTCTACACAATGATGGACGTTACAAAGAACCTCGTAAAGGAATTCAACCTACAGAGAGACTCCCTAAGTAGATTGGGCCTGGAGACGTTCTCCAATTCACCAGATGCTCGATTCCAGCTGAACACCTACCAGACCAAAGCGCAAGTTTTAGACGCAATCAGTTTCAAGTATTCTGGTGGAACGACCAACACTGCTTCTGCAATCAGGTACATTTCAATGATATTGCCTGGATAATGTGTTTCCAGTATTCTGATAAACACTATTGCGATGTTGTTGTATGTGAAGAAACCCCCCCCCCCACCCCGCCCCAAACACATTCAAACAGTCTATACATCGGTCACCTTTGGATTTCATGCATAGACCACTGGATGATACTGCAATTTGTCATCAAAACGTAGGACACGATTGAACCATATTGAGGTAGGAAAGCCAGGCAAATTATTGTCCTGTAATTTTTTTCTTCCTTAGCACCATGAGACAGACGATGTTTACCCAGCCCAACGGGGACCGACCCAATGTGAGGAATGTCGGCATTCTCATGACTGACGGCATGTCCAACGACCGTGCTGCCACCTTCCGGGAAGCAGTTCTTGCCAGAGCAGCAGGCAATACTCTTATTTCAGGCAAGTTCTGCTTTGAAACCAAGAATCTATTCAAACAATATGCCATTTAACATAATCTTTAAGATGATACTTAGAACGACTCTTAGTCTACTAAATTTTTCAACTCGATAAGCTTACATTTTTGTCAAAGCATTCGGTGCTTTTAAGATTGTAAAGAAACAAAGACTGCCCATACATACATATCAATTTGACGCATGAGCACTTTTAGCAGCACGCAGATCTGAGTGACACTTTCTTTAATATTTCAGTGGGAATTGGCCTCGGAGGGAGATATGGACAATTGGAGCTCCAGGGTATCGCCAGTGACCCTGATGCATCAAATGTTATCAATGCTAATAACTTCATAGATCTGTTCAACAAAACCGCAGCCATCTCCAACACTCTGATCAGCGCGGTGTGCAACAGTAAGTCTTCCCATCCCGGTCTATACAAAGATAACAGACCCTCCATATGAGCCTTTGAGTAAAACTGTTATTGGTTTATAACAAGAGAACGCGAATAAGTGGTTCTTTGCACAATAAATATTTCGTAAAGAAAGGTACACTCCACACGTGTGTTCGAGCGTCAAAGTCATTAGGCCATTCGTTTTTATTCAACGACCCATCGCTGTTGCATGGATACACGGAGAGTATAGAACTTCGCCAATACATTTTGGATATTAATGACATGAAAGTGTTGCAGGACATTTGACATTTTAGGATGAACAGATGACCTACAGATGTGTTCATTTATAAGCAGCATTATTACATTCTGCTTTCCGAAACCACCGGCTACTCAAAAACTAATTAAAATTCATTTAATTATATTGACGTACCAATACGAGTTGGTCATTACCTGAGTTGTCCGTCAAGCTTTATGTAAGTTCATATTCCGCGCATACGTTACTTCAAATTGCTAACAAAAACAAGCCGTGAAAGATAAAAAAAGGTGAATATAATTGGCGAAGGGAGACCTTTGGTACATTGCATAGTAAAATCGTCGGAATCAATTTTTATCAAAAAAAAAAGATGTCAACATGACGCCTGTATGATTTCAGACATAGATGAATGTGCCAGCAACCCATGCCAGGGAGGATCAACCTGTAGAGACAATGTTAACATGTACGAATGTCTCTGTCCAAGCGGGCGTACAGGTCGCAACTGTGAGAGACGTATGTATGCAAATGTATAATGCTAATACAAACCAACTGAGTCAATATCTCGGTATGCTGTGTTTTTTTGTGGTGATTTAATTTTTTTTTGGCACGAACAGCTGCGTAAAGTAGTGCTCATGGATCATAATTTATGATGAGAACATTGGTCATTCTATTCAGTCAAAGTTGTTTTTTTTTGTAATTGGAAAAAAGAGATGGATGTGTCTGGGATCGTTTGACTTGAGCCATTTTGGAGGGTAAATGTTTTTTAAGGGCTCTGGCCAATTCAATATGCGCTCGTTGCATTATATCATTATTTGCAAAAGCTATCATTGCACCATATATTAGAGTTATTTCGCAGGTTTGGCGCTTCATGTGGAAAATTGTCCGTGTCAGCTGGTGTAATAGGCAGTTGTATCTTAACACAGTTTGACACAAATTAAACACGTCTCAATTTGAATTGCAGAATGCGATGGCCAGATGGATATAGTTTTCATGTTAGATTCCTCTGGTAGTATCCGTGAAGACCGCTTTATGGCGCTGAAAAATTGGCTGATTGGTATCATCGATAACCTGGAGGTTCGACCAGGTAAGTCATAACTTCAGAAGACCTAATTTCATCATGACTTTTTCATATCTGATCGCATACCTTCAATTCCAGCAGAAAGAGATTCAGAAGCGATTATTGTACTGCTTGACGCGTTCAAAAAGCGATTAAGAGTCCCTAAAACTTGCAATAGGGAAGGACAAGAATAGAAGGTTCAAGGATTGCCTAAAAGAGGGCACTGCAGACAGTGGAGGGCTAGGGTTGTGTATTCCGATTACTTTACATTGGAATTTGCAACTTAACAACTTGAAAACTACTTCACATAAAAACAACAAATTTCAGACAGTAAATTAAGATGAATAACTAAATACCTCACAAAAATCATATATCTACAGCTACAAAAGTGACTAGTTTATTTACGCTTCCTTTAACATACAAACTAATGGGATTACACATCTCTAGCCCTCCAAATATTTGTGTATTCAGTTGTGTATTGGGGCAAATAAACACCTTAGAGCTAATTCTGACCTTTCCTATAAAGGACAACTGTATAAAATAAGTGCAAACTTATAAGACCTGACCAAAGAGACATGGATTCTTATTGTGAACCTTGACTAGATTGGGAAATGTGTTCTTTTAAGTTCCTTATGTAACTGCATACAATTCAGGTCCAAGTCCCCAGAAACAAAAGAGCGAAATAGTACAGAAATTAATTCTACAATTTACAATTAATTTATGCCACTAAACATGTTATATCTGTATTACATAATTATGTGAACAAAGACGGTGCTTCTTACAAATTTAAAGTGATTGGTAAAATGAATGGGAATTAATCTACATCTATATTGCATAAATATTTTAACCCCAAATGTAATATGAACACAAGGTCCAACTTTGTTTTGTAGGTCGCACACGAGTAGGGCTCGTGCAGTTTTCTGACAATGCAGTCGATCGTTTCTTCCTCAACACTTACGAATATAAACAAGACGTTCAACATGCAGTGAGGCAATTAGAATATACCCGAGGGAGAACCAACATTGCGGACGCTATCGCCAGAATGAAAGCGCAGTTTGTATCCAACCGAGGAGATCGAAGCAACGTAGCCAATATTGGAGTCTTGGTCAGTGACGGAGTGGCTACACTGAACAGGGCCAGGACGCTACCAGAAGCAATTGATGCCCGCATTGCAGGAATCCATATTATGGTTGCAGCTCCGGAGGGAAATTCCAATAACCTCGAATACAAGGGAATTGCCAGCGACCCAGATAGTCAAAATATCTTCACAGTCAACCGATATAACAATCTAAATAACATTATGTCACCAGTCTACAATGCTATGTGTGATGGTTAGTGCTTTATTTCACCTTTAGGTCTGACAAAACATAGTTTAAAATTGAGTTAATGGGTTTTTGTGTAAAAACTGCTGCCGTTAATAGCCGTTTTCCAAAAGTATACTTCAGGAATTCCTCTCTTTCAAAATAAGGTTTTCCAAATATAACTACACAGAGTACAAAATAGAATGAAAAACTAATCGGGTGCTTTTATCATGGTGCCAAATATGGTATTCTTTACTTCTGTTGTTAGAACGATGCTGCATGACTATCCATGCACAGAAAAAAGAAAAGAAAAAGAAGAAAAATGCCTGAGCAAGGCTTTTGGCGCCAAAGCTTGGAACCAGTTATCTTTCATTGCCGGATTGCGGCCAAAGTCGATGTGCTTTAAACACCGGTATCAAATCCATGTTCCTTGTAAAGCGACCTTTCATTTCAGTTCCAGTATGATACTATTTCCAGACAACACTGGAGTGGTCCCAGTTAATAGCAGTTCTCGGCGCACCCTATTAACTCGGTCACAACTTCGAACTGAAAGAGTTAAATAAGTGTCACGGATTGCCAAAAAAAAAAGAAAAACACCGAACTGATTAACCACAAAATGAAGACAGTGGCTGTACATTTTTGGTTTCTTTGTCAGATTTTGCCGATGCCGACACCTGACGATGTAAAAGCTATAAAGAGCTAATATAAGACTGGGGTCAATTTCGAGAAGTCATTTCCTGCTTAAGCATCTCCCACTAACTAACTAGTAAAAATGAGTAAAACATTGTTTTGAGTTTTGAATGTAATTACGTTGAGGAGATGTAAACAATTTGGGAGTACATAAGACTGGATATAGATTATTTTAGCATTATATAGACTACTTATCTTGCGGTCAAAATGGGTATCGAATGACTCCAGTGATTGGAATTATATAAGATGCTTAAAGGAGTCTAACAGTTTTTTTTTTTTTTGTGAGTGTAATTATTTAAGGTTTCTCTAATTTTTGCAAAAAGATAAGCTATTTATCACGTTTAAATCAGGACACTTTAATCCTATTACAAATGGAAAGCATCATTGAAAATTGTTCAACATGATATGGCAATCAGTCAGTGGCCGTCTTGCCTATCGATTTCGTGATATCCTATAAAGTAAACTACGATGAGCTACGAAATTTGATAAGAATATACCCATGGCACTAAATATCGAATTTGATAAAATTAAGACAATCATTAACAATATCAGCAGTAAAAGAAAATCATACAGAAGACACGGGACAATTTACATCTTTCTTGCAGCAAACCAGAAAGAATATCTCGTACGTTTTTGTCGTAGAGATTAAATTATAAAAAAAAAATTGCGGATTTTTTTTCGCAAGGAGAAAAATCATATACAGGCATAAAGATGCAAAAAGAGACTCCCAGAACTTTGGAAACTTCGTGCTTTTGTAGCAAGAATGCGGAAAGAAACACATAATATGTCGCACCTTCTGACAATTATTTACAGCAATTGGAAGGCAACGAAAATGTTGCGACTTAAATAAAAAAATTCGAGATGCACACAATGCAGTTCAATACATTTTACGCGCTCCGTCGTGTTTTTACAGTAATGTAACATGACAAGATTATGTACAAGAATAAAGGATTTTCTGGATCCTTTATCTCATGCAAATAAATAGACTTATTATGCTGATGCAGATGTTCTCCATGCAAGGCTTTGAGGATATATTATCTTAATTTCTTTAATGTTAAGTCTCTCATTGTCAAATTTTTACTGAATCAAAAACTTCCCTCGGCGCTAGAACACCGAGGCCAGCTGTTGATCTGGGTCTATGCAACTGTTTACATGCTGGTAGCTGTATAAAATGTCGGACAAACAATATGAAATTCGTCTTGTTATGGTCATTTAAAGCATATCAAATTGTGTGCAATTTGGAAATAAAGAATTTGAAAGAGTCAAATGAAACAATATCAAAATGAGTGTAGGATAACTGTTATGGTTTCAGCAGTTTAATATCTTAATATGCAAACCAAAATGAGTCCGCAGTGATTTCTGTCTTAAATCAGTATATAAACCGTTGAACAAGGGGACTTAAATGAAAGAAGAAGGATTTGTTATCTTGTTTCTTTTTTAAACACAATATTTTGAATTTTCTCACTTTCAGATCAAAATGAGTGCAGCAGCAACCCGTGTCAGAATGGTGCCAACTGTGTCAACGGCTTGAAACAGTACCTATGTATTTGTCCCGACAGATTCACTGGAGTACGTTGTGAAAGAAGTAAGTGATTATTATTATTATTATTATTATTATTATTATTATTATTATTATTATTATTATTATTTTTATTATTATACCATTGATCAATTTGTCATTGTCATACTATCAAATATGTAAGTAAATGAATGAATGAATGACTGGCTGGCCAGATGAACAAACCAAAACAAGACAATGAAATCAATCAATCAATCAATCAATGGACAGTACAATTGTGTCGCATATTGATAAATAAATAAATGAAACAAATGAAGTAAATAAATAAACAAATAAATAAATAAATAAATAAATAAAATAAATAAATATAAATAAATTAATAAATAAAAAAATATATCCATCCATCAATCGATCAATGAATGGACAGTACAATGTGTTGCATACAGTCAAGGATTCAAGTACAAGATCTGCCAAGATTATCTGTAAATTGCATATTAATGAGCTGATAAACAGCGAGATAATATAGGTTTTGAAAATGCAAAATAGTACACTCAGCATCTTTCTTTCAGCTTGTGCTGTCAGACGCGATATTGTTTTCGTCTTGGATGCCTCTGGCAGCTTGGAAACCAGTTATGACATCCAGCAACGGCTGACCAAAGAGATCGTGCAAGGTCTTAATTTCAATGGAGGTCGTACCCGCGTGGGTGTTATTTCCTTCGCTGACACCGCCACCGTCCAATTCCCACTAAACCGTCACAACAACAAACTCAGCACCCTGAATGCCATTGCCTTCCTGCTCTCGGGTGGACGAACCAACGTCGCTGCAGCCATGCGTCTTGCTCGTACTGACGCATTCGTCAGCGTTAATGGAGACCGGTCTGGTGATCCAAACTACGTCATTCTTATGAGTGACGGTCGATCAAACGTCGACACGGGAAATACGCAAACAGATGCCAAGAGTTTGCGAGACAACGGCGTCACGGTCATGACTGTTGGCGTTGGAGCTGACCTCAACAGGGCGGAGCTAAACGGCATTGCCAGTGACCCAGATAGCGAAAACACATTCACCATCAGCCAAGAAAGTCAGATCAGTTCCGTAGCCAACTCTATCCTCAACAGAATCTGTTCTTAAAATCGTAAGTGTCAGAATCACTTGATAACCAGTGTACCTTTAGAGCAATCCTGTTCTGTAAGCGTCTGCCAAATAAGCCGTGGACATATGCAATAGTTGTCAATCACATTTTCGAGGGCCATTTCTCACAAAACTGACTGTTGAGAAAAGTATACCTCGAAAATTAGCTGATGTGCCAAAATTCATTAATTCTGTTCATGTTGAATGTAATTTCACTTCAAACCCGCCAACGCCGTTAAACTATTGCATAAACTTGATTCTGATTGAAGATTAACAGATTGCCTTAAAAGGTGATTTATTGCCGGAAATTAATAATTTCCCTGTGCACAACAAAAACATAAATCTGAATCCCAGTGCTCCTTTAGTCTATGTTTTACATTATGCAAGCCGGTTCCGCACCAGAACATCAGAGCTTAATAAAGTACGACAAAATTAAGGCAGGGTTCTTGGAAGGAGAAAGTCTACAACACAAATAGAAAAGCAACAACACACATGCCATACTTTGCAAGATACTGTCAGCGCCGCGGAAAACATAATTTATCTCCCGTTAATCGTCAGACTCACTTATGATAACTTGAGTACATGTGATAGTAGATATATACTATTGTTGCATGTAAAAAAAATTCCACATGCAATTAAACATGTAGGAAAACAAAGTTTCAGGTGGACCTGCGTGGTATGCTTGAATTAAGTTGAAGTAGAGATACAAATCACGGGGATGTTTTCTGTTTATGTTGCAGATTAAAGCTTCACCCGTTGCTGCTAGCGATGGGCCCCAATCACGTCCCGAACTTCTGAGCCGAGATGAGTGGAGAAACTCTGCTTTGCTGTGCGAAGTGGTCACAGAAAATGTGATATCAAGGCGTAATGCATTAAAATAAACAAGCATCACTTTGGTGCGATTTTAAACTATACGCCCCGTATTTAAGTTCATATGACTTTTACATTTTAAATTTAATTGTTCATAGAGGATATTAGAAATGCTCTGTCGACACTAGATACATTTAAAGTAGAAGTTGCATTTCATTTTTTTTTTTTTTTTGGTTAACATTTTCTAAGTTTAAGATTTTACAAAATATGTTATTTTATCATTGTCACCGTCAGATGGCGCTCCGGTAAGCGGTGTCAATAAGAGTGCCATCTGGTGTTGATCAATGATAGAGTACCTGCTGTTAACGTTATCTGCGAGATTAACCTTTATCATTACGTTATGGAATACCACGTAGACCATATGATCAGCCAACAAATTCTGCAATGTATACTTTTACCATTAAACCATCAACAATGGAAGGGTTTTCGATGACTGACATGTAATATTGAAGAGTCACTGTGTGTGCCTGGGTTTCTGAAATAAATATATAAACCCACATTTGGGTGTTGAATTTATTGACGCAAAGAATGTGATGTGTAGTAAGGTATTGTGTTGATAATATGTGATTAGGAATAAATAAAACTCTAGAGATAATATAATTTCCTTAATAAAATATTAAAATTAAAACAAAATTGTAAGTGGAAACGTGACTATTAAAGAAGAAAAAAATCCAAAGTTTAAGTACATTTTTTCTTATAATTAGAAACTAATAATCATATTGGAAAGACCTCTGTGACACCGGTGTATAGTTGTATGTAGACGCAATCGTTAAAGATTTGTAGGTTAGGGTTCGTAGGTTAGGTGCAGGTTTGATTTGTAATATCAGTTTGCTTTGTAAAAATGTAGAATTCAAGGTATATATTTTGTAAATCAATGCGACATTTTGCTTTAAAGTGTAGATATCCCAGTGATTTGCTATTGCATTGAAACGAAGCACGAAACAACCTGCATTAAATTACAACAGCAGTGGAAAAAAAAAACAGAATTTCAACCAGCAAACAATATCCCACAGACCGCTGGGAGCGAAACGAACATATCTAGAAAAAATTCGATAAATTTAACTTTTTGGGGAAGCTGAAAAATAACTTTCAATTTAGAGTAATTTCATGCTCTGCACCCAAGCAGCATCACTTCAGGGGTTGATAAATTGCATTTCCACAGCAATTACTTTCCTTTTTAGTCATACTTTTATCCAGGGGCACGGTCTTTTGGTTAAGATAGGTCTATATGGAAAAGAAAATTATGATGGACAATCATTGCAAGGGCTGGTCGCTGTTAATCCTTGCCAAACTATGCCTATGTAGACTCGGAACCCCGTGTGAATTGAGATGTTTGAACTTGGAAATTGGCGTTTTATCCGCTAATTACATACATGTTATTCGGCTGAAGAAGACAGACTGAACGACCAGGTCGAGATCATCCAGTAGGAAGTGACGTAATATATTCCCACACCATGTTATTTTTAGTCATTTCGAACATTTGGAAAGTCGATTCTGTTCTATACTTTGCTAAGGAAATAATCCTTCGGGTCATTTTTATTGTCTTTTTCTATCGCTTTTAACTTGCTGCTAGAATCTCAGGATTAAAACACATCTGGAAACATCGAAAATGATATTCGCTTGACCACACTCGTTTCGGTGGTAGATGACTTCGAGTGAAGCACGGGAAGTCAATCGCCGCAGGAAGTCTACCGATGAGGTGAATAGTATTCTTGTCGTGGTTACTTTAAATTACTTATTGCATTTCTTAAAATGCTGCTGTACTGACCCTTGAGTAACAAAAAAAAATTATGAAGTTCTTGTGGTATTGAAACGTAAAAATGGCAAAATGATGCTAAACATCACATAGATTTGATCTTCTGGAGAACCACAAGAAAGTGAAAAACGTAAGACCGATATAACGTAACTTCCTGACGTTACTTCACGAGCATACTGAGCTCCCTGTTTTTTTTTTTACCCTTAGGAGTAAAAACCACATGGAACTTCAGTCTGTTAAGTAGAAAATTTCTAAAGAAATAACAAACATACACATCTGGTTGTTTTTGTAGGCTCTGGATACACCAGAGACCTAACTGAAACCCCTTAGTAATCCACTAAACTATGATAGTCTGTATCAATTCCAAATAAAATTTGAGTAAATACTTTTGGTGTTGTCAATAACGAGTTGAAAGTGCCACAGAGGGTGATAGCTGGAAAACAAGACCCAGAAACACAGAAAATGCATTTTTTGGCCTCCTTATGTAGTCTTCTCAATATGTTTTGTTGGCTTTCTACTGAGATTATCATAATCAGTTTACCCACATCTAATATTCCAAATATATGTGCGGTACGGATGTTTAAACTAATTAATCCAAATTTTAGTCAACATTTTGTGTGGTTTTTTCATGCCCCGCTGGTACAGATAAATTCAATTCTGTTAATAATGTGTGTTCATAAGGTATTATCCTTCCCTTCTATCACTGGTTCACTGAATTGTACATGGTTGAAATGCAGTCTCAAGGAAAATATAATTATTACATAGTCGACATACGCCTACTAGGATAGGGTTTATTTCACATGTAGCTAGTTACTTTACATTTTACCAAGCACTGTTACCACGAAATAATGCACAAAAGTGACATAAGGCAGAACCAAATGTTTGACCCACGAACGACAGAAGAAAGGACAGCCGGATCAAAGCTGCACGTAAATTGATATTGAACTGACAAGAAGCAAGAGGATCATGATGATCCTGTGATCTGCTGACTGGAATATGCTTTTACAGTATTGCAACACATGCACTGTAGTCTGTATAGCAATATACATGTGCAGTGGTAGCAACGTCTGATATATAATTCATACCAAAAAAAAAAAAAAAAAAAAAAAAAAAAAATGCAGCGCCAGCTTGTGGCCAAGATACGAACTAGGTGACTCCAGATGACCCTGTGTGCAATATCACAGCAATTGGCCAAGTAGTTCTTGAGATGAAGATTTTTATTTTTTTTTTTGCAATAAATTTATTAAAAATTCATCAGACAAAAAAGAAAAATTATTGGATCATCATCTCCTTTGTAACCTTGGTAGAGTTCCACATGGGGAACATCCAATGCAAAATCAAAACATTCCAAGCACCGGTTGTTGAGAAAAAGTCGAAAATGTAAATACAATAGCCACATATACTTTACAGTGGTAGTACTAACCTATGGTCGCAAAGTTTGTTTTCCCGTGACTTCTCCAAAAATGAACATATATCCAAATCATTTTCGCAAAGTTTCATTGTCTTAAGTCAAATTATATTCTGATAAGATTTTAAGCAATTCTGTTCAGCTGTTCTAGAGAAGAAGTCAAAAATAGCCTTAACACACAGAAATTCATACAAAATAAAAATGTAGCGCCACCTGTTGGCCGAAATAACAACGAGGTGACCCCAGGTGACCTTTTGTGTAATATCAAAGCTATTGGCCAAATTAATCTTGGAATGAATAATTTTTTTTTATCACTTAAAAATTTCATGAAAAATAGAGAAATCATTGCATCATCATTTCCTTGGCAAATTTGGTAGAGGTCTACCTGTGCAACATACATGTACAAATTCAAAAAAAACAAAAAAACAAAAACAAAAAACCCAAAACCCAAAAACCAAAACCAAAAAAAAAAAAAAAAAAAAAAAAAAGGGGGGGGGGATTGTTGGTTTAAACATATTTTTATTTCTGTAAGGATACAATTGGGAAACAGGGCAAAGCCCTATATAAATCCCTCTTGCACATGAAAAAGATTAAAGAAGAGGTGTTACGTGTCACAGGTTCAGAGGCAATTCACCATAAGAAAAAAACGCCACAAGACGAGGACAGGTAGAGTGGCGGCGATTGTTGTTCACCTTTGATTGCTTAGGACTATCAACTTATATAAAAGATCAGACGTGAGGGTGGCCAATTGCAAGGTCTTTAACTTTCCCCCAAAATCGGCATTCGACGTTATGTATTTACTGCTTTGCTTTTTAAAATTATTTTGACTTTAAGTTTCGGAAGGAATTTCAAAGAACTAACTACATGTTATAGTCGAACGGTTCTCTCCATGTCATGAGGTGTACATTTAGTCAAATTGGATGACTTTGATATTATATATGTCGATCAACGGCAAACAGATATCCCTAAAGGCATAAGCGGCATTAAGATTTCAGATAGTGCTACAACCACATAAAATAAATACCTTTTATGTGTCCGTAACGTATACCATTCTGAATATGCTAGGTCAACTGCGGGGATGAGCCGCTCAAGAAAGAGATTCACCTGACTTGAACTGTAGGCATCTGTATCTTACTATAAAAGAATTTGATACGGAATGTGGCCAACAGATGGCCACAACAACGTAAAGTGCAACACCAGAAACCGTTGAAGGATTCGGAACTGTCTACAGATTTATTCAAACATCATTCCTGAAATGTGTGTTTAAGGAACAACAAATGCAGCAAGTCAACATTTCATGCCTTTAAGGCACATATCACATATCATTCTTATTAAGTACATCAACAAAACCCGATGCTCTCCTTGTAAATTATCGACTTTGCGATCATTTGGTGTTCTTTTGGAGTCCTGCAAAGTTGGAAACACCGAATGCAATGCCAATGTGTGGACAAAACAAAACAAAACAAAACAACACAACACAACACAACACAACACAACACAACAAAACAAAACAAAACAAAACAAAACAAAACAAAACAAAACAAACAATTAAGCAAGCAAACAAGCAAGCAAACAAGCAAGCAAGCAAACAAACAAACCACCACGCATGGATATGACAGCATATATGCTCCTTGGGTCAATATGCAAGACGCATTATGGAAAAACGCTATGCGTTCATGGATATACTAGTAGCAGCACGGAGAAATGCTATGCAATTATGCATTTCAGATGAAGTCTCTAGTTCTGTGGACGAGAGAGACTGACATTGCCCGGATAAGTTATATCGAACGACGCCGAAGAATTCGATCTATATTACTAAACATCCGCACCATGTCTGAAAAATACCAAAAACTGCAAAGCAGTAGTTAGTTTTAATTGCGTATATAAAAAACATTTTGCATTCCGTAAAAAAATATTAGACTAAGTAAAATACCACCAGGATGTCTTGACCCATCAGTTCACTCTACGTTCCGCAACGGGACTCATTTAGGCATTTTAGCAATGTGATTCATTTGAACTAATCAGAAATGACAAAACAGCAAAAACTATTTTAGGCATAAAATAAAGCAAGATATTGTCTACGGCAGGCAGGTTTAGTACGATGTTCAAGTGTGTGAATGTACTTAAGCAGTTTAGGATATAAGACCAGTCACAATACAAAATAATAATAATTCCTGAATTGAAGTGTGTACGTCCAATTTTGTACGAGTCTGCCGCGTGTTTAAGCTGGTGATATCAACAGTGAAAAAAAAGTACGTTTGCTTACTAACCGTAACGACAAGATGAACAACAAGCCATATGTAACCATGCATCCATGGCACAATGTGCGGTACTTTGACTTATAACAATTCTCTTCCAGACACATTGGCCAGGCAGGGCATGCACATCTCAGTGGACAGTTACATCGTCTGACTAAGACGAATCATACAGCACATTTGTGTCTACGTATTTACAAAATTCCCAAGTCTTATTCAAAGATATTCCAGTATTTCTCGAAGATAATACACACAGGGTCACAAGTTGTGATAGGTTTGGATAATTTTGTTCATTTTGAGATTTTGGGACATTTTGGTAGACCTACATAGTGTCTTTTAGCAATCCAAATTTGGTAGTTCTAGTCCCAATAAAATCTAAAGAAAACAAGAAAATACTTTTCGTGCTGACATGGTGGTCAGTGGACCGTGTTAACCTTGGAATATTGATTACATACAATAGGTACTCGCACCAAAATATCTAGTTCATGTTGATATTTCTCTAAAAATAATTGACTGATTTTGATCAAACAAAAACTGATTTATTCTTAAAATTCTTTAAGCGTGAGAGGAATTTTCTAAGAAATGAATACAGTTCTTTTTTTAAATGTGTGTGAAAATGAAGAGTCCACACCTTTATCAGTTTTGATAAAAAATAAGCCATTTTGCAATTTTTGTATCCCTAATTATTAAAAAGAATATGCAGTTATGAGAAATCCCTGATACAATTTTAGATACATTTATTGAGATCATAATAGCACAAACTGGACCATTTTATAATGACTGTTTTCCAAAATATATCAAATAGACAGATTCTGCAAAGCCTTGTGGTCAATTAAGTATATAGGTTTTTAATATTGGAATGCAGAGTTCTCTAATATTTGGCCGAGAAATGAAGATACTTTGCCAGGTTGGACATTACCTTAATTTTGTACACCTAGTTTTCCAGCGTGAACAATCCAATGCATTCTTCAAATTTCCATTTGGGAAGGGGGGGGGAGGATATCATGACCAGTGAGATCATACTTTTCACATTCACATAAGCGTGAAACTACAAAGAGCCGTGTAACTTTACTTTATTACCTTTAGAACGCCCCACCCCCTCGATATCAGGTGTACACAGATATGTAATTGTCTATTGACCATGCATGAAGGACCCCCCCCCCAGTTCTTGGCAGATTTGTTCAGAAAAAGTTGAAAAACCAAGTTACATTTAAGAACTCAAAATCACTTAACGTTTCAATATCCTAAAATGGCAAATAATGCATACCTTATCAAGTCAACCCAACTTTATTGAAGACTGTAAGTGGCACTATATTCTGTCCTCGGAGGTACCCACTTTGGCAGCAGTAATCGCTATCATTTAGAAATGTAAACAAAAAAACTGATTCACAGGTGCCTTGTGATTGCAACTTTAATCACCTTGCCAACTCGGAGTAAACAGGAATCAGAAATATTTTATTTCGACCAGCAAAGTAATACGACAGAGGGAACTTATAAGGATATTCAAGTACTTTGTCAGACACAGGTAAATACCAAAGTTCACACGGAGGTGTGTGGGCCACAAAGCAAACTCGAGAGCCAATATACATTACAAGCTTAGCAGTTCTCAACCTGGTACTAATGCGTAGAAATGAGAATGTGTTTAATGTCGAGAAGACCAACACTAAGATCACAAGCTGATCGCTATCGTGTTGGCCACCTAAAAAAGAAGAACAAAATGATATATCGTCCCACAAATGTAGACACCGGCATCATCTTAATAGGATATGACATTCATATAATATTCAGAACAGATATAGACACCAGCACAATGTTAATAGGATATGACATTCACATAAATTCAGGACATGACAACGAGAGAAAAAAAGAACAGCAATAAGTACTTCGATACTAGTTCAAAGTATAAGTCAATTTTAGATGTCAAACATAACTTCTTTATGCCAAAAAGGTTATGTGGCAATAAAGTTCATACAGAGATGTATGGGTCCCAAAGGAAACTCGAAAACCAATAATTATGCATTACAAACATAGCAGTTCTCAACCTGCTATGTAATTACATATTTACTAATCAAGTTCTGCTTTACATACATGCCAAAGCCAAAGAGACTATGAGGGTAGACGTTGTCTATTATAACATCAGGAGTTTCATTCAGGAGCTTGACTAAATCATGTCGGACACACATTTTTGCATACATGTGTGAAACTTGAGACACTACGAGATTCTACTTTCCCTCTGTTGTTATGATGATGTAGATCAGAGGCTGGTATCATTTCACAATTATTGAAATGTACAGCAAGTTTCCTATTAAGGAAAGTTAAAAGTTGATATCCATGTAAATTATTTCACTTAAGAACATCAGACTATTCAGAGGTTAAGTGTGCGCATTATATACACTGTGATGGGCCATACGTATGACTTTTTTTTGAAAGTGCGTGAGTCGATCAAGGTGATGACCCCATGCCAAAATACAGTGATTAAAACTTTGCATGATGAATGTATTATATTGCAATTACATAAAATTAATTTGGTCAGGTAAAAGATCTTTACATAATACCAGTTATTTGCTATACTTTGGATGAAACAGTCTGACTAAGTTTTTCCAGGTAATATGCTTATAAATATGAAGCCCAAAGAAACTGAATCTTTCCACACATTCCAAAACTACATCGTGTATTTTGAGATTAAGGACAGTAACATGTTACAACGGTTTATAGAATAACATGAACTTAGTTTTCTCAGTATTCAAAGACAATTTGTTCAATTTTCACTAAGTATTAACTTTATTGAGTTCAATATTCATATTGTGCGAAAAGTCCCCATCATTTTGATTCTTAAGAAAACTAAGCGTACGAAAAGAGCACTATCATATACGTATATGTTAAAATTTAAATAAGTTTGATGCATATGTATTATCATTTATATAGATAAAGATTAATAAAGGACCAAGTTTTGACCCTTGCTAGACACCAGTAGATATATGGGAATGTGTGGATTCGATATCATCTATTGCAACATAATGCACGCGATTTCTCACATACAGTAACTGGAAAAAAAATACAGCTCAATGTCTTTGATACCATAATGATCTAACTATTTCAGCACTATAACATGATCCAAAGTATCGAAAGATTTGGACAGTCCACATATACCTTAATAGGTACATCACCTTTAACCATTTCATATAATATTCTGTCAACTTATTCAAAAGCTGCTAGTTCGGTGGATTAGCATTCTCTTAAACCATACTGGTTATCATAATACATTTTGTAATTTTTAAGGTATGTATAGACATAAAGAGAGATATTCCGTTCAAAAACTTAAGAAATAGCTGTTTAAATTGATATTGGCCGATGATTTTTAATAAGAGATTGATCTTCCTTTTTAAATATTGGTATAACGTTTGCAATCTTAAGGATGTCTGGGAAGATACCAGTAGTCAGCATCTGATTTTAAATTTAAAGCTAGAGGCTTGCAAATATCATGTTTCCTATATTTGAGGAAATTGGGTGATAGTCTGTAATGTCCATAGCTATTTGTAGTTTTCAATGAGCTAATTACAATCATTACCGCAGCTTCGGATATCAGAATTTTTAAAAAAATCTATGAGGAATAGAATTTACCAGATGATCTTTAAAGGATTGAGCCCATAGCATGGTTATTTTTGCTTCTAGTAAAAGTCCAATACTGGTGTAGAATCCATTGAAATTATCGGCAATGTCCTTTTTGTTATTTATGGGTTTTCCAATTATTCATAAACACTTAAGGAAATTTTCTCTTTTTAAAATCTATTCAAAACATTTTAATTGCTACCCAAGTGTTTTTGATATCATTTCTATATTTACGGAAACAATAATCATAGTCATCTTTTTTGCCTTAATGATCGAACGTTTTGATATGTTATTATACGCATGCAAATTAATATTTAAGGCAGCATAGTCAATACTATTGGCAGGAATCATTTCAATGCTGTACACATGTTACCTCTATTTTCATAGAATTTACAAGAGTTTCAGGTATCCACAAGGACTTTGTTGTTTCTGTTTATTGTACTTAACCATTTTCACTGGTAAGTGTTTATCTAAAGCATCAGTGATTATGTTTTGTATGATATTTTGAGACTCTTTTGGATCAGTATTAATATTTTGATTAAGACAATTACGTATATTCGCATTATGAATTTCCTATGTAAAATTCTTAATGGAATTAGAATGTTTAAGAGGCATTTTTATAAAATCAGGCACAGGATCAGACTTAGGATGCAAAATGTCTAAACAAATAAAACATGGAAGTTGGTCAAAGATACGAGTAGTAATGATTCCAACATTGGCAAAATTTAGATAGTGTCCGATAATTTAGGCAAAAAAAAATAAAAAAAAAATAAAAAGGAAAAAAAATGGCACGGTGTCTCTCAGAGATCCTCGTAAGGAGAGTTATCTGGGGGAGAAAACTGCATTGAAATTATGACATCAAAATAAGTAGCATACAACTCCTTATTTAGTATTTTGAGCAAGTCGATATTAAAATGTCCTCCCATTAAGACCTCGTGTTTTGATTTGAATAATTTACGTAATACGGAGGAGAATTCGATTGTAAATTGTTCACAACTAGAACAGACTGATTTTTGGACAGAAACTCAAATGTCTCACTGTGCGCCCTTACTATTGTTACCCTTATTTTTATAAATATGCATACTTTGAAAAAGGTCAAGGTCACCCATCTACAATCCCAAGCAAGGTCTAATATAGGAACATCTTCATATAAAATTTTAACTTCCCAGGTCAAATCTTTCTTGAGTCATCGAATTTACATGACATGTCCATGTGACCTTGAAAAATAGGTCAAGGTCACACATCTGCGTCCCAAGCAAGGTCTTATAAAAGTTTCAACTTCCCAAGTCAAATCTTTATCCAGTTATCACATCCACGTTGATTTTAGACAAAATGCCCATGTGACCTTGAAAAATAGGTCGAGGTCATACACCTGCAGTTACAAGCAAGTTCTTACAAAAGTTTTACACAGAAACATAATCACACAAAATGTCAACCTCTTTAAGACAAATTTTTCTCGAGGGCATCTGCAATGATTTTTAAAAAAGTGGCCATGTGACCTTGAAAATAGGTCAATGTCACCCATCTACAACCCCAACCTAGTTGGTATTATGGTACATAAACATGCAAAATTTCAACCGCCTAAGTCAAATCCTTGCAGAGTTGTTGCATTCGTGTCAATTTTAGATGACATGGCCATGTGACCTTGAAAAATATATCAAAGTCACCCATCTGCAATCCCAAGCAAGATCATATATAGGAACATCTTCACATAAAATTTCAACTTCCCAAGTCAAATCTTTCTTGAGTCATCACGTAACATTGATTTTAGACAAAATGCCCAAGTGACCTTGAAAATAGGTCAAGATCATACATCTGCAGTCACAAGCAAGTCTTACAAAAGTCTTACATAGAAACATAATCACACAAAATGTCAACCTCTTTCAGTCAAATCTTTCTCGAGCGCATCTGCAACGATTTATAAAAAGTGGCCATGTAGCCTTGAAAATAGGTCAAGGTCACCCATCTACAATCCCAACCTAGTTCATATTACAGTACATAATCATGTACTGTAATTTTAACCTCCTAAGTCAAGTCCTTGCAGAGTTGTTGCGTCTGCGTCAGTTTTAGATGACATGTCCATGTGCACCCATCTGATATCCCAAGCAAGGTTTTATATAGGAACATCTTCACAAAAAATGTTAACTTCCCAAGTCAAATCTTTCTTGAGTTATCGCGTCCGCAACACACGCAACAATGTGTTGAAGAAGAAGAAGAAGAAGAAGAAGAAGAAGAAGAAGGAGAAGGAGAAGAAGAAGAAGAAGAAGAAGAAGAAGAAGAAGAAGAAGAAGAAGAAGAAGAAGAAGAAGAAGAAGAAGAAAAAGAAGAAGAAGAAGAAGAAGAAGAAGAAGAAGAAGAAACGGACGCAAAAGCAATATGTGCCCCCGTTGCACGGGGAGACATAATTACCCGTAAGCTTTCGCGGTGGTCTAAAGCTATTATTGAGAATCACTATCTTTTCGCTTGGATTTATAGCAATTTCAACAAACCAGACATTCAAATTCTCACATAGTTTTAGAATTTGGCTATAAGAAGCACCTGTAACGTATATTGCCATCCTACCGTGCCCTGTAAAATATCTGGGTTTGGGGCACAGAGAATAAGTTTCAATTTGATAGAGAAGGAGAGAGATGTCTACTTTATCATGTATCCAGATCTCCTTAATGCAGACTGCACTAGGTAGACAACCATGAGCGTCTAAACTATGAAGTAAAATTTTGAAGTTTTGTATTTGAAGATTGACAATTTAAGCTTAAAACGGTGAACTGATTTTGCTTGTTTTCGAGGGACGAAATTAATTGCTCGTGGTCAAAATTAAATAAGGTGATTGTTTTATTAACACTGGATCAGACTGAATTTGTTCGTCAATGCAATCTAATTCAAGGACTCTAAGTAAAGAGTTGGCATCAGTGTCCCCATAAGAATTCAATATACTATCACCCTGTTAAAAATTTATGTTGTGTCTTCATCCCGCAACTTATACTGATTACGGGTAACAAAGTCGCACATAAAATACGTTGTGCCTGAAACTACATTTTCTGTGCTTGAGTGACTACAAGGAGAGTATTTTTTGGATCGTGGAAGATAATTTGATTCCAATTTCAGATGATCCTGTCGCTCAAATGTTTTTGTTAACAATCAAAATAAATTTTAAAAACAAATATAACCTCAAACGATAAGAACAGACTGTAGGTCTTCTGATGCTCGCCTGAGATGCGCCATCTGTTGGTCACGCTCTGGATTAAATTTACTGAGACCTCATTTCACTGTACCAGAGGTAAAAGAACCAAAACTAACTGTCCATGTTTGAAAATGGATAGTCATGCGTTTTGTTCAGCCGGGGTCACTGGACAAAGAACCGTTAACTGCACATTGTGCAATCGACTTATTGTAACCATCCTTGGAGACAGAGAGACCGCCCTACCAGATCGAGGTAGTTTTTTTTCAGGATTCAGCCCTGCATGCTTTACTTGGACGTGAAGGATGTTGGTATAGAATGGTTTATAGATAACGATATGAAATGTACACCTGATAAAATTCAAGCCTCGATTCTGTCTGCTCGTGACAGTTATAAGACTGGTCAAGATTTTTGCTTCGAAGTGGATGGTGTCGCGATCACTTCGGAAAACTGCATAAAGTACTGGGGTCCATATTGACGATTATTTAAAGTTTAGTGAGCATGTATCTCATGTATGTAAGCAGGCTGCTCAGGGGAAAAGATACTTTAAGAGGGTTTGCTCGCATTTGGATTATAAAATAAACCATCAAATTGCCAATGGCTTTAGTCTGACATATTTCCAACAACTGTCCTGTGGTGCGGCGCTTGTGCAACTACACGCTTGTAAGATGAAAAAGATTCAGGAAAGGGCCTTTCGACTTTTCATTAACTATTGTTTATCGTTAAACTCGAATTTACTACTACGGAAAAATAAGTCATCACTGCCTCTCACTAGACCGCTAGAACTCTCTGCAAAGTTACAAAATCACAACGCACAAAAGCCCACTACTGTTGAAAAACATATGTAAAATGTATGTATGATTCATGATATATATACATATATATATACATATATATATATATACATATATATATATATATATATAGATAGATATATATGTATATATAATATTGCTTACAGATGCAAAATAAACACGCCTAAGAAGAAAAGCTACCTTCCTGTGGAGGATTCAGGGCACTCTCCTTACCAGTTATATACTTTGACCCGGTAGATGCACTAGGCCCCTCTGCCCAGTGCTGGTACTTAATTCAGAGGCTGGGGGCGACTGCAGTGTCAGATACAATATTCCTATTCTGGAGCCCACCGCTGCCCACAACTGATAACTTCAAAGGCACTTTTTACATTTTTAGGTAATGCTTACACCAGAAAAGTCCCATTATATATTGTACATCACATTCATTCGACAAATTAACCTTCCCTAAACACTAATCGCACATGAATTTTGGACACTACCTATTCAATATCCAGTCGGGACTAACTCACGGACTTGGCTGCAATTTGGAAAATAGTCGATTCCGCACACGATGGTTTGTTAATGAGGATAGTAATGGGACGATCTTGGGGGGGGGGGGGGTTAAAACATATATGAAACCAAAATAAATTATATATGTTGCACATATTTCAGAGCATAGTTAATAATGATATAATATATGCTGTTTTATGGTGTATATCATTTATTGGGCCTATTACTATCTACCAATCCTGGCCAAGAAAATATTCGCAAGCCGGACCATGAATAAACAACGATCGTCAACAGTGTAAGACCCCGTGCTAATCCTTTTGAGACCGAATACGATCGTGTGCAAACTTAGGTATATTGGATTATATTCAGTCCACCTCATTCATTTTCATCCATGTACATTGCCAACAGTGCTGAGAACACTTAGCTGCGATTTTTTATTTTTCAATTTTCACTAGCATTTTCTTCAGTAACGTCATGAGAGGACTATAAATAAATTGGAGACGTATTGCATTTCTGTCATTTGCAGAGGTGATGACATGTCAAAATAATATAAATTTAATGATCCATGATGACACCCTCATGTAGTGGATAACAGGGGTTCTAATTTTAGTCCATCATGTGACCCAAAATTATAGAAGTACAAGCGTATGTACATCCATTTTGACATCCCACTTGATCTCAAAATAATGCGTGCGATAGGAGTAACAGCGACCCAAAATCACAGTAACGGGAATCAGATATTAAGTGTCATTAAAAACAAAAGTTAAGTGCTGTGGGTGTACATGCATGCTGCAATACAGTAAATGCATTGTAAAATTGTCAAAAAGGTTGTATTAAAAGCTTTTTCACACACATGTTCCCTGGTGAGATTCTATCATCTTTGCAAACAAGACGATGATGCAATGAACTTTCTGACAATTTTATACCAAAACTTTTTTACTCGGAAAGTACGTGGCCGATTGCTTTGACATTGTACACAAGGTCACTTGGTTTTGTATTTGGCTACCAGGTGACGTTGCATGATTTTTCCTGTTTGTAAGTAAATGTGCGTGTGTTAAGGCTATGACCTTTTTCCCGAATAGCTAACCGGAATTTTTGAAGTTTCATAAAGTAAGTTTTCATAAAAATATAATCGCACTAAAGAAAAAAAAGCGCCAAAAAGGAGAGGGATATTTTAACTTTTGACAAATTTATGGGCCGTCAAACTATGAGATCACATGTCGGTAAGTGCTACTACTGTTTAAGTATATAGAAACAATGCAGTCTATGTATTGCAACCTTGGGAAAACTGTTGTATTGAATGTTCTACTTTTGCACATAAGTTTACCCAAATGAACCAAGAGCAAATGTAAACGAAATAAAAAAGCAATTATAATGTATTATATGACAGGAAGTGCATAAAGTGCTTTTTGTGTGTTTGTTTGGTTGCTTTTTGAAAATAACTTATTTTGTTCTGTTCTTCCTGGCTCAGGAAATCTGAAATAATGGATTATACCTAAGTAGCCGTGAATCCTAGGCCCAAGGTTACTATTAAACATTAATAGCAATATACCAGTGCAGTTTGTTTTGTTGTTGTTAACTTTGAGAGACCTTGAAAGATTTAACTGGCATGTTGGTTTATATTTCGATAATATCAAACTTTTGGTCAACTGTTGGTAAGCGGTCTGTATATGTACATGTACATGTACAGAGCAGTAATGTTTGCACTTCTAGAAGTGGCAGGTTTTAGTCCGCAGAGCATAAGATCGTCATGTTCCTTTTGTCTAGCATTCAAGTAGAGCTGCTGATATAAAGTTCTTAGTGAATGCTGCCCACGTAGGTTTGCAATCATATACTAATTTTTTTCTTTTTTAATTTATTCATTTTGTCTCAAGAACCTGGGGAGACAACGAGTCCTGCTCAAGCAAACTTTCCAGATCCAACTGACATAAGCTCTGAGCAAAGTCCAAGCCTGAATTTTTTTCAAAAAAACATTATATGTTGGTTTCATTGCCTACCAAATCTACCAGACTAATAAAAACTACCATGGAGCATACAGATAGTTGAATGTAAGGATACACGTCTTTGACTTATAAATGCATGTGAAATACGACCATACATTATTAACTATATGGTATACGACAATAACTTGCAGAAGATAAGTCCAAGGTTGAAGACTTAATGTTTACTGATTTGTTGGCCTTTGACAATGGATCTTCGATGGGGGTGACATATTGAACCGTGACATGTCGCGAAGACACTGTGAAATGCGTTTGTGCCCGGTGTTTGCACTAACTTTATCGTGAAGGTCACATTTGGTATAGAAAACTAAGCCAGATGTCAGATGCAGTGGACAGAATAAGTACCGCTAACGTGTGGTGTCTCCTGTTCAACATGTATGCCCAGTTATAGTCAAGACGGCAGAATCTAAAACATCAACAAATACAAGCCTAACAGTACAACATATTCTGCACAATCCATACATTTTATCAAAGAGCCTATAAGATTATCCATACAGCCCCTCGGATAAAGGTTACCTAAAAGAGCGTGTATATACTTCTGGCCAGAAAGCCAGATCCCCCTTCGTTAACATTGGATATATGTGTGAGGATGTGTGTGGGGAGTTTGCTTATGAGTGCTTTTGTCGCCTCTTTAGTGAGGATGTAGTGGTCCTCAAAGGACCTTGTTTGTTTGTTTGGAGGCTTGCACACATCAGTAGCATGGGTGACCACAACCATTTTTCAAGCCATTCTGGACCTTCTAGGATATGCTGCTGGTGAGCTAGCTTGTTTATCAGGGCCAGGGGAATAGGCAAGGACAAGAACAGATGGTTTAAGAGCTGCCTAAAATAGGCCACTGCAGTCAGTGGAGGGCTAGGGTTGTGTATTGCCATTGCATTACATTGGGCTAGGGTTGTGTATTCTCATTGTATTACATTGTAATTTGCAACTTGATAACTTGAAAACTACTGCACATAGAAACACTAAATATCTGACAGTAAACCTAGATGCATAACTAAATACCTCACAAGAAATCCCATAACCACAGCTACAAAAGTGACTAGTTTATTTAAGGTTGCTTTAACATACAAACTAATGGGAATACAAAGCTCTAGTCCTCCAAATGTTTGAGTATTCAGTTGTGTATTGGGGAGAATACACACCCTGGAGCTAATTCTGACCTTTCCTATTGGGTTCCACTGGTCCGTGAACAGCAGTGCCAGTTGGTCCAGGGTGGCCTCAGGTTCACGGTACTCATCCCTGACTCGTTGGCCAAACACACCTGTCAACCGGACAGTTTAGCAGATTGGGCTGGCTGTTGCAACGTTTGGATGTGCTGCTGGCTATATTGAATGCTGACTGGTGCAGTATGAGGTCCTGTATGGTATTGCTGGAAAAGTAGCCCATGATGTTGCTGAAAACATTTGGCAACCGTTGGCAGGATCTCATCTACGTAGTGCTGGCCTACTAAAGTTCCTTTTACCCTGATGAGTTCTGTTATTCCTGTGGCAGTGATTGCCCCCCCCCCTTCCACACAGACACACCCACGCGGACAAAGATGCTCTCTCCTCCATAGAGGCTCCATAAACGCACCCATCTACAAATCTCTCTGAAGGTAGGCGTCTAACCCGTATCCTCCCTACATGGAAACCGAGGCAATCTCGTGACTCGTCCGACCACATTACACTCTTTCACTGATCTCTGACCCGGTCAGCATGTTCCTGCTTGGAGGTTATTATTCCTCCAAGCTTCCTGACACAACTGTATCTGTCCTTGTGTGCAGGACCGACGGAGATGCGGATCGCAGGGTGGTATGACCTCATTTTGGCCGACACCACTCTCCTGTTGATTGTACACCGTGATGCTACAATGTTGCAGCCCTGGCGCCCCTGCTGACGAAGCCTCTCCGCCGAAAGAGACCTGTGTCTCTGCAGATACTGCAACAGGTAAAGGTCGTCCCTCCCATCTGAAAATCTTGGTCTTCAAGATCAAGCTTTCCTCTTGTTTCTTGAAAACCGTCCCACGAGCTCTGTACCGCTACCCTGGAATACTCCATTCTCCCGGCAACCTCATACTGGGAAAGACCAGCTTCCAATATTCCAATACAGACTGGGTCAAGTCTAAGACAATGTTGGATGTCAATTCGCTGGCGCAGACAGACCCTTCTCACCATGGTGCGACTGAAGGCCCTTATCGTTGGAAGCAGTACGTACACGCGTAGATTAAAATACTATCATTACCTCAAATACAAAGGTGGAAAGCAAACAATTTGTGCACTTGTTCTGGACGAAATGTTTTCCCGTTTTGAACAGGGGCGTTTTTCCTCGTGACCATACTGTAAGGAAATACAATTAATTCTTAACTACGCTGGCATGGACTAGGCCATCAATGCGACAGACAGTAGCTGGCTGCAAAAGTTCTATACTTTGAAAAATGAGGCATGGAACCTGGATTGTTTGCATCAGATTGAAAGTATGAGTACCTTTAAAATGTACATCAGTTTTAAGACCCATTTAAAAATGGAAAAATATTCCCTGGATGTGAATGATTTTCGTGGAGCTCAGTGCAAGTTCAGGGCGCCCACCTTTACCTTAGGTGTCAACACGGACCAGAAACATTGGGGCCCGGCGGGGGGGGGGGGGCACACCCTACTTTTTTAGGTGGGGGTGTGCAGCTCAAGTTTTTCAGAATGACCCTTCATCAGGGCTCCCATCCTGCCAAATAATGGATCTCCATTAGGGCGCGTGAATCACTTTCACAGCATGCACCCTGTTCACGGGGCTAGAGCCTAAATCGTCTGGTCTTGATTACAGCCCTTTGATTTTATCAGTGACCTTGGTTAGGGGTCTCAGAAAGATTTATGGACCTTCGTTAGGGAAATCTTGGGAAAATTGATACCTTTGTTAGGGAAAGTACCAGCGAAAAGGCACCCTTCAGAGCGGCACATCCCCATTACGCTCGGTATAGGGAGTAGCTCCCCCCCCCCGGGATTGGGGTACCGGTGATAGCATTTGAAGCCTGTGTGGCTAAAGGGAAGAAGACACTTTTCACGTCTTCTTCACTTGTCGAACATATGGCGATCTAAGAAAACTATACTTCGCTTGCGTGTAGCCTCCTTAGGACACATTTATCTAATTTTGGTAGGAGACAAACGGCTCTTCCAAGGAATATCCACACACCATGTATGCATTGAAACAGCACGATGCAAAAGGCCCCCGTCCCCACAAATTTACGGCCACTCAAAGACTTTGTAGTATATGCAAAGATGCCGAACACAAAATCATAAAAATTACGAAACATTCCAAACTAAAAATTCATTGAAGGCAATTTTTCGAAGTCATAACATGGATCCTTAGCTTAGATAGCCTTGACAAGGAAAGCGCATTCAGATTTATAACGAGTCGAAATGACTCCGATCTGATCTCAAAATCTGCCACAAATGTACAAGTGAACATGTATGTAAATTAATGGGTCACTTTGACTTTATTCTTTCTCATTTTACCATTTTCTACCCCCCTGTCTATCTGTATGTGTATGTGTGTGTGTTTCAATTAATACCATTATATGCAGAACTTTACGATCGTGCGATGTGTTGTGTTGTTCACCTATACCATATATTGTTTGCCAAAATGCGATCATTTGATTGTGTTTGTAACGGTTCAGCCAATATGAGTAATCACACAGCAAGTTTGGTATCTATAGCTAGTATGCACCCCCCCCCCCAAAAAAAAAGACCAGCGAAAGCAAGTGCACTGCTGGGGTCAAGTGAAAGGTTACAGTAACATTTGACCACGACGTAGTTGTTTTGAATGACCTAGCTACCTTTTGTACGCGACACACCAAGTTTGGTATGTGTTAGTATTACAGTTAGGAAATATTCCCTGGATAAGTATTTTAGGACGGAAGGACAAGGTGCAAAGCTATTGTCCCCCGGGCTCCGGTGGTGGACTAATAAAGAATATATAAAGTACATGTATGACGGGCACGAACGATCAATCGGGATTTGTTGAAAGATCACATTTTCATTTCAAATATTAATCATTCAATGTCTTTACATGTATTCTGAATAGTAGATCTAATTCAATACAATAACATTAACATTCAACGCAAGACCTTGAGTCATTTATTATCGAAACATACTGTTCAATGCTCGTTTTAAATTGGAAAATCAGAAACATCATATTTGTCCACGCTTCACTGTTCCAAACGCATGCATTTTTTCCCAAATTTATAGACGTACACCGGGCACAGTCAGTTGAACGCTGGCCAAGAACATCTGTTTAGCAGGCAAGCCCACTATCAGTCTACCCTTTGATTTTTTTTCAAAGTGCGCCCAATCTGCATGAATTGATTTAAACATATTTTTATGTCGAAACAGGCGATTAGGAAAAAGGGCATAGCCCTATATAAATCGCTTTGGCATATGAAAAAGTAAGAGAGAGGAAGACGGTATACGACAAAAAGACGCCGGTGCCCAGAGTGGACATCCTTGCACGAAAACATAGCTCTGCAAGAAAACAGCGGGTGCGTGTCCGCAAAATCATAAATGGGCCACGAATATATCCACAGCCCTGCAAAAGGCGCGTTTGCAAGGTCGGGTTTCTGTTAGGACACGTGATTGACCTTCTCCTGCAGTAATTTATAAAACCGGTGATTTTTTTAAAAATACAAGGTGTACATTTATCATCTAATGCAAAAAACGATGCACTTCCTGTGTACATGTCACAATATAACAATATTTAAAAAGCAAACAAACATATTTTCAGATTTGGATCATCTTCAAACACCGAGATGTATCGCCTTTGGCTGAATTTGACATAACCACTTGGAGTTGGATCATGACTATGATGTGCTAACGGTTGGAGTAATTTTACCATAACGATAATTTCAAAACTGTTAAAAAAAGGAAAATTCTATGAAAGCCACCAGTTGCAATTTTCATAGATCATACGTGTAGGTTCCTTTCCAGTTCCAGCTTCAAGGTAATCGAGTCATTGGATCCGTTTAAAAATGGCAATTTAATAGTGTGGTTTCATTTTTGGTCTTTTGTGTTTTTGAAAATATTTCTCTAATTGTTTTTCACATGGATTTTATCGCAACGCCAAAAAGCAAACAAATCTGACACAACCTTACCACGTTTGATGAAAATCTGGCCATTGTGTTTACAGAAAATGTAAAAATCATATAAGGAAGGACCTGGCTATGTGGTGAATGAATTACAATCACATTTAGTTGGTTTAAAGATATTTTATTCTGATCATAGAATACATATTTTACCAACGCTTATCATCAATAATTGGGAAAAGGACTAGACTATATACTGATCCCTTTTATAAGAGAAAACAGGTAACACAGGACGATACTAGATACACAGGTAAACACAAGGGGCTGCTGATTCTTGGACAACACATAAGAGCGGGGCAACATGTTACCACTAGCTTGGAGATTTTAAAGAGCCTTAGTCACTAAATAAGAAAATAATCAGAGAGGAAATACGGAATACAATTTTCAGAATCAGCCAAACCCTGTTACATCAAAACAATCCATTTTACCAATATACTCCTGCAATCCATTTTATCAATAGATTCCTGCACTGCTAAGAAAATGTCGTTGTTTTGTTGAAACGAACCATCTTAACAGCCAGAAGACTGGAACGTAAACAGAGTAAGGTGTGCAGATGTATGTAATACGACTCGTGGGGAAGCATATGAGGAACAGATAAAGAAATAATGCCAAGTATCTTCCCTGGGTGAGCCGCAAGAACATTTGGGAGAGTCATTTACACCAATTTTAAGGAAACGGGAAATTTCATTGACTTGTATCTTGACGCCGACGCGCGTGCTTAACTGATAAAAATCTGTTGTCAATGTGATAATTTCGGGAACTTGGTGTGTTCCAAGGACTAATTGGGTCAAGTTTTGATTTCAATATTTCAATTGAAGCAGTCGATTCCAATGCCTTACTGCAGAGGGAAAGAATGAATCAAAAAGGCAACATCGATCATGAAAAAAAAAAAAAGAGATCTACACCTTGTTACATCATAATGCTCTACAATAACAATCAAGAAACAACGACAACAGCACACAAAAAACCCCAAAAAACAAAAAAAAAAAAACGATAGCAATCACAACAACAAAAATATCAATCGTAAATTATGTCCTTTGGTTTGTTTGTAAAGGGATACAAAATACCCTTTCAAGTATCATAGCCCAAAATCGCAATGTCAGGCTGAAAACTGATTACAATCCATATAGAATGGTAATATTAGGGTGGAATTTTCATCAATTAATTCTTTACAAGAACCATGATTGTATCATTCTATAATACTGTTGGGGAAATTGCACTGATAACGATTTCCCGGAGGAAAAAATTGCAAGGATATTTATCCATTCAAACTTGGAATGGTTGGTCACCAGGGCGGCAGCACTGTTGCTGAGCTCAAGGAACACATGAGGAAGGATATACCTGTTTTGAAAATTAAGGTTTGAGATTAACTGCTTCTTGTCACGCCATTTTTTCTATTCTGTGTCACTAGCTACTCCGGCAACATGAACTGAATACGCAAATCCACACAGATACTACCTAAACTGATAATTAAATCTGTGAATAAAGAAACGAACTTATTGATACACGTAGAGTGTACACCATTCAATATCCTGTATTTTTTCTTGCCCATCGAAATAAATTACGTCTATACAAGTGAAATTCATCCGCATTATACATTGCATGCATATGGTTGCATAGTACTGAAGTGTTATATTAACTGAAGTCAGTAGAAATCATTTGACCTTTGCCATTTTTCTTTTATCAAGACTATATTTTCGTCTATATTCATTATTCAGAATTTTTCTTTTTTGCTGTTTTTCATAGTTTTTATTCAAATGGCTTTCAGTTACATACTCAAACGTGTTTGGCACACCATTGTTTAATTCAGACGGTGGTGATTTTCTGGTCACCGCCCAGTGGTTAAAGTTGTAGTGGCATTGCAAATGTCTTTAGCTACTGTTTTCATACTATTTTAAACATTCAATCATGGCAGTTCGTTGCTGGGTTCTTTGCCTGAACCATACATTGGATGTCAAACACTGTTTTGCTTGGCTTGAGAGCAGATCAAGGTCCGTATTACGGTATCTCCCATACATAAGTGGAGTGGAGAAAAGCTGGAAGATTAGACTGTTTGGTAAGCACTGGTTTTGCCTGCTTTGCAGACTTTCACACATTATATAATTTGAATAAGGTATTACTCTCTGAGCCCGTCACAAAAAAAAAAGAGCTCGAGACCTGAGAGGTAGCTAATTCGGTATACATTTCCACCAATGATATAAATACAAGAATCAACAGGACAGCTGTGGAATGACATCTACTGAGGGTCTGTCTGTTGTAAGCGTCACAGACAATCGCACCTGTTGCTTTTGATCACAGGACCAAAAATGCTGTTTCTTTAGATAACAAAAATCACTGTGACACGTCTCGAATGACACCTACCAAAGTTCTGTTTTCGTGCGTGCCGGTAAAACAAACTCTCTCTCTCTCTCTCTCTCCTCTCTCTCTCTCTCTCTCTCTCTTCTCTCTCCTCTCTCTCTCTCTCTCTCTCTCTCTCTCTCTCTCTCTCTCTCTCTCTCTCTCTCTCTCTCTCTCTCTCTCTCTCTCTCCTCTCTCTCTCTCTCTCTCTCTCTCTCCTCTCTCTCTCTCTCTCTCTCTCTTCTTATATATATATATATATGTGTGTGTACAGACAGGGAGAGAGAGAAAATGGTGGATGTCATGATGTCATTCCATTGATGTGTCAAAAGGATATTAGCACAGTAAGTGAATGTCAAACACTGACCGTGTTTCTCCTACCACCATTGTTAATAGTTTGAGAGACATAAGGCAGATATCCCCCCCCCAAAAAAAAAAAAAACTTTGTGATGGTGCATCATTCCGTTCTCATGTCCATAAGTCTGTCGATCCATAGTATATGGCCCTGGCCATCTGGCCAAAAGTTGTATTCATGTATTTGATGTTATGCTCATCAGGCTCTTCTGTATAATACGGGCTCTCTATCCAAAGTCTATACCACAAGTGAACTGAATAGTTATTCCTCCAGTCGAATGTGTTATTTCCCCATATCTTATCCAGTTCCATGAATTAGGTCTATTGAGCCTGTACTTTTCCACGTGAACTAAGTGAGGATACCTTCGGGCGAGGTTTGTGGGTACCCGACCGTGTTGTACGCCCACTCCTTGATTCTGTAATCATCAAGATATGAATTGATCCACAATGTTAAAAAGAAAGACGACTTCTCGCTCAAGATTATACTTCCGCATACTTTATGGTCCCTTTCGAGTCCTATGACACAGCTATATTTGCGCAAGTCATCAAAGGGTCGTAAAACAAGTTCATCAAAGTCCATATATATACCACCATACTCCATAAGCACCTTGATTCGATCCACATTGGAATGAGACGTATAGTAGAAGGGCCTTTGATGCGTTCACCGTACAGTCTCCGAGGAGGCTTGCGGTAATTCACTTTGAACCGCGGCAATTTCTTCACTTTGTCCCAGTAGTAACCGTTCGGTGGGCGGTCGGTGTGGAAATAAATG